>OX344763.1:18795000-20045000 GCA_947034895.1 Rhytidiadelphus loreus
GAGTCTGCTTTAGAATTGATGATTTGGAAAAAATTATCATAAAGTATTTTGAAATTGATGAACAAATAAAAGATGTAGACTTTATGTTCTAGACTTCATCCGTAAGGTTAGATTCACCAATGCTATCACCAATATGTTTCTATAAATTTTGAAAGGGAAATTTCAAAATTAATTTGAAATTCAATATCAAATAAAGTATTGTCATTTTTTTAGTAAATTTTGTTGGAATGGATTTGAAATGAGGTTTCTCTTGATTTTTTGAAATTTTTTGTTCTATATATCTATGACCTCATTTTTACAAATCCAATTTTGAACTAGAGTCAATGCAATTTTGGCTCCATCAACCACTTGACAAACTTCCACATTCATAATTTTACAAAAATATGTACTCGAGTAACACCAAATTCAATTATGAAATAGGACAACTTTACAATGTATCTTCATAAATTAAGACAACTTTCATCCAAGCATTAATGAGAAAGAAAAGTGATTTTCAATGTATTCATTGTCCAAAAATTGGATGCCAGAGCACTTTAGGATTAAAGCAAGAAACATAAGGGGTGGGTTTGCTATAGGGTAATGATATATTTTTAGTTGGTTTTAAGAGTGATGTTAGTAAAGTTACTAAAGATCAATAGGAATGCATTTAAGTAAACCTATGCACTACATTCACTTGTTAATACTAGTTTTAGCACCAAGTACAAAGATATCTTCATACGTAAGGTAGACAATCATAACACTACCACCCAATACTCAATTCTGGCCCTATATATTAATGAAGTGAATTCAAGAAAATAGATATATATCCTAGTATAGAAGAACATAATTATTAAATGGATGGTAATGGATATTCTAAATTAACAAAATCAAAATTTCAAGCTATCATATTATATTATTTTTTGTATTGATGATTGATATTTATTGATTTTCTTAGAATTTATGACTACATGGTTCCTTTAGGCATTACTATAATGACAATAAGAGGTTTTTCATTCATTTCAACCTTTCATAATAATAATAATAATAATAATAATGTTATTATTATTATTATTTTATTGTGAAATGGTCAAACATAATTTTTGAGCTAAAATTAGCCCTTTAAATTGTGTTCAAGTATCAATCTTGTATTTTTAATGTGATATTATGGCATGTCTACCACCATGAAAATTTTCAATTTGTTTTGTGAAATATTATAATTTTTATATTTTTGTGGCAACAATTGAAAATAAATTAAAAAATATAGTAAAAATCATCCAATTAATTCAATTTTTTCCAAGAGGTACATAAAAAGCAATGAAGATTGGTGTAAAGATTTAACAATTAAGTATTTTATATTTTACACCCAAAACACACTTGCTAATCACCTTTATCCATTTATAAAATTGATATGTAAAATTTTGATTTTTTCACTTTTGAAATAATACATTTCTATATATTTTGATTTTTTCCAATTTTTTTATTTAAAAAATCAAATTATTGTGATTTTTTAAAGTAAAAATTGAAAATAGAATTATATTAATTAAAATATTTTAAAATATTTTGAATTTTTTTATAGAAACTGAGAATTAAAATCAGAAGAATAATTTTGTAATTTAAGTTTTAAAATATTTAAAAGGACAAAAATATTAATTAAATACACACAATATTATATTTGGATTTTAGCACATAAATCTTGCAATTGCAATGATTCTTTTAATTTTTTGGCTTCTTTCAAAATTTTAAAATGAAATAAAAATAATATTTGTCAAGCTTCATTTTCTCAATTTAAATTAAATACCAATAATGGTTATTTTTGAAAGTTACAATTAAGGTCAACCAAGGTGCATCCACTTTTTAGATGCATAAACCTTCTAGAAGTTTAAGTAAGATCACTTAATTTACAACATATTTCCAAAGGGGAGCCTTAGAAAAACTACAGAAAAAAAGATGTTTGTTGCAGGTGTGAACATTCAAAATAGGGCATAGTTTTAGAAAATCTACCAATTCAACTTTGACCTCTTATAACTTTTGCATATTATAATCAAATATCATTCTTGCATTTCCCACAATTTTATTGCAGAATTGTTTATATGTGATTAAAAATGAGAGCTTTTGAACACTCAATAATGTTTGTCGAAGAAACTTGCTTACTTTAAGGTGATCCTACTTTACCTCCTTGCTAGTGAGTAAAGTTTGATTGTGCTAGAAACTTAAATATGAATTGTTTTATTAAAAGTATCTTTAGTCCACCCAATATTTTGATCCTCTAAATGTATTTCTAACTTTTGACTTACATATAATTAGAGCTTGAAATTTGCATATGTAGAATTTCATCCAATAGTACTTTGAATAGATATTTAAAAAAAATCTGATTTAGACATTAGACAATCACTTCAAAAGCAAGGTAAGAGTTAGAAATTATAGAATTCTTGGCAAATCACGGCCTTAATGAAGCAAAATTTGACCAATCACACTTCAAATGTACATGTAACTCCAATTTGCACCTAATTTTGAGTGAAATGTGCATTCATATCTATGATTTGCCAAAACCATGATTTTTGTCTTTTACCTAGCTTTATAATTTTTTTTCTTTGTTCAATGTCTAAATTTGAATTTTATATACCTATTCAGGTACTTATGAATGTGCTTCCAATGACAAAAAATTCCAAGTTTTAATTACAATTCTATAAAAAGATAAAGTTATATTTGACAAGCTTGTTTGTAGATTCTATTAAAGATGTCCCAAGGTAAGTAGACCATTATAGTTTGCACCCTGATTTAGAGTTATAATTTTGGATCCAATTTGGATTTAGTACATTCTAATGTAGTTTTTATTGCATTGTGTGCAATTGGGATTCAAAGTTTTGGGATTGGATTGAAAAGTCACTAGTTAATGAATTCAATGAACACACTCGTTTATCTTCTACACATGGCAAAAGGCTCATTCATTGTTTCAAGTGTACCAAGAGGTGCTTTCAGATTTCCATTGGAACCATGTAGAAAAGTAATAGAGCCACATTAAATTCCAAAAGGACTAGAATAGTCATGGGGTTCACAATGGGAAGCTATGTGTTTTCACTTTGACCACCTTAAATGTATCATTTTTTCTTCAAAATTGAACTAACCAAAATACATGTGAAATAAACCTTTGTTTATTGTTCTTTTGCAAAAACATAATTGTGAATCCAATGACTAGATCTATGTACAATAACCAAGTAGTCAACAATGGGCTTCCTACCTTGTGAAGTCACTGTCAATTTCAACTTAGGGGAGGACCTTCCATTAATGCATGGGACGTACACAAATCTCGACTCAAATAGATTGAGCTACAATTGAATTTGGATTTCAACTTCATTATCTATGTAGGGCTTGATTATAAACTTGCAATAAATACATAGGTCTAAGTGGGCCATATTTCCAACTCCAATACCTATACAAAGAAGGCCAATATGTATAAAAGATGTAAAAGCTTGGAGTAAACTAATAGGATTTGGCTAGATATTAGTAGACAAAATTTTAATGAATAGATCACTTCTTATTAACCCCTAAAGGACCATTGTCCCTTCAGAGGACAAATGGGATTTCGGGTAGGTACCTACAAGTTGAATTTTTGTCATGATTTTTTGAAACTTTTTTTGAAGATAGAAACACTTATTAGCTTCATAGGAATGTAATTTTTTTTAAATCAGTGCCCAAGAACAAAAGTTGGGCCCAAATAAGCTCAAAATAGGAGAGAGGAGGTAATAAAAATAAATAAAAAATATAAATAATTTGTTTTCTTAAAAAAAAAATTCCACATAGATCATATTTTTGTCTACATGGAAAGCTTTTATTCATTCCATTTGGATTTGTTATAAGAAAGTTATGGACAATTTTGTTTTTCGAGCTATTAGAGCATCTTCTTGAAAAAATAACTTGTAGGATTCATTTCTAAATGCAATTTTTACAATTTAAAAAAAGAAGAAGTTCCGCATGGTTTAGTTTGCTTTCTACAACAATCTCACTATTGAGATTAGTGCATTTTTATTCCATTTTTGAGATGTTAATAATTTAGATTTTCCTTCTATCTCATATCTACTTCTACTTAACAATATTTTTGAGGAATAAATTTTATTTTTAATTTTATTTTCTAGACTCTCACCTCAATTCTCCACAATACAGATATAAAGCTCAAAACTTTGTAGTGCAAAGAATTTAATCTAAGAAGGTTCAAAGTGAAATAATCTAGTCCTGCAATGTGTTGAAAATCTTATTTTTTCCACTTTAAATGCAAATATCTTGCAACTTGTGTGGTCAAAATCTCTGAAATTTTTTCCACACATTTTCATACTAGTTAGGTGTAAGATCATACAATTAGATGAGCAAAAAGAAACAATTTTCAAATTCTTTTACTCTTTGCTATAGGAATGGCAGCTTTAAGTGTTTTTTGGCAAAAATAAGGCCTTGGCCCTTTAGGGGTCAACTCCATCTTTGACATCTTTGTAGATTCTTCTCATCTTAAGCAATAACACAAATGTGATGGATAAGACATCATAGCAAGCCTTTACATTTTACTTTTTAGTACATTTATAAAACATTTAACCCCTAAAGGACCAAGGCCTATTTTGAGCCTCTTGGAATTTGCTTTAAAGTGAACAAAAAGTTAGCATTTTAATAAGTTGAATCAATTTTTTTTGAATTGTAACTTTACAAATTCAAACTAGACATGTTAGAGATCACATAGAAAAAGAAAACACAACAATATCATTTAAGGATTGAAAGATTATAATGTTTGATCATGAAGGTGTTTAAACAATGAAAATCTTTGAGCTCTCTTTTTGCATGTCAAATCTAAAAAATTGGTCACCAAAAAAATACGAGGTTGAAGGGCTTAATAAGCATAACCCCAATCAATTTATGGCTTTTGAAAATCTACTCAACAATTTTTTTAAATGAATTTTTAGTGTGATTTTTTCTTCAAGATCTAATGTATTTGAGGCTCACTTCCAAGTCATTTGAGGTTCATTTCCAAGTCCTCAACACTACAAAAAGTTAAGATTGCAATGGGTACCCTTGTACTAAATCTTGAATAAAAAAATCATAATCATTCATTTTCAAAATCGGATTATTGATGCTAAAACTAGACTTTAGAAAGAACCTTTCTAAAATATAAACTATTAGAAATAGCAATTTGATAAGGTTTTTATTTAACTTCAAAGTTTCTTCTACACCACATTTTGGTGCCTCAAGCATTTAGGATTTAAGAGTTAACATCATTGTAATGATATCTTTGTACCTTTTCTTCTTTATTGTAGGAGAATTAAGGTACCAAATGATTTCCTTTTCTTGCAAACAAGAGTTAGAAGTAATGTAATGAAAACTATCAAATGTAAGTAGATTTTTAAAAATCAATAACTTTTTACTAGTTGACTATAATTCCATATATTCCATTCAATAAAAGAAAACTATTCTTGTTAGGAGGTATTTTTATATTTTAATTACTTTTATCACAATCCATCCAAATGTTCGCAAATTTTTGTTAAAATCTAAATGAAATTGCTTTAGAATCTATTAAAGAAATAATAATAATAATAATAATAATAATAATAATAATAATAATAATAATAATAATAATTATTATTATTATTATTATTATTATTATTATTATTATTATTATTATTATTATTCAAAAAGGGATTTTCTTCTGGTGTTCAAATTATATTAATTTATTTCAAATTTCACTTTAAAATCTTAACAATTATAAAATTCTACCTGTGACACCAAACTGTTCCTCACCAGAAAAATAGTAGAAAAAAAAATACTTCTAGAAGATATTTATGATCTCCAATTGTACAATGATGATATTTTTCTACTGAGCTGAGTGGTGCAAATTCATGTTTTCAGGGGTTATTTTGTTATTTTGGTGTTAGTTGTATTCATAGTCATCATTTCGTGTTGAAAGTAACATAAGAAAAAAGTGGTATCTTAAGCAGTGTAAGGGATTCCATGTTACAAGAGTTGAAACAGACAAAAGGATAATAGTAATGATGGTTGTTGACCTGTCAAACCTCTGATGAACTGTATTTCCTTCAAGTACAAGGCTCCAATTCATACGTGTCCTTTTCCTGAGAGATGAAGTGGTCAAGCAGAACAAGGTCACATAAAAATAGTGGTGCAAAACAAGGACTCAGATTGGGATGTTCCAGTACCTTCAGTGGTGTGTGTAGACACACAAAGAACTTTATGATACTGTAAGACCTAAAGCTTATGCGGTGGGCTGTAGCCATACAAAGAAGAACTTCCTGGAATTGTAACATATAACCTTACTGTTGTTTGTAGATGTACAAAGAACTTTAACAACACGAGAAAGATATCCACAATAACGATATTCAAATAGTCCTGTGACCTGGAAAGCATGACCAACAACAGATATGTGCAAGTCACGCACAAGAACACAGTACACTGCAGAAGAGAGATCATCTGTTTCAGTGATGAACCGTAAACCTGCCTCCTGTCGCATAAGGTACAAACTTTGCAACTCAAGAACGTAAGTTACATGTAAACTAGCAACTTCAATACATACCCAAATGTTGGTTTCATATAGAAGCTCTCAACCAAAACTAAGGTAACGCATTACGCACACAGTAAGCATTTTTTTCCTGTTGTTCCTCTTCAACATGAAATGCTTGGGAAATGCTGACCTCCCTAGTATGACACGGCCATAAAGGTGTCACTAATACATTCTCCACAAAATGTGTAGTCAAAGATTCATCTGTTTCATGTTTCAGAAGCTCAAATAGTCACAATATGGAGTGCCACATTATAGAAGAGCGAAAGTGCGTTCTTCAATACAATTCACATAAGTCACAACTAAATACTCAATTGGCTATCTGCATCTATCAAAAAAGAGATGCGCTGATTATCAAACCCTTCAAATCAAATATCAGCTAGCAGTACCATACCTTATATACTTCCATTCCGAGGAGTACCAGAACACCAATAAGCAAAGTGCTCATCTCTTCGTAAATTGCTCACAACTCCGCCACATTGGTGACACAAGAAGCTACTGCCATCAGCCGAAGCATCCAACACCACCTGCTCCCTGCCACTCTCTGCCAGAATGCAGCTTCCAATATCACGATGATTGGGATCCATCACTTCGACTGGCGCCGTAGTTTCTACAGACATGTGCTCTGGAGCGTTCGAAGAAGGAGGAAGTGTCGCAATAGCACATTGGGCGAATAATTCCGTAAGCTCATCGGCAGCTCCGGTGGCCCGAATACCATGCTCATACACTTCTTGAGCTCTTCGCAATGCAGATGTAACTGCCTGGTCTCCTCCTATGTTACGCAGAGCTGCAACGACCTACCATTCGACATGATGATAGAGTTGAGACCTTTCACACGAGCTCTTTGAGTGGACCATGATACAGCAAGGTGCAATTTCGAGGGAACTGCAAACATGGGACCAGGAGGAAACTTTAATCCCGTCCTGCCTACTAAAACATAGACAAGTCATGGGATAGCAACGATCGTAACATCCATGTGGTCCATAAACTGCACAAGAATGGAAGCTATAGATATCTGCATAAATGCAGGTAAACTAGCTTTCAAGCGAACCGATGCTAGGTTCCAGTGCTCCACTTACAGCTTGTAAAGCAGAAGCCGGATCTCCTCCATCCAAGTGCCGCCGAGCTATAACAAGAATCGCAGCGATGTCCTCTCTGTTACTCTGGCACCTAATGCCTCCTACTCCAATTCCTATAGAGTTCATCTTTCGAACTACTAAGCTCAGCACGCTCTGTGCATACATAACCAAATTCAAAATTCAAAACGCTAACGATAGTCTCCACAAATCAATTGCCAACCGCCATCAAAGAGATACAAAACGTCTACAAAACCATAATACAATACTCTTATCAAACATCTCAAACTAGATGCAAAATCCCCAAGCAAATTTAAGTTGACCTGATTAAGACAGAAATATATCCAAATGCCGAACGTTGAGTTCCAAGTAGAATCACGAAATCTCTTGAAACACTTTCGCGATTCCTTCAACAGAAAATACAAAAAGCACCTGCAAATACACAAACACGATTGAGTATCACAAAAAACAAGATCGAAATCTCAGCTTGGCCATATATCATCACTCCATCACGCTGAACCCTAAAACTCACCTCTCAAGAGCCCTAAAATCAATACAGTAATACAGAACACGAAACAAATTCAGGTTGACCTGAAAATGACAGAAACTATATCCGATACATAACGAATGCCGAACGCTGAAATCACAGCAGACGTAGGCTATCTCTATTGACCACATCGGCAATTCCTTCGATCGAAAAACCCTAAACCCGAAAAAATACAATTGATTGTCACCAAAAAAAATTCGATTGAATGCTACAGCAAACAACAATAAAATCGCAGGGTGGTCACATTTCACCACAGAAACCCTAAAAACTCACCTCCCAAGCGCCCTAAAATCACCACATTACTACAAAACTCTTGTCAAATACCACAAACTAGATGCAAAAGACACAAAGCAAATTCAAGTTGACATCGAAATCGCAGGTTGGCCACCATTCACCACCTAAACCCTAAAAACTCACCTCCTGAGCGCCACACCAATCGCCAATCCTGCAGTTCACGAAGATCCTCCATGCATCGTCTCCACGAACTTGACATCCGAAGATCGATTTCTTGTCGATGGATTTAGAAAATTTGCTTGGCGATGGCCGTGGTGACGGCGATGCGCAGCGAACATCGCTCGGCCCTGGCTTGTGAAAACCTGCCCTGCCCTGCCCCCGGTGGTGCACGGGTCTCTTGTGAGATCCTGACCACACGTGAAGCCCGGCCCGGTCTAGTCTAGGAGGCAGGGTTATGTTGAATATGGTAAGGGGGGTCCATTAATAAGCGCCCAGCTTCTATAAGTGTCCTCTAACACTGCTGTACATGTTGGAGTTTTGAATGTACCAAAGGTGAACATAACACTTTTAGTGTTGTACGCTATTTCGGCTTCCAAAATTCATAACTAATTTCAAAATGGTTAAAAAATAGAAAACAACTTTTATGTTAGTTCTATTCATCTTAAAAAAGTATTTTAAGGAATTTAGCTTTCTCCAAAATGGATTCAAGTGGTAAATGTATTAAGGGCAATGCCTGATGGTGAGTGGTATTGGTCTACATAAACTAGAGATGGAAAATTCAATCCTAGAAAGACTCTAACACTTTTTTCACTATCCAATAGAATGGTGACAAATTAGACTTGAAAATCGGACTTGGCATTATGAGTAAGTTACAAATTATTCAACATAACAATTAGTAGTCCAATGACTAAACAAATTTACAATTACAAATCAAGACTTGCAAACATAGGGATTTATGAGTAAGTTACAAGTTGCTCTTGAAAGGTAACAACAACTAAAGGAGTATGATGACTGAACAAAATTTCCAATAGATGAAGAATCTATAATGCCATGTTAACCCCTAAATGCCCAAGGCACCAAAATGTGGTGTTTGCAAAACTTTGAAGTTAAATAAATCCTAGTCAATTTTCTATTTTTAGTAGTTTATATTTTTTAAATATTTTTCTTGAAGTCTAGTTTTGCCTCCAACAGTCCGATCTTGAAAATAAATGACAATGATTTTTCTATAAGAGATTTTGTGCACGGGTACCCTGTGCAATCTTGACTTTCCATAGTGTTAAGAGCTCTTGGAAATGAGCCTCAAATACACTAAATCTTGGAGAAAAAATGACATTCTAAATTCATTTAAAAAAGTTGTAGAGTGAATTTTGAGAAGTTGTAAATTAATTTGGGTTCTTCAAGTTAGGCCTGTTAACCTCATATTTTTCTGGTCATCAACTTTTTAGATTTGACTTGCAAAAAAGACTTCAATTCCTTTTTGCAATTTTAGCACCCTCATAATCAAACGTCATAATCTTTCACTTCATAAGTGATATTGTTGTGCTTTCTTTTCCTATGCAATCTCTAACAAGTCTAGTTTGAATTTGTACGGTTACAATTTCAGAAAAATTGAAACATCTTATCAAAATGTTGGCATTTTGTTCAATTTACAGCAGTTTTCAGGAAGCTGAAAACATGCCTTGGGCATTTAGGGGTTAAGCAAACAAACTTGTGTAATTTTTCCTCAAATCCTAATTATGCAAAATAATCCACTAGAAAAATACATATGAGATTTTTAGATGGTAGTTTACAATTGCTTTATGGACCTCTTGCCATAAAGGAATCTTTGACTAAGAGATAATTGTAGAATTATTCCTAGATGACTCACACACTCACTCACATCCATTTGTTATTGTTGTTGACTAAGATTGCTACAATATCTTGTAGCATGAGAGTTTTATTATGATTACAAAGATTATAATATATGGCATGATGCTAAGTTGTAAAAATTGGACTTAAAATTGGACCCAAGTCTATCAATCCACCATATGATTTTTACTAAAACTCCACTATAATTCCAAAATGGCTCATTAGAAAGCTAGATTGAAAATGGCACCAATCAGTTTTTAATTGATATTTTTGCAAATTCTTGATCAATTCTTCAATACATCAATTCTTTTTAAAATGTTTAGAATAAAGTCAAAGGGAGTATTAAAAGACTTTTATTAGTCACTAAATTTCTCAAAGATGGCGTATTTACCAAGGAGACATATTTTAGTTGTCGAATGTCTAGATCTCCATACTTTTGCATCTATTTCATGTGATTTTTAGATGTGCTTCCAATGATTGGAAATTTGACTTCAAACTCATTTAAACAAAAAATAAATTTATAGTGTCTTAGGGATCATTAGATGAAAATTACTTTGTCTAGAGGGTTGCAAGTTCCTTGTGAGTTCCTTGTAGTTTATTGTGTGAATGTGTCCACTGTTGTAGTCTCGCATGGCCTACCCATTGCCACATTAAATAATTTATTTTTAATTTTTAATTTAAAAAAAAAATTATTATTATTTTTAAAATTTAAAATTAAATTTCTTTTTTTGAAATCTGACTAGTAGTGGCTAGTTCCCACTGGAGAATTGGCCTAAAATGGCTCTCCAGTGTAACTCAAAATCCTCCAATGGCTTTTATAAGATAACTTGTTGCTAAAACCAACTTCTATATATTCTTGTCTAAAATGAGGGATCTATTGAATATGAGGGAATTAGGGGTCATTATAGATACAACTCTAATCGATCCTTTGAAATTCATGTTTATTTATATTGTATCCAAAAAGTGCATGCAAAATTAATCTACAATCTCCCTTTATTTAAAATCTAAGCTTATTCAAAAATACAAAACTGTAATTAAAATACCTATTTGCACTAGAAGAAAAACACATCCGGCACAACCAACTACTATGCAACTAGTGCCCTATGCAACTGTCATGCAACTAGTTTCCTCTCTAAATCTAATGTAGTTGTTTTGTGTCATTGTTTTACAACATTCATTCATTGTTTTAGTTGCAAAGTAGTCATTATGTAGTTGCAAAAAAAGACTAGGAAACAACTACACTAAAGATGATATTTAGTGTCTTGTACACTAAATACGAAGGCATACACTAAAAGCCAATTACCCTATGAAAGTAAGTAACATTAAATGTCAATTCAAACACTAAATGTGAACCAGAGTTGTCATATCAGACGGAATATCACTGTTCACCGACAGAATCGGACCGATTAGAGCTAGCCGGCTGCAAACTTCAGAGCCTTGTAACTTTTGCAAACATTCTTCAAATAAGGAAAATGAGATGTTTTTCGGCATCTACAAAAATTGTAGATGCCGAAAAACATCTCATTTTCCTTATTTGAAGAATGTTTGCAAAAGTTACAAGGCTCTGAAGTTTGCAGCCGGCACATTCAAGTCTAACACTAATTGTGGACAAGTTCAGATTTAGTGTTGTAGCTAGTAGGGGGGTAAAAACACTAAATGTCACTCAACACTAAATATCATCTTTAGTGTAGTGTCCTATGCAACTATTATGCAACTGTAAAATGACCATAGTTGTTTCCTAGTTGTTTCTTAGTTGCACTCTAGTTGTTTCCTAATTGCTTTCAAAGTTCATTCCCATTCGTGTTATATCAATTGACCCATATCAATTGTAAAGAGTACCATTAGATTGAACATATAAGACTTGTAAGTTGTTATAGTCTTATATAATGAATTCTTTTGATAGAATTGTAAGATTTCTATAATTTGTGGGTTTCTACAATTTGTAGATTTTGTATATAAGAATTTAAAAAATAATTAAAATTCAAGAAATTTTATAATCTAGGAAATTGAATTTTGAAATCTAGGAAGAAGGTAGATCTGAAATTTTGAAATCTAGGAAGAGGGTAGATTTGAAATTTTGAAATCTAGAAAAAGGTAGATTTGAAATTCAAAAATCTAAGAAAAAGGTAGTTCTGAAATTCTAAAATCTAGAAAAGAGGTAGATTTGAAAATTTGAAATCTACAAATCATTGAGATTTATATTTTAAAATTTACAAATCTACAAGTTGCAAGCAAGTTGCACACAAGGATGAAGTTCTTTGTATGGTGTCGGATGACAAAAAACCTTGCAATTAGATTGCAACTAATGCGACTTGTCCACTGCAACTACGGACTCTACATTGTCACCTAGTTGCAAACGTCCTATGCAACTACAAAATGAGTTGCATACTGTAGTTGTAAACCCCTCATTTTCTTCTAGTGTTGGATGTTTTACCTAGAACTGTCTCATTGAAAGGAGCTTCACACAATGGTCCATTTCTACAATGTATTGCTTAAAATAAACTTTATATTTGATTATAGATTTATAGATGATAGATAAATGTGGATCCAAAGATGATATAATTATCATAGCTAGTATCATAGAAAGGAATCTTTCAAGGATGCCATCTTCAAAGAACATGTGATTTAAACTAGATGTTTCTAAGAGTAAAAATTAACTCTAGGTCTTTCATGTAAGAACTTGTCTCTAAAGAGTTTGCTTGTTTTGGAATCCCACAACAATATCTACAAAATAATATATTCACTACAAGAAACATGTATCTAGATATGTTTCTAATTCTTAATTCTTTTGAAATTATTGAGGATCTTTGGAATGAAATTTGTAATGTTAAGTAAAATAGTATAGTACATTATAAAATCCTTATAATCATAGCATTTGAGATTATATCCTTTCTAAATTTTTTGACTATATATTTTAAATGATTATTTGATTTTTTTAATTTGAAATATTTGAATATTATTGATTTATAGTGTTTTAATTCCTAAATTTCATTGTCTCTTGGAGGGCAATAAAAAATTTATGGTCCCTATAATTTCAATTTTAGGTGTGATTTTTCTTGGAATAGATGAGTAGATTAGGTTCATGAGACTATAATTTTGATTTTATTTGGTCATAGTACAAAATTTTAAGCCAAGAGGATTCAAAGTCTTATATTCTTGTATAGCAAAGTACAAAAAAATACTTTTTTTGCACATTCAATGCAAATAACTTCAATCTACACTATCAAAGTTCTCAAAATTCTTTCATATAGAAAATAGTGTAGTCTAAGATCCTATGGTTAGATATGCAACAATTTTTTTTCTCTTTACAATAAAAATGGCAGATCCACATTGGTTTGAGATAAAATACATTTTGGAGATTGTAGAGGGGTAAATTTGTAAATGTACTAAAAGTTGAATCTATCTAACTTACTCATAACCGATTACAAAAGAGGAAGATCAAACCAAATGGATCAAGATACAAAAAGGTAGTAGACCTAAAATATCATTGTAAATAGATTCTATATGAAAGCAATAAAGTCCAGTCTCATATATGATGTAAAGGTGGATGAAAAGAGTACAAAACAATCACAGTAACAAATCCAAACCTGAAATTGATGACAGGATAGATGAAAACAAATGTCAAAAAGGTTGAAGCTTCAAATTATAAATTCATAGTAGTAGCTTCAAATTTTCATTGTTTTTCATTGTGCACCTAATAAGCCACATGAAAATAGAGTAAATAAAAGAATAAAATAATGTATGTCAATGCATAAACTTGTCCACCCTAATGGTCATCACTTGAATAATAACTTTATTTGATTAAGTCTTACTGGCAATTGTGAGAAAATTTCAAACTCACTTTGTATTTTATTTTTGGATAGTGTATGAATAAACTATGAATTTCTTAAGCCTTGATTATATGTTAAAAAAAATTTAGGTTCTTTTAGCAAATACTAATTTAATTACTTCACAAATAGTGTGACTTTAGTAAATTGGTGTGTACTGATATGACAAATTGACATAGTAGTTGTTGGTTCTTTTTGCAAAGGGGATAAGGTAAACTAGCCTATGATAGGGAAACCACCCATAATAGACACCTAAGGAATGATCCATTACAATTTTGCATCAATCCATGACAATTTTTTTCTCAATAAATGAGATTTGGGCTACATTAGGT
Organism: Rhytidiadelphus loreus; assembly: GCA_947034895.1. Classification (NCBI taxonomy): domain Eukaryota; kingdom Viridiplantae; phylum Streptophyta; class Bryopsida; order Hypnales; family Hylocomiaceae; genus Rhytidiadelphus; species Rhytidiadelphus loreus. The sequence continues at coordinate 18,809,391 of OX344763.1, forward strand.
TGAATTAGTAGCTACAATCAATGTCTTAGATGGTGGTGACGGAGTGATTAGTGACTATATTAAAAACTTCCACCTTTTGAGTATAAATTTGAGTACAAAAAGTGACTTTTTTAGGCCTTCATGTTGTAGCTATATTAAGAAATATTGTGACTGCTTTAAGTGAATAAAATGACCATTGTGGATACGCTTTTTGTTGGTTTTGGAGTAGTCTAGAAACTCTTTGGGGCTAGTTGTTCCCTTCATTTCTCACATTTGTTTTTACGGAGAATTAAAAAAGAATTCCACAATACTAACAAGGAAAGTCAATCATTCTACCTATTATATGGTGGAAACACCTAAAACCATTAATATAAACAATTCAACATAGTTGGAGGCACCTTTTCTAGAATAATATTTTTGTAGTATTAGCAATTGAAAATCATGAATTTTCAAAAATAAAAAAAGATTTTTCAGACATGGTATGTAATTTCTATGAATTTTCAATGTGGAAGTTCCCTAGACTACTAAACCGTTATATAGCTCAATCTAAAACTGAAGTTTGACAAAATTAATAGTCAACTAATCATATTTAAGTAAAGGGACAATTTAATGACACTTTAAGAGAAATCTACTTTCATGGGAGATCTACTGTGCATGGATGGATTCAGGTAGAACATATCTTAGTGGATCCTCTTTTAGTGCATAATTGTTGCTTATGTAATTAGTAGGTGGGCCTAATTTCAAGCACTTTTTCTAAAAAGCAATGTAGTTAGAACTGACATTAGTAAGTGACCATTATTACAACTCTCTAAATGCATAAACCGCTCTTGATGCATAGTCTCGACACTATGCACTAAAGGCATCTGCAGTACACCCAATTAAAACAATCCCTATATTGGCATATGGTGGAGCATTCCATGAGGTCTACATAGTGCCAGTTTTTTTTAGAACAATTTGATCCAATGCAACACCGGCAATTCCAACGTCAATGGGACTTTTCCACATTATAAAAAGAGAAAAAGAAAAGAATCTACATTAAAAAAATTCTTTTCATGGAATCAAGGGAATGTTGCATTGAATGGCACATGTAACAATGCAGGAAAAGCTATGACAATAATAAATTTTAGTATACCAAGACAAATGTGTTTTTGAAATTTGCCGATTCTAGGGGGGCGCATACCGAGACCAGGGAATTGCCGAGAACCATACCGGTTGCATTGGAGTGCAAAATATAAAGGGCCCGCATTAGAGCATCTACAATGCACCCAATTTTTTCATCTGTATCGGCACTGTGCCGAGTGTCAAGTCATTTTGAATTAATTTTGCACTCCAATGCAACCGGTATGGTTCTTGACAATTCCCCGGTCTCGGTATGTGCCCCCCGAATTGGCAAATTTTAAAAATATGAAGGGCTCACATTTGTCTCGATACACTAAAATTTATTATTGTCATAGCTTCTCCCGCATTGTTATATGTGCAATTCAATGCAACATTCCCTTGATTCCATGAAAAGCCTTTTTGTAATGTAAATTCTTTTCTTTTTCTCTTTTTATAATGTGGACGTTATAGTCCCACAGACATTGGAATTGCTGATGTTGCATTGGATCGAATTGTTCTAAAAAAACCCTGGTACTATACAAACCTTGTGGAATGCCCCTCCATATGCCGATACAGGGATTGTTTTAACCGGGTGCACTGTAGATGCCCTAAGAGCATTTACAATGCACTTGAGGGCCAAGATGCTAATGGCAAAATAAAGAGTCAACACCAAAAAAACACTCCCTAATGCAATCGACATTGATCCTTCTTTATTCCTAGGCCCATCGTTATCCTTCCCAAACATGGCAAATCTTCAAAATCTGAAGGACCTACAAGTTGGCTTGTTGTAGGAATAGTCATTATTGTCAACGCTTTTCAAGCATTGCTATATGTGCTAATAAATTTGACCTTCTCTTTTTGCATGAAAAATATTTTTTTAATGTAGAATATTTTCTACAATGCGGAAAAGCTCATTTGAAGTTTGGATTGCCACCTTTGCAATCGATCAAAGCTCATTTGAAGTTTGGATTGCCACCTTTGCAATCGATCAAAGTTCATTTGAAGTTTGGATTGCCACCTTTGCAATCGATCAAAGCTCATTTGAAGTTTGGATTGCCACCTTTGCAATCGATCAATTTGTTCTCAAGAAATCCTAGCACCTCGTGGAATGCCCCGCCATTTGCCGATACATTTGCCGATACAGGGCTTGTTTGCCAAGAGTGCACTGCAGATACTCTAACAACTAGTTGTACTTGTACAGGTACAGTTTTGGGTGTTTCTACCTTAAGCTAGTTTACCTAACAGTATTGGTTGGCTGAATTTCTCCCGGGACACTTGTATAACTTAGCTGCATCATCTGTGCATACAGTGGCACCATTGCCGATGGAATCTATTCGGGACGCTCAAAAGACAGTGTGCAGTTGTGTAAGCTTACCCTGCCAAAGACGACTTGCAGGAAATTTGTCCTTTGAGGCATTGACACCACAAATCCACCATAACATAAAACAAGAAAAGACGGAACTGCAGTGCAGCGAATCAGCCATGCTTCTTGACGGCGGCGGAGATCCGGCCAGCTATAATTAGCCCCTCATTGCAGAATGTCGCAGAGTACGGCAGCTTCCTCTCCTGCCACATCACTTAACAGTTAACACATCTATGAACAGATGAACTTCGCCAATGTCTCTGGATATGTGCCAGCCCGACTTCTTTCCTAATCATCTGCCACATGCAGCTTCAAAAGATTATAATCTTTTCTTCCGTGTTGCAAATCTCGGCGTGCACCAGATAGATTTCATACTTTTATCCCTATCTAGCCCTCTTTGCAGCACTACTTTTCAGAGATAGGCTATTACATGTCAATATCGGCCTCGAGAGATCAATAGTCTGGTTGTATGTTTGGTCACTTCCTAGTTCCTACCTGCAAGTTTTGTGGCTCCAACAAAGATTACGTTAGCGAGCAGGAGTTGAAGTTCATGTGGGTTGCAGTTTTCAGCATGGCCTGGTAGTCAAGAGTTGTGGTCGTGGTGGCAATTACAAAGATCATTTCTGGAAAGCTTTACCGTAATGTCGATTACTGCGATGCACCGGTTGCAGGGCAATAGCCACTGCTTCTGCAGGCTTCTTCAGCTCATGCTCCTAGTTTGTTTCGCTGTCCGCCTCTCAGGTAAACACATTCTTCCCATAACTGATCGAGTAATATTCAGTTGTCAGATTAATGCTGGATCCAGTTGCCACTGCAGTCTTCGTTTTCAGGCCGATGTTCGTAGAGAACCCTTGTTGAGCACCCTCTGAATTTTGGCATGGCAAGTAATCCCTGAAACCTTCATTGTTTTGCAAAGTTGAGCTCCATTTGGACAAATGGGAGTAGTCACCTCGAGTCACTGAATCATAGTTTTCAGCTGTGAAAGCTTTAATTTTGCTTGATTTGCTGTGATTTGGCATGAATTTTGATCGGAACTACTCGATCTTCGTTGTCACTGTTCTCAAAAGGTGTCATGCTCTAATTCCTCAAGAATGTTAAGCTTGGCCTGAGTGACATTCCGAGATTCACATTGCTTAAAACCACCAAAAATGGTGACCGTGCAATATCTCACAGAAAAGCTCCGTTCATGACGATCTCTTGCTGCATTGATTGTACTTAGGTCTGGTCTGTATTACTGTACTTACATATGCTAGAAGTGATACGGTTGTTCTTCAAATTCTATAAACTAGTTTCCACACTCAATTGCGTGGATCTGCAGAGGCGACTGGCAACATCGGGGTAAACTATGGCACGCTTGGCAACAACCTCCCATCCCCTACGGAAGTCGCCAACCTGCTCCTCACAACCACGCTCCGCAATGTCAAGATCTACAACCCCGACCCAGCGATCATGCAAGCCTTCGCCAACACGAACATCAAGCTCATAGTTGGCGTCCCAACCGAATCCATCCCCAATATCGCAACGAGCACCGCTATGGCCCAGTCCTGGCTCCAAACCAACGTCGCCGCCTACATGCCGACAACTCAAGTCACTCACCTCGCCGTCGGCAACGAGGTTCTCATCAACTCCCCGTCCATCTCCCCGCAGCTCGTCCCCGCCCTAACCAACCTCCACTCGGCGATCACAACCCTAAATCTCTCTATCCAGGTCAGTGATGTAGCAAGATAACGAGCCAATTTTTGGAAGGCTGCTTTTGATTCTTCACCAATTTTGTAGCAACTTCCTACATTTTTAAAATTTGTTCATTTTGAAGCAATCCAACATTTCAGGTGAATTGCCCCGTGAAAGTTCCCTCGATGAAATTTGCCAAATTTTTTCTCAACTAAGCTAAAATTCTTGCATTTTTTTTTCACAAATCCAGGTCGGCACGCCACACAACCTTCAAGTGCTGGAGAAGTCCTTCCCGCCATCCTCCGGCGCCTTCCGATCAAACCTCACCACCGACATGAAAGCTCTCCTCGGTTTTCTAAACGCTACAAACGGTCCTCTCATGGTGAACGCCTACCCTTACTTCGCATACCGCGATGACCCGGGAAACGTCTCCCTCCCATTCGCCCTGTTCACCGCGGACACGAACGGATTCATCACCGACGCCAGCACAGGGCTACGATACTCCAACATGCTGGACGCGCAGCTGGACGCGGTCTACTCCGCCATGGAGCGCCTCGGCTTTCACAACATTCCGATCGTCATCTCCGAAACAGGCTGGCCTTCAGACGGCGACTTCGCCGCAAACTTTACAAATGCGCAAACATATAACATGAACTTGATCAAGTACGTGACGAGCAAGGCAGGCACGCCGCTCAGGCCGGGGACGTCGATGGACGCGTACATCTTCGCGCTTTTCAATGAGAATCTGAAGCCAGGCTTGGCCTCCGAGAGATTCTTCGGCATATTCAATGCAAACAGGACGCCAGCGTACAACCTCGGGTTGCTCCCTGCGAATGTGACTACCCCGCCAACCCCCTCACCCCCACCCCCTAACCCTAACCCTAATCCCCCTCCTCCAGTCCTCTACCCGCCACCCCCACCCCCACCCCCTAACCCTAATCCTAATCCCCCTCCTCCAGTCCTATATCCGCCCCCGACAAATTTGACTCCACCCCCGGTGATGAGTCCCGCCCCCGCGGGTTCGGGTCCTGTCTCCCCCGGGAATGGGGGGAAGACGTGGTGTGTAGCGAAGACAGGTTCAGGAGAAGCGGATGTGGCGCAAGCGTTGGAGTATGCTTGTGGGGAAGGAGGGGCTGATTGCGGGGCGATTCAAAGTGGAGGTGCTTGTTATTATCCTAACACCGTGGCTTCGCATGCGTCGGTCGCGTTTAATAACTACTACCAGAAGATGGGGCGGAACTATTGGAACTGCTACTTTGGTGGGACCGGCGTGGTAACCATCACTGATCCCAGTAAGTGGATTTCCTTTTTTTCCTTATCAAAGAATTTTATTTTTTTTGGATGGGTGGGTGGGTGGGTGGGTGTTGATAATAATATAGACATAATGTCTACACCCATTGATCTGCAACATTGTGACAATCAAGTGTCAATAGTGCTGTGTGTAAAAGTGACATCAAAGAAATACTTTCAAATACAGGAGTCAAAAAGGAGGTGAAGAACCCTTCCCAAACTTGCCAAACTCTACGTTTCTACTTTCACATGCAACTTGTTCTGCCACAAAGAGTTTGGGTTCTTTGGTAGAGGGGGACACACATATTAATATTGATTTTGTTTTATGGTGTCCCATGTTGAAGGTTCCATTTTTTTTGACATATTTTGGAGAAGGAAGAGTTTTGGTCTTTATTTTTTGGCTTGAATGAATCAAGACCCCACACCATGGTTCCCTACTCGCAAATGGTGGACCACTACACTAATGATGATAAATAGTGTTAGCCATACTAACTATTTTAGAAATGCTATAAGTTTTTACTTTTGATGAATATTTTTACTAAGTGTATAGATCCTAATATCATTTTAAGTGGGAGAACTTTACACCTATAGTTGGTAAAAATATTCATCAACAGTAAAAACTTATAGCTCTTTTAAATCAATTAGTGTAGGTAACACTATTTATCATCATTAGTGTACCGTATGGATTGATTATTTGTAAAAGTTGGAAGACGGTGCTTACCACAATTCTTGTTGCATGTGCAGGTTACTCAGGGTGCACTTTTCTTTGAGTCTCTGAAATGACGTCCTGCAGTGAAACAGGGGAGGTTCAGTTCTGGGTAAAGCCCCTCAGGTGAATTTTGAAATTTCGAAATTAGAGGATAGTGCAGCTTACCAAGGGTATCTGAAGCCCAAATTTTGTAGCTATATGATACAGTAGTTCATACGACAATTCCCTTACAGCTGCAAGAAATAATGCAGAGTTGGAGTGCAAGATTTGCCAGCTTGCTGAGGATTTGCTAAGAAGTATGCATAGTGACATATTAGAAGAAATTCCTGAGTCCTTTGGTCCCGAAGACTGATGGTCCCGAATTCACTACCGGTATTGTGCAACTCTCGGAAAATTTTGGTTGTGTATGAAGATATACTTGGCACTAATTTCTCTTATTAGTGCATATAACACATCAAAGTCAAAGTACTTCAACCCAGAGTATAATTGGACATCACTGATTCCTACCCAACAGTAATTGCATTGTAAAGTACACCAATAAAACAATTGAAGGGGAAGGATGCTTGTCCAAATCGGACTATGCATAATAGTATAATTCAATTTAGATCCTGTGACCACTACCAGGAGATCAAACAATTTCGCTGATGTCCTACTCACAGCTAGAAAGCGCACAAAACTCTATGCCAAAATAGGGGCAAGTTTACACTAAGAAATTTACAGACCGTCATGAATGCACATGCTATTCTCGTTGACGAGGACTTGCTACCGGATAGCTTGACCTGCAGCCCATGGGTCAGCCACAGTGACACACAGGTCACGCAGTTTTATAAATCTGTAGGAACACTTGCTGCGAATGCCGTTGATGGTCTGGACAGCCAAGTCAGTGGCAGTACGCACGGGTGCCAGCTTCTGCTCGGCAGCCATTCTCTCACCTACGTCCACAATCTGAATCTCTTCGGGTAAGCACTCATGAATACATTCAGGAACTCCACGCAAAAGAGGAAGCAGATAAAACAAAATTACAATGCCTCCGAAATTTGAATATTCTAATGTGCAGACACCGACTTTGGAGGAAGCGTAAGTACCTTGTCAAGAACACGTGAAGCATCCAGTATCCGATAAAACTGAGTCAGCTGATTGTACAAATGTGCCTCCGTGTACTGTACATGCCAATCCAACTCGTGTAAACTGAGTAATGACTCACTCAGAAACCCAACACTGTTTTTGATGTAAATGAGCTTGGGTCGGAAAAGTGAAACCTAATGCAAATTCAAAATTTCAAGAAATATCTACTATCAGCAATTTAATGTTTGGACACTGAGAGGGACAAGTGGTACTGATCCTCTGATCCTCACCTGACGACGAAGTCGACCGCTACACCGAGGATAGAGAGGACAAACAGTTCCCTTTTCAGCGTCCCCCACACGTTGTAATGTTATGTTCCGCGTAATATGCCCACACATCTCATCATCACACTGCAGAAACAATGTGGGTGTCAAGTCACAAAGTGGAAGTACTTAGTTGCTTCTGTGCTGCTAAACATCAAACTTGAGCTGATTAACTGTAACAAAAACGAATGGAAAATCATATGCATTGTAGATCAAATGCATAATACCATTCATGCACAGCCTTACCATCATCCAGCACTCGTAGTACCGTTTGATGAACTCATCAGCTCGTAGTTTGACCTGCACAATGTCACTCTCACCAGCTAAATGGAAAGCAACTTGGTTGCAAACTCACAATAGATATCATTCACACAGTTTATGGTTCGTTAATGTGGTGGCCCACATTCCTTCATACATCTATAGCAATGACATGAAAGTATCAAGGGATGGGGAAGGCATTGACCTGATTAGACAGCATGGCAGGAGAAACCTGATTCAAACCACCAGATCGATTACATTCAGCACACATCAGAGGATCAGGACATGCCGCGCTAGAGCTTGGGGTCTCATTTGGAGTAGCACGTGCTGCTAGGATTTCGCTCACACCGGCGAAAGCATACTTCTTGTAGCATTGTGCACACACCAACTCCAATGGTTCACAGAGTTTGTACCTGATTAGAAGCAAATGAAACACATGAACAATCAGGTTCTCCCTACTTGCATTAAAATCAACAAACTTAAGATACAGTGTTTCGTCTTCAGAAATGATTATTCATCCAAGAAATACTGTACCGATCATCATCTTCAAGCATGGAAGCTGAGGTGAGCCGAGCCGAATCTGTGTCCAAGGACATTGCCGCCTGTCGTTGTAGAAACTGTAGCACAAAAGTAGAGACTAACGAGTCAAAAACTAAAAGAAAATTTAGAGAGGTAATCGACAGGAAAACTCATGGACAAGCTTCTAAACGTAGGACTGAGTTGGATAGATTTAGGGGTACCTTGGCGGAGTCTAATCCCAGGCAATCAGCAATATGACCAGCATCAGTTCCTTCGATGGGTGCACAGAGTCTGGATACTACAGGATGTATCTGCAATTCAAGAAAACAATTTAAATTGCATGACACCCTTCTGAAAAGATCTAAAAGTAAAGCTAACCAATGTCAATGCTCTTGCTTACGAATTTCTAGATAACTGGTTAACACATGCATGATCTAGGGCACTGATTGTGCTTTGGATGTTTCACCTGCTGAGAGATATAGTACTCTACATCAACCAACCAATGAGAACTTTCTTCTTTGAGTTCATCGGGATGTCTCGCTCTATCTGCTATTCCTCTAGCTTGAGGCCCCTCTAAGCCCTGCATATAAGGTGATGCATTGTCATGAGCAATGATTCAAATCTGGCTTCATAACTGAAATTAACAAAAGGACTCGGTATGGATGATCTCGCCTCATGGTTTGCAAGTCAATGCCAATGCTATTACTGTAATTACTGAATGCAGGGTGCAAGTAGAAATGACACAAATCTTACAAGAACCTTGGAAAACTAAAACTTTTTATCCTTGCAATTGTACACTAAGAACATAAGGTTTCAGACCTTCTCAATGCAGATGATGTAGGGCACAGTGTCGCTGGGAGAAACCCGATGCCCATTCTGCTTCCGCCTTAGGGCCACCTAACAGTGCAGAAAGTGTGAAGAGTTAATTTCGCTAAACAGAGTAACAGTAGAGGTTCAATTTTGGACGGCAACCTATATTCACCTCCACACAAAACTACATTTACACAATATACAGGAAACTCTTAGAATTTATAGAGAAAATAATCTCAAACGCATACGAAAGAGAGCACAAATCTGAACCTGAACGTGGGGCTGGTTTTTGCCGTCTGGATAATCCTCAGGTTGTTTCGTGAGAGACTTCGTAATTATGTACTTATCAAGTTCAATCTGCCCGCTTCTCATATCTTCTTGTAACTGCAGCTCAAATCCATAAATACCCTTTCAGTCTATCATCTAAGCTCAGTTGTCGAGCATCAAAACTTGATCACATCTAACCATAATTCCTAATGACAGACTTTGAAAGTGCATCTGGTAAATAAGTCAAGTAGCAACATTCTAGTATGTATCGCACATGAAGCATTCGTTCCAAAATTCTAAAGCGGGCTCACCTTCCGTAGTTGAGAGTGAATGGCATCCACCACTTCTTCGCGAGACCTGAGAAGAACAAAGTTGTTGAAATAAAATGCAAAGGAGCTCCCTAACATTGCGCATTCCATTGGCATTATCTAGATCCTCATCAGAAAAGCAAAGAGAAATGTTGGCGCAGAGGATATATTACCCGCCAGACAATATTTGTTCCAGGCAGTAATTGCCTATCTCTTTAGAGAGTGAACTCCAGTCACGTCGCACAATATCAAGTCCTTTTTGCTCGATGACCTGATATGAGAAGGCACAAAAAGCGCTACGCAATGAAAACTTTAGCAAGTGCTGCACGAATAGCAACGATAACAAGCACTGGAGATCATACGCCAACAGCTGGTACAAAAAAGACTGATTCAGCTTTCCAAGAGGGATAACAAGCACTGGAGATCATACGCACCTCTGTAACACTGCCATCGCTGTTCGATTGCACCTTGACAGCAGCGTATTTCTTCTTTTTGAGCAACAGCATCCGCTTGTAGACTCCATCCAGGTCGATCTCCAGGAGCCTGTATTTCTTATTTACCTGCAGAAGTGGGTTGAACAAAGTGATGTCAAACAAGTACTTCATCTAAATTCTTGAAGATAGCATCACCCAGAAAAAACTATGAAGTGAATAAAGCTGCATACCTCTCTGATGACCTTCGCAGCTACGGTCTTCGCTGCCATAAGATCCTCAAGTCCAGAATGAATCATGATAGAATCTGTGTCCCCATATATTACCTGTCGAGAACCACTCATCATGCCTCACACCCCTTAGGAAATACATCATAGATTAGGTGGAAAGTAAGAGATACTAGTGTGGACTCATATGAAGGATAGTGGTCAAGGAAGTCAATTTTCGCCTCCTAATTATACTCAGGAGATCAGAAATCAACTACATCGGTTCAGCATCAATTTCAACTTTCAGGATTCTATGCCAAGCCCTTTGCAGAGCTTACTGTACAAGAATGCACTTTTATACCAGATAAGTCATATCAAACATGACCAAATTAATAATTAAAAATAGAGGTGAAATTTGAAAGTCATATGAAGAAGTTGCAAACCTCTAGATTTAGGGAACTTTGCACCAGATCCACAGTACTTTGCAATATCTCACGCCCCTGAGTTAAGAAATTCCAAGAACACAAACTTTTACGAGAGGTATACATTCAAGAAACCGGTGAATTTCTATCGAGAGGCTCAAAACACATTAAATGACTAATCTGCAGAAATAAAGGCATACCTGCGCAGTGATAAGTTCTGCAATAGGCTTGGCATAGAATCGTGAATTAGTAAATCCAAGGCATCCATACATACTGCACATAACAGAACAGTGTCATACTCAGAACTAATCAGTTATGGCTAATAAGAATTGGCAACATGCCCAAATTGCAAAGGTAGGATGGAAGATTAATTTCAACTGCATGCTGATGTATCGTAATGCTGATCCTTACGAGAGTTCAGAACTCAAGAGCTACATGGTTGCACTTCATAGAGCAAGTACCTGTTGGCAGTGAGTTTAAGAGCCTGTTGCTGGATGTCGAATTGCTGATACTTCAAAATATCAGTTGTCTTCTTCAGCCACCCTTTCACTTGTTTCCTTCGGTCTACCAGACCCTTCAGTACCTGCCCATGCGCAATACTCTCATCATCAGCACACTCCCACATTGTATGTTATACAATGGAAATGTCATACAATTTTTAGTGCATCGAGCATTACATAAACTAATGATACATGCTTTGCCAAGACAGAAAGTCTAAAATCTGACAACCAAATTCATGCATCGATGGAATCAAGAAGTCGGGCAATGTCAATGGTGTACCTGAGGAAGTACACCTGGCACTTCACTTGAAGGGAGGGAAGGTATTGCACCAGTGACAGCTCTCTCCACAGTTGTAAAACAAACATTGTACTCCTGAAGGGTGAAACATGAAAATCTGATCATTAGTGCACTTGAAGGAAGATGACATGCAGATTTCAGAAGTCAGAAAATCTATCTCAATGCAAGACAGTTTGTTCCTAATACCAGGTAAAAGAGGACCTCAAAAGTCGAAACAAAGGATCTAATAGCACTAGAAGACTGAAAGCTTTTAGGATGAACCTGAATGATGGAAGGGTACAAACTATTGAAGTCAAGTAGCAAGATGAATTTGTCATAGAGACCCTTTTTGGGCTCTAAGACCAAGCCTCCAAGATATGCAGGTCCTTTCTTCCCTTTCTTGCCAGGAGCATTGTCAGACATGGCTTCCGGATTATAACCATCGTCACCATCTGCTTGTAGATCTCCCAAAACAGGTGCTTTTCTCTTACCAGCCTCTCTCTCCTTCTCCTTTTGCGATAGCTTGTCAGGAAGTATAAACTTTCGCAAATGAAACTCGTGTAATAGAAGATATTCCACCCTCTGTGCCCTAGCTCCCTACAAAACATATTGAAGAAAACATAACCACTATCCTTCAATCAAGGATCCTTGGCTCATTTCAAGTGCCAATAAGACTGTCCAAATGAATTGTCAAATTTGAATGTTTCCTAGACCCATACCTGCAGCGTCTTACTCCACAAATTGCCACTGATGTTCGTGAGTTGACGGGTCAATGGCAACACGCTAAGATGAAACATGAGACCTAAGGATAGCCACGCGTCTGTCTCTCCGGATTCAATCTGTAATCACCAGTCCATATATTATCCTCAGTATCACTAGTATAAAGAAACGGTTCACAGTAAATCACAACACATAAACTAGAGGTTATTCTCTTCAGAAACACATTGCTTCAAACTGACATATTCGGGACCAGAGAGATTCCTTCAAAAACATACTAGAATCTGACAACCTTCGGTCGTCAAGTTGCTTAAAAAGAGAACTTACCAGTTCTAGCAAGGAGGAGGAGTTCCCATACATTCCCGGAATTTGTGAGGGCATCAACTCCTTTCTCTCCCGACCCAGCTGACTCTTCGCGAGCTGAGTTAAAGAATAGCTGACCTACAGACCATGACCAAGTCTCACAAATAAGAAGGAAAATAATAGCAACGTAATTCTTGAATTCAATACAAAATCCGAACGTATTGCTTGAAACAATCTTCAAACACAGTTTTGTGAGTTCATTCTACTCAAGCTCTCAACCATTTGTACAACATAGTTGATTAATATATGCACTCTGAATATGCAGATTCACAAGTCAAACTATTAAGCTGGTCATTATAAAAGAGAACTCTCATGGACCTGTCAAAGAGCATGTAATGAATGTTAAGTAAAGCGTGTACCTCTCTCAAGAGTTCTCGAGAGGACAAGTACGTGTCACAAAGAAGGCGGCCAGCTAAGCATGTTTGGGCTCCTGGACTTGCACCAGAGCCAAAAGTTGAACCTCCTCCGTTTAGTCGAGGCATTACAGAGCGTTTCAGTCTTCCTATTTTCGACCACATATTGCTTGCCACTTTCTTGGCCTGTCAGAATAAACCACTAGACAGGCTTCAGAGATTGTTTTGAAATAAGTTCAATTCACAGTTCTTACAGACTTTGGTAAATGATTGACAAACCCAACAGGTGTGGCTATGAGTGTTGGAACCTGCAGCCGATGAAGAAGAATATCAAGGTCGAACCCAGATATGTTGTGTCCCACGAGCACATCAGCATCCAGCTGATGCAATTTGACCATCAACAGGTTCAACAAAGCTCTCTCACTGCAAGTGACCCGTAATCCCCGCTAAATTGTCACATTCCTTTACTTCATCAGAGGCTCATAAAATCATTTAAGTGGTTAGCAGCACTCGATTAACAGACCGGAAAGTTAAATTAGACATTAGATTTATTTCATGTAATAATAATAGGCCAAGTGTCTCTTAACACTGGTCAAAAATCAGAATCGACAACATAAACTAGAACAGAAAGATTCTACATCTGAATTTCTTCTGCATTACTCCAAAGTTCAGATCCTTACGTTGAAAATTTCGAAAACCAACAGAAAATGGATAAATATACCTGCTCTCCGCAGTAAGGGTGTTCGTAGAATTGCTGTTGATTTTTGTAACTTCTGCAGTGAAGCCCATGGGAAATATTCCACCATCCAATTTTCGTACAATACTGAAGTGGTTTAGCATACCCCGGTTGTTCCATTCAGCAAGAGGCATGGGTGCGTCCACCTGACTCAGTACCGCAAAACCACGTCATTTCCTACTCCGAACATTGTTTTCAATAGGAAATGTTACACAAACCAAGAAACGAGGTGGCACATTTCCAAACATTAAAAACACGCAATAAGGAGCACGCAAGCAAGAAACATGATCCATGTTCTGATTAAAACTCAACGCTGCAATAGGGTGCACACCTTCACTTGTTTGCAGTACACTACAGAGACAGAGGCGATCTCATTGACATTATCTTTGTGATTGATAACAGTTTTGAGGTTAAGAGACGCCACAGTAAGTGGTGGAATCCCAGATGGTCCCTTCCCTGGAGCAGCCACCATCAAATCCTTGGGATCCTCTATATTCACTTCAATCTTGCACCAGCTTATCTGAAGTAGTTAAGAACCTTAGAGTTAAAAATCAAAACTGAATTTCTAACCGTAAACACCTGAACTACTAATTGAAAACATACAGTCTACTCAGTCTTGAACTTTCACAAGTCCAATTAATGCTCATTCTGAGATATATGCACTGAACTAGGTCCATATTCGCACTTTACCTGAGATGAGCTTGCAACAAGCTGAGGTTTAGCAATAGAAAGCCAGCAGGGTCCTTTCACCCTCTTCTTAATCAGCAAGAGTTCTAGTGCACTGAAATCCAACCCAAAATTACAAGACCCATCATTTTGCGACTTCCACCAGAAACATGAGCATAACCATGAACAGATGGCAATTACGTGACGCAAAAGTAACTTAAAATTTAGAAGCAATTTTGAAATATCCTTGCGTTCAAAGTAAGGATTGAAATAAAATCAAAGAATTAAACAGACAGATTTGCAGATCCGAATTTAATACCAATTACGAGACAAAAGCATGAGCCTAGTTCTGATGATACCTTGCGTGTGTCCCAAGGACCTTCACGAAATTTCGCCCCTTCAGATCATTAGGAAGGGGAGGATTCTGCAATACAGACAGCAAGCGTTGATTGTGCTTCACTTTTTAATGCATTCGTACTCAGTATCAATTTAATGTACCTTAACTACTATCAATTTACGCAGCTTCAACAAGAGCGTGATTAACAGCAACTTTACAGGGTAAAAAGAAGAAAAGGCAAACCTTGAATGGATAAGTAAGTTTCAAGAAGTAATTCTCTCCAGTAGGCACTTCTGGACATTCGAATGCATATGAACGCTGTCAACATCAGAGCGCAAAGGCGTTACAGAAAAAGAATCTAGGATCAATCACCGAATTTAAAACAATCAGGTGATGCTCGAACGTATTATTTTAAATGTCTTCATATGTGATAATAGTAGCCATTTTTATCTATCAGCAATATGATCACTGATTGAAGTCTAAAATTAGATTCAAGGCATCACAAGTCCGTTGGAAAAACTTCCCAGGAGATAGTGATTAAAAAAATGATAATGCAATTATCTCTATTGCTCCGCGACCAAGCAAGCATACCTTGACGGGATACATACTGAATTTGACAACGTTCAAATCCATAAGCTTTTCAGCTAGTTCTTGCTTCAAATCAGTTGCTAGTTCCTGCAAAATATTAAAATCATCATGCATTGGGACAAAAGTGGTGCCACTCTTAGGTCTTTGACACAAAAAAAATTCAAGATAATGGATTCGTTTGCATACCGTTTCATGCAAAAGGTATCTCCAACACATGCTATGAGCCAGTAAGAGTTACTCGGAGAAACTATTGACTCGCCAAGCAACACAAATTTATGGCAAGATTAAATTACAAACTGGAAGAAATCCTGTAGTTTCCAGCTTGAATTTATTCATGTCTCGATGAGGATTAGGAGAATAGTATACGATACCATTAGGGGTGACGGTAGGCAATATCAAGTTACGATGTACATGTGAGAAAACAGAGACGCTTGTGATATAAAAAACGTAAAGAGCTACCTCACACACTCGAGAAATCAAGAATCTAAATCAAGTTCTCGGGAAAATTGGCGTAGAATGATGCGAACCTGGATCTTCGCCTTAAGCGTTGCCTTGCCATCAGGCTGTTCAGAGGGTTTCAGTTGTTCAAGCTCTGAAAGAGTACTCGGGGGAAATGTGCTCGGGCTCGGGACAGCATAAACACAGCGTTGCATGTTCCGTACAACCACACAGCAGCTTTCGTACTTTCCACCGACAGGGACCTACAGTTCGGTAGAAGTATAATCTATGGAGTCAGCCAAGCATGCACACGGTGCGCTACTTAAGAATGTAGAAAAAAAGACACGATTGCTTCCAGAAGTTAGTTATCCCTGAACTAACGAAGATGAAACAAAATCTCACAGGAATTAATAGAGTAGAAATTCGAGAGTATTATACAGTTATTTCAGGAGTGAGTATGGATACAAACCTTTCCAAACATGTAGACAGTACCAGGATTGCCCCCGTATGGTTCCTCGTGGGCGTCGATTAAAAAGAAAGGGAGACAACCTTCAGCATTCAAAGGCAAACTACTGCCATCAGATGTAACCCTATCATTCAAGTCATCCTCTTTCTTTACATCCGCAGCAGCACCGTTCCCTGTCACACCCTTGCTGATAGCATGCCAAGCCGCTGTTGCTCCTTTTCCTGTATCTTCGACTTTTGTTATCTTAGCATTGAGAACCATAGGTGGTACATCCTTCTCCAGTTTTAGCTTAGCAGACATATCATCAGATGCTTCCTTATCGAGCTCGTCAGTTCTGACCTCCTCTACTAGAACCGTTTGAACGTCATTGTCAATGGGATCCTGTTGGCTCTTGGTATCAACTGGTAAATCATTTAATACATGTGCATCTTCCAGATGGTCGCTCACTGGCATATCCATAATCAGGCAAGAGGAACTAGTATTCTGGTATTCCTGCAATTATATCAGAGTCCATCTCATCAGGATTAAAATTGTCGCAAGTTCATGAGTCAAGAGATGAATACGTCCTTGAAATGAAGGGACAAGAAATTACCGATGTCGATTTCCCGAGAGTATCCAGAACTAGCCTATCAGGTGCTGGTTGAAACACCACGTCCTGCACACCAGTTGATGTGCGGATGTCTGCAAATTCAGCCAATGTAACCCCTTGAGAGAAAGACACAGGAAATTGCAAGAGGTTCGAATGAAGCAGGTTACTACATACTCATCGTTCCAGTTGACAAGTCTTTCAGTCATTGTTCATGCTCCCAAGAGTAAAGTTATGGCTGCCACTACCAGGTCTCAGAACAAAACATGCAATTAGGATCAATTCTTGACAATTGTCCAATTTTCCAGTGAGCTCCACATACAGTTTATAAGACTAGTCAAGATACTCACTCGCACGTCGCCTACGCTTCTCTCTTTCGCGATCGACGTCGTCAGCAGAAATCCCAGCAAGCACGTCATCCAAAATAGATTCCGTATTAACTCCTTTGTCGTCCCGCATGCGCCTTCCCAGAGAAGGAATTCCTGAAGCAGAGGTAAACATGCTTGCGAGACGCTGCTTTCCAATCAAGGACGCAGCAGCTGACAATGCAGCCGATTTCCTACTCGGCACATCTTTCTTGACCTCTGCTCAAATTCAAAATATCCTCTTCAGATAAATTGTCGCAAGCTAATTAACTCATCACGAAGCATGATCAACATGCAATGTACATGAAAACGTACTACTCGCAGAACCACTATCAAATTACACAATCAGTGCATGAGCTCCGCTTCCAAATTTAACAGAGATAGGATTGCAAATGGAATAGTGGCGACATTTCCTTCATCTTACCATCTACATTTTTCTTCTTCTTCTTGCCAGTGCCACCATCTTCGCCTTCGCTTTCGTCACTATACTGATCTACATTCCAATCTTCCTCCTCACCGATATCCGCGTAACCTAATCCATCGTCAGCAACCACGAAATTCTTGACTTCCTCCCTCCTTTTGACAACGAGTAGGTTGTAATCCGCCTCCGAAAGGGAATCGTAAATTTTCTCTTCCTCCCTAACCTGAAAAGTGTCCACCCGGCGCCCACCTTTATCCTTGAGATTCTTAAGCTCTGAAAGGGCCGCCGCCCTAGCAGAAACCTCAGGAGCGGGACCTCGGGTTCTTCTGCCACCTTCGTTGCTCGCCATTGCAGACCACTCTAATTGGGTCCAAAGCCGTAGTAGACACTGTATATGACTAATATGGCAAGCAAGTCACTGATCCGGTCGCTGCTGAGGATTCACCTCCCATCTAATCCTCGTCTATTGCAAACAGTCTCGGCGAGATCCAGAAATCTTGCACCAGGTGCAGAAGAAAACCTCGATCGCCTCTATCGATATCCCACCGCAACCTGACCTTCAACAATCCAACGAAAGAGCACACGCAAGTCACTCCTGTGTAAAACAATGCGCGGCGCTCAAACTCTCTATCCGCCGCCAATCTGCTTCAAAGATCCCAATCTCGCACCCTGCATCTGACCTGCCACCATAGCCAACGTCCGACCAAAACCATGAAAAGAACACTGGAACATCTACACAATGTGCATTCCAACTGTAGATGCCGCCTGATGCATTGGTGATTCCCCTGCTGAAAATGAATTCGAATACCTTAGGAACGGTAGAGTTCGCGGAAAGGGCTGGCGGGAAAACCTTGATGGTGGGGACTACCAATGGCGGGAAATACACGTCCCCGAATGGGAACGTCAAGGGAACCGTGCCCTTAAAATAGGGAACTTAGGGAACTCCGTTGGAGACAGTTCGCGTAGGAAGGCCGCGACCTTGAATGCCCGTGCAAGCGAAGAAAAGGGAACGCGGAAGGGCAAGACCATCCGATTGCAGTCACAGCGCCGAAGTCTGGCACTCACACGGGGAACAGTCTCGTTCCCATGTCTTGACGGGCAGCTGCCCAAATTTTTGGTGAAACTTTATTAACTTCATGCTCCGTGCTATCTAGTATGCCGTGTGCCATTGCCACTGTATATTAAAATAAAAGTAAAAGTATTTAAAAAAATTTAATAACTTTCACATCATAGGTTCAACCGCCAAAAAACAAAGCATGTGTCCCTCCTTGCATAAAGTTTTCCAATGGTATCAAGAATGTGACTAGGAGACACATGGTTCTAAACATCTTACCATAACAAACAAACAAACAACCTAATTTAACTAAGGTATCGATGTATAAACTAGTAGCGTTATTCCATTAGCCTAAACTAAAAGATAATTTAATTCAATTTTTAATCATAAAGTAACTCAAAAATTCATAACCTTTAACACTAGAGGTTTAAACACCATGAAACAAAGTTTGTGCACCCTTCTTCACAGAGAGCTTTCTAATGGTATTAAGAATGCAATTGGGGGACATATGGTCCAAAAGATTCATAATTTAGGACAAATTAAGATTAAAAAATAACTCCAAAATCCATCATTTTCACAACATATGTCCAAATGCCATTAAACAAAGTTTGTGCACCCTTCTTCTCAAAAAGTTTTCTAATGGTTTCATGAATGTGAGTGGGGGATGCACAATTCTAGAGATCTCACCATAACAAACAAAACAAATATAATAAAAATAGTGTGCCCTATGCCATTGCCATGATATAATAAAATTAAAATTAAAATAATTTTCTAATTTTTTTATTCCAATTTTTTTTTTTCCATGAATTGGAATGCCATGAAACAAAGTCCATGCACCCCTTCTCATTGAGGGCTTTTTGACAATATTAAGAATAGGACCAGGAGACACATGGTTCTAAAGATTTCACTATAATAAAATAATAAAAAATAAAACTAATTTAATGTATATATGATTTATATAGCAAGGAAGCCATAGCCTATTTAAAATATAGAGATATCTATTTTACACAATTTGGGCATTGTCACCCTACCAATGAAATTTCTATAGTGGAAATTCTAAAACTTTTTTGGAAATGCTTGTTGAAGAAAGATGTCTATGTAGATGTTACCAACATATCTATACAATCGAATTTAAAATTCATCACCAATGTTCTTCAATTAATTATCATGAATATTAAAAGATTTTGGATGATTTATACATCCAAAATGGAGTTTGATTTTTTGAAAGTGAAATTTGGTATGATTGATTAGGATTAAATAAGAATTGAATGTTAATTATCCAAGACAAAAAATAAAAAGTGTATTCTATATTATGCAATTTTTTTGAATGGCTCAATAAGCAATTTGTAAGGTTATTAGACTCAATTATAAAAACAATATTTTATGATAAGTTTGATGTATATTGTGTGATTTCAATCAATTTTCAAAATTAAAAATAAGTACAAAACTTGTCTACAATACGATTAATCACTAAGAGTTATACATGATTATGAACAAAGATGCCCAAGGCAAACATTTCATCTTAGTACATGGTATATAACCTCATGTTTAACTTTTCATATATTCAAGTAATTTGTAAAGTAACCTTTTTTCATACTAAAAATTTGATAAAATTGTCTTGAGTATCACATTTGGACACAGAATCATGTGAGCAAAACTATGCACAAATTCAAAAAAAATTGGACATTGAAGGATTAATTAACTAAATAGTGAAAATAAGTAAGTTAAATAATATCAATACATTTTTTTAGTAATTATATATACCAAATGAAAGAGAGGTTTCTTTCATTTGTTTGTTTGCTCGTAATGATAAAGGTGGTTTTGTATAGAATGTCATATTTGGATTCCCCATTTTATTATTAACATTACACGTTTTGATTCTAAAATACTCTAAAGTGTAAATTGGCATTTGTACCTTCTAACATTGACTTGCTAAATACATTTAAGACTATTTGTTATTGCCCTCTCTAGTAATTCATTTAATGTATGTTTTAAGCAATGGTGTATATTTTGTCTACCTAAGCTTTGAATATGGGATATGAATGCTAACAATACATGACAACTTTTTGAATAGTGGTCTTTAAAAATGTGTTGTACATTTTGTATTGTGCATCAATTAGTATCAACTTATGTAGTAGTCAAAGAAGAGAGAACTCTTCAACCAATATTATGTCATTTATCTTTCACCATCTTATCATCTTTTTCATGACTCCCAACATGAGCCAAAACTTTTTTGAATTGCTTGGGTTCACTTCATATTAAAATACAAACTTGATTCAGAGGTTGTCCTCAGTTTACAATCTATTGGGCCATCAATTAGATTCTTGTAAATTGGGCCTAAGTTCTAGTCAAAATTGGATAAAGAATTATGGTGATCTAATTTTGTAGCACCCAAAAATCTCATAAGCTCTACATATGTGCCCATGTCATAAAAAAAGAACCGGGAAAAGAACATTGGATTGATTCTCAATTTAAAGCCTTTAGATTCAATCAATGATCCTACTTAAGGAATTAATCCCCAAAGACCTCAAGGGACCAAAAATGTCCACCTACACTATTTGTGTAAATTGATTTAACACTACTTCTTATATTTTTAGAATGAATGCGACAAATTCTCCCTATTCATATACTAATTTATATCACAACGTTGCTCAACTGTCAAGGGGGATATACTTTTGCAAAAAAATATTTACGTTTTGTTGAACAAACAATCTATTTTGACATGAAAAACTTAGGGCTTGTAGAGATGAAACAATCCTTATTTGTTGCTTTTTATGGTTTGGAAATGGAACCAACAATTGGTCTATATGCATACTAGCCATATTTTTTCCGGCACCTTAGTGCCAAACTCTAATGTTGTGGCATAGGCACCTTGGTTGTTCGCTATAGGCAATTATTGCCTCTTTTGAGGGGATAGTGATAGAAGTGTTTTGTTTATGTGAAAACCAAACATGAGTAATTGGGGGTACATGTGTCATTTTGCCATTGGTTGAGAAAATGAGACAAGTGCTTGTGAAATACTTCCCCCCCACCCCATATTAATATTTTTTCTAAAATTTGTTTGACTTGCAAATGATATGGGATATTTAAAATCTATTTGCTGTATATATTTTACATGTATTTATATAATTTATATCTGTATTTTATATCAATAAGTATATATCCCATATGTTTCCGTATGTATTTCATGTGTATTCCAAATACCATATTATCCAAATTCTGTATTCCAGAGTATTAATGACCAAGATCATCTCTCACAATAGCAATCAACGATGATTGTTTACTTTTTTAATTGGAAATCAACTACATTGGAGGGAGGGGGGGGGGTAATCAAGATAAACGGCTTTGGTTTTTTTCAAAAGGGAGGAGGGGTAATTGCAGGAATAAGACTTGCTTGCATCTTTTGAGGGAATAGTCATAGTGTTTTAAATTTGGGGGGACCATCCTCCATTTCCTACATGATATATTGTTATAGTGCCAAAAAAACACCTTGATGCATACCATATGTAAAGGTCTAATTTATCACGTAGGTGCCAAAATCAAATTTCCACATCAAATTCTCAAGAGTCCATGTCACCTCACACCATTTAGAAGATGACACATGGCACTTTTTTTTTAATACAAAAATGACACAATTTATGCAGAATCTGACCTTCACAAAGCATAATATAAAGTGGGTAGTTGTGTGTAAAACCAGTCCAAAGAATATGTCCCAAGCGCTTGACAAAGTCCACTTGTCACATCTAGAGCACAAGTGATATACAGTGCTGCCATTTTGGTGATATTAAAGAGTTGGAGTGAACATAGAGGAGAGTGAGTGGCTCCCATCCGATGCTTTTCGGCGGGTACGGTACTTTTTTCGAGCATGGGCAGAGGGTGGGACCCGGACTTCGATGACAAGGCGGGCCGCATACTGTAGTGTGTTGGGACAATCGGGGCTGTTCTGCTGTGAACTCCCTCCGTCGTAGTGAAGTGACTCCTTCTAGAAGTTTTCAACGAAGAGTGATGAGAGCGGCCATCGCCGCGAGAACTCGATCCAGCCGCGGTGGTTGTTCATGAATCTCACCTCGTTCAATCTGCAACAATCGTCTCTTAGGGTTTAAGCTCCGACTCGTCGTCCCTGCAAATCCAATACCGTAATATATATCACTCGCAGTTGTTTCTTCACCGCCACTCGACCGTTTGAACTACTATACTCTGCGTGGCGTCACTCAAAGATTCGCCAATTTATTTTTTCTCTTCATTGCTCCGCCGATTGTGTGCAACTTGCACTTGGATTCCAGCCATGCAGTGACGCGCATTAGGTTGACGTCGCCGGGTTCTTGCGAGCGTTTCTGGACGGTTCTTGGAGCTTGTGCGTGGTTGCGTTCCGGCAGGCCGGGCTGGTGGTGGTTAATTGAGTTCGGGCGTTTAGGTGACGGACGAGTGAGGC
Source organism: Rhytidiadelphus loreus (assembly GCA_947034895.1). NCBI lineage: Eukaryota > Viridiplantae > Streptophyta > Bryopsida > Hypnales > Hylocomiaceae > Rhytidiadelphus > Rhytidiadelphus loreus. The sequence goes on from OX344763.1 coordinate 18,832,409, forward strand.
GGAGTGTTTGATTTTTCTTGTTGCGGAGGAGCGGCGGGTGTCATGGCGGAGAAGCTGTTGGATTTCAGCCAGCCTTTTGATGTCGGGCTTCTTGATGCGACTGTGGCAGCATTTTATGGCACTGGTTCCAAAGACGAGGTAATGTATTTATATTGGCTAAAGAGGTTTGAACATTCGCGCGATTCCTCGGGCTCTGTGGTCGTGATCGTTGAGGCTATTTGGAAGGAGCAATAGTCATAGCGTATGATCGTCTTTTTCATGGTTTTTCGATCTCTGCTGCTGATCGTGTGAGGGGCATGAGCAGGCTGAATTACTTTATTTTCGTCTGGAGTTTGTGCCCTAGAAGCATGGACCCTGGAATAATTGTTTTTATCATCAATCCTCGAAATTATCGCCGGGTTCTTGAATCACCTGTCGTTTGGGAGTTTAAAACAATTTCTGACGTGCATTGTGCATTGAGTGACTATGTGTACATTTCTCGGCGTCGTTTCATTAGTTTCTGCGTTAATGCACATCGTTTAAATCGTTTCAGGAGCAATGCTTGCAGATGACCGGTCTGAGCTCCTCTATGACAAGCCCTTGCCTTGGAGGGTGCCGTTGGAAGTGTGTCGTCTTTATCGTCGGGTCAAGATCTAATTTTAATTCAGGACCTGCTTGAATTGTCGTTAGTGAGTCGGGGGAGACTGGGATTGTATCCCAGCACTCTGGATGCACGAGTGATGGACTGGTGGTAATCCGTAGTGGTCAAGAGCGTCGCACAGTGTTATCCGGGAGCACAGCTGGTTTCCTGATTCAGCAGTACAGGGTTTTCTTGTCCCTGCCCTAGCATTTTTAACTTACATTGAGTTTTAAAAATCCAGCCTATGAGAACAATGGTGGATTAGGTGCATCTTTTGTTGTATCGGGCTCTAGGTATCATTGTGTAGATGTCATGCGTTCGGTCGGACTTGGAAAACAAGTTACGGTGCATAGCGTCCGGATTGAGCCAAATTGTCTTTACGCCTTACAGCTTCAGGTTGTGTTCCCTCTATCATGTTCAAGCGATTCGCGCGTGATTTTGGACCTCGGAATGATCGAATCGCACTATAGCACTTCCTTGGCCATACCGTGCTCATACTCCCCAGTTACTGTTGAGTGAAGCTTACCGGACAGCTGACGGTCATGCATGTTAATGTAGCAAACGTGCCGGAATAGAATTCAGCTATATAACTGTGTCGAAGGGCTTTGGCAGCGTGGAGTCAGTTGATTGACTCATCTCACTTCAATGCAGAGAGCTGCTGCTGAAAGGGTGTTGAGGCAGTTGCAAGAGCATCCGGATACATGGACCCGAGTGGTGACAATCCTGCAGAATTCTACCGTTGCAAATTCCAAGTTTTATGCACTTCAGGTAAGGTGTCAACACATGTGTACGTAACTGAACTTTATATGAGCGCTAATAATGCTGTAGATTACTGCCGTTTTGGTTAGAGTCAGGGAAAGGTTACATAGGAATCTAGTTATAAGTCGGTTGGCTTGTACCTCATCCAGAAACAACGATTCTGTGCTCCTATCTTTGTGATGAAGGTGCTGGAGGGAGTCATTAAGTATCGTTGGAATGCGCTTCCTGTGGAGCAGCGTGACGGCATCAAGAACTACATATCAGACCTTATTGTGCAGGTTCGTTGGTTGAAGCGTGACTTTCACATGTGATCTCGGTGTCGTCTTGTTCGCTTGTATTTTTGCGTCAATGACTCGCTCCTTAACGTATTTATCACTTCATTTTCCTTTCTGATATTTATCCGTTTGCGTCGTCTGGGTTTACAACACCTTTCTGTGGGGTTTCCCGTATCCTTACTGAAGTTCTCTTTCGATGCAGCTTTCTAGCAACGAAGCGTCATTTCGGGCCGAAAGGCTGTATGTGAACAAGTTAAACATCATTCTTGTTCAGGTATGGTTGCACTTCGATGCAGTTGCAAGCAAGTACATGTTGCTTTGTTTAGTTTGTTGTATCTGGCATGATATTGATGTAGTTGAATGGAGAATTTCATGAGTTGTCATCATTAATGGTGGTCTTTTGATCGTTTTAGATGTATGTGTACATTTCACAGATGCCTTTGAGCGCAACTTTCGGGGATGGATTTGCATTATGATATTGCTGGTTTCAGGATTTGATAGGCTCTAAGATTCTCATATCTGTTACGTACCGGTGGGCTTAGGCTTGGCTCTTATCGGTGCAATTCTGGCATTGACAAGGATAAACGTTGATGTGGTGTAGGTTTTAAAGCACGAATGGCCTGCGCGATGGCCCAGCTTTATACCAGATCTCGTCTTAGCTGCAAAACATAGTGAAACACTCTGTGAAAACTGCATGGTCATATTGAAGGTAGGGTCTACGCTTGTTATGGTGTTATTCTTGATCGTCTTGCTTTAGCTGAATTAATTAGTTGTTTTCATTCGGGTGTCGGTGTAATTGGATATCTAGAAGCGTCTGACTCGGAATGTCATAATGCAGCTGCTCAGCGAGGAAGTTTTTGATTTCTCTCGAGGAGAGTTGACTCAAAGTAAGATCAAAGAATTGAAAAATTCCTTAAACAGGTACGTTTTTCTTCTTGGCTTCTGCGTGGAAAGAAGGGTCTTCGTTTGTTGTATGTATCTGAGGAGAGTTGCCTTCGATTATTTGGAGGGCTTCAATGCTCCGTGTGCACCAGTTGGGACCGTGTGAAGGTCCTGTTAGACGCCAAAGTTGTGTACTGACATGTTGCATCTGTGGGATCGTCCAACAGTGAATTCCAGCTCATCCATGAGTTATGCCAATATGTTCTGTCAATGTCTCAACGGCCTGAACTTATCCGAGCAACACTGGCGACTCTACATGCTTTTTTGTCATGGATTCCCCTTGGTTATATATTCGAATCAGCGTTGGTAAGTGCTTTGTCCGCGGAAATCGACGTGGTCTTGAGACATTACTTGACGCTTGGTTTGCTGAGTACTTTTTATTTGTTCAAAGCAACGATCATGGCATGCCTTTGCACTCAACGTTACTGTAAACTATTGCAGAACTCATGCTGGTAACCATTTTGCAGTGTCTGCAATAGTCGTGCTCTTCTTCATCATTAGTGCTTTATGTGATTTTCAGTATTTGGTTTCCAACCATTTATGTTCGTTTGCCTGACTTTCAGCTCGAGACATTACTGAAGCTATTTCCTGTTGCCAGCTATCGTAACTTGACCCTACAATGTTTGTCTGAGGTGAGTGTTGTCACTTTACACCTGAATATTTTCTTCTTCAGCTTTTTGTTGGCGCTTGCTGTCTTTCTGGAACAAGATGTAATGATTGTGCTCACCTATTCAGTGCTGGGTAATCATGGACTGAGGAAAGCAATGAATCGTGCAGGTGGCTGTTCTTAGTTGTGGAGATTACTACGATGCCCAATTTGTGAAACTCTACACCATTTTCATGGTGCAGCTCCAGGTATTGAATTTTGAAGAATTTGAGTTTAGAAGGGATCATGTAGGATACTTTTGACGGATAGGTACTGCGAAGGATGTTACGTGTTGAAATTTTTAAGACGAAGTCATCACTGATTCTACTACTGATGCCTGACATGATTCCATAGATATGGGTATGCTATGGGATTATTTCGTCGTGATCTCGGACAAATGTGTTTGCATAACTCTGGACGTGTCCATTTATATTCCTAAAAGATGGTTTTGCTTGATTTTTCTGCAGATTATTCTACCGCCAGGCACCAACGTTCCAGAGGCTTATGGAAGTGGGTCAGATGAGGATCAGGTACTTTGTTTTTGTAGGCTTTCGTAATTAGAGGGATTGTGGATGTTTTCGAGAACCTCTGAATGGTTTTGTACATGACCCTTCCAATTTGTTATTGGGCTTTTTTATTGTCGCGTGGTTCTGAGCACCCCACTGCTACTTGACTTGAGAAATAGTCGCTTGGCTAGCATTTTTTACTCCTGGTATTCTGCTAGTAACGAGTTCAGAACTGGCATAGATAGTATCTGGAATATCTTGCTACTTTGTGAACACTTCCCTTTGGATTGCTATTTCTTCCTGAGTTCTGAGGATTTTCACCTTCTGTTTTGCAGGCGTTTATCCAGAATCTGGCAATGTTCTTCACTGCATTTTTCAAGGTTTCCCATTATTCCAGTTCCCTTTCGACTTGCTTCACGTGTACCCGAGCATTCTGTGACCGTATACTTTTAGGCTTTTTGCTGCATATGAGGCTTCAAGATTTGAGTACTTTTCTGCATTATAGGGCTTAGGTTCTCAGGAGTTATTTGGAAGGGGAGTTCGGGTACTTGCTCTGTGGTGTGCTCTAATCTTGTGAGACACTGGGGGATTGCAGTCACACATTGGCGTGTTGGAAAAGACCCCGGAGAATCAAACAGCTCTGCTGATGGGGCTGGAATATTTGATCGGTATTTCATACGTTGACGATACAGAAGTTTTTAAGGTATACCGGTTGCAATGTTCATGAACTCTTTTAGAGAGAGATTTACCAGCTTGCTGGTGGTTTTCTTCTTTCAGTTACCTGAATTTTGATTCTTGGATCTGAAATCACAAAATATGGGTGTGCTGGGTATTGGCAACCGGAGTTATAGAACTGGACTTGCCCGTCAATAATAGATTCTGGAAAGCTTACCATCGTCTCGTGTGGTCGGCAAATGTTATGATTGTGATCTTAGAACTCTTCCTTGCCCCAAGCAATGAGTTGTCAACTTTGGAATAGGATTTCAACTATTATAGTTTTTTCTTTCGTGGGATGGCAATGGTTGGGCCAGATAAATGTTGCTCTCCCAGTGGTGGCAGAGTATTGCTGTTAACAATGGAATGTTTGTGTTGCACTCATGTAGGTTTGCCTGGATTACTGGAATTCACTCGTGTGTGATCTCTTTCAGTCAGAGTGCAACATGGAAACTCCCGCTTCCCCTATTCCCTTGGGACTTCAGGTAATTAGAATTTCTTTCATACCGGTCCTTACACTGATTCGCAACGCTTGTCCATTGAGATCAGGCTTGACATTTTGCATCACGATTGGTGCACTGGCGTCGAGGGAGGAGTAATTGTGCTAAAGTATACCCTAGGTGAATCCAAAATCCATCTGAAGCATATAAAGAGAAAATATTCATAATATCAACACGTTGCCCAAGGAAGCGCTTGAATTCAAGGAAAATTAAACTAAAACCGTAACCTTTTCAGTAATGTCAGCCACCTCCACATTACAAGGAATGGACCCATCCGTCACACGAATGAACTCCACCTTGTTGTTCTTCTACTAACCGTTATGGGTATCCTACTTGTTCATTATCCAAAAGTAGGGGTCGACATTCCGTAGCGGTTAGTTCTGGGTGTAGTTCCCGTAGAATTTATTTTTTGTGCGTGCTACTTATTTTCTTCTGACGATATTTGTCATGCAACAGAAGCTGATGTTAAGATGTTTTGTTGTTGAATGCGTGACAGGTAGGAGGAATGTTGAATGGGATGGGGGCGCAGCTTTCCCATCGTAAGCAGTTGTACGCAGGGCCTTTATCGAAGTTGCGGTTGCTAATGATCAGTCGCATGGCTAAACCAGAGGAAGTTTTGATAGTAGAAGACGAGAATGGCAACATCGTACGTGAGACTATGAAGGACAACGACGTTCTTGTCCAGTATAAGGTATCGCATTTCTGCCTCCTTGTCGCCCTCTCCTGGAAGACCTCCCATGTCTTCCTGACGCTTTGAGAGATCCATGTGCACGATAGGATCATATGTGAACCCCAGTGTCCAGCGATGCTCGCGATTTGATAGGTGTCTTTTGTCTGGTGATGTGACCAACGTTGGTGTTAAAGTCGGTGTCCAGTATAGGGGCTTCCGCTAGCTGGAGGGCCTTTCTTCAAGAACGTTGCATGAGCGCTTTGCCGTTTTCCTGACCCATGGCGTTGTGATGATCCAGATTATGAGGGAGACACTGATTTATTTGTCCCATTTGGACCACGAAGATACGGAGCAGCAGGTAATCTCAGTTCCATATCGCCGTCGATTCAGCATTGTAGGCGTTTCTGAAGTAAAGTGGTTCCTTTATTCTGCACATGTGGCTTAAGGCCGGCGTCAATTCTTGTTTTGGAAATCCTCGTCAACGTGCTCGTGTGGAGACTTGTGCAGATGCTGAAGAAGCTAAACAAGCAATTGAACGGTGAGGAATGGGCTTGGAACAATCTGAACACACTCTGCTGGGCTATTGGCTCCATATCGGGGTCCATGGTCGAGGACCAGGTAACTATTTCATCGCTTGGTTGTCAATAGTATGATGTCAGTGTCATCTTAAAGCCTGTGAAATTCCATGTATCTATGCCATGCTCGACAGGTGATTTCCTATCTGTGTTAGTGTTGAGATTTTGTGTGTTATTCAATGAGTCTTATTTTTGACGTTCTCCTTCTCTCCTTGTCTTTTATTCATCTGAGCGTTTTGGGCGCTTATGGTAGCCTTTACTTCGTTTCAATCGTGTTGGCCGTTTCTAATTTGTTCGTGTTGTTTTTGGGAGGAGCAGGAAAATCGATTCCTTGTGACAGTGATTCGCGATCTGCTTAATCTATGTGAAATCACGAAGGGCAAGGACAATAAGGCGGTGATTGCCAGTAACATTATGTACGTCCTTCCCCTTGAAGTTTTTTGGTGCGGGTTGGTTCTGGCACATAACATGTAGCACTGCTGTCACTTTCTTTATTTCTTTTCACGATTTTCGAAGGGTAATGACTTCAACTGCTTCCAAGGCTTGTCAAGTGCTAATGATGTACGATGACCATATGCCGATTTAGGAAGAACTTGGGGTTGTGAATTGCTCCAGAGAGTTCATAACGTCGATTTTTCAAATTCTTGTGAACGTCCTGCTGTCGTCATTTGATACCTACAATATTTTTTGTTAAGACGCCCTTGCTTGCACGTTTTCAGGTATGTCGTGGGCCAGTATCCTCGTTTTTTGAGAGCTCATTGGAAGTTTTTGAAGACGGTTGTGAACAAGCTGTTTGAGTTCATGCACGAAACTCATCCTGGTGTTCAGGTACGATACCTTACCTTTCGGTTCGGGTCATCCTCAGAGATCTGTCACCTCACGATTTTGTTCTGTGTTTTGGAATGTGATTCTTCGTGTTGTTGATGCCCTCATTTGTTCCGAATATTTGACCAGACATTTGGACAGCGAAATCGTGTTCTTTATGTGGTCTCACCTTGTTTGTTGCAATGGTCAGGATATGGCCTGCGACACATTTCTGAAGATAGTTCAGAAATGTAAAAGGAAGTTCGTTATTCTTCAGGTACGTCCCCGGTTTAAAGGCTGTGTATGCGGTGGAGCTTGCAGATCTTTCTGTTCTCTGAATCCATTTTCCTTCTGTGAAGGTGGATGCACAGTGTGGCCATCTCTTTCCGACTCGTCCGTCTTCCTTTTCTGACGGAAGCTCATTGTGTTGCATTTCAGGTGGGAGAGACCGAGCCTTTTGTATGTGAGCTCCTGAAGGGTTTGCCAACAACTATTTTGGATCTGGAGGCTCATCAAATTCATACCTTCTACGAAGCAGTATGTGCATTTCGTTTGTGTGCCTTGATTGTTTGTTTGATCACGGGTAGGCTGTTTGAATGAGCACAGTGTCGAGGATGAGGATGCAGGAAAAGTGTCTGGCAATAACTGTGAGTCTGATTGCAGGTTGGATTCATGATTCAAGCCGAATCCGATCCTAAAAGGCGGGATGAGTATCTGCAGAAGCTTATGGAGCTTCCAAATCAGGTTGACTATTGATAGATTGTGGATGGAATTTCGCAGATGCTGGGTTTGTATGTTGTGTAGGCAGTGAAGGGAATCATGACTGTTGGCCTTCAGAAGTTGTTTGTTTTTGAATTCACATGTAGGTCAGATCCATTTTGCTGTCTCCGAAGCAGTACTGCTTTTACTGGATTCATTTCGTTCCCGGTTAATCCGGTTGAGAGTCGGAAAGTAATCCAGTTGCTTATAGGGCGGGTGTTTATCATGTATCTGATCAAGCTGTGCGCTTCGTGCAGAGATGGGTCGAAATCATCAGTCAAGCTCGTCAAAGTGTGGAGTACTTGAAAGCACTAGATGTTGTACGAGCTGTCCTGAACATTCTGCAGGTGTGTATCCTGTAGCCTCGGAACTGGCAGCTTATGTAGTCCGTGTGATTAGATTCGTGAAGCACTGTCGATGGAGGTTTGTCGTGAATCGATTTCGCGGTGAAACTTCTCCATGAGGCGACTGACTCCTTTGACTAGTGAGTGATTGACCCTGTGTTGGCGTGGGTTGTGTGCAGTTGAATACTAGCGTTGCCAGCTCCCTTGGCCAAGCTTTCCTAGCTCAAATATCATTGGTGTACCTGGATATGTTGAATGTCTATAGGTACGTGACTGCATCTTTGGAGAACCAGGGTTTTGGCAAAGTTTTATTTTCAGTTTGGTAGATTCCTCAACGCAGTTTCGAGCACTTTGTGACCCTGATTTGTCTGCTCCTGTATTAATAGAAGTAGAGATTTGTATGTTCGAACACTTCCATACCAAGTTATTTTTTGTTCCCATGACCGCAGAATGTACAGTGAGCTGATATCGAGCAGCATTGCTGAGGGAGGACCATATGCATCCAGGACTTCATTTGTGAAGCTGCTGAGGTAGTTTTTTTTGTTGGTGCATGTCTGTCTGCCGAACTCTTTCGTCAAAGCAATGTGCACTTGCCTCATCATTCTACTGATGTTTCTGCACCGTGCGTTTCGGAGTCTTCTTACTAGGTGGAAGTTCAGATAGGTGGTGCTTATTGAAATTGATTCGTGTGGCCTTCGTACAGGTCGGTGAAGCGGGAAACCCTGAAATTGATCGAAACGTTTGTGGATAAAGCTGACGATGCGGAACTGATCGCGAAGAATTTCGTCCCAGCTATGACGGATCCCATCCTGGGTGACTATGCGCGCAACGTGTCTGACGCTCGTGAATCGGAGGTGTTATCTCTGTTTGCAACTATCATCAACAAGTGCGTATCACGACCTTACCTGTATTTGTGGATCTTATATGTGCGCGGACTTCTTCTTCTGTTGGTTCCTGTGAATTTTTGAGCAAAGATACTGGCGCTTTCTGGTCACTGTCTGTTATGCTGATTGGCGAGAGACGTCGCTATGCCGATGTGTGGTTCTTTGAAGGAAGTTCTGTAATTGCGCGGGACCAGCGTATTGAGTTTTTGAAGTGGATTTTTGCAGGTTAAAGAGCGCCATGATGGATGACGTTCCCCGAATCTTCGAGGCTGTTTTTGCATGCACTCTCGATGTATGTGAACGCAGCCACATTATCCTTACCCCGATGTCTTCAATGTGGTGACCGTTTGTTTCGTCTTTGGTCGTGGAGTTTTAGTGGAGTTTTAGTGGAGTATGAAGGCGTGAGTTTACTGGATCTGAAGTTAACAGCCGATTCTGTGTTTTCCCAGATGATTACTAAGAACTTTGAGGACTATCCAGAGCATCGTCTGAAGTTTTTCTCGTTGTTGCGTGCCATTGCCAGCCACTGTTTCCGTGCTCTTTTCACTCTGTCCAGCCAAGTAAGTGATCAGTGAGGCTTTTCATGTTTGCAGAGGTGACCTTTTCTGGAGGCAGCATCTGTGGTTGATTTGTCATTTCACCTCTCTTTTGGAGTTCTTGGCACGTGAATCTGATATTCTGTGGCATTTGGCAGCAACTGAAACTGGTGATGGACTCCATAATCTGGGCGTTCCGTCACACCGAGCGCAACGTTGCAGAGACTGGCCTGAACCTGCTGCTGGAAATGTTGACCAACTTCCAAGTAATCCCTCCCCTTTGTTTTTTCTGTTAGTAGTAGACCCACCATTCGTCTTGTGAGTTTCGTATTGACCAGCGATCAATATTTTCGTGTTCTGATCCCGTGCTGAATATAATGTTCCCCTGGGTTAAGTCATTCCTTTGTCCAACCTCCCTCATCTTCTTCTTTTTGCGTCCGTCACCATCCTGATGGTAGTTTGAATGTATCCCGCTCACCTGTCCTTGTGCTTCGTGGTCGTGTTTTTTGATACAGGCGTCCGAATTCTGCAACCAGTTCCATCAGACGTATTTTCTCACCATTGAGCAAGAAATATTTGCAGTTTTGACTGACACTTTCCACAAGCCCGGATTCAAATTGCATGTGTTGATCCTTCAACACTTATTCTGCCTGGTGGGATTTCGCCTCATACCCGTGGCTCGTGTGTTTTTTGGATCATCTCTTTGTACATTTACAGTGACTCGGCTGTTGTGCACTTCTAATAGTTGATTTTCTCTTTCAGGTCGATTCGGGTGCCCTCACGCTACCGCTGTGGGATGCAGCCACCTTGGGTCCAACGGCCTTTCCCAACAATATGGAGTTCGTTCGGGACTACTCCATCAAGCTTTTGGGAACGTCATTCCCCAATATGACTCCTCTCGAGGCATGCCACTTCGTTTGCTTCGATTGGATTTTATCTTTGATTCATGTTGATAGTCTAGCTTGTATCTTTGATCCTTGGGCTCGGAAGCGAGTCATGGTATTCTATATTCTTGGTTGCTTCCTGTGTACAAGTTTTCGGAACCCGTGTTGATCCTTGTTTAGAGTTTCTGTTGCAAGCCACATAAGGGTTTTTGTGAGACTGGCCTGCACGGTTGACATGTGGTTTGTTGACGAGTCTTCTATGTTTGTGAGAAGCTTCGTCATTTTGGGTCATTTTGGATGTGTGTGCAGGTGACAACGTTTGTGAATGGGCTATTTGATACCCGAGGCGAGTTGGGAGGTTTCAAGAACCAACTTCGTGACTTCTTGATTCAGTCCAAGGAGTTTTCAGCTCAGGTAGGGAACTTTCTGAAAGTCTCTGTGATGGTTCCTGTCTGGGATGGCTGCGGTTGTTGGGGTTATGTCTGAGAATATTATCGACGGTTGCAAATTCTCTCCAGGACTTGTTTTATTTTCCTGATTTTGGAATGTTTTTTGTGAATGGGTATCACTGATGTTGGGGAGTCCTATGTGCAGGATAACAAGGACCTGTATGCTGAGGAAGCTGCTACGCAGAGAGAGGCAGAAAGGAGGCGAATGCTGAGCATCCCTGGGTTGATAGCTCCAGTTGAACTCCAGGATGACATGATCGACCAATAGGCCTCCATCTGTCGCTGACCTCGAGACTTCAGATTCAATTTCTCGTTCAACTTCCCGTTCGAAACAACGATGCAGCATGTGCCAGCTTCGACCTCTTCTAGTGCTGGTGTGGAGTTGTGCCGTGAATTTTTGAGGACGGTTTGGGCCTGGTTGGCTTGTGTGATCTCAGGACTCGACTAGAGCATGGTGACATGTCCAGAAGTGGAGGATGATCCTGGCCAGGTTGAAGGTATCAGCATGACACTAGGCCGGAGAAGGGCACAGAGATCATGTGTAGGTTTGGCGGGGATGAATGTGTCATATTCTCCGTCGGAGAGAAGTGTAGAGATCGGAGTCGGAGGATTCATATCCTACTCGTGATGCCTCTGAGGGATGTTTTATGGAGGGCATTGGTTCTGGTTCAGGCATGTTAGCCTGAACATACCGTGTCCAGCACTTCCATCTCATCTGAGTTCTCAGTGGTTGAAGTAGAGCTGCCTCTCGTGTGTTTACCGTAGCTGGCAAACTACAAATGCTCTGAACCTTTTTTGTGTGCAGTTAGACCCTTCCTATTTGTGTGAATCCCTTTTTTTGTGCTAACTTTACTAATCTTTTCCCGAGCTACTTGCCTGAATGCTGGGAACGATGAGCAATTTTTTTCATCGACGTACAGTAGGTGTTTAATTTAGTCTAGGTTCGAAGGAAATAGGTAGAGCACTGGGGCTTTTGCTTGTGAGGAGTCTTTTTCACTCGAAATGTCTCACTCAATCGCTCAGTTTAATGTTCAATATCTGTATTTCAATATCAGTATGATTTCCTCACTTTGTTCAAATCCTTCCTATTACCAAGAGTTTTATTTTCAGGGTGTACTTTATCTGGCTTGAAGTTAAGGGCTTGATATTGTTTGGATATGGAGTCAAAATTTCCTGAGTTTTGGATGGTCAGATTTTGGTTTATGGCGTGTTGATTTCGGTTTAGGGCATGGCCTGAAGAGAAGGTCGACCCAATTCCCCACTCCATGAAACCACCGCAATTCCAGCACAAAAAGATGTGATGCATAAGTTATCAAAGTGCCATTGAGAATGTTGAAAGTTTGGGTGAGTACATTGATGATGATGACACAAAAGAAATTCAATTGTCTCTACCATGTTTGGTTGCTATTTTTGTGTTTGCTAAATGAGACTAAAAGGTTAGTTTCATTTAACTTGAACCCTAAGTATCTTCTATTTTTATTTTCTCTACATTGTCTAATCCTTTTGTCAAATTTCTAAGATGATAGTGTTTATGAAGTGAACAAGGTCAACTTCTGTATACCCTAAGCAATCATTCCAAGGCATAGTGGTCACTTCTTGTAATTGTTGAAACACACATGTTCACAACTTGAGCCCTATTGTTTTTTTCAAGTGCTTGGAACTAAGATTCTCATTCACTATAAATCTTTTCTAAAAAAGTTAATTTTTTTTTAATATTTTAAGTATACATCTGAATATCCTAAACCTAGACCATGTATGTGGTAATAAGTATTGTCTAAGTTAGTAATAGGGATCTTTGCTAAATATATTACCTTAAAATACTAGCACCCTCTTCCTATACAAGCAACCCCTTTGGATTTGTTTTAGTCAATATTTTTCTACCTAGACCCCTTGAGGCTATAGTCATTTACACTTTGGTCCCTCTCCTATCTTTTCAGACTTGAAATTGTCTAAGAGTCAAATAGACCTGTTATGTCTTGTAAGTTTGGTTCATTAAGAAAAAACACACTACAAGGCAAACCTAAGGAGATTCTTTATTTTATTCATGATTTGGGAGATATGCAGCAAGGGATGAAAAGTGGGTGTTGTTGAAAATGAATGTAACCAATCTATTAGGAAAATGGACTAGACTAATAGATTTAATTTTGAGTATGATGTCATGACAAAAATGGACCCGGATAGCACAAGTAGCTTGTTGTCGAATTGGAAGTGACACCCATTAAACTAGTCCAAGTTGCAAAGGGTAAGGAAAGAAGGAAGTATTAAAAGTCTCCAATTTTACAAGCATAAATGGACCATCATTTGTGATTGAGGACTTACCCTGGGATCATCTAAAAGACAGGGTTCTCTTGTCTGACAAGATTTCGGGTTTTGGCATCTAATAGACGTCACATGTCACATGTCAAATTGTCGAGTAAGGGCGTTTTTTTGTTGTCGCGTAGGGATTTTGGATTTCAAAATTGTTTATTCCTTGGTAAAAATAGTTTGTCCTACGTGGTTGTGACTTAAGGTGACGTGGCTTGCTTCTTGAGGGGCGACTACGGGTTTAGAGGCGACCTTTGGTCCCCTCAAGGATGACCGCAGGTCTAGGGGCGACCTCTGGTCCCTAGGGGCAACCTATGGTCCCTTAGGGGCGACCTCTGGATTCTAGGGGCGACCTCGTTGTTGCAATTGTCCCCAAAACCCTCTCAAAACTACTATTTCTAGTACAAAGAGAAAAAAAAAATTAATGGTATTTTTGAATATGTAACCGTAGGATCTTAAAGTAGAATAGTATGACAATGTGGAAAAATTTCAAACTCTATCACCACATATATTGCATTATTGCAAGGTAAATGCATTCAAAGTGAAGAAATCACATTTGTGAGATATTGGCAAACTACTTTGAATCTTCTTAACTTAAAAAAGTTTACATTATAGTCTTGAATTAAAAAAAATTCATCATTCAAAATTGATTTGAAAATATAAAAAATTCACAATTTAAAAATAATGTGGTTTCATTCTTTAAAAATTATTAAGTAGAAGAAAGTACATTATGGAGAGAAAAAACTTTATCATTAATAGCTTTTAAATGGAATTAAAACACACTAATCCCAATGGTGAGATTGTTCTATCAATCAAAGTTAATTTTTTCAAATTATTTGTTTTGAAAAAGTTTGAAACTTGAGTGGCCCAAAAGAATCCTACACCTAATTTTTTTTTTAATATGATATTATGATTGCTCACAAAAGAAGATGCTCTATAACCTTCACACCATCAATTAAAAAAAAATGAACCAAAGCTTTTGAAGTACAAAAAAATTCCAATCTATGAGAACAAAAAAACTTTATTTTTTAATTCAAGTTTTTGTGAATTTGTTTTTGTTCACCTAATTTATATTTAGGCTTATTGTGGTATAACTCTTGCTCTTTGGCACCAATTAAAATACAAATTACAATTCCATAAAACTAGTAAGTTTGTCTATATCATGAAAAAGTATCAAAAGCTTCATAAAAAATTGACCTTTTGTAAAGTTGCCCAAAATCCATTTTGCAAGCTACAAAGATAATTGAGACTTTAGAGCTTAACATCCTAACGATGTATTCTCTACAAGAGAAAAGGATGTTTTAAGTACAATCTAGTAGTATAGTCCTACAATCTATGACCTTTAGGGAGATTTTTAGTAAATTTTTATTGAAAACAAATGTATTTCTAATAAATATTAACTAAAAATTTGCTAAAAGGTCATAAATTATAGAACTATATTGCTAAGACCATACCTAAAACATTCCTTTCTCTTCTAGTGATTATTCATGAGGTGGATTTTAAAATACAAAATAATGCATGAAGATTTGTATAAAAAACTTCCCCATTTGAATTCTTCTTTTTTCCAAGCATTCTTGTACTCATGAATTATTTACCGCCTTCATCTCTAACTTAAAAATTAGATGTATGGGATTTAAAATTTCCCCTTTTGATTTAATTTATGCAAATCTCAACGAATTATCCTACTAAAGGGTATATAATTTATCAAGTGTATTTCAAAATACAAGATAATGCATGGAGATATTTGCAATACTTTCCCCATTGAATTTTCTTGATTCTCCAAGCATCTTTGTACTCATGAATTATTTACCACCTTCATCTCTAACTTAAAAAATTAGTGGGGAAGGGATTTAAATGAAAACTTCTCCTTTTGATTTAATTTATGCAAATCTCAAAGATTTACCCTATGGGTCTATAATTTATCAAGTGTATTTCAAAATACAAAATAATGCATGAAGATATTTGCAATACCTTCTCCATTTAATTTTCTTGATTCTCCAAGCATCTTTATACTTATGAATTATTCACCATCTTCACTTCTAACTTTAAATTAGAGGGAAGAGATTTAAATGGAAACTTCTCCTATGGATTTAAACAAATCTCAAATAGTCATTCTACAAGTGTATAATTTATCAAATGAATTTCAAAATACAAAAACATAGATGGAGAGATATGTATGATCTTTCTTATTTGATTTATTTCATATCATGTAATCTCAATCGAATAAATGATGATAAATTATTGATATATAATTAACAAAATCGCATGTTTGCAAAACTTGAGTGTTCAATGGAAGACGACATCTTGTCATAAAATTTACATACTAGAGAGAATTAATAGATCAAACAAGATACTGTCAAATTCAAGTTGTACTATAGAGAATCCAAAGCAACTAGATTTTTAGAGGAGCTTTCATTTTTTATAAATGAGATTAGGTGTCTAAGCTATGAAATCTGATCCCATCAAGGTCCATTTACTTAGCTCACCTAACAAGGAAGGTCCACTAATATACCTAGCAAACTAAAACAAAAGTAATTGACTATAATGAAGCTGTCAATTTCTACCTTCATCACCCAAAAAACGCAATCCAATGGGTTCTTCAAGTGACTTTGAGTCTTGGGCGACTTCTCTTAGAGGAAAACGGGGGTCAGGGCGACCTCGGGTGAGGGGCGACCACAGGTGGAGGTGGGAAGAATTGCCCTTCCTTTGACCAAAAATTGGCAAATTTGGGCCTTTTAGAGGGTTCTAGGAGCGACCTCGGGTCTTGGGCGACCTCTCTTGGAGCAGAATGCGGGTCAGGGCGACCGCGGGTGGAGGTGAAAAGAATTGCCCCCTCTTTGTCCAAAAATTGACAAATTTGGGCCTTTTGGGGGGTTTTAGGGGTGACTTCGGGTCTTGGGCGACCTCTCTTGGAAGAGAATGCAGGTCAAGGCGACCTCTTAAGGGCGACCTTGGGTGAGGGGCGACCACGGGTGGAGGTGGGAAGAATTGCCTTCCCTTTGTCCAAAAATTGGCAAATTTGGGCCTTTGGGGGATTCTAGGGGTGACTTCGGGTCTTGGGCGACCTCTCTTAGAGGAGAATGCGTGTCAGAGTGACCTCTTGTGTTGTGCGACTGCAGGTGGAAGTGGAAGCCATTTCTTTTAGGATATCTTTTTTTTACAATTTTCTACATAAAGATGAGATTCTAAAAATCTTTATTCTTTTTCTTTTTGATTTTGAAAGTTTCTTAATAATATTTTTTTTTCTTAGAATCTTCATATTTCATATAAATCTCAAAATATATATTTTTTAAATTAGTAAAAATCATTTACTCTTTATTTGCCCTTGATTTCATTCATTACATTGGAGTTGGTAATATATATATGGCTTAATTTTTAGGAACTCCATTGGGAATGTTTATAGAATTTCTTTTTGATTCCTAGGATCTTTATAAGGTGGGGTCTTTTTAAATTTTCCTTGTTTGTTGAATCTTCCCTAATTATAATGCAAAAATTGTTATTATGATTTGCAAGTTCTTTCTTGTAATTATGCATTGAAAATAATCAATTTGGTTGTTCAATTGAAACTTTTGATGTCATTCAAGAATGAATGATTATCACCAAAAGGACATATTGGCTAACTATATGGGTTTACTGTTAAGTACCTTGATATCATTTTTGAGTCTTCTAAGATTCATTATAGATAACCTATTAAGGAAAAAAAGTTGGAGAATATGAAGAATTGTTGGCGAGTGGCTCTAACCTATGTTTATGGGTTGTAGCATTCAAAGAGGACCATAAAGATCATGCAAGAAAATCATAAATATACGATGAAATCTATCTTGTATTCTATTAGAAAAATTGACCACTTAATGAATATGAATGATATAGAGAAATACGACAATGAAGTATTTGAAAATACATTGACAGTGAGGTATTTTGTAAGGAAGTTAGGTGACCTTATTGAGCCTAATCTGAAAAGAAATTAATATGTGGATAGGTGGCAAACTTGCTCATTGATAAACCATGGTTGATGATGCCCCTTAACCCTTAAAGGACAATCACTATATTTTCACCAAAAATGCTCCAAAACTGCCATTTTTAGTACAAGTACCAAAATTTTGAAAAAAGACTTTTTTTTTTGACATATCTAACCGTAGGATCTTGTATTATATAGTAGCAAAAACATGTGGTAAAAATTTCAGACATTTCCACCGGGTGGATTGCAAGATATAAGCATTCAAATTAACTAAAATCATTTTTTTGACCCTCCGAAAAGTAGGGAAGCTGCACTTCACAAGCTCACATTTCTATAAAAAAAATGTCCCAAATGGTGGTGCTTCTTTAAATTTGTTTTCCTAGACAAGTTGGCCACATTCTTGAAAATTTTCAGATCATTTGGAATAGTACAACATTTAGGAAAAAAATAGTAAGTAGGTAGTAGTAGAGAATGATTAAAAATACTAAATTATTTACAATTTAAATATGGAATTGAAAATTTCCAATCCCAATGGTTGAAATGTTGTAATAATGTAT
Organism: Rhytidiadelphus loreus; assembly: GCA_947034895.1. Taxonomy (NCBI): domain Eukaryota; kingdom Viridiplantae; phylum Streptophyta; class Bryopsida; order Hypnales; family Hylocomiaceae; genus Rhytidiadelphus; species Rhytidiadelphus loreus. The sequence goes on from OX344763.1 coordinate 18,850,094, forward strand.
CTACATCCTATGATTTTATTTTTGTCCAAAAATATTGAAAATTGGGTAAAATAAAGGATTTCAAAGTTTATTTTAGAGTAAGAAATCCAAAACTGCCTGCAAACAAAAAATCCTCATGACTTTTGACTCATTGATGAAAATGGAATGATTCAAATCTTTTTGTGTATATAAAACTCTAGAAAATCAATTCCAATTTTTTGTTTTTGAAAAAAGTGATTTTTTTTATCTGCCCGAATTCCCCAGTTACAAATTAAAGTAACATATTAGGCTATAACTTTTGACTCGTATTTCCAAATGTCATGAAATTTGGTGCATATGAAAGATCTTCCTTGCCCCCACATTCTATTAAAATTTCAGCCCCAAATATGAAAATCTCCGCTTGTAGGTACCTGCCCAAAATTTCTATACAACCAAAAGACACAGTCCGCGAGGTTACACATTGCTAATACACAGTATTAATCTTTGCTCCTCTTCAAGTGTTAGAACAGAGGGCAGTCCATACTTTGGAATGTGCATAGTCCATATTACTATACTCGACACATTGAATAAGGTATATTGTACTTTTGAAATGTTTCCCTCATATTGTAGTTAGATTTGACCTCCTCTAAAGCCCCCTCCAATTGCTTGTCTATCCATGTTCTAGTTTTTTCTTGTGTGCTTATAGGAACTTTACTTGTATGCTTCCGGGTACGGTTCATTGCATGTGCCATTGTTGTTGCTGATATGTCAAGTCCCTACACGACATTGTTGCTATTGTTTTTTGCATTGTTGGTGGGCCACTAGGGAATGGAATCCCAATAGCATTAGATTTGACAACATTGACTACTAGAAAATTCTATTTTTTTTTGTTGATTTGGAGTTTTGGACGTGCTAATTTGGACATAAATCAACAATAAAGTGCTGATTTGGACAAAAAATTGTTGATTTATGTCCAAATCAACACATCTAAATCAACAAAAAAACATAATTTTCTAGTAGTGATCTGTGACCTATTCCTACTGCTCCTATGACCAACCTGCATAGAGAAAAGGTGCATGAACACATTAATTTTCTTCATTGCTACAACTCTTTGTACCACTCATGCACCTTTCTTGACCATATGTATCCTTAGTTATTGGCAACTTTAGAACCTCTATGAAAGTAGGTACAATTCACTGTCTATTGTTTCGCTTATATGGTCACTGACATGATGCTTGTGATGATGTACTTGCAATTGAGAAAATAGAGTTTACCCTAGAGTTAGGCAAGTCTATGGAATGAAGAGGAGTTTGTGAAATATGATATGTGATTCTATATCAAAGGTACGTGATTCTATATCAAAGGTACAAAGGTTAGAAGATACTTTTCATTTCAAAATTGAACTTGAAAATAAAGCTAGTATTATTTCTTGCAAAGACTTTTTTTGAGGCAAATGACATTGGTTTTCAGGCAACCCACTTCTACAAAAGTGCACTTTGATAACACTAAATTTTTTTTCTCTCATGCACATATATGGTGGATGATTTCAATGCCCACTCTTAAACCTAAGGCTAAAATTGGGTTGATTGTCTTTTGTTTCTTTCCGCAAGGCAATTTCTACTGTTTATTTCTAGGCAATTAGGAGCTAAATTTGTGCTTTGTGAACTTTGATGTCTTAGGCTATATGATACTTTGATAGATTTGCAAACTTTAAGAGCTTTGCTATGTAGAGCATGCTTCATCTTTTAGCAAGGTGAGCGTCAAATTCACTTTGTCATGTTTGAACATTGCACACGCCCCTCATGCAAATTCTTTTACCAAGTATGTAATGTGCCTAAATGTGAATTTCTCTTTCTATGCAGCCACTAAAGGAGATTTTAAAGTTCAATTGTGTTTTACGTCAAGTCTCGTTGTCGTTGTCGTATCTTGCCTACTACAATCTTTTTCTATTGGAATGTTGTCCATTGTATGAACTTTCTGCCAATGTAGGCTCAAGATTTCTCAGTCATCATAGTCCTCAACCTCCTCTGTGCTTCGAGACTCCTATGTATAGCTACTACTCGACTCATCACTTACACTATGCACATTCTCTTCACAAAAATGGACATCTTTGTCTCTTGAGAACCCTATTGATCCTAATACCATGCTACTGTGACAACTTTGATGCTTCACCATCAATGAAGAAGGAATTCAAGACTACCAACCCCTTCAATTTTGCACATATAAGTACAATTCAAAAGGAGTGTAGACGGTGAGGGATTCTTACTTTTGTTGACAGAGCTACTAGAGCTACTTACTTCTTCTAGTGACAATGTTACCTCCTACAACAAGCCAAGAGTAGTATGCACTTGCATCTAACACAAGACTTGAGGACTCAGGAGCTTACATCTTGTTCATTACGCATTTACGCAAGTAAATGTAGCTCACAGATTTGCAAAACATGCTTTAACACTATAGAGATGACAATAGAGACTATGTTTGACACCAAGAAGACCTAAAGACATGTTTTTATCTACTAGAAATCAGTTGAAACCACATCTCAATTACGCTAAGGAACTAGAAATTGCTCATCCATATTTCCATTTCTATCACCATACATGTGTTGATGTTGATAACCACTGAGCTGTAAATACACTACTTGAAGTTTGTAAAGCACTACATACGTATTTATAGTCCTACTAGTACATGCCTCCATTTCCCATATACGCTACTTACATTCAAATTACACATGGCATTCTTCCTCTACCACAACCATAATCCTAAGCTACCCAACTTTCTATCTTATGATGACAATCTCCAAAAAAATAATGTAAATCACTCTCACCATCTGTTGCATTTGAGCCACCCTAGTGATTGTCCATGGTGCTGATTGGTAATGGATAGTTCTACCTTAGCAAGTTTAATTAACATATATATATTGATACCCATATCCTATTAGGATGCATAAATGGTAGTTTAAGAGCTCCCTTGGTTCTTTGTATGCTCTCCTTAAAAAAAGATTTGACAACATTTTAGACCCTATACCTTAACTTGCCATGTTTAAAGTTGAATAGTAGTAATTAAAGATTGGTAAGCCATTGCGTCTATAAGTTGTCTTCTGCAGTGTAATAACATGCTACCTTGTTCATTTTAGACAATGCTATGCACAAGGCTAATTCAAGCTTTGTTTTTGTCAGCATTCACAAACACAAGGCAAGATTAGTGTTCGCCCATCTTGATGGATTGCATAACTTATTTAGATTTTAGCTTAAAGACATGGTACTTAGTAACTTGGATCACAAAACAATGACCAACACATTAGATGAGATTTCAGGATTTTAAGGGCTGTTTCGGGGCCGTTCCCGGCGCTGTTCCCCCGGCAGTCAAAGAACGCCACTGACAGATTTTATTTTTTTGAAAAAAAAAAAAAAAAAAAAAAAAAAAATTTAAGTCCTTAAACTGAGAAACAAAGTTTATTTTTTATTTTTATTTTTATTTTTCCGAAAAATCTGACCTGGCCGTCTCTCGGCCAGGTCAGCACAGGCCGGGAACAACGGATATCGGCGGTTCTCGGGGGGGTTTCGAGTTGGGAACTCGCAGCCCTCCCCAAGAGCCAAATCACATGTAATGTGTGCTCTATTTTTTTGTAGTAGGTTCTTATCAATTCTTTAAAATTGAAATTGCTTTAGTTTTTGACGTTGAACTGGAGGTTTTCTTTAGTGAGTATGCGATAACAAGTAGTGATAACTTGCAAACACCTCATACACGTCTAATGGCACACTAATGGTTTGTTGTTTGGCATGGGTATAGGTGAAGGTTACCACTTCTTGAGGATTTTTTCAAAAATTTTAAGTTATGGTTTCTTGGGATATGAAGCATTTGTATATCACCAACTTGCTTTGCCTAGATTTTCAAATTTGAGGCTTTGGTTGGAAGTCTTGTTAATGTTGTGTATACTCAAAGTTTCAAACTATTTGCTTATTTTGTCTTTTCAGATTTTAGTTATCATTCACAATAGCTTTCTAGGCATCATAAATTGAAATAAGGAAAAACAACTACTTGGTCAAAATAAAAAGTCGGAAGACTTTTTTTACACTTTGTATTTTTTTCTATATTCAATTATTTGGTAAATCACATCCCTAATTTACGATAAAATGATTGTATATTTCTTCTATTGAGTTTGATGTATGCTGAATATATTTAGAACAATTCCATGTTCTATAAAGTTTAGACCTACAAAAGGCAAGTATAAACACAATGATGGTTACTATTAATACTTGGATATTGTTATATGGATTAACCTATGGTGCTATTCTGTGAGCGTGTGAGCATAAGCCTATAAGCGGTGAGCAGGGATTATGTGAGCGTTGAGCTCAAAAATTTGAAGAAGCATTAGAAAACTTAATAATATTCCTAAAAATAGATTCCATCTAGAAATTTTAGTCAAATTTTATTATTTTTAGTAAATTTTTGCACCTATTACTTTGCACCTATTATCATGGTTATATAGAATTTAGATGAAAATTATAATTTTTAGTGTTGTCTAAAATATTCAGGGTTGTGTACCCGGACAACTCAACAAACCCGACGTCGAAGACGTCTAGTAGAGGGTCCCGTCCGTCTAATAGAGTCAACTTTACCCTTTGATTTTTTCGGAATTTATCCCCATTTACCTAGGCTTACTTGGCTACCATGTAACAACCACGTGACAAATTTAGGACAACTTCGGGTGGGTGCGACTACGGGTATGGGGCGACTGTGGGTAGGGGAGACTATCGGTAGGGGCGATTGCGGGTAGGGGCAAGCGCGGGTAGGGGCAAATTCTGTACTACAATTCAAAACTATCATTTTTGCTGCATTCATCCAAAAAAATAGAATTTTTTTTCTTAAAATCTAACCATAAGATCTTGTACTTCACTTGTCTAAGATCACGTGGTAAAAATTTCATGAAGTTTGACCACATAGATTGGAAGATATTAACATTCAAAGTTGGAAAAAAGTGTTTCTGAACTTTGACCTGCAATTTCAGTTGACTTTGACTGTCATTTGTGGAATTTTTTTGCACTACAAACTTAAAATTAAAAGACACATATGTTGAATAATCAAGTTGAAAGTCTAGGGGAAAAAAATCACTAATAAAATCACTTGATTTGCATTCTTTAACCCCTAAAGGACCATTGTCCCTTTGGATGACAAATTGGATTTTGGGCATGTGCCTACGGTCTCAATTTTTGTCATAATTTTTTGAAACTTTTTTTAAAGATAGAAAAACTAATTATCTTTGTGGGAATATAATTTTTTCTCAAGTGGTGCCTAGGAACAAAAGTTATGCCCAAATAAGTTCAAAACAAAGGAGATTGGGCAACAAAAAAAATTCAAAAATTTTAATTTTTTTTTCTCATATATTATATTCTTTTTCTCAACGGAAAGCTTTGATTCATTTCATTTGGATAAGTGGTGTGAAAGTTATAGACAATCTTGTTTTTCTAGCAATCTAAGAATCTTTTTTTTAAATAGCTTGCAAGATTCATTTCTGAATGTAATTTTTACAATCTTAAAAACAAAAGTTCAACCCTATTTTAGTTTGTTTGCTAGAACAATCTCACCATTGGGATTAGTGCGTTTTAATTCCATCTTAGAAATATTAATAATTTAGATTTTCTTTCTATCTTGTACCTACTTCTACTTAAATTTTTTTTAAGAATGAACTTAGATTTTTGAATTTTTTGTCCACCTAGATTCTCAACTCAATTCTCCAACATAAATTTTTAAACCTCAAAACTTTGTAGTGCAAAAAATTTAAGTTAAAAAGGTTCAAAGTCAAATAATCTAGTTTAGCAATGTGCAAAAGAAACTAGTTTTCTTCACTTTAAACATAGATATCTTGCAATTTGTGCAATCCAAAAATTTTGAAATTTATTCCACACATTTTTATACTAGTTATGTATAAGATGCTATAATTAGATGGTTAGATTTGCAAAAGAAACAATTTTCAAATTTTTACTCTTTGCAATAGAAATGACAATTTTGAATGTTTTTTGGCAAGAAAAAGGCCTTGGTCCATTAGGGGTTAAGAAATTTTAAAGTAGAAGTAGGTTCAAGATTGAACAAAAAATTAAATTGTTAAGAGCTCTAAGATGGAATTGAAACGCAATAATTCCAATGATGAGATTATTCTAGTAAGCAAATTTAACCATGTCAAACAATTTTTTAGAAAAATTGTAAAAATTGCATAAAAAATGAACCCTCTAAGTTTTGTTTTCAAGAAAATGCTGAGTTTGCCCAAAAAACAAGATTGTCCATAACTTTTGCATTACTAGTCCAATTACAATGAATCAAAGCTTCACATGTAGACAAAAATATAATATTTGAGGTTTCCACTGACCTCCATTTTTGGCTTTAGGGTGGCATAAATTTTTCTTTCAAACACTAATTGAAAAAATATTATATTCCTACAAAGATGATATATTCTTCTATCTCCAAAAAAAGTTTCAAAAAATCACGATGAAAATTGAGACTCTAGGCATTATGAGAACCAAGATGAGAATTCCTTGAGAACTCTTGGTCTTCTATGGGTCAAAATTCAACTTCATATTTGTAAAATTTCTCACACAATAGTTTAGAAGCAAACAAACTATAATTATTTGTTTGACAAAAATTACAAAATATTTGCACAAGAGAATTGAAATTTGAAATTCCATATAATAACTTTTGCACTTTGCATTTAGAATATTCAATTCTTTTAAAAAATGTCACATCGTATAAAAAATGATTAATATATTTACATTGTTCTTCAAAATTTGGATGCATGGAATGTGATCTATGTTTCTATTTATACTAATCATTTTAGTAATATCATGTCCTATAACAAAAACATTGTTGCGGAAAATGACTTTAACCCCTAAAGGACCGGCACTACAACAACAACAGTGTTTTATGATTACAAAAATATGACTGAGGATGATTGGTGACTACTCAAAGTCATATTCTTGGAGGTCAATACCTTGGAGAGAAATATGACTGCAAAATATGACTGCCAGTCGTTTTTGGGTCTTGTACTTCACAAGCGTATATTATACGTCCGTTGGGAACTTAACTCGTTTGAGAATATTGAGTTATATTATTAGTCATATTTTCATGGTAGTAACATTTTTTTGTTTTGGGGCAACCTAAAAAAAACATCGGCAATCAAAAAAAATATAGACAAGCCATTGTTTAAAATTTTGAAACTTAATTCACCACTTTTTAAGGGTTTTGTAACCCTAGCCACCACTTTTTAGGATTTTGAAACCCTAGCCGTCATTTTTTTATGGTTTTGAAATCCTAGCCACTACTTCTTTTTACTCTTCTTTCTTACCTTTTGTTGTCTCTTGTCTCTTTGAGTTACTCTTGTTTCTTAGTTGTTGTGTTTTGTTGCATCTTGAATTCACTCTTGTTTCTTAGTTGTTGAGTTTTGTTGCATCTTGAATTCACTCTTGCTTCTTAGTTGTTGTGCTTTGTTACATCTTGAATTCACTCTTGCTTCTTAGATGTTGTCTTTTATTGCATCTTAAGTTACTCTTACTTCTTAGAGTTGTTGTCTTTTGTTGCATCTTCACTCTTGCTTCTTGTTTTTTTTCTTGCATCTTAATTCTTTCTTCTTCTTATTTCTTCTTTCTTACTTTTTGTTCTCTCTTTTAGTTTCTTGTTTCTTTTTATTGCATCTTAACTCTTTGTTGTTGTTTCTTGTTACCTCTTAGTAGTTGCTCCTTATTGTTTCTTGTGCATCTTAACTTGTATTTGTTGTTATTTTTTAGCACTTGTTGCCTTTTTTCTTCTTGTTCCTTGCATCACCAATGTTTTTCTTCTTACCCTAAATTTGTATTACATATTTTCTATTGTTGTAAACTTTTGAAGATTGAGCTTTGTTGTATGCTCATTACAAATTAACCTCATATTTCTTTAATTGTATATGCAGGCAACAAAATTGGAACAAAGTCGTTGGAGGCTACTTGCAACTCACTTCATATTATTGTAAGAAATATAGTCTCTATTGACTTGTGTAAATAATTCATTGTGATATACATATTTTGTATTTGTGACTAATAAATTATAAATGTCATTGAAAGGAGTCACATTCCTTCTTATACATTCCCTCTCCAATATAATTGTTTCTTGTATATCTTTAAAATCATATGTATTTGTTTTTAACTACATGAAATCTTTTATTCAATTGTTAAATCATTTTAATGTATGATTGCAAATATGCTTAAGTATCCTACAACCGTTGTAGGATTTATTCAATTCATAGTTCAAAATACATATCAATAAAAAAATGATTACTTGGAGTCACAAAATGATTATAATAATTTCCAAAAAATGACTAGGTGCTCTCAATATGACTGAAAAATATGACTAAGAAGAGTCGTTTTACAAATCATCAAAAAATATGACTCACCGCAGTCATATTTCACATGACTGCAAAATATGACTCATTGCAGTCATATTCCACATGAATGCAAAATATGACTCACCGCAGTCATATTCCACATGAATGCAAAATATGACTCACCGTAGTCATATTCCACATGATTGCAAAATATGACTCACCGCAGTCATATTCCATAATAACAAAAAATATGACTCATCACAGTCATAATCCACGTCATCAAAAAATATGATTCAATGCAGTCATATTTCATAGTAATAAAAAATATGACTGACCGCAGTCATTTTCACGTCACCAAAAAATATGACTCAACGCAATCATATTTCACAAAATATGACCGAACAAAGTCATATTCCACATAGGATTTTTTCATTTATCCGGGCAGCTCAAGAAAAGTCAAAGAAAGTCAAAATATACGCCTTGTTGGCATACTATGGCTAATTATGAGTATTTATACCCCTCAACTTATATAACTACCAATATGACTGATGTCTAAAACGACTGCTTCTAAATGACTGCAGTTAGTCATATTCCGAGTCATCTATAGTGATTTCTGCGCAAGTCATATTTTTTGATTTTACGATTCACTGCAATCGTTTTTTGCAGTCATAAAACACTGCTTTTGTTGTAGTGCTTGAGTACGGCTTAATTCCAACAACACTCAATCTCAAGGTTTATGAGATGAAAATTGAAAAGCAACATGTGGACACATTTTGCAAATGACATCCCTAGCAAAAGTTAGATGAAGTGGTGGTAGAAATAACATCCTAAACTGACTTAGGCATTGGAAGTGGCATGTGCTCTAGGCTTCAACAACAATGTAAGAATACTATATAACAACCTAGACTACGTGTACTTAATGCAATCATACCTGCCTCATAGAATTTGGATTGTGATGAGACAGAAGTCTAGGTAGGTCAAAATTGGGGTGCTTGTGTTCTTGTACAAAGGGGCACCTTCTGTTCATTCAATAGTGCTTGACAAATACAAATGGATGTCTATGCTAGTCTGCGCGAGTGCAGCCAACGTAGCCATCCCTTCTTTCAATATTTTTTGTAGCAAATGTATAGGCAAAAACTATGTCCAACGCTATGTCAAACTATGTCAAACTATGTCCAATTGGCAGCAGCTATTGCTATGCAAGAGTAAGCGTCGATGACTGATGCTTTATTTGTAGAATGGATCAACCATTTCATCAAAAATGTGCAGAGTTTGGAAGGTATCTCACCTAATACACATCACTTACTAGTTTTGGACAGCCATAATAACCAGAAGTTGTGGGCATTAGAAAAGTAGTAGGCGTGGATGTGGTCACTTTCCCTGCATATATGTCTCATGCCCCTTTGCTACTAAACATCACTATTTTCAAACCTTTCAAGAAACACTTTACGACATACTACGACTATTGGAATAGCTGAAACATTGGATAGTCACCATTGAAGGATACACTCTCTCAATGGGGTTCATTTGGTGTTGAGGAAAGCCTTGTTTAATAATAACATTCACAACAACTTTCGGGCCATGGAAATTTAGCCCTTCAATCGGGAGGCTATCAGAACACAGTGCATACCACATGAAGTGTATTGTCAAGATAGCAAACTAAAGCAAGACTTCATTGTTGTCCTCACAAGTGTAGGCAATTGAAGTTGTCCATTGGTAGAGGCTAAAGCTACAGGGATGTAAATTGAAGAAAACAGTGATGAAGTATTACCTTCATCTCGATCAACAGATCGTTGTTGACCTAGTAGAGGAACAAGATCCAGAGGTGCAACACTTCTTTGTCCTTGTTGACCCCGTTAATTGAAATTGGTTGTTGGAACTAGTTGCCTTAGAGTTGGGACTTGACTGCGTGGACTCCTTGATGGGCTTCTTCACTCTACTAGCAATCATTCTATAAATTAGCAATCACCACATGGATCCTACATTGGATTTTTCAAAATTACTGATGCTCACGTCCAATGAGTACCTTGCAACAACAATGTAGAAGAAACAAGCAAAAGTTGATGCATTTGTAGAGTGAGAGTGTATTTGTGTAGAGAAGGTTAAGTAGAGGAAAATCAAAGCAGTAGAAAAAAAAAAGAGAAAAGGCAACCCATGGAGTTGCGTCAAGCAAAGGTGCTCTAGCGATAGGAAGCGCATGAACTTCGGAAAGCAAAGAGAGAAAAGAATAAAGTAGATTTCCTCATCGTAAAGTGGAAGAATGCAACAAACACGGGCATCGCGCCATTGACACTCTAGCAGGGTTCTAATGCTAGCTACTTCACACCATATTGGGTATGCCTGAATCATCAAATATACCCCTCCCACCCTTACGAACATTTTTTCACAGGTTTGCAAGCAGCTTTTCCATCAACCTCACAAGCTAACCTTCCGTATTTATTTTCAACAAACTACTTGTCACAGTTGTATTATCCCTACATCTATGACCTTGGACTTCATTTGCAAATACAACAGCTTCTCCAATCCCATTGCAAGGTGTTGTGACTCATATTAAAGACTTCATTTGCACAACGTCGACTTCAGTTGCACATAGCATGGGTGGGAAGGTGACCGACAACATGACGCATGCAACGTGCTATCTAAGTTGTTGTAGGACACCACTAGTACTTCAAGTAGAACAACTACTGGTCCTTACCATAGGGCCTACCCACACCTCCACTATCACATTTATATCCTACTATAGTACATTTTTAATTCTGTAAATATCAATAGTCCTAGTACTGTACCACACTTCCATCCAAGTATCGTGACACATGGCCTTCATTTTGCATTCGTTAGTCAACAACAATTACTCTCTCTCTCAGCATTTTTCCAAGACTCTTCAAAATGGACATGGATCCAATGCAAATTTTGCCTTCCAAAATTCATTGTAAATTCATTGCAATTGATAAAATTACAAAACTTTCAGCATTCCCCCTCATTTCTATCTTTGTACCTGTGAAAATCTTGTTTTTGCCTTCATGTACTCCACATCATGTCCACAATTGCTTGTTTGGTCAGTTATAGGTCCTTTTACTATATAGCTGGTCTAATAAAGTTGAAGAGTACAAATTTTTCTTATTGTGGTATTTTTTGTCTTAAAATCATAATATGAAAAAACTATTAAAGGAAGAGTTTCTTACAAACAAAAATAATATATATCCATAACAAATAAAACGATAAGCATAAATGTTATACTCATTTTTTAAGACAATGGTAGAATCTTAAAGTTCCTAAGAGTAATTCTTGAAATTTAAATCTAAAAAAGAAAAAAAATTCTCACCCCCCCCCCTTGGTGTGATTGCTTCCCAATAGACGTATTTAGTGTATCCTCTATTGAGGAGCACACCAAGCTCTACACAATCAATTTCTTTTATCAATTAGATTGTAGATAGTGCAATGAATACCTAAGTCGGTCAAGTAGACATAAAAGTTCAAACTTTAAACCAAGGAAAGTATTTTCCCTGAGAAATTTATTGATGTTGTTCTAAAGTCTGGATCATTGGAATGCGTTGCCTTGCAACATAGTAATCAGAACTCCCAATTTGATATATATTGCTTCAATATTATTTGAGAGATGCAATATTGGAACCGCTTGGGATAACATAACAGTGTATGATTGTTGAATCGACTTGTTCAAGTTGAATTGTATATATTGAAAGTACTAGAAGGGGAGACCATGGCATTTGTCAAATTTGGTTGTCTAATACTGCTCTAATTTATCCTCTTTGATTTTGATGTTCAGATTCATGATTTGTGCGCAAAGCCCTTGGAGAGGGTTATCTTTTGCAAATTGAGTAATTTTGCATTCTATCTCTAAGACATCTAATGGATGTATCCAATAGGGATTGTTAGTTATGTAAGCTTGGTTTGGGTCCTAGAATTGGCATACTATATTATTGTTATTCCAACAAAGATTGTCAATGTAGCAATATGAGTATTTGAAGTAGTCCATTAACTAATTTAAGTGCAACCTACCAAGCCTTTGTACAAACTAGATCTCAAAATGAAAGAGATATAAATTGCACTAGAGTGGTGAACAACTAAACCCTATTGGAATACTACGAGATTGTTGTAAGATGCGATCACCAAGTCAGCAAGTCACACATAACAATGGTTCATTAGCCAAGTACGAAGATCAATCAACCTATCCTCCGATAATGGAAAGTAGTTTCCGTATGAGGGACAAATGGTGTTCCAGACAACATAGGCTGTATTGCTTGTAGAATCTATCTTTATCTAAATCTGGGGATTGGATTGGGGATGCTTTGAACGTTTATGTTTAAAACCTAATCGAATGATTTGTGCAATAGCGTTTGCTAGATTGTCCTTATCTTAAAGTAGGATAGTCTCATAACAACAAGTTATATCTGCTACAAAGATATTTGAGACTTTTTCAAGAAGATTGAGTGCTACCTCAATAACAAAATTTACCAACTAAAAAATTGATGTATTTGCATGGAGAAAATTCTTGTATCATATGTGTATTGTTGTCACCCTTTCCTCAACCCTCTCCCAAATTAGCATTCAAGCATTGTGGAGATAGTTAACATATGGAATAAATTGGAAAAACAGTTCAAAAAGCATTTGTGAGCCAGCAATGCTTGTTTTTGTGGAGCTTATATGTAGTCATTAGGTAGGGAAGTGAATTAAACATCATGTTCAATTCTAGGCATAAGCCACTCAAGATCAAGCAAGCGAATATTATATATATATCATCCATAGCTCTATCTAAACCTAAGCAATATAGATTCTCAATTATCCATTCTACTTCCTTTTGGATAGCGTAAATGGATAAAAGATCTAACTGCAAATCTGTGATGTATGAAATTTAATTTTCAAATTTTTTTAGAGTTCCAAATCCCAATTCCACAAGGGGTCTCTTGGTATTGGAAGGAGACAAAGTTGGGGTTTCTAAGGGTGATGAAATTGTGGAAAAATTTAAAAAATTTAAAATTAAAACTCAAATTTTATTTTTTCCTAAATTTTGAGAGTCCCAAATCCAAGACCTTGTAAGAGATTTCTTAGTACTAAGAGGGGAATTGGGGATGTCGAAGTTGAAAAAACAATTATTTATTTATTTATTTAAATTTGTTTTTAGAGTCTCAAATTTCAAAGTCTCCAAAGATTCTTTTAGTACTAAGAAGGGTTTATGGAGATAATGAAGTTGCAAGAAAAATGGAAAAAAAATTGTTTTTTAATTTTTCTAAGTACCAAAACTCAGACCTCCAAGATTCCTTTTGGTACCATGAAGGATTTTGGGGGGCGATAAAGTTGCAGGAAAAAACAATTATTTATTTATTTATTTAAATTTGTTTTTAGAGTCTCAAATTTCAAAGTCTCCAAAGATTCTTTTAGTACTAAGAAGGGTTTATGGAGATAATGAAGTTGCAAGAAAAATGGAAAAAAAATTGTTTTTTAATTTTTCTAAGTACCAAAACTCAGACCTCCAAGATTCCTTTTGGTACCATGAAGGATTTTGGGGGGCGATAAAGTTGCAGGAAAAAACAATTATTTATTTATTTATTTAAATTTGTTTTTAGAGTCTCAAATTTCAAAGTCTCCAAAGATTCTTTTAGTACTAAGAAGGGTTTATGGAGATAATGAAGTTGCAAGAAAAATGGAAAAAAAATTGTTTTTTAATTTTTCTAAGTACCAAAACTCAGACCTCCAAGATTCCTTTTGGTACCATGAAGGATTTTGGGGGGCGATAAAGTTGCAGGAAAAAAAAATTATTTATTTATTTATTTAAATTTGTTTTTAGAGTCTCAAATTTCAAAGTCTCCAAAGATTCTTTTAGTACTAAGAAGGGTTTATGGAGATAATGAAGTTGCAAGAAAAATGGAAAAAAAATTGTTTTTTAATTTTTCTAAGTACCAAAACTCAGACCTCCAAGATTCCTTTTGGTACCATGAAGGATTTTGGGGGGCGATAAAGTTGCAGGAAAAAAAAATTATTTATTTATTTATTTAAATTTGTTTTTAGAGTCTCAAATTTCAAAGTCTCCAAAGATTCTTTTAGTACTAAGAAGGGTTTATGGAGATAATGAAGTTGCAAGAAAAATGGAAAAAAAATTGTTTTTTAATTTTTCTAAGTACCAAAACTCAGACCTCCAAGATTCCTTTTGGTACCATGAAGGATTTTGGGGGGCGATAAAGTTGCAGGAAAAAAAAATTATTTATTTATTTATTTAAATTTGTTTTTAGAGTCTCAAATTTCAAAGTCTCCAAAGATTCTTTTAGTACTAAGAAGGGTTTATGGAGATAATGAAGTTGCAAGAAAAATGGAAAAAAAATTGTTTTTTAATTTTTCTAAGTACCAAAACTCAGACCTCCAAGATTCCTTTTGGTACCATGAAGGATTTTGGGGGGCGATAAAGTTGCAGGAAAAAAAAATTATTTATTTATTTATTTAAATTTGTTTTTAGAGTCTCAAATTTCAAAGTCTCCAAAGATTCTTTTAGTACTAAGAAGGGTTTATGGAGATAATGAAGTTGCAAGAAAAATGGAAAAAAAATTGTTTTTTAATTTTTCTAAGTACCAAAACTCAGACCTCCAAGATTCCTTTTGGTACCATGAAGGATTTTGGGGGGCGATAAAGTTGCAGGAAAAAAAAATTATTTATTTATTTATTTAAATTTGTTTTTAGAGTCTCAAATTTCAAAGTCTCCAAAGATTCTTTTAGTACTAAGAAGGGTTTATGGAGATAATGAAGTTGCAAGAAAAATGGAAAAAAAATTGTTTTTTAATTTTTCTAAGTACCAAAACTCAGACCTCCAAGATTCCTTTTGGTACCATGAAGGATTTTGGGGGGCGATAAAGTTGCAGGAAAAAAAAATTATTTATTTATTTATTTAAATTTGTTTTTAGAGTCTCAAATTTCAAAGTCTCCAAAGATTCTTTTAGTACTAAGAAGGGTTTATGGAGATAATGAAGTTGCAAGAAAAATGGAAAAAAAATTGTTTTTTAATTTTTCTAAGTATTAAACCTTAGACCTCCAAGATTCCTTTTGGTACCATGAAGGATTTTGGGGGGCGATAAAGTTGCAAGAAAAAAATAGGAAAAAAAAATGAAATTTTTGAGAGTTCAAAATCCCTAAACCCCCAAGGAAACTCTAGGTATGAAGAGGGGTTTCTAGGGGTGATGGATTCATGAAAAGATAATAATAATAAAAGTAATAAAAAAAATTAATTAATTTTTAAATTTTTTTTAGAGTTCCAAATTCCAAACTTCAAACTCTTCAAACGGACTCTTGAAGGTGACAAAGTCTCAACAATAAATAAATTGAAAAAAAGAATTTGATTTGTTTTTTTAAAGTCCCAATTCCAAGATCTCCCAAAGGCACACTAGCTATAAAGATCCTAAATTCCTAAACCTCAATCATAGGTTTAAAATCCAAACAATACACTAAATACCTCACAAATTTTGAAGCCCATAGGCTCTTCAACTTTTGGATTCCTGAACTCTTGCTCCAAGGCTAACAAAACAGCACTCCCGTTATCTGAGAATGAAAAAGAATTTCAATAGCTTAACAAATTTGGTTGAATTAACCCCTAATTGCTATGATATATGATTTTTTGATGATACACAATGTGCTTTAAGAACCTAACCTCACCTTTAACCCCTAAAGTCCTTTCATATTTAGAAGCCCAAAATTGCTTCAAAATAATTGTCTCCAAAGTAAGGCCAAAATCTTCATCTATACTTATTCTTAACAAATCCAATCCTAGATCATTTAGTTAACTTGTTTAAGTATATCATCCAAGAATTTTAGAGTGAACATTTGCAATCATTGCAAATTAAATGTGCCTAAACTTCAAAATGTAGGCATTTCTAGCCCTTTCTAAAGTTGAAATTTTGTCTTTCAACATTTTTAGAAAAATACATGTATATCCTATAACTTTTGATTTTAGTCAATATGTTAGAAAGTAGGTTGAGAATGTATGTTAGAAAGTTTAACCAACTTTAAAAGAAAATTCATCTTTAAGAAAATTATATAGAAGAGGGTGGTACTAAATGAAAATAACACTCATAAGAAGAGTTTTGAGGCCTTTAAGAGATTGTTTTTGGATGTTTCCCATGGCAAGGCTACTAAATGAAAATAACACTCATAAGAAGAGTTTTGAGGCCTTTAAGAGATTGTTTTTGGATGTTTCCCATGGCAAGGCAGCTAGATTATAAAATAATGAAAATAAAATAATATGTTTGAATATTTGAAAAACTACTAAAATATTAAAATATTTTGAAATAATAAATAATAAATAAATATTATGTGACATAAAAATCTCTTTGCCACATCAAACTACAATTACAACAATGTTCCTAGATTGTGGAAAGTACAAGCCAGAATGTACAGTCTCTTAGAGGCCTCAAAACTCTTATGAAACTGCTAATAAATTTTACAAGTGAGCTTGAGAATTGTTGATCCAAGTGATGAGAATTTTCTAGTAAACAACAGATATTCTTTATTTTTGCTCTTATTTGAATTTTTTCAAAATTGAATGCAAAAGATGACTTTATATGTCTTTTCTACCTTAACTGCTCCCAAAATAAAACTCCTTATAACATTCACCTCATTATTTGGAATTCAATGGTTCAAATGTTTATAAGTACAAATCTATAAAATCCAAAAAAATTAATTTAATCTTTTTAGAAAAGTTTTTTTTGCCCTTCATTTGGCATTGTAATCAAAAAGATCTTTCTAATTCTTGCAATATTTATTGGAATGATGTGAAAGAAAAATTACACATAGATTAGGGTGATTAGTATCCATCCTAAAATTTCATGCAAAAATTTCCAATTACGAAATCAATAGAACTTGTTTGAATCCTTAGAAAATTCAAAGTAGATTCTTTAGTCCTTTGGAGGTAAAAGGTCAATTTTAAACCCCTAAGGACAAGGTATTCAAATTTGGAACAAATGAATGCACACATCCCAAACAAACAAAGATGTATTTTTTCATCCATCATTTTTTTGGAAGATTCTTGTATTAGTTCTTTAACATCTATTCATTATAGATTTTGAAGACTTTTTAAGAAAATATTCTTTAATTCAAAGGATAAAAGTAGGTCTAGGCGTTTGGCCTCAAAAAATAACTTTTTCAATTTTAAAAATGACCCTTCAAAAATGACAGATAAAAAAGTAAAATAAAAATCTTAAAAAATCATTATGAGTAGACTGAAAACTCCAATTGCAAATGATGAATAGAAAAAGGTGATGATTTAGATGTTGGACGCTTAGCCATCAAAGAAGGTAGGTTGAAATCTATAAGAATTCCAATTTGCCATTCAAAGTTGGATTAGACAATTCTTGAATTGAATAGGGAAAAAAAGAATCTTGTATTAGTCAATTATTTTCTTGAAGTTTGGGTAGGAATTAGCTTTCAATTTCAATTTCAAAATTTGTATCAAAAACCATAAAACATTAAGTGGTGAGCACAACTCAAAAGGAGGCAAGATGGCGAACGAGGATGGATTTGAGGGGAGTCTTTCAACACCTCAGAGATGAGGTTTAATATTCCAAGGTTTGTTCCTAAATTCTATTTTTTTCATTTAAATTTCTTAACCCCTAAACGTCCAAACGCCATTTTTTGGCAACATAGCAATTTTGGACAGCTCACTACAGACATAGTTTTTATTTTTTTTCTTTGAAAAATTCACGCAATATGGAGACAAGGATTAGCTTCAAGGCCCAACAATTTTCATAACATTTGACTACATGGTTCAAAAGTTAATTGCATGATATATAATTTTCAGTGTTCGGCGGGCAGCTTGGGCAAAAAAAAACTTCTTTGAAAATCACTTTTAAGAAAAATTAAAATTTGAAATTGATTCTCTAGATTTCTGTATATGTGGTATTGTGGTAAGCTTTGAATCATTCCATTTTGATTGATGAGATGAAAGTTATGAGGAATTTTAGTTTGGGTTAGTTTGTAGGTAGTTAACGAGTAGAGATTCCATAACTACCTACAAACTAACCCAAATTTTAGTTTGGGTTAGTTTGAAGTCCTTTATTTAACTCTATTTTAAATATTTTGGAGAAAAAATAAAAACATTAGGTGTAGATTGTTTATTACAACATTACAACCATTGGAATTGACATTTTTCAATTCTATAAATAAATAGTTAACAATTTAGTATTTTGAATCAATCTCTACTTCTTTTTACTTACTATTTTTTTCCTATATGTTGTACAATTCCAAATGATCTAGAAATTTTCAAGAATGTAGACAACTTGAAAGAGTAACCACCGTTTTGGACATTATTTCCTACAAATGTGACCTTGTGAAGTGTAGCTGCCCGTACTTTCACTAGAACGAAAAAAGGATTTTTGTCACTTCAAACATTAATATCTTGCAATCGACATTGTGAAAATTTCTGAATTTTTTTTCATATCTTTCTCTAACTATTTTACTACAAGATCCTACGGTTACATTTGTCTAGAAATGTTTTTCATCAACATTTGGTGCTTGTAAATGCAAGGGCAGTTTTGGAGCAGTTTTGGTGAAAACAGTCTTTGACGTTTAGGGGTTAAATAGAAACCTTAAACCATAGCTGAAATATAAATTAGATTCAAAACTTTTAGGTTAAAATTTATTCCAATTTTAGTTTTAGGAACTTGTAGAAGAAGTTTAGAGTTTTTTGAAAATGTAAGACACTTAGGAATTAGAGTTCAAATGAGTAATATACATATAGATGAAGTTTAGGAACTAGATTGGATGAAAATTAGTCAATTTGATCCCAAAGGAACAAGAATGTAAAGAATGTAAAGAATGTAAATTAAGAAGTAAACAAGTTCTCGGCTTAAAAAGTGAAATTAGAAGTTGATTTTGAATTATAAGTTGAATGTAATTAGCGGATGAAGTTTGAAGTATTGATTAGCAGATAAACTTCATCCATTCATATCTTTTACTAGGAAATTTTAATCTTTAAGTAACTTAGAATTTTGGATAGGTAAAATGAATTTTTTTAAGGAATAAGTAAAATGATAGAAGTAATTCAATTTCTTAGGAAGAAGTAGATGTCAAACTAATTTTTTTTAAGATAATCAAGAAAGAGATTTAGGTTTAGAATCTCATAGAAGAAGATCAAGAGAGTTACAAAACTAACTCAAAATTTGAAAACCACTAAAAAAACATAAGATAATGATAGATGAAGTTTTGAATGAAGAATGGATGAAACTAAGGAGATTATGTCCATCTATAGCCAAATTTAGGTTTTAGAGATAAGATTTTAACCTAGAGTCATAGCAAAAATTTGAGGTCAAATTAAGTTTAGAAGTTGGTAAAAAAAGATGGATGAAGTTTAAATTGCCATTTCAAAGGCTAAACTTCATCCAACCTCAACTTTCTCTAGGAATGTTAGATTTGAATGAATTTTATGTTTTTAGAAATGGCATGATTTGATCTTTAACTTAGGACTGATAGATTGTGACTATAACTTCTCGGCCCAAAAATCATAGTAGCCTTGTTTAGTTCGGCCGTTGGGCCAAAATTGTGTTCTTTTTAGATTAAATTATTGCTTTATCTTACATTTCATCTTATCCAAACATCTACAAGTATTCATTGCTTGGAAGGCACAATGGACCACACCTAGGCACTCAATGAGGAGAAATTTTCACTCAAACACTAGAACTTGGTTGTGCTTGTTTAAATATTAAGGATTCAGTATTGAAACACTTACACAAAAACACCTTTTCCATTCTCCAAAAATTCACCCAAAATTGCAAATGCAATCATTTCTTGATTGGATTGTACCAATGAATTTAGTGGATAAAATTGTCTATGGTCTCCTTGTTCACAAATTGTTAGTGACATTCGCATCTCGAATTTTCTACAAATGCATTTGCAAAAGCCACCTTCTACCCTTGTAGTCCTTTAGAAGCTAAAAAGTTTATCAATTTGAGGTTGCATGCATATGCATGACGCTATTCTTTCATTGAGAAGTCTAGATTGTGACTACTCTTGACATCTCCTTTTTCTAACCTTGAATATTTACCTTTAATTTTATTATTAATTTTAATGTTACTAGGTTTTTGTTTTTGTTTTAGTACAATTACTATGGATAAGATGTAATTTCTTTGAAAGGAATATAAGATTGCAACCTTCAAACTTGAGTTGCATCTAATACTATTTTTGATGAGAATGCACCATATTTCTTCACAAGCAAAAAATGCAAAATCTTTTTTTAAGAACAGAAACATTGATCTCCCGATTGATCTAGAAGTAAAAGTGTTGTTTCTAAAATAAAGATCTTGACATTGTGATTGTAAATCTATCACTAGCTTTACCATTTTTGTTTTTTAGTAATAAAATGTCCTTTGTTAACCCCTAAAATCCCAAGGCCACTATTCTGTCAAAACCACTCAAAACTACCACTTTTGCTATGTTCACCTATGAAATGAATTTTTAAAATATTTTCTAGAATCTAACCGTAGAATCTTGTTCTACACTTATCTCAGATCACGTGACAAATTTTTTGTGATTTTTGACCGTATAGATTGAAAGATATTAGCATTCAAAGTAGAAGAAAAGAAATTCTTTCAAGAAGTTGCTATGATTGCCCGCAAAATAAGAAACTCCATAACTTTCACATCACTAATCCAAATGAAATGAATCAAAGCTTTCCATTTAGAAGAAAATATAATATACAAGAAAAAAAAATATTAAAACTTTTATTTCAATTTTTTGAGAATTTTTTTTTGCTACCCAGTCTCCCCCATTTCGAGGTTATTGTGGCATAACTTTTGCTCCCAAGCACCGATTGGAATAAAAATTATATTCTTGGAAAGCTCATAAGTTTATTTATCTAATGAGAAAGTTTCAAAAAGTTTCAGTAAAAATTGAGATCATAAGAGCTTGCCCGAAATCCATTTTGTCCCGCTAGGAACAATGGGACTTTAGGGGTTAATGATGGTGGCATGGGAAATTTCACAAGTGATATTGAATTTTTCATGGGTTAAATTATTATTATTTTTGAATAAATACAATAAGTGCAATTCATCTTTTCTATAATAACTACAAGTAACAACAATTTCTTTCTATAAATGATCTAGGGCTCAAGACCTCTCTTAACTTTGTAACTCCTATTGAACTTCTTATTTTATAGAATAACAAGAAGGCAAAACTGAATCTCCTTTAGTCATTTGAGGTGACATCTCTCTATATTGAGGTTTTGGTTCCACCCATGCAACTTATAAGTAAAGCTAGATTGAGTGAATGGATGTTTGTAGCAAAAAAATCTTCAAAAAACGCAGTAGACTTTAATCAAATTTTGTATTCAAATTTCTTGGTTTTGAGCACCTTTGGTCTATGCACTGTATATTTAAGGGCATACTTAAGGGGATACGTTAAAGTGAGGTACGGAAACTTCAAGGACAGTACAATCCAACATTAATATTCTTGTAAAGTATGATTGACCAAGTACAGTAGAACCTCTCTCAACCATAGGTCCAGGACCATCTGCCAATATGACATTAGAGACGTTCATTGCGTAAAGAGAGGGTTTGCACTACACAGGAAGCTACCACAACGGTAAAATACTACAGAGACACAGGTTACACATTTGTTCAAAGAATATTTTACCTTTCCTTGACAGGGTCTAGGTCCACTACAATTTGCATGACTGACTGGGTCTCATTTATTTATTTATTTTTTGAAACAAATGAAACGGAAACTAGCTCTCATTTAGTGCTACCACTAAATATATTCCAAAAGCCAGGAGAGGTTTATTGACTTATGGAGAAGTTCTACTGTACCCTGCCCAGTGACATTTATTACTTCCATAACGAAAAAAATTCAAACACGCAAGTTCAAACCAAATATAATATAGATCACCAATAATCCTTGAAATGACACGGGGGATGGCTGCGAAAACAAGACAGGATATCATACCGAAAAGGTCAATACAGAGGTTGGAAAATTTGAGTGCGTTCAGCTCTAGGTTTGGGAAAAGCGTTTCAAGTGAGAACGGCTCCGAATTTCACAAAGGAAAAGCATACGCGCCCTATCAGTATCTGTCGAACCTACACTAAATATCGCACCTACTGTACGTCGATGAAGAGAACTCCTCCCCCTGCCAGCACTCAGGCACGTCACTGGGAGAATAGATAAGTACTCCGAGGAACATAAAACAAGGAACCCAAATGCACAAGAACGTTCTAACGACAAACAAAAATGCTCAGAGCGTCTGCAGTTTAACAAATGACGTAAACATACGGGAGGCAGCCCTACTTCAACCACTGAGAACTCAGATGAGATATAAGTGCGAGACACAATTTACTCAGGCCAACCTGAACAAAATAGCTCGCGAAAAACATCCCACTGCTCAGAGACATCACAAGTAGGATATGGCCGGCTCCTCCGACTCTGATCTCTAAAATTTTCTCTCCCGACGGAGAGTATCACACTCTCATCTCTGGTACCCACAAAAGAGCAACACCTACAAACGGTCTCTGTGCTCTTCTAACCCAGTGTCATGCTGATACCTTCAACCTGGCCAGGATCATCCTCCACTTCTGGACATGTCACCATGCTCTAGTCGAGTCCTGAGATCACACAAGCCAACCAGGCCCAAACCGTCCTCAAAAATTCACGGCACAACTCCACACCAGCACTAGAAGAGGTCGAAGCTGGCACATGCTGCATCGTTGTTTCGAACGGGAAGTTGAACGAGAAATTGAATCTGAAGTCTCGAGGTCAGCGACAGATGGAGGCCTATTGGTCGATCATGTCATCCTGGAGTTCAACTGGAGCTATCAACCCAGGGATGCTCAGCATTCGCCTCCTTTCTGCCTCTCTCTGCGTAGCAGCTTCCTCAGCATACAGGTCCTTGTTATCCTGCACATAGGACTCCCCAACATCAGTGATACCCATTCACAAAAAACATTCCAAAATCAGGAAAATAAAACAAGTCCTGGAGAGAATTTGCAACCGTCGATAATATTCTCAGACATAACCCCAACAACCGCAGCCATCCCAGACAGGAACCATCACAGAGACTTTCAGAAAGTTCCCTACCTGAGCTGAAAACTCCTTGGACTGAATCAAGAAGTCACGAAGTTGGTTCTTGAAACCTCCCAACTCGCCTCGGGTATCAAATAGCCCATTCACAAACGTTGTCACCTGCACACACATCCAAAATGACCCAAAATGACGAAGCTTCTCACAAACATAGAAGACTCGTCAACAAACCACATGTCAACCGTGCAGGCCAGTCTCACAAAAACCCTTATGTGGCTTGCAACAGAAACTCTAAACAAGGATCAACACGGGTTCCGAAAACTTGTACACAGGAAGCAACCAAGAATATAGAATACCATGACTCGCTTCCGAGCCCAAGGATCAAAGATACAAGCTAGACTATCAACATGAATCAAAGATAAAATCCAATCGAAGCAAACGAAGTGGCATGCCTCGAGAGGAGTCATATTGGGGAATGACGTTCCCAAAAGCTTGATGGAGTAGTCCCGAACGAACTCCATATTGTTGGGAAAGGCCGTTGGACCCAAGGTGGCTGCATCCCACAGCGGTAGCGTGAGGGCACCCGAATCGACCTGAAAGAGAAAATCAACTATTAGAAGTGCACAACAGCCGAGTCACTGTAAATGTACAAAGAGATGATCCAAAAAACACACGAGCCACGGGTATGAGGCGAAATCCCACCAGGCAGAATAAGTGTTGAAGGATCAACACATGCAATTTGAATCCGGGCTTGTGGAAAGTGTCAGTCAAAACTGCAAATATTTCTTGCTCAATGGTGAGAAAATACGTCTGATGGAACTGGTTGCAGAATTCGGACGCCTGTATCAAAAAACACGACCACGAAGCACAAGGACAGGTGAGCGGGATACATTCAAACTACCATCAGGATGGTGACGGACGCAAAAAGAAGAAGATGAGGGAGGTTGGACAAAGGAATGACTTAACCCAGGGGAACATTATATTCAGCACGGGATCAGAACACGAAAATATTGATCGCTGGTCAATACGAAACTCACAAGACGAATGGTGGGTCTACTACTAACAGAAAAAACAAAGGGGAGGGATTACTTGGAAGTTGGTCAACATTTCCAGCAGCAGGTTCAGGCCAGTCTCTGCAACGTTGCGCTCGGTGTGACGGAACGCCCAGATTATGGAGTCCATCACCAGTTTCAGTTGCTGCCAAATGCCACAGAATATCAGATTCACGTGCCAAGAACTCCAAAAGAGAGGTGAAATGACAAATCAACCACAGATGCTGCCTCCAGAAAAGGTCACCTCTGCAAACATGAAAAGCCTCACTGATCACTTACTTGGCTGGACAGAGTGAAAAGAGCACGGAAACAGTGGCTGGCAATGGCACGCAACAACGAGAAAAACTTCAGACGATGCTCTGGATAGTCCTCAAAGTTCTTAGTAATCATCTGGGAAAACACAGAATCGGCTGTTAACTTCAGATCCAGTAAACTCACGCCTTCATACTCCACTAAAACTCCACTAAAACTCCACGACCAAAGACGAAACAAACGGTCACCACATTGAAGACATCGGGGTAAGGATAATGTGGCTGCGTTCACATACATCGAGAGTGCATGCAAAAACAGCCTCGAAGATTCGGGGAACGTCATCCATCATGGCGCTCTTTAACCTGCAAAAATCCACTTCAAAAACTCAATACGCTGGTCCCGCGCAATTACAGAACTTCCTTCAAAGAACCACACATCGGCATAGCGACGTCTCTCGCCAATCAGCATAACAGACAGTGACCAGAAAGCGCCAGTATCTTTGCTCAAAAATTCACAGGAACCAACAGAAGAAGAAGTCCGCGCACATATAAGATCCACAAATACAGGTAAGGTCGTGATACGCACTTGTTGATGATAGTTGCAAACAGAGATAACACCTCCGATTCACGAGCGTCAGACACGTTGCGCGCATAGTCACCCAGGATGGGATCCGTCATAGCTGGGACGAAATTCTTCGCGATCAGTTCCGCATCGTCAGCTTTATCCACAAACGTTTCGATCAATTTCAGGGTTTCCCGCTTCACCGACCTGTACGAAGGCCACACGAATCAATTTCAATAAGCACCACCTATCTGAACTTCCACCTAGTAAGAAGACTCCGAAACGCACGGTGCAGAAACATCAGTAGAATGATGAGGCAAGTGCACATTGCTTTGACGAAAGAGTTCGGCAGACAGACATGCACCAACAAAAAAAACTACCTCAGCAGCTTCACAAATGAAGTCCTGGATGCATATGGTCCTCCCTCAGCAATGCTGCTCGATATCAGCTCACTGTACATTCTGCGGTCATGGGAACAAAAAATAACTTGGTATGGAAGTGTTCGAACATACAAATCTCTACTTCTATTAATACAGGAGCAGACAAATCAGGGTCACAAAGTGCTCGAAACTGCGTTGAGGAATCTACCAAACTGAAAATAAAACTTTGCCAAAACCCTGGTTCTCCAAAGATGCAGTCACGTACCTATAGACATTCAACATATCCAGGTACACCAATGATATTTGAGCTAGGAAAGCTTGGCCAAGGGAGCTGGCAACGCTAGTATTCAACTGCACACAACCCACGCCAACACAGGGTCAATCACTCACTAGTCAAAGGAGTCAGTCGCCTCATGGAGAAGTTTCACCGCGAAATCGATTCACGACAAACCTCCATCGACAGTGCTTCACGAATCTAATCACACGGACTACATAAGCTGCCAGTTCCGAGGCTACAGGATACACACCTGCAGAATGTTCAGGACAGCTCGTACAACATCTAGTGCTTTCAAGTACTCCACACTTTGACGAGCTTGACTGATGATTTCGACCCATCTCTGCACGAAGCGCACAGCTTGATCAGATACATGATAAACACCCGCCCTATAAGCAACTGGATTACTTTCCGACTCTCAACCGGATTAACCGGGAACGAAATGAATCCAGTAAAAGCAGTACTGCTTCGGAGACAGCAAAATGGATCTGACCTACATGTGAATTCAAAAACAAACAACTTCTGAAGGCCAACAGTCATGATTCCCTTCACTGCCTACACAACATACAAACCCAGCATCTGCGAAATTCCATCCACAATCTATCAATAGTCAACCTGATTTGGAAGCTCCATAAGCTTCTGCAGATACTCATCCCGCCTTTTAGGATCGGATTCGGCTTGAATCATGAATCCAACCTGCAATCAGACTCACAGTTATTGCCAGACACTTTTCCTGCATCCTCATCCTCGACACTGTGCTCATTCAAACAGCCTACCCGTGATCAAACAAACAATCAAGGCACACAAACGAAATGCACATACTGCTTCGTAGAAGGTATGAATTTGATGAGCCTCCAGATCCAAAATAGTTGTTGGCAAACCCTTCAGGAGCTCACATACAAAAGGCTCGGTCTCTCCCACCTGAAATGCAACACAATGAGCTTCCGTCAGAAAAGGAAGACGGACGAGTCGGAAAGAGATGGCCACACTGTGCATCCACCTTCACAGAAGGAAAATGGATTCAGAGAACAGAAAGATCTGCAAGCTCCACCGCATACACAGCCTTTAAACCGGGGACGTACCTGAAGAATAACGAACTTCCTTTTACATTTCTGAACTATCTTCAGAAATGTGTCGCAGGCCATATCCTGACCATTGCAACAAACAAGGTGAGACCACATAAAGAACACGATTTCGCTGTCCAAATGTCTGGTCAAATATTCGGAACAAATGAGGGCATCAACAACACGAAGAATCACATTCCAAAACACAGAACAAAATCGTGAGGTGACAGATCTCTGAGGATGACCCGAACCGAAAGGTAAGGTATCGTACCTGAACACCAGGATGAGTTTCGTGCATGAACTCAAACAGCTTGTTCACAACCGTCTTCAAAAACTTCCAATGAGCTCTCAAAAAACGAGGATACTGGCCCACGACATACCTGAAAACGTGCAAGCAAGGGCGTCTTAACAAAAAATATTGTAGGTATCAAATGACGACAGCAGGACGTTCACAAGAATTTGAAAAATCGACGTTATGAACTCTCTGGAGCAATTCACAACCCCAAGTTCTTCCTAAATCGGCATATGGTCATCGTACATCATTAGCACTTGACAAGCCTTGGAAGCAGTTGAAGTCATTACCCTTCGAAAATCGTGAAAAGAAATAAAGAAAGTGACAGCAGTGCTACATGTTATGTGCCAGAACCAACCCGCACCAAAAAACTTCAAGGGGAAGGACGTACATAATGTTACTGGCAATCACCGCCTTATTGTCCTTGCCCTTCGTGATTTCACATAGATTAAGCAGATCGCGAATCACTGTCACAAGGAATCGATTTTCCTGCTCCTCCCAAAAACAACACGAACAAATTAGAAACGGCCAACACGATTGAAACGAAGTAAAGGCTACCATAAGCGCCCAAAACGCTCAGATGAATAAAAGACAAGGAGAGAAGGAGAACGTCAAAAATAAGACTCATTGAATAACACACAAAATCTCAACACTAACACAGATAGGAAATCACCTGTCGAGCATGGCATAGATACATGGAATTTCACAGGCTTTAAGATGACACTGACATCATACTATTGACAACCAAGCGATGAAATAGTTACCTGGTCCTCGACCATGGACCCCGATATGGAGCCAATAGCCCAGCAGAGTGTGTTCAGATTGTTCCAAGCCCATTCCTCACCGTTCAATTGCTTGTTTAGCTTCTTCAGCATCTGCACAAGTCTCCACACGAGCACGTTGACGAGGATTTCCAAAACAAGAATTGACGCCGGCCTTAAGCCACATGTGCAGAATAAAGGAACCACTTTACTTCAGAAACGCCTACAATGCTGAATCGACGGCGATATGGAACTGAGATTACCTGCTGCTCCGTATCTTCGTGGTCCAAATGGGACAAATAAATCAGTGTCTCCCTCATAATCTGGATCATCACAACGCCATGGGTCAGGAAAACGGCAAAGCGCTCATGCAACGTTCTTGAAGAAAGGCCCTCCAGCTAGCGGAAGCCCCTATACTGGACACCGACTTTAACACCAACGTTGGTCACATCACCAGACAAAAGACACCTATCAAATCGCGAGCATCGCTGGACACTGGGGTTCACATATGATCCTATCGTGCACATGGATCTCTCAAAGCGTCAGGAAGACATGGGAGGTCTTCCAGGAGAGGGCGACAAGGAGGCAGAAATGCGATACCTTATACTGGACAAGAACGTCGTTGTCCTTCATAGTCTCACGTACGATGTTGCCATTCTCGTCTTCTACTATCAAAACTTCCTCTGGTTTAGCCATGCGACTGATCATTAGCAACCGCAACTTCGATAAAGGCCCTGCGTACAACTGCTTACGATGGGAAAGCTGCGCCCCCATCCCATTCAACATTCCTCCTACCTGTCACGCATTCAACAACAAAACATCTTAACATCAGCTTCTGTTGCATGACTCAGATTATGAGTGGAGAACATGTATCACCCACAGCTAACAATGAGTGAAGGGAATGTTATAACGGTCCTGAAGGATGTAATCTGGGTGCGTTTTGGTAATGGGCGATTAGCAGAGTTATGCTAGATTTGCTGCTCGGATCGTATGTTTGCGTGAAGCTAGCAGCTGCGCTTGTGGCAACGTCGGAAAGCCGGCGTCGAATTGAGTGGACGGTGAAATTCGACCTAGAGGGTGGATGTTCTCGACGTCGGGGGGCCACAATAGGGTAGTTTTTATCCAAAAATTACAACCCTCAAAACTACTATGAGAATTGTGAGCGAAATAGCTGAATGGTAAACAGAACTACTGGATATAGACATGTGTGGTTCAGCTACAATCCAGGGTCGCAGTACGGCTGATGGTGTTCCAGTGCAATACAACGTAAGAGAGAACAAGATGACATCTAGACCACCCGTGTGTTGTGCATCAGATAATGAAGAGAGGATCTTCAATTGAATTTCATTAAATCTTCAGAGAAGTGGTGAGCTCAGAATAAACAACGAGTAGCAGGCATTCCCGCCACGCCAAAGATCTCGGTCGGGGTATCGGAGAAATAAACTGTAAGCCAGTCAACTCAGTTGTGTGAAAGATGGTCTATTACCTGAAGGCCGAGGGGACTGGGTGAAGCAGGAGTTTCCATGTTGCACTCAGACTGGAAAAGATCGCAAACAAGTGAATTCCAGTAATCCAGGCAAACCTACAGGAGAGCAATACAAACACTCCACAGTTAACAGAAATAATCCGGAGCCGCTGCAAAACTCGCCTTTCATCTCATACATTCATTCCCATAAGAAAAAAACTGACAAATGGAAAATGGAAAGACATCCAATTTCAAAGTTGATAAATCACTACTTCGCAGCCAGCAAGGAAATTATGACCATTTTGACCATGCATACCTTAAAAACCTCTGTATCATCAACGTAGGATACACCAATCAAATATTCCAGACCCATCAACAAAGCTGTTTGATTCTCCGGGGATGTCTCCAACACCCCAATGTGCGACTGCAACCCAAATGTCTCGCAGATTAGTGAACAACACACTGGAAATACCCGATACCACATCCAAATACCTCCTGAAACTTGACCAGTCTAAGCAGAAAAATACTTAAATCTTGAGGTATCGTATGCAGCAAAAAGCTAAAAAGTATGCGACCACAGAAAGCTCGTGTACACGTGAAGCAAGTCGAAAGGGAACTGGAACAACAGAAAACCTTGAAAAATGCAGTGAAGAACATTGCCAGATTCTGGATAAACGCCTGCAAACAGGAGGTAGAGATCCTCAGAACTCCGGAAGGAATAACAAACCGAAATGCAGTATTTACAAGGTGCAACATATTCCGCATAATATTTACGCCCGTTATGAGCTCATTAATAGCAGAATATGAGAGATAAGGCATGCTAGCACAGCCACTACTCAAGTCAAGTAGCAGTGGGTGCTCAGAACCACAGGACAATAAGAAAGCCCAATAATGAATTGGAAGGGTCAGTCAAGTTCATAAAGAAGTTCGCGAAAACATCCAGGATCGTCTAATTATGAAAGC
This sequence comes from Rhytidiadelphus loreus, assembly GCA_947034895.1. Taxonomy (NCBI): domain Eukaryota; kingdom Viridiplantae; phylum Streptophyta; class Bryopsida; order Hypnales; family Hylocomiaceae; genus Rhytidiadelphus; species Rhytidiadelphus loreus. Next base: position 18,880,460 of record OX344763.1, read on the forward strand.
CTAAGAATACAGGGTACCTGATCTTCATCTGACCCACTTCCATAAGCCTCTGGAACGTTGGTGCCTGGCGGTAGAATAATCTGTAGAAAAATCAAAGCAACAACCATCCTTCAGGAATATACACGGACACGTCGAGAGTTATGCACAAACAATTGTTCTAGTTCATACAGAGACAAACCCATGGCATACCCATAGCTACGGAATTATGTCAGGCATCAGAAGTAGTCGAATCAGTGATGACTTCGTCTTAAAATTTTGAACATGTAACATACTTCGCAGTACCTATCCGTCAAAAATATCCTACATGATCCCTTCTAAACTCAAATTCTTCAAAATTCAATACCTGGAGCTGCACCATGAAAATGGTGTAGAGTTTGACAAATTGGGCATCGTAGTAATCTCCACAACTAAGGACAGCCACCTGCAGGATTCATTGCTTTCCTTAGTCCATGACTACCTAGACGAGCACAAGCATTACATTCTGGACCAGAAACATTGGAAGCGCAAATACAAAGCTGCAGAAGAGAAATTTCAGGTGTGAAGTGACAACACTCACCTCAGACAAACATTGCAGGGTCAAGTTACGATAGCTGGCAACAGGAAATAGCTTCAGTAATGTCTCGAGCTGCAAGCCAACATAAGGAACATGAACGGTTGGACAAACAACACTGAAAACCACATAAAACAGTAATGATGAAGAAGAGCACGACTATTACAGGCACTGCAAAATTGCCACCAAAATGAATTATACATCAGTTGACAGTAACGTTGAGTGCAAAGGCATGCCATGATCGTTGCTTTGAACAAATAAAAAGTACTCAGCAACCCAAGCGTCAAGTAATACTAGTTCAATGCCTCAAGACCACTCGTCGATTTCCGTGGACAAAGCACTTACCAACGCTGATTCGAATATATAACCAAGGGGAATCCATGACAAAAAAGCATGTAGAGTCGCCAGTGTTGCTCGGATAAGTTCAGGCCGTTGAGACATTGACAGAACATATTGGCATAACTCATGGATGAGCTGGAATTCACTGTTGGACGATCCCACAGATGCAACATGTCAGTACACAACTTTGGCGACTAACAGGGCAATCACGCATGGATAGGCCAGGGCCTTCACACGGTCCCAACTGGTGCACACGGAGCATTGAAGCCCTCCAAATAATCGAAGGCAACTCTCCTCAGATACATACAACAAACGAAGCCCCTTCTTCCCTCGCGTAGCCACGAAGAAAAACGTACCTGTTTAAGGAATTTTTCAATTCTTTGATCTTACTTTGAGTCAACTCTCCTCGAGAGAAATCAAAAACTTCCTCGCTGAGCAGCTGTATTACGACATTCCGAGTCAGCGGCGTCCAGGTATCGAAATTACACCCACGTCTGAATGAAAACAACTAATTAATTCAGCTAAAGGAAGACGACCAAGAATAAATACAAAACAAGATTAAACCTTACCTTCAATATGACCATGCAGTTTTCACAAAGTGTTTCGCTGCTTTTCGCAGCTGCGACGAGATCTGGTATAAACCTGGGCCATCGAGCAGGCCATTCGTGCTTTAAAACCTGCACCAAATCCATATTCATCTTGTAAATACTAGAATTGTAACCGAGTCAAGCCTGAGAACACTGGTACATAATAGATATGAGCATATTAGAGCCTCTCAAATTGCAAATCTCACATCAGTGGAAGTTAGACTCGAGGCTGTACATTCAAAAGGCCACTGCTAATGATGCCAACTCATGAAATCCTTTCATACCTACAGAAATATCACGCCAGATTCAACACACTACATATACTTGCTTGCAATTACATCCAAATGTAACAATACCTGAACAAGAATGATGTTTAACTTGTTCAAATACAGCCTTTCGGCCCGAAATGACGCTTCGTTGCTTGAAAGCTGCATTGAACGAAATTTTGGTAAGAATACATGAGACCCCACATAGAAAGATATTGTTAAGCTACACGAAATAAAGGGATAAACATCAGAAAGGAAGTTAAGGAGAGAGGCATGGACACAAGATTCTAAGCGCACAACGAAAAATCAAACGACCACCGAGATCGCGAGTGACAGTCAGGGTTTAACCAATGAACCTGTACAATAAGGTCTGATATATAATTCTTGATGCCGTCACGTTGTTCCACAGGAAGCGCATTCCACCGATACTTAATCACTCCCTCCAGCACCTTCATCACAAGGGATAAGTGCACCAATTCGTTGCTTGGAATGAGTTACAAGTACAAGAATAAATTCAACGACTTGGCACTAAATTTGCATGTAACCTTCCTCTGTCTCCACCGAAACGAAAGTAATCAGGTTCAATACTATCAATGATATATAGTTCACTTCGCAAACAGGTCACGACATCCTTACCTGAAGTGCATAGAACTTGGAATTTGCAATGGTAGAATTCTGCAGAATAGTCACCACTCGGGTCCATGCATCCGGATGTTCTTGCAACTGCCTTAACACCCTTTCGGCAGCAGCTCTCTGCATTGAAGTAAGATAATCAGCCGAATTGTTCCCTCGCTGCCAATGTTCATTGATAAGGTAATGTCCTGTTTTCGATTCTCGCACGTTTGCTAAATTAACATGCAAGAACGTCAGCAGTCCAGTAGGCTTCACTCACCAGTAACAAGTGAGTATGACTACAATCTGACCAAGGAGGTGATCACATAGAATTCCCTCACACCTACAAACGCTCGAGCTCACGGAATTTACAGCAGAATATTTCCGTTACCGAATGGCTGGAAGTGAAAACCAACCACTTGCCTATGTGAGGAAAGCAACCTGAACGGCTCACGATCGTACAAAGACAGCTGACGCAACGGGACTTCTCCAGGCCCTCAAAAAGATACCGGCTAAAGGACAAAATGGATACAATCAAGTCGCAGACGATAATCCCTTATCCTAAGAACCTATAAATATTTGAAGAGGAGCACTATCCTCGGGGATTCGAGCACCCGACGAAAGCAAAGAGGCGTCTCTTGAGCATGAAGGAAATTTAAGTGCGTCCGAACCGCTTGAAGTATGGAGTAGTATATCCTAAAGCTATAAGGTCCAAAGCCGGACGTGCTGCACCGCAAAGTATTTTCTAAATCTAACCTAAATGCATGACGTACAAAATCACACCTGAGTCGATACTGCAATAAGATACACCAAAACCACCATTTGTTTCACCGCCGTAGATCAGTACGCTGGTTTTAAAAATCCAGTGAGAGTTGAAAATGCTAGGGCAGGGACAGAAGAACTTGATCTGCTGAAACAGGAAATCATCAGTGCTCCTGAAAAACACACTACGATGCGCTTGACCACTACGGATTACCACAAGTCCATCACTCGTGCACCCACCTTGCTCAGATGCAAACCCAATTTCCCCTAACACACTACGACTATCCCCTCAATTTAAGCAGCTCCAGAGTTAAAATTTGATCTTGAGCGCACGATAAACTTCCGCCGGCACTCTAGCCAAGCAAGGACTTTGTCTTAGAGGATTTCACACAGGTCATCTACTACCCATTGCCCCAGAAGCGGATCTTGACGATGCACGTTAATGTAGAAAGTACAGAAACGATATCCTCATCGTCAAAGGCGCTTCATAGTGAATAAGGCATTGAAAAATTTGGCACAAAACGGTCGAAGCTCCCCAAGCACCAGGTGATTCAAGAACCTAAGCGCAAATGCCGAAAATTTCGAAGATTGACGACAGACACAATTACTTCAGCGTCCATGCAACTCGACCAGACACTCCAAATAAACGATGCAATTCAACCTGCTCATGCCCTAGCACGATCAGAGCTTATCCAATCCAATATAAAAACGTTACCTCCTCTTTGGAGCCGGTGCCGTAAAACGCTGCCACAGTCGCGTCAAGAAGGCCGACATCAAAAGGCTGACTGAAATCCAACAGCTTCTCCGCCATGGCGCTCGCCACTCCTCCGTAACAAGAAAATCAAACACTCCGCCCCGCTCGTCCAAAACACCTAAACGCCCGAACTAAATTAACAACCACGAGCCCGGCCTGCCGGAACGCAACCACGCACAAGCTCCAAGAACCTCCAGAAACGCTCGCAAGAACCCGGCGACGTCGACCTAATGCGTGTCACCGAATAGCTGGAATCCAAGTGCAAAGCTGCACACAATCGGCGGAGCAACTTCACAAAGAGAAAAAAAAAATTGGCGAATCTTGAGTGGCGCGACGCAGAGTAGTTCAAACGGTCGAATGGCGCCGAAGGACAAGGGTGGATGGTGGTGGTATTGGATTGAAGACAAGACGGACGGGTCAAAGGGAGAAAGGTGCCAGAGCTTAAACCCTAGAACGATCGAATGATGCGACGGACGAGGATTCATGGAAAAACCACCGCCCGCATGGTTTGGCCCCCGGTGAAAGGGTTCTCGAAGGGGAGCTCTCCCGGCCGACGCCAGTGTCTCGCGACCATCTGCGACCGCGCTCCGTCTCCGTCGGTCCCAACGGGGAACTCCGTCCGACCTATCTCCGTCGTCTCTTGCCCGGCTTGATAAAAGTACTCGGCCTCGACGAAAAGGTTTCTCCTCCTGGAACTTCGTCGCGTCTGCCCGGGTCAGAAAAAGTACTCGACTCGACGGAAAGCTACTGTGCGGTGAATTTCCTTTGGACGAGTTCTTTCGTTTGGCCTAGCTGGCGTACAAAGTGATTCAAGCGCGTCTATGACCTGTGTTTGGTCGGGTGGACAGGGTGAACTGAACCCCTCGTTGCCCCGTCCAGGGGTTATTGTGAAAAAAAGACCCCTAATTTGTGCTGTGATTTTTGTAATCTCTACACCTCCCTCAGCTAACAAGGGGCCATTGCAAATCTGAATTCAGAATTTGCAAATTTTATCATCGGATTACAAATAAAAAATTCTATAGTGTTTTTCCTAGGGATAAAACGGAGTAATAAGGGGGTCAGTTCACCTTAGTTGTGTTTGGTCGCTTTTAGTTTTGTGCTTTCAACTCCTTTGCCTTTTACCTTGTTGCCCTTTTAATGTTGTGGAGGAATTCTAAGTGTTCAATGAATGACTTTCAGATTTTTGTAGAAATGAGGAATGTATGTATAATTTTGAGTTCGATGATTGTGCAAGGCTTGGGGTGGGTGGGGGGTAGAGTGTTAAATTGCACCCAAAAAAATAATTTGGCTAAAAATGGCAACTAATCCTAATCAAATTACATTAAAAAAATCTTGGAAAAAAAAAAGCCTTGTGATTATGGTGATGGCTCCATTGTTTGAGGGTTATGGTCATAAAATGGCTATAGTTTTTACGACAAAAATGACAAATGACGAACCTTAAAAGAATTAAGATTTATATAGTTCATATTTCAATGGGGGGGTACTATAGTTGGAATGTATGTTGATGCACACTAGCATGTATATCATTGAATATAGTGGAATATATGTAAGTTCCTAACCAAAATACTTTAAGAGAAATTTAGACCTAATGAACGCAATTAGTTTTGTTGATACAATACAATATTAACATACTCTTTCATTAGACTTTTTTATCATCCCAAAAAATAGTAGGACAAAAGGATTTGGGATTTTTGGAGGGGGAGTTTGGGGGCCAAGGAGGATTGCCCCCCTTATTTCCTTAGCTAAGGGTAAATATAAAAAAATTCCCCCTATTTTGTGCCACGTAAAATGTGTATTTCTTCACCTCTCCTAGCTAATTGGGGGCTTCTGATTGCAAATATAAATTCAGAATTTGCAAATATTATTATGGGTGGCAAAAAAAATTTAGTATTTTTTTGAGGGATAAAACATAGGGCAATAAGGGAGTCAATCCTCCCTAGCCAATTTTTGGAGGATATTTTTTTGCATGAGTTTTGTTGGTAACAAAAGTATTCATGTTATTTCTACATGAAAAAGTGCATTGAAGTATTATTATTGTCATTCTTAACACTTAAAAAATATACAATTCAATATATATTATATGAAAAAAAAATTCATCATTTGATGTCTTTTAACACATAATATTTGTGAAAATTCAACATATTTTTAATGTGGAAACTAAATACATCCATGTCCATGTATAATATGTAAAAAAATGATTACTTTCCATTTCTTGCCAAAATGTTGATTGTATTAATGGTTATCAAAGCTTGGTTTTGAATGGTAAGTTCAAAATCCAATAAATTGTGATGAGTCTTTCAAGGGGAACCAACCATGTGCCAATGAATATTCACAAAAGTTCTTGTTATTCTCAAAATCCAATCCTATAGGGCAACATTTATGCTCCTCCTAAAATGGGGATCAAAACTAGGTCTTCAAAACCCAACTTTGATGTCTAATAGTAGAAACCACTATAGCAAATGTAGCAAAATTTCCTTTGAATATGAATTTTGCAATCTTCAAATTTTCAGTTTATGATTTTTCCTAAATTCAGATAATGAGATTACTCAATCTAAAAACAAAAATTTGCATGAATACGAAAATAGGCATTTGAAGAGCAATACATTTCACTTGCAAATCCAAGATTGCAAGATTGGATATAACTTCTCAGACGAATACACGGTCATAATTTGTTGACTTCTTGAAAGAACATTTAAACATTACTGTCGTGGACAAAAGATACATAGGAGATCTTGGTTGGGATCTCAGTTCGAAGATTGACGAGAATATTCATTAAGTGCTACTAACTTCTCTTACAACTTCAAAAGTCAGACTAGCCTTCGTGAGCACTTAAAAGTTAGCTATCTTGCGCAAATCCAGAAACTTGGAATCAAAGACAAGAACTTCTCGCAACTCTGTGGTCATCGTACAAACCTTTATCCTATGAGCACAGAAACACGCACGGAAAGGTCAACACGCCAACACTCCTGAATTGTCTGCTAGGCGCAACTGTCTAGCTCCATTGATAGTCTTCTGTCGATTGAGTACTTGAAAAAATTCAGGAAGTACTCGGATTGGAGGAACCTATATCTATCGTAAAAACATTTCCCCTACTATCAACTGACTAATCAATAATATCGGTAATTTGTTTCTGTTATGAACCCAAAGGGCAAGGGAAAATGAAGAGCCATTGATGACAACCTTATCCTGCAAAATCTGGACAGGAAAACAATTTCCTTGAAAATCTAAAGTTCAAGATGTACGTACATTTTCTCAAACACAACGGTTAAATCAACTGGGGGAATCAATGCAACATCACGATATTCCCGTAATTCCACTAAAGCTAGAAAGACCAGAAGACCACCGCCTGGACACCATGGATGCAGACATCGTCCTTGTCGGAGGGTGCTGCAAACCCAAGCTACCGGGACTCGGCAAATTCAAGCCAGGTGGTCTAGACTCTCCAATGTTCCTGGCAGGTGTCCTCTCAGCCAAATTAGTGGAGGTGGGCGCAGGTTCCAATGCCTGAGAGAAGAACTGCTTCAAGCCAGGAGGCGCAATAGCAGCAGGAGAGGAGGTGGTTCTTTCTAGGTTGTTCGCTTTCAGGTACCAGGAATTGAAACTCTGTGCAAGCTCGGGATTCTGGGCAGGAGCCACGAGGTTGAGGCGATGCACCCATTCGATCAACAGGAAGATACCTTGATTAGCAAAGTTCTGGCTATCCTGAACCTCATCAATCTTCAACCCCAACCCTTCCATTTTCCGGTTCACATTCTCGATTTCATATATGCTCCTCCCAACCGTGCCCTTCACTTCTTCCACCTGATCCTTGATCAACCCTGTGATCACAACACTGTCGTCCAGTTTGCTACTCACACTATCCAGTCTTTGGTTCATGTGCTTCCTGGTCGACGAAAGAGCCGCCGAAACGTGCTCCAGCTGCTTGCCCACCCCTGCCACCGCATTGTTCATGCCTTTCCTGGTGACGTACATGACGTCTCCGAATGAAAAGCCTCGCCACCACATGTACCCGTAGCTGACAGTGCCAACCACAGCGGCTGGCAAGATGAATGAGGTGATCGACATTCCTGAGCCTGAACCTGCTTGCACGACAGTCACCGTCCGTGAAGAAGATGCGAGCTTGTAAAGCTCTTGCGTTAGCCGCTGGACTTGTAGAGAGAGAGCGGCATCGTTTCCTCCCCCTTCCCTCTTTTGTCCGTCGTCTTTCCAATGCTTCGACAACACCTGACAATGGCATAGTCTTCGTCAATAACAGTGCTCACAATCGATTCAATCGCCAAATAGAAAAACGACAAATCCATAGCGACACTTTATTTCATAAAAATAAGGTAAATTTATGTTCTGTACATCATACGGAGGTCTGTAGCATTAGGAATTATCAAACGTCAATCATGTCTTCACCAAGGGAAGGGAAATCTCTTCCTAAACTTTAGAACTAAAAATACCGTTGCAATAATCTTACTACCTCCCCTTGGGAAGTCACAACATAATCCATAAGTTGACTAAGCTATTCAACCCATCTCCAACTTCTTCAGAATTTCATGGGATCACAAGAAAGGGAGAGTCAAACCTCCTCCAGTAATCTTGACTTCAAATTGGACACTTTCTACAAACCAAAATATACTTTTACCAAGATTATTCTGCAACCATGGTTTGACTACCAACGGTAGATATTATGAAACCTCAATTAAGTATCACAGGGCTCAGAATTCTATCATACTGTACTTTAGGAGTACAAAAACCCAGAAACGTCATTGGTGATTTGCTCCTCTCTGCTAACCCACCCATTGCACAATTCACCTCGAAGACCAGATCCAACGATCGAATCTCCACCTTCCAAAACTACACTACCAGAACACTAAACACTAAAATTTCGGAGAAAACAACGCAACGGGCTATTCCAAAAGCGAATCAATCACAAAACGAAAGCCGTAAAATATTACTACAATTACTAGAGGATGAATACCTTGGAGAGATCGCCAACAAAGTCCATGAGCTTGTTGTTCTTGATCATCACTGATCCCATTAGCCCTGCCCCGACCAGCAGCACCACCTTGGTGGCGCCGAAGCTCGCCTGCATCATCGCCATCGCCACGTGCGGCAATCCACCACCACAACGAGCGGCAATTCACCACAACCAATACTCTTCTCTACCAAACCATCAAAGAAAAAAGGGAATTCACAAGCGACTCCCAAACGGCCATGGCCCTTCAAACCCTAATAACTGTAGAGGCAATCCAAATTCGCAACTCGAAAGGCGAAAAGAATCGAAAAAAGAAAGCGCGGCGAGAGTGAGCGGCGATGAAGTCTAACTTAGAGGAAGAAGCTTCGATGTGATGTCCTCGTCGTCATCGCCACGGCACGGCTCGGTGAAGACGAGGCGCAGAGAAATTGCGGCAAGTGCTGCAATTGAGAAAAGCACGGCGAACCCTGTTGTGGAGCAATTTCGGTGGCTGGGGAGCACCTTCGTTACGTGGGCGTTCTCCAACCCTCTTTTAAAAGAGGTTCGAGTGGAGGTTCGAGTGGAGGTTCGAGTGGAGGTTCGAGTGGAGTTCGATGGAGGTTCGGGGTGGAGGTTCGGCTGGGGGTTCGATGGAGGTTCGGTTGGCAAGATGATTTATAATAGATTTAGGTAATTTAACTCAACTCCTTTAACCCTAAAAAGACAGGTCTGTGTCCACTTTTTCAATTTTCAAAGTCCTTCACTTTATACGCAACCATGTATGAATAAAACAATTGTATTTAGTTTTCAAAGATATAATCAAATGCCTTCTATAAATCATTAAAAAATTTGATTTAAAAAAAAAAAATTTAATAATTGTGAATTTCTAGGTAAGGTGGACCCCAAAAGTCTCTTTAATATTGATAATGATATCCTATATTCATCAATACATTAACCAACTCTAAATTTAGGATTTGCATAGCTTAAATTCCTTATTACCACATTCTTTTACTATCACTATGTTATCTTAGGTGAATGTTATATTAGAGGTCTCTTTAACTGTGAAACATTGTAGAGGATTTAAAATGTTCTATGAAGGACTATTCACCCACCTTTTCAAATGCCTATTCACAAATTCATCCAATTTTTTTTGACTTGGCTACCTTGGTGATAGGGTTGCATCATTTCATGGTTTAAATCTTTGCAATTTACTCACATCAATAGGGTGTGACAACAAAGAGTTCAAAATGTAAAACTTTTAACAAAATAAACTATAAGAAATTTAAAACATCCATTGGCACTCCCAATGGGACTCAAACCCACAATCTCCTTATTAGAAATCAAATGCCTTATCCATAGGCCACAAGAAATTTCAAAATTTGACTAATTATTTTTATATATCAATGAAAAGAATTTACCAAAACAAGATTCTATACTAGTGAGATATGATTTTCAAACTAAATCTAACTACTCATATTAGATATAAGTCTTGAAACATCGTAGATCAAGACTAAGTTATGAAGACAAAGTTTGTAGGCCTTTGAAGCTTATGTACAAACTTTCTACGGTAGTCTAGCAAGAATCAAAATCAAAATACTTCAAGTTAGAAAAAATGGTCAATTTCTTTCAAAAATTGAATGTTTATACTAGTTTCTAGAAATAGAGTACAAACAAATCAAAGATGAAGGTTGAAAATGTCATTAGTGCCCACATGTTGTCAAAATATTAGTGTTTGACTCTATGATAATCTCTAAGTATAGTGAGTGACAAGGAAAAATTTGAAGCCATTTTCAAAACATAGAAATGAATTATCTCCATTCTTGGAACACCATACCCAACAACAACAACATTATGTTTAAAATTACATAACTTTTTATTGGAGGCTCTAAACTTCAAACGGATTTTTGGACATGAAAATTAGATTGATTTTTCAACTTTATTTAGTCCAAAAGTTTTGATAAAAATTATTCTACTATGCCTAAATGAGGTCTGAATGATTATTAAAGAAACTTCTATTACACTTTCATTATTGGAGTTTTGACGTCTTTCGCGATATTCACCCACTTTGACAATGCACTGTGGCTATATGCCCCTACTAATTCTTATGTGATTAATAGGCTGGTTTGATCACTATGGAACAGCCCTTTGAAGGGCTGAAAATTTCTCTAATGACTACAAGGAAAATAGATCCAAAATGACACAATTTTTGACACAAAACTGCTTAAAATGACAATAAGCAACACGATACTATAAATTTCCTTGTTTTTGTCAAAATAATGTCAATTATCTATCATTTCTTGTCAAATTAGACATACTACAAGGGAAACAAGTCTGAAATAATATGATTTTAACACAAAATTGTCTAAATTAACAATAAGCATGTGTATATGCAATGTACAAATGCCAACTAAAAAAATTTAGGCAAATAAATTTCGTGAGATTTGAGGGTAGAGAGGTTGTTTTTATAGTGAAATGTATTGTCTATCAAGAATTCTCAAAAACTATGGGATAATTTGAAGATGAGAGCTTGACCGCTCATTGTCAAAACATAGGAATTTTGTTCAAAGTGGAATTTTAGACCTCATTTAGGCATAGTAGAATATTTTTTTTTAGAAAACTTTAGACTAAAAAAAGTTGGAAAATAAATTTTAAGTTTCATCTCCAAAAGTCCTTTTCAAATTTAGATACTCCAATAGAAAGTATAGACAAAATTCAAAAACAATGAAAAAAATAATGTCCCTTCCAAATCCTCTTTGAATTTTGTTCATAACTTTTGATTGAAGGATCTAAATCTAAGATGGATTTTTGGAGGTGAAACTTAAATTTATTTCCCAACTTTTCTTAAATTAAAGTTTTTTGAAAAAAAGTATTCTACTATGCCTAAATGAGGTCTAAAATTCCACTTTGAACAAAATTCCTACTTTTGAGTTAAATATAAACGGTTGAGATCCTACTAATCCCAATTCATATATCTCCCATATGAATTGTTTTACTTACTACTATCCTTCTTGTATAAAGGATTTGTCTTCTCTTTTCAATTCATTTGTAGTTAGAGGCTTTACAAGGTAGATTTAAATGTGAAGTCGAGTTTTGATTAGTAATATTTTTAAGTGGTAAAGCTTAATTAATTTGTTGTTTAGGAACAATTTGAACCAAAAAATCATCAATTTTCTTAACTATTTGATGAAAAAAAGTCCAGCCTTGAGGTTTCTCCCAATCTCATTGGGAAATCTTCTACTGTCAGATTGAATTTGAAAAAAAAATTGGCTCATGCTTTGCCATCAGATCAAATGGGAAATCTGCTACCGTCAGCCGTTAATCCATTCAAAGCGTTCAATCTTTGTTGTTCATACATTCAAATCCATTGTCCCATATCGATTGTCAAAGCATATCCTTCTAAAATTACAAAAGGGGTGAAGGAGTAAATGTGGTATGAGTATGGTATGAATATGGTATGAGTTTGGATTGTTGTTTGGCTTTGGATTGTTGTTTGGGTTTGGGTTTGGGAATTAAAATAAATTAAAATTGGATTTAAAATTGGTTTTTTCACAGCACGGTTGAATATCAAGTTGGAAATGCTTTCTTGAACCCTGAAATATCGCGACACTACACTAAAAAGGATATTTAGTGTTGGATTACATTTAGTGTAATTATCACCCTACTTGATCCTACACTAAATGTCAATTTTAGAACAATTAGTGTAGTACTAAACTTCAATGCGCCGCCTTTGTGTTGTCTTCACTTTTGTCATCTCCTTCCCTGGACTTCCTTTGCAATGTGCTTTTGTGACCTTACCTTGTATGTTGCCTTTTGGGCCTCTCTTTCATTCCGACTTGGTTTCCCTACAACTTGGCTTGGCTTGTTCTCCTTTGTTGCTATCTTGCTTCTCCGCACTTACAATTCCTTGAGTGAGTGAATTTTTTTTTGGGTGGTGGTGGTTTATACTCCCGCATTCCCGCCTCCCAAGAGCGGTTTGAATCTCCCACCTATTCCCGCTCCCGCTTGCTCCATCGCTCCTTGTTGCAGCAATTTCGGCTGCATCCAAGTTTGTTTACCCCTATTCATTGATTCGTCGACCTTTTTTTTTTCTACCCAGCGACCTGTCGACATTTTTGCTGATCTTTTACTTCTCATTTTAGAAATCCGCCATGGCCGACGCCCCACCGAGCATTTCCACACCCCAATGCTTACAACAAGTTTCTACAATTGTTGTTCGCAAACGCATCATCACTTGGATGGTTCAAGAAGAACTTGTGCACGGCTTTCTTGGGCTCTACATTCGCACAATCAATACATTTTCCAAGCATTTTCGAGCTCAAAGGAGTGCCAACCTTGTTTAGGCTTCCCGGTGGTGGGCTCAACGTCAACAATTTTGCAATGAAAGAGAGGCGGACAACACATCTCCACCAATTTCATGCACTCGGAGCCGGGATGGTGGGCGAAAACAACTCCACACAAAGGCAACTCTTGGTCGTGGGCCCAAGTGAGCTGAATGGATACTTTGGATCTACCCTATACTTTTGGATGCATTTGACAAATTTAGAAAGGCTGGGGTCAAATTTTCATCCAAATTACTCATTGAGCTGGCTATGACCATCTTATTAGATCCTACCTCTCCATATACAGCTGAATCTCATGATCCAAAGGACAATGTTCTACTCATGGCCAAGTTGACCCCAAGTTGGGTTCAACAATTTATGCATGTGCACAACATTGTTTTGTTGTCACAAAGGGGACGTTTGTCTTGTAGTCCCGAGAAAGAACTACAAATTGAGAGGGCAATAGCTTACCATCTAGGTGTGCTGCAAAGAGGGTTCCAAGCTGGTGTTTTTGATGAAAATTTCATAAAAAAGATTGACAAAACTCATTTTGTTGTAAATTTAGACAATGGTCGGACATTGGGATTTAGGGGAGACGTGAGTGTCAAGTATGCCGAAGTGGTTTCGGGGGGAGATTCTATGACCATGGTCATTAGAATTTCCGGAGGGCGTAGAGTCAATGATTGAAGCCTCTATACTAATTTTTACCAATTCCAGTAGCAATTATCCTATTCGGGGCTTGGAAAATATTCCAAGAGTATGTTACAAATCTAGGCCTAAGGGCTAGATGGACCAAAAAAATTTTGCTGAATTTTTTGTTGAACCCCGAGCCTTCCAAGCTGATGTTCATGGCCGTACAAAAGTCATTTGGATTGACAATTGTACAAGCCATAGTATAACCCCAGCATTATCGGCTGTTTTGGAAGCAAAATAGGCCACTTTTAGGTATTTGCCACCTTATTCTACACATTTGTGTCAACCGGCGGATACATTCATCATTTTCAAGGTCAAGGATGCTTGGACCAAGAGATGGGAAGGCCGAGCTCATTGCAGCCAATGCTTGGCAATACTCCTCGGGTTGATGGGCAGTGGTCAAGAAAACTCACAAATCCAGGAAAAAGATTTTTCCTACAACTGGCTACGGATAGCATTGAGGATGTGAACAAAGAGGTAGATTGTGATAATTTGTCATATTCTAGGAAAGCTATGATTAGATTGGAAATGACTTTGGGTGTTGATGGCACTTGGAGTGTCAATCAACTTTTTTCACATTTGTGGAAAATTATAGCCAAGCATGAACCATACTTCCATGGACAACAAGTTCCAGCCCAAGTATGAAATTTGTATTTTTTTGGCTCTAAATATTAATTTTTTTCCCCCTTATTTGATGTTCAAAGACTTCTTTTATTGCACATGTTTTTCACATTTTCTACTCCTTCCATCATTTTCCTTATCTTTAATCTTTTTCTTTCCAAATTCTTTTTTTAACTTCTAACACTAAATGTAAACCTCTTCATATTTTAGATTTACCATAGAGTACTTTTAGTGTTAGAAATTACATTTAGTGTTATTTACTTTAATAGGGTGTGAGCCCCAAATTCGTCACTTGGGACTCATTGTTTTCTTTTTTTTAGTTTATTACAAATTAAGGCATAAAGTACTACAAAAAGCCCAAAAAAGAGTGTAGAACCAAAATAGGTATGTCACGTACCAGTATAGCATTTGGTCATAAATAGCCTTTTATCCATAGATTACCCATAAAACCCACTTGTATATAGGTTAGAACCCGTAATTAGTGGGAAACAATAGGGCTACTGGGAACTTATCCAAAATAGCCCAAAACCTAGTGCATGTGACCATGATAGGCTAAATTAAGTCTTAGGAGAGTGAGGGAGGTCCCCACGTAAATCTCCAAAGATAGGTTCTAGTTTCCCCATTCCACCGACGAAACATTAGGAATCCAAATTGTTAGCTTGCAGGTGTTACTTGTCCCAGACAGGCCGCATGGAGGAATCCACAGCCACCGGATAGTGTTCTTGGATCTAGAACATGTCGGGGTGTCCACGGCAAAACCCATTCGCCAAGATTCCCTCACATGTGAAAGATTCCCTGACTGCCGATGATTCAACCGAAGTCAGTTTTCACCTCGCCACCAACTATGTGCCAGAATAGCCCAAGACTTGGCACGTGGCTTGGGGGACTCCATGAGAGGTTCCCCAAAAAGTCTCGGTTTTTTCTGATCTCCAAAGGATCTTTTTCCGAGTAGTCAACTGCCAAAGGCCACGTTGGGAAATTCATGGAAAATACCCAGGCCGCGGTAAAATCTCACTAAAAATTAGACTAGCATCTCTTACGTTAATAACACGCCCCGACAAATTTCATGGTGTTCCAATAGTGGGAAGCAGCCGAAACTGACAACATCCCCCCAATTAATAATTACGGCAAGATCTTTGCGGGGTTGACCGGCGTCCCGGGAGCGTACGAAGTCAGAACGAAGACATCAAGGAGCCTTTTCTTACTCCCTAGAGCCTCCCCAACAACCCTAGCTAGTTACCCAAGCCAAAAGAGGTAAACCCCAAAAGTTATTTTTTTACCCTTTTAATTGGCTCCAGTTGGCACTAGTTTCCGATGGGTTTTTTGTGATAGAAATAGGGGGTAGAGGGTTTCTTAGGCTAAAAATGGCATTCTGAAGCCATTGGCGCAATCCATTTACAATTCCGAGCTAAACTCCAAAAGTTAGAGGTTAGGACCAACGTAAAACCCAAAATTAGGTGAAAATCTCAAACTTGGATGAAAATCCGGATGGATGAGGTTACTCGTCGAGGGGGGGAGTGGGCCCTTGGAAACCTATAAAAGGGGGCCCTTCTCTCTCCCGAAACACCCCCAATACTTGTTTTGGGTCCGTGGGTCCAAGTTATCTTGGAATTTTTGGCGTTTCAAGCCAAAAAAACTCTACGGTGTTTTCGGAGCACTTTTGGCTCCCATTGTCATTTTATTTCAAGCTCTTTGTAGGTCCTTGAGGTCCTTCCATCTTATCTTGTACTTGTGCGAGTCAAGCGGTTTTCATCTACTTGCGTGTGTTTTCCGTGTATCTTTTGTGCGTCTTGTACTAATCCTAAAGTCACCCCCCACCGTACTTTGGCGATGCCGCTTTGGGGGGCCTTTAGTATATGAGTATTGCTTTGTTTATGCTTACTTTGTGGATTCGGTTGCCTCTTGTGTAAGTCCTAACCATAGTCACCCTTGCCGTGTTGTTTGCGAGTGGACCCCACTGCCCTTGAGGCGGCGAAGCTTTGAACTTGTAACTTACCCTAGTCTTAGAGTGTGTGTCAAAAACATGCCTTAGACAGCGGAGCTTTGGACCCGGGGGGCGTCACCAGTCTTAGAGTTGGTGTCAAAACCAATTCGACGGCGAAGCTTTAAACCCCCTATACTTTTGGTTCCAAAGTTTAGTTCCCAAGATCTTCTTGGGAAAAACCAAAGTTTAGCCCCCAAGAGTGCCCTAGGTGGTAGACAAGTATAGGGAGGAACCCTGCCACTAGGTGTCTAGGCCGTTGTTTTGCTAGTTGTTAAAACTTTTGTCTATTCCCCCTAGGCAGCGAAGCTTTGACCCTGACTTGTCCAATTTTAAGTTGTGTAGTGGGTTCCCATACGGGAACCCGGAGAGGAAGGATTGTAGTAAAAATACTTGGGACCAGCCTAGGTCCAGCCCAAGGAGGACAGCCCAAGGGGAGCCCGTAAGGGGAAGAGCAGTCAGCCAGCCCGTAAGGGGAAGAGCAGTCAGCCAGCCCGTAAGGGGAAGAGCAGTCAACCAGTCCGTAAGGGGAGCAGTCAGACAGCCGTCGGGACAGCCCGCACGGGTATCGGGGGGGCCGGGTATCGGGGAGACAGGGTATCGGGGAAGGCCAGTTCGGGGAGGGCCAGGGAGTTGGAAGTTCAAGGGGGGGCCAGGGAGTTGGGGAGTCCAGGGAGGGGGGGGAAAAGCCAGAAGTTCCTCACTACAACTGGGTAATCCAGAACCTACGGCACGATGCCCTACGGGGCCCCAATCTCCTTTTTTTTTGGATTTCTACCACAACAGGACTAAAAACTGGGGGTCCAGTTAGTGGGTATTGTCGGAATCCATAATAGCTTAGTATGGACCTTAATAGACTAAGAAAAATTAAAATAGATCAAAATTAAAAAAATTAGTTTAGGCATAGACTAGCGGAAACAAATAAATACTTAGAATCAGTTTAGACTTCGTTCCGGAACCCGTACGGAAGCATGACGGAACTTGACATCCGGGTGGATGGATTCAGGAGCCGGAACGCAGGAACCCGGAACGCAGGCATTAAATTCAGTAGCTTGCGGCGGTAGACTAGGGATACGTTACGGTGTTCCGTAGCCTGCGTTCCCGTTACAGTGAACGTTGGGCGCAGGATTTCTATATAAACCTAGTTCCTCCTCATTTCTCGCCCTCTTTCAGTTGCTCTGCATCTGGCTGATAGTGAGAGAAAGTGTGGTGAGTTACGGTTACCGCGATAGGAGAGGTGAGACGGATGGCAGGGGTTAGTACGTGGTATATAGTACCGGCCCGGAAGATCAGTCCGGTATATCCGGAAGATCCGCTGCACTTGCGGCATTTAGAGGACGATTTGGTTGTTTTAGGTTGTGCAGGTCTGCTGAAGAAACCCTGGAACGTCCAGAGTGACCAAGTGCTCCGGGAGTTGGCGGCAGGTGCTCCGAACCAGTATGACCAGACCGTACGTGGGCATCCGGACCAATGGACGGAGGAGCTGTAGGCAGAAGTGTACGGGTTCTCCCAAACCGGAAGCGGATTCGCTGCCCGGACAGACCAGTACTACCAACACAAGTTCGTGAACCCACCACATGCGAAGGAGGGCTACGCGATCAAGGACTGCCGGGACGAGAGGCACAGGCGGCTGCTCCGGTTTCTGCTACCGATCCTGTACCCGGATAAGAGTTCCCGGGTTACGGTAACCATGGCCAACACGATCTTCGGGGCATTTCAGGACCGGGTCGTGAACTGGGGCCGGATCGTGGCGAGCATGGTGGGGCGCTGCACCGGGAACTTGGCGAAGAACAAGCCGAACCCGCTCAGCACGTACCTGCTCCACCTGTACCAGCACCGGGAACTGTTGACGGAAGACGAGGCGACGGACTATGAGACCGGACTCATCATGCTCCAATGCAACTGCTCTGACGACGAGGAGCATGAGACGCAGGAGTCTGAGGATGAGGAGGAAGAAGCCAAGCCGGAAGTCAAGCCGGAGATCAAGGAAGAGAAGCCGGAACCGGAACCGAAGCAGACACAGAGGGAGAAGGAGGAACGGGAGCAGGCATCGGGAAGCAAAAGACGGAAGTCTACACTTCCGGCTACCAGAGGTAAATTCCCGGGTCCCTTTCTCATCCAGGATAAACAGGAGTGGGAAGGACCCCGTTTCTTCGAGTGCGGAGAAGAATGGATCCGGACCGCGAAGGATTACCACGACAGGCTCACGGAGATCGTACTCCGGTCCGCAGAAGTGGTGAAGTGCGAACCGGAAAACCTGGTGGATGCGCTGAAGGCGTTACCGGCCGAGTCGGAATGGAACGAGATGAGGACGGAAATCCGGAACTTGAAGACGGAACGGGACGCGCTCAAGGGGAAGCTGATCTGGACGGAAGGAGAGCTGCACCAGTCTCAAGGGGCGACGCAGAAGGCATACCAAGCGTTCCAGACCTTCCAGAAATGGATGGTCAGTCCGGCGGACCTCTATCACAAGGCGGCACTGTATGACGAGATGCAGAAGACGTCCGCGGCCCTCACCAACACGAAGATAGTCCGGGTGATGGTGGAGATGTCTGGAAGGATGGAGGCATCGTTGAAGGAGTTCCGGTCCATGATGGCGAACATGGATCCGAACAAGCCACTCGACTTCGGGGGATTTCCGGAAGTTCCGGATGTCATCACAACTCTGGCAACTCAACCTCCCATCTCGCCCATCAAACGGACAGGTCAGTTTGGGTCCCTGATCCACATTGTCACTCAAGGGGGGCCCTCATCCGGAATTCTGGGTCAGGATATGCCGGTCCGGAGCAGTTTGGATGCCCGGATCGACTTTGTCCAGAATCCGGCACGGACGCATCCGGAGCAGTTCGAGGATATCGAACCGCCTCCACCGATGCCTTTACCTACACCGGATCCCATCGAGATATCGGAAGAAGCGGAAGTGGAAGAGGTAGAAGTGGAGGAGGATCCGAAGTCGTTGGAGAAGGCGGACCGCTCTCTCGTCCATACGGACGAGACGGATTCTGACAGTCCTCCGGTCCGGAAGACGTCGATCATCACCTGGGCATCCCTCCGTACACCCCAAGGCAAGACCAACACCCAGGGGCAGTTAGGATTTGACAGTAGTTCGAAGAAACAGCGGAAGGGAAAGTAAATAGTTAGACTCATAGTGTTTTTAGTTATCTTTTTGTTAGACTTAGAGTTCCGGGTCTCAGTCAGAACCCGGATTCCGGATTTTCAGGGGTAAGTTTCAGTTAAACTTATCCACCCGGACTTTTAGGGCAGTTTAGGATGGTGTTTAGTGGCACTTTCCGCGGGTTTTACGGCATGTTGTTTTGTTTATAAAGGGAAGGGACCGCTTGTGGTCCTTCATTCCTTTTCTTGCTATTCCTTATTTTGAGCAGTAAATATATGTGTGCATTTTTATTGTCTTTTTACTCATTGCCTTAGTTTTCTTTGTGGGTCCTTGGTTTCCTTTTCCTTGGGAGTTTGAAGGTTGCTTGGGCGCTTGCTTGAAGGTTTTGGCTACAGAGTAGAGAGGTGGTAAGGAGGAGTCCGGATTCAGGGTTTCCCGGGTCTGTGAACTGTATGTTGTCCAGGGAAGCAGTTTTAGCGTGTGTAGGAAGTTGTGCGGAGTCCGGCGTTGGTGGTGTGGGTGCGAGTCCGGAAGGCCAGGGAGGGTTCCGTGCGGGGATAAGCAACCGTCTGTGGAAAACCCCCGCTCACCCGGAAAGTTCCGTCAATCTGCAAACACAAGTTGGAGTGCTAGTACCGGACCCCGTCTCAGTTTCCGGGTAAGTCTTGTATCTGTCGTTGTAGCAAGGGGAGTCGGGTTGTATTCTGAGTGATCTGCTTCTGGAGAAATCCGAAGTTGTGAGGGTCAGCCAGTCTATTCCTTGTTTGTGACGGAAAGATCTTTGGGTACGTGTCATTAGGAAGTTAGAGTTAGTAAGATACAAGGAGTGGTGTTGTCCTTACCCCTCCGGAAAAGTCAGTGAGGACCCTCTAAAGGTAAAACAGAGGTATCGAAAACCGTGTGTTAAGTTACGGATCTGGTGTTTGTCAAAATCCGGATCCGGTAGAGAGTCCGGATAGAGATAGAATCCGGTTGGGAAGTGAAAATTGAAGTTGTTACAATAAACCGGATTAGAAGGAATTTAGAATACCCTCTGGGGTTCCCTGGGACGATATTCCGTGTCATCTTGCCACGTTGTTGTGGTTAAGAGCGCTTACTACAGTATTACGCGTACGACACTTTTGGCGCCGCTGCCGGGGATTCTGAGCGCGTGTTTTAGATACCGGAAATCGTATCCGGTCAGAAAAGTTAAAAAGTTTTAAAAAGTTTTTAAGGACTGGTCGAAAGAAGTTTGATACTTGGCTTCATGAGTAGGCCTCGAGGACGGAAAACACCTGGACGACGTTCAAAAAGGTTAGGAGAGTCGTCTAGGAGAATAGTTCACGGGATCAGAGCGTCTGGATCAGAAGAAGACACTATTTCAGCCCCACCTCAGATCGTTACAACGGAGAGTACTCCGGAAAGGGTTGTTGAAACAGTAGAAGACAGAGTTCCGGAAATCTTAGAGGAGCCAGATAGGACACCAACGTCGTCAAGAGAAGATCAACCTTCGGAGGAATCAAAAACCTTAATGGCCACCACACACCCAGGGTTGTCTTGTTTGACATATTTTTGGGTTTAGGCGTCGTGTATGACGTCTGACGTTGCGTGTCGCGTGTCACGAAGTGTCAAGTTTACTTGACATCGCGTCGCGGAGGGGTAAAAAATTTTACCCCATGGTAAATAGATTTTGCCTATGTGGCAGGGCTTCGGAACTGACGTGGACAGCCAGCGTGGGCGACTGTGGGTGTGGGTGCGTGCAGGTCTGCCTTGGGTGGAAAAATTGAGGCGACTACGGGTGAAGGGGCGACTGCGGGTTTGGGGCGCTAGGGCGACTTCGGGTGAAGGGGCGACCACGGATGGAAAAAATAGAGGCGACTGCGGGTTTAGGCTTGAAGGCGACTGCGGGTGAGTGGACGACTGCGGGTTACAGGGCGACTGCGGGTCGGAGCAGCAGATAGCGACCGCGTGTTCCAGGGCGACCGTAGGTTCAGTTTAGGATTTGAGTTTGGCATATTCAGTCTTTGAAGTAACACGTCACATAGGTGTTTTATAAGCGCAGAATTAGGTGCTACGTTATATTGGGGTTTACAATTTACAAGTGCAAATAATAGAGCCCATGAAATGTAAATTGGACAAACTTCTCTAATCCCAAAAATTCACCCAGTATAAGGCCACAATAATAATGTCAACAACGATTATATTAATTAGTCATCGATATTGCTTTGAGGCGGACTTCAAATGTAGCCATACTTGCATTGCACTTTTATAACCTCGTTGCAGTCATCACCTAACTGCCTACCAATTAGAACTCAACATATATTTTAAAACCGGTAATCTGTCCCTCACTCTAATATGCTCATATGCTTGATGAAGCATTACAAAATCCTTACACATCAGGATGAAGGCTCAAAGCTTGAACTACAAAGATTTGCTACCTAACATATAAGCTAAAACCTTATAACTATAATTATAACTATAATTATAACTATAACTATAATTATTGTCTACTTCTCTAGTACTCTAGTCACCAGGCGTGAATGTGGAATCGCTCGGCACCTCATCAGCATTAGGGTCTGTATCTTCGTAAGACTCTTCGTTGCTCCTGTTGTCACCCGAGCTTTCGATTTCATCATCTTCCCTTGTTACTACTTCGATTTGTACCTCACGCTCTACCTCTAAGTTCAGATTTCGAACTTTTGTATCTACACCACTGAACCCTTCAGTTTGCACAAGTCGTTTCGTGAGCCTCAACGCATCCGTAGTTCCATCCATGTTGGATGCAGGGTGTCGCCCTCCTCTACTTGATTGTCCAACATTCTGGGTGGAACATCCCGCTCCAATGGTACACCGTTGGACAATTTGAGTGGGTTGTTTAGGGTTTTGAGGTCCCCTCTCGTTAACCCTCCTAATACGCCTTTTCTGGCCTCTACTGTTGCGCCCCTGGATTCCTAATGATGATTCGCCAGGGCCAGACACGGATGAAGGTTGAGTGGGTTGTGGAGCTGAGCCGTGAACCTCTTCATCAATCGTCCGTAGAGCACCTCCACGCACCGGTGGCCTTGTTGAAAGGGTTGGGATAGACCTCCTCACTGTTGCCACATTTGTAGTCGTCTCTGGATTCAACGGCACATTCCAACTTCGATTCATAACATATGCCAATGGCACATCATCATCATCATCTGTAGTAACAGTTGTTCCGAGGGTAGATGCGTTCAATACTACGGGATTTGGTATTCCCTCGTATACAACTTCATTGACTTCGATGGCCTCTTCTTCATGTTCGCTTCTCATTGGAACTTGTGCACTGCTTCTTATATTGCGGGCCATATTTGGAGGCGAACTAGTTGATATTGGAGATCTAGCTTCTTCCTCTACGGGTGCCATGGGAATAGGTACGCCTTCGTCGTTGTTGTCGGGGGTGCTTTCCCTCCTCAGTGATGCATGTGCCGGCGAAATTGTATCCATATTGTGCACGACGTTCTGCGGTGGACTGCGTACAGGTGAATTTCCCGGAGAAACATACCCATCGTCACTAAAATCAAATGTATTCCCGTATATTGGTCGTGGAGGACTATGTGGCGGCCTAACCATTGCATTCCAAGGATTGTTGCGCAACCGATCCTCTTCATCCCTGCGGTTCTCGCGTTCTCTCATAAAATCTGGAACAACGTCGTCTTCTTCCCCTAAAGACAAAGGCCCATCACGCTCGTCCTCATCGTCTCCATCTGCAAGCATCTGGTCGTAAAAAATGGCTGGGTTGTGTCCACGTTTTTGACGTTCAAGTTTGCTGTTTGTGTAGATATACACCAATGTCTCTGCCTTTGTCGTGGCCAAGCGGTTTCGCACTTTATTGTGCACAAAGGAATACATGCTCCAATTCCTTTCACACGAAGATGCAGAGCACGTCAAACCGAGAATTCGCTTTGCAATTTTTGGAAGAGCATTGCCCTCCACACGATTCCACCATTGATGAGGCAATAATTGACATTCAATGATATCGGGAGCCTCATGTAAAGGATCGAATGCACCTGTCTTCTCTTCAAATTGAGTTAGCTCCTGCATTGCTTCCACTACTGACACGTTCAATGGTACGCTCAGTTTTCGTATGACTCGATTCAAAGCTCCCTTCGCGTAGCCATTGTTATGAATAGCCTCCACGTCACTCAAGTATGGATTTAGTAGTGCCCCCGCATAGTGTAGGTCAGTAATCATCAACTTCCAGCGAGCATCAAATTGTTTCTCATATCGTGTTGCCACCACTGGATCAAGGAAAAATGGAGCATTCTTGAGAGAATAAATGTGCTCCTTCAAGGCTGTCATCATTACTAAAGCTTTCGGCATTGCCGGGACTTTTCCATCAAAATGATGAAGACAAAGCAACACGGGCTCTACCATATGGAGGAAATTGTCGCACTGAACCCAGAACTCTTCTGAACGGATATCTTGCCTTGCAAGTTTGGCCTTGCCCATAATGAAATGTCCATTTCTGCGGTTTTACAAACTCAACTCGAACGTCATGTATGTCTCATCCAGTGTCACGTTGTGCACTGCTTGCTTGCAGTCTACCAAACGATCAATCATCAAGAAATTTGTGGCAAAACGTGTTTTGCTTGGAAGTCTCAACACTTTGTTTGGTGAAAATCTCCGAAACAACGCCAAAGTATGTTGGTATTTCTTGATGAACTTCACAATTGATGAAGCCTTTTTTACCAACTCCTTTACTCTCTGATCCTTTCCCTAGTCTTCTAAGAGTAAGTCCAAAATGTGTGCCGCACAACCCTGCCTATAAATGTGAGGGTACCTTTCTTCCAACCTTGCCATCGCCCCCGTCATGACTGCAGCATTGTCCGTACACAATTGCACAACGTTGGTAGGCCCAATTTCCTCAATGTATCGTGCCATCGTCTCAGTCGTGTAAGATATATCCTTCTTTTCCCCAGTACTATCCACTGATCCCAAAAAGACATCCCCGACGGGACACACCAACATCATATTTAGTAATGGCCGCGAATTAGTATCGGACCAACCATCTGAACCAATTGTCGCTCTATACTAACTTATTGAAACCCTCGTCCGCTCCGAGACTATGGCTTCAACCGATGCCTTTTTAACATCTATCATTTTCGTGCGAATCGCATTATACGGTGGCGGTTGGTACACGAATCCAGCTGCTGCAGTTTGTTTAACAGCATTCACGAAGGCCGGGTGGCGCACAACATTAAATGAAATGTTCGCCTCGTAAAAGAAAGAAGCCCACAACCTATCCAACTCTTGTCTGCGGCCCGTCTGTAATGATTCATCCATGCTTCTTTGCCGAGAAACAGATGGCATGTTCCTCCTTCTCTCAAGCGTTGTTCCAGTAGAATCTACTGAATCAGGCGTAGGATTTGGTCTTGCATTTGATTCAAAGGGATTGAGAGACCCTTCTTCTTCAACATCCAACGTAGGTGCGACAATAGACTCTGCAACATTAACTGGTGCATCATGTCTAGCCGGTGCATCATACATCTCTTCGTAACTCATGGACCTTGGAACTTGCCCCTCGCCAGTCCGAAACTTTTCTCGTACAATTCTAGGGATCTCCTTACAACGCTCCGATGTAGTCGAGCCGCCATAGCCAAAGTGAATCAATGCTCTCTTTCGTACAAATGCTTTGCTCCACCCACAAAACACGCATTTTCGAGCATGGGGGGAATTATCAATTGGGGTACACGGTACTAGCCAAGGGTCCCAATCCTTTGTGGACCTCCGCGTAGCATTCATGGTCCCCCCCCTCCCAACACCTTGTCCAGCCATGTAGTAGATCAACACTGGGTCTTCAAAGAAAATGATTACAATAATCACACTAATACTATGGAAGATGTAATGACAAAGCAACCCGCTTAGAGTGGTCTTGTAAACCCTTCTAAACACAGTTGTTGCCCTCCGAAGAAGTTAAACGTCCGCATGAAGCCTCTTTCGAAGGTCCAAGACAAGAGTTTTATCAACGGAGCCAAGGTGATAAAACAAGGGGTACCCCTAGAACTTTATACAAGAAAACTCCTTGGACCCGCGGTCGCCCCATGAGAGAATGCGGGTCCAAAAACCTGAAATCAGTCAGGTGATGGGCGACTACGGGTCCAAGATTGGGCGACGCGGGTCCAGAAGTGGGCGACTGCGGGTCTAGGAGTGGGCGACTGCGGGTCCAGAAGTGGGCGCCACGGGTCTAGTAATGGGCGACTGCGAGTCCAGAAACAGGCGACTGCGGGTCAGGAACGGGCGACTGCGGGTCCAGTAATGGGCGACTGCGGGTCCAGAAACAGACGACTGCGGGTCCAGGAATGGGTGACTGCCATTTGTTTGGATAATTCTTGCATCCCCTGGGGTAATTTGGGGCCTATAATTGAAACTATGAATTCAGAATTTCCACTAAAAAAATAAGCCTTGAAAATAAAAAATTCTAGTGTTTGCCCTGGAGTGGCAATGAGTAGGTCAATTCACCCTAGCCGTGACAATTGCTCTGAACTTCAATAACAAGTTCTTTTCCAATCCGGCAAGTTTTGAATTTTCCTTTTTTTTTTAATTCTCTTTTAATTCCGAAAGTCCAAACTTCCAAGGTCATTTTTTTGCCAAAATTCCTAGAATATTCAAGTATTCACAACATTGCAAACATAAATAACCAAAAATGCATATCTATATTTATGTACTCTTGTCAAGGAACTACATAGAATTCAATGTGCTTGCATTGGAATGTTCAAAATGGATAATATCCTTTTATATATACATAAGATGGAATATACATAGTCCTCAAAAATGTGCTAAAAATGAAAATCATTCAACATCCATTTTGGCCTTTTCTTTGCGGTCATGAGCCTCACGTTCCATCTCATACAAGACTTTCCTACCTTCCAACTGCAAATTCCTAAGGTATCGGTCATCCTTCCCCAACTTCTTTTCCAACCAAAATTGCTTGTATGATTTTTGGAACTTCAAAAGCGCCTTCAGTGCATCCCGATGTTCTTCCAATTTTGGATCCAATGACAAAGAAACCCCAAGCTTCTTTTTCAAGTCAACTACTTCCGTAAGAGACAATGCTTGTTTAGTAGCCACGTCTTTCCAACCACACATTTCTGCAACACGGTCAAGGGGGGCTTTGTCCTTTAATGCTTTCAAGGAATTTAATCTTGATCGTGCTTCTTCCACCCCTCGCTTCTCCAAGTCTATCTGATCTTCCTCCAGCTTGCATGCTTCCATAATTTTGGCAAGCCGTGATTTCGCAAACTCATTGCTAGAAGAACTAGATCCTCCAGCATGCCGAGAAGAGAATCTAAGGTAAAATGCTTCCAAGTCTAAAATCTTTGTTATTTGCGTTGACAAAAGAACTTGCCGACTTTCAAGTTCAGCACGTAAGCTATTTACAATATCTCTTCTCAAAGTTTGCGTTTCTTGATTGCGAAGCTTCTCACATTCTAGATGCTTTTCATCCAACTCATTTAGAAGCTTCTTGAGTTGAGCTTTGTAAACAACTTTGGTGTCCAACATTACTGTGTCAGGGACAGTTCCATCTTCAACAAATTCCTCACTTCGGTACATGTCATCAACACAATCCAATTGGAACAAAGAAGGCTTCACATCTTCTTCTGTTTCCATCTCTGTCCAAAAAACATCATCTTCTGCTTCTTGCATGCATGCAAGCACATACTGCAAAACTTCGTCTTCTTCAGTGCGAGGGACTGTAATCGGATTCACCATAGCAAGAGGCAAAATATCAAGATTTTGTGGTTGCCTAGCTGGTTCACCCTCTTCTTCCATTCTCGGGGGAGGTAAATTTTGTGAAGTAGAAGCCACCATCGCCATGTTTTGGGGTTGCATTGGAGGGTCTTCACCAAGGTTGTCTTCCTCTCCCGAAGATGAATCAGATGACGTCCAATGAAACTGCTCATCGGGCACTCCCTCCTTCAAGTTTTTCTTCTGGCCTAGCCCTTCACGTGGATTGGCAGATAGAGTCGCCCTTGGGATGTCTTTTGTCGGTGGAAGGCGAGCATGCTTCACTCCTTTGATTGAACTCCAATCCACGCTTCGAAAGAAAATGAGTTCCACATACACCATTGCACATATGTAATACGGGACTTCGCTCCTGGACACTGAATATGTGCCATACAAGTATCGATAAATTTCGATACAACGTTGCACAAATGCATCATTACGGCATGGATGCAAATTGGCCGTATTGTTGCGTCGATTCGTGTAGTGCCGATGATAGGGGAATAACTTGTCGATGTGGCACCACCCCACGAAGGACTTACAAGTCTTGGTGGTCCAGTGGCCCGTAATTCGATCCCAACCTCGGTAGGCCATACACGCTGGATCCAAAAGGATGCGTCGTTGCCTAGGGTGCATGGCTCCTTTTGCCTTGGTCTTCTTCTTGTGGTCCGCCATTGGAGATGCTCTTGAGATTTGGGGCAAGGAATCTAAACTTAACCCTAAACCGCAAAGTATTATCTAGCTAAAGTTAACCCTAAACCGCAAAGTATTATCTAACGATTAGTGAGTGATGGAGTAAAATCAAGAACATGAGCCACATATAAGTGAAACTCAAAACCCAAGCTCCCGAGCACGCAATCAGCCACTGTAAAGTAGGTGAAAGGCAGTACGCAGCAAGAAGGGAAAGTGGCGAAGTCGGGTGGGGAGACAGCTAATTAACCCGCAATCGCCCTGGGGCGAGTGCGGAAAGGGGCGCGTGCAGGTCTGAGAGCGACCGCGGGTAGGGCGACTGCGGGTCTAAGGGGCCGACTGCAAAGGCGACTACGGGTAGGGCGACTGCGGGTCTGGGGCTACTGGGGATGGGCGACCGCGTGTGGGGCACCACAGAGTAATTTCTAGACCCCTACAGTGGGGCGACCGCGGGTGGGTGACTGTGGGTACAGGGCGGGATTTTGAATTTTTGAACCTCTAAGACTTTCACTTTGAAGTTCTCTTACACAAAATTGTGGACATAAATTTTAGTTACCAATGCACTTCATAAAAATGTATTGCACCTTTTCATCTTTTATTTTAAAATTTGGGTTATGCATCTTTAGCCATTTTATTAATTATTGTTGCAACTTATTAGATTTGACATGCAAAAAGAGGATTCCCACCCTAACATCACTTCTGCAATTTCAATAAGAAAATAATCAAACATAAGAAATTTACCATCCATGATTCACATGGTTGCGTTTTATTTTCCAATGCAATCTCTATTATGTTTAGTTTGAATTTGTATGGTGAATCCATTGTAAAACAAGATCCAACTATGAAGAATGTGGGATTCTTGATCAATGTAGACCACTTTCGGAGAGCTCCAAAAGAAGGGGTTTGGGAATTGAGGGATAAATACCTTTTATTCATTTATGGTCAAGTGTGATTGACACATTATAAATTGCGTGAGAGAACAAAACTCAATATAATCAATTATACAATGCATAGGATAGGTGTAGTAAGATGGTTGTTCAAATATCTCATAAGGATTGGGTGTGACAGCATGAGCTGCCATATAACTTTCATCATGTGCTTCATCAAGCACCGTGAAGGTGTAGTTGGGAACTAATTGTCACAATTAATTGTCATAGCTATTTCTCAGCTGATTTCATGGTTTTGTTCAAATTTTATTTATCTGTACATTCATAGGTATCCAAACAATAAAACTTGTTTCATATTAATTAAAAGTGTAGCCATCATATTTACAAACAAAGGGATTAAATCAAGGGCATACATTTGTACATTTTCAATATTTGGGGATTTCAAACTTGTGAACCAAGAATAACAAGCCACAACATTTATGGGTATATATTTTATTGGGGGGGTCACATTTATGGGTATATATTTTTTGGGAGGGGTCACATATTTAAACCATTAAAGTATTGGGCACTAATCAATTAAACATTCATATACCATGGACAGGGTTGTTCGCTGCGACAGCGCGACACCGCGACAGACAGACGTCGCGCGACATCTAGTAGAGCTCGCGCGACGTCACGAAAAGTCAAATTTACCTTTGACTTTATATAAAATTACCCCCCTCCAACTGGATGCCATGTGGCATCTACATGGCAAACTCAAGGGGCGCATACGGGTACTAGGCGACTGCATGTAGGGGCGACTGGAGGTAGGGGTGACCTCTTGTAGGAGTGATTTGTAGTGCAATTCAAAACTGCCACTTCTGCTGCAGTCATCCAAGAAAATAGAAAAAATATTTTTTGGAGAATCTAACCATAAGATCTTGTACTTAAGTTGTCTAAGATCATGTGGTAAAAATTTCATAAAATTTGGCCATATAGATTGGAAGATATTAGCATTCAAAGTTGGAAAAAAAAATTGAACTTTGGCTTGCAATTTCAGATGACTTTGACCACCATTTGTGGAAAAAAATTGCACTATAAACTCTAAATTTTAAAAAATTATATTGAAAAATTGAATTGAAAGTTTTATGCAAAAAATTTCAATAGAAACACACTTGATTTTCATTCTTTAAGAAATTGTTGAATAGAAGTTGGTCTATGATTGAATGAAAAACTAAATTGTTAATAGCTCTAAGTTGGAATTGAAACACAATAAGCACAATGGTGAGATTGTTCTAGTAGACAAACTTAACTATATTAAACAATTTTCAAAAAAATTGTATAAATTGCATTCAAAAATATATCATATAAGATGTTTTTTCAAAAAATTGTTTAGATTCTCTAAAAGACAAGATTGTCCATAATTTTTTCATTGCTAGTCCAAATGGAATGAATCAAAGCTTCACATGTAGACAAAAATATAATATTTGAGGGAAAAAAAATTAATATTAATTGACTTATTGTAATTTTTTTGTTGCTTGCTGACCTCTATTTTCAGCTTAGGGTGGCATAAATTTTGCTTTTGGACACCAATTGAAGAAAAATTTATATTCTTACAAAGATGATGTACTCTTCTATCCTCCAAAAAAGTTCAAAAAATGAAAATGAAAATTGAGACTATATGCACCTACTTGAACTCTTTAAAGTCCTTCAAAAGGACTCAAGTTGGTCCTTTAGGGGTTAAAACTCAACTTTATTTTGTACACTTTTACACACATTAGTTTAGAAGCAAATAAATTAAAGTACATTGTTTGGAAAAAATTACAAAATATTTGCACAAAAGAATTCAAATTCAAGATTCAATACATAGACCTTGGCACCTAGCGTTTTGAATATTTAATATTTTTTCTAAATGGCACATCATATAAAAAGTGGTTAATATATTTACTTTCCTTTTCAAAATTTAGAAGCATGAAATGTGACCTATGTTTTTATTTGTACTAACATAATAACAACATACCCTATTACAAAACATCGATGCGATAAACAACTTCAGGGCTTTATCAACCATGAGTAGCTTTACCACCTATCTACATATTAGTTGCATCTTTGAATCAGGTTCAATGACTATACCCAACTTCCTCACAAAGTACCTCATTACTAATGTGTTTTCAAATATTCCATTGTCATATTTGAATAGTTGCGAGGATTAGTGTCTCTATAGTAGCACCTACGGCCTTACTATAGGTAACTAAAATAAAAAAAGTCCTTTTATTAATGACCACATCGTCAAATATTTGTTTCTACTAAGGATCTCTCATTAAAAAGCGTATAATCTCTGTCCTCACTTGTAGGTGACCAACTTTGAATTAGAAGCACATGTCATTATGTCACCATATGCTTAGTGATGTCAATTTTAGTTGCCCCTAGAAACCCCCAAACGGCCAAAATTTGTTAATTTTTGGACAAAAGGAAGGCCATTCGTTCCACCTCCACCTGCGGTCGCCCCTTACCGAGGTCACCCTTAAGCACTCGCCCTGACCCGCATTCTCCTCCATGCAAGGTCGCCCAAGACCCGAAGTCGCCCCAAAAAACCCCAAACGGCCCAAATTTACCAATTTTTGGACAAAAAAAAGGCCATTCTTTCCACCTCCACCCGCGGTCGCCCCTTACCCAAGGTCGCCCTTACGCACTTGCCCTGACCCGCGTTCTCCTCCATGAGAGGTCGCCCAAGACCCGAAGTCGCCCCTAGAAACCCCCAAATGCCCCAAATTTGCCAATTTTTGGACAAAAGGAGGGCCATTCTTACCACCTCCACCCGCGGTCGCCCCTTACCCGAGGTCGCCCTTAAGCACTCGCCCTGACCCGCATTCTCCTCCATGCAAGGTCGCCCAAGACCCGAAGTCGCCCCCCAAAAATCCCAAACGGCCCAAATTTGCCAATTTCTGGACAAAAAAAGGCCATTCTTTCCACCTCCACCCGCGGTCGCCCCTTACCCGAGGTCGCCCTTAAGCACTCGCCCTGACCCGCGTTCTCCTCCATGAGAGGACGCCCAAGACCCGAAGTCGCCCCTAGAAACCCCCAAATGCCCCAAATTTGCCAATTTTTGGACAAAAGGAGGGCCATTCTTTCCACCTCCACCCGCGGTCGCCCCTTACCCGAGGTCGCCCTTAAGCACTCGCCCTGACCCGCATTCTCTTCCATGCGAGGTCGCCCAAGACCCGAAGTCGCCCCTAGAAACCCCCAAATGCCCCAAATTTGTCAATTTTTGGACAAAAGGAAGGCCATTGTTTCCACCTCCACTTGCACTCGCCCCTTACCCGAGGTCGCCCTTAAGCACTCGCCCTGACCCGCATTCTCCTCCATGTTAGGTCCCCCAAGACCCGAAGTCGCCCTTAGAAACCCCCAAACGGCTCAAATTTGCCAATTTTTGGACAAAAGGAAGGCCATTCTTTCCACCTCCACCCGCACTCGCCCCTTACCCGAGGTCGCCCTTAAGCACTCGCCCTGACCCGCGTTCTCCTCGATGAGAGGTCGCCCAAGACCCGAGGTCACCCAAGACCCGAAGTCGCCCCTAGAAACCCCCAAACGGCTCAAATTTGTCAATTTTTGGACAAAAGGAGGGCCATTCTTTCCACCTCCACCCGCGGTCGCCCCTTAACCGAGGTCGCCCTTAAGCACTCGCCCTGACCCGCGTTCTCCTCCATGAGAGGTCACCCAAGACCCGAAGTCGCCCCTAGAAACCCCCAAATGCCCCAAATTTGCCAATTTTTGGACAAAACGAAGACCATTCTTTCCACCTCCACCCGGGGTCGCCTTTACCCGAGGTCGCCCTTAAGCACTCGCCCTGACCCGCATTCTACTCCATGCGAGGTCGCCCAAGACCCGAAGTCGCCCCTAGAAACCCCCAAATGCCCCAAATTTGTCAATTTTTGGACAAAAGGAAGGCCATTGTTTCCACCTCCACTTGCACTCGCCCCTTACCCGAGGTCGCCCTTAAGCACTCGCCCTGACCCGCATTCTCCTCCATGTTAGGTCCCCCAAGACCCGAAGTCGCCCTTAGAAACCCCCAAACGGCTCAAATTTGCCAATTTTTGGACAAAAGGAAGGCCATTCTTTCCACCTCCACCCGCACTCGCCCCTTACCCGAGGTCGCCCTTAAGCACTCGCCCTGACCCGCGTTCTCCTCGATGAGAGGTCGCCCAAGACCCGAGGTCACCCAAGACCCGAAGTCGCCCCTAGAAACCCCCAAACGGCTCAAATTTGTCAATTTTTGGACAAAAGGAGGGCCATTCTTTCCACCTCCACCCGCGGTCGCCCCTTAACCGAGGTCGCCCTTAAGCACTCGCCCTGACCCGCGTTCTCCTCCATGAGAGGTCGCCTAAGTCCCGAAGTCGCCCCTAGAAACCCCCAAATGCCCCAAATTTGCCAATTTTTGGACAAAAGGAGGGCCATTCTTTCCACCTCCACCCGCGGTCGCCCCTTACCAGAGGTCGCCCTTAAGCACTCGCCATGAGCCCCGTTCTCCTCCATGCGAGGTCGCCCAAGACCCGAAGTTGCCCCTAGAAACCCCCAAATGCCCCAAATTTGTCAATTTTGGGACAAAAGGAAGGCCATTGTTTCCACCTCCACCCGCACTCGCCCCTTACCCGAGGTCGCCCTTAAGCACTCGCCCTAACCCGCATTCTCCTCTATGCGAGGTCGCCCAAGACCCGAAGTCGCCCCTAAAAAACCCCAAATGCCCCAAATTTACCTATTTTTGTACAAAAGGAGGGCCATTCTTTCCACCTCCACCCGCGGTCGCCCCTTACCCGAGGTCGCCCTTAAGCACTCGCCGTCACTCGCGTTCTCCTCCATGAGAGGTCGCCCAAGACCCGAAGTCGCCCCTAGAAACCCCCAAACGGCCCAAATTTGTCATTTTTGGGACAAAAGGAAGGCCATTCTTTCCACCTCCACCCGCACTCGCCCCTTAACCGAGGTCGCTCTTAAGCACTCGCCTCGACCCCCGTTCTCCTCGATGAGAGGTCGCCCAAGAACCGAAGTCGCCCCTAGAAACCCCCAAATGCCCCAAATTTGTCAATTTCTGGACAAAAGGAAGGCCATTCTTTCCACCTCCAGCCGCACTCGCCCCTTACCCGAGGTCGCTCTTAAGCACTCGCCTCGACCCCCGTTCTCCTCGATGAGAGGTCGCCTAAGACCCGAAGTCGCCCCTAGAAACCCCCAAATGCCCCAAATTTGCCAATTTTTGGACAAAAGGAAGGCCATTCTTTCCACCTCCACCCGCGGTCGCCCCTTACCCGAGGTCGCCCTTAAGCACTCGCCCTGACCCGCATTTTCCTCCATGAGAGGTTGCCCAAGACTCAAAGTTATTTGAAAAACTCATTGGATTGCAATTTTTGGGTGATGAAAGTAGAAATTGACAACTTCATTATAGTCAATTACCTTTGTTTTAGTTTGCTAGGTACATTTGTGGACGTACTTTGTTAGGTGAGCTAAGTAATTGGACCTTGATGAAATCAGATTTCATAGCTTTGACACCTAATCTCATTTATTAGAAATGAAAGCTCTTCTAAAAATCTAGTTGCTTTGGATTTTCTATAGTACTACTTGTATTTGATAATATCTTGTTTGATCTATTAATTAGCTCTAGTATATAAATTTTATGGCAAGATGTCATCTTCTATTGAACACTCAAGTTTTGCAAATATGCAATTTTGTTAAATATATATCAATGGTTCATTTTCATTTATTCGGTTGGGATTATATGATATGAAATAAATCAAATAAGAAAGATCATACATATCTCTCCATCTATTTTTTTGTATTTTAGAAATCATTTGATAAATTATATACTTATAGAATGACTATTTGAGATTTGTTTAAATCCGTAGGGGAAATTTTCATTTAAATCTCTTCCCCATTAATTTAGAAGTGAATATGGTAAATAATTCATAAGTACAAAGATGTTTGGAGAATCAAGAAAATTAAATGGAGAAGGTATTGCAAATATTTTCATGCATTATTTTGTATTTTGAAATACACTTCATAAATTATAGACCCCTTTAGTAGGATAATTCGTTGAAATTTGCATAAATTAAATCAAAAGGGGAAGTTTTCATTTAAATTCCTTCCCCACTAATTTTTTAAGTTAGAGATGAAGGTGGTAAATAATTCATAAGTACATAGATGTTTCGAGAATCAAGAAAATTAAATGGGGAAGGTATTGCAAATATTTTCATGCATTATTTTGTATTTTGAAATACACTTTATAAATTATAGACCCCTTTAGTAGGATAATTTGTTGAAATTTGCATAAATTAAATCAAAAGGGGAAGTTTTCATTTAAATTCCTTCCCCACTAATTTTTTAAATTAAAGATGAAGGTGGTAAATAATTCATGAGTACAAAGAAGCTTGGAGAATCAAGAAAATTAAATGGGGAAGGTATTGCAAATATCTTCATGCATTATTTTGTATCTTGAAAAACAATTTATAAATAATACACCCATAGGATAAGTCTTTGAGATTTGCATTAATGAAAAGGGGAAGTTTTAATCCAAATGTCTTCCTTCTAATTTTTAAGTTAGAGATAAATGTGGTAAATAATTTATAAGTAGTTGAGTACAAGGATGCTTGGAGAATCAAGAAAATTAAATGGGGAAGGTATTGCAAATATCTCCATTCATTATTTTGTATCTTGAAAAACAATTTATAAATAATACACCCATAGGATAAGTCTTTGAGATTTGCATTAATCAAAAGGGGAAGTTTTAATTCAAATCTCTTCCTTCTAATTTTTAAGTTAGAGATAAATGTGGTAAATAATTCATAAGTAGTTGAGTACAAAGAAGCTTGGAGAATCAAGAAAATTAAATGGGGAAGGTATTGCAAATATCTTCATGCATTATTTTGTATCTTGAAAAACAATTTATAAATAATACACCCATAGGATAAGTCTTTGAGATTTGCATTAATCAAAAGGGGAAGTTTTAATCCAAATCTCTTCCTTCTAATTTTTAAGTTAGAGATAAATGTGGTAAATAATTTATAAGTAGTTGAGTACAAGGATGCTTGGAGAATCAAGAAAATTAAATGGGGAAGGTATTGCAAATATCTTCATGCATTATTTTGTATCTTGAAAAACAATTTATAAATAATACACCCATAGGATAAGTCTTTGAGATTTGCATTAATCAAAAGGGGAAGTTTTAATTCAAATCTCTTCCTTCTAATTTTTAAGTTAGAGATAAATGTGGTAAATAATTCATAAGTAGTTGAGTACAAGGATGCTTGGAGAATCGAGAAAATTAAATGGGGAAGGTATTGCAAATATCTCCATTCATTATTTTGTATTTTGAAATACATCTGATAAATAATACTCCCATAGGATGATTATTTGAGATTGCATATATTAAATCAAATGGAATAATTCTTATTTAAATCTCTTTCTTCTAATTTTTAAGCTTGAAATTAAAGTGGTAAATAATACATGAGTATGATGAATTGATGATACTTGGAAGATAGTGAAATTCAAAATGGAAAGCTCTTTCTAAAATCTACATTTTATTATTTTGTATTTTAAAATCTACTTCATAAATAATACCCTGGTAGGATGACTTTTAGAGATTTGCGTAATTCAAGAGGAGAAGCTCTAATTTAAATCTCTTTCCTCTATTTTTAAATTTTAGATGAAGGTGGTAAATTATACATAAATATGATGATGCATAGAGAATAGAGAAAATCAAATAGGAATGTTTTTATACAAATCTTCAGAGGGTGTTCAAATTTAAAATCCACTTGTTAAATAATACACTGATAGGATGTTAATCTCTAAATTCTCATTGTCTTCACAAAGGGCAAATGGATTTTGGCCAAGTTCCTATATGGTCAAATTTTTATGAAAAGATAGGAAAAAAAAATTAGCTTTCTAGGAATGTAATTTTAATTTTAATTGGTGCCTAGGAGCAAGAATTATACAACAATTAGCTTTGATCTAAATTAAATCATTTGGATGAGCAAAAACAAATCTTGAAAAATTTGAATTAAAAATTAATTTTTTTTCTCATATATTTTATTTTATTTTCATATGGAAAGCTTTTATTCATTTCATTTGGATTTATGATATGAAGAGGTTGCCAAGAAGTTGTAGAGCATCTTGTTTTGCAAGCAATTATAATATTGATTTGTAAAATATAGGTATAGTATTTGTTTTTGAGTTCAATTTTCAGAAAAATTCAAAACAAATAGGTCCACCAAATCAACATTGATTGTTAGAACAATCTCACTATTGGAATTCGTGAGTTTTAATTCCATCTTAGAGCTATTAATGATTTAGTTTTTCCCTCTATGATACCTTCTTCTACTAAATAAATTTTTAAATAATGAAAATTACATTATATTTTAAACTTTTATTTTTTCTATATTTTCAACTCAATTTTGAATGATGAAAAAAAACTAAATTCAAGATCTACAATTCAAACTATTTAAGTTAAGAAGATTTGAAGTCTTAAACTAGTTTGCCATTGTGCCAAAAAAACACAATTTCTTCACTTTGAATGCATGTATCTTGCAATCTATGTGGTCAAAATGTCTGAAATTTTTTCCATGCATTCTCAAACTATTCTATTGCAAGATCCTATGGTAACATATGGGAAAAAAATACCATTCTAAATTTTTTTTCTCTTTGCAATTTGCACAAAAATGGCAGTTTTGAGTGTTTTTTGACAATTGCAACAAGGAGGTCGCCCCCCTGGACCAGCAGTCGCCCCCTTGGACCAGAGGTCGCCCTAATTTTAGAACCCGTACTCGCCCCATTTGTACTTGCACGCACCCCCATCCGCAGTCGCCCAAGGCTGAAGTACATGCGCCCCTACCCGCAGTCGCCCAAGTTGGCTTTCCACGTCATTTTGTAAACCTTGCCACGTAGGCAAAATCTATTTACCGTGGGGTAAATTTTTTTACCCCTCCGCGACGCGATGTCAAGTAAACTCGACACTTGGTGACACGCGACGTCAGACGTCATACACGACGCCTAAACCCAAAAATATGTAAGACAAGACAACCCTGACCATGGACTGTTTAGCAAAATATGATCATCCATCTGAGGTAAACAATCCATGCATTGTTTAGCAAAATCATAGTATAGAAATGTAAAATGAAGTTCTTTGTCAAGCACATTGCTATTTCACATGTCTAGCATGACTTTAGTACTATTATTTTCATAAATAACTTATTTCTTTTTATGATCCCAACTCAAAAATCAAAATAGGGTCTTATGCCATGGTACAAGGCTGCGTTTGATGCACCACAACAATGTCTCTAGTCATGAACGATTTGCCCGTGGCACAAGGTTGTCCAAGTTTGCGCGAGCTTGGTTTAACCTATTATTGGTCTACTCAAAGATATCCGTGGTGTTGATTTGAACGCTCAAAGATTGTGTAAATGCGCGTTCCGTCCCGTGCTCATCATCCTAAGGTGGAATTGTCATTAGTACATATGATATTCACAGAATGGGGTACAAACAATACTAACCTAGCAAGTATATTAACTCGTGTTGTGGTATTGCACTAACCTTAATGAGTTGTAACAACAAGCATCCATTCTCAGACTCGGAAAGTTTCTCGACATCCTCAAATTCTTCTAATAAAGCCCTGCATCTCCCGGCCCCCCATATCAATGAATATTAAAACATAACAACTACATATGGGTATTTTTAGCATATAATCTTATAATACAAGTTCTATACTAGAACAACCGAACCTGAGGTTTGTGCAATCTTTTCCTTGCCGAACCCACACATATTCTTCCATCATGGCCCACCCCTCCCTAATGGCCTCATCAAATTTGGCTCCCCAAACAATATCGCATGTGTTTTGTATCAAACACATCACTCGTCCTGCAGCAAATAAGCACTAATAGTGAGATGAAATGTCCACCACCAACTATCCAACTAGAAATGTTCATTAATACATGTTCATTTCATTATTCAAGGATTCAAATCACCTATACAAAATGAAGGGCAATATTTTACTCACCCATTTTGCTGGCTTGGAAATGGCCTTTGGACTCATTGCATTGGCCATAATGAGCAAAGCAATACAATTTGTAGCCTTTCCAAAAGTCCTTAATCCTATTTCAAAGATCACAAATCAATTCCAATAGAATAGTCATTGTCATGGTGATTCTCCCACCTATTAAAAAGACATTGTCTACAATACAAGTGGATGACAATAAGGAAGTCAAACGCAAACTAAACAAATTTTTACCGGAAATATTCATGGTCGAGAATAATTATGACTTCCTCTAAGCACTTGCTAAATTGAACACCTGCCATTAAGCCTGTAAGGAGCCAAATAACTAATCATTAGCAATGCAAGAAGATTAAATTTGAATAGGCTACATAACAATTGAGGCCCCCCTACGTTACTATAACACCCAAAAATGAAAGAGAATCAATGAAGAACGAAATGAATCATTTTCATTTGAATTGCTAATTGTTTTAAATGTGAATTTAGTGTACCCTTTTTCGGTGACTTCACACCCATTTGTGTGTGCATCCTTATTATTCAACAACTTTGCCACAATGAATGCAATTGCCGTTTCAAGGCCCTCTACATCAAATGGCTTTGATATTCTCACTATCCTAAACTAATGGAAAAGATTTTGGGTTCATTGAAGTATACAAGAAGTGTCTGCTGTATTGTTGGCTGTTTGTGGGAAACCAAAAAACCCACGAGACCTCCACAACATTGGGCCCACATTCAGCCACTACAAGGTAGGTGAACTACAAGGCGTAGTTATGAAAATTATGGACCACAGGCTGGAACAGCCCATGAAATACCCGCGGTCGCCAGGGGCGCATGTGCTAACCCTAACACGGATACTAGGGCGACAGCGCATGGGGCGACAGCGCATGGGGCGACTGCGCGTGGGGCGATCGCGGGTCCGGTCCAAGAATCCCTTGCGTCTTTCAAGGGCGACCTCAGATCAGGGCGACCGCGGGTCAGGGCGACCTCGGGTCCTCGAGGGGGAAACACATTTCAAAATCCCCCCTCCATCAGGGCGACTGCGCATAGGGGGCGACTGCGGGTCAAGGAGAAAATACAAACTCCTTGACCCGCAGTCGCCCCCTACGCGCAGTCGTCCATATGGAAGGGGAGGGAGACACCAAATACTTTTCTGCCCTCTATCAGGGCGACTGCGCGTAGGGGGCGACTGCGGGTCAAGGTGGGAGACACCAAAAATTTCGAAAATGCAATCTCTCCCCTTCCATCAGGGCGACTGCGCGTAGGGGGCGACTGCGGGTCAAGGTGGGAGCAACCTAACTATTTCAAAATGCAATCTCCCCCCTTCAATCAAGGCGACTGCGCGTAGGGGGCGACTGCAGGTCAAGGTGGGAGACACCAGAAATTTCGAAAATGCAATCTCCCCCCTTCCATCAGGGCGACTGCGCGTAGGGGGCGACTGCGGGTCCCCAGATCACTTCCAAAATCAGACCTGGGGTTCTAGGGCGACTGCGCTTTGGGCGACTGCGGGTATGGGCATGTTTCACAAGATTAATTGTTTTTTTGGGACCCCTCTCCCTTATTGTTTCTAATTCCCTTTAATCATATGTTACTTCCTCCATTTTGTTTACAAATTCAACAAGACAAACAAATCCTAGGTTTTGCATTAGTTCTCCAACACTCCTTTGGCAAGAAGTTCCAAATGAAAGTTTTATGTACATTCTAATAGTGGGGAGGTGTAATTAGATTTATTTGGGCATGATTAGATTTATTTGGGCATGTTTCACGAGATGGTGTTTTTTTTTGGACCTCTCCCTTATTGTTTCTAATTCCCTTTAATCATATGTTACTTCCTCCATTTTGTTTACAAATTCAACAAGACAAAAAAGACATGATTCTGTTTTAGGTCTAAAATACTACATCTCGTGTAGGATGTGTAAGTATTTTATGTAGGTTTAAGGATTTGATTCTAGATAAAAGTTGTATTATTGTTTTCCAAGGTCTAGGGTCTAGAGTTTAGGGTTTGGGAAAACCTTCACATTGTGAGAATAATTCTTCCATTGCCTTGCTATGTCTTTGATATGAACTGACGCCTAACATTTATTACCAATTTTGGATGTGAGATAAGGAAAAATCAATTAGAATATGCTGCAGATGCTAATTAGTGTTGAGTCAGATTGGTTGTTGGTTTAGGGCAACCTCAGGTTAGGGGCGACCGCGGGTCATCGACGAAGCAAAAAACACATTTGAATCAGGGCGACTGCGCGTAGGGGGCGACTGCGGGTCGAAGAGACTTCTTTGTGGGCGACCGCGTGTGCAAGTTTCGGGATGGTTTAGTTGGTACCCGCGGTCGCCCACGATCCGCAGTCGTCCTTGATGCGCAGTTGCCCATTTCAGCGCTCCAAAAACGCGCAGTCGCCCATTCCCGCTGTCTTCAGACCCGCAGTCGCCCCTCCTCAGATCCGCAGTCGCCCCACTTCAGACCCGCAGTCACCCAAACGCACGCGCCTTGAGGCGACTTCGGGTACTTAAGCGTTAGCCCCACTTCCGATTCTCACCTTACTTTAGCCTTGCGCACTGTCTTTCACCTACCTTCAGGTGGCTGGATGCGTGCCCGTGGGTTGGGGTTTCAATTGGGGGGGAATTTTTACCCTTTCAATCTACGAATTTTAAACTACGGTTTTGAATTGTTTTTAAGTACAACATGGCTTTTCCATATGAAGGCAACACTACAAGGAGAAAGTCTTTATGGGATCTGGACCTCGATGATCCAATTTTTTTCGAGGTTCCGATAGCTGTAAATGAAAACGAAGAAGGAGGGAGTCAAGAGCGATGGAAGGGCAAGAAGCAGAAGTCAGCACATGACAAGGACTCCAACTATCCTCCCCCGAGTTATACCCGATATGTATACGAAGCGTGTCTCCAGTGGTACGCAGGGAAAAGTGTACAATTCTTGGAGGCAAGCTATTTGAGGTGTCCTACAACTGGTAGTGTGGCCTTGCCAAACGATTTACAAGCACGGATTTTAACCAAGCTAAAGGGATCCGATGATTTCGCAGACATTGACTTGACATATTCTTCGAGACTATTTGAATAGCTTGATAACACATTGAAAGCGGTGATGTTCAATACCAAGAAATTGATGGAGGAACATCGACCGTTTCTTCCGATAGTAGAGGAATCAGAAGACATCAAGGCATTCCGCCAAAAAATGGAGTGGTGGTCCAGCGCAGTGAAGAAATTGGCAAGAGGCTCGGCAAGGGGTTTTAAGTGGAAAAATGCAGCGGTGCAGGCAGCATTTGCACGAGATGGTGGATTGTGTATCACGTGGATCCCCGATACGGCAAAAGTGGTGCCCCTTAGTGCTTTTGAACGTGAAGGGGGGTATGCAAAAGTGCGTAAGGTACGCATTGAAGGAATGGATACAATTCCAAGCTACATCGCTTTTGCTGGGAAAGTATCCAAGGCAATAAACCCGCGCGAGGGGAGAGCGCAACGATACATGGAGGCCCTTGCATGCCCCTTGAACCACCCTGGCATCATTAAGTTTTTTGCCATTCATTCTCGCACGAATGAAGCCTACACTTTGTGGTGGAATGGGGGCCATTTGAATGAGTTGAGGCATTTAGATCGTTCTGTATCACCAACCATTGACTGGCATGAAATGCAAAAAGCCACAAGACTTCCTGAAGAGAAACAAAAAGAACTTGGTCTCTTCCGAAGGCACAAGGCAAAGTTGGCATGGGCTTTAGTATATGTGACAAATCTCATGCACAAGTGCCGCGTGCTACACAATGACTTGTCTCCCATGAACATCATGTTGCATTTTCCGGATTATTCAAACGACATAATCAACATTGGAATTTGTGATTTTGGAATATCAAGTCGTTTTGACGAAAACGCGCCTTCACATTTTGGAAAGCCATTTGAGGCCGAGAGGGATCAATACCGAGAAGGTCGTTGGTGGGTTGCCCCAGAGTTGTTTTATGCATATGGACCTCCAAATTCCGATACAAGCATACCGATCATGCAACAACGGTATAAATATACGCAACAGTCAGACTCGTATTCTATTGGGAAGTTGACCGAATGGATGAGAATTGGTGATATGGACGATTGGGACAAGGATTTGTTCAAGAACCGCGAGGGATCAATGTACTTTGGAATGAAGTTGCGTGAACTCGTGAACACTGACCCAAAGAAGAGACCAACGTGTATAGAGATCACAAATTCCCTTATGTCTCCACCATGGTCCATGATGCCCCCCGAATTGGTGTTCCGAGACTCACCTTTGTAATAGGATAGTCTAGAGCAAGAGTTTAGTGGTGCAAGCAATGAGCTTGGAGGCCAATTATGTGTTGCTTACTTTGTAATATTATCCTATAATATATGAAGGAATTTTATGCTACGCGCCTTGTCTTTAGAAAAACAATTACTCAATGGGCTATTTGTCAAATTGTATATATTGAATATGGCCTTTTACACATTGTTATGCAAAGTATAACAACTTTTGAATTCAAATGTTCTTGGTCCTTTTTGATTCCGTAGTATATAATGGACGCAAGGAAAATAAGAAAATGAAAATAAATTAGTTGGTAATTGATGTTGAAGACTTGTATTATTTCTTGAATAAAATGTGCTAGTATGCACTTGAAAGGAGTTTTACTTTCATGGTCATTGAATTCAAATAGTTGTTTTTTCAATCCCTAAAAAAATGTAAGTCATACATCATTTACATTCTCTTATTATTTTTTCTATTTCCAAAAATAAAAGCAAGTTTTTTTTTTTTTCCTATTTATTCTAATTCAAATATAGGAAACATACATTTTAGACTTTTTTAGACTTTTCCTTTTTATTCGTACTTTACCTATTTCAAAATAGATGAGAGATGTTTTTATTTATTTATTTAACCTTTTTCGCTCTCTTCCTATTTATTTTATTTGGAAAAAGGAAGTTCATTGACTTCTTGCGACCCCTTTTTTTTTTGAGACAATGAAACAAGAGTGGATATTGCAAAAAAGATATGTAGCCATAATCTTTGTCATTTCTTAAACACGCAATTCGAGAAAACTTGGATGAATTCAATAATAAATGTAAATCTGGTTTTACCATATATATTATTCCTAGTAGCATAATGTTTTCCTACCATATTCTTTTTTTTGGTATATGTCATCCAAATTGATAAAAACACACATTCTTTCATAGATGGTTGGAGTATGATATAAGTCCAACAATGACTTTCATTTATAGATTTGTGTCCGTACAAGAAATTTAGTTATTAGGCATGTAATTTACCAAAATTAGTGTGTGTAACATAGTATGTAATTTGAGTCTACATCCAAAAATACATAATGAACATCTCATGTCAAAACAATTACAAAGACATTATTGTTACAATTGCAATGGTTAATACTTAATAATCATAACATTGGTTATTAACAATTGAATTAGTTATTAACAATAAAATTAGTCATTAACAATGAAATAAGTCATTTACAATAAAATTAAGAATTAACAATGAAATTAATTAATAAGAAAAAAATTAGTTAACAAGAACTTCTTCTAAAACAATTGCAAAGATTTAACTTTTGTTCAGATAATCAATAAGGAATCCATTTGTACCACAACCGACCTCAACCCTAATGACTCCCCAAATATAGTATAAAGTATAAACTAGTATTCCATAAATTTTGCAACACAAATGGGATTGAGCTCACAGTCCTTTTTTTTTCCCTTGAGATTTGGTGCTCAAAAGCAACAAAAAATTTAGGCTAGCTATAAGCTATAGGAATTTTTTAGGAAAAT
Organism: Rhytidiadelphus loreus; assembly: GCA_947034895.1. Classification (NCBI taxonomy): domain Eukaryota; kingdom Viridiplantae; phylum Streptophyta; class Bryopsida; order Hypnales; family Hylocomiaceae; genus Rhytidiadelphus; species Rhytidiadelphus loreus. The sequence goes on from OX344763.1 coordinate 18,925,090, forward strand.
TTTGGATGAAATTGCTAGAAAAACTTCAACTTCTAGAAAAGTCTTCGATGAAATCGCCACAATGTAAATGAAAATAGAATTTTAGATACTTAGTATCACATTTTCTATCCAATACGTGGATGAATGTTGAAGCTTGGAGCCCCTCCGTAACATTTAGTATCGCCACTTTCCCAGCGCAAGGAAAAATGGAAAAAAATATCACAATCTATAAACATGTACTAAGAAAGAAAAGAAAAGTCCATGCATTAATAGATGGACCCGTGGTCGCCTGGGACCCGAGGTTGCCCAGGACCCGCGGTCGCCTTCGCAAAGTGGACCCGTGGTCGTCCTGGACCCGCAGTCGCCCTGGACCCGAAGTCGCCCTGGACTCGCGGTCGCCCACTCGCCCGGGCTCCTTCGACCCGCGGTCGCGTTGGAGCACCTGTCCAGACCCACAGTCGCCCCACTCTAGGACCCGCGGTCGCCCTGGAGCACTTGCGCTGACTCGCAGTCGCCCCACTTCCGGACCCGCGGTCGCCCTAGAGCACTGGGCTGACCCGCACTCGCCCCACTTCAGGACCCGCACGCGCCCCAGGGCGACCTCGGGTACATCAGCGTTCTCCTCCACCCGCAGTCCCCATTAAATTTTCCCTGGCATTCTACACACTATCTTTCACCTGCTGACGTGGCTAAATGCGTGCACAGAAGCTAGGGGTTTGAGTTGTGGGGGGGGATTTTTGTCCCTTTGCACGGCTCATTTTATTCACGCTTGGATGACATAGGGTGTTTCACGAGAACATTGTATTTTTGTAAATGTTAAATGTGATAGGATTACGTTTAGCATTTTTTACACCTACGGTTTAGGCTTGCAACCCTAAACCGCATAGTACTTAGTTGGCTACTTTTGAGACGAAGTGATCGTTATGGAGGGCGAGGACTCTCAACCGCCACACGGTATGTCAAGATACTGACTTCGGCTCAACAAAAAGGCGGTTCGTGACAAGGATCGTAAAAGGAGCGGCAAACCTCGCAAGAAGCGTGTACCCATCTTGTTGCATCCAAAGATGAAGGCCTTTTTGGGATGGGAAGTAGAACCAGAGCCTTGGACATATGAAACTGTAAACAAATATGTGGATTGGTGCCACATCAACAAGTTGTTCCCGTTTTGGCGACACCCTTTGCACGTGAAGTTTAATAAGGCAAATTTGGCTTACTGCAAGAGTGTTGTCTTCCAGCGAAGGTGTTTGGAGGTATGGCAGCAACTCTATTTGGAGTCCCAGCCTTATCGAAATGACAACTTCTCTTTCTATCTTGTGCAAATGGTGTACGTTGAAGTTCAATTGAAGAAAAAGGTAGATTGGACAACCTTGAAGGAGCTTCCTATCGGTGACCGCCCGGACAGACCAATAGTGCTGGATGAAGAAGGACTTCTTCAAGCAAATCAGAAGCTTTTAGAGGCAAAGCCTGGCAAGTTGGCTGTTGGTGATGACCAAGTTCAATGGTCTTCAACTTCTAGCTCAGATGAGCACACTCACGAATACGATGGATATTCTTTTGAGAGTGATGACGAAGACATTGGCAAAGAAAAACAAGAGGCGGCTGAGGACGTTCAAGTTGACAAGAAGGGCAAGAGGAAGCTTGAGGAGCCGCAATCATTGTCCAAGATTCAAAAACAAAGCGAAGATGTTCATGTACCGATCAATGTGGACCGTTCTGGTGCAGACATTGGGTCTAGCGGAAGTAGTGACAATGATTCGGAAGACAATTTGGAGATGTTGGGCACTAAGATCGAAAGTGCACGAGCAGCTTTGACTTCAACAGTAGCGGATCTTATGAATTTGAAAGAGAAGGTACAACATCTTCCAGTGAATCCAACTGTTGTGGATGGGTTGAAGAAGGAGTTAGAGGCGACTGAAAACGCCGTTGCTGAAAATGAGAAGATTTACTCTAAGTTAAACAAAAGTAGAGTAAATTATTTCAAGAAGATCGAAGACGGGCGAGCACACATTTCCGATGATTTAGCGGTGCTTCAAAATAAACTTGATCTTTTGCAACGTGATAAATGGTCCCATCAAAGCGAAAGGAGAAGCTTGAATCTTCAAATACGTGAGCTAGAGATGGAATATTATGATGATGCCTTAAAAGAAGCCAAAAAAGAGGGCATCTTGGCTTTAGCTCCGGATTATGGTAGCAATACAGAAGAAAGAGCAACGCTTTTTTATTTGGTGAAGCTACTGGAGAAAAAACAAGAGTTGTTGCACGAGGGCATATTGGAGTTGGAGCGCCACATCCTTTATTTTAAGGAATGGCGCAAGTGGGCCTATGAAGGCATAGGTGCCACCCGTGCGGAACTTCAAAGAATGAGACCGGAGCCCAAAGAAAGTGACTTTGTGAATAGTGAAAAAAATGCTTAGTGGTTGGATCTAGTGTGGTAGAAAAAAACAATTTGGCCTTCCAATTTTTGATTTTCCAAAGGTTTTGTGGAATAAAGAAATTCACACCTTTGTTTTTGAAATGTACATATGTTTTTATTATATTTTGAATACGAGGGCTATGAATTTGGTGTCTTTGCAAGAATGGATGTCAGAGATGGTACCTACGGGCTGAAATTTGGGACTGAATTTTTGAAACTTTATTTGAAGATAGAAAAAACGATTACCTTTGTGGTAATATAACTTTTTTTCCAATTGGTGCCCGGGAACAAAAGTTATGCCCATATAGTCCAAACTCCAAAGCAGGGGAGAATGGGCAGCAAAAAAATGTGACAAGCATTTGAATTTATTTTTCTAAGTTTTTTTCCCTCATAGATTATAATTTTGTCTATCCGGAAAGCTTTTTTTCATTTCATTTGGATATTTTATGAGAAAGTTATGGACAATCTTGTTTATTGGGCAATTAGAGCTTCTGGTGGGAAAAATACCTTGTAAGATTAATTTAGGAACGCAATTTTGGCAATTGTTCAAGAAAAGAAGTTTGACATGGTTTAGTTTGCTTGCAACAACAATTTGACCGTGGGGATTAGTGCATTTTAATTCTATCTTAGAAAGAAAATAGATTTTCATTCAATCTCATATGTACTTCTATTCTACAAGTTTTTTAAGAATGAAAATTAAGTTTTTTTGAAAACCTTTTTTTTATTTAGACTCTCAACTCAATTCTCCACTATATTTGTTTAAAGCTCAAAACTCTGTAGTACAAGAAATTAAAGTGAAAAATGTTAAAAGTCAAATAATGTAGTCCAGCAATGTGCTGAAAAAATTGTTTTTTTCACTCTAAATGCGGATATCTTGCAAAGTTGCAATCTGTAAGATGAAAAATTCTGAAATTTTTTCCACACATTCTCATACTAGTAAGGTGTAAGATCCTATGGTTATGTGTGGGAAAAAAACAATTTTCAAAAACAATTTTGGATACTTTAAGAAATTGTTGAGTAGAAGTAGGTAAGATGTAGTTGTAGAATTTAAATAATGAATATCTCTAAAATGAAATGAAAATGGTGAGAGTGTGCTATCAAGTGAAGTTAACTATGTGACCGGACCTAATTTTTTTTTAGATTGTAGAAATTGCCTGGAGAAACAAATCCTACAAGCAACTTTTAAAAGAAGAAGCTGTAGACTCAAGTTGCCCGCCAAACAAAATGGTCCATAACTTTCTCATAAAAAATCTGAATGGAATGAATCAAATTTTTCCATGTAAACCAAAACATGTTGTATGAGAAAAAAATCCAAAAGGAAAAAATTCATTAAAAGATTTGAAGATAGCAATTTTGTGGGGACCGTGTATGGAATCATTGTGCGAGGCATTACAACAAATGTATTTGCATTTCACCAATTACATTTTAGGCTACAAATGTATAAGTATGCCCAAACCTTCAAAACCAAAGCAATAGAAGGTTGTTGTCCATAAGCATAGTAGTACAATACACAGCCAAGGCGGTATAGTTTTAGAAGCCAACATCTTAACCCTAACTTTTGCTAGAGTACTACATTGTGCGAGTATGGATATACTACGGCCCTTATACTATGGGCCTTACATCTTGTATACTACTACGATTAACTAGAACCACCGTTGAAGTAAGTATCTCATAGAAATATTTAGTTCAAGTCCATTGGATTGTTCTGAGAACCACTCGTTGCACCTTGTTCGTAATCATTGGACTCTCCAACAACGAGTTTCTTCTTAGCACGAGTCCTTGAAGCAGGTCCATCTGCTTCTAAAATAGATTCCAAGACATTGGAGTTCTTGAGAGCTTCAAGTGTCCTTTTAGTTTGCGGAGAGTGTAACTCCAATAGATAATCGAGTGCTTGGCTTTGATAATAAGGCCCGTATGTTGAGTCGAGGTAAGCCATACTATTCAAGTCTTCTGGAGTGGCATTTTCATCACGATTAGCCCCTTGTTCACCTTCAAAATTCCAACGGTGTCCTTCCGGATGAGCACCCCACTTGAAGGTTTGGGATGTCTTATCAAAATATCCACCAAGGCATTGAAAAAAAAACGCCCTCTTCCCTACATTGTGAGCTCCTTTTCCCATAAGGTTGAATGCCACTCTTAGAATTTCACGCGGGTCCGTTTCCCAATTCAATTGTGAGGCAACAGCTTCCATTTCTTGATCATGTAGGCCTTCTCGCCAACTCCAAAGCAAGTCTCGTCCCCAAAATCGTGTCTCTGCCGTCGTGTCTCTATTGTGTTCCCAAAAAGGTGGCATGTAAGTCATCAAGTTGAACATGGTATACAAGCGATCATGGAATGGTGCTGCACAAATCACACATCGTCGTCTAATCAGACATTGAGTGATGAGACATTGAGGATGGTACACATGTGTACATGATCCAAGTGCCCATCCTCCTTCTGGCCCAAATTGTTCTAGACATATAGGGCATTTGGTATGATCCAAGACGAAATGAGCTGGCTTTGGCCACAATAGACTTTGGTCTTTTTCGTTGAAGTAACTAGACATCTGATTTCCATGGTCCCAACCATTTTGTGCCCAGTCTATGACATTTTTTTCCGCCACGTCAAGTATGGACATGTTATCCGGAAACATGTCCTCCATCAATGCCCATGATGTCAATCCATTCTCTCGTTTAGGGGCATTTGCTACAAAGTTCTTCGAAACTTTGTCTAGCTCTTTCGCAACTTGTTGAGATCGATCCACGGAGAGAATGCACGCAACCTTCCAATGATAGTATGTCGCTGCCAACACTGTCAACTTCTCTCGAAGCATTCTATTTTCCTCAGCCAAATCAAGTTCCTTTGATGATTGTAGATGTGGAATGGCAGGAAACGAAAGTGAATCCTGAGTCCCTTGCAAACCATCAACATGCGGATTGCTAGAATCTCTTGAGACGAACGGAAGTGGTGCCATTGGAAGAATTGAAGAACGCTTCGTACGCTTGGCAGGGGGAGAAAGGTGAATGACATCGCTGGTGAGGTCCCCAACAAGCTTGTCCAAGTGATGTGGATCCTGCTCAACAAAGGTTTCGTCCATGTCCGACAATATGAAAGTCTGACGCTCTTTTTCTCGAAGGCCTTGTAATTCTTTGGATTGTTGAGAAATGAGAGCATTTTTTTGTTCACATATAGACCGCCATTTCTTCACATCACCTTCTAAGGTTGCAATTTGTGCATCCTTGGTCTTCAAGAGGTCGAGAGCCTTCGACAACGTCATCGCATTGTGAACAACATCAGATTCAGACTGTGGAATGGGAATGTGACTTGTGGCACATACGGGTGAGTTGTCACTTAAAGCAAAGTCGAAGACGTTGCTGGCGTCTTGTGGTGGCAAGATTGGAGTCGCAATTGTGGTTGAGGCTGATGCCAATCTAATTTTCGTGGTGGACCGTCGCACCTTGGGAGGATGTTTCATCTTCTTTCCCCGCGATGATGAAGCGGCTTGAACATTTGGATCTGGAACTGGAACTTGGACGGGGGTGATAATCTGCTCCTTCACTCGTACAAACTTAGGAATTCGTGTGCCATCTGAATCATTGTCCTCTTCTGATTCTTCCGTGTCCACCTCTTGAGTTTCTTTGTTTTGTGGATCACTTCGAAAAGGCCCAAGTCCACCCTCCGGAAATTTGAGAACCCCTCTTGGAATTATTCCAACTTCTGGACGCTCCACGTAGGTACTTTCTTTGATCGTGGTCCAGTCAACTTGTTTGTTCAAGGCGACCTCAGCATAGGCACCTCTAGCAATGAACAAAGGGGCCTCATTCCTATCTACAAAAGGGGTTTTGTAGAGGACCTGCCACAATTCTAAACACCTTCGTATGAAAGTTGGATTTTCACAATACTTCAAATTTGCCTTGTTATTGTGTCGGTTGTGATGATGGCGCCATGCCGGAAAGAACTTCCCGATGTGACACCATTCAATGTAGTCTTCGCACACCTGCATACTCCAAGGCTCTGGCTCCTCGTTCCACTCTTTGAAAGCTAGGTGGTTATCATTGTTCAACACATGCCATCGCTTCTTGTGAATGTTATCCCTCCTTTTTCTAGTCTTGTCTTTGGCAACCTTCCTAATTGCACCAGGAGTGCGTACAGTGGAAAAACCCGGAAGGGACCCATCACTGCTACCTCCAGTTGCCATGAGATTTGCGGATGTCGCAAAATTCTAAGAACCAAATGATAGCAAAAAATAGTATATATATTATCCAAAAGGGTCACGCATGCAGCCAACAAAGGTTGCAAGACAGAAAGCCTCAATGGAAAATGAAGGTGATAGCATGATGATGGGCTACTGGCTATATAGGGCGAGTGACTTCGGTCTAGGGGGGCGAGTACGGATAGGGCAACTGCGTATCCAGCGACTGCGGGTCTGGGTAGGGCGACTGCGGGTCCGACGTGGGCGACAGCGGGTCTCGAGAGGGCGACAGCGGGTCCAAAATTGGGCGACTTCGAGTCCAAAATTGGGCGACTTCGGGTCCACCACCGGGTCTAGGTACCTTTTGCGCACCCGCGGTCGCCCACCCAAGAACACTTCCTGAATCCGTGGTCTCCCTGCCAAACCCGCAGTCGCCCACCCGCGGTCTCCCTTAGAAATCCGCAGTCGCCCACCCGCAGTCGCCCTCGCCCACCCGTAGTCGCCCACCTGCAGTCGCCCTCGTCCATCCGCAGTCGCCCTCGTCCACCTGCAGTCGCCCACCCGCAGTCACCCCTACCCGCACTCTCCTACCCGTACGCGCCCTCCAGTTTGCCAAGTGGATGCTATGTGGCATCCACTTGGAGAGGGGTAATTTCCTGTAAAGTCAAAGGTAAATTTGACTTTTCGTGACGTCGCGCGGGCTCTAGTAGACGTCGCGCGACGTCTGTCTGTCGCGGTGTCGCGCTGTCGCAGCGAACAACCCTGGTCCCAACGACCCCAGTCCCGGCCCTAGCTGGCTGGTGTTAAGGGGGCTGGCTAGTGTTTGAGGGTGCTGGCTGGTGTTAAGGCTGGCTGGCTAGTGTTTAAGGGTAGGCTGGCTGGTGTTTAAGGGTAGGCTGGCTGGTGTTTAAAGGCTGGCTGGCTGGTGTTTACGGGTAGGCTGGTTTTGTTTCTTGGGGGTGGTCTCTCCAGGACTAGATTTTCTTTTCTAAAAAAGAACAGGGTTTTTGTTATCAAAACAAAAGGAAAAGACCTCTCTACCTCTAACTTGGACCGGGGGCCTGTCAACCACTAAAAAAAAGGAAAATAAACACACTTGTCTTGGGGGCTAAACTTTGGGGTTTCCCAAGAAGGTCTTGGGAACTAAACTTTGGAACTAAAATACGTAGGAGTTCAAAGCTTCGCCGTAAGGTTGGTTTTGACACCAACTCTAAGACCTGCAATGTCCCTAAGTTCAAAGCTCCGCCGTCTGGGCCTATTTTGACACATACTCTAAGACTAGGGCAAGTTGTAAGTTCAAAGCTTCGCCGCCTCACGGTGTCGTATAGTAAATACATACATTGTATAAAAAGTATGTATATTATACGTTTTAGAATATTCTTGATTCGGAGGAGAAACTTACTGATGACGCTTCCGTTAGCTTCAAGATGACGCTTGTTAGCAATGGAATTGTATATAAGGTGAAAACCTTAAACAAAATTCATCAGTTCAAAGTAATCCTTTAAGTATTTTAGAATTTGTGTTTGGATTTGAAGTTCGATATTAAAATGTCGAACTGGAGGGTTTTTATGGAGTCACAAGATGTTGAGTCTGAACCTGAGGCGGAATTAGAGCTTTCCTTATCACAGTTGCCTCATCAGCCATTTCAGCCGGCGATTTTTCTTTACCATTGCCTACCTCTATCATAGATGAGGCCGGACCTTCTCGTCCGTTGAAGAAACCTCGGGTGGACCGTCGTTGGCATGGGAATCTTGATAGGAATGCCCGTGCTTTAGTGATTCTACTTCAAGTAGGATGTGTTGAACTTAGTACACATGATGTAACATTCGAAGCAAGCTACGAGGGCTTGAACGAAGACCAATATTTTTGTATGATGAGGCCAGACATAGAAGGTATTGGCCATCAACGTTGGTTGAAAGGACCAGTGAATCTTTTAACCAAGCAGGGTTGACGAATTGGAGCGTCCAGCCCAAAATCACGTCCAAAAAGCGGACGTCCGGACGCGAGGACGTCCAGACATGACAGACGCGGGGGACGCTGGGTAAAACGGAGCCGTCCGTCCGATTTACCTCGGGGTAAATTCCGGCGTCGGAATTCCGACGCTGCCTTGGCCGTCCGAATTCCGACGCAGTCGCAGCTGTCCTCCTGAATTGCAACCCTGGTTGAAACAGGATTAACAATCATATCATCATGATCCTCTAGCCTTTCAAAAGCATTTCAATTACCACAAGTATGAAGCCTAATTTTTTAATTTTTTTCATCATCTTGCAATATATCATGCTTCATTGTAGAAAAGCAACATACAAATGACACAATCAATTGATATTTTGGATTGAAATCATCTTTGGTTAAGTGCCCCCTTCAAAAATAATGGTATTACCACCATCAATAAGTTTAGGAGTATTACAATCAAAGTCTCTAACAATCAATTGTCAGTACGACAATCTGTGCTTTATGTAATATGAGCACATGAACATTTAAGCCTATGTCCTTTCTATTTCTAAGGATTGTAATCAAAATCTCCTTTCACCTCTGCCCCACTACTCTCACACCCATTTCCCAATCTTGCGTCTTCGTCGTCGGATGTGTCTTCCATATCATCTGATGAAGAGCCTAGACATGTCGTTCTTCCCTCTTGTACTTGCGTGGATGAAAGGCTTCTTCTTCGTTTGTCCTTTTTGAGTTCTTCTTTTACTCTTAATAAGGATTTCCCATTTTGTTCCTTAATGCCAACAACACTTTTCATTTTCCTCTTTGAAACATGTGGACGTGCATCAAGAGGGTTTCCAATGGCTCTTGTTTTTTTCAACGTGGATATTGCAAAAGGTTGCATGACTCTCTTCTTATTGGCTCTAGGTGATCCCCCGCCCTCTAATTTTATTGTTGAGGGCCCTCCACTACCTCCATGAATGATTATCTTCGGTGAGATTGAAGATTGTGGTTTAGGCACTGACATTGTTGGGGGCCGTCGTGGTGGTGCATTACGAGAATGAACATTGAAGCCAATGTCTCATCCTTGTCATCGTCCGTGGACGATAAAATACCCTGACTAGGCCGCCTTTCTTTTGAAATATTTGCAATCTGTTTTCCAAGCCCTAAGCTCCCAACGCCATCCAAAATTTGACTAGGGGTTTTCAATTGTGCACGTGGAGGGATGCTAGATGGTGGTACTTCAAAATCTTGCATGAGTTCCTTCTTGACTTCTCCATTGATGCACAAAATTGGACTTCTAAACCCCACCACACATAGATCAACATTCTTCTCCGCTTCATTTGCCTTAGGGATTGGAATACTTGGGTGACCACTGTTCGCACTTGCCAATACAATGGTTGACTCAACACTCGTGTTGCCAACGTTCATTTTGACATTCACCTCCCAAGGCTCACGTCCTCCCGTGCCGATGTGTTTGTCATTTTCTTCCGCTCGCAACACTCCTCTAAACGGAGACTCAAGTGGAAAAAGATCTTCATCCATTCTTTGCGTCCCATCATTGGGAATCGTTCTCTCATTGGCCTCTACATAAGCGTCTTCTTTTTCCGATAGAACTTTTTCACTACTCATGAACCCACTTCCATCCACAAATCTAGCTATGGAAGGTACATCTTCATCATACCCATCATTATCCTCATCCAATGGAAAGTCATAGATGTCTCGATCATTGGCTCGAAGATCTTCATTGGGCCGACTTGGACTATCGAACATTTCATCATCAAAATTGTGCCCGTCGTAATTCATGGCATCTTCGTCATCCAATAGAGGCCCAACTGACGCACCATCCTCCTCGTCGTCCGAGATAAACCCCTCTGAATCTTCCGAATTCACATTGTCATCGTACCACTTCTTCTCATCCTTTTCCTTTGATGCTGCCAAGACCTTGGAATTGGTGTACACATACACCAAGTCTGCCGCCCTTTGCGTTGTCAACTTGTTCTGAGATTTGTTGTGAACAAAAGAATAACTACTCCAATTTCGTTCACATGAAGACGAGGATACCGGTTGTGCCAAAATTCGCTTGGCTATTGGAGCAATGAGCTTCCCACATGCACCTTCAAAATCCCACCAAGCATGCGCCGACAATTGTTGCTCATCCGGATTCAACATGTTGTGAAACGGAGGTTCCCTATGACGGAAGGCTACAAATTCTTTTACCACCGAGGCGTACTCTCTTTGTTTGCAAATTTTCATTAGAACACGCTTGCATGCGTCCATTGCATCTTGGTCGTCGGCTAGATCCTTATCATGCAGAAGGTATGGATTCAAAAGAGCTCCTGCATAATGTAAATTTGTCTCCCCCATTCCACGGCATTTGAAAAAGGATCGCTCCAATGGTTCGGCGAGGTTTGTTGTCAAACAAAAAGGAGGCCCTTCTAGGCTAAGGACATGTTTCTCTAAATTCCTCATAATATGCAACACCTTACCCATGCATGGCGTCTTTGCATCCAAATCACGTAGACCATATACAACGGGGGCCACCAATTCTCGCAAATTTGTCCACCGGTCCCAATAATGCTCCTCTAGAATGAACCTCTTCACATCACGAGACTTCGTGCGAGATTTGGCTTTGCCATTGTCGTTGAGTGTATTCACATATGCCACCCACTGTGGATCCACCACACTTTGTTGCAATGCTCTTTTGACTTCCAACAAACGATTAATCATGATAAACACAGAGGCAAACCTTGTTTCCACCGGCTTCAACAAACTGTACTTTGTCTCATACTTCCGAAATATAGCAAGTGGCATGTGTCTTTTCTTGAAGAAATTCACTACGGTTTGGGCTCTCTTTACCGACTCTTCAATCCATTTCTCCTTTCCCCAATCTTTGAGCAACAAATTCAAGGCATGCACCACGCATCCTTGAAAAAAAATGTGTGGATATTTGTTCGTTACCAAATTCCATGCTGCCGGATTCACTGGAGCATTGTCTGTGCTCACTTGCACCACATTCGTAGGACCCACCTGCTCTATGAATTTTTCTAAAATTGTGGCCAAATATTGTGCTGTCTTTTCCACCTCACTAGTATCCACTGATCCAAGGAATTGCTCACCCGCTGAAGATACAAGCATGGCATTAATCAGTGGACGGTTTGTAACTGAGCTCCATCCATCAATGGACAATGTTGCTCCAAACTTCCTGACGCTGTCTTCGGTCCTTCTATGCACCTTCCCCACGACATTTGCCTTGGCTTGATCAAGCAATTTATGCCGTAGATCATGATATGATGGCGGAGTGTAGGCCTTACCATACTCGGAGGTTTTTGTCACCGCTTCTCTGAAAGCTACGTTTCGGGCCACTGAAAAGGGTATATTTGCCGCGTAGAAGAAATTGGCCCACACTGCATTCAAATTCTGTTTTTTGGTTTCTTGAAAGCCATCCAAAAGCCTACTTTGTGTTGGAGGCCTACTGCTTGAGGCCCTGCGAATGTCACGTCCGCTACATGTTTGCATACTTGGAGTTACTTCGGAACTCCCTCCAACGACTTCTTCCGGTGTTGTACAAGAATCTTCTTGCGTAGAACGTGGCATGCCCCTCCCATTTGACATATCGCTTTCAACCATAGGCAAGTTGTTGACATCCACATTTCCACGAACAGGTCTTTGTGGAAATGCCCCATTGCATCGAAGAAATAGACTTCGAGTTTCCGCTGACAATTTCGGACACAAACTCACTCCCCTATCACGAGAACCGGGAATCGATTCATATCCTAAATGACTCAACATACGGCTCGTTTTCTTTTAAAACACGTTGTCGCAAGCCTTGCATTGTATTTTACTCGCCGAAAGGACGACATACCAAGAGGCAAGATCCTTGCTCATGGTCACAAGTTCCAAACTTGAACTTCTTCAAATTCGCAAGTTTTGGAAAATGTAAACACAAGTGAACCAATGTTTAAAATTGGGTTTACGGTCGTGCACAAAGCCTTGAAATTCAAGGTCCCCCTTCCACCAAACGATGCATTACCAAGCAAGGGACACAAAATAAATTGCAGCTCCTAGCCCTTGGAAATCGTAGTGTTCAGTGGATTTGGAGTGCCTTCATACGCCTTGTTTCTTCTACTTATACTTTGCAGCTGAATACAGGTGGCGCTGACCGTTATTCAGAAAGATGAATTTTTAAAACAGTATCAACGGACTCATTCTCCCCAGAATGGCCCGTCTGATTTGACCATCCCGTCCGAACATTCCGTCGGATCGGGCCAGCTTGTCGGAACAGGCCAGCCCGTCGGAACAGGCCGTCGGAACAGGTCGTCGGAATTGGCCGTCCAAACAGGCCGTCCAAACAGGCCGTCGGAAGAGGCCGTCCGATCTGACCAGGCCGTCGGATTTGGCCAGCCCGTCCGAATTGGCCGTCAGATCAGCACGTCCGATCTTTTTATCCGGATTCGGGACTTCTTGTAGTTCAGTTTCAAATAGAACTGTTTCACACTTTCAGCACAAGTGTCCAAGGCTTATCCAAACATTTGGACTTGCCTTCTTCCAATCGGGGAGGTCGCGGGTTCAAATCCCGGCTCTGATTAATACCTTCAAGCATGTGAGTGGTGCACAACACTAGTTGTGCAAAGCAATACTAACAAGTTTGTAGGAATTGATTAGAGCCTTTTGTGCCAAAAAATTTTGGAGTTCATATTTTTGCAATGAAATAATGTTACAATGGAAAAAATACTACATATTCTATGAACAAATCATTATATCATAGCGAAAGAAGAAACAGCGACATTTGACCAACCGATTCAACAAACTAACATGCATTGAAAGATCCATACATATCATGAACATTGGAATACAAATAAATAAATATAGTTATATATTTATATATATTTATATATATGTATATATAAAAAAGACATACATACGTAGATATTAAAGGCAAAACAAGACATGCCGTGATTACAATTATTTACTACTATTTTCACCTCGTGACATTAAAACAAAAGTCTATCGAGTATAGAGTTCTATTTCTTCTATTGCAATAGACCTATTGGTCCATTTCTATTTAATTCTATCATTGTTGCCATCTCCCGAACCACCAGATAGACTAGAGGACCCCTCTATATTGCGTTGCGCCACTTGAGCGGCAATCCTTGGACTTCCGCGACGAGAAATTCCCCTAGGGCTTGTTGAGCTTAAGAACCGATTTGATTTGGTTGCCCTGTCCACAACGACAAATTGTTGTATTGTTTCCGGTGAATAGTCATCGTCATCTTCAATCTTCCGCTTCTGTTTGCGCTTCGGAGTCAAATCCACATCCATCGCCTTTAAGGCTCTCAGAGTAGCATCCACTCGATTTACCAACACATTCACCATATGGTCATCACTAGGGTTGTTTACCCTAAACCCTTCGGTGACTCCTTCCAATAGGAACGCCCTCCATTGACCTACGATGTCGGCCACCCTCCTATCAAATGCCCCGGCCACCTCCACGAACGAATCCCCTTTGTTTGATTCTCCATCCGTTTCCACCTGAACACAAATTGATGCAGCTTCTTCCAGCTTAGATAAGAACAGTGCCCTGCCTATGGGAACGTGATTGTATGCCTCGTACTGTTCACTGAAGCCAAGAGGATGCTCCACCTCTATCTAATTGCCATCTGGCCCTTTCTGTACTTCTTTTTCGAGAAACCGGAAAAATTTATGGTGTTGCATGCTCCAATGCCCTCCCATACTGCGACAAAACAATTCACGAGCCTCGCCATCATCAATGGCACGAGCCCGCAACTCCACTTCCATATTTTGGGTCATCCACATGAAGGAATCCACCGGTTGCATGGATGCATCATACAATTCATGCTTCTGTTCCTTTGGATCCCATATGAGGGGTTTCCCCCAATGCGAATAATTCTGAAATTTGTATGGCCCTTGGTCAAGTGGAAGAGTCCATCTATTGTATTCGTGGCCGGGGGGCATACCTTCCAAGATGCCAAACATCTCGTAGAACCTCGGACTCAAAGGAGAACGGCACTCGGCACAAGCGGATCGAAACAGAGATGCTTGCACAACGCATTTGATATGAAAAACGTGGCGACAATGGCCCATGGTGAAGGCTCCTTCAGGCCTAAAAGGACCTTGGCAAATGCTACAATGACCCTTCAACATTTCATTGCCTGGATTAGAACCATGCACAACTATCTTCTCGTTCTTCTTGATGTGTGCTGAAAGCGTTGTATAAGGAATCCATCCTTCTTCTACTTCAAAAGTCCAATTGATGTCGCGATTGTGGGCTAGCGATTCCTTCTTGGCGTGGTTCAACCGCTCGTACATGGCATCCATGTCTCCCCAACATGTCATTGGCATAGACCCCCAAGAATGTTGCTCGACCGCACTTTTGAATTTCTTCAAAGCAACCTCAACGACATTGCAATCTTCATCCGACTTCATTGCAAGGGTGCGAACCCCGATCATTGCCCGAGATGCTAAAGACGGTTTGTCTTGAAGTTGTTGTATCCATGTCAACCACCGAGACTCTGATCCACTCGCCGGTAGACATTCATCCATGTTCTCCACTCGTTTCATCTGGTCCAACCTCGATTGAAGAAGGGCATTTTCTTGGTTTACCTCATTCAATCTTGCATTCAACTCGCTCCAAGTTGGAACCTCATCCACCTTTCTGGTCTCAAGCTCCTCCACTGCTTTGGCCTTCTCAAATGGAAGAGAGAGTTGATCGCTTTCTTGAGTTTTTTGCGACCTCGGTAGTTGGATCTCCACTGTAGAGAGGCCCTTTTCTTCATTTCGTTCCTTCAAATATTTCTCGCTATACTTCTTCCTTGACGCCACCAATTGCCTTCCCAATGACTCACAATTTTCAACGACCCTTCCATACTTTTTACTCCACTCGTCATTCTTCTGCTCCAGCTCCACGATTGTCTTCAAGTAGTTGTACTTCTCATCAAGAAGTGTTAGCGCTCCACTAGCAAACTTGTGAAAAGCCAATCCACCCTTCAATAGTGGATGCGATAATGTGGATAAATTTTTGGCCAATTCCATA
This sequence comes from Rhytidiadelphus loreus, assembly GCA_947034895.1. NCBI lineage: Eukaryota > Viridiplantae > Streptophyta > Bryopsida > Hypnales > Hylocomiaceae > Rhytidiadelphus > Rhytidiadelphus loreus. The sequence continues at coordinate 18,940,636 of OX344763.1, forward strand.
GCCAACGGGGCCATTTCCGCTACAGCTTCAGCAGAACATGTTATTGCTTGAGCGGATGTCACAAAATCGTGAAGCCCAAGTTTGTTTTCGGTTGCCGTAGAGCACTCGGCCTCGTTCACGGGTTCACCTTCTCTCGATCCATCCATTTGAGGTGGGTACTCAACTCCGCACCTAAGTATGATTTCAAGATGCTCCGGATTTGGGATTTGACCCACATATTGCAATCTTCTTGGAGTTAAAGTGCACAAGAGCGGATACTTGCGCACAATCTCCTTGCCATCAATATTGGAGGTCGTTGCCACGTTTTGAAGTCGCTCTACGAACAGACCTGACGGTTGAACTTCACGGATCGGGCTCAATATTGGACTAGGTGGTGTTGGCGAGTCCACGTTTGGAGGAACGTACTTCAAACTATCGAGAGCATCGCTGTCTATAAGCCGTTCAATTGTAGCATTTGCTCTTGCAACTTTGTCTTCATCCATGTCTTCTCGCGACAAGGAAGAGGGGGCAACTTCTTTCACGAGGTGGTACTTGTTTGGAGCAATGCTTTGCTCACCCGTGATTGGTACATGAACCGAGGTGGGTAAACAAGTCTCCGGATCCTTGAAATTGACCTTCCGAAATACACCTCCCGAAGAGGCATTGGTGGCCTCCGCTCCTAGTTGTGTGGGGTCCAACTGTACTGCGTCGCCTACACCCTGTGAAACCTTCATTGTAGGCGTTCTAGTATTTTTTAATACTATTTTAGATTCAGCCGTTTGTGCCCCGTGGTTGTATAAATCGGGAATATCCTTTTGATTTTTCGGAAGTTGAAGCGGCAATTGCGATGTCGTTGGAAACGTGCTCCAATCCACCTTCCGACCCAATATGAGTTCTGCATACACCATAGATGCCGTGCTGTAATTTATGTATCCTTTACTCCTTGCCTTGTTGCCGAAGAGGGCCTTCCACACCTCGTCTGATCGATGTACAAAATGACTATCCTTGCAAGTCCACGGCTTACAATTGAAATATCTTGTGTGGGCTGCGTGGCAATCCCGAGGCCACAACTTGTCAAAATGTACCACATTGACAAATTGTTTGCACATTTTAGAGCTCCAATATTCAGCCTCCACTTTCTCCCAGTCAGGCTCCGCTTTGATGTTCGGATCATCTAAAATGTCATACTGCAACGCATGTCCGGCTCCCCTTATTTTAATTTTCTTCGGTGGAGGTTGTGTTGAAGTCGTCCCAATAGCCCCTCCATCACCTTCCGTGGCCATGCTTGGTACTTTGAATTGAAGAGCAATTCAAAGTAAAAAATTCGGTCAATTGAAATATACGTGTAGGTAATTTAAATCTGCCAAAGTCACACCGTAATAAAATATGTTGGACCCCTTCTCTCCACCAAGTAAGAGCAACTAGCGCCAGAGGCAACAGCAGCACATCTGACTTGGTAAGCTTGGAGAGAAGAAGTGAAAAGAAATGAAGGGCCCGTCCGATCATAGCAATCTCCAAACCCAAATTTGGACAAACAGATTACTATTATTTTAAATCGGGAGGGTATACAATTAACTGTCAGGCAGTTGTAGACAACCGCAAGCAATTTTTTGACTTATTTTGGGGTCAACAAATGACTCACAAGTCCTTCGGCGCTCAAGCTTGTTTACAAAGGGTCAACAAAATAGTTTGTGGGACGACAATGTCAGCTTCCATGGTTTCACACCATACTTGATGGAAGACGTTGGCTATCCTTTGCTTCCTTGACTATTTGTGATATATAAGCACGAAGTGAACTTGGCCGTGGCAGAATCACTATTCAATAGGCGTTTGAGGAGGTGGTTGAAAATGCTTTTGAGTTACTGAAGCAGACTTTTGTGAAGTATTGTCCCGTAAAATAGAGCTCTACATAACATCCATTCCTGATGTCATAACATGTTGTGCTTGACTGCACAACTTGTTGCTTCGTCAATCTGAGGATGAAATGCAGTCTTTGTTGAATGTGCTCCAATTTGAGGGCTTCCAAGAAGGCTATGTTGTAGAGAATTACGAAGCAACTGATCTTCAAGAGTTATACGCTGGAGACCGTGGAATGGAAGTTGCCACAACAAAGAGACAAGATCTTGGTATTTCATTGGCAATCAATTGAGCCATACCTATGTGAAAAGTATATGTCATTCATAGAAAGACACTAGCTTCAATGTATAGGTATGTCTCTTTCTTTGTTGTATTAGAATTTCCAAATTTTCATTTACATACTTGTCGCATGGACATTGTGTGCTTTCTATACATTAGATAATTGTGTTGTAGCATTGGATGCTCTACAGCTATATGTATATATTTCAAAACTATACAATCTTAAAACTTGATAGCTACACGTACAAATTTCAAAATGGTAGTGTCTAAAGAAAGTTCAATGCAGCAAGAAGTTTGGAACTAAAATTTTGCGGTGGTTGCCTACGCACGTTGACACTTTGAACATACAACACAACAATAGTCAAAACTCTCCCTACTTGTCCACAGTAGCTTGTTCGGAGGACTTAGTCTATAGAGATGCTTGAGCGGGACTTGTGCATGCCATTTATTGTACATATTGCAAAGTAGCTATTGTTGGATCCCATATTGTAGACTTCTGGAACAACATACCAACAGATAGGGCAGCAGTTAGGTTTGACAGGCTGCTTGTTAATGGAAAGTTTTGCATTCTCATTTGCCTGACGTGCGTTTTCTTGGAATCGACAATCTCCTTCACGCTAGTAGTCCATCTGCTTTGTGAAAAGCTTCAACTATAAGTCAATTTTCACTCTCTCCATTTCACGTGTTGACTCTGCCATATTCTTCATTTCTGTGGCCATGACATCTCCAGTAGTACGCGGCGCCTCAGCTATTGTCGTATGTCTGGATAGGTATTTCCGCCGGTGACTTGTATTGCCTGGGCGACGGTGCACGACTTTGTCGATGTTATCGCTGGAGCTCAGTAGAACTAGTGTAATACCTACTGAAAAGGACGTGAAAAACCATGCAAGTGTTGTGTCACTATTGGTTCTATCCACAGTCATGGTAGGGGTCTTCATTAGTGCTTACATACCTTATGGTATAGGAGAGTAGGCACTAGAGCCGTGGTCAAGATTGTCTTGTGCAGTAAAAGCGACATCTATGGGGGCCTCCATGGGGGCCTCACTTCTGTATTCGTTGTGGTCCTCCTACTCATCATCATGAGCAAATTCGAAGTTGCTATCATCCTTGGAGAATAAATCTGTGGTGTGTGATGGCAATATGTTGGAACGTGAACCATACTATGCATGAACATTGTAGAAAACTTCTTGTGCAAAAGACTGTAGCAGCCCCTGTGGGCATTTATTTATCCACCCTTGGTAAATCGGCAAATTACAACCACGTTCTAGTCCTATGGTAGGTTTCTATTCTAATGGGTGTCTAAGCGTCAATCCATTGTGCCTTCCAAGCAATGGATCTTTTTGCTAATTTCCTAAATGGGTCTTTCTAATTGTGGTTCTGGACGACTCCTAAGTTGACTATCATGCTATGTTATGTTTCTTTTTTCCCTAATTCTAAAGTCTACTCTATCATCCTAAAGTAGAAGCTTATCTCATGCCATTTCTAAAAACCTAAGACTCGTTCAATTTGGACTTTCTGGTGAACCGCTATGAGCGGATGAAGTTTTGGCCTCAAGGCTATTAAACTTCATCCGTAGTTTTCTATGAGCTCCTAATTTTAAACAAAGGTGAGATTTGATTTGCAGATCTGACTTCCTCTACTCTAACTAAGTCCTAAGTTTTAGATGAGAACGCCTAGGTTTCATCCATTTTGGGCTCTAAACTTCATCCATTGATATCTCGGGCGTCCTAACTCTGATTTCTATGTGTCTTATGTTTTCGGAAACCTCTCGGGATCTAATCTAATCTTATCTACTCAAATAAAACTTGACTTCCGTCCTAATGACACCTAGCTCTCGGCCTAACTAAGGTTTTGACCCCTAGTAGGTTAGCTTTAAGGGAGGAGAGTTAGGATCTTACCCTAGCATGAAGATCCATGATCAGATTGGTCAAGTCTTCCCCTTCTATTGTAAAGATGAGTCCACTCGTTGGCCAAAGTATTCTTTTATCTTTATAGCCCGAATGATTAGTATTTTTTTCCTCAAAGTTTTCTTCTCTCTTCATTTTCTTTTACCTCAACCTTCGTGTCCCATTGAATGGGAGTAGTTGGATTGTCACCTACTTACCTAGGAAGTCAAAATACAAGCTAACTACCACTTATGCCCAACCTAACCTTCTTACGCGTCAGCTTACCCTAATGGTGAAAAGGATTTCCCCCCTATCTTTTACTATGGCCTCCTTCTTCTATCTAAGCTCTTCTCCTCTTCTTTACTCTTGTATTGGAGATGGTTGCTTGTTGTGATGGTTGTAGAGAGTGGTGATATTGAGGTGGTTATGGTGGTGGCGTCCTTTGTATGCTCTTAGTTAACTAGTAGAAAATTCAGTGTCCAAATTCACAAAAAAATGTTGATTCGGACAAAATAGTTTGTGTTGATTTGGACGTGCTGATTTGGACAAAAATCAACAAGTTTTTGTTGATTTGGACAAAATTCCAACTAAAACTTGTTGATTTGAACAAATATTTCAACAAAAATTTGTTGATATTTTTTCAATTTTTCAATTTTTTTCAATTTTTTTTTTTTTTTCAATTGCCTACGTGGCATCGCCACATGGGCAGCACCTAGGTGGCACCCGCCACGCGGGCAAGGTGAAATGGGATTTGAACCTTGCACCCTTTGGCTAGGGGTGCAAGGTCCTAACCATTGAACCATGTGTGAGAGTACATGACTAAAGAGAAAAAAAATAGTTATTTATTTCGGTTTTCAATTTTTTGTCATTTTTTGTTCAATTCAGCAGACTTTGGAGGCTGATTTCTCATAGTATAGTACCTTTTTTCAAAAAACGTTGACCTAGTAAAACTTGGAAGATCAAGTAAAAGTTCATCTCCAAAAATCATTTTGTGATTTTGAGTTTTCAATAAAAAGTTATGGGCAAAATTCAGAGAGAGTGTTTGTAAATATCAAAAATAAATTTCATTCCAAACCCTCTCTGAATTTTGTTCATAACTTTTTATTGAATACTTGAAATCACAAATGGATTGTTGGAGATGAAATTTAACTTTATTCTCCAACTTTAACTAGTTTACAGTTTTTTGAAAAAAGGGACTGTACTATGCAAAAACAGCCTCCAAAGTTTGCTGAATTGAAAAAAGACTAAATTGTGAATTACTTAGTTAATAGAAAATTTTTCTATTGCTTATAGAATGTCAAACTTGGTGGTTTAAAAATTTTCCACATGAAATTTTAGTGATTTGAACTTCAATTAAATTAAAGATATTTTAAATATTTGGCAAACATTTTATTAGGAGGTGATTTGGACAAATTCATATTCAAGTTTTTGTAATGTAGAACATACAATTTGAATAGCTCTAAATTAAAATTTAAAAATTGCTCATCTAGAATTTAAATATTTAAAAAAAATTGTATTCAAGAATTGTGTTGAAATTTTAGAATTAAAAATATTTTTTTTAAAAAACCCCGCTTGATTTTCATTTTTTTTTAAAATTATTTAGTAAAAGTAGGTTCAAGATTGAAAGAAAAACTAAAGCATTAATAACTCTAAAATGGAATTGAAATACAATAATGTCAACGGTGAGATTGTTCTAAATAGGAAATTTAAAGTTTTTAAACATTTTTTTTTGAAAAATTGTGAGAATTGCATCCAAAATTACATCCAATAAGTTATTTTTTCAAGAAGATGCTCAAATTGTTCGAAAAACAAGATTGTTTGTAACTTTCACAATACTAATCAAATAGAATGAATTAAAGCTTCACATGTAGACAAAAATATGATTTTCCAGAAGGAAAAAATTAAAAAATTAGACCTCTAAAGATTGGTCCTGTAGGGGTTAGGAAAATTAAAATTAAAATTTAGACCTCTAAAGAACAAAGTAGAATTTTTTGACAATATTGCTAGTATTTTTGTTCATGTATTTAGAAATTGAATTCCCTTGTTTTTCCTTTAAAATTTTTACACAACATGTGGTGAAGGGATAGTTTGATGGACTCACAATTTTTATAACTTTTGATTATATGATGAGAAAGTTATTGTATGATGTATAGATTTTGTATATATATATATATATATGCATGTTAGCCAAGTAGATTTGAATGTATTTTTCAATTAAATAGGAATTTCAAATTGTTTTTTTTTAATATTAATCTTGTGAGAATTTTTGGATTGTTCTATATAGATTAGGGAGCTGAAACTCATGAAGAATTTCAATTTCCAATTTAAAGTAGAATTTCTACTCTAAAGTAAACTTTGAATTTTTTTATTGAATGCAATTTCAAATATATATTTTTTTAATTTCAAAAATAGGATGCAAATTGTTGACTAAAACATGTACATTAGTACATTACAACCATTAGGTTTGGAAATCTTTAGTTTAATTACTAGAATTCTTTTCATTGAATTGTAAATCAATCTCATTTATATCCATTTATTATTTTCTCCAAGCATGAATATAAAATATTTTCTGTTGCAATTTTTAATATACATTCTCTAACATATTTTTTTCAACATATGATGGAAAATTACAAATTGTAGAATTGAGATGTACCTAAATTTTTCAGATAAAATTTTGGAAAAATGAAATATATTCATTTGGTATGAATGAAATATTATTTTTTTTAATCCAAGCATCATGATGTTGCAATTGGTGAAGTTTTTTATTTTACAATTTCAAGAGGGAAAAATAGGTCAAAATAAGTACAAGTTAGATCATCTAGTTAAATCTATTGAAAAAATAAACATAAATAAAGATTTCAGCCTTGCTTTGAAGACTAATATTTAGAAGCAATTATGGGCCTTTCATATGTTGAAAATCTTGATACAATCCAAGTTTCAAAATCCAAGTTCAATTACATTATGAATTTAATTAGAACTTCAATCAATTCAAAATATAATTGAAAATAAAATTCAATTTGAACTCTAAATTCATAATTTTTGAAAAATCCTTAAAGATTTCAAAAACATTCCAAAAACAATCCCAAAATCAACCCCCAAATCAACCCCCAAAACAACCCCCAAATCAATCCCAAATCAACCCCCAAACAACCTTAAAACAACCCCCAAAACAACCCTAAAACAACCCTAAAACAACCCTAAACAACCCTAAAACATTGAACAAAAACATGTTGATTTGGTTGTTGCACTATTCACATGAACAAAAATTTGTTAAACCATTTTGTTAACTTGTGCTCAAATCAACAAAAATTTGTTAACCATTGTGTTAGCTTGGGCTCAAATCAACAAAAAAATGTAAAAACGGTCAATGCAGTACTCAAATCAACAAGTTTTTGATGATTTTTTGTTGATTTGGACATAATTTTCTACTAGTGGTTCCCCGATTCCGATGAAGCTTCCTAGAATTTCTATGCTAGACCTCTAGTTTTTAGACTACTCCCCTAATTCCCCTCCTTTGCTAACCTCTAATGTTTGTTTTTTCCCAAGTTTTCTACAACACCCAACTGTTGGAATCCCACCATGAACTTGACCCTTGCTAAACCCCACCCCAAACTGTATTCTTGCTGGAACCCCTTCCGAACTGGACCCTTGCTAAATCCACTTCACTGGAGCCCCTTCCGAACTAGAATCCCTCCCGACTGGATTCCACTGTTGAACCTTTTTGATGGACTCAACTGTTGAACCCACCCCGACTAAGCCCCTGCTGAACCCACCCGACTGGACCTCACTGTTGAACCCCCTTGATAAAGCCCCTCCCGAACAGGACTCCTCCCGATGGACCCAACTGCTGAACCCCCCGATGGTTGGCTATCTATCTGGTCTTGGGATTGCCTAGTCTTGGGCTGGCTAGTTGGTCTTGGGGCTAAGTTGGTTGGCCTCAGGTTGAGCTGGCCAGCCTTGGACTAAGAAAAAGTGTCATTCACACTATCAACCATGCTAATTGGGACCGTAAACAAAATATTGATTCTATCTTTTTGGACACTAAACTTTGGTTAATTTCCAACACGTTTTGGAAACTAAACTTTGGAATGAACTGAAGGGGAAGTGCAAAGCTTCGGCGTAGATTTGAGTTTAACACCAAATTTAGGACTACTTGCCCCTAGGAGTTCAAAGCCTTGCCGTTTTGTAGACTTTTAACACACAATTTAGGACTAGAAGCTGACACGAAAAAGTAGAATTTTGTCACCCCAAGGGAAACCACTCCACTCTTTTCCTAACAAGGACGAACAACAAGACTCAATGTAATATGGAAGACTTTGGTTAGTACAAAAATGGAGGAAACTTGTGGTTAGTAGAAGGGAAGTTAGTATAACAAGGAAAATATGGAGCTAGAGGTACGATGGAGGGTTGCTCTAGGGTTAGTACAAGACACACAAAAAGGACTATAAAAGACACTCAACTAGTACAAGGACACAAGGACGCATACAAGGGTTACAGGGACTAAAAGAAGGACCCCCACGGACCTTCAAAATTGGAAATAAAACAACAAGAGGAGAAAAAAGTGCTCCAAAAACACTGTAGGGAGTTTTGGCCAAATTACCCAAACATCAAAGATAGTTTGGACCCACAAACCCAAAATAAGTATTGAGAGTGTTGTAGAAGGGAAAGTGGAGCCCTTATATAGGTTTCCAAGGGACCATCCCCCCCCCCTAAACTTACTACTAGTAACCTCAGATCCTTCTGGATTTTCATCCTTATTTTTGAGATTTTCTCCTAATTTTGGATTTTACACTGGCCCTAAAATCTAACTTTTGGAGTTTAACTCCAAATTGCAAATGTATTGCGCCAATGGCTTCAAAAGGCCATTTTTAGCCTAAGAGACCCCGTACCCCCTATTCCCATTGCTAAAAATCCATCGAAAACTAACACCAACTGAAACCAATAAAAAGGTAAAAATCTAACTTTGGGAGTTTATCTTTTCTGACTTGGATAACTAGCTAGATTTGTCATGAGGGTCCTAGGGAATAAGAAAAGACCCCTTGATGACTTCGTTCCGACTTCGTGCACTCCTAGGACACCGGTCAACTCCACGAAGACCCTACCGTAATCAATAATTGGGGGAATGTTGGTGATTCGGCTGCCTCCCGCTATTGGAACACTATGAAATTTGTCGGGGCGCGTTATTAACATAAAAGAAGCTAATCTAATTTTTAGTGAGATTTTATCACAACTTAGGTAATTTATATGAATTTTCCATTGTGGTCTTTGGTGGTTGACCGCGTGGAAAAAAATCCTCTGGAGATCAGAAAAAACAGAGACTTTTTGAAGAAACTCTCATAGAATTCCCCAAGCCACGTGCCACTAGTAGAAAATTCAGGGTCCAACTTCACAAAAAAGTGTTGATTCGGACAAAATAGTTTGTGTTGATTTGGACCTGCTGATTTGGACAAAAATCAACAAGTTTTTGTTGATTTGGACAAAATTCTAGCTAAAACTTGTTGATTTGGACAAAAATTGCAACTAAAACTTGATGATTTGTACATAATTTTCAACAAAAATTTGTTAATTTTTTTTCAATTTTTTAATTTTGAAAAAAAAAAATTTAAAAACTGCCATGCGAGTGCCACGTGGCACCGCCATGCAGGCAGCACCTAGGTGGCACCCCACGTGGGCGGGGTGCAATGGGGTTTGAACCTTGCACCCCTTGGCTAGTAGTGCAAGGTCTTACCCATTGCACCATGCGAAATATTACATGACCACAATGGGAAAAAAAAGTTATTTATTTCGGTTTTCAAATTTTGGTCATTTTTGGTTTAATTCAGCAGACTTTGGAGGCTAATTTCTCATATTATAGTACCTTTTTTCAAAAAACTTCAAACTAGTAAAATTTGAAAGATCAATTAAAATTTCATCTCCAAAAATCCGTTTGTGATTTTGAGTTTTCAGTAAAACGTTATGGGCAAAATTCAGAGAGGGTTTGGAATGAAATTATTTTTTGATATTTACAAACACTCTCTCTGAATTTTGCCCATAACTTTTTATTGAAGACTCAAAATCACAAACGGATTTTTGGAGATGAAAGTTTACTTGATCTTCCAACTTTTACTAGTTTGAAGTTTTTTGAAAAAAAAGACTGTACTATGCAAAAACAGCCTCCAATGTCTGCTGAATTGAAAAAAGACTGAATTGTGAGTTAAGTAGTTAATAGAAAATATTTCTATTGCTTATACAATGTCAAACTTGGTGGTTTAAAAATTTTCCACATGAAATTTTAGTGTTAAAAACTTCAATTCAATTAAAGATATTTTAAATATTTGGCAAACATTTTACTAGGAGGTGGTTTGGACACAATTCCTATTCAAGTTTTTTGTAATGTAGAACATACAATTTGAATAGCTCTAAATTAGAATTTGGAAATTGCTCATCTAGAATTTAAATATTTAAAAAATTTTGTGTTCAAGAATTGTGTTGAAAGTTTAGAATTAAATTTTGTTTTTTTAAAAACACGCTTGATTTTCATTTTTTTTTAAATTATTAAGTAGAAGCAAGTTCAAGATTGAAAGAAAAACTAAAGCGTTAATAGCTCTAAAATGGAATTGAAATACAATAATGTCAACGGTGAGATTGTTCTAAATAGGAAACTTAAAGTTGTTAAACATTTTTTTTTGAAAAATTGTGAGAATTGCATCCAAAATTGCATCCAATAAGTTATTTTTTCAAGAAGATGTTCAAATTGCCCGAAAAACAAAATTGTTTTTAACTTTCATAGTACTAATCAAATGGAATGAATAAAAGCTTCACATGTAGACAAAAATATGATTTTCAAGAAGGAAAAAATTAAAAAATTAATTTCAAATTTTTGTACATTTCTTATTCTGCCTAGTGACGTGAAATTTATGGTTAAGATGCCATAACTTTTGCTCCCGAGCACCAACTGAAATAAAATCTATATTACCACGAAGCTAATAAGTTTTTCTATCTTATGAGGAGGTTTCAAAAAGTTTAACTAAAAATTAAGATCATACAAACTTGCCCGAAATCCATTTTGTCCACCGAGGGGACAATGGTCCTTTAGGGGTCAGAAAAATTTAAATTTAAATTTAAACCTCTAAAGAACAAAGTAGAATTTTTTGACAATATTTCTAGTGTTTTTATTCATGTATTTAGAAATTGATTTCCCTTTTTTTTCCTTTAAAATTTTACACAACATGTGGTGAAGGGATAGTTTGAAGGACTCACAATTTTTATAACTTTTGATTACATCATGAGAAAGTTATTGTATGATGTATAGATTTTCTAGATATGTATGCATGTTAGCCAAGTAGATTTGAATGTTTTTTCAAATAAATAGGAATTTCAAATTAGTTTCTAAAATAGGATGCAAATAGAATTTCAAATTAGTTTCTAAATAGGATGCAAATTTTTGACTACAACATGTACATTAGTACATTACAACCATTAGGTTTGGAAATCTTTAGTTTCATTACTAGAATTCTTTTCATTGAATGTTGTAAATCAATCTCTATTTATATCCACTTATTATTTTCTCCAAGCATGAATATAAAATATTTTTTGTTGCAATTTTTAATATAGATTCTTTAACATATTTTTTTAGCATATGATGGAAAATTACAAATTGTAGAATTGATATGTATCTAAATTTTTCAAATAAAATTTTGGAAAAATGAAATATAATCATTTGGTATGAATGAAACATTTTTTTTTTTAAATCCAAGCATCATGATGTTGCAATTGGTGAAGTTTTTTATTTTACAATTTCAAGATGGAAAATAGGTCAAAATAAATATAAGTTAGATCATTTAGTTAAATCTATTGAAAAAATAAATATAAATGAAGATTTAAGCCTTCTTTGAAGACTAATATTTAGAAGCAATTACGGGCCTTTCATATGTTAAAAACCTTGATACAACCAAAGTTGAATTACATTATGAATTTAATTAGAACTTCAATCAAATTCAAAATATAATTGAAAATAAAATACGATTTGAACTCTAAATTCATAATTTTTGAAAAATTCTTAAAGATTTCAAAAACATTCCACAAACAATCCAAAAACAACTCCAAAAACAACCTCAAAAAATCCAAATCCTCCCCCCTCCCCACACCTCCTCAAACCTCCTCAAACAACCTCCAAAACAACCCCCAAACAACTCCAAAAACAACCCCCAAACAACTCCCAAACAACCCCCAAACAACTCCCAAACAACCCCCAAACAACCCCCCAAACAACCCTCAAACAACTCCCAAACAACCCCAAAACAACCTCAAAATAACCCCCAAAACAACCCCCAAAACAACCCCCAAAACAACCCCAAAACAACCCCAAAACAACCCCAAAACAACCCCAAAACAACCCCAAAACAACCCCAAAACAACCTCAAAACAACCCCCAAAACAACCTCAAAACAACCCTAAAACAACCCTAAAACAACCCTAAAACAACCCCAACACAACCCTAAAACATTGAACAAAAACATGTTGATTTGGTTGTTGCACTATTCACATGAACAAAAATTTGTTAAACCATTTTGTTAACTTGTGCTCAAATCAACAAAAATTTGTTAACCATTGTATTAGCTTGGGCTCAAATCAACAAAAAAATGTAAAAACGGTCAATGCAGTATTCAAATCAACAAGTTTTTGATGATTTTCTGTTGATTTGGACACAATTTTCTACTAGTGTGCCAAGTCTTGAGTCACTCTTGCGCAAGGTTGGTAGAGAGGTAAAAATTCAACTTTTCTTGGATTACCGGCAGTCAGGGAATCTTTCATACGTGAGGGAATCTTGGCAAATTGATTTCGTTGTGGACTCCCTGACATGTTCCTAATCTGAGAGCACTTTACATTGGCCGTGGATTCCTTCATATAGCCTGTCTTGGAAAAGTGACACCTACATGCTAACAATTGAGGTTCCTAATATTTTGTTGATGGAATGGGGAAACTAGAACCTATCTTTGAAGATTTATATAAAGACCTCCCGATCTCTCTCGAGACCAATTTAGCCAAGCATGGTCACATGCACTAGATCTGGGCTATTTCGGGTAAGTTCCCTACAAGTCTATTGTTTCCCACTACTTTGGGGTTCTAACCTATTTACAAGTGGGATTTGTAGGTATTCTAAGGATAAAAGGCTATTTATGACTAAAAGCTATATTGGTACGTGACATACTTATTTTGGTTCTACACTCTTTGGGGGACTTTCTGTATAATTTTATGCCTTAAACTATAACAACCAAAAAAAAAAACTATGAGTTCCAAGTGACGAATTTGGGTCTCACAGGCCCTCAGCCTTCCTATTAGCCATGGTCATGTCCCAATAGTCTGCATTGTTGGTGCCAAAGCGAGCAAAATAATCCGCTAGTTGTTTGTATTCAAGAAGTAACTAGTTCCACTTGCTTTTACAACAGAACCGTCATGAAGCACTGTTGAGAATCCAGCTTGCATCACTTGAGTATTGATTTGTATCCATTTATTGGCATTAAAATTCATTAAATCATGATTGTCCAAGGTGCCTACCTCCTTTCAAATAAGTCACGTTTTGCTTGAATTAAAGTAGCCACCTCCTGTGGTAGCCAATTAGGACCTCGCTCTTTTCTCATGCGCTTTACAAGATTCGACGTACTTACGATGTGCGTAGGACCGACAATTGGTACATAAGCATTCTACAAACCGGGACTTCTTGCAATCCATGTAGAGACGTTGCTTCGGCCGACACAAGGCATTCGATAGTCACTGCTTGAACCTGCAAATGGGCGCCAAGACGATGTTGTTATGGCTTCTCAAAGTGTAAATTTAGTCCATTCAAATGTTTTTATAAGTACAACAATAATGCACTACATTGCTACATTGTCATGGATTGAGTACTTCTGCAGGATTGATGCATGCACAAATAATATCATGAAAGAATGGAAAGGCTAAACTCACCTTGAGCGGAAAAAGGCGTTGGTGAAGGTCTTCGGGAGGTCTTCTCACATTTCCAGCATTGAGGTAACATAAATCTGCACTAAAAAAAATGAAAATTCATGAATCTCACTAGATCGTCGGAGTTTGTGTGTGTGTTGTAGGTCAACATACATGTATGACTTGAAATGGAGTAGATGGGGAAAAAAATGGGAAACTCACCTTCAATAGCGGCAGTGGCTGCTACATTCCCACCCCTATAACTACGTTGAAACTATCAATTCTCCATATCGATAAGACCCTACAATGAAACGGGACGCTGTGACTTCAATAATTCAATAATTCAGGTATTTGACACACTACCTTCCAAGACATTCATTGTATGAGTACATGCAGCTCATACAATTTATGTAGAAAAAAAAGGCGTTCACCTAATGATCGAACAAGGTACGCAATTGTTGAATTCTGAAGCAAGTGTACGGGATACAATGTTTGCAAATACAAAGTCCATGCCTTTCCAAGACGATTTATAAGTGAAAATGAGCTTGTGATGCCCATGCACAATGAATTGGAAGTGCGTATGTAGCCACCATAGTCACTACACTACAACAATAGCAATGTTTTATGACTGTAGAAATATGATTGAGGATGACTAGTGACTGCTCACAGTCATATTCTTGGATGCCAACACCTTGGGGAGAAAGATGACTACAAATATGACTGCTAGTCTTTTTTAAGCCTTATACTTTACAAGCGTATATTATATGCCAATTGAGAACACCAAAGTATTTCATAGAGAACGTAGAGAGCATATTTAGAAAACTTTGAGTCATATTTCTAGTCATATTTTCATGGGAGCAACATTTTTTTATTTTCAAGTAGCCCAAGAAAAATATGGGTAATACAAAAAAAATATGGACAAATCATTGTTTAAAATTTTGAAATCCTAGCCAATTCTTTTTTTGGATTTTCAAACCTAATCACCACTTTTTTCGAGTTTTGAAACCCTAGCCATCATTTTTTTAGGATTTTGAAATCCTAGCCATCACTTCTTTAGGGTTTTGAAATCCTAGCCGCCACTTCTCTTAGCTCTTTTTCTTTGCTTTTTGTTATCTCTTAGCTCTTATTTCTTATTACTTCTTAGTTGTTGCTTCTTAGTTGTCTCTTAGCTCTAACTTGTTGTTACTTGTTGTTTTTTGTTTCTTAGTTGTTGGTTTTTGAAGGCCTTATTCGTTATATTTGGACAAATGGTAGTCTCAATTTTATCCTCGAGTCGAAGATAAACAGTCATAACTATTCAATTTTGAAACTATTTGGAAATTTGAGACTTTAAAATGTTACTATGTATAAAAGCCTTTCACTGCCAAAAGATTGCAGTCTCAACTTATCCTCGACTCGAGGATAACTCCATAAAATTGTTTTAGGGCAAAAGTCTCAAAATCTGTCGATTGTCCAATTATAATGAATAAGGCCTTTTTGTTGCATTTTAGTTCTTGTTGCATCTTAATTCTTACTTCTTGTTGTTTTTTAATTTATAAATCTTGTTTCTTCTTCTTGTATTTTAACTCTTTCTTCTTCTTAGTTTATGCTTTTTGTTTCCTCTTATTGCTTTTTAGTTCTTACTTCTTATTTTATTTTTTTGCCTCTTAACACTTGTTTCTTATTGCCTCGTGGTTGTTATTTCTTGTTGCATCTTAACTCTTGTTTGTTGTTATCTTTTAGCACTTGCCACTTTTTTCTTCATCATCATTTTTATTCTTCCTACTCTAAACTTGTGCAATTGTGTTATATATTTTGTGTTGTTGTAAACCTTAGAAGGTTGAGCTTTATTGTTCATTCACTAAAAATTAACTTTTCATTTCTTTAATTGTATATGCAAGCACCAAAAGTTGAAACAAAGTTGTTGGAGGCTACTTGTAATCCAATAGAGCCATTTTCACATTATTGTAAGGAATATAAGCCCTATTGAGTTTTGTGAATGATTCATTGTGATATATATGTTTTGTATTGTTGGATAATAAATGTCAATGAAAAGAGTTGCATTCCTCTTTGCATTCTCCCTCTCTAATATGATTGTCTCATGTATATCTCTAAAATCATGAGTATGTGTTCTTAACTACATGAAGTGTTTTTAACTACATGAAGTGTTTTTTTCAATTGTTAAATCATTTTGATGGATAATTGCAATGTATCATGTCCATTTAAAATGCATGAAAAATGTAAGTGTAGTTTGTAATTAAAGCTATTTTGGACCTCAATCACCCCAATCACAAACTACACACAAATTTTAAAAACATGACTCAATTATCCAAAATATCACTTGCTTGAGTTACATTTCACAAAATATATTGGCCAAAATATAATTAGTTATAGTCATATAATGCTCATACTTATGTGAGTCAAAATGTAACCTTACACATCCCAAAATATGACTACAATCAATCATAAAATTACTAATGACATCTACATTAATTACCATGTAATCAAAAATATGACTCACAAGAGTCATATTTCACATTAGTAAAGAGTATGATTCACAAGAGTCATATTCATATTCCACATCATCCAAAATATGACTTATGAGAGTTATTTTCTATATAGTAGAAAATATGACTCACAAGAGTGATAATCCACAATTCACATCAACAAAAGAATTGACTCGTCACAGTCATATTCCACATCAACAAAAAATATGACTCATTGTAGTCATATTCTACATTTGCCAAAATATGACTCATTGCAGTCATATTCCATGTCAATCAAAATATGACTCACCACAGTCATATTCCACATCAACCAAAAATATGACTAAACAAAGTCATATGCCACATAGGATTTTTTTTCTTTACCCGCATAGCTCATTAAAAAGTCAAGCCCCCAAGGATAGTCAACGTATACACCACGTTGACAAAATATGACTAATTATATCTCCAACCCATATGACTCAAAATATGACTGATGTCCGAAGCAACTCGTCAATAATGATTGGACCCAGTCATATTCCAAGTCATCTACAGTGATTTCCGTGTGAGTCATATTTTTTGATTTTATGACTCACTGCAGTTATATTTTGCAGTCATAAAATACTACTTTTGTTGTAGTGCTAGCTTGTTCGGCTGGCAGCAACATCGTTTAATTGCGTTCCAATCAGTTGTCCTAAACCCTTCTTACCACTTAATTGGGCCCTCCACGTCACATTAACTAAAACCGCCCCTAAAATTCTTCAATCTACGTTTTCCCATAATTAAATTCCTACATAAAAGTGTCTACAATTGTCTGGATTATAAAATTTAGCCACCAACTATCTGCTTTTTTCCCATGCCAAGAAAGGAGACACGTCGGTTTGGAAGTTCCCAAAGCATGTTGGTCTAACTACCTCCGCACTTCTCTCCATATGAGCGACTGTAACTACGGCCCCTAACGCCAAGTATAGACGGGCCTTTAGAGAACTTAGCACTATTGTAAGTAACACTTTAAATATTTAATTTGATTTCATAGATATCAAAACAATTTCACTTATATCAATGCTAATTTGAATTCAATCATTTCTTTTATTCATTAGTAGTAAAGTTTTAAAGATTTGGAATTTAACTAATCCCATTGATGACCTTTAGGTTGGTAATAGTTTAGCTTATTTTTTAAGTGACTTTTGGGATTTTTGTATTAACATAAATAGGGTTCCTTTTGTAATCATAAAGTGCCTTTCAAGGTACCACAACTAAAATTGAAGCCATGACTGGATTGATGAAATGAAGTCATGAAAAAAATGGTAGAATGAAGCCAAGACAAAAATAATGGAATTTTGAAGTCACAAGACTAAAATTTAAGCCCATTGAGAGAATTCAATTTTTTTTGAAGGAACCAATAGGAATCCTTTGCATTCCAAGGCAAAAGATATTTGAATTTTTTTTTAAAAGAATATGAAAGCTAAAAGGATTTTAAACCAGTCAATGGGAATCAAATCTTTGAAGTTTGTGTATTGGCAAATATAGGGCCCAAGGTTGGTAATTGGTCAACATGCATCTCCAAAGTTCACCATAATAAGTTCACAATTACCAAAGACTTCTATGTCAACTTCACACTTCATTTGTAAATACCTATGAATGTGATTTTTGTATTTACTTTCTAGAGATGTGATTAAATGTCTTGTAATAGTTATAAAACAATTTTATTTTTTCTTAAAATTTGAAGTTAATGTGAATTTCTTGAATGAAAAGTGAATCAAGTCATATTAAATGCAATTGATGCTCAAAAAAATTGAAATTTTTTCTAGGTGTATTTTATAGTATCAATCGTAACAGTGCATATTTTTTTATCATATCATCCTAAAAGTAGAAAATTAGCAATCAAATTTCCAAACTGCTAATTAATATTTCAAAAAGAAATATATATTTTAAGTGGAATCACAGATGAATAGCTAAAGAGTATCAATGATAAATTGATTTCCAATAGAAATTAATCTAATGCTTTCCTAGCTCCAATATCTCTGTGAAAATTCCCATGTCCAAGGTCTCTTGACTCCCAAAACTTCATTCTCATGTCACTTGCTAGCATAGAGAGCAATGGAACCCTAGTTCAATATTTAAAACATGCTCAAAATAGATTTGTCCCTTTATATCCAACTCTTTGTAGACCAATTTTGTTTTAAGTATAAAAATTTATATTTAGAAATGCAAAGATATAAATTTATTAATTAAATACATTCTTAATGTAGTAATATTCACCAATCAAAAGAAAAGAGAAAATAAATTTAGTACAATTATTAAGTTTTTACGATCTATTTGTAATTTTTGTTCTATTTTTTTCATTTTCATTTTTTTTTGTGCTTGCATTATTTTTAAAAATTCCCTTGACTTAAAATTTTACATTAAATAGTTATAGTGGAGCTCATCCTTCATTAATAGGACTTTATTGTTCATTGGATATCTTTTTCTAAGTCACTACTCTTAAAAGCAAGGTAATGATTTGCACAAATTAACATTTGGTTCTTAAGACTTGCTTTCAAGTTTCAACTAAATATTTTATGAAACAAACACTAAGCAGATTTTTCCAGGTTTATTAGCATACTTGCAGTCTACTACTTCATTTGAAAATTTATTTTCTATCAATCTTTTCATTAGGAGAATTATGGAATTGATTCATAATTATTTAATTCATGTATCTCTTCAGTACAAATTAATCATTTATTCAAAAGTAAAGCTATTTCTTAGACATTTGTATTAATTTCTAAAGTCTATAAATTTCATAAAATTGGAGCTAAACTTGTACATGGGTTCCATTATTTGGAATCTCACATTTTTTAACACATCTATTTATTATTAAATCTAAATCTCAGGTCATTCATTGATCTTACTCAAATGATTTAAAAAAAAATTAATGTATAAAAGTCACTTCAATGGTCATTAGTTGAGAATCAATTGTTTTATTTTTTGTTTAGGATTCATGAACATTTAAAAAAGAATTCAACAATTTTGAACCATGCATTTCAAAAATGATTATTTAATTAATAAAGGTATGTTCACACTTGGTGTTAAAGAGTGTTGTTACTTGGGTCTTAGGAATAAATTTAAACCTACTTTTGGACCATATTCACATTGCAAACATCACCCCTGAGACCAAGTGCAAATATACCTTTAGTTAGAATCAAGCATATTTTGTAAATACCTATCAACCTATTGCTCAAAATTTGACCAAAATCATTTTTGGATATAGTAGGATATCTTTCTCTAAGTCACTATTCTTATAATTTTATTAATATGGAAGTACTTCAATTGCAACAAAAAATGTATTTGAATAAAGTTGGAAATATCAAATATATAGAAAGATTTGGTTTTAAATAGGTAAGTAAAAAGTGAATAACAAGATCTCCTACTTAATAAATGTAGGTTTGAAATTTTTTAATAATACATTATAAAGAGTATCTTTCTTGTCTTTCTTGTTGAACTTTTCTAATGTTCACAATGATTATTTAGGTTCCTTATATATTACACACTTGAACTCATACCAAACACCAACACATGGTATGCTTGGGATGGTAGTTGTTAGAAGTGCTACCATATATGGCAAATATTTCCCTCCTTATTTGAAAGTTTTTCCATGTATAGAATATAATTTATTTTAGGGATGGAATATCCTCTCCTATGTACACAAGTTAATGAATAATCATCAAAATAATGAATATCAAAATAGGTATGAAAATAAAAGTAAAAGTTGAATCACATAATTACTTCATATGTAGTTACATTAATTTGGTCATAAATTAGACAATGCATAGTTTAAACTCCTCCTATATATTGCATAAAAAATTACTCTCATACATACTTGATATTTCTCCATGCACATGATAGAAACTATTCTAGCAAGTATTATAGCAATAAAATATTCTACCTTGCCTAATCATTTAGTATGCTATATTTTTAAAGCAATCCTACTACACTATGTTTGAGCACTTTGGGTGGTTAAAACTGGTTGAGAGCTTGAGTGAAGTGTTTCATGGGTACATGGAACACACAAAATTAAATAAAAAATCACAAGAGTACTAAAAAAAATGAGAAACACCACATTGACCACATGATTCACCCTTTTGATCCCACATATACTCCACCATCTCCATGTAAGAGTATGCCACCTAATTCCAAACTCTTTCTAAAAACAACCCTTGTAGATTCTTGCCTAAAATGTACTCCTATTATTCACGAGAGTCTAGGTCAAGTTTGAAGATACATCATTTCAATAATTTATTCATATAGTGCTCCAAAAATGTGTTCTAAAAGAATCTTGAATCTCCTTTTGACTTCTAACCAAACCCTACAAAACCTTTTTCAATATAATAATGGAAACCACATTGAATTGTTTATTTGATTGCTTCTAGGTGAAATTACTTTAACTATCATCATGTGATGCCATATTTGTTGAAAGTACTAACTTCAAAAACTTCCCAATTGTGTTGTAGCAATTGATAAAATATTCCCAAATGAGTGGACACAACCTCACATGCATATCATTGTATAACAAGGCAACGATCCTTCCCGCACCAGGAAGGTGTTATGCTTTGCAAGATGCTTGAGAGGATCTTAGCAGGTTATAGAAGGATTGGAATTAGTGAAGCTACCAATACGACTTTTTTGTTCACTGTAGGGGTCCTCTTTTCAAGGATGCAAAGGCCCCTTTCCTCATGGATAAACAATGTTGCGTGAATTTGTTGTGTTGTAGCAATTGATAAATATTTCCAAATGAGTGGACACAACCTCACATGCATAACATTGTATGATGAGGCAATGGTCCTTCCTATGCTAGGAAGGTGTTGTGCTTTATAAGATGCTTGAGAGGAACTTAGTAGGTAATTCAAGGATTGGAATTAATAGTTGAGGAGCCACTAACACGACTTTTTTGTTCACTATAGTGGGCCCCTTGCCTCATTTGTAAACAATGTTATGTGAATCTGTTGTATTGTAGCAATTGATAAAATATTCCCAAATGAGTGGATACAACCTCACAAGTATGACAAGGCAATGGTCCTTCTCATTTTGGGAAGGTGTTATACTTTGCAAGATGCATGAGAGGAACTTAGTAGGTAATGCAAGGATTGAAATTAGTAGTTAAGGAGTCACCAATACAACTTTTTTGTTCACTATAGTGGGTCCCTTGCCTCATTTGTAAATAATGTTGCGTGAATTTGTTGTGTTGTAGCAATTGATTAAATATTCCCAGATGAGTGGACACAACCTCACATGCATAACATTGTATGATGAAGCAATGGTCCATTCTACTTTGGGAAGATGTTATGCTTTGCAAGATGCCTGCTAGGATGCCTAAAAAGGGACTTAGTAGGTAATTCAAAGATTGGAATTAGTAGTTGAGGAGCCACCAATAAGACTTTTTTGTTCACTATAGGGGTTCTTTTTCTCAAGGTTGCAAAGGCCCCCTTCTTCATGGATAAATAATGTTACGTGAATCTATTGTGAACTTTAGGTGAATTATTCACCTTTTTTGCATTTAATTAGTAATTAATTCTTTTTAAATGTTTTGGGTAGGAAGTGGGAAGGTGGAATATTCAAGAGTTTGTTTTATCAATTGACTTATTTCTATTGACTTATTCCTATTGGATAAAATTTATTGTAATGATGAAATATTCTCTCCTTTATGCACAAGTTAACAAACAATGATGAAAATAATGAAAATCAAAATAGATATGAAAGTAGAAGTAATTTATTAAATTTTTGCATTAATTAATTTGGCCCTATGCTATACAATGAGTAGTTAAAATTGCTCCCAAACTATGCATCCAAAAGATGCATATACACCACCTGTGTTTGTCACCCCTCACTCAAAAAATCCAAGATCAGTGAATGATGTGCTTCAAAATATTAATTTCCCTCTTTCATGCCATTGATCTGAATTGCACAAAAAAATAGTTTTGACTGAATCCCTATGATTAGCCTCAAATACAATATTTACATAATGAATAATACAATATATGGTATATTAATATATATAGATATATGGTATATTGATGTACAAATGCAAGTATTGATATGGGATATGGTGCCTATATCCCATATTGATTGTAGTGACAACAACTACCAAAAAAATGTAAGTATTCAAGGGGTACAAAATGAATTTCACAAACACATTGTGATTGTGAATTAGTTAATTCGAAGATTGTGTCACTATGCACCCACAATTACTCCCAAACATACTTAATATTTTTCCATATATGGGATAGGAACTATTCTAGTGAATATTCTAGCATTAAAATATTCTCTCTTACCCAATCATTTAGTATGCTAGATTTTTTAAGCAATCCTACTATACTTTGTTCAAGCACTGTGGGATTAAAAGTAGTCATGAATTTAAGTGAAGTCTTTGATGAGTACATGGGATGCACAAAATTAACCCCTAAAGTCCGATTGTCCCCTTGGGGGACAATTTGGAATTTGGGCAGGTTCCTATGGGCTGAAATTTTACCCTAATTTTTTGAAACTTTTTTGGAAGATAGAAAATCTGATAAGCTTTGTGGGAATATACTTTTTTATTTCAATCGGTGCCCGGAAGCAAAAGTTATACCACAAAAAGCCAAGAACTGAACTCGGTGGGCAGCAAAAAAAATATTGCAAAAATTCAAAATAAATTATAATTTTTTTTTTCTCAGATACTATATTTTTGTCTACATTTGAAGCTTTGATTCATTCCATTTTGATTAGTGATGTGAAAGTTATGAACAATCTTATTTTTTGGGCAATCTAAACATCTTTTTGAAAAAAAAACCCTTATAGGATTCATTTCAGAATGCAATTTTCAAATTTTTTCAAATTTTTTTTTCTTACAAGGTTAATTTTTCTTCCTAGAACAATCTCACCGTTGGGATTATTGTATTTCAATCCAATCTAAGAGCTATTAACAATTTAGTTTTTCTTTCAATCTTGGACCTACTTCTACTTGACAATTTTTTGAAGTATGAAAATCAAGTTTTTATTTTTTGAATTTTTTTTCCTAGACTCCCAACTCAATTCTTCAACACAATAAATTTTAAATTCAAATTCCATAGTGCACATTTTTTTCCACATAGAAATCAAAGTCATCTAAAATTGCAGTCTAGTGTTCAAAAAAACTTGTTTTTTCAACTTTGAATGCTCATATCTCTCAATCTGTACGGTCAAACTTCATGAAATTCTTACCACGTAATTTCAAACAAGTAAAGTTCAAGATCCTACGGTTCAGTTCCAGAAAAATTATTTCTTTTGTTTTTTTGGACAAACGCATTAGAAATGGTAGTTTTGAGTGTTTTTTGACAGAAAAATGGCCTTGGGACTTTAGGGGTTAAATAAAAAACTCACAAGAGTGACGGAGAAATAGAGACACCACACTCACCACATGATTCACCCTCTTAATCATACATATACTCTACCATCTCAATATAAGGTAATGCTACCTAATTTTTACCCCTTTCTAAAACCAAACTCTTTCTAAAACCAACCCATATAGATCCTTGTCTAAAGTTTATACCTACTATTGATGAGAATTTGGATAAGTTATAAAAATATGTATTTTCAATACTTTTAAAAATAATAGTTTATTTATATAGTGTCCAAAAATCTATTCTAAAAGAATCTTCAATCTCCCTTTGATTACCAACAAGAGCCCCAAACAAAATGCAATATAATAATGGGAAGTGTGTTGAATCCTTAATTGGGTTGTTTCTAAGCAAAATTACCTTAATAGTCATCATGTGATGCCATGTTGGTTGAAAATACTAACTTCAAAAACTTCCCAGTTGTGTTGTAGCAATTGATAATCAATGCACATCATTGTATAACAAGGCAACTATCCTTCCCACACTAGGAAAGTATTATGCTTTACAAGATGCATAAGAGGATCTTAGCAGGTTATACAAGGCTTGGAATTAGTGGTTGAGGAACCACCAATAAGACCTTTTTGTTCATTGTAGTGGGCCCCTTGCCTCATGGGTAAACAATGTCGCATGAATTTGTTGTGTTGTAGAAATTGATAAAATATTCTCAAATGAGTGGACACATCCTCACATGCATATCATTGTATGACAAGGCAATGGTCCTTCCTATGCTAGGAAGGTGTTATCCTTTGCAAGATGCTTGAGAGGAACTTAGTAGGTAATTCAAAGATTGGAATTAGTAGTTGAGGAGACAGCAATAGAACTTTTTTGTTCAATGTAGTGGGCCCCTTGCCTCATTTGTAAACAATGTTGCGTGAATGTGTTGTATTGTAGCAATTGATAAAATATTTTTACAAATGAGTGGACACAACCTCATAAGTATGACGAGGCAATGGTCCTTCTTACACTAGGAAGGTGTTGTGCTTTATAAGATGCATGAGAGGAACTTAGCAGGTAATTCAAGGATTGGATTTGTGGTTGAGGAGCCACCTATACAACTTTTTTGTTCACTGTAGGGGCCCTCTTTTCAAGGATGCAAGGGCCCCTTCCTAATGGGTAAATAATCTTATGTAAATTTGTTGTGTTGTAGCAATTGATAAAATATTCCCAAATGAGTGGACACAACCTCACATGCATATCATTGTATGACGAGGCAATGGTCCTTCCCACACTAGGAAGGTATTGTGCTTTGCAAGATGCCTGAGAGGAACTTAGCAGGTAATTCAAGGATTGGATTTGTGGTTGAGGAGCCACCAATACAACTTTTTTGTTCACTGTAGGGGCCCTCTTTTCAAGGATGCAAGGGCCCCTTCCTAATGGGTAAATAATCTTATATAAATTTGTTGTATTGTAGCAATTGATAAAATATTCCCAAATGAGTGGACACAACCTCACATGCATATCATTGTATGACGAGGCAATGGTCCTTCCTACACTGGGAAGGCGTTATGCTTTGATATTTGATTGAGAGGGACTTAATAGGTAATTCAAGGATTGAAGTTAGTGGTTGAGGAGCCACCAATACAACTTTGTTGTTCACTGTAGTGGGTCCATTTCTCATTTGTAAACAATGTTGCGTGAATTTGTTGTGTTGTAGCAATTGATTAAATATTCCCAGATGAGTGGACACAACCTCACATGCATATCATTGTATGACGAGGCAACGGTCCTTCCCACACTAGAAAGGTGTTGTGCTTTGCAAGATGCCTGAGAGAAACTTAGCAGGTGATTCAAGGATTGGAATTAGTGGTTGAGGAGCCACCGATACAACTTTTTTGTTTATTGTAGGGACCCTCTTTTCAAGAATGGAAGAGCCCCCTTCCTCAAGGGCAAACAATGTTACGTGAATTTGTTGTGTTGTAGCAATTGATAAAATATTTCCAAATGAGTGGACACAACCTCACATGCATAACATTGTATGACGAGGCAATGGTCCTTCCCACAATAGGAAGGTGTTATAGTTTGCAAGATGTTTGGGAGGGACTTCGTAGGTGATTCAAGGATTGGAATTAGTGGTTGAGGAGTCACCAATAAGACAATTTTTGTCATTGTAGGGCCCCCTTTGCAAGAATGCAAAGGCCCCCTTCACCGCATGGGTAAACAATGTTACGTGAATTTGTTGTATTGTAGCAATTGGTAAAATATTCCCAAATTAGTAGACACAACCTCACATGCATAACATTGTATGACGAGGCAATGGTCTTTCCCACTTTGGGAAGGTGTTATGCTTTTCTATATGATTGAGAGGACTTATCAATTAATGCAAGGATTAGGGTTGGTTGAGGAGCCACTAACAAGATAATTTTTTTCATTATAGGGGACCCATTTTCAAGGATGCAAAGGGCTCCCTATTACATTGGTAAACAATGCTACGTGAATTTGTTGTGAATTCTAGATGAAAATAAGTTTAAAACCATTTTTTGCATTTCATTTATTAATTAATTATACTTTACATTTTTGGGAGAAAATGGGAAGAGTAGTCCAAACAGATTAGTCAAGAGGTTGGTTTGTCAACTCCCCTTGCTCTTTGATATATAACACTCCCTTCGTTTGGAAATAGTATATCCTTTCTCAATGATTGCTTTGTGAACCAAGGGAGTAAATTTTACAGCATAGAATCAACCCCATTTTTTAATTTTTAAGTGAATGGAATCACTCATGGTTCTAAGCCATATAATTCATTAACCACAATGTGGCGCATTCTACTTACTTCCAACTGAACCCCCCCACCCTTCACCCTTCTATTTCAAAAAAGGAAAAGAAAAGAAAAACTTCAAAATTGAACACTCAGATGCAAGGTTCTCAAACTTAACTTATATGTTCATGTACCCAACTAAACCCTATTCTTTCAGTTTTTAATTTAATTTAATTAATTAATTAAATAATTTTTTTGGGTGTGTGTGTTGGGGACTTGGGGGGTCAAATCTCTAATTTGGACACAAGTGGCTAATTTCATTTGTGTGTGCTGAAAAAATTGCTTCAATCATATCTCCTGCCGTACAGAATCAAATTCCTTCCCCAGATCTCATTCCTTGAGAATGTCCAAATTCAGCTTCCCTCCCCCCCCATCGTGAGCCCAGGAGGAAAAAAAGGAGCTGAGCTGGACCCTCTCCCCAACCTACGTGGCACTCCCCTCCCCTTCCCTGGTGCTGCACATGCCCCTGAGCCGCCCTTTTCTCCAGCCCCAATTTCAGGCGATCAGAATACTGTACCATCCAATTCTTGTGAGCTCCGACACACTCCCACCTCTGTTTGTCACCCAAAAGCGACACACTACGCCCCTCGTTCCGCACCCTTTAATGAATTGTACCTTTTTTTTTTCCTAAATTTTTAAAAGAAATCTCGCGTGGTGGTGACGAAGCTCACGATGCACCCATACCATACCATCCCGGTTCATGTATGCTCGTAAGTCTGACTGACTGACTGACTTCCGCCCGGTCATCATATATGTAAGCTCGCTCATCATTTGGTCCGGGTGTTTCGGGTTTCCGTGCTCTCTCTCTCCCTCTCTCCCTCTCTCTCTCTCTCTCACAAGGTTGTCAAGGTTTGCCTCAGAGCCAGTTTGGAGTTCAATTGATTGTTGTCCTCGGTCAAATTGACGGATGACTTGGCCTCTTGAATTCGTTTTTTGAACCTCAGTCCGTCCTCGGTGGTTTTCCATACACCAAGTACATTGACCCGTTTTATTATTGTTCTGGTTTTCGAAAGAAAAAGAACTTGTGTGTGCTCTCTCTCTCAAGGTGTGTCATTGACAGTGTTTTCTGAGGACGAAGACTTCGTTTTCGGATTGCATTTTGGAAGGAAGAATACTGGTACTTAGTACTCGGAATTGTTATTGGAGACGCATTGACTTTGCGTTAAGACTTTGATCTCGCCACTACGTACTTTTCAGTGGTTGGTTTTTGGGCTTCTGGAGGTAAAACACTTGCTTATTGATTTTGATTTCAACTAGTTTCAGATTCCACTGATTTTAACACGCTTTGAATTCTTCATTTTGTCACTTTGATTTGATGAAAGTTGAGCTGTTGTACGTACTACTTACTCCTGATCACTGTCATGCTGGACTCACTGCTGGCGATGAAGGCTTCATTCTGGCAAAGCCATATATAATAAGCTTAAGCTTTGTTCTCATGTTTTGGGTTCTGAAGGTTTCTGAATTGGGCAGGTGGTTTTAATGACACTGCCTGCTTTTGTTTCTTACTTTGGTGGCAAGTTTTGGAGTGCTGGAGACTTGGGATTTTTCTGGTGCACTCTTAGTTGGAAAATGGAAAACACTGACACTCTTACAATCGAGAATAATAAGTGTAGATCTGAAATTTGAGATGAGTGTTGCAAACTGCTACTACTCAGGTTCCTGGTTCCTAGTTGTGAGAGCTCTGACTTTTTCCAAATGTGCCGTTTTTTTGTGTGAATAGTTGTGGACAAAAGGAACATGGTTTTGGGTGATTTTGGTGATTTTGAAATCAAGTTTGTGCACCAAGAATCTTCATTTTCAAGTGGTGATTTTGGATGCACATACTTGACACGAAAAGAAGAGAGAAGAGATAGTCACATTGACTGCTACCTACTTAGATCCAATGTGAATAGAGAGTTTGTTGGACATGTTCAATCAATGTTGCACAGGGTGTAGGTAGCGAGTACTATCCTTGATGCCTGTTGTCGGCAATAGACTCTGTAACTTTTAGCACTGCATCTACGATTGATGCATGTTCGATATATGAAAGTCCAAAGACTTGGCTAGATAACTAATTGTTCCCAAAACCAATAGTACACCCAAAACCGACACTATATATCCTTAGCTTACACTTGATGTACCCAAGTGTAATGTCATTTTTCTTGATTTTGGATATAATTACCTTGGTTTTTTTAATTTTTTTTTAACGTAAATGAAGTGGATCCTATTGACAACTTGGAAGAGCTAAAAAAACTAAGTAGGACTGCAAGCAAGATGATGACAAACCTGCAGCTAACTTAACATCATGTGGGTTCCAGATTCAATGCCCACACTTGAATATTTGATTAGTACCATCGGTAGTAGTACAAGCAGTCAATAAATCCAATCTCATAATGACAAGTACTGCCTATAACATACTCAATAGAATGAAGTTTATCTTTTCTGATGATAAGTTTAGTACAACATTTGGGGTATTTTTTGAGTTTTACAAGCTATTTACTTTTACTTTTAATTCCCATACTGAAGCAGGTTTCTCATATCAAGTCCTGTTTTTTTTCCTCTATTTTTTACTTTAAATCAAAATTTTATAGATTTTTTCACTGTTTGCAACCATTTTTTCCCCTCAATTCCACCTACTAACAATGAACTAATAATGTGCAATTCTCCCCCAGAAATTGAAGTGTAGTACTCTCGCAGTGAAACAGTCCATGTTTGTATGAATGTATGGCTCTTGAAGGTATGTGTTATGTGCACCCCAGAATTGCCACCTAAAATGTACCAAGGACAGTCATTTCAGTCAATGATTCCGAGTGGGTGCACATACCTTAGAGCTTGGAAACCCATGAGCCTTTTTCGTAGATTGTTTTTTCAGGTTATCTGTCATCTTGCTTCATAGCACAGCCTTGATGATGACCCTCCAAGTAATGTACTTCTGAGTAAATATTGATGAATTTTATACATACATTCCGATTTGGTGATGAGTTACGAAATAAAAAATGAGATTTTTCCAGATGACAGTGGACTATAGATTATATATATATATCCGTTTGAAACAACATTACAAAACTGGATGTTGTTTCAATCCATCACTCAATAGGGTTTTTTACCTTGGAATTTTTTTGCTTCTCCATTGCCTGATGCTGGACATAACATAGTGTAATCTTTTCCTCAAAATATTGGTCCCCTTGTACAAATTTTGGATCACAATTTTGAAGTCACCATCTTTTGTAGGCAATCAATCTTTGACACTTTATTTTATGTTCTTTTGAATGTTTTTTCTTCCAGCAAGGGGGTTATTTGACAATATGGCAGATGATTGAGTTATAAATAGAAAAGTGTAGAGCTTCAAGTTCCATAGAAAAATAATGCATGACTATTAATTTTAATCCTCGTCTTCAAAGACCATCTAAATTACTCCTGGTTTGCTAATAATTCTCATTAAATTTAATTGTGTGAATACTCATGTGCTTGTTTGTATAACCTGGTTCAAGTTGATGTCTACATAGTCCATGTCAAGGTTTGTTTTATATGTTACTTGCAGACTTGCACCTACCTACATATCATTGAAGTAAATTTCAAATTAATTCGGTTATATATAAATTGTTTTAATTTCTTGAATGATTTTCTAGTAAGGTCCTTTACTTTGAGTTAAATTGACTTCATCCACTTCTCTCCAACCACAACTGAACTGTCGTCACTCTGAGCTGATGATGATCTCTGAAGTACACAATACCCTTGCCTTACTTGAGAGTCTTTTTTTTTTTCGTAGTTTGTAATTTCCCTCTAGTCGGACACTAAATTTCAGACTTTCAGGCACATAGTTTACCTGACGCTGTCGCCAAGAGCCTCTTTCAAGTCTTGAGTGACTTAACTTAGTATGATCTTCGATGTTTACTGAAACAATGTTAACGCAGAAATATTAAGATAACATTGTTGAACTTCTGCCTGACTGCATTTAGAAGGAAATCAATCTGGAAACTGGCTTGAGTAGATTCATGAGAAAAACTTGAACATCATTCACAAGATTTGTTACAAAGTAGCGCTCCTCGATGTTGTTCAATTCGGTATTTGATTTCTGTTTGGATGTTACGACAGGATTTGTTAATTTACAAAGTAGCCGCTGACTTGTTTGGTGTTTGAATAGATTGCAAATTCAACTAGCTTGATAGAGATTGTCGTAGCAGCGCGAGCATCAGTGGAACTCATAGACTGTCCGGTTTCAGCCAGAGAGATCACGTACCCGACTTGGCTGAAATTAGTGACCAGTGATTTCGATGATGATTAAATTTCGTAGTCTCTTCAAAAATTCACCTTTCGGTCGTAGTTACAAAAGGTTCAGAAGTTTTATGACAGATTGAGCATTTCTAGAGAAATCATGTCATGCTCTAGAAGTCGAGAACTACATCCGATTTGCCTGAAACCCAATTTGCCTAAAGGTATGTGCACTCAGAATCACCACTTGAAATGATTGCATTCTGTACATTTTAGGTAGCGATTCTCGGTGCACATACCTCAGTCTGTAGCTTTGCAAAACGCAGACAGTAGATCATGGTTTTGAAGACGGCTTAATACTTTCAAAGGATCGGAGTTACTTATTTTTATTTCCTGCAAAAGAGTTACAATTTAGAGTCAGAGTGTAGCAGAGAGTCGTCCCGTTCTTGCCGTTCCGAAGTTTTGGTTTCAATCTCGATTCAATCCTGATCCATTGTCACAAACCCCAGCCTGAACTTCCACATATTCTGTGCTTCAAATTAGCCTGTGATATGTCGATCTAGCAGAATCACTACTTCGCCAACCAACATGATCACCACAGTAGCTTTAAATTCCAAGGAAATCATGATGCTGGCTCTAATTAATTGTGGGAGCAGTAGCTAGGATCGGAAGTGATCATGAATCACATTGACAGGGAACAAACTCTGAGAATAGTAATTAATGGTAAGTGCATGATAGCAAAGGACTTTCATGATTCCAGGGGAGTTCGTCTTATAATTGCTCATCTCCTCCTCATCCACAAGCATTTTCACGATCTGCACACAACTTTTGAAGTTTTCTAATCTGCTGATCTTTTTTTTTTGTGGCAGAGCAGCGCGATTTGCCCAAGTCAGTCATCGCGCAGAAGTCCTCAGTTTGTCGTCGTCGCTGGGACTTTCAGGTAACTAATATTTTCACTCACGGGACACTCTTGCTGAAGCTTCGGTGATTCTCTGGTTGGGTTGGCCTTTTCAATACATATAGTTTTCATGAATACTCGTTAAAATAGAAATATAATGGCACTTTTCCTGTTGTCTGTTTGAATTGGAACGGTCTCACATCTGTACAGTACAAGGCCTGATCGACTGAGTGTGTTGTTTTATGCTCTTGAATGTCACGATTGCGGCATTTGGAAACATGCCATTGTTTAACAATCAACACCATTGTTTTTGCACGTCAAGATAGTTGCGAAATCAGTTCTACTGAGGTTCAAATATAAGAAATTGTGGTCTTAATACCAAGTGAAGTGAAGAAGGTGAAATTGTGCTTGCTGGTGAAAGTTGCAGATTTCGCGGTAGCCAATTTTGAAAAACTGTGCGGACTCTTAACATTCTTGTTCTGCCGTTTTGTAGGATTGAATTGAACAGCACCATTGGACTGATGGCATCGCAGTCGAACTCTGATAATATGTGGATGGGCGCTGCAACGCCTGACATCAGGTAATCGATTACCACCCAATCGCAGATGATTGTTCCCATGGCAATGTTCAAAACTGTTGCGAAATTTTTATCAAAAATTATTCTACCCAGAAACATTGAGAGCTACAAAGCAATGGAGATATGAGAGATTTTGTTAAAATGGCATACGAAATTCACCATTTTTCCATTAAATACCTTCTTTAGCCCTAAAGTGTAGGACTAGTATAGATTTCAGACCACACAGTCAAAACTGAAAAGCACTAAGTTCATGGAATACTGGCTTTTTAACAAAATATCAGTTAGAGACCACAGTTTTGATTTTGAAATTTTAGTTCATTTAGCAGTGTTTTTGCCAGCTTGACCTAATTGTGCAAATCACATTTCCGAGAACATTCTACGACATGCTGCACTCAGGAACATGTTGGCAATGGCACTTTGCTGTGAATTATTTATTATCATCAGCTGCATAATCAACTTCCTGTTATGCATCACAAAATACTCCCCTAGTCAAATTCATACAACTTTCATTTAGGGTTTTGATATGACTTTCATATTGATTGAAATCTTAGTAACTTCAGAAAATTTTTAGTAACTTCAGGGTTGCAACTTCAGAAAAATTGCAATTATATAAAACTTTTTGAACTCTGAAGTTTTAAAACTTTTTTCTAAAACCATATTTTACTCCCATTTCATTAATATGAAGTTCATATGAAAAATTGCAGCAAGAGTAGTATTAGATTTCATATGGTTAAGGTCATATAAACTTCATAATTATGACAACTAATGCCAAGGGGCTTTTTTTTCTTCTTATGTGTGTTTCTTTGACAGCATGCTTTCGAATCTGGAGGAAGGATCGTCGTGGAAGACCCCGGCTTCCTCTCAGAACACACCTAACAACATGGATGTCAAGGTATGATATTCTCAAACCTCAAAAGTTTTGTTTTTTATGAATAGTATTACATTGGGTTCCTCTCTCTCTCTCCATGAATAAGGTAGCCACACCTAGTTGCAACACCTAGCTAAATTTAATGCTCCAAAATCTTGCAAAGTAGATTTTGAAAATGTATGCTACCTCAACTCATTATAAAAACTTGTGAAAATTTTGGAGCATCTACTAATAATAGTTTGAACCTGTAACTAACTTAAATAAGACATTGCAAAATGAGTACATATTGCTAACAACCAGGGAGAGTTTGAACCCTTCTAAATTTTGCATAGGGTATCCAAATCATACACTCTTTGGTGCGTTGGAATCCTCTTCGATTTACTCACAACCAAGAAGGGTTTGAACCCTTCTAAGTTTTCTTTAGGGTACCCAAATCATGCACTCTTTGGAGCATTGGAATACGATTTTGTTTTTTTCTAACAACCAGAGGAGACTTTGCAGGACAACGCTGCACCACCAAATTTCAGCAAGGCCTTACTCGAGGACGAGTGGTACACCCCCGAAGCGACCTCCTTGATGGAGCTGAGCTCCTACTCCTCCTCCCCTTACAACGGCATGTCCACAGTCGTCGACACTCGCTCGAGCTTCGGCTTGCTGGAGTCGTCTTTGAATTTCGACACCAGCAACAACAACCTCCTCACTGGCTTCCGCTCGGCCCCGTCCACCATGTGCATGGTCGACGACCTCGGTCAGGGCTCCAGTGCTGGTCTCTTCTCAGGTATTTCTCAAGGTAATAGTTCGTAACACTGACAATACTCTTGGTGGTCTCTTCTCGGTATTCCTCAAGGTAATATAGTTCGTAACACTGACAATTATACTCTTGACTCTCATCATGATTGATCATCAATTCAATTGCGTGTATATCAGTACTGACATTACTGGATTTAGAAGAGGATACGAAAATCATTCGGAACTAGACTCCCTTAGAATGATGTGATTTTCACATTAGCTCAAGTTGCTGAGAACACTGATATGTGAAAATGAATTCTTGAAATTAACACTGCGGTATTCACATTAATTTCTTGTAGCTATAAATTACGTACACTCATTATCATCAACATTGCGCAAAGACACCTACATTTGGGCTCAAAAACGTCACTTTCTCCTAGATATTGATTACACAAGATGTGCACAATCAAAATATGAAAGTCTATGAATTTACTGTTGGTTTTTGGTGCACCTAGAGGTTATACTGTGGAAATTCATAGCTATAAAATCTAATAAGAATAATTTACGTTTAAGAATAGTAACGACGCTCCGTTGTAATTAGGGTAGAAGTTTGTGAACACGTACTGTTGGGGATCTGATCCCATCATCTCCTCTGTTACCAGTAGCAACTCATCTCTTCTAATCCACCTGGTTGTTGGACTGAGGGTGGATATACCCCAAACCAACAGTGATCCTAAAACCAACATTGTGTAAAATTGATATACATTTAAGGTTCTTGAATGTATGCGATTTGCACGCAGTGTCGATTTTTATGTTCGCTATTGGTTTCGGGTATAAGTTCCTACCTTTTAATGGCAAGCGGTTTTAAGCATGACTGAGTTACACGTCTGTGATAACGGCATAAGCTTTGAAACGAGATGGAAATCTCTACAGTCCCTTCAATAGTGCTCTACAGTCTCCCGCTTTGAATGATTGCATAACTAACAATCACACATTGAGTGATAAACAAATTTGGTTTCAAGAGAGTTTGGCTCTTGTACCCAAATTGATCTCTCCAGGAAGCTCTATTGCGTGATCAAACTCTGAAAGCACACGCTAGCATGGTGATTTGAATGCTTAAAGTAACAGAACGTTATTCCAGTACTGGTCTGTCATCACCACAAATGCTGCACTTACCTGCACAAGAGTGGCAAAGCTGAAAGAGTGCTGTCATCAAGTTATGTAGCATTTACCTGCAAAAATAAGAGTGTTGGAAAGCTGAAAGAGTGCTGGATCATGCATGCAGGTGGGCAACTCAGCCGAAGCGTTCCAATGAACAGTTTCAGCTCAGACCTACCACCAGCAACCTTCAACAATCAGCAGGGCATCATAAGCAGCAGCAGCCCTGGCAACATTAGCCTCAGCAACTTGATCAGCAACACACATACGAACTTTCCACAATACAGTCCCTACCCTGCATCCACATCATTTCCTCAAGACGACGAGAAGCTCAATGAATCTGAGAATCTCAGCAATGGGGTCGTGCCATATCACACAAGCAAGAGTTACCTGCAAGCTGGACAGCAGCAGCTTACACTCTTCCAGAAGGCTTCTACTTCTCAAGCTCTTTCGCCTGCTTCCAATGACTCGATGGCCTCCATGGACACGCCAGGCAAAGCCCTGCAAGAGGATCCAAATGACATCAGCTTGGATGCTGATGACTACGACGTAAAAGATGACGATGACCTGGACGAGAGTGGCGATGGCGATGGCGACGGGCCAGAAGAAGGCGCAGGGAATCATGGATTAGTTGAACTGGATCTTCATGGAAAGGGTAACAAGGGTGGGAAGCAACGCGGACTTCCTGCGAAGAATCTCATGGCGGAACGGAGGCGTCGAAAGAAACTCAACGACCGGTTGTACATGCTTCGCTCTGTGGTGCCGAAAATCACCAAGGTGCGTTTGGATCCGTGTATTTCCTTTGTGGTAATGTTTGTAATTGCGCTGCATCGCAAGATTTGCACATATTGGACCTCATGTGGGGATTTTCTTTTGGTCAGGTTTAGATGTCTCGTGATAAACGCGTGCAATGTTCTTCATTGATCTTTGGTGATGTAAAAGTTGGCTTTGACTGTTTAGCGTTTAGTGTTGGATATGTTCTTCAAAGCCAAATTGGACTAAACCAAGTTTTGGTCCTTTAGAGTGTGTTCTTCACAGTCCGATCAATCAAATTGGGCTGAACCCTAAACTATGAAGTTAGGATCCTTTAGAGTACGTTCTTCACAGTCTGA
The DNA here is from genome assembly GCA_947034895.1 of Rhytidiadelphus loreus. NCBI lineage: Eukaryota > Viridiplantae > Streptophyta > Bryopsida > Hypnales > Hylocomiaceae > Rhytidiadelphus > Rhytidiadelphus loreus. The sequence continues at coordinate 18,976,696 of OX344763.1, forward strand.
TCAATCAAACTGGGCTGAAGCCACTAAATCCTAAACCACGTAGTTTCGGTCCTTTAGGGGGTTAAGTCATCTTGTTGTTGTAACGACCATGCTGCTTGTGGGCAAACAGATGGACCGAGCTTCAATTTTGGGCGACGCCATTGAGTACCTGAAGGAGCTTCAGCAGCGCATCAGCGACGTCCACGCCGAGCTCGAGGCTGCGAAGCAGCAGCAGTCGCTGTCGATGCCGTCCAGTCCCACCTGTGGACGCGCCATTCAAAACGGCCTCTCTCTTGGACTGAAAGAAGAATGCCCCGTGCTGCCCAACCCTGAAAACCAACCTCCCAGGGTAAGTGCACAAGACTCTAAACCCTAAACCGCTTATCTCATATTGAAAATCTTGCAACCCTGAAAACCAACCTGCGAGGGTAAGTGTGCAAGCTGCTCATCCCACATACAAAATCATGCTGCGTTAAACCCTGATAACTGTATCCCATATTAGGCGAAATCATGCCAATTCTAACGGTGTTTGAACAGATTTGGGATGGAATTACCCTCGAGAAGCTTTTTCCCTCGACTTGTTCATTTCTAGAAGTGTAAGAAATTTTTGCATAAGAGTTCTGATTGATTGTGGTGACATGCGCAGGTGGAAGTGCGACGACGGGATCAAGCAATGAACGTCCACATGTTTTGTGCTCGTCGTCCCGGAATTTTGCTCTCCACTGTGAGGGCCCTTGATGCTCTCGGCTTGGATGTGCAACAGGCCGTCATCAGCTGCTTCAATGGCTTTGCTCTCGATCTCTTCCGTGCTGAGGTGAGGCTCGGAACCGAACTCGTCTAGGGTTTCACTTTCCTCTTTTCATGCTGTTGAGAGTGCACTGAGAATACCCACTAAACTAAGTTATGTCCTCACCAAAATGAAATTCTTTGGAATGTATGGGACCTTAACCCCAAAAGAATGAGGCCTATCACGAAGGTGATACTCCAGCCAAAATGATCATATCCATGAATGAATAGGTGCTAAAGCACAAAGCCTATCACCAAAGTAATTAAGTCAAAATCATCATATTCTCAGATGCATAGGTGGATTCTTGCTTCACCAGTTTCTCTGAAAGCTTTTCATTGTACAATTTTTTTGTCCTCCAAAAGCATTTTAAGGTTAACCTTGAAAGCATGAGACGTATTAGCAATGTAGTTGGTCAAAAAAATGACCCAATTACATGATGAATAGTTTCATTCTTTGTTTCTAAAGAAGCCTTGAAAGTCAGTCATCAAAACACGTTTTGTTCTCCTTGCCGTTACACACAGTTAATGTGAGCAATATTTAGAAGTTAGAGTGAAGACGAAGAAGTGCTCTCCAACACTGATATTTGGGGTTGTGGAAAATGGACAGGCAAAAGATGCGGCCATAGGACCTGACGAAATCAAGGCGGTTCTGCTGCTCACTGCAGGATATGGAGTGCAGTAAATTTCGACACATAAAATTTGAAGTAATTTCAAATTTAGATACTGTCGTGGTCGTCGTCTTATTATATTATGCTTTATAATTCTGTTGCCTTGAATACGGCAGGACGGTTTGATCTTGGAAACCTGTAATTAGGAGGTGCTACGGTGCTGTCACTAGAAAAAACGAACCTTTGGAGACGTTACGAAGGTGAAACGTTTTTGTACAGAATTTCCGTGACTTATGTGCTCCCTCTTTTCTGTCAATGTAACCAAGATACAGTGTATGTCCGCCTGCTAGAATTCAGGCTGAATAAAGGGAGTAAATCTCTCATGTTGCCAAATTGAAATTGATGGAGCTCTAGTTTTTGTCTTTGAAAATATCCTGCTTCTCATGATGCTCAAAATCCTTTCAGTCAGTTGCTGCCAATTGAAACCTTCCCTTTGGAACCAGTCTCACTGTGAGCTAATTCAATGACCTAATCATGACGTTTTCTGATCACATCAGAAAATATATTTTGAAGTAGTATGAGAATATGTATATATACAGTATGGAATATTTCAAGCCATTGCTGATCTTTTGAAATTGACAAAGATGAAGATGAGACTTGCAGAAACAGGGCAGTCAGTTCGTGATTGAAATTCTGTTTCTGAAACTTGTCTACTTGATGACTAAAGAGATTTGACGCAGTAAACCCTGATTAAGAATTTGATGCTGGAACTTACAAAGGAGTTGCGATTGTGCGTGTCTCGTTCAGCATGAGACTGGTTCCACTGAGAGACTCTTCCACGCTGCTGAACTTAAGATAGTTGCCTCATAATATAGTTGCCTCATAAGATAGTTGCCTCATAAGATAGTTGCCGTGCTTTGAAAGAGCTCTTAAATTTTGTTGTTGACTTCGCCATTTGAGGTTAGTTGCACTCAACCGTACTCTTAATCTGCACTTCCTTGGGAGGACAAAAATGGGCCTCTAAATACACTATGACATGTGGAACTTAGTCTAGTACATGCTACGAGTATACAGAATCCTCTCTCAATTATCAACATACACTATGACATGTGGAACTTAGTCTAGTACATGCTACAAGTATACGGAATCCTCTCTCAATTACCAACATGATCCAACATAAACTAAGGTTGTTTAATTCCTAATAAAAGGACCAAGTGAGCGTTCAATGAACGCAAGATATCTCACGTAGTTGTGCATGAAGTCACTTTTGGTCGGATGTTCATGAAAATTTGACACAAGATGTGAGCATGCATCTCCTTGGTGGGAAATATCTACTTTTTGTCTGATCACGTACCTGAATCAAAAGTTATGTTATTAGAGTAGCCCTGGCATCTTTGGGTAGCATGTGCAAAACTCCTCCTCTACTGAAATTTGGCATGTACAAAACTAGCATGATACATGATGCAAGTGTAAAAAGAAAATAACCATGAGTAGTGCAAAAATCTCACTCTAGGAGGAGTTCAGTTTGCTGCCTTTTTCAGGCAAGGTTGGAAAAAAAAACTTCTAACTCTTCTAACTTCTAACTCTTCTAACTCTTGACATTATAATCTTTCAATCTGTTGTCAAAGTTTCTGAAATTTTTTCCACACATTCAAATCTTAATCTAGTACAAATTTTTAGAACAGTTGAATTCAAACAAAAAAAACTTCTTCTTTTTCATTTTTTTTCCCACGGCCTTCAAAAGTGACAGTTTTCGACACTTTCTGCCCTGAATGTGCCTCGATAGCTTCAGAATCAATAATAAGAACCATGCTCGGATGCTTACTTGGACAATTTCAGGTTGTAGTTCCCACATCTCTGTCGCAGAAATGCATGCTTTTCCAAACCTTCCAACAAACTATGCACCATGCCAACAAACCAAAAAACACGAAGATATGCAGTCCGATGCCCATCCCAAGGATTGAATTGGAAGTACTCATCTATCCATTGGTATGTGTGCATGGCTATCCACCCAAGCATTGCATTGATAATTAATTTTGTGATTGCAAATAAAATGCTGTAAATTAAGTTAAGTTAAATTCTTCCACATCCACCCATAGAAAAAGTATTCAGCATCCCACATTGTTCTCTGTGCGTAGATTCGACCAACATTTTAAAAATTAAAAACATGGACTTGCAGTACATGACTCGGTCGATGTGGACAAGGAAGTTTCTCAAAGCTTCGATTCCATTTCTTTTCATCAGAATAAGTTAGGCTTCAAAATGCCCAAACTCTGCCAACTAGTAAGCATTGGGACATTCAAGCTCTTCAAACTGCCAACTAAGCTTAATAAGCATTGGGACATTCAAGCTCTTCAAACTGCCAACTAAGCTTAATAAGCATTGGGAACATTCAAGCTCTTCATTAAAGGTAACTACACGTAGTTTCGACCGCTTTCAAAAACCGACCACTACAGATTCTTGCCTAAAACTGATGTATTCTGACCAACTATTCATGAAAGTTTGTGATTGGTTTTAGAATTGAAACACTTCTTTTCAATACTTTGGAAATTCATAGTTAATTCGTACGGTGCCTTGAAAAAATGCATTTAAAGAGAATCTAGTTTCCCCTTTTGACTACCAACAAGACACCACCAAAAAAATTCAATATTATAATAATAGGATTGTTGGATTGCTTTGTTTGTGAGATTTTAATACTAAAGATTGGTAGTTGCATGGTGATGTGCTTGACATCACCTAAACTAAGGTGAAAACATCCAAAACTATCCAAATAAGCAAATCCAACATAGTTGGAGGCACCTTTTTCAAGAAAAAAAACATTTTTGTAGCATTAGCAATTGAAAATCATGAACTTATCCAAAAGAAATATTGAAATTTTGGACAAGAGTCACAAGACATGTAATTACTAGGAACTTTCAAAGGCCACTCAAACCGCCATGTAGCTTGTTCATAAAATCGTCATCCAATTGCAATTAAATATGGGATTTGGTTTTGGGGGACACTTTCACAATAGAAGTCTACTTGTCAAGAATGGGTATAAGGACAGTTTCGGGTATTTTCACCTTAGTGTTGACGAAATTCAACTAGGCTACAAAGACTTGCTGCGTACCCTATTAAAAGAGCCCAAAAATCAAATACTGCACTACATTCCTAATTCATTTTTTATAATTTTGACACAAGGAAAAAAATTTGATTCCAAAGTGAAGGAAAGGTCCGGTATAGATTCAAGTTAAACTACAGTTGTACAAAATTTCCCACTTTAACAGAAAATCACCAAATTATTACAACTTTCCTTTGTAGGACCGAGGTTGCAAGGGATGATCCAGCAGACACAAGAACAAACAAGATAGTAAGTTAAGGCAGTTGAGAGTCCAGCAGCACAGAATCTTATATGACTGCAGATTGATGCAAAATCCATCATAAATACAACCATTACAAATAAAGAAATGTTGAGCTTCAACATCAAAAACTAAAACAGTGAAAAATTTAGGCTCCTCAGCCAAATGCCCCAGAATTGTACAACTTCTCATACAACAGAACCTCATGCAATAAACAAGCGAGAACAAACAAGACAAAAAGCACAAAACAGTTGAGAGTCCGGCACCACAGAGTGATCAAAAATCATATGAATTCACCGATTACAAATACAGGAATACGTCTCCAGCATCAACAACTAAAACACTGAAAAAATTAGCCTCCTGCGTCACATGCCCGAGTGCACCTTCTCATGCAACAGAACCTCGTGCAAGAGACACAAGAACAAACAAGACTTTAGTTAAGCACTGAGCAGTTGAGAACCCGGCTACCTCAGTATGCATATTACAAGAGCAGAAGGATCAAAATTCATATAAATTCACCCATTACAAATACAGGAATTCGGCATCCAAAACTGAAACATCGAAAATCCAGGCTCCTCAGCCACCACTTCTCACGCAACAGAACCTCACGTAACAGAACCTCATGAATGCAAAAGACACAAGAACAAACAAGACTGTAAGCACTAAACAGTTGAGAGTCCGGCAACACAGAATTCGGCATCCAAAACTAAAACATTGAAAATCGGCAGGCTCCTCCGCCACAACTTCTCACGCAACAGAACCTCACGTAAGTAACAGAACTTCGTGCAAAAGACACAAGAACAAACAAGACTGTAAGCACTCAACAGTTGAGAATCCGGCAACACAGAATCATCACAATATGCATAATATTACAAGAGCCTTGTAACCAAAATTCATATAAATACAAGCATTACAAATACAGACTACCGCATCTACCTCTCCTCAAAAACTAAAACACTGGAAGTTCAGGCTCCTCCTCCACATCCCCCAGTGCAACTTCTCCCACACCAGCACCTCCTTCCGACACTTCCCCCAAACCTCGTCCACTTTCACGGGACTATCCTCATGCACATAAATCTCCATCACCACCAACGTCGGCACCATCTCCACAATCCACTTCACCATCTCCACACACGTCTCCAAGTTCACCACCACGACATGCACCACCAGCCTCTTCAACTCCGGCCACTTCCTCTCCATCATCTTCCCTTGCTCCAAAGCATGCCATAGCCCAGGTCCCACACTCAACGTGTGCAACGACGGACAGTTCTCCTTCAACGCTGCAATATCCGGCACTCGCAACGGCACCCCTTGCAACACCCCTTCCCACTTCCCATCTTCCCCCAGTGCCATACACGGCACATCGAGAAACAGCTTCTCCAGATACGGATTCGTCCTCATCAAGTTAGACAAAGTGGCGAAGTGGGAAGCTCCAAACAGAAGCTCCTTCAAGTTGTTGACGTTCTGGAAAGAAACGACCGAGTGGTCACGATTCTCCATGCAAACTGCGACGTAAGCCAACTGGGGGGCGTTCACAAGGAGAGAGTCGGGGCAAGTCATCTTGAGCTGGAGCTTGTGGAGGTTGGGCAAGTGGAGGTCGATGATCTTGGCGGAAGTGGAGAGACCGAGACAGAGGACTTGGAGATTTGGGGAAGAGAGACGAGCGACTTGGATGCCGAAGACGCTGACGAGGGCAAGGGTGAAGAGAGAGGGCATGCTGGAGTTGAGGTCGGAGAGGGAGTGCTCGGTCATCTTGATGCAGCGGAGAGTGAGAGCGCGGAGTTTGGGCATCGGTCGGAGGTCGGAGGTGTCCAGGTACATGTTGCGAAGCTCAAGGGATTCGAGGTGGTCGCCTGTGGCAAAAACAAAACAAAACGAGGAAGGGGTCAGTACATTGCAATATCTTGAGAGAAATGAGAGCATTGGCACATTGGAAGGGTTCTTTAAAAAATGAGGTCAATTGCACATTGGAACTCTTAGTCGTGTGACCAAGGTGACCATGACGAAGAATTTTTAGGTTGAGTCAGTGGTAACCACAACTACACTACGAGCATTACCATCGGCCATGGATATGGAAAACCTGTACTTATCATTGCAGTTCCTCGGGAATACATTTCAGGACCATGGCGAAGAATTTTTAGGTTAGCTTTACGAATCACAGTATGAGCATTACTGATCCATATTTGGATATGGAAAACCTTTACTTATGAATGCATTTCTTTTGGTGCCTCGATCATTTAGAAAACAAGTTTTTAACAAACCGATCAGAAATTTGATAATGGGTTCAGTTTTACGACAAAGAATGCATTTAAGAGAACAACTGGACTTGAAGAACGTTCTACACTCAATTTCAGACCTCGTTTCAAAATCCAGGTGTAATTTAAATCGTAATGCTCTGAAGCATGTATAACCAACACCCATTGGCACTAAAACAAACCGAAACTGAAGTTCATTCTGTTAGAAGTTCATCTCAGTAGTATATCTTATAACCAAAATGTATGCACTCAATACCAACATATGATTGTGAGTGGGCAAGAGTTAGTGCATGAACTGCTGAAGGAATAAGGATTTAAGTATCGAAATCAGACCAGCACGTTAGCATTTTGATCGGGAGTTCGAGGGTTAGAAGAGAAGAGAGGTGAGCTTACAAGTCTCCGAGAGGATGCGCACAATCGGCGACTGCCGCATGATGGCTTGCTGTCCATAATCCACCAACGTCAAATGCTTCAGCGACTGGAAACACTCCGACACCCACTTTCTCACAAACATGGGTTCACTCAACCAAAAATCCACCATGTGAATCTCCTCCTTCAGCAGCATGTTCCCTTGCATTTCCTGATCGACTTCAATCCTTAGCTCCTCCACATTGTCCACATGGCGAAGCATGTTCAGGCAAGCATTCTTAAATGAGACGTGGACGGGGAAGGGGCGGCAGTGGGGAGGAGAGTATTTGCCGCAACTGGACATGGATATCGCCTTCGACATCTCACAGCAATCTTCATTATCGGACTCTTCTTCTTCGGAGTGTTCGGACTCTGTGTCTTCTTCTTCTTCTTCGGACTGTTCCTCCTCTTCTTCTTCTTCTTCTTCGGAGTCGGAGTATGAGCATGGGTGAACTGGGAATCGTTTTCGCGCGAGATCGTAGTACTGTTTCTTGCAGACCAGGGTTAGGGTTCGCACTTGAGACACGGCGTCATTCATGGACTTGCTTGTGGCCATGCAGTTTGCCAAGTCACATGCGTCTTCCACGCGGTTGATGATGTCCGAGAGAACGTGGTGTGGCAACGCCTGCATAGAAGCAAAGGTCTTACCATCAATCCCAAACCCTAAACACAGTTGCCAATCTCATGAACACAATTGCTATGTAGATTGCTATGTGGATAGCCAAGTGGGCTAATGCAAAATAGTGGCCGTGAACGAGCCGTGCAGCGGCTTCTCTCTCACAAACCGTGCTCGACAGATTAGGGTTCTGAATTTCTCGTTAAAATGCACTGAATACTCTTTTTTGTGAGTTTCTCTAAAATGCCATTCCAGAATATCTTGCACAATTTCTACACTACCATTGCCAGACATTCAAACCATTGTTGTTTCGGAGAATGGCATTTGAGAACGTTCCAGATTTCTAGCTCAGAGTCAATTGAAAGTTTTCTTAAAATCATTTTTAAGTTACATCTGCGAGGCTAAAACTCAAGCATAACACTATTTTCCCATGAGCGCTATATCTGAGACAGCAGATGTAAGCATAACATACTTTGCCGATAAACGATGAAGCTGAGACAGATGTAGCTTGTTGATCTCAATTTGCTTACGATTAAGAGTTTGGCAGGTACACAATCTTCTGATTCTAGCCATTTACTGTGGGGAACGATTAGACTTGCTTGACAATGTTATGAGATTCTAGAAAACGAGCAGACAGAGAAGCAAAACGAGTTAGCTCAAATATTTGACGGTTCTTTGTAACAGTATTGGAACCCCAGGTGGTGAGATGAAAGAGGTTGTGAGAGTAGTACCTCTTCCATGCCGGGGAGCTTCTGTTCCTCGACGAGGACCTCCTCCGAAGCATTCAGGCTCTTTTGCAGAAGCTCGGCATCCAGAAGGATTTTGCAAGCTTGTGCCTTGAGATTTTCCTGCAATTCAGTCAACAAAAAGAACACACAATCAGACTGGTAAGTTCGGTACTCAACGCAACAAAGTGTGGTATCCACTAGTACAAGAAACCATTGACTGAAAGCACCGCCTTTTCTCTGATTCCAAAAAGAGAAGATGAAAGTGGTCTGGGTAAAGAGTACACTGCTTGACAATATCTACAACACTTTGTAGCACTACAGTAGCAGCTTGTATGATTCTTCACCTGGCAAAGCCTGAGGTTCCTTTTGTATTTGCATATTTCATGAAAAGCAGGTACTATGGAGTTTCTGAATTCTATACGACTGTAATTTGTCATTAGTGACTGGAACATGACATGATTTCCTGGCAATCATGTTTGTGAAATAATTGCCCTTAACTCTTGAACGCCACATCAAACCCCTCCGGCTGTCTTTCCAGTGTGTTTTGAAAACATGTGATGTTTAAAGGTAAACCCACTTGAAAGGCAAGCCCAACAAAGGGGTTTGGTGTGATGTGAAGGGGTCAATCTTCAAGTTCTTTTTGAAGGAGCTACAATGGTTGGAACTAAAGGCTGATGATTCATTGTATTGATGATTGAAACGGGGGTTGAGTGAGAGCCTCACCTGATACCACCCACCCTCTGTATGCACTTGCACCGAAGTCTCTTGGCATCTCGACATAGCCCCCATAGTTTGAAAACCTTTATTGGCAAAGAAAAGACGACGAAAAGCTCCAATCTCTCAGTGAATTTAGAATCGTGGGTGTGCTACACTGAATGACTCACAAGAAAGCCGCTCTATTGAACAAATCGCACAAGTGCGAATGAAGACTCTCCCGGGGGTAGTTCTACTAACTAAGCCACACAGGCCTAGGTAGCGAGTGCCACCCTGAATGCCTCCTTTTGAAAGGAAGACAATCCACTAACAGATTGGAAAAAAAACGACAACGAAAACCCAGCGGGTGCCTCTATATGCACACGCACTCAGGGCGCTTGCTGTGGCATTCCACTTGGAACCTGAACTGGTAGAAACACAGAAACGCTTTGCAGTTGCTCTTCTTCTCTCTTGTTTGTCTCAGAGTGCACGAGTCCATATAGAAGACTAAAAATATTTGCAAGCACTTAATTGTAATGTAATGTGCACAAAACTATTTGCACTTTGCTCTTCAGTGTCAACCCCTCAATCCTCAAGCTTCCAATTCAGTCTCCCGTCCTAGCTAGAGCTCACACAAGCCGCCTTCATTTCCGAATCACTCCGGCAAGTTTTGATTAACATATTAACATTCTCCAATCTCTCTCTCTCTCTCACAAACCGAGAGTACGTCCGAGCCGTCGTCTCAACAGAAAACCAACGAATGCTGTGATCGATCGACTGCAAGATTTGAAAAGACGACGAAGGTATCAGATTCTCAGTTTGGGTTTCAATCTGATCGGATTTCAAGGCTTTGGAACACGTACAATTCGTAGTAAACCAGAAAAAAAAAGGAGAACAACCTCCGTCTGCAATCAATTCTCACTCTCACCGCACCGCACCGCACCGCACCTTCCCAAAACAACAACTCTCCCGAAACAGACAACAACAACAAACAAACGTGCGATTCAGAAAACTCAAGAAGCTCCCGAAATCTGAAATCTGCAAGCCAAAGCTTCAACTTTGAATTGAAGCACTCGCAAATTGCGGTTTCAAAACCAAAAGACTCACAGCTACGAGCAGATGGAAGCAAGCTCGTGGTTCCAGAGAACAAGCAAGGCTAAGGAAGTTGGAGTGTGAGCGGATCCTAGTCTCTGGCGTCTATGGTTTCTTTTATAAAGAAGAAGGGGGGAGAGCAATGAAGCGGCTTGCAAATGATAAGTGTTGGGGATTCCACTGTGGTGGACTTGGTAAAACTGACTCTACTCAGGGCGGCCGGCCTTGGCTTTAACCGCTACTATCTATTAATGGCCTTCAGTTTGCGATGAAATTTATTTTGGAATCTTGGAATCTTGGTAGATTTTGTATTGGGTTTGTAAATTTTGCATTTGGGTTTTAAGTGAAGTGGGTTCGTTGTGGAGATTAATGGGAGAAAGACAAATGTAGAGGTACGCCACCGCGTTGTGGAAACGAATAGGAGAAGGACGAATGTAGGGGCACGCGACCGTGTCAATGGTTTGGACATGTACGCATTTGGCCCACGATAGGCTCGTCACCTTTGGCGTTCACCGCGGGAGTGTGCCATCGCATCAATGGTTTGGAAATGGACGCCATCGTCTCAACTTTTGCCCACGACATGCTTGTTGCCTTTGGTGTACACCGTGGGCGTGGCCACCGCGTCAATGGTTTAGCAATGGACGTCATTGATTCAACTTTGCCCACGATAGGGTCGTTGCCTTTGGTGTACACCGTGGGTCTAGATACTTTGGTTTTAGTTGCACATCATAGGCCGGCCGTGTTGGATCTTGCGGCCATTTTTATCTATGAATGGTCTTCAAGTTGGAATGACATTTTAGAAGGTTTGACATCTTGGATTTTTCCTATTTGATTTTGGAGAATTGGGATACCAATGGGAGTAGGCTCACGAAAGCCGTGATGCCCTTAGTATCCAGTGTGGGCCTCTTGATACTTTTATTGCACATTCTAGGCCGGCAATGCTCATTTTAGCAATTATTACTATCTATTAATGACCTTGAGGTTGGAATGAAATTATTTGGAGTTTTGGAATCCTGGTAGATTTTGTATTTGGTTTGTAAATTTTGTATTTGGGTTTAAGCCTATTGGGTCCGTTGTGGAGACCAATGGGAGAAAGCCGAATGTAGGGGTACGTGACCATGTCAATGGTTTGGACATGTACACCATTGTTTCACTTTGACCCACAATAGGCGCATTGCCTTCGGCATGCACCGTGGGAGCGTGCCATCACGTCAATGGTTTAGAAGTATATGCCACCGTTTCAACTTTGCCCACGACGTGCTCATGGCCTTTGGTGTACACCGTGGGCGTGGGCCACCACATCAATGGTTTAGAAATGGATGCCATTGATTCAACTTTGCCCATGATAGGGTTGTTGCATTTGGTGTCCACCGTGGGCCTAGAAACTTTGGTTTTGGTTGCACATCATAGGCCGGCCGTATTGGATCTTGTGATCGTTACTATCTATGAATAGTCTTCAAGTTGAAATGACATTTTAGAAGGTTTGACATCTTGGATTTTTCTATTTGATTTTGGAGAATTGGGATACCAATGGGAGTAGGCTCAGAAAAGTCGTGATGCCCTTAGTGTCCAACATGGGCCTCTTGATACCTTTGTTGCACATTGTAGGTCGGCAGTGCTCATTTTTGCAATTGTTACTATCTATTAATGGCCTTCACATTGGAATGAAATTATTTGGAGTTTTGGAATTTTAGTAGATTTGGTATTGCGTTTGTAGATTTTGCATTTGGGTTGAAGGGAAATGGATCCATTGTAGAAACCAATGGGAGGAAGCCGAATGTGGAGGTACACCTCCGCGTCAATGGCTTGGACATATATGCCATTGTTTCAATTTGGCCCACAATAGGCTCGTTGCCTTTGGCGTTCATTATGGGAGTGTGCCATTGCGTCAATGGTTTGGAAATGGATGCCATCGTTTCAACTTTGCCTATGCAGGCTCGTTGCCTTTGGTGTCCACAAAGCATGTGCCACCATGTCAATGGTCTAGAAATGGACATCATTGTTTAAACTTTGCCCACGATAGGGTCGTTGCCTTTGGTGTCCGTTGTAGGCCTAGATACTTTGGTTTTGGTTGCACATCATAGGCCAGCCATGTTCAGTAATGTAGCAGTTACTATCTATGAATGGTCTTTAAGCTTGGATTTTTCTATTTGAGTTTGGAAAATTGGAATGCCAATTGGAGTAGGCTCACAAAAGTCGTGATGCCCTTGGTATCCAACGTGGGCCTCTTGATACCTTTGTTGGACATTGTAGACCGGCAAAGCTCATTTTTGCAATTGTTATTATCTATTAATCACATTGGAATGAAATTATTTGGAATCTTGAAATCTTGGAGATTTTGTATTTGGGCTAAAGGAGAAGTAGATTCACTGTAGGCACTAAAGGGAGAAAGCCGAATGTGGGTGTACACCACCTCTTCAATGGCTTAGAAATGTACTCCATCGTTTCAATTTGCCCATGATAGTCTCATTGCTTTTGGTGTCTACTATGGGCATGCTTAGAGACTTGATTGCACATCATAGGCCGGCCAAGTTGGCATTGTAGGAGTTTTTTTAAATCTTGGATATTTTCTAATTGGGTTTATAGAATTAAAATGCCAATGGAAGTAGGCTCATGAAAGGCATGATGCCCTTCGTGTCCTATGTGGACTTACTCATACCTTGGTTGCACATTGTAGGCCAACAGTGTTCATTTTTGCAACCACTACTATCTATGAATGGCCTTCAGGTTGGAAAGAAATTACTTGGAATGTTAGAATCTTTAAAATGTTGTATTTGGGTTTAGGGAAGTAGATCCACCATGGACACCAAAGGAAAAAAGCCAAATGTAGGTGTACGCCACCACTTCAATTATTTAGAGATGTACGTTGTTGTTTCAATTTTGCCCATGATATGCTTATTGCTTTTGGTCCTAGATACTTTGGTTGCACATCATAGGTTGGCCATGTTGGGTTTTGCAATTGTTACTATCTATGAATGGTCTTCAAGTTGGAGTGACATTTTAGGAGTTTTTGAAACCTTGGATTTTTCTATTTGGCTTAATGGAATTGGGGTACCAATGGGAGTAAGCTCATGAAAGGCTTGATGTCCTTAGTATCAATTGTGTTTTATTTTGCAACCGTTATTATTTATTAGTGGCCTTCAAATTGGAATGGCATTCTAGAAATTTTAGAATTTTGGATATTTCTATTTGGTTTTAGATAATTGGGACACCAATGGGAACAAGACGGTTGTGGGAAACATTGGAATGGTTGTGTACATTCAAGTTTTGAAATGTGCACTACCATGACAACTATGCCCATATTGGGCTTGCTACCATTGGTGTCCATAATGGTTATAACTACCTTAGTTTTACATCATAGGCCATTTGTGCTTAGTTTTGCAACCTTTAACATCTATCAATATGCATTAATATTCTAGGATTTTTTAGAATCTTGCAACTTTCTATAATTTGCCTTGAGGTAATTGGGCCCATAGTGGACACCAATGGGAGCCCATTATGGACAAAATTGGAATGGTGGTATATGCTCAAGTTCAAAATATCCACCACCATGACAATTAAGCCCACAATGTGCTTGTTGCCATTGGTATCCACAAGGGGCCTAGGTCCCTTATAAATGTGCACATGATTGGTTCTAGCAATTGTTGCTATCTTTTAATTGCCTTAATATTAGAATGGTTAATCTATCAATTTTGAAATCATACATATTTCCATTTGAGTTAAGATAACCAAGCTCGTTGTAGATACCAATGGTAGCAAGCCAGTTGTATCCAACATCGAAATTATGATACATGTTCAAGTTTTGAAATGTGCACCACCATGATATTTATGCTAAAGTTGGGCTTGCTACTACCATTGGTGTCATGACACAATGGACCTAGTTTTTTGTTGGATGATGCAATCATTAATAACAATTATTCATTCTAAAAATTATGGAATCTTATAGATTTGTATTTGGATTAAGGTAATTGGGCATATTGGGAAAACCTTTGGAATAATAGTTTACATTCAAGTTTTGAAGAGTTCTTTGAGAGGCATCCAATGAAAGGTAACTTTGAATAAAAGGTAGAATCCTTCTAAGCTCTAAACCCTACAATAAAGCATTATATAAGAAGATATCTATATTGGAATAAACATATTCTCATTTTCTACTAAATCTTCAAGATTCAATATATACCAAGGTATACCAAATGTATATTTCTTGTAGATGCTAAAAATAGGAACTTTATAGAAGCTTTAACTTTCACATTTCATAAAAGAGTTCTAGAAGATTTGGTCAAAAACATGCTGAATAAAATCCATACATATTTTTTTTTGTCTCCTTCCAATATTTTATCTTCAAAATAAAAGTTTAAATTCTACCTAGAGAATCTTCAAAAGAATTTTAATAACTTTACTATTGATTTCAGCAACAATTGAAATAATCGGAAAAAAAAGATCGTTAAAAAGAGTTTAGGGCTTTGATAGATTCCACCTTTCAGTTTATCATTTGCTACATTTTGTACATTCTTCATGTTGTCCATTTTATTCCTATCATTCCCAAATCCTACATAACAAAATTCATGATTTCTATGTATTTTTTCAATTATTTGAATTACAAGGAGTACCAGTCTATTCCATTAGAAACAAATTCCCAAAGCCCTTTTCTCCGCAATATCTTAATTACCATATTCTAGGTTTATTGAAAAATCCTTTTCTCCACAATATCTTAATTACCATATTCTAGGTTTATTGAAAAATCCCCGTAACTTATAATTTACATTCACTTTTTTCTTTTTTTGCGAGTGTTAGTACAAATAAAGAACATAGTCACTATCTCAGACAACAACAACTAGTCATGTGGGTTTCATGGGTCTCTTGAAGCCACTTTTCAAATTTGTTTCTAAAGGGAAGTAATTGTCAAAGACCGAGATTTGTCAATTTTGTAGCAACCCCATGTGGTGAAAAAAAGTTGACCGCTGAAGCCGGACACTGGACAGACCTCTTGCACGGGGGACCGGTGAACAAGGTGGGCCCCCCAATGGACGGACGGACGGAGGGACCGCTGGCAATCGACAAACTTCCGACGTCGGATCCACTTGATGATGATGAGC
Source organism: Rhytidiadelphus loreus (assembly GCA_947034895.1). NCBI lineage: Eukaryota > Viridiplantae > Streptophyta > Bryopsida > Hypnales > Hylocomiaceae > Rhytidiadelphus > Rhytidiadelphus loreus. Next base: position 18,992,292 of record OX344763.1, read on the forward strand.
CATTGAATAGCGTCCCTCAGAAATTCGGTCGCCTTGTCAGCCCCATTTGTGCAGCTCTCAAACTCTCACCAACCGGTTATATTATCAGCGGTTTGTTGTAAGTTAAGTACATGGATTATCATGTTATCACAAAGATTATTGCGTTATTACAAAGATTATCGCGTTATCACAAAGATTATCGCGTTTTTTTATTTGGAGAAGGAAAAGTGCCATGTGTCACGATTGGATTGACTAACCAACACTTACTGAAATAAATGGACGTGGAAATCATCAATTCAATCCTGCAAACAGAAAACTGCTGAATGTTAACTAGGGCTGGCATTGTTGTTGTTTTGGCAATTTGGTGCTCAAAAGCACAAAAAAATTTAGGCCAGCACCAAACTATAGGAAATTTTTAGTAAAATTTTGAATGAAATCGCCAAAAAAACTTCAAGTTCAAGAAAAATCTTGGATGAAATCATCACATTGTGAATGAAAATAGAATTATAGATACGTAGTATCACAATTTCTATCCAATACTTGGATGAATGTTGAAACTTGAAGCACCACCATAACATTTAATATCACCACTTTGCCATTTCATGGAAAATGAAAAAAAAAAAAAAACTGAGGGCCGGGGTGAACCGACCCCCGGCCTCGCTCACTCATACATCCCCAAGGGAAAACGCTGAAATTTTTTATTTGCCCCGCATGATAAAATTTGCAAATTCTGAATTCATATTTGCAATCAGAGGCCCCAAATTTGATAAGAGAGGTGTAGAAGATAAGTTAATCAAGCATAAAATAGGACGCTTGTTGTTTTTTACATGCACCCTTGGAATGACTTCGTGGGGATGAGCAAGCGAGGGTCGGGGTGAACCGACCCTCTCACTTGTCCCCCCAAGTCATTCCAAGGGTTCAGGTAAAATAAAAGACCCCCTATTTTGTGCTTGATTAATTTATCTTCTACACCTCTCTTATCAAATTTGGGGCCTCTGATTGCAAATATGAATTCAGAATTTGCAAATTTTATCATGTGTGGCAAATAAAAAATTTCAGCGTTTTCTCTCAGGGACGTACGAGCAAGCAAGGGGGTCCAGTTCACCCCAGCCCTGGCTGGCTACCAAAGTACGGAATCACCGAACAAGAGCCTAGCAAACTTTGGCCCGGCCGGGCCTCTGATGATTGGAATGCGACGGAATGTGATAGGATCGAATTTCCGGCAGAAATGAAGGAATGGTCAGGATTCTGTGGTATAATACAGTTACACTATTTGTTATATAGTGTGGACTTGTTTTTACGTCAGAGTGCATCATGTGTGATGAACTTATTCCTGGTTATCATGATGAGGAAACGATTTCTAGCTTTTACTCCGAAGGCAGGAGGGTGATAAGATCATATTCAGTGGCTCTCGAAATGTTTCGTACAAGTAGGTCAATGGTCTGTCGGGAAAAAACCCGCCCGCCAGACGGAACATTGAGCTAAGCTTACCCAAGTACCCGACGGTGGAATTCTGGGGGGGGGGGGAATCAGTTGCGATTTCTACTATAAAGAGCTGCAATGGGGAAAAAATTGCATATTCAATTGTAATATCTTCCAAAAGAATTGTCTGAGAATATGTGGAAAATATTTCGTACACTTTGTCCATGTAGATTGTAAGATATAAGTATTAAAAATAAATTAAAATTAAAAAAAAAACTTTGTCAATGGAAATTGTCCATGTGTTTCAAAAAGAAGAAGTAAAAAGAAAGCAATTTTTGGTCCACCTTGCTTTATTAAGTTTTCAAACTTTGAATCCCCTTCATTTAAATTTTTGGTGCTACAAAGTAGAGAATTGAGTTGAGAATCTAAAAAATTAATTAATTAAAGAAAAAATTCAAAATTGATAAAATTGTTAACTGAAGAGGTTGTAGATACAAAATAGAAGGAAAATTGAATCTTTAATATGGTTAATTGAAAGGAAAATTGAATCTTTAATATGGTCAATTGAAAAGAATATTCTCCAAAAATTAGTGCATTCCCTTACCTACAAAAAAAGTTTCAAAAAATGAGAGTAAAATTTGACATCATAGGAACTTGAACAAAAATTCTCAAAAAAACATTCTATGACGTTGAACCTTTAGAAGTTAAGGCTAGGGTATTCAACTTTCGAAACTTCACTAACTTTTTTAATTAGTGAGGGTGTAAACTAATGTCGATACAAAAATCTGTATTGTTAGAATTAGTATAATACAATAATATTATGGTTTGCATTAATCTAAAATGATATAACTTTGGTAAATTAGTGTCATATAAACTAATAGGATAAATCAATGTTGTTTGTCTAAATTTGTAACCAATGTCAGAAGTATCATAGTTTCTTAGCAACTTGGGCAATTTTCTACCTAATAATTAATTAAAGTGCAAAAAACAGTCGGGTACTTCAAAAAATCATCTATTAAAATTGAACAATTTTAAAATGTAATTAAAAAAAATTAGGCATTCATCCAAGTTGTTTATACAATTATCGGACGGTTGCTGCTACTTTCATCTAAGGTGTCAAGTTTGCCTAAACCTTTGCTTTGACCTCCAAATTTTTTGATTAGTGCTCGTCAATGTAATTTGAGATGCTAAGACATAGTAAGTTACAAATACTCATGTCAACTTTAGAACACAAGTTAGATGCCAATTTATTAGATTACAATACATGTGAGCTAAATTTCTATGAATTAGATCATCTTTCAAACCCTAAAGTTCCATTGTCCTTTGGGGAACAAAATGGATTTGGGGCAAGTTCCTATAATCTCAATTTTTGGTGAAACTTTTTCATAAGATAAAAAAATTGATGAGCTTTAAGGGAATATAATTTTAATTTCAATTGGTGCCTAGGAGCAAAAATTATACCATGAAAAGCCTAGAGTTGAACTTGGCGGGCAACACAAAAAAATTGCAAAAAGTCAAAATTATGATTTAAATTGTTTTTCTAAAATATCATGTTTTTGTCTACATGTAAAGCTTTAATTCATTCTATTTGGACTAGTAATGAAAAAATGAAGGACAATCTTGATTTTCCCCAATCTAAGCATCTTCTTGGGAAAATAACTTATAGGATTCATTTTTGAATGCAATTTTCAAAATTTTCAAAATAATTGTTTAACAAGACTAAGTTTTCTTTTTAAAACAATCTCACCATTGGGATTATTGTGTTTCAATCCCATCTTAGAGCTACTAACAATTTAGTGTTTTTTTCATTCTTAAGCCTACTTCTACTTAACAATTTTTTAAAGAATGGAAATCAAGTGTGATTTTAAAAATAAAAAAGAGTCCTAGACTTTCAACTCAATTCTTCAAGACAATTTTTTTCTTAATTCCAAGTCTATAGTACAAATTTTTCCACAAATGGTGGTCAAAGTCATCTAAAATTTTAGGCCAATGTTCCAAAAAAACTTTTTTTGTCCAACTTTGAATGCTAATATCTTCCCATCTATACATTCAAACTTCATGAAATTTTAAATACATGATCTCAGAGAAGTGAAGTGCAAGATCCCATAGTTAGGTTCTAATTTTTTATTTTTGTTTTCTTAGGGGACCACAACAAAATTGGCAGTTTTGAGTGATTTTTGACCCCCCAAAAATGACCTTGAGACTATAAGAGTTAATATATAACTTCTTTTTTCGGGTGGGTGGGAGACAAACTAGATGAGTAATTTCCCAAAATTTAGACACTCTTTCAATTATTTATTTTCTGACCAAGCTGCTAGGAAGCTACTCCAATAGAATATTCTACCTTTCCGGTAGAATATGATCTGCCTTTTTCTTCTCCGTTTGACTCTCTGTTATGAATCATGTTTATGAAATATCATGTTTGAGTATTTATCAGAAACATAAACTGCAAAAGCAATTTTAACTTACAGATATATCATTGAGTGTGAAGGGAGCCTCTCTCAGAAGGACACGTGTCCCCGGGTAATAAACGGACACAGAGAGAGAGTGGAGGAGGTGTTATCAGGACATGGCAGAAAATTTAACATGGCCAGCACTTCAATAGAATGCCACAAGATATGCTATTTATGATAGACTAACTTATTTCGTGTCCGTCTAGACAATGATAGAGTAGAGTGTGGCCAAAGTAACAAAATGCCGCTAGCTTAATATCTGACTCTGTCACCGCTATAGAAAATTATCAAAATTAGAGTGGTTACTTCAGTTGTACATGAATTTGGTTTGTCAATTTGTTAAATCCAAAACAAAAACAACATCAAAGGACATAATAAACAGGAGATGAGTAGAGTTCTTTTAGGTAACAGTAAAGTTGCTGAAATGTTGGACCCACTCAATTCCATCCTTATGGCCCACTGTAAAATATTTGCATTTGGGGAAGGGGGACCATTTGGGGGTCACTTTATTGTATTTATAATTTTAGGATTAAAATAGGAGAAAACAAAATGTGGGCTGTCCCCATTCACACAGCATAACGTTCAGTTTTAACAATGAGGCAAGGGGGGCTTTTGCATTTTTGGGAAGAGGATCCCTACAATGAACAAAATTGTCTTATTCATGGCTTTTCAACCAACCCCAATCCTTGAATTATATTGAAAGTCTCTCTATGAGGCATCCAGGGAGGGATAATACCTTCCTGGCACAACACGGGGAGGACCATTGCCTAGTTATGCTAGTAATGTTTAAATGACTGGGGTCATGTCATGGTGAGAGCGTTGCAATGGATTGGGTAGATCACCCTGTAACCTTGTAGATTTGCAATCTAGGTATCTTGTGTGCAATGTGCTTCATATTGTTGCATGCCTATTGTTTTTAGAGAAAGAATTGGTTGAGTGGATTAAGATACATTTAAAGTGGAATCATATTAATCTGAAAAGAACTGAAATTTATGTGAATTTTCAAACATGTTTGGCACAAAAATATAAAATTGTCAATAGGTGGTGGTCATGACCATCTAATTAACACCTAAAGTTGTCACAAGGCCCTTTTTTTGGTCAATAACTACTAAAAAATACCATTTTCAATGCAAACAACAAAAAATTTAAACATTTGTTTTATTTGCATATCCAACCATAGGATCTTGCACTGGATTAATATGAGAATGTCTAGAAGAATTTCAAAAAACTTTGATGTATTGATCACAAGATAAAAGTGTTTAAAGTAAAGAAAATATGTTTGTTTGTTCCGAGCCTAACTACATTGTAAGTCTTTCAATCCCCTTAACTAATTTTTTTGTAATACAAATTGTGAATTTAAGTTTTTTTAATTTAAGAATTGATTCAATAATTTGGGATAATTTTTTTTTTAAAATTGTAATTTGCATTCTTTAAAAAACTGTTAAGTCAATGTAGGTACAAGATAGAAGGGAAAATTAAATTGTTGATGGCTCTAAAATGGAATTGAAACACACTAATATAAATGGTGAGATTATTCTAGAAACAAACAAACATATTCAAGTGGATTTTTTGAAAATTTGTTAAAATTGAATATTCTATTTTCTCAAAAATTTGCTAAGATTGCCCCAAAACAAGAAACTTCATAACTATCACATTACTTATCTAAATAGAATGAATCAAATATTTCTACATGGACAAGAATACAATCTATAATAAATAAAAAATTTTAATGGTTATTGCAAGTTTTATTTTATTTTTGTTGCCCACCTTCACTTGTTTTATGCTTATTGTGGCATAACTTTTGCTTTTATGCACTAATTGAATTAAAAATTATATTTCCTAAAACCAAACTAGGTTTTCTATCTTGAGAAAAAAATTTAGAAAATCTTGCCAAAAATTGAGATCATAGGTACTTGCCAAAACCTTCAAGAGCCCCTCAAGGGGATTCTTGGGACTTGAGGAGTTAAAATGGTTCAAGATTAGTAATTCACCACCCTAATTACATTTTATGAATGTTTTGAAGCACAAGTTTAACATTTTAAAAGCACCTTTCTTATTGCCTAAAGTTGAAACTTATTCTGATAAGCATTTGTTCACAATTAAGCTCACTTGAATCAACATATAATGAATCACATCTTTATCAATTTTAAATTGTCCATAAAAAGATATAAACATGATATCATTCTTTGGGAGTAGCAGCCAATTGTTTGCCCAAAGAAAATAAGCTATATATTTTGTACACAAAAATGGGTAGATGACTAATGCAAATAGGAGGGTCTAATAGATGTTAGAATTGAGTGACCAACATCATTAGGTTGTACTACCTTAGATGAAATGTTGAAAGTCAAACAAGAAGTTTAAATGCATGGTGCTGCAAGATTGACCACCAATACCTTCATGAATACGTTGTTTGACTTTGAAAATGCCCTTTAGCCTTGCAATTTTTATTTCGAGTTGATTGTCCAATTATTTTGAAAATTTGGTAGTTGGTCTATATAAGAATTTTTCACAACATAATTTGTATACCGGTATACAATTCTTGCATACTTATATTGGAATACAAAGTGAATGGTATGGCTAATTACCTGAAATTTCTAACTTCTTAGAAAATTTATTTTATTGGTGAATATTTAGAATCTTATACTTGAATTTGATATATATTTATCTTAAGATATTTATTATTTTGGTGTTCAATTGATGGTCTATTATAGTTGAATTTTATAAAAAAATTGTCAAATTTAATTCCCAAAAAATATTTTGAAATATCATATTAATTTTAAAATGCCTTTCAAATGAACAACTAATGTTTAAAAATGGCAAAATTTAATAAATCAAAATCACAATGTAACAAGGGCATAGCAAGGCTTTTTTAGAAATCTTGAAATGTAATTGGAGTGGTGATCAATATTATTGTTGAAATTATTGAAATACGCACATTTATAGATGAAAATGATAAAATGGATGAAAATTTTGGCAATTATTTTGTATGGAATCATGGGTTGTGTAGACACGGAAGGTCCAAGGTCCACAACTGGTCAAAAGGGTGGTGTCCATATTCTTGCAGGTCATTTTCTTGATTTAGACAAATCTGGCTTTCTCTTAGGTAGGAGTAGCCTTGGCAACACGTCTTGTTTGTAGAAGTTATCTATTAAAAGAGGTCGGCACAACCGGACAAATAATCCAATTATGACAAAATATTTTTTCAAATGCAACAAAAATTGTCAAAAGTAACCAAGTAGGGAGTTGAAGAGTTCTTTGAGCAAGAAACCAATGACAGTAAGCATTTTGTATTTTTGATATCCAATTGAAGAGTCAATAGTGGTGCTTGTATGAGTGTCATCAACTTCAAATATTTGTAGTTTATAAATATGACCTTTGACAATTTTCAAACCAATTTGTTAATAGGTATCTTGATTTCAAATAAGTGTTTGATCGAGTTGAGATTCCTTTCACTCATTTATCCTATCAATGCTTGTAATACTAACTATCTACTATCCAAACTAAATTGTTTTTAGTTTATTGCAAATGGTTGACATATTATTAAGTTCAACTAATTTTTTCAAAAAAATATTTCATAGGGAATATATTTTATAGGTGACCTTAATTTTGAGCCCTCAATTTGTAATAACTTAGTGCAATATAAGAAAATAATATAATGGTTAATATTTTGCATTTCTAAAACTTAGATCTTTCCATCTCAAGATTTTTGCCAACTAAAAGTAGGCTAGTTCAAAGTCACCTTGACTATAAGAAAGCATTGTATAAAATAGAGGGTATCAATATTGGAATGGACATACAATATTCTTATTTTCTACTAAATCTTCAAGATTGAGCACATATTGAGGTACAAAATACATATTTGTAGATGATAGAAATAGGAACTGAAAGCTTTAATATTAACCTTTTATTGACATGGTTTAAAAGATTCAATTTTTTTGGTTTTCTCCCAATTTGGATGATTAATGTGAAAGTTTTCTAAATGATGATGTAAACAACTATTACCTAAATTACCTTTCCCTTATGAATTTTTTTCTTTTGAGATTTGTTGACTTTTTGTAAAGGCTCTTACATTCTACATTTATGTAAGTTCAAATAATTTTACATATTTTTACATTCCATTTCAATCAGGTTTTGATGAAGTCCAAAGGATTTTGGACAAAATAGAAATGTGTTATAAAATATAAATTTCATAACTTTCTTGAAGTTTGCATCAAAGGAGATAATGTGAACTATGGTGAATTAATGCAGTACCTGCATTTTTTTTCTTTTGAGATTTGTTGACTTTTTGTAAAGGCTCTTACATTCTACATTTATGTAAGTTCAAATAATTTTACATAATTTTACATTCCATTTCAATCAGGTTTTGATGAAGTCCAAAGGATTTTGGACAAAATAGAAATGTGTTATAAAATATAAATTTCATAACTTTCTTGAAGTTTGCATCAAAGGAGATAATGTGAACTATAGTGAATTAATGCAGTACCTGCATCTTTTGAGCTCATTGTGACATTTTGTCACAATGAACTCAAATCCATTTTTTTTTTTTAATTATTTAGCACCCCCCCCCTACCCATCCAAATATTTTTTAAATGAATTTTTTTAAAGTGATTTACCCCTAGCTCCAAATAGTTTTAATTTAAAAAAATTTAATGAAATTTTTTTAACCTCCCTCCCCCTCCCCTCCCCTCCTTTGTAGTTTCCCGTGACAATACCCATGACAAACAATATGGGATATTGCCCGTATCCCCAATCCGTATCCGTATCCGTATCCCAAACCGTATCCATATCCCAGATAGTATCGTATCCCAGTCTATATTCGTATCGGTATCCAGATCCAAGTTTTTTCCAGATCAACGGTTGGGAGGGGGGTTGTAATTATTTTTTAAATAAAAATCAACCGCTCTATTTTTTAGGAGGGAAGGGGGGGCCTACTAATGCAGGTGATGCATCTTTTCGCTTCATTGTTAAACATGAAAAGTAGATAGTATTTGTATGGTCAAAATTTTTAAACTATTTATAGATAGTGTTTAAAGAAATTTTAAAGATTTAACCTCTAAAATCCTAAGGCATTTTTTTTCATCAAATCCGACTCAAAATTGTAATTTCTATTATAAAGTGCAAAAAACTTTAGAAATTGTTTTTCTTTACATATCTAACCATAAGATCTTGCACTAGACTAGTATTAAATGTGTAGAAGAAATTCCAAAAACTTTGACCACATGGATTGCAAGATATTCTGTTTGAAGTGATGAAAACCATTTTTTTGTACCTTGCTTGATTGGATTCTAAAACTTTGAATCTTTTTAACTTGAAATTTTGCACCACCAATATTGAATTTAATATTTTTTATTTTGAAGAATTGAATTGAAAGTCTATGAAAAAAACTAAATTTTCATTCTTTAAAAATTATTAGGTAGAAGTAGGTACAAGATTGAAGGAAAGACTAAATTATTAATAAGTCTAAGATGGAATTCAAACACAACAATCCCAATTGTGAGAGTGTTCTAGCAAACAAACTAAACTCTATTGAAGTTTTATTTTTAAATTGTGAAAATTGCATTCAAAAATGAATCCTACGAGTTATTTTTTCTGTAGGTAGCTTATATTGCCAAAAAACAAGATGTTCTATAATTTTCTCATTGGTAGTCTAAATAGAATGAACCAAATTTCTTTGTATAGACAAAAATATTTTTTGTGAGATACAAAATTTTGAAATTTTTATTTTGAAATTTTGTGATTTTTTGGTGTTGTCTGATGAACTCCATTTTAGGCTTAGGGTGGTATAACTTTTTCTCTTAGGCATTGAATTGAAATTAAAATTATATTCCCCCAAATCTAATTTGAACTCCTATCTTCAAAAAACGTTTGAAACAATCACAACAAAAATTGAAACTACAAGAGCCCATCCAAAGTCCATTTTTTCCATGACTTGGACAAGGGAATTGTAGGAGTTAACTTCAAAAATCTACAAAAATACAATTTCTATCTTTAGAATTTTTTAAATAATTGGTCAATATTGAAATTTCAATTAATCTATGCAAAAAGTATGAAATTTAAGAACATAACTAAAACAATTTTTCCAAATACCAAATTTCCATTGATTTTCTTGTTGGCAAATGAAAAGAGGTTCCAACACACCAAAGAACACAACATCTATACAACAATAGACTAATATTAGATACTTTGCATTATTTTCCTTATAATTATATTTTATTTTAGTGATTTTATCTTTGAATATAAAATTAAAAGGCAACATGTTCGCTTAGAATAAATAAATTTCCTACTCAATAATTCTAACTAAAGTTTGGTTGATTGGCTTTACGGGTTAAAGGCCTATTTTATTGGAGGTAATTTATTGTAAAAAAATTTCCGGTTTTGATTTCACCGTTTAATCATAAGAATTAATGCCACCATTGAAAGTATTCCATGAGTCTCATTTAGAATTTATTGCACCATGAGTCATTGCACCATTTAATCTACATAACACTTTCAAATTGTGAAATAACATGCAATATTATATTATTAATACCTTGGCTTAGTTTTATAACATATTATTGTGAAGTAGAGATTGTTTGCTTGTGAAAACACTAGATTCTAGCTGCAACTAGATATAATCGAAGACATGAGAGAATTCCACAGTCATTTTTTTTATATACACCATATAAAAGCATAAATCATTTTATATAAAGTATCTACAAATGGCCACACATCAATACTTGTACATGCTAAAGTGTATTTGTATTTGTAGAATATGTATAAACTAAAGCATATTCATATTTGTATGATACATGTATTATGTCAAATATATTTATAGCCATATATATATATATCATATATAAGAGTCATATAAGTGGTGTACAATATTGTATAACCATATGAGAGTTGCATAAATGTAATCAAAACACTTAAATAATAAGTGCCACAACCTCATCAAAATTCTAATTTAAATATAAGATAATTTTTCATAAAGCTAACACAATCCTATGTAATTAAGTCAAATTTCAAAACCAAAACTCTTATTGAATGCTTTTTATAGCTGTTTAAAGTTTACTTTCTTAAATTTGGTGTCAACTTCACACCTCTTTACTTCTAAGCCCATAGTGGTCATAAGTCCAAAATAAGAGTTCTATAGATTAATAGAAATCTAACAACTTAACACATATCAACTCTAAGCATCACAACTTAACCCCTAAAAGACCATGGCCTTTTTCCTACCAAAAAACACTCAAAACTGCAATTTCTATAGCAAAGAGTAAAAAAATTTGAAAATTGTAGGATCTTACACTCAACTAGTATGAGAATGTGTGGAAAAAATTTCTAAAATTTTGAATGCACAGATTGCAAGATTTTTGCAATTAAAGTGAAAAAAACAAGATTTTTTTTGCACATTGTAGGTCTAGATTATTTGACTTTGAACCTTCTTAAATTAAATTCTTTGCACTACAGAGTTTTGAGCTTTAAATATTTGTTTTGGGAATTGAGTTGAGAGTCTAGGGGGAAAAAAATTCAAAAAAACTTCATTTTTATTCTTTAAAAAATTATTAAGTAGAGGTAGGTATAAATTAGAAGGAGAATCTAAATTATTAATATCTCTAAAATGGAAATAAAATGCACTAATTCCAATGGTGAGATTTTCCTAAGAAGAAAACTAAACCATGTGGAATTTATTTTTAAATTGTAAAAATTGCATTTAAAAACGAATCCTACATGTATTTTTTTCAAGAAGATGCTCTAATTACCTAAAAAATAAGATTATCTATAACTTTCTCATAACAAATCCAAATGGAATGAATCAAAGCTTTTCATGTATACAAAAATATAATCTATGAGGAAAAAAATTCAAAATTCAGATTCAAATTCTTAATTTTTTTAGCTACCCCCTCTTCCCTATTTTGAGATTATTTGGGCATAACTTTTGTTCCAGAGCCTAGTCCAGAGCATTGATTGAAAAAATAAATTATATTCCCATGAAGCTAATCATTTTTTCTATCTTCAAAAAACCATGACAAAAATTTGGCCCTTAGGTACTTATCCAAAATTCCATTTGTCCTCCTTTTTTTCTTATTTGTTTTCTTCAACTAAGCTCAATTAAAAGAAACAATAAAAAAACATCTTTACATAGTAGAATGATTTGCACTGCGACACTATATGTAGATTTTTTGGTTCACATGTGCACAAAGTTTTTTCAACATTAAATGCCCAATCAACTATTTTATGGTCATTGCCCAACTTCAAAGGTTGTCCAGATTTTTTTTAAACAAAATTTTAAAATCTCATATTTTTTCATGTAGTTTGTTAGGTTATCTTTTCATAGCCAAAAAAAATTTAATTTGGAAAAAACTTGGCCTTGGGTGATATTTCAAAATTATGCACTCTAAGAAAAGCTCACTATAGATTGCCTTTAGAGAGAAACCCAAGAAAAGAATTCCATGTGTGCAAGTAGGCAAGGGGTTAATTGGATAGAGCATATAGTGAATAGGCACAGTCAAATGAATATTTCATTCTTTCAATGTTCCTTACTTGATTGCAAGGCTTTGAAAACAATCTTTCAATTATCTAATTTTTATAAGAATTATCATGCATGTTTTTAACTATTTAGAAATGCGTTTGGTCAACTATGGCAAGTTCTTCTTTTGTGAAAATTTGAAATATGGGCCCGTTCAGTCATTTTTACTAGTTGTTGTTTCTTCAAAAATTGAACTTTAATCAAAGATATTTCAAAATTCATAAAGTCAAAGTTTTTGAAAATTGGAGGGTAGTCTAATTTGATAGTGATGAATAAGATTGTATAGTTAGATTTTGAAAAAAATTATTTAAAAAAATTATACTTCCATTTTAGAAGTGGCAATTTTGAACCAATTTGAGAGGGAGGACCTCCTTTGGACATTAGGGATTAAGAGACCAAGTGCTTCTAATGTAGATAAATTATGAAGAGCTTTAGGAGGGCTGAAATTTGAATTTGTTCATTTGAATTTGCAAAGTTGCAACTAAGCTAATGGAATTTATATTACCTTTTTTCATGCAATTTTAAGTTGGATAAGGTAGAACCACATACCACCAACTACAGCCCCATCAACAATAAAATTCAGGAGATATTGGGACTAATTTCCAAACATGAGTTTTGATTTCCAATCATCAATTTGTCCATTCTTTTCATGAAAAATTTGCTTGGTTTAGAGTGCCAAAGTGAACAAGAAGTAGTCTCTTAAATGAGTGGTTTTTGAATAGTTTACACATTGAATATGGGTCCAGATCAACTTTAGCCTTCCAAAATTCTTAGTAATTTCAGTTCAAGCTAAAAAAATGACCAAATTTTGGTACTCCCATTCATTTCTATCTCTGCACATGTGGAAATATTTCCTTTGCCTTACTACACTCCACATTGTATCCCCAATTGCTTATTTCGTCAGTGATGGGTAGTTTTACTATAAACTCATCATCAAATATCTACCTTCTTACCTCTTATTCTATACCTTTAATGATTAAATTTTAAAAAAAAATTGAATCCATAGAAGTTCAATTAGTTGATAATGGTTGGATGTATTACATTTATTCAATTAGAGCAAATTTTGTCACAATTTTGTACTCACAATTTTTTATACATTTGTTCTTATTAGATCCTAATGACATCCCTATATCTTCTAAATGAACCTTTGCTTGGTTGATGAAACCTTTTTAGTGTTGCATTAAAGGATAAGTTATCTCTATTAAGTCTATTTGTGCCACTTTGTGGACACTTTATATCAATAGAGTATATTTGAAAGTTTGAAATGTACTCCACTGATACAAAGTGGCACAAATAAGATGGTTTTTGAATTGTAGGAGGAATATGAGACTCTTTTGCCTTATATCTAATAGTATTCTTAGAGCTCCCAACCCTACAAAATTATCTATTTTTCAACATTATCTAAGATACGTACTCACATAATCAATAGTGGCCTAAATGCAACACCTAAATATGAACCCAAATGCATCACAAAAATAAAAATGTTGATTACAAGGTGATTCCACAAAACACTTGTACTATTTGTTTTGTTCTTGATCAGTACTCTTCATTTTTTCAACATGTACAATATAAAATTAGAAATTCAATTTTTAAAAATAAAATAAAATAAAATAGGGTCAATATTAAAACCTCATAGAAGATAATATCCTACAAAGATCAAGTCCAAAATAAGTTTTTGAACAAGAGAACTAAGAAAGTGAAAAAACTCTAGAAAATATATACAACAACATTAAAATCATTAATAAATTGAAATATTAAAATATTAAAATATTAAAAAAAAAAATTTGTGGTATTACCCTACACTTGTAAGATGTATACAATCAAAACATTAGATTCAATGAGAGCCTAGTGTTGATGTTTAGTGCACCTACAAATAGTGTTTCTAAAACTCATAAGTTATTCCTACGAAGTCCAAATAATTCATATTAAAGTGTATTGAAATCCTCTTTCAGTTGTCAATAAAATACAATAATTATTATTTATGTTTATAATAGTGACTATTCAATTGAAATTAGTGACAATTATAGTTGTGCATACCTTAGGGTCACATCACTCTACGTCCGGTGCAAGTCACATTGAATGTTCCAAATTTGATTGGTGGAGAGCTAAAAACTAGGACTTGGGGCTTCACACTACTCAAGTTCAAAGTCCCACATCACTTCAAAATGCCTACATGGTGACACTTTTCAAGAATTTTGGTGCCAAGAAAGTGGAACTTGGAGGCCAAATTGGGTCAAATTAGTCAAAATAGAACCAATTTTCTCCAAATCTCTTTAATGCAGATTTGATGCTAAAAATGCCCCCCAAATGGATTTTTGACTTTTTGACTCTTTTTTTGAGCACATAATTGCTACATAATATTACTGTATACAAGAGATAAGTTGAGATTCTTAGTTGCTAAACTTTGGCCTGAAGTCCCAAGTCTTACATTTGATATAATTTATTTTTCACCTTCTAAGTATGTCATGGACTTTCAGTTCAACAAAAAAACTAAGTTGTTTTGTGTTCATTCTCCAATCCATGTTTCGTTTTTCCAAAATGGAACATGCTGAACTCAGAACCCATGGATAGAAATTTAAACCAATTGAAACCTTATCCATGGGACAACGAACACTGATTTCTGCACAAAATATTGAACTTAAATGTTCGATGATTTTGCAGTGATTTCAAAGTTGAATGAATCCAGAATTAATTGGGATCCTTCAAGATGAGGATCACTATTAGTTACGGTATTGGGAACAATTAAGTTACACAAAAAGAGTGCGCGAAAGTTGGGATAAGTTATTCTCCAAAATTCCAACCAACTTTAGTTCTCCCTAACTGAAGAAAGTCCACAGACAAGAAGGCCCTATTTTGAAGCAAGAGTTTACAGTAATTTGAGAACCTTCTGTTTCTCATAGGACAGGCAAGGATCTCTTGTGCTTGATGAATTTTTATCTTTCCAATTACCGGTAAGGGGGTACCCCCAAAAAACCGCCACTTTTTTTTGCTTCTGTGCCTACTTAGTATTATCAGACAGGTCTAATTTTCATCATTTTTGCAATTTCTTATTGGCACTTGGAAGGAGGATCCAATGCACCAAAGAATGTGACATTTGGATACCATATGCAAAAGTTATAAAGGAACAAAGTTTGGTTCTAAAAACAATTTCTTCTACATAGGTACATATTAATTGATTTTGGAGATGTACACAAAGTGAAGATGGCGGTTTAGGGTTAGTGGGCGCAATGCATTCGGGGGTGCTCACTGTAGTTCTTGATAATTGTGTCTAAAAATGTTCAACAAAGCTAAGGTAGGAGGTTCATAAAGCACGCAGGTTCTAAAAGTATCTTATAACATAGAAGTATATTTTGCTTTCTCATTGCACTAGCAATATACAAATGAAGTACATTTCAAGAGTTAGGACATGATCACTCGTGTGTTTGAACTTGGAAAATTCATAAGTAATTTCATGATTGAAACTCCAAAAAAAATTGAAATGACTTGAGTTCAATGCCATTTCCATTTGTCTTTCAATGAAAGTTTCAATATGAAGACATTGATATACTCAAGGTTACAAGAAAAAGACGTTGATATACACAATTGTATCAAAACATTAAGCTTCTTAAAAAACTTCAAATTGTAGTATTTATTTAGGATTTATATAAGGTGTATTATCATAGAGTTGTCTATTCAAATAAAGTCATATTTTGCATACATTCTAGACACGAGTCTTCCAATTTTCTTAAAACAAGAAAAAATTATATTTAAAATTTTCAAAATATTACTCTATAAGAATATAAATACATTTGGCGCTCATGGGTACAATAGAAGTATACATATGTTTTATTTTAAAATTCTTTATCTCTATGAGATACATACTTGAGTTGGGTATCATTTCAAATTTTATAATTTATTATTCTATTTTTCAAAATACCAAATCTGATTGAAAGAGGTAAACAACATCTCTTTATGACACCATTTCTTTGATGCATACACATAATATGGATCAACATGGATTATGTAGACAATTTATCCAACAATTAAGAATTACAACAACCATATCACCTCACTTTCTTCATGGGTAAGGAAATAAACATCATAGGATTCAAATTTCTTTTTACCCTCCTAGTTATTACATATCTATACATGCATTTTCATAAACACATATATCTTCAAACCTCATGAATGTATCTTATTACGTTTAGTAATACTAATATGTACACCTAATTTGAGAGTTTAAATACACACACTAGCATGGTTTCTTGTAATATTCATAATGATCAAACTAACTCAATTTTTATGGGTCTTATTGACCATTAATACCAATGCAAGTCAACATGCATCTATGGATACTCAAGGAAAATTTATGATGTTTTAAAATAATAATTATAGGTACACCCTAAACTTCCACAATTAAATTGTATACATTCTAGAGGGGAATCTATAAAAGTTGCAATTAAGTACACTAACCTTTGGTCATCAATTGTTTTGGTTTTCTTTTAAACTTGGGTTTGAATTATTAGTCACTAAACATGTCAAAGACTCAATTGATAAAATTAAGCCACACACCCTAGTCCATTTTATTATTTTTCCAAAATCGAAGATCTCAAATACTAATATCAACTTAAATTGTTAACAAAAGATATAGGATGATCTGGGTACTTGTTAACAATCGTGTAATTGTGTAAAAAATATGTGTATACATATCTATGTATATATATAGAGAGAGATATGTATACACATATTTTTTACATTGAATTTTTAACCTCTTAATGTCCAACTGAAGGGTCCTCTGTCCAAAATCACCTCCAAATTCTTGTTTTTGAAATGAAAGTATGATTTTTTTAGAATATTTTTTTTGAGAAATCTCCCCATAGGACCTTATTCAAAACTATCAAGTTAGTTTATTCTTCAATTTTCAAAGACCTTGATTGTACAAGTTTTGAGATTTGTTCAATCAAAGTTCAGTTTTTGAATAACAATAGTTTTTTTCCTAGTCAAAATGACTTGAAGATCCCATTTCTCAATTTTTCATAGAAGAAGAGTTTGCCATTCTTGACCAATTGATGCTCTTATAAATAGTTAAAGAATGTGCATGCCAATTTTCATATGGATTGAAGTAACAGAATATTGTTTTCAAAGCTAGTTTCAAAGACTTGCAAACAAGTGATATACATTGAGAAAGCAAAAATTTCACTTGACAAAGTTCATTTACTACCAATCAACTCCTTTCCCACTTCCCACCTATGGAATTTTTTTCTTGGAATGGCTTTTAACTAGCTAGGTCTATCTCCCAAGACAATTTGTAGTGAGATTTTCTTGGAATGTTTGTTTTTGAAAAATCACCCACGATGGAGATTTTGTTTGAATTGAGAGTTTTTGTTAGCTATAGAAAGATAACTTGACAAATTACATGAGAAAAATATGAGATTTTAGAAGAGCTATTTTTTGTGATCTAGGACCCCCCTAAACCACAGAATGGTCGATTGCACATTTACAGAGGTTACAATTTTTCCTAGGTGTCAATTTCCCATTCCCAAAAGAATGGATTTTGATACAAAGATGCTGGGGTTTTGATACTTTATTTGATTGTGGATTTTTGAATCAAAAGGGATAATTCCATAACTCAAAATATTGAATTCTAGCTACAATATGATAATAGCCCCTCAAAATCACTAGCCAACCAATTTCAAAAAATGGACTCTGTAGAAGTTACAATTTTAAATAGGAATCACCTAATTTTGATATAGATATCACCAAGTATCACATGAGTATTGAAGAAATAACTGACTACTTTTTCTAAATGATAAACAAATCTTACTTAGGTATCACCTACTTTTGATACAGTTATCACCAAGTAGCACCCAAGTAGCACATGAGTGTCGAAGAAATAATTGGCTACTTGGATAAAAAAATCACCAAATCAACGAATTAGATCAAAGATGTTGGATTTACTAGAACATTCTCACCTCTAAGATAAATAATTCTCAATTATTTGTAAAAGTTTTGAGCGGTTTGATTTTTTCTTTCATTTAATACCAACTTATACTTTATGATTTTCTTAAAGATGAATATGATTGTTTTTTTGGATAAATTTTTTTACATATATTTTCAACCTATTTTCCAACATATTGACTAAAATGCACAAATTATAGGACATACATGTTTTTTCTTTAAAATGTTGAAAGACAAAACTTAATCTTTTGGAAGGGCTAAAAAAGCCCACATTTAGAAGTTTAGGCACATTTTGTTTGCAATCACTAAGAACTATTTAAGTATATTTTATTTTTTATTTGCAACTAAAAAGAATAGTTTATATTTTCCTTCTTTCATTTTTGCATTAAAGAAAATCAATCACATAATTTGAATGAATTAGATTTTCTTATGATTTTGACAACAAATTTGATTTCCTTAGAAGTCATCTATGTATATTTGGGTTTTATGATAAAATTTTACTTTAAAAATTTAATGCTTAAATTTTTTTTCCATATGTATTTACCTTTTGTTTCACAATTAAGTTAATTGAGGCACTACTTAATTTGAATTTCTAAAAATTAAACACTTTTATGTGCCAAAACAATTATTGCCAAACCTACAATTGTAGTAGGATAGTCTAAATTAAATTAAATTTTCAATTAAAGACTCATAAATTAGATTTTTTTAAATTTTATAATCATAATACATGATACAATATATTATCTATCAATATCAAGTGATAATTTTCAATTATTTACATAAAAAATTGTGATTATTATTCTTGTAGTTATAGAAGAAAATATAGTGTTAAATATAATAGAAATCCCATTAAATTTTAACTTCTTTTTAAAGTGCAAATAGTAAAAAAATAGTGAAAAAAATTCTTTAACAAATTGTTTTAAGGTTTACATCCAAAAAAGTTTAGTTATTATCTTCAAGTCAAATTATTATCAAGGTAAGTTAGTCTTTATATAATTCAAGAATAACTAATTGAATAAGTTCAATTTTCCAAAATTATTATTTTTATTGTCGGTAGGTAAAATATGTAAAATCCAATAGTTACCTACTATTTTGTGCCAATTAACTTAAATTTAAGATTATATATATGATATACAAATTTAATAATTTAATGCCTGCGATTTTTCAATCTCTAGCCTTAAAATTTTAAAATTTTGAGATTTAAAATTGTAAAATTGTAAAATTTACTTATTTTGAGATTTTAAAATTTGACTCATTCTGAAAATTCAAGAATTCTAAGCTTTAAATATCCTTAGATCTAAATTTTGTTTTTTAATATTTTGTACTCACAAATTGATTTTGGATGCAAATTTCTAATACAAATTCAAGAATGTAGTTTGTGCACATAATTGACTTTGGCCGCATTTCTCACTAGAAGAAACCCGTGTTTTAGGTTACGTTTTATAATTTTTTAAAACAGATTTTAGGTGACGTCTATTGCAACATGTCCATGTTTTTATGTCAACATTGATGTTATGTTGAACGTATTGTTGACATAAAAACATGGGTATGTTGCAATGGACGTCACCTAAAATCTGCTTAAAAAAATTACAAAACGTAACCTAAAATGCGGGTTTCTTATAGTGTCTGATGAATTTTTTTATTGCTTTCGCTTCAAATATAATTATTCAAGGATAAGCTTAGTGAAGACTAGCTATTTGAAGGCAATGGCATAAAATTTTGCATATTACAATTTCTTTATAAGTTTATTTTATTTCCTATTTACATGACTAATGCAAAAATCCAACATTTTGATTGTAGAAAAAGACGTTTTTGAAATTTAGATGAATTTATTGATATTTCTATGTTCCATACTTTGTTAAAGGATTATAGTAATGTAAAGTGTATAATTCTTTCACAAAATGAATTCAAGTTTTGATTTTAGGTATAATAGTTTAGGGTTGATAAGGCAAAAGGCTATAATGAAAATTGATGATGCATAGTTTAAATTCTAGAAAATATAATGATTGTATGGAAAACATACTTTATAAAGTAGTGCAAAACTAGTACTAGAAAGATATGAAATTTGAACCTTTGTACCAAACTTTACACAAAGTTTACAATTAGTGGAAAATTGGTTGTGCACAATAGCTTCTTCTAATTTGGGCTTACAATGATTACCTTTATTTTATGCAACTTTTTCTTGCAATTTTGGCCAACATTTTTGAACCTTATGTTGAATCAAACTTTGCGTGAAATTTGATGAGAACTTTGTGGGTATAACTTTGTATAATTTTTTTGCATTCTAATATATAAATCTTGCAATTGCAATAATTCATCTATTATTTAGAGATTTTCAAATTTTCAAATGGATAGAAGTAAGACTTGTCATACCTCTTTCTATTATTTAAAAATAAATGGATTTTGTGAATACTACATCTAGGTGTGACCTAATTATTAGGGGCAAATCCTAAATTGACGCTAAGTATGATTTGTGTCTGATAAATGATGTAGGAAGCCTTGTAGTATAGAGAAAGATAGTTTTTCATCCAACTTATTTTGCATGCTGGACATTCCCTAGATGTGGTATTATTGACTTTACTACAAAATAAGATGCTTAATTTACTAATCATCTTTGTTGTGTATCTTAGCAATTTCAAGCTTGTTGTTCTTGATTTGAATTTTATCAACTCAAATGATCTTTTTTGAATTGGAATCCACCTATAAAAAGAAGTTAATTAGATTTTGTTCTTATGCTAATTCTAAAGTCACAAATTCCTAAAACTCATTAACCCTTAAAGGACCGTCACTATACTTTCACCAAAAACGCTCCAAAACTGCCATTTCTAGTACAAGTACCAAAATTTTGAAGAAAAACTTTTTTGGACATATCTAACCATAGGATCTTGTATTATATAGTATCAAAAACATGTGGTAAGAATTTCAGACATTTCCACCGGGTGGATTGCAAGATATAAGCATTCAAATGAACGAAAATCATTTTTTTGACCTTGCGAAAAGCAGGGCAGCTGCACTTCACAAGCTCACATTTCTATGAAAAAATGACCTAAATGGTGGTGCTTCTTTGGATTTGTTTTTCTAGACAAGTTGGCCACATGCTTGAAAATTTTTAGATCATTTGGAATGGTACAACATATAGGAAAAAAATAGTAAGTAGGTAGTAGTAGAGAATGATTAAAAATACTAAAATATTTACAATTTAAATATGGAATTGAAAATTTCCAATCCCAATGGTTAAAATGTTGTAATAATGTATCTACATCCTACAATTTTATTTTTGTCCAAAAATATTGAAAATTGGATAAGATAAAGGATTTCAAAGTTTATTTTAGAGTAGGAAATCCAAAACTGCCTACAAACAAAAAATCCTCATAACTTTTGACTCATTGATCAGAATGGAATGATTCAAAGCTTTTCGTGTATATAAAACTTTGTAAAACCAATTACAAATTTTTGTTTCTAAAAAAAGTGATTTTTTCTGATCTGCCCGAACTGCCCAGTTGGGAAAAAAAGTAACATATTAGGCTATAACGTTTGGCTTGTATTTTCAAATGTCATGAAATTTGGTGCATATGAAAGATATTCCTTGCCCCCACATTCTATTCAAATTTCAGCCCCAAATATGAAAATCTCTGCTCGTAGGTACGTGCCCAAAATTTCTATACAACCAAAAAACACAGTCCGGTCTTTTAGGGGTTAAACTCCAATTTCAACTTCGAGCTTCTAACCACTATCTTTCTTAAAGAATCTTGTAGATCTTTATTTGAATTAAAGTAGTTGGGCCTATTGTGGATATCAATAGGAACAAGTTGATTGAGGGCAAACTTAAAATGATTGTATATGTTCAAATTTTGAAATATACACAACTATGACAAATATGCCCACTATGGATTTGCCATTGGTGGCCATTGATGTGTTGACATTGCATAGTATCATCATAGTATATATTGGTCATGATAGGCCAACCTTACTTGGTTCTACAACTGTTAGTATCTATTAAATGCCTCAAGTTGAAATGGCACCTCGAATGGCACTCTAGAAAGTTTGAAATCTTGTAGATTTCCATTGGAATTGTGTTAATTGGCCTTGTTGTGGACACCAACAAGAGCAAGCCAATTGTGGGCAACAATTCAATTTTGAAATGTGCACCACCATGACTATTATTTCCACAATGGGCTTGTTGCCATTGGTGTCCTCATGCAATGGACTTAATTACCTTAGTTGCATATTTTTAGGCTTTGTCTCTTGCACTTTAATTCAAAGTACAGTATTGGCTTAAAAAATAAATTTGAATACAGTTACAGTGCCCAATGATATTGTTGAAATTAGGTGAAAAAACATACATCCACACAGATGAAAATGGTAAAGTAGATGAAAGCATTTGCAAAATTGTTACGTAAACATGGCTTTCATAGACAAGAAAATGATCACTAAAAGATCCACAATTGGACAAATTGGTCGTACATATATTTTTGTGGATCATGTTCTTATCTAGACAAACTATGTTTCTATTCAGGTAGGAGTATTCTTTAGCAACACGTTGTGTTTGTAATTATCTAAAACAAAGTCTTCCAAGTCGGCCAAATGATCCAATTTTGTCAAAGGGCTTTCTCAAACTCAACAAAAGTTGTCAAAAGAAACAAAGTGGGAGTTGAAGAATTCTTTTAGAGACAACTATTGTAATGAGAATTGTAGCAATTTGTATTTTTAACACTAGTAGAAAATTGGGCTTAGAGCACCAATTCTCCATGACCAACTTTCTACTAATGTAATATCCACTTATAGATAGTCTAATATGTTTATATAACCAACCTCAACCTTAACCTCAAAAATTTGTATTTGAAAGTTCCCACTAACATGTATCTTTGATTCCAAACAAGTATTTGTGTAAAGTAGGAAAACCTTCTTCTAATTAGCAAAACTATATTTTTTAATTAATGGCAAACTTTTGAAATATTATTAAAGTATACTAATTTCTACAAAAATAGTTTCACATGAAAAAACATTGAATAGGTGACGCTAATTTTGATCTCTCACTATTGTAATAAATTAGAGTAGTATAAAAATGATATATGAGTCAAAATTATGCATTTCTAAAGCATAGATTTTTCCATCTTAACCCCTAAAGGACCAAGGCTTTTTTTTTTTGCCAAAAAACACTCAAAACTGCCATTTCTATTGCTAAGGTTACAAACATTTGAACATTGTTTTATTTTCACATTTAATCAATGGATATTACACCTAACTAGTATGAGAACGTGTCAAATGAATTTTAGAATTTTGACCATATAAATTGCAAGATATCTGCATTTAAAGTGAAGAAAACAAGTTTTTTTTGCACATTGCGGGATTAGATTATTTGACTTTGAACCTTCTTAACTTAAATTTTTGCACTACACAGTTTAGAGATTTAAATCTTTATTGAAGGGAATCAAGTTGAAAATCTATGAAAGAAAAAAAACTGAAAAAAAACTGAATTTTTATTCTTAAGAAAATTGTTAAGTAGAAGTTGGTATGAGATAGAAGGAAAATCTAAATTATGAATATCCCTAAGAATAGAATTAAAACGCACTAATCCCAATGGCGAGATTTTTCTAGAAAGAAACTTAAATAATGTAGAACTTTTGTTTTTAAAAATTGCAAAAATTGCATTCAAAAATGAATCCTAGAAGTTATTTTTTCAAGAAGATGCTTAGATTGATTGAAAAACAAGATGGACCATAACTTTCACATCTCTAATCCAAATGAAATGAATCAAAATTTCCATTTAGAAAAAAAATATAATCTATGAGATGAAAAAAATTAATTCAACTTTTTAGAGAATTTTTTTGTTGACTAGTTTCCCCTGTTTTGAGCTTGTTTGGGCATAATTTTTGTTCCTAGGCACCAATTGAAAAAATATATATTTTCACAAAGAGTACCTTGCTATTTCACAAAAAAATTACAATTGGATATGCCCATGATGAGTTATAGGAAAAAATTCTGTTTTTTATATAGTAGGAGAGCATCACGGTTAGGGTTATCTATATTATAGTGAAAATTGCATTGCAATGCCGAAAAGAGCTTGGGTAGGGCCTTGGACAACATCTAGCCCCTTATTCAAACCGGTTACTTCTCTGACATTTTTCTATGCTCATAAATTCATCACAATGTACAAGGGCCTTCCCTTCACCTAACAAGGCAATTAATCCTAGCTACCACATTTGAACTTAGGAAATTTAAACTTGCCAAAGAATCATTGAGTCAAAATCCAATTTGTCATTTGAAAACCTTCCATCAAGAAAAAAATTTGATGGCAAATTGAAAGAATTGCTTTATTGACATTTGTGAGGATGAAGGATGGAGAGATCATTTTTTATAATGAAATCCATTGTCTGTCATAAATCCTTGAAGGGTATGGGATAATTTGAAGATAAGAACTTGACTACTCATTGTCAAAACATAGGAATTTTGTTCAAAGTAGAACTTTATACCTCATTTTGGCATAGTATAATAACTTTTTTTCTAAAAATTTGAACAAAAAAAAGTTGGTAAATCATGATAATTTTCATTTCCTAAAATACATTTGTGGTTTTGAGCCTCCAAAAAAAAGTCATGGACAAAATTCATAAAGGATGTTTGAAAAAAGTTCAAAGAAAATGTCCCTTCCAATCCCTCTTTGAAATTTGTCCATAACTTTTGATTGCAGAATCAAAATCTCAAACGATTTTTTGGAGATGAAAGTTAGCAATTCCTAATTTTCACTTATCAATAAGTGGTTGAGTTCCTAGTAATTCTAATTTACATATCCCACATAGGTTGTCTTATCTCCTACCACCCCACTTGTATAATTAAAAGAGCTTTTCTTCTCATCTTTAAACGTACAAAACAAGTGTCTTAACAAGCTATGGGAGACAATTGCCAAATATTTGATAACATTGAATTTGAATACCAAATATTCTAAAATTATTATTCATGGAGTAGGAAACATCTTCAAAATCAAGGAGAACGTGATCCAATGCTAATGATTCATGATGATTGGGTTTAGCTAACCCTGATGGCCTGATCTAATTTTCTTCCATGCTCAACTGTCCTTCACTTTAGCTTGGACATACCTTAGATTGATAAAGCTTGCCAAAGCTTGATATTTTGGAAGATTTTTTTGTTCTCTAGAGCTAGCTAAAACCTACAACCTCATTGTCCACGTTTTTGAAGAAATTATTGTACGTGCAAGCCATAAATTGTTGAAAAAAGGACTTTCTATGAGACTTTTCTTGAAGCTAGTTACATATTGGAAATTTGGGATACATGTTCCCTAACTTTAAATGTTATGAATTGTTTTGAACATGTGACCAACTTTTTCACAAAAAAGACATGTTCAAGCAAAAAAGTGATATAGACTTGTGCAAAAGTCTCCCTGAATCAAAGCTATTTGGAATTTTAATGCCCCCCAAAAACATTTTCTTCAACTTCAAATACTATAATCTTCCGATCAGTGAAGTCAAAGCCTCCCATATTTTTACTACAACATAATGAAGTAATCTACTACTAGTTCTTTTGTCAAGATGCAATAAGACTTCATTTGTCATTTTCAAGGGGCCTTTGCCATCAAAACAACCCATTTTGAGTGTTTCTTGGTGAAACATAGTCAAAGAACTTTAGGAATTAACCCTAAAAGCATGAGAGGACATTTTTTGTCCTTTAGATGATTTTAGAGAGGCCTCAAGGGATGGAAAAAATTCTCTTTCATCCAAAAAAATTGGAAGGAGTTTTGTGAACTCATTTAAAAAGATTTGTATTCAATTTTCCCTCGTGATATTTTTTGACTTTCTTACATAAGAAAATGACAAATCCATGGATCAAATTGCAATAAAATATGTTGGTTTTCAAATTTTCAAATTTGAAAACCAACATATTTTATTGCAATGTTGGTTTTCAAATTTTCAAATTTGAAAACCAACATATTTTATTGCAATGTTGGTTTTCAAATTTTAGAATGACGTGGTAAATTGATTTGTAACGGCATGATGTTCTACTCTATAACATTCTTGAATGAAGAAATTTTCAGAATTTTAAAGCATATTCTGTATATAATATGATTTTTCTCACTTTTAATTCCAGAATTTACAATACTTTCATGTTTATCTGAATTTTTGACTTGAAGCAAGCATGTGATTACATCTATTGTAGAGAAAAATAAATAATAAAAATTCATTCGTGTGACAACAATTCCCTTGTGTTCTTGTAGAATATTTCTTTGCAATTGGAATATACTCATTGTCTTCATCATCAACTTATTGTTGTGGTAATGGCAAGCCTGGTACTCTTAACCTCTAAACTCGCAAAGTCCCCTTGAGGAACTCATGGGATTTTGGGTACGCTTGTCAACCTAAATTTTTGACATGATTTTCATAAACTATTTTAGAAGATAGAAATTTATATTAGCTTTTGGGGAATATAATTATTATTTCAATTGGTGCTTGGGAGAAAAAGTTATGCCACCTTAAGTCCAAAAAATAGTTCGTGAATTTGGATTAGAGATGTAAAAGTTATGGAACTTTTGTTTTGTGAACAATCACATTGGCATGATTTAAAAAAAATAAGTTATAGGATTCATTTTTGAACTTCAATTTCACAATTAAAAAGAATAAAAAATTCCACGTGATTTAGTGTGCTTGTTAGAATAGTCTCACTATTGGAATTAACCCTTGAACGCCTTGATCTTTTTTCTAATTTTTGCACATTTTGCTTATATCTTTCTACAGAAATATCATTTCATGAAAATGATCAGTAAAGATGGTTGTCTTTTCAAGATTCATGTGTTACATTGGATGAATGAAAAGTTAGTTGGATAGAACAACGCCTCGAAGCTCCTTGTTCATTGTCCAAAATATAGATGTCAGAGTGCTTAAGGGTTAATGTATTCTAATCTTGTACCTACTTCTACTTAATCCCTCAAGGCCCAACAACTTTTTGATAATGGAGGTTTTCAACAAATTGTCCCACTTTCATATTCTTTTGCACATAGATGTGCTTGAAATTTTTCATTTTAACTATACAAAAGTAAAGACTATTTTTTCTAGTATGTATGGAATTAATTGTAGAAAATATTGCCCAATGGATTATTAGATTATAATAATTTAAGATGATTAACTTTATAGCCCAAAATTTATAAGATGATGAATAATTATTTTTTATCTTGTAAAAAAAATTGTATTAGAATCTTAGGCAATAGTATTATTTTTTAATTGAAAAAATTGAAAAAAAGAAAACTCTCTCAAATCTTTACACATTTTCAAATGGAAGGAGTAGAAAGCCAAAATTGTCCAAATTGGATCCTACAAAATAAATAAATAAATTATATGTGCGTTGATTTTTGAAAGTTAATAATTGATATTATTAGCATATTGTTTGGAACATCTTCAAAAAATACATAGTTTCTTTTCCACGGCGGGTAGTTTGGGTAGATATGAAAAAATCATTTTCTTAAGAAATTAAAATTTGAAATTGGTTCTCTAGATTTATATGTACGTAGAAAGATTTGAATCATTCCATTTTTATTAATGAGATGAAAGCTATGAGGAATTTTAGTTTGGAAAGTTTGCAAGTAGTTATGAATCTCTACTCTAAAATAAACTTTAAAGTCCTTTATTTGACTCAATTTTCAATATTTTTGAAAAAAAATTAAAACATTGAGTGTAGATTTTTTATTACAACATTATATCAAGATTGGCATTTTTCAATTCTATAAATAAATTCTTGACAATTTAGTATTTTGAATCATTTTCTACATCTTTTCACTTATTGTATTTTTCCTATATGTTGTACAATTCCAAATGATTTGAATTTTTTTAAGCATTTATACAACTTGGCTTGAAAAATGAATCCAAAGAGGCACCACCATTGTGGACATTTTTTCATACAATTGTGACCTTGTGAAGTGTAGCTGCCTGGATTTTTGCAGGATGAAAATAAGACTTTTTGCCACTTCAAACGCTGAAATCTTGCAATCTACATGGAAGAAATTTCTAATTTTTTTTTACATCTTCTCAAACCAAATAACTACAAGATCCTACGGTTACATGTGTCCAAAAATGTGTAAAAAATAAATGAGGGGCTTCTACTAGAAATGGCAGTTTTGGAACGTTTTTGGTGAAAACATAGTCAAGAAACTTTAAGGATTAATGAATAAAAATCCATAATCACCAACTATGCAAATTTCACATGCCAATAAGAAATTATGGGAAATAATCCTCCTACAAAATGAATGGAACATTTCTTAACAGAGTATTACAAGTGTACAAAGCCACATTTACTAGAACTCTCATACATATTCATAGTTTGACTTGTGAAAGTTGTCCAATAAGATGTGTATATAATTTGATAAATTTTGAAGATATACTTGTTGAAATATATGACTTCTGTACACCAAATAAAATTTCCGTACACCAAATAAATGACTTTAAAAGAAAAAATTCACATGAAATTATTCCACCAATTGGATCAATAGTAGGGCATCGCATGCACAATTAATTTCTTGGTCTACATAGATCATATTTCCACTGATTACAAAGTGCATCACTAGAGCATGTTGAATGTGTAGTCCCAAGTTGTCTTCATTATTTTCTTCTCAATCAAAAATTTCCTACATAATTTCTTAATTACATGCTTATAAAACACGCAAAGCATGTAAATTCACAAAGTGTGTCAATTGAGAAGATTAAACACCGGTACAAAACCCAAAGCACACTCTTCCTAAATTTTATTCTCAATCAAAAAATTAGCCTAATTCTACTAATTAGTCACTAAGTAACGCAACACACATGACCTTGGAAGAATCCCTAGGCAGATATTTCACTAGATCAAAGCGACCGACCATGAAGAATGATAGTCAACCACGTAATAACAATTGGTGCGTCATCGTCCACGCAAAACCATTAATTGAATCGTGGCAAGTCCCCTTCATACAGTCACATTAAATTCCCCTGCTGCTCAAATGGGGAAAATTAAGATAAAAAAATAAAAATTGATGTCAAAATCGAGCGATGTCCACATTCAGCCACGCCACTTTTCAACATTTTTCAACCCATTTTTTTAACCAAATATTTTCAACCCATTTTCAGGGGGGAAGAAAACCACCAAATCCCTACACTGACTTTTATGCAAAGGGCAAATCCTGGCTGTCAATTGGTTGTTTAACTTATGTGCCGCCATGGTCACCATCGACGCAACCCCGTAATTAAAACCCCCCCAAATAAGCCAATTGCTTGAGGGAGGGAGCAAGCAAGCAGGCTTCAAACTTCCACAACAGACTTCCAAGCACTACAAAGTCAACGTTGTAGAAGCCTTTGCGTTCATTCTCCCAATAGGGGACTTCGTCCAATCGAATGAATGGATGAAATAGGAATGGATGGATGATATCTGTTGTCGACGAAGTCATACCTTTAAAATAGATGTGGATGGAATTGGTTGTGTGTTCAGTTGTTCCCTTGGGCGGTTTCACGTCACTCATAAAGAAAGTATATAAATTGAAAAGAAAAAGAAAAAGAAAAGAAAAGAAAAGGTTTGAATGCGGGCTGGGACAAGCAAATGCCATGGCTTCCATGACTTGTTGCTTTGTGTGTATATTACCAATCAAATTGGAGTTTTTAGTTCGGTTGTGGCCTATTTTGTAGCTTGACGGCTGCGGCTTTTTAAAAAAAAATTAAATTTTTTAATTTACTGCTTGACGACAGGCATTCAGACTTCTTCCCCTCGGCTTCGGAAAGCCAAGCTTTGCTGCATTGCAATATGAGCGTGCCGCACGTGAACGATGCACCGGGTTTCGGGAATTGCATCCTAAAATCGTACGAATTTATAATCATTTGAACATCATGACCATTTGCACACTATTCTAAATTGTTTTTTGTTGGATCTTGTTTGGGAGTGAAGTCCGTACTACTAGAGGGGTGTATGTTGAGATTCTTCTAGCTTCGCAAAGTTTTATTAACCCGTCTTTCTTATAGGGACAACATATGATTGTGCGCTTTGAAATTTTCAAAGTGCTGGAAATAGGTGTGTCGAGAATAGTAGACCCTAAGATTCTCTTCATGTTGGAAAAAGGCTCACGGAAAGAGGCGAGACAAAAATCTAGATGAGATTGTTTTTGCAAACAACTCACGATTAGGTGGAGTTATCCGTGAGTAAGTGGAAATTAGTAAGGTTGATTTAGTTAACCCGAGGAAATGACTACAATGGATGAGATCAATAGAGTGATGTTTAATTGATCATAATTATGTGGGTTTTATCGTGGGTCATGTCTTTGGTCTATGCAAATCATGAGTTTTCACTAGCGGCAAGAGAGGATGTATAGTCATAATCATTGAGTTTAAATAATGTTGCCAACTTTGGAAAATTACAATGCATTTAAATTAGTCTTGGAAAACAAAACGTAGTGGAATTTGGAAAAATAGAATGTTGTGAATTTTGGAAATTGCAATGCAGTGAACATGCAATGAAAAATAAACAAGACAATGTAAATCCAATGAACAAAGCCTTTTAATATTTATTATATTTATGATTTTTTAAAATATCTAATATTGTACCTAGCTATCAAAATTGGCATTTCATTCTGAATATTTAATTAAAGTTGGAAAATAAAATCCGGAAAATGTTAAAAATAAGAATATTCTCTTAGAATCTGTATTTTCTTCACATAGTTGTTTTTTTGAAAGAAAAAAATAATTTTCCTTGAATTTGTCATCTATTTTAAGAATTATTCTTTGCCAACCTTGATAGCTAGATATGGTATCTTTTTTATGTTAGACTTATTCTCAAAACGTGACGGGAGGAGAAGGAGGGTATGACCTTGTATTAATGCCTTTCTAGAAATATTGAAATTTGAATACCAAATTTAAGTGATTCCAAAAATACATTTTTTAATTTTTTAAATAGGCTAAGAATGTAAATCAAAGGTTGAAAACTATAATCCAATTGCAATAAAATCAAATAAATGTTTGGAGCCTAATTTATTTTGCTTTGAAATAAAGCCAAGTTATTAAAAGATTGTTTTTCTCCGTACCACACTCAATTGCCCCCAAACCCACCCATGTTATGAACCAAACCAACAAAGTCTCACGCTTGATACTTGTTTGGGAGGTCGGGAATCGTTCACAAATCACAATCCAACTGAAGTACTTATTCCTTGCCAAACAAAACCGAAAGTGCACGCACACACATGGGAAAAAACCCACAAAAAAATTAAAAGAGAAGTTGGACTTGACGTGGATATGTTTGACGGGCCACATGTCCTAAGGAAAAGCCAAAAAGAAATTCCCCCTTTCTCCTTTTTCTTTCCAATCTTCTTCGTAGGTATGCATCTGCGTCCAGTCTTCGCGCCATGACAAGAGGTGGATCTATGCGAGTAGGACATTCTGGCCTATGAAAGAAAAAAAAGGCCTGCAGTCATGTGTATTGCGGCTTGACTGCAACAAATTGGTTGATTGGAAATCAAAGGCACCTACAGTGGACGAGTTCAAACTAGAGGTACAAGACTTTGGTCATGGTTTTATTTTAATTTATTTTAATTTTTTTTAGAGGTGGTGGATCTAGTTTTAATCCCATGAGGTTGGGCTGGTCACTGTAGAAATCATCCTTTTGGGTATCTCATGTGAATCATTTGCTTCAAAAAAAAATGCAAGCGTTCATTGGAGGTCAAAGCATTGTGCGAGATCTTCACTTTTCACACAAAATTCTAAGGATGAATATTTGCACTTTTGTCCTTAGATAGAAAAATTCTCTATCATCCATTGGACACTTAGTATTGATAGCGTCCTTCTAGGGTTAATTCTTTAGTGCTCTGATGTTCAAAATTTGAATGATGAAGAGAGAGACTCTAGGGGCTATTTTGGGCTACAAAACTTCTCATTCATGCAAACCAATGCTTGACTTGTGTATGTATTTATGTATGTATGAATGAATGAATGTATGTGTGTGTGTGTTTGTGTTTTTATTTAACAATATAAGGAAAAATATGCCAAAATTCAAGAAAAGACTTACATGCTAAGGGGTTGAGTTAGGGATACCCAAATGCACTACTAACCCCAAAACACCATCTTTACTAGATGTACATCTAGTTAAACAATATCTACTACTACTAAAGAAATTGTTTTAGAATATCTACCAATTTCTTTTAATCCTTTATAACTTTTGCATGGAATATCCAAATGAAACATTCTCAGGTGCATTCAAATCAGGCACTTGCAGTTGCCAACAAGAAAATACATAAATTTGACAAGTCATGTTGTGCTAGGCGTGCATCAAGGCTCAAGGCTCAACAAGGCACTCATAGTGTGTAGGATTTGGGATAACTTTGATGTTATTTGGTTGCAATCCCTTGTGATTGCCTCTAGAGTTGGAGATACTATTATTTGGAATAGACAAAGGCATGTTCTTTGTACTTTTAACTAGGGTTTGATTCTTCTTTCTCCTTTTGTGTAGCCTTTGGGTTTTGGATGCTTTGTATTGTAGTGTTTTGCAATGGAATTTTTATTTGTTTAAAAATAATAGTAAAATAAAATAAATTGAATTGACAAGTCTAATAATAGTAACTATGTATATGTTAAGGTAAAACATCCCATTACGGTCAGATCGCCCATAGTGGACACCTCATGACCCCATGACGGTTTCTCAAACCACAATCAAAATCTAACCTAATGCTTATAGAGTGATCAGTGACCACATTAGGAACACCCAATTTTTCCAATGTAAGAGCATTCCGACGGCAAACTCGCCAAACAAGCATGCCAAATCACAAGAAATTGCTTTCAGCTAAATAAAAGAATTAAATCCACCAACCATCCCACATTTGTTGATAAATATCTCCATCTTACCTTGATATTAAAATTCAGTAGAGAAACTCTTTATATACATATGAAGTGGTAGGATGTAAAACAACCCATGTGGGATAATGTAAATTAGAATTAGTAGGAGCTCAACCGCTCATAGTTAAGTCAAAAGTAGATTTTGTATTTCAATAGCATTTCAAAGCTCATTTAGGCATGGTAGAATTTTTTTTTCAAAACACTTTGAACTAAGAAAAGTTGGTAAATGAAGATAACTTTCATTTTCAAAACTCTGTTTGAGATTTAGAACATCCAATTAAAATATATGGACGAATTTGAGAGAGGAAGTTTGAAATTGTAAAAAATAATTTTCTTCCAACCCCTCTCTCAAATTTGTCTATAACTTTTGATTGGAGATTCTAAATCTCAAACATATTTTTGGAAATGAAAGTTATCTTCATTAACCAACTTCTCTTAGTTCAAAGTGTTTTGAATTTTTTTTTTCTACTATGCCTAAATGAGGTTTGAAAATCTATTAAGAAACAAAACCTACATTTGACTTAACTATGAGTGGTTGAGTTCCTACTAATTTTAATTTACATTATCCCACATGGGTTGTTCTACATCCTACTACCTCATGTGTATATAATGAACTCTTCCTCTCATCTAAAACTCAATTTTAATTGATAATGTATTAACTACAAGTTTGCCCCATGGTAGGAAGTCCACTCCTTGTGTTGGTTGCCTTTGGCGTCCTGCCTTGGCGATGCTCTAAATTATTGTCAGAAGTTACTGTTCACACTTATAGACCTTGTTGGGAAGATTACTTCAGAAATACATTACTAATTCACACTTTGTCTGAAAAATAAAATTTCAACTGCTCTCACTATTTCTCACACTTATTAGTGTGTGGGACAAAAATTTGAAAAATTTCAGTAATGGCATGAGGGCAGACTCCAAATTCTGACCACAAAGGGCTGATTTACCTTACACGTGAAAAGATTTGATTCTGCATAACATTGCCATCCAGGGGGTACGAGATCAATATGCAACTTGTAAATCAATTAGTTACCCGTAGTTCCTATGCGCTGCTGTTGGGCGGCTTCGCCGCCCAACTCTGGCGCCTCTTTTTTGTTTGTATTTTATCTTCTACTTTCGTTATTGTCCAGGTTGCTTGCAGCTGGTCCTTGTATTTTACATTCTTTTGCAGTAAAGGGTTCCCTTTATTTGTGTCAAAATAAAATAAAATCAATTAGTTAGTTGACATTTGCACTTGAAGAAACCATTTATAATTAAGTTTGCTCCTCTGTTAAGGACCGCAGCCTCTGATAAAATAATTTCTAGTCTGAGTCACATGGATGGGCACATAATTAGATGAAATATTAACCCCTAAACCCCCGGGGCCTTTTTGGGTTTAAAAACATCATTGCTTTTGAAGTGTTATAAGTCTAAGGTAGGAAGCTCTGAAATGGAGCGGGCATTAACCCTTCATCGCCAAAGGGGACCAAAAGTGTCCTCACATAGTTTCAAGTCCAATTCAAAATGCTCTAACTTTTGCATCCAATGTTCGAACTCAATAAAACTTGTTGGGAAATTTGCGCTCTCTCTTCTAGTTTGTGTGGTAAAATTTTCAAATCAATCCAAGATGTATTGATTTCTTGGAAGCCAATCGAAGTTCACAGGTTCAATTTGAATTCACCAAACTACATTTGAAGGCTGCAACTTTTTTTTTGGGAGGGGGGGTATCTCCTTCATCCAATGTTATTTTTCAATAAAATTTGATGGGTTATGTTTCCCTTAAAGTCTAGTTATTGTGGTAAAAATTTCATGTCAATTCAAGTTGTTTTGAATGTTTGGGAGAAATTCAAAGTTCAAAATCCCGACATTTTTTGATTACAATGAACTTCAGCAGCTTGTATCTACTTCATACAGTGTCAATTTCCAATTAACTTTTTTGGAAAAGTTGCGCATACTAGCCTAGTTTGTGTGTGGTTAAATTTTCATATCAATCCAAGAAGTTATGAGTGACTAAGAAGCATTTTAGTAGAAGTAGGTTCAACCTTAGATGTGTTTTTTTGCAACTTTTTTTGCTAATTTTTTGACATTTGAAAGCCATTTTGTAGACACAATGAGTCAATTCAATGATATTTTCTTACACCAATGTGTTTGTATGTTGGTTTTGAATCACTATGTAGTTGAAAGTTTTTCCATTTGAGTAGGTTTTGAAATCAAATTTCACCTCCAAATGTGTCTCTAGGAAAGTTTCAGCATCCTTTTTCAACACTAAAACATTATAATCTTTCAATCTATGCAGTCAAATGACACCAAATTTTATTCTCTCTATCTACAACACTTATACTACAAGATTGTACGGTTGAGATTTCTATAACTGAGTGGCATTTTAATGCTTTTGAACTCAAACAAGCCTTAGGCAATGAAGGGTTAAGAATGGACCTTATAAATGGTTGTGAAATGGACAAGCGGTAGTTCATAAATTGATCTCCATAGTCATTGAATGAATCAAGGAAAAAAACATTATTAACTGCAAGAGCCAATCATTCTCTTTGCTTTCCCATTTTTCTTAAGAAGTTGCAGGTGAACAATTTATGGAAAACCTAGGGACATAAATAGGACCTATGACACATCTCTTTTGAAAATCCATAAGTAATTCAAAATGCTTCAAAAAATATGAAACCACTTGTGTTAGATTCTTCTTCTATTTTTCTTTGTCTAAAAAATGAGCTAAAAATATTTCCATTTAAGAAAATACATGAAAAGCCGGATCAGCCCTTGGCAATGCCTCCTACCTTAAATTTCACTAAGGTATAGAAATCTGAAAAGTACAATCTCCTTCCTACATGTAAGGTGGATACCTTCCAAAACCTCCATTTTTTGTTACTCTTTGTCCATTTACTATTTTTAGACTGGCTAAGTTTTCATAGTTTCTTGTTGGCAAGTGAAAGGAGGTTTCAACGCACCAAAGAACGGAACATTTGGATACTATAAGTAAAAGTTATGAAGGGTCAAAGTTTTTTTGGTAGAGATTGTGGAATCATTTATTCCACATAGGTACATATTGATTTTGGAGATGTACCTAGAGTGATGATGGTGGTGGTTTTGGATGATCGAGTGGTGCATTTGGGAGTGCCCACCTTATGGCATTTGTGTTATTAAGTGCTAGCTTTTGCATGTGGAGATAGGGGTTGGTGAAGCCCATTGATTAGTGGTGGGGTGGGAGTTCTAACATAAATAAACTCCTATTCAACTATTCATCAATAGGCTTCACTAGCCCTTAACTCCACATGGAAGCCAACCCAAAGGGTGTAATTGAAGAAAAATCCAAACAAAATTGCATTGAATTGGAATGTGACAAGTATTGTAAACCGGTAACAACTACAGTTCCTAACTAAAAACTATTATATGATTTATGTAGCGTGGTTATAGAAAACGCACCAAAGAACGTGACATTTGGATAACGTATGCAAAAGTTACGAAGGGTCAAAGTTTTTTTGGTAGAGATTGTGGAATCATTTATTCCACATAGGTACATATTGATTTTGGAAATGTATCTAGAGTGATGATGGTGGTGGTTTTGGATGATCGAGTGGTGCATTAAGAAATTTGTCATTTATGTACCTAAAAATTTTCATTACTCAAAGGTGCAAAGATTCAATTGAAAGTAAAGAAAAAATCTCACTCAAAGTGGGCTCAAAGTTTGTTGACCGTGTTTGGAAGGGTGAAAAAAACCCCTTTGTAGACTTCAAATGTTTTAATCTTGCAATCTATGGGGTCAAATGGACTAAATGTTTTTCACACATGATTTTGGATTTTATAGTCTAATACACTTTTCTACGATTGGGATTCCCCCCCAAAGTTTTAATTGTCCATTTTAGTCAACGCACCAAAAATTGGTGGGTTTTGACAATTTCTCTTTAAAAACATCCTTTGGCCTGTAGGGTTTAGGGTTTAGGATGAGATGTACTTAGACAAAAATGATCCAATTTTTGAACCATTCTTAATTTATTTCTATAGTAATCTTGAAAGTCATCCATCAACCATTTTGGAGGGTGCAACTTTCTTATAGGGTTAACTTTTAAAGAACAAACCTAGATGAGGGGCATAATTTTAGGGTCAAATCTGAATTTCACATATATTTCTTGATTTTCTTAGTCAAACTCCAAGTTCTTAATTTGGAGTTTTAGGGTCAAACTTGAATTTGACATTGTCTTGGAGTTTGACTAAGAAAATATAGTTTCAATAATCTATTTTTTATTCCTTTTTATTTTATTTTTCCAAAATTGTTAAAATTATAACTTTTGCAAAACTTTGAAGGTTCTTGAAAGCATAGAATATACTACTTTTGAACTTTTCTATTGCATTTCCTTTAGCACGAGTTCAAGGATTCTTCCAATAACACCAAGATGTTTATCACTATTATTTCTAGTTTTACTAAATAATTCATACAATTTTAAGTATTTTTGTAATTACTATGATTTTTACAAAGAAATTATTTAACAAAATCATATAAATTTCATTTCAATGTTTTTAATTATGAAAAATTAAGTTAAATATTGAACATATATTATTACATGAAGAAAATATCAAAATTTTGGAAGGTATATTTTAAAATAGAAAACTAATGAAGCTTGACCAAATAGGATATCATTTAGGGTTAATTTGCTTAGTAAGTTAATTGAATATTGAGCTAACAACAAAATTCATGCCATATTAGCCTACTATACCAATGTCTATATATGAGATACAACATTGTCACAAATTGTCTTTTGAGCCATTTAAAAAAAGCAATTGGTATTTTTTGTCATAATCAAAATTGCATGCTTAACCTCTAAATGACAGACCCATGACCATTGATTTCAAGCCTCGCTGCCCACCATTAAATTTGTTGCCATTTTGGAATCAGATATGTATGAAAAAACTTATGTTTATTTTTCAGGGATGAAATCACATGTTTTCTTCACTTCGCAAATTTTTAAATTTTTTTTGTAGAAAATTGATTTTTATGAGAATTTTTGAAGAAATAGTGAAAAAAAATCACATCAAATAGAAAATTACTTTGAAAATTTTCAAATTTTCACTATGTGTGTATATTACAATGACAAACATCATAGTGTAAATTCAATTTCCGTTTCATTCTATATTTAGAATTTAGTAGACATGAAAAACACATTCAAAGTTCAAACTGCAATAAAAAATTGAATTTAAAGATTTTTTTCAAAATTCAAATTGGAGTAGGAACTAAAAAGAATGACCTTCATTTTGTTAGATTGGCTCAAACTCAGAAAATATCAATTTTGTGGAGAAATTTTAGATTTATAGCAAGGAGCAACAACTTCCCAAAATATACTAAAATAACATATTTTTTTTACTAAACTCTCAATTACGTGGAGGCAAAATACTAGAAAGACTACAAAATCAATCGGATACCCGTTGTAACTCAACATGAAAGGTCAACAAAAAGAAAAAAATGAAAAAAATGCTTCCAATTTCTTTCCATCCCATTGAATTGCCATCGAAGTGGCACAGAATGGCGCCTCCGGCATTCAGGGGTTAAGCAATTTCAATCAAACATATAAAATTTCAATTTCAAAATTCTAATTGGTGAATTTATTTAGGTATCATGATTTTACATGATAATTGATTGAAAACCATTGACAGATGATGTATTTACAAGATATAATTGTGAAGACATGTAGGAAACATTTGTACACACGTCTTGCCTTTTAAAGTAATAATCATCATACTACTAAAATCATAAGCACCTCTATAATATCACATATTCAAATTGTATGTTATTACAATAATAAAATGGCGTGTGTAATATCACATTTTCAAATTCTATATTGTTATAATAGTACAATGACTTGTATATTATCACATCTTCAAACTCTTCAAACTCTATGATTTTACAAGGATACAATGGTTGTTCAAAAGAATTGATTTAAAAGTAAATTTATATAATGACATTAAAGAGGTGGCACTTTGATTGCATGTTTTAGCATCGAACTTCATTGCTCTTCAACGATTTTGTGATTTTTTGAGTTTTGAATTTTCACGACATCAACATTCTTTTGCTATTACCAAGTGATTAAAAAAATCTCAAGATTTTGCTACAACAGCTCACATATTATATCAATATGTACAAAAAATCAAAATAATTGTGAATATTTTAATTTTAAGGATGCCAATATAACAATATAGTAACAAATTGAAGATTCTAATGTTTACTTAGCACAGTAAGCACCAACTGCTAGTCTTTACTAAAATTCAAAATTCACAATATAGAGAATTCAACATCAAGGGTCACATGCCAAAATTTAGAAAAATAGATATTTTGTAATGTTACTAGATCTTACAATTCAATAGTCACACTACAACTTGCCAAATACCTTGGAATATAACTATAGTACAATTATCTACCCAAAATGTAGTTACAATCTCAGTTACAATATATAAAGATACCTATTTTACCAAATTTTATATACCACACTCTAATATTGAACTCTCTATAGATTTTTTTTTGCTACTTAATGAAATTTTTGTGCGTATAAATGTTTCTTGCATATCCCCTCAATTGAATCTTATAAATTCATCACCAATAGTTTTCAATCAAACTATGGAATTTATCTATTAAAATTCATTTGAAATAGAGTTTTTTTCTTTCAAATTGAAATTTGATATGCAAAATGGAGATTGACTAAGAATGAAATGCTTATTCCACATCACAACAAATAAAAATTGCATTTCACATTATTAATAATGAAAAATTCTCTACATGATGCAATATGGCAGATTGTAAGAATATTTCATTGTGCCATGTTCCAACTACTATAATAAGGTAACTCAACCTCGAATTGTTTGACTGAGCATTTGAATATAGTTCATATTATTAAATTTGACAATAATCAAAAGAAGATTCTATATTCTCTTAGTATATATTTTTGAACTCTACATGAATAAACTATGAGATTTCAAAGTATTAAAAATAGGCATATCCAATATTGACTAAGGCTATCATGAATAGAGGCAACATATTTTAGTGTAGTAGTCATTTTAAGAAATTAGTAGTAATCAACTAAGGTAACTACACTTAAATGTATTTGAATAAACAATCAAACATTGTTCCTCCTATTAAAGATTGAACATAATTATGTCTCTTTGGTTCTTTTTTATGTTCATAATGCTAGATTTTGTTAAAATATTTTAAAATTTGTTAAAACATGTTATATTAAACAAGTTTGAACATAAAATTTTCTTGTTAACCCCTAAATGCCCAAGGCCTATTTTGAACTTCTTGGAATCTACTCTAAATTGAATAGAATGCCAACATTTTGATAAGTTGTACCAATTTTTTTGGAATTGTAACAGTACAAATTCAAATAACACATGTTAGAGATCTTATAGGAAAAGAAAATACAACAATATCACTTATGGAGTGAAAGATTATAACGTTTAACCATGAGGGTATTAAAACTGCAAAAGTGATGTGAAGTCTTTCAATCCTCTTTTCACAAGTCAAATAAAAAAAGTTAGTGACCAAAAAAATATGAGGTTAGAGGGCCCAACATGTATAATCCCAATCAATTTATGGCTTCTCAAAATCTACTCCATAATTTTTTTAAATGAATTTTGAATGGGATTTTTTCTCCAAGATCTAGTATATTTGAGACTCATTTCCAAGAGCTCTCAACACTACAAGAAGCCAAGATTGCAATGGATACCCTTGTACAAAATCTTGAATAGAAAAATCACTATCATTTATTTTCATGATTGGATTTTTGATGCCAAAACTAGACTTCAAGAAGAACTTTCCAAAAATAAAAACTACTAAAAATAGCAACTTGGTTGGATTTTATTTAACTTCAAAGTTTTGCA
This sequence comes from Rhytidiadelphus loreus, assembly GCA_947034895.1. Lineage (NCBI taxonomy): Eukaryota > Viridiplantae > Streptophyta > Bryopsida > Hypnales > Hylocomiaceae > Rhytidiadelphus > Rhytidiadelphus loreus. The sequence continues at coordinate 19,033,283 of OX344763.1, forward strand.
AACACCAGATTTGGGTGCCTTGGGCATTTAGGGGTTAAAAATCTTGATTCTTTCTTGGCAAATTTATGTTAAAAATTTTCAAAACTTATCAAACATAACATGTTTCAACAATTTTAACAAAATCTAACATGATGATCTTTACAAAGAAACATAGTTATGTTCAAATCTAGGAATTGTTTTCTACTAGTGTTTTTTAGTTGGATTTTGTTGGAAGTCAAAAAACATTATAGATTCTCTTCTAATGCATTTATTGGACATTGGATGAAGAAGCTATGAATTTTCAAAGTGCTAAAAATAGGTGTTTCAAAAACCAAAATTACATTCTCAAAAATAGTGAAAATACATTTTAGACAAAAATATGATGGCATTAGTTTTAAAAAGGGGTCACAGTTAGTCATAGTTACTTTAGGTGTAGTAACCTTAATTATTCATTCAATTGTACGCTTTTGGAGTTGTAGATGCTACTAACACTAATTTATTCTACAAGTGAACTTACAACTTAGTGTCATTTGCTAAATTAGTGTAACTACAAAGTTTTCTATTTTTGAAAATTGATACAATATTGTATTATTTTAGCCCAAACAATTTAAAGTAATTTGACTTTGATTAAAAGTGTCATACGTACTAATGGATTTAAATCATTGCTACTGACTCTTGTACAAGGTGATAAATTGAGCACTTGATGATGGCATAATTAATTCTTGAATGTTCAATTGACTTAATTCATCTAAATTGTTAAGCATCCATGTCAACCCTCAAACCCACCCTTTCCCTACTTCTCAAAGATTTCAATAATTCTAATCAAAACAATGACACATTGTATTTAATATGAATTTATTATATTAAGTGCACAATGTGAGTTACAACTCATCAATCAACCAGATCACACTCCCATCCACACAAATGGTCACTTTTTCATCCATCAAAATATCTTTACATTTTTTGGAATTATTATTGAGTTAAAATCTACTTCTAGCAAACTGAAGAAAATACTATATTTCCTTATGTAGTAAGGGTATTTGCAAAATTTGTAATGGTTGTACTATTAGCACGGGAAGGACACTCTCATTCCATTTGGGGTACCCACGTGTAGTAGCGGAAAAAGTAATACATGTAATACACCTTGAATAAACTATAATTTCATCCTAAAATTTTGAACTTTGTTTAACAATGACTAAAGGTTTCTATTGACAAAAATTTCAATTCCAAATAACATAAGATATATTGTCTAGAAAGGGTTGAAAAATGAACTAAAATGGCATGTTCTCCAACTAAAATATTTATAGAGCTCACATGAAGATGACTATTGCATCAATATTCAAGCAAAATAAACTTTCAATAGAAAGCTATTCTATAGAATTTTTTTTTTCATTTTTCAATTTTTTTTTTCTTATATAATATAGAGGTGTGAAAGTTATTTTTTAGCTTTACAATGCATCTTTCTTCTTAAAAAATTTATAACTAATTACTATTAGCATAAAAAAATATCAATAATTCAAAACATAAACTTTTAAAGTAGTAAAATCTATCTATAATTTTCTTTTTTTTAAATAAATAAATTTTAAGGTGTATAATTACATGTATTACTTTTTCCACTACACGTGGGTTGCTAAAACGTGGGGAGTGTCGTCCCCGGGACTATTAGTAATTATTAAATATAAGTACAAATTCCAATGAGGTGAAAGTTATAGTATTGAAAATTGCAAGACTTCTAGATTTAGTCAACTACAATGTACACTACTATTCTCACATCAAGTTCAAATACTAAATAAAAGAATTTCATGAATTCTTGCAAATCATAAAGTATCAATTTTTATTTTTCATTTTGAAAACATAAAGTATCAATTTAATGTGAATGTTCAATTGAATACACACATTAAATTTGTTCATGGTATATAACAACAATGCAATATCCAACAAATGTAAAATCTTTGATTTCTCCTATGATTTATAGCCTAATATACTCAAACCTTATTAATTTGACCCTCTCTTCAACGGCATTTTGGAATATTCTATACACTTACTAGCCCTCCAAATTTTATGTCCTTTATTAGCCTTGTATTGCCAAAAATAATAATTTGGTTTGCAATGTTCATTTGGTCAATTAGCAAGTAAATGTAAATTCAATGGTACACAACATGTACCCTTTTTGTAGCAAATGCATAACCTTACCTACTAAAATAGAAAAATTAATGAACAAATGATCACTCAATCATTTGTGAAATTTTCAAAGAAAAAAATAAAAATTCCATTTGTAGTGGGCTATCCAAAATCACTATTTTGCCAAAAAAGCAGTGTTTTGTTCTTTAGGGGTTAATAATCAACAAAAAGCAAAGTATAACCTTGTCGTCATATGGGTACCTCAAAAATTTTCAAGGGAGGAACATCATGTTTTTTTTTAATTACAGGGTTTACCTCTTGTATGATGTTAATTAAAGTAGTCATTCAAAGTTTGTGTCTTGCACTTGTCTTCCTCTAGCCAAGGATAAATATAAAAAACTACCTCTATTTTGTGGTTGCTCAAAGTCACGTGTTCTTCACCTCCTACTATGTTCTTCACTTCTCCTAGCTAATTAGGGGCCTCTGATTCCAAATTTGAATTCAAAACCTCCAGATTTCATCATGGGTTGCAAATAAAAAATTCCAACGTTTTCACCAAGGTGAAAAATGCAGACTTCAATTGACTACTTTAACATCATGCCTACCTCCTAATGCAGGGTTTAGGTTTGAATTCACCATCTAAGTTCATGAGTGAGGCTTAGATAGTTAAGCCATTCCCAACAACTGCTTCATTCACCCCAATCTTTCAAACCAGAATTACCCTTCCTTCTTCTCAACAAAATTAAGCTTAACGCTGATATTGGTGTTGAAGTTTGACAACATTATTAGAAGTACTTGGGAGTTGGTGATGTCAATGGCGTTTTTTGCAATACGAACTTGTGGTCTTCAAACACGTGGTTGCCAATCAAAGAACCCGTGCATCACAATTAATTAGTTCCATCAACTATTCATGTCTCCTTGGCTCTTGTCCCGCTTCAGCAGTTCAGATGAGACGACCTCTTAACCGCGCCTGTCCATATTGTTATAATTGACCTTAAAAACCTCATGTGATCCTGCTTCCGACATGTGTCATCAGCCAACGAACAAGGCATTGATCAGTCCTTCAGGGCCACAGGAAACGCCATCGAGATTGTGTCAAGTAATAGACGTCGATAGCCCCAGGGAGGTTTGAGACGGTCGTGAGTTCTTTCATTGTTTCATCTGAATTCCAAAATAATGTCCACTTTAAAATCCCACATTGGACGCGTGTCACGAGTCAATCAATCACATGGCTTTCGTGTCCTTGTTGTAATATCAAGTATTTGATACAATCCTCTGAGATATTTGCACCTAATTGTGACCTGTTTCTAAAATCGACACCTACAAATTCTTGTCTATATGTACAACCCCTTGTTCAAGTTGTCACCCAATTGTGACTTGTTTCTAAAATCGACACCTACAAATTCTTGTCTATATGTACAACCCTTGTTCAAGTTGCACCTGATTGTGACTTGTTTCTAAAATTGACACCTACAAATTTTTGTCTAAATGTACAATCCCTATTCATGAGAGGGTAGGGGTGATTTTGGACGCACCGATTTTCAACACTTTGAAAATTCATAATATATTCATACGGTGTTCAAGAAACTTGTATGGTAAGAGAATTTGGAATCCCCTTTTACTAGACCAATCAAAACCTTAGATACATTAGTAATGGAAGACAGTCATGCTAAAATACTTATTTGAACAATTTAAGGTATAGTTACCTTGTATGAAAAAAAAATTTGGGGAAAAAAATGATTTGTGAAGGTTACTTGGGCATAATGTCAAGTTGTCTCAAGGGATATTGAATGTCCAAATTTATTTTTGGAGGTGGAGTGAAAGGCTCTTATATAGCTTGAGGATTATAGTTTGTAATGTTTGCCCATGTTGTTATTCAACCAAACATCGATGATTTTCTTTAGAGCATGATTGTGTCACGAACCAACATGAAGCCTTTGAGGTCCTTGCCACAAAATACCATCTCTTTGATATAGTCTATATGGATTAGATAAATTTTCAAAGAATCTTGAATGTTCTTTTTGGTTGATCAAAAGCTCACATGTAGAAAAAGAATTAGGTTGTTGGAATTGAAGGATGTTCTAGATTCTTTTAGTATGTATTATAGACACTGTGAGAATGCATTGTGGATTTTCAACTATAAGTGTACTCTAAAATCAATATATGGCTCTCAAGTTTAAGAATTGAACATTATAAGTACATGCATTGCAACATGGTTACAATCAAGTGTGGATATCTCATACAAAGTTGCAATCAAACAAAAAGATTCAACTTTTTGTTTACATGCCATCATGGAGAGGCATAATGTTTACATAAGCAAAGCAAAATGAAGAACTCTCCTATTAGGAATTGTGAGAAGGTTGAAGCTTGATGCTAGGTGGTTAAGGCACAAGAATTTCTAGATGTATAGTGAGATGTGAGTAAAATGATCTAGTTTATCACTCACATATCATCAATAGTAATATCACTTCAAACCTTATTGAATACATGTTGGGGTAGGTTGTTTAAGAACTATTCCCTCTGTCCCAAAATTATCTTTGGGTTCTCCTAAATTTTTTTGTCTACAAATGATATTTTGATTGCTCAAAAATGGTCATTTTTGTTCTTGAAGATTCAATAAATGATTAACAACTTCCTTAAAATACTTAAAAACAGGTTGAAATACCGTTATTTTCAGCCTTAATCCAAAACATTTTGTCCATCATTTTGGAGCGGAGGGAATATGAAGTAGCCAATCAAAACATTTAATGATACCACTTGTGTAGAGATCCCAACCTCAAATTTTATGTGAACAATGGTTGTTACAATGATTGACGAATTGAAAAGAATGCCATTCAATTCAATATAATGTCATTATCTACCTCAAGGTGATGGGTATAAAATTAACATTGAAGAGTTCATCATCTACATCAAGACTACCATCTGAAGTAGGAACACAAAAATGTGCCATGTGCCTAGAAGTGTCACTCATGAGATGCTCACAATGTGTCCATCTCTTAAATCAACATGCACCTATTCTTGGAGAAATGGTTTCAAAACATATACCAAAAAAACTTTGACTCTTCATAACTTTTGCATATGATATCCGAATGATGCAATCTTTGGTGTATTGAAACCTCCTTTCACTTGCCAATGAGAAAAAAACAATGTCACCAGTCCTAACTGACCAAAGATCGATCCTGAAAAAGATCCTTGGTGCATTGAAATCCTGGAAATACAAAAGCTCCTAAGGTCGCTTTGCCTAAGGACTATGATGAAGTTATGCCAAAATTTCAGGGTTTTGCAATGCACGTTCAAGTTCTCCCACAAATTTGCCTTTTTTTTGTTATCTGAATAGCTGCTCCTTCCTTCAATTTGAGGTATAATCTCCAGTCCTTTTGAGTCGCTTCCTGGGCTAATTCTCCCGATAAAGCCACTTTGTTTGTGCTCCCTTTCTTGTAGTACATCTTTCTTTTAGTTGTTACCAAGAAAATGAAAACAAATACAAAATGAAGAATGAAGAATGACACTAAAGAATGCTAGTCACGGATGCAATAGTGTCTTCCCCAACATGTCATAATACTGTTCAGCAATATTGCAGAAATAATTGGTAGAGTAACTGATTAGAGCCAAGCAAAGAGGCCAGGGAGGAGATTGAAGTTTTCAAGAAATGGGCAGGGGCAAGGCTGGCAACTTACAATATTACTGTGCATCTACAGTAGTCCTACATTACTTATTTGGACGGTGTTTGTCATTGTACATATTCCTGCTTGGGCTGCCTGCATGTGTAAAACTGGAACCAGGTTGAGAAAAGAAATGATGGTCACTAACTTAAAAGGTGTCTGAGTGTTGCTGCCGCCTTCAACTGTACAGTACAATGTAATCTCCCCATTCCCAGACTCACTGGGAGTTTGGTGCAGCAGATCAGACTGACCTTACAACTGCACAAAAGTACTACCTACCTCGCATCAGTTACATTCAAAAAAATGGGCTTGACTCTCAGGTTTCTAGGCAAACAGTAAATGAGGAAATGCCCTACTAGCTGCTGTGCACAATAAAACATTCTTTTAGCAGTTGGTGAGAACTCACCGAAAAAGGCTCAAAAGTCTGACAAATCACTGTTGGAGAGCATGCATGCCACTTGGTGAGTGGCCAATACCTATGTTCTTCCTACAGCTTTTGGGTACCTCCCTCTTGAGATGAAGGAGCACAGACAACACCTGGATTCGTTTTCCAAAGGTGTTGAGGCAGCTACTCAAGAATGCGCTGCAGTAGGAGTTCGTTGTAGCGCTATTTGAATTTCATTGGAACGACAAATGAAGGCAAACTCTTGGCATCCGGAGGAGGGAATAAGGATGGCGAAGCTTTCATGGCATATTCAAGGATCTCTTTAGCAGGTGTTTGTTTTGTTGATCCTAGTGTCCACTTGCTCTTCTCAAACGTGCCTGTCACCGTGGATTTGGACCTGAAAAACAAAAACTTCCCCGGCCCCTCAGGTTTGCTCTTGGCGAAGTCACCCTCGTAGAAATCACCGTTTTTGAACAGCCACTTACCTGGTCATGGATTCATAACACCTATGTAATTCTATGACAAGATAAATATGTAAAAAAGCATCTTACAGTCAATATTTGTACAATATGAATCCAAATTTGGGTTCATTGAACTGTGGCAAAAGCATTTTTGGTTCACCAGACAGTTTCAAATCCTCAACTGATTCCCCAAATAAATCTTGTTTACTCAAAATGACTTACATGAGGATCATTATATATAGAGAAAAACTCCAATTTTTCTTTGGAACTTGCATACAAAGAGATTTTGTTCTATTAAAGTCACGCATTAAAAGTGAGAGCGCAACAAAAACTAAATATCCCTCTCGAAGATAGGCTACACTACACAGACAATCACTCGATCAATTGAGCAACCTTACAAGGGTGGTAAATGTATCATTCATGATTTACGTAGGTGTGATTAAACTCCCTCCAGGCCCACTCACCTTTCACGAAGAATCCTTTCTCCCAATCTCCGATGAACTGCACCAACCAATCCACGCCACGCCACCTCGTCAGATCAATGTCACAATCTTCCAATCAACTTGACACGTTTTATACTGTTCCAAAAACTAAACGACAAAATATCCTAGGAGAAATTTGAGCCAACAGAATCGGACTAAAGGCGTTGGGCAACTACCAGAAATTCCAGTACAAAATCTCGTAATTCTCTGCAGACAGGATCACCCCTAACAAACATGAACCCGTACTATTCCTAATAATACAGTGGATTTCCGGGTCAAGGGTGTCAGTTACTACTAGCTCTAAACAAAATGTCTTAAGCTTGCTTACTTGACTCATGGTATTCTTGAAGAAGTAAGTGCCGACACCATGTTTTTTATCCTCAGACCACTGCCCCTTGTAGATGTCGCCATTGGCATACGTATACTGTCCTTCTCCACTCCTTAAATCTTGGTACCATGAACCTGCACACCTGATATGCCTCCGTGACTCTGAATTCTCTGGATAAAAGCTAGCTTCATAAGAGTAACATGTATGCGTGGAGAATACACATTTGAACCTCTAAACTACAGCTGTGGATAAGTTAGAGGATACTCTTTGCACCATTTTAAGCATATCTTTAGGAGTGTGATTTTGGGGAGATGCATGGAAGTGTGGAGATATTTGGACACGAGTCAAATTATTGAGATCAGAGTATTAACACAAAGTAAGAATCTCTTACGCAATTTGTTTTTACATCTGCTGGTAATAGGAGCTGATATTGAAAATGAAACTGCAAATAGTGTAGTAGACATGAGGGAAACCTGTGTAGACGCTTTGGTCAGGATAGGTCATCGTGCCGAACCCGGCCTTTTGGTTGTTGGTGTAATTTCCTTCATAGGAGGCACCATTCACGAACGTGTATCTTCCAAAACTGTTTCGCTTGCCGTCGTAGTAAGAGCCCCAAAAATTGTCGCCATTGGGATACGTTGCGAAGCCCGGCCCTACTGGTTCATAATTCTCGATTCTTCCACTCCACGAAAATTCCTGTGGACAGACCAGAGCCAGCTTGAGAAAAACTTACCCTGTTCTCAAGTTCCTTAGAATGTTTAGGGTTGCAAGGAGTTAAATCCTTTGGAATTAAGCACTCATACCTCCTTATCAGTACAACCTATAATATCCTGCACTTTTGGTGGACTATATCGCTCTTGTCACACATTCAAACTACCTTAGGTGGTAAGATTACAGAGATTTGAGTGTTTAATAATGTGGTTGTTACTTTGAATCAAAATCTGTGCTTGGAATGGAAATTTTCAATTACCTGCTCTTCCTCCTCTCCCTCTTCGTCTTCTTCGTCCTCTTCACTCGACATTTGTCACCAACTCTTGTAATTCTTTTAGTTCCTGCTTTTTCCAGGTGCAAACCCTAACTTTCCCATAAGACATCAGCTTCATGTCTGCGAGGATTCTTGTTCTCCAAAGATTTCAGCACTTGAGCACGGCTTACACCATCTTCTCGCTCCATTAATTAATTACAGCGCAACAGTAAACCGCCGCTTACACATCCGATAAATATTAAAATAAACCATCGAAAGACTTCGCAGCTGACTACCAAGAACCATCTCGAAAGGCTCCACAAGCCAACCGATTTGAAGACGAAGCACTTCAATCAAGACTTTTGTAAGTTTGATTTCAAATTGTCGACCTAAATTGTCTTAAACTGAAGTGATCCATCCTCATACAGGGAGTGCAGTGTTGCGGCGAGCGCGAGAGGATGCCGAGTTTGAGACTTTGAGCAGGGAGTAGGTGACGAGTGCGCACGCCAGAGCTAGAGCCGTGTAAGTGAAAATGTAAGGAATCGACATGGCGGAAAATTTTCAATTGCTTTCAACTTCAACTTGTTATTGAAAAAATGCGGAAATTATTAGGAAGAATGAGAGAGAAAAAACCTCAAAACACAGAGATTGCGGCAAATGCTCAAGAATGAGCCAAACCTCAAACCGTAGTGACTGTTGCAATACACAATCAACCAAACCGTTACGACGACAGTTACCAAAGTCCCGCAAAGCCCTCAACCCCCTCTTCGAAGACCTCCGTATTTGAACCTGAAGCCCCCCTGAAGAATCCATCCTCAATGCGTGTGCTTATATGGAGTTCTGACCAAATTAGGCTCGAAAGGCAAAACCTATCACCAAGGTAGTCAACCAAATGATGCAAGTTTTGATTGGATAAGTCTATTGTTTTGTTTTGTTTTTAGAGTAATCTTGAAAGTCATCCATCAAACTCAAAATGTCTACACTGTCTCTCTTGAATTAATAGTTAAATAAATAGTAATAGTGTTGTCATATGTCATCATAACATTCTTCAACTTTGAAGCAAGAAGTCCTTTGTTTCCTCTTGATTGGGGCTCTTTTTGATTAGATAAATTTAGAATTTGAGCTTCACTATCGATGAATCTTGGGTCATTGTTTAAGGAATAATATTTGGTATAAAATTTTGGGTTCAAACTTGTCCATAAATTGTGGGTCACTGTATAAAGAATACTTCTTGGTAGAGTAACATGAATTCAAACTTCATTGTCCATGAATTGTGAGAATTGTCCATGAACAGTGAGTATAGTCTAAGGAATAATTCTTGGTATAGTGACATAGATTCTAACTTCATTGTCCATGAATAGTGAGTACAATCTAAGGAGTATTTCTTGGCATAGTGATATGGATTCCAACTTCATTGTCTATGAACTGTGAGTACAATCCAAAGAATAATTCTTTGGAAGAAGGCAAAGTACCTTTTGTCATTGTCATCAATTCTTTGGACTATACATTTGTCCTCGTCTGTCAAGTGAAAGGAATAATTCTTGATGTAAACTCTTGCATTTCAGCTTGATTGTCCTATTCATGAACTGTGGACAATTGTATAAAGAATAATTTTAGGTATAATGACACTTTAAAAAGCCCCCCTTCCTTCCTATTCAAGAATGTTATATTAACCCCTAAAAGCCCATTGTCCCCTTGGTGGACAATTTGGAGTTCAGGTAGGTTCCTATGGGCTGAAATTTTACTTGAATTTTTTGAAACTTTTTGTAGATGTGTAGTTCTGCGAGAGCTTTGTGGATATGTTAATTTTTTTTCCAATTTGATACCGAGTGAAAAAGTTAAAGACCTTTATAGGCAAATTTCAACTCGCGGGTTAGGCTACGCTGTCCAAATTTTGTTGATTGATGTCAGGGGCAAATGTACAAATTGTGTTTGTTGCACTTGTGAAAATACCTCACTTGGTGCTCCTTCTAGTGCATCCTTGGTATGGATGCCTTGAAAGAAGGTGGATTGAGGTTAAGCTCAGAGTCCCAATGGAAGGAACATCTTGGGAGCAAATTGGGAGCAAAAGTGAACCCATTTTTCAAAGCTTGTCCAAAGCCTTAGCCTATATATTATTCATATAGGCCTTCTAAATTCTATAGGAAGTAAGGAATTTTTTTTTTCCAATTTTTTTTGTGACCTTGTGAAGCATCTAAAGTATATCTTTCAATCCATTGTTCAGATTTTCAAGTTTCAAAATTATGTGGTGGAAAATGTGCTCAAAAAACTATGTTGTGCATTGAGAACTTTTTAACATTGTTGCATTGTAAGATTTTTTGGGATGTGTTCCATGTTGTTTTTTGGCATGAAATTTTTGGAAGACATGATTAACTTCATTTTGAGTATGATAGATTTTTAACCCCTAAAGGACCATTGTCCCTTTGGGGGACAAATGGGATTTCGGGTGGTACCTATGGGCTAAAATTTTGCCCTAATTTTTTGAAACTTTTTTTGAAGATAGAAAAGCTGATAAGCTTCGTGGAAATATTATTATTTTTTCAATTGGTGCCTAGGAACAAAAGTTATGTCCAAATAAGCTCAAAACAAGGGACAAGGGGCAACAAAAAAAAAATTCAAATTTTTCTTTTTTCTTTTTTTTCTTTTTTCTTCCTTATATATTATATTTTTGTCTACATGGAAAGATTTGATTCATTCCATTTGGATTTGTTATGAAAAAATTATGAACAATCTTATTTTTGGGGCAATTAGAGCATCTTCTTGAAAAAAAAATAGCTTGTAGGATCATTAGGGGAGATTTCTACGTTTTAAGAGACTGTGAGTTTCCGGACTGCGGGAATTATGGGAACGCTATGGGAACGCTAATCTGACGTGGCCAGGAGACGGACACATCAGATATATATTTTTTATAAAAAGAAATTTAAATTAATTTTTTTTAATTAATTTTTTTTATAATATATTTAAAAATAATAATTAATTTTTTAATCTGACTGTACAAAACTCGTTCCCAGCAATGGGAACAGCTTGAAACAGTCTCCCAAGTAGCTGAAATTTCCCCTAATGTCATTTTTGAATGCAATTTTTGCAATTTTTGCAAAAAGAAAGTTCCACACGGATCAGTTTTCTTGATAGAAAAATCTTACCATTGGGATAAGTGCATTTTAATTCCATCTAAAAGATATTAATATTCTAGATTTTCCTTCTATCTCATACCTACTTCTACTTATCAAATTTTTTTTAAATGAATATTAAGTTTTTTTGGAAATTTTTTCCCCTAGACTCTCAACTCAATTAACCACTAAAAATATTTAAAGCTCCAAACTCTGTAGTGCAAAAAATTTAAGTTAAAAATGTTCAAAGTCAAAAAATCTAATGCAATGTGTTGGAAAATTTGTTTTTTTTACTTTGAACATAGGTATCTTGCAATCTATGCAGTCAAATATTCTAAAAAACATTTCCACACATTTTCATATTGGTTAGGTGCAAGATCATATGATTAGATGTGCAAAAGAAAATTCAAATTTTTTTACTCTTTGCCATAGAAATGGCAATTTTGAGTGTTTTTGGCAGAAAAAAGGCCTTGGTCCTTTAGGGGTTAAATTCAAAATCCATAGTGAAATTTTTTGCCACAAGCAATGGTCAAAGGCATGTGAAATTTTTGGGCACAATGAAAAAAAAAAATTCCCTTCAAATGCTTATATCTTTCGATTCCTATGGTCAAATGTCATAAAAATTTTACCACTTCTTTTTCTGTAAGTCTACTAGAAGATTATATAGTTAGATTTTCTTTTTTTTAAAAACATATTATTGAAAATTTTGATGAATGCAGTAGTAGGGGCAATTTTGAGTGGTTTTCATAGAAAAATGACCTTGGGACTTTAGGGGTTAAAGTAAACTTGACTTATTTTAATGTCATTGCTTCTAGGAAAATCAATGCACTTCCTTAATGTATGCATATTTTGACTTGTGAAAATTATTTTGTCATGATAATACAAAACAAAAAACGATATTAAAAATAAAGATCGGGTGTGGAATTAAACAATGTGTCACTAAAGAGGGAGTCATCCTATTAATAAGTTTCTTTTTATAGAATATAATATATTATAAGGATGTACAGAGAATGTGCAAATATAATGTATCATTTATTTAGAGAGGGTTGAGTATTTTAGGAACTTTAAGAGTTTAGAGGTGGTTTATAATTTTTTTCACACTTTTGAAGCTAGTCTAATGATTTATTTTTTTTGTAATATGTGCCAATGAAAAAGAAGCTATGTGAGAAAGTCTTCAGTTACTTTTAATTCTATAAAGATGTAGGGGATAAAGAGTGTGTCATGGATCACTTTCAATGTTTTTATAGAGCAAAGGAATGCACAATTCATCTAGTGGCAATGGATAAGTACATGGTTGATGATCATTGTAATAGGCCAATTGCTTAGGGTTAAACTTAAGATTTCCCCATTTTAAATCATAAATTTAAGTTGATTTGCCTACAATAGGTAGAGTAGAGATTATGATTAAAGGTTACATGTTACATGTTGAAAACAAAAATCATACATTTTCAAAATAGAAAGTAGAAAATAATTGTACAACCATATTGCACTATGTTTGAAGTTGAAAACATTCCACAGTGTTGATTTATGGTTATATTATATAGACTCTACAATAGGGTAGAAGGAATAAGGTAGAACTATCCAATGTCAATTCACCCCCATTTCTTGTCAAACATTAGAATGGATTTGAGGGCAAAAACAACCCATTTCAAGCATGTTCCTGTGGAAGTAAAAGAATGCAGTGCGGTCAATTTTTTTCAAAGTTTCTTCCAATCTTGACTTCGAAAATTCACAAAAATACAAAAATGATATAATTTTATTTATTTGTTTTAATATCAATGAATTTCATTTGTCTATATAGGGAAAAAACCCACCTAATTGCAATTTTGACTCCATCTATATGTACACACACACACTTAAATGAACGGGAACGAATGTTTCTAATTTAGCCATACTCAAAATAGTTGTAGATATTTGATACCACACAAAATTTTGGAATTTAACCGCGTAAAGATGTTGCCTATTGTTAGTCTCCACTATTAACCATAGAAACAAAGAATGACACCTATTGGCCCAATAATCAGAGTATTTTTGTGCACCTCGGCCATGGGGGACACATCCTTCTAGGATTGACTCTAGAAGGACAACCGCGGTCACAAAGTGCCCCCATGGATGACAAAGAATCCTTCTACATAAGACAAAAACACACATGTTCATCCTCGAAACTCCATAAGAAAAAAGGGAAAAGTCTCGCCCAACAATTTGACCTCCAATGAGTGCTCCTCAAATGTGTTTTTTTAACCTAAAAAAGCTTCACACAGTACCAAAAAAGGGATGATTTCCACGGTGACAATCCCGGCATCCGAGGGTAATATTTACGAAGGACAGAAACACCGACACTCATCCCAATTCCCATAGCTTGCTGGGATAATGCATTTCAAAAGGACATGAACATTATTTTTTTTTATTTAGTCAAACGAACGCCCTTGGGGGAAATGACGAACTTTGTCCCTTTATCATACTCTTTTTTTCCCCCTTTTTTCCTTTTTTTCTCTTTTTTTTTTCTTTCTTCTTTTGATTGTATCAATGAACTCCCATCCATTGAAAATGGATAACTATTGAAAACTCCTATTCCTTGGACGTACAACAAAGCCAGGGTTGCCTTGCCCAAATTATTGTATTGTAGTTTGCGCTTGGCAGTTGAGCACTTGACAGAGCAGAGCAGGACATGAACAGGACCTTGGAAGCCGGTGCCCTTGCTCTTGCTTGCTCTCTCTTTCTCCAGAGGCTCAGGGGCACCAGACATGAGTTGCTTAACTTATGTATCAAATTTGTGCAAGGACGAGTTGGGGGTGATGCTTATCTGCGGAGCTTTGCGTTGCGTCGATCGAGGGGGAGGGGTCAACGATGTCCTCGGTCGCAATTTTGTGGTCTATGTTGTGAGGGGTGGCCACGTCGCCCCCATCCTATTTGCGCCACACTTTATTTGTGGTGTACGGCAATCTTGTTTGTGCCATGAATGCACATTTCAAAATTGTGACATTCTAATTAACTCCCAAAAGATGGGTTGGTCACTGTGGAAATCATCCTTTTGGGTATAGAGTGAATCATTTTTGTAACACCTAAAGGACCATTGTTTCTTCCGGAGACAAATTGGATTTGGGGCAGGTACTTATGGTCTCAATTTTTGTCATGATTTTTTGAAACTTTTCTTGAAGATAGAAAAATTAATTATCTTTGTGGGAATGTTAATTTTTTTTTCAATTGGTGCTTGGGAACAAAATTTATACACACATAAGTTCAAAACAAGGGAGATTGGGCAACAAAAATATATATTTTTTAAAGTTGAATTTCTTTTTTCTCAGAGATTATATTTTTGTCTATATGGAAAACTTTCATTTACTTCATTTGGGTAAGTGATGTGAAAGTTATGAATAATTTGTTTTTTTGGTAAATCTAAGCATCTTCTTGAAAAAATAATTTGTAGGATTCATTTTTTAATGCAATTTTTACAATTTTTCAAAAAAGGGGGTTTCACATAGTTTAGTTTTCTTGCTAAAACAATCTCACCATTGGAATTAGTGTGTTTTAATTCCAATTTAGAGATATTAACCCCTAAATGTCCACACTGCATTTTTTGGCAACATAACAATTTTGGGTAGCTTACTACAAATGGAGGTTTTATTTTTTTCCTTTGAAATTTTCACACAACATATGCCAAAGGAGTAGCTTAAAGGCCCAACAATTTTTATAACTTTCCACTACATGGTTAAAAAGTTATAGTATGATATGTAGTTTTCATTGCTCAGAGGGGAGCTTAGGCACCCAAAAAGAACTTCTTTAAAAATCACTTTTTTAAGAAATAAATATTTGAAATTGGTTCTCTAGATTTGTATATACATGGGAAGCTTTAAATCATTCCATTTTTTTTTTAATGAGATGAAATTTATGAGTTTTAGTTGTGGGTAGTTCGTGGATAGTTATGAAATCTCTACTCTTAAATAAACTTTGAAGTTTTTTATTTAACTCAATTTTCAATATATTTGAAAAAAAATAAAAACATAAGATGTAGATTGTTTATTACAAGATTACAACCCATCGGAATTGACATTTTTCAATTCCATAAGTAAATGGTTAATAATTTAGTATTTTGAATCATTGTCTACTTCTTTCTACTTACTATTTTTTCCCTATTTGTTGTTCAATTCTAAACCATCTAAAATTTTCAAGCATGTAGCCAACTTGCCTTGAAGTAGGAATCCAAAGACTACTACCATTTGGTACATTTTTTCTTACAAATGTGACCTTGTGAAGTGCAGCTGCCCAGATTTTTGCAAGGGTAAGAAAAGGGATTTTTGTCACTTCAAACGCCAAAATCTTGCAATCTGCATGGTGGAAATTTCTGAATTTTTTTCCTCATCTTCTCAAACTAGTGTACTACAAGATCATATAATTACATGTATCTAAAAATGATTGATTTTTGTAAGATTTGGTACTTGTCCTAAAAATGGCAGTTTTGGAGTGTTTTTGGTGAAAACATAGTCAAAATCATTTAGGGGTTAAAAAAACACTTTGGAGCACTCATTAAAGGTCAAACTACTACGCAAGACCTCCCTTTTTTGCACAAACTTTTGAGGATGAACATACGCACTTTTGTCCTACATAACATGATTCTTTGTCATTCATTGGACACTTAGTGTCCACAGAATCCTTCTAGGATTAAATTTGTATCACAAATGTGCACTACCGGTTGGAATCTACCATATATTTGTATTACAAATGTACACTACTCGTACATAGAGGCACACATAGACGACAAATTGAAGTTGCAACACCCACAAATAGGATAGCATACCTTTTTATGCGTGATAATCCAGAGACAATGAAGCACAACATAGTTTCTTTTTATTTTTCTTTCCCTTTTCTTTCAATTTCTCTGCCATATTTTGAAGCCCAATATGTTTCTTTTTCTTTTTTTCTTTTTCTCTTTATCTCTTTATCTTGCCTGTATTGCAGCAGATATCGATGAGGCACAGCATTGGTCTATGAGTCCATGACTGATACATGAGTGGTGCAAAATAATTAATTAATTTTTCTCCTTGGACATACTTGTGGAGGGGACAAACATTAACCTTCCCTTCCCTTCCACTTCCCCAAACATTGAATGAGTTCAGCTTAGCTCCAGCTTGGATTGCAGTAAACTATGGCCATGGCTCTCTTCCATCTAAGTTAAGCTTGTTTTTGTTTTTTGTTTTTTGAAACAAATGAAGCTTGTTGGGCTTGAAATGCACGCTAAGCTGAAGCTAGGGGACGCCACCCAAAGGCATGGTGCAGCCACTTTTGCCCACTGCCACTGCAACCACAACCAAATGACCGACATTTCAAGCCCATGCAGGTTTTGGACATCCGAATCCTCAGTCTGTAACCATGTATTATAATAACTTAATTGTTCTAGGCAACAAAAAAATTAATTAATTAATTAATTTTAAAAAAATGTTGTGGGGGTCGAGGCGATTTTGGTGGTGGTGTCCCCTACCTTACCCATAAAGCAACTCGGAAGTTTTTTTTCATCAACCATGACTTTAATTATTAGTGGAGCTGACATTAGTTGGTGCAGAACATTCTCTCAACGTGGGGGTTTGGGGTTTAGGATAATTAAGTAGTTGACTGCCGTATGGGCTGTGCAGTTTGATTTGCTGTTGTCCTTAACTTAGAGCATCCTCAGAGCATCTCCACCAGCAAACGACACACTAAGTTATAGTGCAGGCAGTATCTCTGACTTGCCGTATTCCTGTGACCAGTGATCCCCAAACTGGCTAAATTTTGCTCAGTTGCTACTTAATTTCTTCATACCCACAGTGTAAATTTTAAAAAAATCATCCAAAAATGAACATTTGGCTAATTATCCTGAATCCATTACGGGACCAACAGAGTGCAAAATCATGAATTCGAATGGAAAAATTATAAGTTCCCAATGCACCAGGCCGTAACTGATCCGATTTTAGATGCCATGGTAGAGGTAGGAATCATAGGACAAGCTAGAGCAGCAAGAGATCTCCTTAGAACAACAAATTGGGAGCTCTTTGGCATCAGTAGTGTGGTATAGGAGTCAAATGTGCATGCGAGCCACTGTAAGTTGAAGTTTAGGGACGGAATTTTGGAATGCCCTGTGTGGAAAATCTATAAAGTCTTTAAGTAGTGGGAAGGAAGAAGAAGGTTGGCCCCCCCTAATCTCCTTGTCAAGCTAGTATTATGCAGTCCGGTGGAGATGCTCTCAATTAGAGGCCTTATAATTGGGACTTGGTACATGTATAGCCCGGACTTCTTAACAAGTCCTCGAAGTTGACGAGAGCAATCTAGGGTCATATCACTCCTCAAACAATGGACGGTACTTCAAACCCTATTTCGGTTCATAGGGAGGGACTTGTCATAGTCGCTTAGCAGTGCAATCCTTGTGACCATGAAAGTCTTGTCTTTATACTGGGCCCCTACCAATAGACTGCAGAATCATGAATTCCAATGGAACAACTATAAGTTCCCAATGCACTAAGCTGCAACTAATCCGGGTTTGGGATGACATGGCGCAAGCAAGAGTCATGGGACAGGCTGAAGTAGCAAGAGATCACCACAAAGCAACAAATAAGGAGTTCTTTCACATCAGTAGTACAATGCAGGTCAAATGTGCGGGTGGGCCACTAAAGTGTGGGGATGGAAATTTGGAGTGTTCTATGGGAAAATTTTGTAAAGTCTCTTGACTGGTTAGAAGGAAGAAGGTTGGTCATCCTAAACTCCTTGCCATGCCAATATTATGCGGCCTAATGGAGATACTATCAATTAGAGAAGCTTGTAATTGGGACTCGGTACATGTGTATCTTGGACTTCTCAACAAGTCTTCTAAGTTGATCCAAGGAGCTTGCCATTTGAATGGCATGATTTAAGAGTTCTAAATCATGCAAATATAACAAAATTGTCATTTAAGAAATTTCAAATATGACTCTATGTAGCTTGATCTTCAGGAGGGCAAATTGTCAAATTAATCTTGTTATATCAAATTGTCCAATGAATGAGGGGAATCAAGAAATCTATCTATTCATCCTATTTTTGAAAACTACATTTTCATATAACCAATTCAAGGAGCTTGCTTTTGCAGATTATATACAAAGCAACTAAAGGGCCATGTTAATTTGATCTCCACTAGTCTCAAGTCCTTGCAACTTTTCTTTTTTGGACAATATATCACTCACCATGACTGGTTTTAGTCCCTCCAAATTTCAGTCAATGACAATTGCAAAGAGGGCACTAGGGCATTAGGCAGTTCCTCCCCCCCAAAAAAACAAAACAAAAAGTGGTGACCTTTATCTTCAAGTTTGAGCTCAAGTCTTTGTTTTTGGAGTATCAAGCAATGGTGCATAGGAAAAAACATTGTCCTTTTATGTCGTATCACCTACATTTGCTCCACATAAGATGCGAAGTAGAACCCAAGCTTTCAAAGAAAGAATTTGAATGAGTCATCCAGATGATTCACCTCCCTTATATCTGTGTCAATGAAAGCCTTAAGAGAATCACAAAATATTTCCAATCAAGTAAACAAAAACAAAGTTAACACCAGCCATTAAAGTCACTTGGGACACTCCAACCTACTCCGTAGAACATTTCCCTTCAAATTAATTGCTATTCACTGGCCCTTATTGCAGGTTGCATCACCAAAGTAAAACGCTGGTATGACTGGAGAGCGACATCAACAATATGTACATAATTGTACCAAACCATGAAAGATGTGCCCTACCTGCAACTGTGTAGACTGAAATAAAAAGTTGCACAAGTTGCAAAACCCTTCCCACACACAAGACAAGCTGTGAATCCGCTTGAACACTTATGGAACAGAAGCTGACTTCAATTACAATGGCATTGGCCAAGTTTGAGTTGCCCCAAAGAGGTGCACAAGCAGGTTTCCGTGATAACAGTGGATGCTTTTACAAGTGGATTAATATGTATAGTAGTTGCCAAGTAGTAGTGAACAACTGGACACTGAAGTCTTGAAAGCTAAATTTTGGTTTCCTTCTCTTCCACTTGGATAATGACACTGTATTGAATTGAACATCAAGCGGTAAATCATGTCATGCTGATCTTCAATTTTCCTGTTATTTAATGCTCAGCATGATAAGCACTGCTTAAAGTCTTCAAAGTTCCTACGTTGTGATAGGTTAGTAGCAAGTTCAACCGGAGTCCCATTCTTGTGATAAGTTCTAGAACCCGCATATAAAGATACAATGAAATAACGACATATAGAGGTTAGAAGATGAGAAAAGGGATGAAGATTTTATTGTTCCAATGAGTCTTAGTGTGCACCTCCAACAAATGATTTACAATTGATCTGATTTGAAGATTTGAATTTGAATTTGTACATAGGAAGGTTCAATTTACTCCATTAAATTTTCATATACATTGATCTCTATGAAGCAAATTTCTCTCCCCTAGGACTGGTGTCAACAAACATACACGGATGCAGTACAGGTAGTGACTCAAAAGACTGGAGATTCGTTTTAAATCAAGTGAATACACCTCAACGAAGGTTCTGAATATCAAAAAGCTCTCTGGTCCGCTAACTATATGACATCCTAAATCTGAAATCTACATATGTCAACGCCTTCGCCTTTCCCTCTAGGAGACAATTGAATGGGGGCAACGAGCCTATGCCGAGGATTCCTAACCAGGTGAGGCAAAAAGAACGCCATGCCCGAACCGCAGGATGAACCATTTTAGCTTAGAGAAGATCAATAAGGGATTCCCTGGCGTCTATACCGCATGAATTAGAAACTATCTGCGCCGAGGTCAACCACGGGAGGATCAGACCTTCGGTGGATTCAAACAAAACAAAAACTGAGTTCAATAAGCTAGAAAAAAAATATTGATACATTGATTGCCCGGTTTACACATGCATCGCTTGCGGAACTCCAGTTCCCGAAGAGAGGAACGACAGGAATCCTCCAGTCGACTCTTGCTCGTCCAGGAATAGGTCATCAGGGACGCGATACGCGCCATGCGCGAAGCAAATGATGCCTCCAATCACGAGAGCCGTCATGAGAATAGCGCCAACGCTGGTCATGAAGACCATGATGATAGTGAACACGCTCATACCGAGAAGTACCTCCCGTTCACTAAATGTTCGCCCAAAGGCAACCAGAGGCTCAGAGCGGATGAGGTAGAGATACACCCAGCCGGCAAGAAGGGCTAAGAGGAAGAAGAGCGCCACGGGATTGAAAACCAAGCTCAAGGCCACGACGCTGACCAACACGAGAGAGTAGTTGATGCGGAAGTAGTACCAATTCTTGCGAGCTCGCGAGATGGCGTCGCTGAAGGACTCCGGCTTCGCTAGTTGCGACCGATCGACGAGCTCCGCCCATGGCCGCTTCTGCGCCAGCGCCAAGTTGAACGCGTCCTGCGCTTTGCCTACCAGCGCCCAGATCGGAGACTGTGACGTTGTTGTAGCCGCTCCTCCTCCCTGCTGCGTCACGGGAAGCACCGGAGGCTGACTCGAAGGCGACATAGCTCAAACCCTAGCTCCACAAGATCGTACAACAAGAAGCTGTCTTCGAACCAAAAATATTCCCGAAAAAAGAAGCGTCCGGTGAAATTTGCAACGCCTGTCGCAGATGCATCAACACTGCCTCAGAGCGCAGCAGAGAAAAACGCCGCTTAAAAGCACCAAAACACACCAAAAATGGTTCAAATTACGCAAAAAAAACCCCACAAGAATGCTCTAAGTGAAGTCTCTTACCACGTCGAGAAAGAACAGGATGCAGATCTGTGACGGAATTGGTCACGTGAAGAATAAATACACTGCTGCCGTAGAGCTCAAGTGTCGCACAATGTGAAGATCAAGCTTCCTGGCTATGGCGGAACGGAGGGTTGCCGTCACGGAACTCCGGAACCGCGTGCATTGGGAACCTGAGGGAACCAGTTCCATGTTCACTCGGTTCCGAAAAGTGTCTGGACCAGATAACCGGGCTAAATATCTGGGCTAAATATCCGGGTCAAATAACCGGGCAGATAACCGGACGAGGAGACGAAAACAAAACAAAACTATAAAGTGTTAAAACACCAAAGTACACAAGAAGAAAGAAAGAAATATATTCAAAATAGGTTTGAAACTATATACCAAGGAGAGAATATAAATAGTTGTCATCCTCTACTACTAGTCCAAGGGATTGTACTAGTTGCCTTATAATTACGGTGAACTACAATGGACTACAATGGAGAATGTATTAATATAATATTTTTCTAAACAGTCCTCCTCACTCGACATAATAACATTTAAATAAAATTCTATGCAATGTCATATATAATAATTTCTATAATCTCATAAGATATAAAATTGTTGCCTCATTAAAACCTTATATGGAAAAACCTTGATTATAGTCAAAGATAAAACCATCACTATAATGTTTTAAGTGAGTTTTTAAGTATAGTTGTAGATACAAGATTACGAATAATGATCTTTGAGGAAATTTTACTAAAAATACATGTATTTATAATAGAAATGGCAATTTTGCATGTTTTTTTTTATGGAAATAAGGCCCTAAGACTTTTAGGTTATTGGAATAGTGGATTAGGCCCCTTACCTTGCATTGGACTACAATAATCAAACAACAAATGTTTGTAGGATTTTGATTGAAGGAACAAAGGCTTTACATTGATTTAGTGAACAATTTAGTGTTATAATGTGAGAGTCACTTGTTATCAAACCTTCACCTTGGAAGGTTGCAAGAGCTAAAACGTAAATGATGGTATTTTTTACTAATACCTACATACCAATTTTTAAAATTTCGTATCCATTTCATAGTCTTTAAAATTCCAAATAATCAATGAATCATTTTTATTGCAAGTTCTATTGTGTTAGAATCCATTGTCTACTATATTATCAGTGTGTGAATTAAAAAATATTTTTTATATTCATAAACTCCAATTATGTTAAAAAAATATCAAATTATTCTATTGAATATTGCAATTGATGTAATTTCTTTGACATTATACTTTTAAAATTCTTAATAATTTGAATTTTTCTTGCTAATATTTTGATAAAAAATCAAAATTCATAGAATTTTTTTATTGACTTTTTATAATAATGAAGTTGATAAGCACGACAAGGTTCTAGACTACCATCCTCACCACAAGCATTGCTTCAATGTCACTTTTGTACACAATACAATAATTTGGGCAATGTTAGAAACTTGCATTGATAATCATGTGCATGGCAAGCAAGGAAAGGATGGTATGCTTGTATAAGAATTGTTTACCTTGCAAATAGCTAATAGACATCACAATGATATGAACACACCTCAACTTCAACATTTATTGATAAAAACTTTCACGATTCACAATTTTCGCATACAATCTCCCAATGACACAATCACCGTTATCTGGAAATCCTTTCATTTGTCAACAAGAACATATTAAAAGTTGACCGATCTTCCAAAAGGAACTTCGTTCAATTGTGATTTGGGCTTTCCTACCTTAGAGGCACTTTACACTATCGCCAAATATTGAGAGGCCATCAATTTCCACCAATTAGCTTGCACCCCCCAAGAATTCGACAATCTAATTGGTGGAAATCAACAACCTCTTGACCATTGGCCACAGTGTGAAATGCCTCTTAACCCCTATGAGCATATCGACAATCTCTCGACCCTTGACCATAGTGTGAAATGCCCCTTAAGGTAGTGTGCTCATAAACCGTCACTTTAAGGGCTGATTCGCCTTTTTAACAGGTTTCCAAGGACAAAATGATTTTTAGCTTATTTTTAAGAGAAAGAAAAATGGACGAGGAAGCCAACACAAGTAGTTTCATATTTTTCCAAGCATTTTTGAATTACTTGTAAATTTTCAAAGATCTGGGTCATAGGCACCTATTTGTGACCATAGGTGTACCAAAATCCGTCCCCTTGTGACTTATAAAGAAATGTGCAGAAATCAAGCCAATGATTGGCTCTTACAATAAAATAAAAAAATTCTTCTTGAATTCATTAACAAAGCAAAGAGGTCCATTCAAGGTTCACCTTGCATCCATTCTACAGCTACCTACGGAACGATCTGAAGAAGAGGGGTGGATTTTGAACCACCTACCTTATAACCCCTACAACCATCGAGAGCACAGGGGTATGATAATGAGAATACAGACATCCTCGAACTAAGAACGTACCTACAACGGTCTGCTAATATAGAAATGCAATTAGGGAGGTACACCCATACCTCGCAAGCACCGTAAACCCTAGATAAACCAAGAGCGCCCGTCCTCGTTGCCACACGAGAGCTTCAGTTCAGGAACCCTAACCTCAATCTCTTTCACTCAATCCACCTCTACATTTGCATGTTTGAATCTCAACCTCCTGTGAGATATTCTGAGGGTATGCTAGTGAGAATACTCCTGTGATATTAGAGGATAGAATACTGAGAATGCAAGAGATTTTTGAACTGAAAACGAAAAATTCTAAGATTCTGACGCTATTTACAAAATTGTGCTGATACATGAAGAGCAATTAGGGAGCAATCAGAGAGCAACTCAGACGCGATCCACTACAACCCTAACCTCGATCTTTTTTGACACTCAACTCCTTCAATCTCCAGGTGATATAAAACAGTGTGATATAAGAGGATATCCCAGTGAGAATACTCCTGTGACACCAGAGGTATGATAATGAGAATATGGAGATTCTCGAACTGAGAACATACATTTCTATAGGATCTAGATGCTATTTAAAAGAGTGGGTGCTAATGCAGAAGTGCAATTAGGGAGATTTGGGTGTATCTCGCAAGCCCTCTAAACCCTAGAAACACCAGGATCGCCCCCCGTCCTCGTTGCCACCCGCGAGCTTCGATTAAAAAGCTCTGAATTATGCTGATACACAAAGGAGCAAATAGGGAGGTCTGGCTGTACCTCGCAAGCGCCTCTAAACCCTAGGAACACCAGAATCGCCCGTCCTCGTCGCCCCTCGATTGCTCCGATTCAGAAACTCGGCATTCTGCTTCCACGCCTCGCCCGTCTGGTAAACCTCCTTCTTCCAAATCGGCACGGACGTTTTAAGCTCATCGATCAAAAACTCACACGCATGAAGCGACTCTTTCCGGTGCACCGACGAAACAGCTATGAGAACACTCGCTTCTCCAATGCCCACCACGCCCACACGGTGCACGATGGCGATTCGAGTAAGCGCCCAGCGCTCCCGAGCGGCCGTGCAGATGCGCCGGAGCTGCTCCACCGCCATGGCGTGGTACGCCTCGTACCGAAGCTCCACCACCTGCTGGTCCTCGAATGTGTCTCGTGTAGTACCTAGAAACGTGGAGATGGCACCCGCACCAGGGTCGCGCACCAGGTCTACGTACTTGCTCATGTCGATTGCGCCGTCGATGATTTCCACCACATCGCGACCTCGTTCGTCGCCTGACATCGCGCGATTAGACACAAGGTGCCAACGATCCGGAATCCTAAAACTGAAGAAGAAGACGATCTCAGTCAATTCAACAACGAGTCCTCGCTCAATAACCACAAATTGCCAACGATCCGGAATCCCACTACTGAAGATGCAGCTCTCAGTCAATTCAACGAAGAAACGTCTTCCATTCTCCAAACCTCTACCCCGCTTCGATCTACAAAAAAATTCGACTGGACTTCTCTTGAAGACTTGAACCAACTTTGCAAAAATTCCAAAAAAATTCAATGCAGGATAGTCACAATCTCTGCGATGGATTCCTCTCCAATAAAATCCCAAATTTTAAGCATGGTGGACTGTCCATCAAAGATTGCACTACAGAGACGGAGTCTTTCAAGAGCGTCCTCTCCATCAAAGAAGAATTCCACAGAGATCTGAGGGTTTCAGGATTACTGTGGGTTGAATTATTAAAGAGCACGTTTCCATTGATGCATCGGAGCTCCGAACTGGAGAGCGACGGAGGGTTTCGACGAAACCTTACATGCTCGCCGGGTGGCCAAGTTTAGAGCTAATTCAAGCAAGAAGACAAAGGGCTTGCAGGGTGGGCAAGTGCGAAAGGAGGAGTTGAAGTTTGAGCGATATCGGTGGACAACTTCATTGGTGGAGACTAATGACCCTAATACGTGTGGATTTTTTTATTGTTTCCCTCCCCACCCACCAAGTCCATATGAAAGTACAATGGCTATTTTTCCTTGTAGCATCCGTTGTGCAATTCGCGCGATGACTGATACATGTAAGGAGGTCCTTATGGTAGAGGTGCCTATTTCTGATAAACTTCATCCTATAGGTAATGAGAAATTCATTGAGAAAGTGAGCTCAATGTGTGCAAACATAAGGATGAGGAAGAATGCAAAAGAAAAAAAAACGATTTTTTCTTCAAAGACTGAATATTTTATACAATATAAATGTGGATTTTTCATTCAAACCCATTCCGGTCTTATAGACTCACCTATTATGGTTAGCTTGGGCACTTCTCCCTAAGTAAGGAAGGAAGAGAGATGAGTGGACGAGAAGGTATAAATAAAGAAATTTTTTCAATAAATAGTGCATCCACTTGTCGTCCACAATAGGTCACCCTATAAAGCTGTGATGGTGTGTGTTGTTTGAAATAGGTACCTCTACCTTAGTCTACCTTGGTGTGGACGGAAATTGCCATGTCATCATAGACTTTGTTTATTTGGTGTATAGCTTTACACTAGAAGCTGAATGTTTGGTGCAATTATATTTGTGAAAGCTCCTTTGTAGTTGCATTATTGTTCCATGGAAGCTCCTTCACAACTCTTTTTTTTATTTTTGAACAAACCTATTTTGTCCATTGGACAAGATTTGGGATCACCTCCCAATTTAATCCCAAACTTGTCTACTACACTGAACTATGGCTTCATCTTGAGTTTTGGCAGGAGTGGATGATGACATGGTGCTACTTCAAGCAACCATCTATTTCGGTGTGAATGCTCTAGTGGACAAAACCCAATTTCTGGCCAATGAAAATGCTTCAAGCCTTATCTTGTAGTATTAGACTTCCCAATCTAAATTGGGACTAAGAGCACATTTCTATTGATGCATTAGAGCTTTGAACTAGAGAGTGATGGGTGGTTTCAACGGAGATCACCACATTAGAAGATATTTGAGGCCTCCAAAGCTCGTGAGTTCCCGGCCTTGAGATTTGTCCCAACCGTGTTGGGAACACTGCTAGCTGCACAGTCCGACGTGGTGGCGACAGTGCCACGTCATTTTTTGGAAAAACAAACAAACAAACTTTTCTTTTCCAATTTTTTTTTTATATTTCAGAAATTTAGAAATTTAGAAATAAATAAAATTGACCGCACCACGTTCTTTTATTGCCACAAGAACATCATCAGGAACATGCCTAAAACGAGATGTTTTGCCCTCAAATCCCTTCTAATGGGCCTCTAGCCACCCCTCCAGCCTCAACCCTGTGTTTTCAACAATTTCAGACCTGAAGGGCTTCGAGCGTCAATTGAAACCCGTCATTTTTAGGAAGAATACAAAATTTCCAAACTAAAGTGCCTGCGCTTTCAAGAGTAGATCATGTATTTTGAGTAAAAGATGCAAAGATTTACTATATGTCCCTGTTCAACATAGCAAATTGACCACTTTATTTTAATTAGGGTGCTTCTGTTGTTCTAGTTTCAGAAGGTGGTGGTAATGGAAATTGGCTCTTACTACAATACTAGTTGTACTAATTTCTACAAAATAAATCTTATAGGGATATTAATTTTGAATATTGATGGCATCAATTTTGTGCCCTCTTTTAATTATTCCCTTGGGTGTTGCTTTTTAACTCTAGAAGGCCAGGTTGGTCACCGTGAAAATCATCTTTTTTTCATACCATGTGAATCATTTGCTTAAAAAAACCCAGAAGCATTCATTGGAGGTCAAATTTTTGTGCAAGATCTTCCTTTTTCACACAAAATACCAAGGATGAACATTTGCAATTTTGTCCAACATAAAAAGATTCTCTATCATCCATTACACTTAGTGTTTGCAACGTCCTTCTAGGATTAACTTTAGAAGGATGGGCCTATAATCATTGGTTTCAAGCCTCATTGTCCACCACTTTGTTTATTTCCATTTTACAACTAGATATGGATGAAAAAATTTACATTTAATTTTTAGAGATGAAATCATATGTCTACTGCAAGTTATAAAAAATTTGAATATTTTTGGAGAAAATTTGAAATTATTGTGAATTCCTTCAAAAAAAAATGAAGAAAACTCATATCTAATATCAAATATCAAATATATTAAAAAAAACTGATATTTTCACCATAGAATAATATTATAGTGTATAACATCATGATAAAAACTAAAGTTACCATGTCACTCTAAAATTAAACAATCAACAAACCATGATTATAGGCCCCAAGTTCATATTGCTATAAAATATTGAAATTTATGAATTTTCCAAATTTTCCAATTGTAGTACAAACAAAACTTGATAAGCTTCATTTCATTATTTGAACCTAAATTAAAAAAAAAATTATGGCTAAAATTCACATCAAGAGTAAATAGCAAGAAATGGCGAAATTACACTACTGACAAGGGTGATCTGTGGATTAAATATCTTCTTCTTTAAAAATAATATCATGATGAGGAAATTTGAAATACTATTAATTGAAAATGTACTTAAGCAACTTCCAAAAAGATTTGGATGAAAAAACATTTTCATCCATCCTACAATCTTAAGTGAAGTCATCTAAAGGACCAAAAACGTCCTCAACCTTTAGGGGTTAATCCTAACTTTTGCTTGATTGGCACTTCTTGTACTACACTCACAACCACTCTCACCTACTTTCATCCTAGCACTTAGCCCCTTAAGAACCAGACATTCAAATTCTAAACAACAGATGAATGCAAAAGTGTACAAAAATGATTTTTCATCCATCAATTTGCTTGAACATTTTCATGTTAATTCTATATTTGTATGGTATAAATTCTAAGGGCTTTACTTAGCAATTATTCTATAATTCAAATGGTTTGGCCTCGAAAAGTAACTTTTTCAATTCAAAAAATGACCCTTCAAAAATGACTTGAATAAAAATAAAAATAAAAATATTTTACAACTATTGTTTGAGAGTCATCATGAAATTATTATTCTAAGCTACATTTTATAATACATCTTCACAATTTTGAAATCTAAACTATCCCTTGGTCATTAAGGAATTAAGTTAAGAACCTAATTGCAACCACTACCAAATTTTGTCCCTATCTACATTCCATCTTCATTTCAAAACCTAAATCTAGAGTTGTCATTCTTTTCTTTATCATATGGTACAAATCTCTTAAAATAAGAATGAATATCCTAAATTTAGATTCTAAAATAAAGATGGAGGTGTAGATAGAGATACAATAAGGTAGGAGTTGCAATTAGGTACACTTACCTTAGCTTACACAAGTTATAGTGATGTGTCTTAAGGAAGCTACTCACCACTTTGGGCAAGTACAAGATACTTCAACAAGTTTGATACAAGATCCTTAGTTATTAACTCCTAAAGTCCTAAACTATTTTTTTTGGCAATATAGCAATTTTGGCACTCACTATGAATGGAATTTTTATTTATTTTTCTTTTAAGTTTTCACACAACATGTGCCCAAGGAGTAGCTTTAAGGCCCCAATTTTTTTATAACTTTTGATTGCATGGTTAAAAAGTTATTGAATGTATGATATGTAGTTTATAGCAATTGGTGGGCAACTAAAGAGCTAAAATTTAATTTTCAATATTTATGGAAAAAAATTAAAACATTAGGTGTAGATTGTTTATTACAACATTACAACAATTTGGATTGACATTTCTCAAATTCCATAAATTAAGTGTTAACAATTTAGTATTTTGAATGATTCTCTATTTCTTTCTACTTACTATTTTTTTTCTATATGTTGTACGATTCCAAATTATTTGAAATTTTTCAAAGATGTAGTCAACTTGCCTTGAAGAATGAATCCAAAGAAGAACCACCATTTTAGACATTTTTTCATACAAATGTGACCTTGTAAAGTGTAGCTATCATGTTTTTTGCAAGACCCCCCAAAGGATTTTTGTCAATTCAAATGTGCAATCTACATGGTGGAAATTTCTGAAATTTTTTCCACATCTTCTCAAACCAATTTACTACAAGATCCTACAATTACATGTGTTCAAAATGTTTTTTTTTTCTAAAATTTGATACTTATATAGAAATGGCAGTTTTGAAGCGTTTTTGGTAAAAACATACTAAAAAACCTTTAGGGATTAACTCGTCTCCTTTCATCAATGTGCATTTCTTCAACAAATTCAAGGAAAGAAGGATTTCTTAATGTGACTCTTTGTAATAGCAAGAATAACCTTTCATTATGATTTTATCAATTATCTTATTTTGGGGTTCATTTTTTGTAGGGCATACTCTAAAGAATTGACTCTTTGATTTGAATAAGGTAGGTACCCGTTCATACACCATTTTTTGCTAGTGCACCTAATTATTATTATTACATTGGTCAAATTTTCATATTTTCTTGTTGGCAAGTGAAAAAAGGTTCTGTGACATTTTGGATATTGTATGCAAAAATTATGAAGGGTTCAGGTTTTTTTGGTAGATGTTCAAAAATTGTTTCTTCAACCTATTGATTTTGGAAATGTACAATACATACAGTGATGATAGTAGTTTTAAGCCAAGTGCAATTTTGGGTGCACCCATCTTAAAAGGTACTTCTAATTTCATAGACAGATGAGCAATGGGACACATTTGAACTAATAAACTATAGTAGAAGAAGGATGAATATCCGTGTTTTTTTAAATGAATTTTTGCTTTTGAGGCTAGCAATCCATGTCATGTTAATAGTTCAATTATTGAATTTTCTCAAAAAGTTAGGATGAGGGCTAGAGTATGAAAATTTTCATAATTTTGGGAACCAACTCTGGGGGAACACTCACGGTTTTTAGAAAACTACATGAGTTAAAAGATAGGGTTCATTTAATTCAAATGGGGCAAATTTTATATAATTTGTAGAGCTACTATAGGGTTCATGAAATGCTACACACTCTACTATATATAAATTAAGGTATGTAAAAACATCATATAATAGGAATTTTTATTAATAAGTTAACCTTGACAAATAGAAGCCATGCAAATTTTTCATAATATGATGAGTATAGATGTGGACAAATAATTTCATATGGATGATAAAATGAACATATTCAAGAAAATCTATGATGAAGGGCGGTCGACTAAAATTGTGCCATGGTACTTGTAGTGTATATATAAAAACAAACTAAATGTAAATGTAAGACATCAACTAAAAGTGGAAAAATTGTCACATTGTATGAATAGGAAGGTTTACCTTAGTAGGTTCAACAAACTGAAAATTGTACAATATGAAGATAGAATTTATAGTTCATTTAACTCTAAGCTTTGAAGTCATATATGTTAATCACACATTCACACTCATATTGAATGAGATTTTCATGGGATAGTTTCATTAGGAATTTTAAAGTGTTCAATGATATTAACCCCTAAAGACTAGAGGGTGTTTTGGAAGAGGAAGAATCCAAAATTGCTAACTTTGATGCATTGTCTAAAATAAAAAATTATCAAAAAAAAATCCAACTGTATAAAAGTATACTATGTAGTTATAACAATGTGTAGAAACAATTTCAGCCCATTTGACCATGTGGATTGAAAGATTATAATGTTTGAAGTGAGAAAAAAAAATCTTTATTTTCATTCTTTCAAACTAGGATCAATATGCTTCAAGCCCTCTTAGAGTAAAATATTTGGTCTACACAAAAATGAAGATTTTGACTATTCATAAATATATGATGTTGGATTCACTCATGAAAATTTGAATCAACTTGCAATGCAAAGAGGTTAAATGCATTGGCAATACACTAGTCTTTTTTTGATGATTTCTTGTACAATGAGATATTTTTTAATTTGGAATCCAAATGGTTAAAAATCAGAGACAAATATTTAGAATATTTGGGAAAATTTTCAAGAACTTTGACTTCACATATTGCAAGATAATAGGGCTTGAGGTTAGAAGAATTTTTTTTTTCTTGAAGCCACCCTAACATAGTTAATAAAGTTTGACTCCTTTGAGAATGTGATTTGAGAACTAAATTGTTTTTGATAATTGTATACCATATTTTATTAATAACATAAATGCCAAATTTTAATAGTTGATGAGATTTTTTGCAAAAGACGCCCCAAAGATGCCCAAATTGCAAGGGCTACCAAAAAAATTTAGGGCAGAAAAAAATTATATTTCTACGAAGGGGATACATGTTCACATCTTGTGTCAAAATTTTATGAACATTTGACCAAAATTGACTTCATAGGGACCTACCCAAAGTTTCAATTGTTCATTCAATGGACAATTGGCCTTTATGGGTTAAAAATTGCCACTTGAATTCAATTGATTATTATTGGTTTCACAATGTCTACCCTATACATAGATGCAGTAGATGGAAGAGAAAATTTATGAAGAAGGGTGGGGGTGGGAGAAAATTGGACACTTAAATTTTATATGTAAGATAGACCCATTTAAAAACTTGCATGAATGAATTTATAAAAACTATAGGGTATTGGAAATATGCCTTTTTTAGCTTTTTATGTAAAAATAAGGTCATCTTAAATGCAATAATTAAGGTAAATAGCCCCACATAAAATACTCTCTTAACTTAGGTGTATACCTTAAATTACAAGGAGTGATCTCCCGAGGAACCAACTTGGTATTCATGTAGTCTTTGACCACCTAGCTCTAACTTAGTACTTCAAGACACCCCTTTCTACTAGTGACCTTCAATGTTGAAAAAGAGAGAGAAATAACTCTAAACTTATATTAAGGTTGGCATAAATTAAGAGTCTATTATTCATCCAAGGTCTCCCTTAGATTTCAAGAGGAATTAAGAGTGACATTGAGACTACATACCATGAATAAAGGGAAGACTGTATACTACCTACATGTAGGGAAGTATTAATTTGTAAGTTGAAATGTTGATGACAAAGTTACTGTTTAGGTAGTAAGTGTTTATAAAGTGTTGAAATTAGTGGGAAGAGGTTGGTTATTTTCTAATTTCTTTTTTTGAAGAAGAATGTATGTGGCATATTTAACGGCAATGTTATTAATGTTTTGTAGTGTGTTTTTGATGTTTGTTTTTGGAATGTTGAATTCATCTCGCAATTTGGAAATAGCTAGAATATGGGTAGTGCCACATGCACTAGCTATAATCACTATTAGTGGTTGTGCATTTCAACTTTGAGTAGTGATGTCATGAAGGAGTCTTTGGTATTTGTTGATTTTTAAAGAAAGAGAATCTTTTGAAAAATAGTCATTATTATATGTGAATTCAATAAATTATACTCCCTCTATTTGGATATAGTGTATCCATTCTTAGTGCAATCACCACCGAGATTGGATACCCTACACTAGAAGGAACTTGCGTCAAAGTTGATGGATTTTGTTAGACATCCAATGTAACAATTGTTGTTTTTATGTCAATAATGATGTCCACTATAACATCTTCATGTCACAGTGGACGTCATTGTTGACATAAAAACAAAGGTTGTTACATGGGATGTCTAACAAAATCCATCAACTTCAACATAAGAAAACACAAGATTCTTTTAGTGCTATTTCCAAACAAAGGGAGTATTTTATAATTTTTTGAAGGAATGGTGTGTGGTGTGTTTAGGTATGGTATAGTACGTACAATCAATATGTTTGGACATAATTTTGATGTATATGTGCAATTGGTAGTATTTGGACATGTACATGGTAGTAGTAAATGGGGTACTATTCGTTCTTGTTAATTGCCATCTATATTTCTGATGTTAGTGAGGAAAAGCAATTTGTATGAGAATAATTTTCAAATTTAATGTACTGCTTTATTATGTTGTTGAATACAAAGGGCTTAAATGTGAGGCAAAATGTGTACACTAAATTGACACTTTTATTTAGTCATGTGTCGATTTGGTGTAAACTGCATAGTGTGCAAAGTTTTAAAGGATATTGTATAGGCCAAACTAGGTGTTTTTATGCAAAGCCCAAATATTATCTACATTGGAATTTGAATAGGTGAATGATTTGTTTGTTTATAATTTGGACCAAAAGTTATTAGATAAGATGTAATTGTTTTTTTAGGTTATTAATCCACTTGCTAACGCTAGGAAATAATATGCATTTTCAATATTGATGTCATTTTCTTTCTTTTTGAGGTACCCTTAATACTTACTAGTAAGGTAACTACACCACATTTGCAAAAAGAAATATAACAATATTTTGAAGGAATATTTGACAATATATTCCCTTTCTATGCTAGATGAAATTGCAAAATTGTTGAAAAATCTTAGAATGATATTACTATTTTTGAAATCAATGAACACACTTTGGGATGAACAATTATTTGTTCATCCATCCTTTACCTTGTTTCGTCTATAATGAAAGCTTCATCACTCCCGTGAAGATCCCAGACCGAAGCGCCATCAGGGTTCTGCTTCAGCTTCAGCTTCTCCTCCGCACGAGAAAGGGAATGTTTTACATGAAAAACCCTAAAGCTCATCCTCACTGCTAACTAGACTTCTTGAATGTGCTCAGCGGCATTGCAGTTCTCGAAGCTCCGTACCCAAGGACCTCATTCAGTGAAACAATCGAAGAGAGAATTGCATGCACGTTTCCGCATTGATGATGTTCTTTCACTACCTTGGGAAATTGGAAAGAAGAATGATCCCTGGGTTCCAATTTGAGCTATTGCCGGTGAAATTCAACTCTGGCAGCAATGATTTCTGTTCTCTACTCTGTAATTAGGGTTCTCTTCTGCACTCACGTTTTATTTGACTTTCTGCATTTGCAAGCTTCACATTTTCTACTCACCTTGTGTGTTCTTGTAATCACATGATTGCCTGTAATAAACACCAGGTCGAATTGAGAATACTCTGTGTCTCGGTCCAGCAAATTGGATTGATCAACTGGTAGCATAATCTTGCTGTGATGTTATTTATCTGATAATGAGTGTGTGTGTGTGTTAATGCAGAGTGTATGCCCAATAGCATCCAATTCATGGTTGCATTGAGGCCGGAGTTGGGAGCTTGGACCGTGAAGCACTTTCAGGATGTATGGAAGCAATGCAGGAAGAGGGTGAATCAGGAGTGCTATTGCTAGTCTTGCCCTGTAGGATAATCCGATGAAGTTCAGGAATGAAGTCACGGTAACTGTTTCTGCTCATGCAGAGACTTTGCTTTGTGAAGGAACTTGTTCCTCTTCTTCTAAATTCTTCATTTGAATCCGGTTTCGTGCTTTCTGTACTTGTATTTTGAAGTAACCAGGAGCAATGTAAGGCGGTTCGCTGTTGGCAATCTGCTTTGCTAATCAGGGTTTGAAATCACCAGTATAAAACCCTGCAATTCTAGTCGCCTTCAACCCTCTAAAGCAGCTCTGACTTAAAAACCCTGTCAGTTGTAAACGTGGCTAAGTTTTTAGAACAGATTTGTGTGTGTTTTCTACCAAAGAAATAATGATATTTGCTCGTGTGGATGAGTCCTTCAATTTGCTATTTCTTGCAGTTGTCACGAATTTCCTTCAGGAAGAGTGACCTCTATTTCCAGAGCTAATTTGTTTGTTTCATTTTTATTGTTTTCTCAACGATGAGCAGATATCCTTCGCAGAGTGCCACAATATTGAATCGAAATTTTTACTACTTTCTGACAGATATGGAAAAATTGCAGGGGCCGAGCAAGCTGGAAAGCGGCACGGACATTCGTTTGAAGTCTCCGCTTGCCAACTTTCACAGTGAAGACTGGACTTCTGCAAGCACCTGAATAATGTGAACACCAAACCTTCTTGATGGCTGCGAACACGGATGCGAAAGCTCTCGCAAGTAGCGAGAATAATGAGAAGCCTCTCTCTAAGAGTAGACATTACTACTGTTTCAAACAAACATGGAGAACATCCATTTTCTTGTGCATATTTGTGGTGGCTTTGAGTACAGGGGTTCCCTATCTGCTTGAAAAAAAACAGCCTCCGTTTCTCCAGCGAGGGTTAATACGGCTGGACCACTACTTTTCAAAGTGGGGAAGACATAGCAGTGCAAACTCCGAGCATGAAACTTTCAAGCATTCTTTGCTCTGGATGGCTCCCTTCTTCTCAGGTGGTGGCTACTGCTCGGAAGCCATCTCCTACGTGACTGCCTTGGAGGAGACAGGGATGATCTCCAAGCTTGCCATCCGTCACCATGGAGACGCCGAGAGCCTCAACTTCTGGAAGGGTTTAGGGTTTAGGGTTCAACAAACTCTCTCCTCTCTGTCCTCAATCGACCTCGATTTAAGCGACGCCGTGGTGGTGTGCCACAGTGAGCCAGGGGCATGGCATCCTCCGCTTTACATGACACCTCCATGTCCTCCAAATGGATACAAGGAGCCTCTCTACGTCATCGGCAGGACCATGTTCGAGACAGACAGCGTTACGGCTCATCACGTCCTGCGGTGCAACAGAATGGACGAGGTTTGGGTTCCCAGTCAGTTCCATGTCGACACGTTCACGCGAGCTGGAGTGGTGGCGGAGAAGCTGGTCAAGGTGGTGCAGCCTGTGGATACTCTGTTCTTTAACCCTGCTCGAGTGCGGCCTCTCAGGTCACCAGTTATTTTTTACCATTTTCCAGTAACTATTAACAACATTACGACAGACTTCAACTTCGATAATCATTTTTTGCTGAACATATTCTAAATGTTTCAATAAATTTGCTGTTTTTTTGGCTCATTTTGACTTTATGTTCAACCAAATCCTACTCCTTTTGGCTAATTATAGTAGAGTCTCTGTTAACCATTCAGTACAGTAGATGCTCCATTAACCATACAGATGGACTTTGATCTGTGTTGAGTGTAGTGTGTAAATACTAAAACCATATGGACATTTAGGGTTTTGCAATTGAATTTTTGCTTAACGCAGAATAAATCTGCAAAATTTGAGATGACACAAGCTTCTAGATTGTTGTAGGCAAAGGCTCAAAGTTCACCTGTATGGTGCATGGAACCTCTCCCTTGCTGTATGGTGAATGGAGACTTTACATTACCTCCAAACACTCCCTTCAAAAACCCAGCCAAACAAATATTCTCTTCCATCCATTCGACTAACATTTTCTTCAATTTCTTGTCCCCTGCAGGTTACCAACAACCAACCCCCTCTTCGGCTCGTCCACAAACCCATCCCCTTCCCATCCTTTCATCTTCCTCAGCATCTTCAAGTGGGAGCACCGCAAGGGCTGGGACGTCCTCCTCTCCGCCTACCTTTCTGCCTTTTCCGCTACTGACAACGTCTCCCTCTACCTCCTCACCAACCCTTACCACTCCAGCCACGACTTCGCCACTACCATCACCAAGTTTGTCTCCTCACGTTCCATACAGGAGCCTCCTAGCGGCTGGCCAAGCGTATTTTTGCTTGAACACCATGTTCCACAGTCTCAGCTTCCGTCTTTATACAAAGCAGCTGATTGCTTCGTCCTCCCCTCAAGAGGAGAAGGCTGGGGTCGGCCCCATGTGGAGGCTATGGCGATGGAGCTTCCTGTGATTGCAACGAACTGGTCGGGGATGACGGAGTACATGACGGAGGGGAACAGTTTTCCCTTGCGAGTGGAGAGAATGGTGGAAGTGAAAGAGGGTCCGTTTAAGGGACACTTGTGGGCTGAGCCGTCTATTAGTCACTTGATGGAACTGATGCAGCATGTGGTGGTGTATGGTGAGGAAGCCAAGGTGAAAGGGAAAAGAGCGAGGGTGGACATGGTGGAGAAGTATGCGCAGGAGGTGGTGGCAAGGGTGGTGGAGGAGGAATTGGTAAGGATTCAGGGCAAGCTTGAGGCGAGAAGCAGTGGAAAGTCTTCTGCAGACATGGAAAGGAGCAAGCCAGTTTCAGAGGAAATCTGATTCCAAGTTTAAGCATTTTAACCAGTTTGTAGGTGCACTGGTGGATAACCATGCCTGAGATATTCAATTCGAGAACCAAGAACCAGGGCAAATTCTTCCATAGTCATAGAAAGGTGCAATCAACTTTGACAGGAATTTTGCTGCCAGCTTGAAGCATTGGAACGAATATGGAGCGCACAGTGGATAAATTAACCTGAGGTAATCAATTTTTAAGAGGTATTTTGCTTCCTGCTGTAAGCATTTTGATCAATGTGTAGGTGCACAATGGAAACCACGCCAAAGATAATTAGTGGAGTTCATCATCACTTGGTGGAATTCAGCATATTGGTGAACTTAAGTGGTTTTATCAGTAGTGGTTACTAGTAGTAGCATGTGATGTCATTGGGAGATTGGATCAAGGCCAAGCTTGATTCAAGAACTTGTGCAAATTCTTCCGCAGTCACAGAAGTTCTTGGTTATCTCAAGAATTTTTTCCACTAATGTTGTAGTATGTACTTTCATAGGAAATCGTTCATTAGTGTTTGACTTTAGAGATTAGTTTTCCTGCAATAGCCACACTCTTTGGACATCAACTTTTCCATATGCAAATTAAAGGAAGTAGATCCAAATCCAACAGGGTACTTGAAATTGACACTTGTGTATTGTTGTGGTACATTTAATATTCCTGAATGTAGGATTTTTGGTATATAGTTTTTTCCGTTTCTTAGTTTAATGATTCTAGGAATACTTAACACCCAACTAAGGTAGGTAATAGATGAGTTGATGTTAGTAAGAGGGATTTTCAATTAGGTCCTTTGTGTTACAAACAATCTAAATGTTGGTGTTATAATTTTTTGAACATGGAATTGGACTTGTAAAACTAGTTATGCTAGATTGATATGCCTTTTGGGCTAGTCACAAGTTATATCAAACTTGGAGCAACTTGGAGCATAGTTTATATTATGGGTTTGGTTGAACTTTTATGTCCTTGTTAGCAAATGAAAGAGAGGTCCAATTACATTTATAGATGTAATATTTGGATTGTATATAAAAATTAGATGACCTTAAATCAACACTTAAATGATTATTAAAGTAGTTTAGAAACCTTTAATCAATGTATACCCTTGTCTAAGATTTGAAGGTGGTAAATTTGACTTAGTACATTAAAAAGGGTATTTAGTGTTGGATTACATTTAGTGTAATTACCACCCTACTTGACCCTACACTAAATGTCAAGTTTAGGACGATTAGTGTAGTGCTAAACTTTAATGCGTTGCCTTTGTGTTGTCTTCACTTTTGTCATCTTCTTCCTTGGACTTCTTTTGCCATTTGTTTCTGTGACCTTACCTTGTATGTTGCCTTTTGGGCCTTTCTTCCATTCTGACTTGATTACCTTACCTACAGCTTGGCTTCTTCTCCTCTGTTGTTATCTTGCTTCTCCGCACTTACAATTCCTTTAGTGAGTGAATTTTTTGGGTGGGTGGGTGGGTTTATGCTCTCGCATTCCCGCCTCCCGTGAGCGGTTTGAATCTCCTGCCTATTTCCGCTCCTGCTTGCTCCATCGCTCCTTGTTGCAGCAATTTTTTTTTTTTTTTTTACTCAGCGATGCTCTGTCGACCTTTTTCTTTCAATCATCTTCCTAGTGACCTATTGACATTTTTGTTGATCTTTTACTTTCCATTTTAGGAATCTGCCATGGCCAACGTTCCACCGAGTAATTCCCGACCTATTGACATTTTTGTTGATCTTTTGCTTTCCATTTTAGGAATCTGCCATGGCCAACGTTCCACCGAGCAATTCCACACCCTGATGCTTACAATAAGTTTCTACACTTGTCTTTAATCTTTTTCTTTCCAAATTCTTTTTTTACCTTCTAACACTAAATGTAAACCTTTTCATATTTTAGATTTACCATAGAGTACTTTTAGTGTTAGAAATTACATTTAATGTTACTTACTTTAGTAGGGTAAATGATATTTAGTGTCATGGTTCGCAAATAGTGTTGCCAACACTAAATACCCTTTTTAGTGTAGTGATTATGGTTGTCATAATGTTAATTGATGTGTTTCATTTTCATCTTTAACTCCTAAAGGTTCAAGGATTTGACACCTTCAAATCTTAGACAAATATGGTATAAATATGTGTTTCATAACTTATTTGAAGTTTGCATAAAAGGAAACAACATTAAACATCAAGAGTAGAACATATCTGCATGGTCAAAATTTCAAAATTATTTATAGATTTGCTTCAAATGATTTTAGAAGATTTAACTTAAAAAATCCACCTAAAATAAAATTTCTATATTCAACATTTGAATTTTTTATTATTTGTCAAAATTACTATTTCAATTGATTTGGGAAAAAAGGGTATAAAATTAAACTATGAGAAAATCTATGCTTTTTCCAAATAGTAAACTTTCTAACACTAGGTAATCATTTTTTTTAAAATTAATTATTATTATTTTTTACTATAACAATCTTAGTTTTGAATGTCAAAATATAAAGACAACCTAATCTAGTTTGCATAGAAAAATCAAGTTTTGAAAAAAACAAAATATTCTATTTGAAAATCTTGTCCAGAGTTGGGGCCTGACCATAAAATGATTGCATGGGTCTTTAGGGGTTAAGTCATGAGTGCATGTTTGGATAAACAATTTCTTCAATGATAACAAGATCTCCAAACTCTATTTGTTAGGGACTTTGGGGTAGATTGAATTTCTAAATATGCAAAGATATACTTATAACATTAGTAAACATTGGTAGTAGGTGTTTGGAAGGTTTATGTTGTAAAAGGTAATTTATTCATTTATATGGATTGAATAATTGATGCAGATGACCATTTGCACTCGTAGTCAAATATTTCTTCATTGTAGAAATTTATTTGACATACTCTTGATTGTATAATGTTGGTGTATCTTCCTTAATGTCTTTGTTTATTGAGTTTTCAATATGTGACAACTACATAATATTTTGCCCCTAGTTTTTATTATCTTAGAAAGCCTTTGACTTATTGAATAATTTTATATTATAAAATTCAACTTTAAAAAATAATACGATGGTATCTTTCAAAAAGAAAATATTTTGAATTATACCCACCTTGTTGTATAATCAATCATTATTAAAATAACTATCAATGAAATTTGAAAACAAAAACTTAAAATTTCTTTTCCATTGGATTGTAGATTGAATATTAGTAATAACCACATGAATTTTTGGGCTATCACTGTAAATGTTAGATGCTAAACTATATTGGTTTTTGAAGATTTGTGTAATGCTAACTTATTGAAGTCAAATTTGAAAGATTGTTTTTGAAGCTCGGAAGGTTAATTTTAGAAGTAAAACATAGTTGAAATCTTTGAACTATAAATTATTCTCAAAACATAGTTATGCTTTACAAAGGTTTAATAACCAACACAAGAATCTAAGAAAGTTTGGATAAATGAAATTGGATGTGTTGGTCATTACAAAATACACCAAAAACAACCAATAATGGGTTGATTGGGCCAAGAGTCATATACATCAATATCTTGAACAAAACAACCAATAATGGGTTGATTAGGCCAAGAGTCATATAATTACATCAATATCTTGAATAAGGGCTCAACTGCTCTTTGTGCTACCAATGACACCCATTAAAGATTGAAAATTTTGAGGCTCTATTTTTGGCTCAAGAGACCTTGGCAATGGAAATTTGAAGCTCACAAAATTATACATATTTGGGAACTTAGAAAGAATGGTCCTTGGAATTATAGGTTGCTTTCATGTAGAAAACAAGGTAGTTTGCTCTAAAATTGCCCATGTTCTAAAAACGATCATGACACACAGGTACATTTTGCTTTCTTTAATGTTTCAACAATGTACATTTCAGGAGGTGGTCACTTTTAGTGGCCATTGCGTTTCAACTTCAAAAATTCGTAACTAATTCCAAGAAGGTCCAAAAAATATGAAACAACTTGGGTTAGATGCCAATTCAATTTTCCTTCCTACAAAAATTGATTGAAAATTGTTTCAAGGAGTTTAGCTTCCCTTAGAGAGTCAATCAGCTCTTAAATAGTTGCTTTAAAAGCATATTACCTTATGCAATGAAACAATGAAACAATGAACTTGAACAAAGCATAAAGTAAAAGTCACAATAGTCATGGAGGTGAATTGATCACATGTGCCAATGCATAAAGCAAGTTTCATTGAATGTGATCACTATTGAAGGTTAAATTTTACTTTCCCAACTAAACTATGAGTCACGTGCAATAGTTTCTTCCCAATTCTAAGCAAAACCATTCAAAAGCATTACATGTTTTTTTGCTACTCTGGAGGGTTTCGAGTTCCCATCTGGAAACCCGCCGAAACTCACCATTCCTGAGCTGCGCTGACCTGGCCAAGCGACTACCTGGTCACTTTTTTTGAAAATAAATACATAAATAAATAAAACTTTGTTTTTCATTTTAAGGATTTTAAATTTATTTTTTTTGAAAAAAAATAAATTTAACATCGACGTTCAATGAGATAGGGGGAACGAAGCTGGAAATAGGCCTAAAATGGCCCTCTAGCCCCCCCGGATCTCATCTAATGGATCAAAAGGGAATTGTTGCCAGAGTCATAGTAAAAATCTTTCAATTTCCATCTTGATGCAAGCATCTTAATAATTTACCTTTAAAAATTCATCAAATCTATTTTATTAGATGAATTGATCTATATTAAAAAAAAATTGATTCATTTTATTTTGATTAACCCCTAAATGCCCAAATTGCGTTTTCTGGCAACAAAGTGATTTTGGGCAGCTCACTAAAAATAGAATTTTTATTTATT
Organism: Rhytidiadelphus loreus; assembly: GCA_947034895.1. NCBI lineage: Eukaryota > Viridiplantae > Streptophyta > Bryopsida > Hypnales > Hylocomiaceae > Rhytidiadelphus > Rhytidiadelphus loreus. The sequence continues at coordinate 19,075,397 of OX344763.1, forward strand.
TTTATTTGAAATTTTCACACAGTATGTGCCCAAGGAGTAGCTTTAAGGCCCAACAATTTTAATAATTTTGAACACATGGTTTAAAAGTTATTGTATGATATGTTATTTTCATTGCTTGTTGGGCAACCTGGAGAACAAAAAGAACTTCTTTTAAAATCACTTCTTAAAAAAATAAAAATTTGAAATTGGTTCACTAGATTTATATATATTTGGAAATATTTGAATCATTCCATTTTGATTAATGAGATAACAGTTATGAGGAGTTTAAGTTTTGGGTAGTTATGGAATCTCTACTCTAAGACAAACTTTGAGACCCTTTATTTTACTCAATTTTTAATATTTTAGAAAAAAAATAAAAACATTAGGTATAGATTATTTATCCCAACATTACAACCATTGAGGTCGGCATTTTTCAATTCCATAAATAAATTGTTAACAATTTAGTATTTTGAATCATTCTCTACTTTTTTCTACTTATTATATTTTTCCTACATGTTATACAATTTCAAATGATCTAAAATTTTTCAAGTATGTAGCGAACTTGCCTTAAAGAAGGAATCCAAAGAAGCACTACCATTTTGTACGTTTTTTCATACAAATGTGACCTTGTAAAGTGCAGCTGCCTGTTTTTTTGTAGAGCCCCCCAAAGGGTTTTTGTCACTTTAAATGCTAATATCTTGCAATCTATGTGGTGGAAATTTCTGAAATTTTTTCTACATATTTTTGATCATGTATACTATAAGATCCTATGGTTACATGTATCTAAAAATGATTTTTTTTCTAAGATGTAGTACTTGTACTAGAAATGGCAGTTTTGAAGTTTTTTGGTGAAAACATAGTCCAAATCATTTAGGGGTTAACCCCATAACCCCTAAAGTTCCAAGTATCTCCTTAGGGGACAATTGAAGGTTTGGTTAGGTTCCTATGATTTTAATTTTTGGCATGTTTTTCTTAAAAAAAATTTAAAGATGGAAAAATAGATTAGCTTTCTAGGAATATGATTTTTATTTAAATCAATGTCCAAAAGAAAAATTTATGCCACATAAAATTCAAAATAGTTGAATTCAACAACATAAAAAATCTCAAAAAACTAAAATAATTTTTCTTTAAAATTTATTTTTTATAGATTACATTTTATCTATATATGGCACAATTGGTTCATTTCATTAATATTGCAATTGCTCATTGGAGTATGACAGTAGCCTTGATACTATTCCTTTTTAGTATGGTCCTTATAATGAATATCAAAGGCAATTTATGAAGAATTCCAAATTTGAACTTTGACTTGCAATACACAGCATTGAATTTGAAGCATATTTTTTTTTATCATCTAGCATAGTTGAGACTACAAACATGAAGTATACAAAAAAAAGATTTTGTATTGGTAAAGATTAATGGTTTCAAAATGACGAATGTTTTCATGTGTGATTACTTATCGATTACCAAAATCCTAATAAATAAAACATTTTTACTCTTACCATTGGTAATAATAAGATAAAATATGAAACAAATTTTATAAATATAAATAAATTTGGACCTGAAATAATTCTTCAATCCTCAAAGCTCAAAATCATATTTTATTATAATTATTATATCTTTATTAAAATGTTACAAGTGTAGGTAATGTGGATGGACATACAATTTATATGTCATGATTGCACTCATTTGACTTCATTTCATGACTTTAGTTGTGAGTCTATTTAAGTGATTCTTCACACTCAATGCACCCTATTTTTTGTCAATACAAAAATAAATATCACCAAATGCCTAAACCAATTATGACCTAGAGGTCATTACTAGAATTAAATCTAGATACACCTCCATACATAATCCTTTTCAATAGACATTTGAAGTAAATATCATATTAAATAAGAATCTTTGAAAGAATGATTGCTTATATTTAACCTATTTACAGTTTGAAAATGGATTATATAAAGGGTAAGTCACATAAAGCAATCCATCTTTGAAGTAGAAACCCATTACAATCTAAGGTAATTGCACCTAATTGCAATCCATTTCTAAACCCAATTCCAACATATTCTTGCTTAAAATGTACAATACATCCTCTATTCACGAGACCCTAGGGTTGATTTTGGGTACACACCTAATTTCAACACTTTAAAATTTTTAGTTTATTCATATGGTGTCCAAAAAATGCATTCTAAGAGACTCTGGAATTCCCTTTTGACTCCCCACAAGGCCCAACAAAAATTTAATAATACAAACAACGTTTAATTGCTTATTTAGGCGATTTTAGGTGTAGTTACCTTACATCTTAATCCACATTTGGTATACCTGGCCGACAAAAGCGACCTCATAATTACAGAGTTCAATGTTCAATTTTCATTTTGTCGATTAATGCAGCAATCATTCCATGGTGATGGCTGAGGACAGCTACCGCCCGAGTGGTGAAAAAAAACTTGCAGGCCTTCTGTCCTTCCGTTTCAGGGCCATCTCGTCTACATTGTCTTGGTTTACCTGCTGCACACATCACCAGGTATCATGAAAAGTCATGGATTATGCTCAGACAACCAGACTGTAATCACACAAAAGTCACACTTCAGTAGTAGCAATCATGTCCTGTTGCAGACAAGGAGTGCACCCAACTGGATTGGAATTGGCCACTGATGACCGGACTCCTTGGGTCATGACCAGTTCAAGCTAAGTTAAGAAAACTCCGTGGCTGGAATAGGACATGGTTTCCACTACAATGATTTATCCTATTTGTGAGGGCGCCAAATTAGTGGCACACGCACTATTAGGAGAAGTCAGTGTAGTGCAACCAGACAAGCATTGCGGAACGATAAATAGAAGAAATAGGAAGCACAACATGGAAAGCTCTATTGCAAATACTCTATCTATTATAAATCTTGGACCACGTGCACCGAGTATATGAGTAGAACTCATGGTCAGCCCTCGTACAACACCACATGGAACTCTCCGCACTGGACAAGTCCGTGAAAAAAATTCACATATCACATCTTCGGGCAGGTCCTGCCTACCTGTTTCAGGATTTCCTCGAGCGCACTAGTTATTTCTGAGAAAGTGGGCCTTTCGGTTGTGTCTACTTTCCAACAACGCTGCAGCAACTCACTGAGTTTGGGATTGATGTTCTCAGGAATGATGGGCCTCAAACCCTGAACGAAAGCATAATTTGGTAGAATCAATCGTTAGTATAATTCAAAATTTGTCAGACCCTTGAACTAAAAGAGCTCACAAAAAGGACCATTACAATAAAACTATGAATGCACACATTTAATGATTGCTGGACTAATGCACATTGAAAGTGGTGTTACCTTTTGAACAACGCCAACTGCAGCCTGAAGAGGGGTGAATTCTGCATAAGGAACCTGCACAAGACTCCGTACAGAAAGTAAAACATCTCGATTTTGAATACATAATGGGTTGCTAGAGCTCTAGTCTTTAAGAAACCTAAGAGCAATATGCTATACTTTGTATCCCTAGAGGCTCAACTCCACCACATACACTTACCCCAAGTCCCCAACAGCTCTGAAATTGCCAGGGTTTTCTCCTTTTCAAATCGACGTTTTCAAATTACACACCAACGGGACAGCTGATTACCCCAAGTATCGGTCACACATATAAAACAGGAGACCACGGTAATCGCAAGTATGTCTACCCCAAATAAAAATGTAACGATTTTCATAAGTCTATTTCTTTCTATAGGATCCGCAGTACAATCCTCCCAGACTGAAATTCAAAAAACTTATTCAGCAACCTTATTGTGCCGCTGTTCCTATAAGTACATATTACAATTTTATTAGAATAAGAAATTTCATTCTTTAGAATGATGGGCCCCAATATGCTACTATTGCTTTTAAAACATCTCACATCTCATGGGTACCAGAACTTTTACATGTTCAAAGCATTGCTTAATCTCTCCCATTGGGTGTAGAAACATCAAAAAATCTGGTCGTTGCATGTATACGAATGAAACCTATGCCTACCTGTCCTGTTATGAGCTCCCAAAGCACTATACCGAAGCTGAAAACATCTGCCTTAGAATCATAGGGCTTGTGCTCAATAACCTGCACAACAGTGAATGGCTAGTCATAAAACTACAGAACATATTACTGCCTACGTACTTTCAAGCCGGGAGTTATGTTTCTCAGATGAGTTCATAGTAGAAAGTAGCGCCACCAGCTATTGTTACCTCAGGGGCCATCCACCGGTACGTGCCCGTCTCTGCTGTCATGATACCTGACTGTGCTTGAACTCTCGCTACACCAAAATCCGCCACCTTGACCACCTTAGAATCCCATGAAAATCACCCAATGTCAGTGGCTTTGTCAGAAGGCAAGCAAGTAGCAGGTTTAACCCCTTAACGCCTCGATCCTTTTTCAGATTTTGGCACATTTTTGCTTATATCTTTCTACAGAAAAATCATTTACCACAATTTTATGAAATTGGTCATTAAGGAAGGTTGTCTTTTTAAGGTTCAAGTGTTACATTGGATGAATGAGAAGTTAGTTGGACTAAACAGCGCCTCCAAGCCCTCTGTTCATCGTCCAGAATATGGACGTCGGAGCGCTTAAGGGTTAAAGTCGAAAATCTCTCACATTCTCTCTAAAGGATAGAGAGGTGACTTCAGCTGGTAATAATAAATAATGAATTGCACACCTCGTTCTCGTCCATGAGGAGATTTGCTGCCTTTAAGTCACGATGTATAATTTTATTTCGATGAAGGTAGTCCATGCCCTTGGAGACATCCCTGGCCACTCGCAGCAGCATTGGCATCTTCAGAACTGCCTTTTGCTGATGCAAATATTCATACACGCTCCCACCAGACATATACTCTGTGTGCATACGAACAACTTAAGCAACAAACTACCCTCGACCTGGAGCTTTGCCCAGACAACTAGGAAAGCAAGGGCCATGTCATGAACAAGGGTTTTAGTAGAATTACATTATTTCAGGAACTTTAAGACATCATCATAAAGAAAACTTCCCAATTTTTCATGGAGAAATCTCACTATGGTTCAACTGCTCATAGTGAGGTCATCCCATGACACATTAGGAAGTCTCCATGTTATCTTTGTGTCCATAGAAAGCACTCCCCATGAATCATAAGAAATATTCTATATGATGATACTCTCTAAAATTCTGACAGTCTTTCTTAGAAACGTTGGTCATGAACATGATAAGAGTATTGGTGCATTAAGGATCACAGAGATTGCATAGCAGGGACAAACGATTGACTAAATATGTACCTGTGACAATGCACAAATTTGGGGCCTTCGTGCAAGCGCCAATGAACTGCACAATATTCTTGTGCCTCACTTTCCTGTAAAAGTTCACACTCTCTGTTGAGCTCAATTTGTTTATACGGAGAGATGAATAGTTCCGAAACATGCCATAAATCTTTAAACCCTCACAATCATTTTCAGAAAAATAACCAATTTTTTGCCAACTAAAAGCTCATTTCTGGTGTCGGTATGTAAAAAAATTAAGAAAATGATACTCCTATTGAAGTTTGGGATTTTAGAATAGCATTTAAAATCTAAAATCAGCTTTGCAAAAAATCTTACCAATATCCAGATTTTACCACATCAATAATATTATTTAAGGATGCTTAGGATTGTCGACTACAAGATGTTACGTTAGTATTCTTTGCTCAATGGCGGAAATTGTCGGTTGTCGTGGGTAATAAACACATCAAACATTTCACCCGCTTAGACCACCCCTAAATGATTGTCCAACACCAACAGTCTTGGCAATTCTTTCAAAACTAAATCACTTACAAAGCTTGCATATTTCCATATCCAATTCTCTCTGTTGCTTAAATTATACTGAAATTGTTCCACGACAAAAAAATTCAACTTTCTCAAAAGGAACAAGGACTTATGACATACGACAGTACATTTGAGACATACAAACCGAAGGTGAAAGGGATCCACCAGGGTGGACTATTACACAAACTACTGGAGGTCAGGCATATGGCACAATACCGCATGATGTAAACTTCTTGTTGAAATTCTAACTTCAAGCCCTCGGTCATGCGCCCTGCGTTGAGAATTTTGACGGCCACATCTTGTCCACAATAGGTACCTTGATATCTGTACACGAAACGACTACCATCAGCCTAAAATATACAGCTTAGAAAACTGATTGACGATTCAAAATTACTGCAAATATTGCCTTTCAAAGCCAAGAATGTAGATACACCTACAGCCGTCCTTTGCCCCTAAGATCACACCAAATATTATGAAAGCTTCAGCTTGATTCCCTCCAAACTTCTTTACACCTTCTCTACTTCTCCAAAAATATTTACTTACATGATTCCAGAGGAGCCAGTTGACACCTTTCGGATAATTTTTAACTGGCTACTGTCAATTTCCCAATCGTCAGTCCCACGTGGAGACGGAACAGCTTCTAGAAACCGCCCACTGTCAGGAAGCTCAGAAATAGGTTCAGGAGTGGCCATTGGTCTAGTCACGGCTGCAGGCTGAACATCAAGCAACATCAACATACAAAATTCAGAAATCCTGACAAATCAGAGGCGGCCTTATAAGATAACTTATCAGACCTTCCGTATGCCTAAATATAGGTAAAACACCGTGCACATACTAACACAGATGCTTACATACCTCGTTAGGAAGGTTCTTATATTTCAGAGCTAGTGAACAAAACGTGTTTCATGCATGCCCATATACCAAGAGATTTCTAGTGAGAAAACTCACCCACCCTCCCCCAAAAAACTAGCCACACTAAACCCCGAAAATTGGAACATTTAACCCCACAAACTGTAATTTCTGAAGTAAACCCTGCCAATTGAAACGTTTTCTAGACCACCTATTGGGGGTGCGTTTTCAATTAATCTTTTAAGAGGCAGGATTAATCACAATCAGGGTCCCTAGTGGACATTTGGAAATAAGAACTAAGCCAACTCAACTACTAAAATAATTGCCCATGAATCCGTGCAGTATAGCCCAAACTAACGCAAATCACTCATTTAGCAGCCGTTTGTAAAAATTCACGTAATGGGATCACCCTATAGCACCTCCATAGCTGAAAGAGCCTGGATTAGAGCATTCTTCAAATCTTCGATATCCTGATCAAAACAGACACATCCCAATTGATTAAATCAAGAGCATAAAAATGACGTGACATGCTATTGTCCTTCAGCAAGACCATCAGGTAGCCTGCAACCAACAGTTTTTTCTTTTTACCTCTGTCGGCCAGCCATCTACTACGAAAACATCGAGGGAATACCCATCTATGGTTGAGAAGACGTGTGCTTCGCGAATGTTGAGACCAACATCTGCAAGCAATGCTGATAACTGTACAAACAAAGCACAGAATCAGTTTGATGAAGCACGTATAAACTCAATCATTTTCAACAACAGCTTCATAAGGATTACCTCATCGCGCAATCTGTAAGTGCAGGTGATGACAACGTATAAATCTGAGAGGGAGAACAGAGAGGACAGTACTGTCATGGAAGCAAGGGAAGGCATTCCTTTGTCAAATCATATGCAATCGTTGGTGATGTTTGTATGAAAGAGGGACAATCAATTTTGATAGCATATTACTCCGAATGCTTTTTCATTCTCATGGAATTTCAAACATATCAAACATTCCAACGTCCATGATGCCCGATTGTGAAGTCAGATATGTGTCTTGAAATTTACATGCTCACCGGTACAGCTTGCGAAACTGTAGCATTTAACCCTAAGTGCCCGAAAGGCCAAAAGTGACCGCCTCCAAATCTTTAGGAAGTGGCAAGGCAGGTAAGAAAAATGTACCCATAGAACGAAGAAATCATACCCTACATTTTTTAATGGTAAAAATTTGCTTTGAAAGTCACTTTTGAATGCCAAATGTCGATTGCAGTAACTTTCAATTATTTACCTTACGCACTTAGGGGTTAACGTTAAGAAAATGCTCCAACATCAGGTTTCAAGAGCACACCTGACTGAGAAGCTTGGGTTTGTCGATGGATGAAATAGTGACTTCATGCCTTGGCACGTTTGACCAGTACGTGTCAGAACTGTCGATATGCCCGAGCTGAAGTTAGAGCACTTTCAAAAGAGATTCTAACCTCAAGGAAAAAAAAAGGACAAATTCTTAATAAAGCATGCACACACTCCAGCCTATGATTCTAAGGTAGACCAGAGTTCAACAAACCCCAAAGCAGAAGGTAAAAGTATATTACCTTTGAGAGTGATGGCTATCACGGTCATCGTCATTACCAACAGGATTATTGCGTTCGGAGGTCAAATCCTCCTGGTTAGATAACACCCCAAAAGCAGGGGGGTGCAATCTGCTACGGCGTCAAGCAGACTCGGGTTCAGCATTGACAGCCACTAATACACATTTTTCATTTGCTATCCAGTACAGCAAAGCCCTAATACTGAGTCAATACTAAAAAGATAAATATTAATAATTCTTCAGGAAATAGATGTCAAAATACATACTGTAGATCGTTAACAGTATCATTCGGAGGCGCTTGTGGCATTGGTTCGTCTTGGGGCTCAGAACGATAGATCTGCAGGACAAGAAATATCGACATATAAATCCTAAACCCAAACCAATACAGGCAACCTACACAAGTGAAAAAAAACTCCCAGAAAACCTAGCCACCTTGATTCCTGCCGATTGTAATGTTATTAAACGCAATCAAAAAGCACCAGAAGAAAACCCACACCCAAACGTCTGTTCTCGCTGGTAACAATAATTGCGATCAATTAAAAAGATTGTGATGATTGCTGACTAAATCGATTAAAAACGGAGGAAGTACTATAATGCCAAGTCCATTCATGGATCATAGACCTTCTGGTTGCATGAAAACCACGGTGATTCAAACGGGTGCTCAACTTACATGAATTGCACGAAGGTGGAATGCGGCCTTATTTTCATTCAACTTGGCTTCTTCAAGCAGCCGTTTGTGGGTGAGTACGTCCTCCGCCTTGTCAATGCGCACATCTAATGCGTATCTGAAAACAGATTATAGGTTTAGCTGGATTGGTTAATATGAGCCCCAAAAATTCAAATTTCAATCACATATAAGCCAATTCAACTCACTTCTGTTTAGTGTTTTCACTTGCACCTTTTTAAAATCACAAAAAACTATAGAAATCACAAAAATCACAAAAAAAATATAAAATTCACCAATCACCGATACAAAAATTACAAAAATTTATTAACTTCAGAAGAGGTTGTTACCTAGTGGGAAGGCGGTTGAAGTGAGCTTGCAGCTCGTCGGCGAATGAAGGCATGGCAGCATCATCGTAACATCCGTCGAGCGCAAGCTGCGACAACACACTCTCGCACACTTCTTTCTTCTTGTGATTGCGCTCCGACGTCAACGGCGCCATCTTATTGCTTACGTCTTCACCGTACTCCTCCATCAAGTTCATTTATACTAATTCATGTGCACACTCTCCTTCGCTTCACCTAGTATTCTTCGTCACAATTGTACCATCGAGAACAAAAATCCCTCCCTCATCAAGCTTCACCTCTAGTTCATGCGCACACACACCAACCTGGAGAACATGTATTCTTCGTCACAATTGTATCCTGAAGAGCAACGACTAGTTCCGGACAACACGAAGAAGCCGAAATGGCACCACCATGACCTAAAATTCTCAAAGTGTCATGCTAATCGGAGACACGCAAGAAGCACCGCGACAAAAGCATTTCTAAAGCCGGAGACCTGACAACATTGGTAGTAGTGCGCACCAATTAGCAATTCTCTAGATCATCGTCGAATGGATGACGATGATGCTTCTTCACCGAACACCTCCATCATCAAGCTCCATCTCCAATTTTTGTGCAAACGCACCAATCTGGAGAGAACATGTATTCTTCGTCACGCAACAGCAAGAACGACTTCAGGACGAGATGAAGAAGCCGATCAGAGCGGCAAACAACCGGAATGGCACCATGACCTAAAAATTCTCAGAGTTCCTTGCTAATCGGAGATCAGCAACAAGCACAGCGGTAAAAGGACTTGTAAAAAATCGGAAACCTTCACGAAACCTTCAAGTAGTTGCACACCATTAACCAAGTCCGCAATTCTCTAGATCGTCGTCGAATTGATGACCATGACGATAATGTCGGTGCCGCTCCGTCGTCTTCCAGCTTCATTGCGCCACGCGTTCCCAGCACATAATTTTGTCAAGCTCTAGCCCGGGCCAGGACTAGTCAGGGGTTTAGGGTTTACAACAATATTTTACGCGACAACACGACACCGCCTCTTTCTAGTCACACTGCCTGCGGTTCGCATGATCCTCTCTCCTTCTGCCATTGCGGATGCTGCTTTGAATTCCAAGTACCGACCTAGTTTCGGCGCCAATGTGGCCAAACCAAGATTGAATCAAACCCTAAGTCTTGGAGATTTCTTACAGATTCTTCGGCGATGGATCTGTGGCAGTATCTACACTGTGTGGACGCAACCTTCAATTTCTTCAGCAATCTAACATGAAAATGATTTTAACTAATACTATGAAAGTGCAAATGATTTCATTGGAATTATGTAAGTGCAAGTGCAACTTCGTGATTCAATGAATCAAATTACCCTAATTCTGAGAGATTGCTTCCAGATTCTTCGGCAATGGTTCTGTGGCTTATCCACCTCGAGTACTCCCTCCCGTTTTCAGAATCGTGTGCACGCAACCTTCAATTTCTTCAGCAATCAAACATGACAACGAGTTTTACTAAAACTGTGAAAGCGCAAATGATTTCATTAATGCTACGAAAGTGCAACTTTGTGATTCAATGAATCAAGTCCTTATTCTGACAGATTGTTTGCAGATTCTTCGGCGATGAATCTATGGCGTATCCACATAGATTCCGCTCCCTCCCGTTTTCAGAATCGTGTGAACGCAACCTCTGATTCCTTCTGCAATTCAAACATCAAAACGATTGTGAAAGGATGAAGTGCAAATGATTCTATTAAAACAATATTAGTGTCGCTGTTTTGATGATTCCTGTGACAAAATAAGGTGGGTACACCCAAAACCGCCACTTTTTGCTATTGTGCCTAGTTAGTATTATGGTCAAATATTCATATATTTTCTTGGTGACAAGTGAAACGAGGCTCTAACACTCTAAAGAATGCAATATTTGGATACCATATACAAAAGTTATGGTCAAATTTTTTTTTGTAGAGGTTCTAAAATCATTTATTCAACATTGGTACATATTGATTTGGGAGATGTATATAGAGTGATGATGGTAGTTTTAGGCAAGGTGCGATTTTGGGTGTACCTACTTTATGTGTTGTGGGAGTATTAACTTATCTTCAACAAAGATGACTACAACAAGCTTACCAACAACATCAAGGTATCAGCATTCAAAACAAAAAAATTTCAAACCAGCAATTCTAAACACAATTTGGAGAAAATATCATATTACAATGTTAGCAAATGAAAGAAAAAGTGCATGCAATTGTATGGCTTGGGAATTTTTAGAGTTTGAATGAATATTTGACAAAATGTCAAAGTTGAGGTCATAAGGCCCGTTTCATACATGGACGTCCACAAGCAGTGGACGAAAATCTCTACAATTTCATTGGTCAAAGGTTAGGTTTTGTCCGGTGGGGCTTTCACACTTAACGGACATCCGCTAGATGAAATTGCCATGTCATCATCCACTCCCGCCAAAACTCAAGATGAAGCCATAGTTGTAGTGGACAAGTTTGGGGTAACCTTGGGAGGTGACCCAAAATTTTGTCCAGTGGACAAAACGGGTTTGTTTAAGAAGAAAGAAGTTGTGAAGGAACTTCCATGCGACAATAATGCAACTACAAACACTAGTATAAAATCTGAATTTTCTATTGTTTTGGTCACGTTGATCTAGGGCAGTTTTCTATTGATTTTGTCAAAAATTTGTTGAAATCAACAAATTTTTGACAAAATCAGCAGAAAACTGCCCTAGATCAACGCGACCAAAACAACAGAAAATTCAGATTTTCTACTAGTGAAAGGACCTTTCACACCACCGAACATCCGGTTCCATGTGTGAAGTCATGTACCGGACGGACAAAACCAACGATGACATGGCAATTTCCCTCCACACCAAGGCGGACAAAGTAGTGGACAAAGGGTTTCGTCCAGTACCCACTGGACAAACATGTGTGAAATGGGCCTAAGAACACCTATTGTTGACACTAGACTCTCCTCAATTGAACATCCTTGAAGTGCAAAATGCTTCAACTCTCATTGGTTGCTTTTGAAAACTAATATTGAGTATGAGCAAACATTTGGTCATATTTGGATTAATTAGGAGCTGTAAAGAATACCATTTTGGCTAGTGGCAAACAATTAGTATTACAAATAGGAAAAGATACCTTATTCTAATTTTGCTAGAATGAATCAAAGCTGCTAGAATCAATATTGTGTCGATGCTAAAATAGAATCAAGTAAAGTATGCGCTTCTACAATCATTACTAATGAAAAGTGAATATGGTTACTATAATTAAAATATGAAATTCTTTTAGCAAATATTTTTTACAATTGAAATGGATTCCAACGCACTTTAGCATGCATTATTTGGACATTGTATGAACAAGTTATGAATTTTCAAAGTATTTGGTCTTTAGGTGTCCAAAATCAACACTAGGCTTTCATAGACTCTCACTACCTTTTAATTGTTCACATCTTGAGTCATCAATGTGTAAGTTTTTGTGACATTTTTTGGTCCAAATGTAGGTGTGATTGTGGGAGCACGTACCTTAATTCATACAACTACATCTAAAAAATTGATTGAGTTAAAAAAATAAACTAGTTATTTACTTATTTATTTCAAAACAAAACAACCATAATATTCTTCACCTTCTATAGGAGGGCCTAACATACACGGGGTCCCCTAACAAAAGCAATCTTGGCAACTACAGTAGTGATGTAGTCTCAATTAAATTGAACATCTCCCTCAGGTATTGTGGGAGAGATACCTCTTTTCCTGAGGTTTATGAGGGAGACTGCAAAACTAATAATAATGTTATGACATTTCAAATGTGTGTTATGTGTACTAATGTATATTTAAATTTTGTGCAATGATTCCAATTCTTCAATTTATCATTTTAAATGTTATAATCTTTCAATTTGTGAAGTCAAAATTTCTGAAATTTTTTCCACACATTCACAATTTGAATGTTAATTTTAAATTTGTCAATCCACATATTTTGACCATTTTGTTAATTAAACATTCATGTGACTAATTCAATCATTCTATACTTCATAATTTTTGTGTAAGGTTCTAAATCAATTTATGTAATACTTTGTTGAATGTTTTTCATCTGTTGGAATTTTTAAATGTAGGCTTTAGAATTGGAAGTGTCGATTAACTCCTAAAAAATCCGTATTGCTAGTTCCACTTATAGTAGTACCATTAAAATCCACAATCAATTGGTTTTCATCAAATGTACCTCTAATTGCCATTCACATTTGGATCAAATTCATACAAGTATAATTAGTGCCTTCTATCTTTCAAGAACATCAGAGGCTTATTAGGTAGATAATAGACCAATATTTTTTGGATTATAAGCCATAAAATTGACTTGAACTTAAAAAAATTTAAATACATGTCATATAGTATGTACTAGTGTGCCATGTGCCATTGCCACATCCAAAATAAAAATAAAAATAATTTTCTAATGTGTAAAAACTTTGAAATTCAATAACTTTCACATTATAGGTCCAAATGCCACAAAACAAAATCCATACATTCTTTCACATGGAGAGCTTTCTAACACTACCAAGAACACCACCAATGGACATATGGTCCAAGAGATCTCACTATAACAAACGAAATAAACAAAACAAACAAACAACTTACATTTAAAGTATAGATGTTCAAATATAAACAAACAAATTTTGAAGCATCTATAAAAGAAATTTGGATGTAACCCTTCACATTATAACATTACTTCAGAGGTCAAAATAAGCAACCTTTTGACCTCCAAAGTTATGTTATTTTAACCCATAAAGATGTAAGCTAGGTACTATAGATATGGTAATGAAGCACTCAATAATTACAATGCAAACCTCACCAAAGGTGAAAACACCCAAAACCATCAAAATAAGCAATTCAGCATAGTTGGAGACACCTTTTTCAAGAAAAAAACATTTTTGTAGTATTATTCAAAAAATAGAACTTTTGGATAAGACACATAATCACTAGGAATTTTCAAAGTAGAAGCTCCACAGACCACTGAAATAACATACCAAAATCTAGAGGATGGGTAGTCCACCAATCACAGATAAGTATGGGGACGATTAAATTGCACTTTACGGGATACTTTCAATATAAGTCTACTTGTCATTCTCTTCTCAGGAACGGGTACACAGACACGGACAGTTTTGGGTGTTTTCACCTTATACCTATAATACAGAACACCTCAATACCATCCCCGACAACAGACCTTTTCCACCTCCACTGTCCAGGTGGTCCTAACCACCTAATTCAGCACTTCTGAAATGCAGCAACTACACAACCCTCAGTAGTAGGTAAACAGGTGTTGCGCTTATACATCAAACCAGGGAAGATATAAACACAAAATGCTGCAGCTTCCCGAGTTGGAAAAAAGGACACTTCCCCTATTCAGAGTGTGAAAATTGACACAGTAGTCTTCTGCTTTCACTCATCAAATTCCTGAAATCAGTACCTACTTTCTATCTATGAAAACAACACCCAAGGTAAGAACAGAAACGTGTCTTGTATACAAAAAGATAAGGAGGTAACTTCATCGTGTAAGACCCACCAGTAACAGAAATAAACATGTAAAAAACCTTCCCACCCCTAAGACTCCTATCAAGAAATGGTCAATCCTAACCATGTGTCGAGCTCCTTAATAGCTGTAACACGGAGCATATATAACAAAGCTCCAGATTTTGGTGGCGAGAAAGGCTCTTCACCTAGATGTTGATTCGATGAGTTGGAGATGTTCTTTGTCTAGGGGTGATCACTTGTGGCATTGACATCCCTCCAGACACCACAATCTCTGTTTAAAAGAACACAAGTGACTTAGGAGCACTGACACGAGCTCTACACACTACAAAATTCAGCTGGCATCATTCAAAGTATAGTTGACATTACATGAAGTAGAAAAATGGAACGCCTGCCAGCAAGAAGAGAAGGCTGCGAGGCGTACCGATACCCTCCCGCACAGACAAACTTGGTCGAATTACATCCTTGGAATTCACAAGGAAAATGTCGCCGATATAGAGGTGATTGGTGGGTACGAATATACTGCACAGCTCCTCATCTCCAGTGTCGTTCTGATTTCATCACAGTCAGCAACCAGTGAAAACGTCAGACTATGATTCAGAAACGGTCTTCTAGTTAGTATCTACTTGAACCTCATATACTACTATTTCGCATGAGCCTGACCTTTCAAAACGGGGATATGTCAAAGACTCACAGGGTATGACTCACGCCTTACGAGTTGCAAACAAAATGATATGCCTGGTGCAAGCAGAGCATACCTGAAGCACAAGGGTGGATGTGATAAACCCAAATGCATACTCTCCGACTCGAGGATGTCGAATGATTGCAACTTCTTTGAATGCTTGCGTGTTTTGATCTGCTCAAGCGAGAATGGCATTAACCACACTTGACATCAAATACAATATAGTATGAAAAGAAACAGGAAGGAAACCCTTTCCATCGAACAGGAACTACACTGTACTTGGCTCTTATACCTGCCCGGGGACTGCCTAGTTCAAGCACGCTGTCAAGTAGACCTGGTCATTTGTCATCCAAGATGAGATCCAGAGTACTCTCAGCAGTGCCCAAACTAGGGATTCGTGATGTAGATGTAAGAAGTGCCACAACGTAAAACAGTTCTTAACTGAGACCGGTGCGGACTAGCACTACATAAACTTGCGATGAGTCCGGTCATTTATGTTTTAGCTACGTCTCGTTCTGTGGAGATATAAATAAATTTTAATCTCTTAGTCTTCATTATCCTTGAAGTTCAAATAGTATAGTCTCTTATTTTGCCTCTATTTGTTACTCCCTATGTCTCAATATAAACCCGCGGTACTCCGACTAGTTTCCCACTGGAGACCACGGTTTTATTTTGAGACAGAGTTAGCATACTGCATCCCTTCTTGAACAAGTCCTAGAAAAGCTTCAGTAACCTGAGCGTTCACTATTCCTACTTAGATGTCACTCTGTGTAACAATGCTGCAGTGTGTCCTGGACAGCATCTTAAATGGTTGTTAAGCGAACGGTGCATCATCGTGGAAATCATCACTAACATGAGACTCTAGATGATTCTACGACCTTTTCTAGATAACTGAGGATCTAGAAGCGTGCTGAAGAAGCTGTACCTGGAGAGATAGCAGCACTGATCTGCTTAGAGGCAGAGTAGATGTGCTTTACAAGTGGCATGCGCTTAATGATCCATTCACCCATCGATAACACAGACGCTCCAATCCACGATGACACGAATACTCCCACCAGAAATATAAATACAAAGGAAGTCACAAACCCAAGCCCTGCAACAGTACCCATGCACATCAGGATTCATCATCAGGCAATTTCCGCAAACGCAACTACATAATCTGGTTCCGAATGACAATATTCACTTCAAATGTATTCAAGTGATTTTAAAATTGCCACCAATAAAAGAAAGAGATAACATAATGACCAATTTAACTCCAAAACAGCTGCTCAGTAAAAGGATTTACCGATCACATGAATGCCGAGAGTATCGTAAATTGGGGAGAAAAAACTGTCGAAGAATCTGATGAACCACCACGTAATGTAGAAGGTGACGGCAATCGGCAACAGTATCACACTGTTTCATAAACCCAAATCACTAGTGAGCAGAAGCTTCGTAGGGGTAAAAACAGTATGAAATAGAAATATTGAACGGGTTCCAGGGGAAAACATAGGGAGGCATGTTGTCTGTCTGCTAACGTCTACCTATCTGAGCGGGACTGTGTCAACGACCGAAGCCCACATCACCAAATCCAATCACAAACTAGACAATCGGTTCAACTACACAGTTGGTTAAAATATCCAATAGCAAACCCAGCTATCTAGCATAATCTGCAGAAGACATGAAATAGTAAACCCACTGGCCTTCAACCAAAATTCTCGGTTCACTACTGCCATAATGCATACACTGCTGAATTCTATTGTTGTCAAATAGACCATTCTAGAAAACACTCACCAGCCACTCATAAACTTCTTTGACGCCCAACTTGAAAGAAACCCATAAAAAGCCTGTCACAAAACAACAGAAGACCAGAGTCAATATGATGTATTTGCATCTATGCCCATTAACTAACAAACTTGGGTAAGAGACTTCAAATCAATCCTTTCGTTTTTCAGCTTTACATGAATTTTACAGCAGTCACACCGAGACGATCGTCAAACACTTCCAACTGGTTCATTCTTTATCAAATCGAACCTAACGATTAGCACGAGTAGAAGCACGATTTGCGACCATACAAACTTGGACCAAAACTTACTCAAAAGAGAACTGAGGAAGTAACAGGAGAAATCAATCCAAATCAAGTGTAAACGGGGCTAGCATATTGGCCCGAAAGCATCCACAATTACAAAGATTAACAACGGTGGTCGGCTAGGAAGCGCAGAGAAGAAATTCATTTGCACAAAAAGCAGCAGTGTACGGTTGTCTCATCCTTTTCTCTGAAGGACAGGGAAGAAAAAAACACGAGGGTACTCCTGATATCAAACTTTGTCGTACACAATAGAACTCCGTTCATTGATTTGTTTCACCTGATTATAATTTGCTCCTCCTTTGAAGCTTGGAGATCTTCCAGCATTTCGCATATTTGAACTCGGTAGCCTAGATATCTTTGTGCCATCACACAAGGTAATCCCTTATAATAGTGAGAAACTCGTGTAGAAAATACGTGCAATTCAATCACGATCAACAACTTGACGAGACCCAGTAAAGAACAAATATTTTAGACCTAGGCGGATTATAACATATATCACGCGTTGAGCAAACTCTTGCTCAATGATGCAGACAGCATCGACCCCATGTAACACTTCCGAGACTCCTACTCTCTCTGACGAGAGACCTACATGCAAAGTTATTGAATGAACAAAAAAAGTTTACTTTTCTAGAATTCACAACACTGCTTCAAATCAACATACGAAGGACCCTTGAACACGAAAGAATAACACATTTACATACAGATATCCTCGAGCAACTTTAAATAAACAAATGTTCTTCTGCAGCTGAGGGGAGAGAAAGACCAAAGGAAAATATATATAAAATTTTAGTCCATGTAACAATATGAAATAAGATCGTGGATAAAACTAAATTTACTAATTTGAATTGGTACACAAGTACGGATTTCACGAAAAGAACAGGGTCGTCACGTGGAATCAACATTAACCAAAATTATTACACACAGAAGATTTTACTCAAATCCTTAGGTTGACAGCTGGATAATGTAAAACTAAGTCACCGGTGTGAATCAGTTCTGGGCTCAAATACCATCGACAAGAAGAAGAATTTCTGCAGCTGAGACTCGACAAGAGCTCTTCAAAACGACAAAAAAACAGAGAAGAGTGGAAGATTCACACAAAGCAAAGGATTGCAACATAACGAGTGAAATAGCGCCCAGACGTGCGAGAAATCAATTCAATTCAATTAAACCGATGAAAAAGGAAACGAGTAAGAGTAGGTCGGGGAGAAAACCGATGAACTGCCTAGCAGGAATTCTGAGAAAGGAATGAATACAGGGATGAAGACAATAAAATCGAATATATAAAGTTATAAACGTGAGAAAATAGATAGTCCAGTAAATGGCTCCAGAACCATTTACAGCTGCCTCCACCAACACAGGTTTCACTCCAGCATATTACAAACCACAGCTATTGATAAAGGCGTGCACATAAAGTGTCAAACAGAGGCAAAACGAGCTAGAAAAAAAAATTAAGAAACGAAAAACGACTGATTGAAAAAAGTGAAGTGTAGGTTGAGGGAAGTAAGGCGACGAATTCTGAGAAGGAAACGAATAGAGGATGAAGACATTAAAATCCAGATACAACCGTGAGAAAATAGACAGTGCACAAACAGCATCCACAGCTGCCTCGACCAATACGGCTTCCACTTCAGCACAATAGAACGGCGACAGAGCAGAATCCTTCTTAAAGACTGAAAATTAAAACGCAACGCACCTCACGTCCCGAATGATAAGCTGAAGGAGGAGGTTGGCCAAGCTTGGGAGGATCCTCTATGTCATCGCTGAGTCCAGCCATGAGCAACTCCCTGTCACTACCTGCCGGCCGCGAAGGGGAAGCTTTATCATCGCCCATGGCGACTCCAACTCCCTTCCCTATAGAACAAAATCGAAGCTCCAAAGAATGGCTCCGTCGTCCCCTTGAAACCACCTCACCCTGTTCCACGGCCACCTGGCCGTCTCAACAGTCCTAAAATCAATCTCCACTCGGTAAAGAAAAAAATTCTAGCCAACTCCCTGACGTACAAACTAGAAGGTCGCTTTTCCACACCCCGGGCACAACACTGCCAAAAACTCTCAAGGCACTCCCCAA
Organism: Rhytidiadelphus loreus; assembly: GCA_947034895.1. NCBI lineage: Eukaryota > Viridiplantae > Streptophyta > Bryopsida > Hypnales > Hylocomiaceae > Rhytidiadelphus > Rhytidiadelphus loreus. The sequence goes on from OX344763.1 coordinate 19,094,906, forward strand.
GAAACCCTCCCAAAGCCCGTCCTCATCGCCAAAGCTCACAATCGATCCTCTCTTTGCATCCAAACCTTTCCGAGCATCGTTAAACACGCCCTTGTAACCCTAAGGACAACAAGAAATGCCAAAACTCCACCGAGACGGCACCAAACGAGACTGCGCAAGGATCAAACTGAAGCTAAAACCAAGGAGGAGGATAACCGGGAGCCAGATAGATGGCAGTACTGTAACATTTTGCAAGTGCGCAGGGCTGAATGCTGTCAATCCTGAAAGCAATGGAGTGTTTTCCGGCAGCAATAGCCGGAGCAGAAAGCCAGTCGTCTTCCTAAAAATGCACCTTAAGGCTCCACCAGGTCACGCCCGGGGATTCACCGGGTTGACGGTTCCGTGTGGAATCCAACGGACCAGGGCTCCCTGGATCGACGGTTATGGGTGGAATTTGCCAAGCTGGAGGACGGAGGTTCGTCTAGTGGACGAAAAAGGTAGAATCTTGGACGAGAATTGTCGGCGTTCGTTATTGACGCGATGACAAGGAAGCTTACGTGGTTGGAGGCTAATTTGGGCCAGGGAGGATTTGACCCCTTATTGCCTCGTATTTTACCCTTGAAGAAAGCCGACTGAATTTTATTTTATTTTCCACCCATGATAAAATTTGCAAATTATGAATTCATATTTACAATCGAAGGCCCCATAAAATGGAGAGGTGAAGAAACACAAAATTTACGCCGCACAAAATAGGGGGCATTTTTTATATTTATCCTAGGTTGGGGCAACAAGGGGGGCAGACCTCCTTGAGCGTCTTACTCTTCATTCTAAATGTGTGATTAAAGGAGGGAAGTGACCATTTAAGAGTTGATTTCAATTTTGGGGAGTGCTAAAGCTTCTCAAAATAATTTCTTTTAAATTTTTTTTTAAAGGAGAATGGATATAAGTATCTATTTTGAACCCTTGAAGAATGTTGCAGATATTTTTTGTCCTTTGAATGATCACACCTAAGTTTGTAGGATGGAAAAAAATATTTTTCATCCAATTATTTTTTTAAACTTTTACATGCAACAAACCTTGATTACGGTTTTGTTAAGTGTCAAGGTTTATTGTGTGTGAAGGATATATTTTGTTTATAAGAGGTTGTGCTTTAGAACGGTCAAATAGTAAGGCAAAAAAACTTTGCAATTTATGTTTACAATTATTGACAAAGAAAGATGTGGAGCAATGTATATTTATATTTGTAATGTATGTTTACAATTAGTGTGGAGCAAATTGAATTTCTATGGATTAGGCAATCCTTTAATACATATATTGGTACATAAGCTAATTAGGAGTCACTAATTTTCCAAAAATTTAAATATCTTTTTAATTATTTATTATCTAACCAAGCTACTAGGAAGCTACGATATTGCAAATTTCCTCATTATGGTATTAGCAACTTTTCTAAAGAAGATACTTAATCCATAGATCATCTTTATAGTGTATATGAGTCATTTCTTACTATGTACTCTTGTATTATGAATGTTAAATTTTCAAATGAATTTGTTGGGAAAACAAAATTACTATGATTTTCAATCATTTACTATATGAAGATATATTAAATATGAAAAACAGTACAAAAAAATATTTATGTAGTAGAAAAAGTAGCTAAATTTTAATATTTTTAAATACTTTAGAATTCAAAAATTCAAAAAGTAGCTTGAAATATTATATAAATCTTGTAATTTCAATATTCTCCCAAGTATTCAAATTTTTTCAAATTTTTCAAATAGAATAAATGAATATTTCAAATGCATCAATTATATTTCACCACAGGAAATCTAGTTTTTTATACATATTTGGGCATATATAAAGTAGATTGATATGGTGAGGGCCATTATTTATAAGATTCATTTGATAATTGATTCTTTTTAAAATCTTTTGCTAAGAGCTACTTTTGCTTTGATTTATAGGATCTTTGTCAAAATTTGTGCAAGGTTTACGTTTGCTTTTCAAATCCACAGCATTTTGTAAAGCAAGCTTATCAAAATCATATAATAGAGAAGCCATAATTGTTTCATGTGATGTTTATCTCTAGATTAAGATGCATCATTTTTATAGAGAATTTTGAGTCAATTGGTCAATTTATTTTTGTATCTATTCACTATGCATCCAAAAGATGCATTTACCTTTTGTTCATGCAATTTTATCCTAGCCCTCCCTAATGAAAAAAACACAATTGTTGATCTTCTTACAAAAGATTAAAGTGGTCATGACTAGTGGTGTAGAGAGAAGCAAGAGACTTTTGGTAACTTAGATGGTATGCATATATATAGAAAGATAGATAATATGTATTGTGCTTTAAGTGAAATAAAATATTAGTAGTGAAAAGGTTTAATAAATTCAAAAATAATAACTTCTATTTCTTATGATGACCTTTAGTTTCAATGTGATTTTTGCCTTAGCCCCTAAAGGACCAAATTGCGTTTTTTGGCAACATAGCAATTTTGGGTAGCTCAATACGAATGCTCGTACGAATGGAATTTTTATTTTCTTTTAAATTTTTCCACAATTTTTTCTAGAGGAACAACTTTAACCCCAAAGTGACATTCAATTTCTGGGGTTCAAAAACATCATTGCTTTTGAAGCTTTATGGATCTAAATGCCTTCAAGTTATACAAATCTCAATTGTACAATATTGTAGTGTACATACTGTAGAGGACATGTAGAAAATTTGAAGTCATTTGGCCACATAGATTGCAAGATCATAATGTTTTAGTGATGAAAATGGATGCTGAAATTTTCCCCAAAACACATTTGGAGGTGAAATTTGATTTCTAAACCTACTCAAATGTAAAAACTTTACACTACAAAATGATTCAAAACTAGTATACAAACACATTGGTGAAAAAAAAATTCATTCAATTGACTCATTGTGTCTACAAAACGGCTTTGATATGTCAGAAATCAACAAGAAAAATTGCAAAAAACACATCTAAAGGTGAACCTCCTTCTACTAGAATGCTTCTCAGTCACTCATTAATTCTTGGATTAGCATGAAATTTTAGCCACACAAACTAGACTAATATACGCAACTTTTCCAAAAAGAATTATTGAAAATAAACTTTGTATGAAGAAGAAACAAGCCGCCAAAGTTCACTATACTCCAAAAATGGCAGGATTTTGAACTTCGAATTGGTCCCAAACATTCAAAACAACTTGGATTAGCATGAAAACTTTACCACAATAACTATACTTCAAGGGAAACAAAATCCAACAAACTTTATTGAAAATGAGCAATGGATGAAGGAGATACAAGGCCCCGAAGTTGCAGCCCTAAAATGCAGTTTGGTGAACTCAAATTGAAGTTGTGAACTTCGATTGGCTTTCAAAAAATAAGAAAATCTTGGATTGATCTGAAAATTTTACCATACAAATTAGAGGGGAGAACGCAACATTCCCAACAAGTTTTATTGAATTTGGACCTTATATGCAAAAGTTACAGCACTTTGAACTGGACTTTAAACTGTATGAGGACACTTTCTGTCCTCTTTGTCACTTTGGGGTTAAGGACCAAAATTGTTTTGTTTTGTTTTGAAACAAGCATGTTCAAGAAACACACTACAAGAGGTTTTTTGTCAAGAGGAGAGGTTGATTTCACACAAGGTAATGACCATGTCGCAACTAGGGATCAAATCCACAACCACACTATTCAGCTTGGTACCTAACATCCATCACTTGGTAGTTTAGGGTCATCTTTGACCAAGGGCTCAACATTTTTCATAACTTTTAAGTACACAAAATTTTAAAAATTATTGTATGACATGTAATTTTCAATGCTTGGTAGATAGCCCAAGCATTAAAAAAAACTTCTTTGAGAAATTGCTTTTTTAAGAAATAAAAATTTGAAATTGGTTCTTTAGATTTATGTATATGTGAAAAGCTTTGAATCATTCCATTTTGATTAATGAGATGAAAGTTATGAGGAGTTTTAGTTGTGGGTAGTTTGCGGGTAGTTATGGAATCTCTACTCAAAGAAAAACTTTGAAGTTGTTTATTAACTCAAATTTCAATATTTTTGGAAAAAAATAAGAATATCAGGTGTAGATTTTTTATTACAACATTACAACCATTAAGAGAGGCATTTTTCAATTCCATAAGTAAATTATTAACAATTTAGTATTTTGAATCATTCTCTACTTTTTTCTACTTACTATTTTTTTCCTATATGTTTTGCAATTCCAAATGACCTAAATTTTTTCAATCATATAACCAACTTGCCTTGAAGAATGAATCCAAAGAATTACAACCATTTTGGACATTTTTTCATACAAATGTAACCTTGTGAAGTGCAGTTGCCATGTTTTTCATAGGGCCCCCTAAAGGATTTTTTGTCACTTCAAACAATAATATCTTGCAATTTATACGGTGGAAACTTCTGAAATTTTTTCCACATCTTTTTAACCAACACACTACAAGATCCTACGGTCTATATGTCCAAAAATGTTTTATTTCTCAAATTTGGTACTTGTACTAGAAATGGCAGTTTTGGAGTGTTTTGGTGCATTACATGTTTTTTGCTACTCTGGGGGGTTGTGAGTTTCCATCTGGAAAACTACCATAACTTGCGGTTTGTAAGCTACGTTGACTTGACCGAGCGATTGATAGGTCACTTTTTTTGAAAAAAACAAAAAAAAACAAAAAAAAACTCTGTTTTTTATTTTAAGGTTTTTTAAGGAGGGGGGGTTCTGGAAAAAAACACATCTGACACCAGCGTTTGATGAGACCGGGGGGATTGGAGTTGGGAATAGGCTGAAACAACCCTCCAATCTTCCCGAATCTCATCTAATGAAAACATAGTCAAAAACCTCTAGGGGTTAACCACTAGTCTAAAATTGACTTTCCTCTACTCAAGAAATGTATTCCCAGGCCACTCACCCCAAAGTTTAATCTCCAATCAATGAACTAACAATGTAAGTATAGTTTTGATTGGTTCATTTCTATTTTCAATAATCCTACAATTGTGCAATAATTAAGGATTATTGGATTTTGTTGTTTTTTGATCGCTTCTTCTGTTTGGCATGCATGCATGCAAAGTTTTTCACTTGTATTTCTTTTACAATTCTTCATCCTCATTTGCTTCAAATGTTCACTAGATTATTTGTTTACTTGTGTTTTTGTCATTGTCACCATTTGCGTGTTTGTGTGTTTGCTTGTTTTTTTGCTTTAGAAGTGTTTGTATGCATTCTTTGCAAGATTTCTCTTGCTTCCTCTCGCAAAAACTCTGTTGCAAGTGTTTTTTTTATTGTTATTGTAGGTACTCATGTAGGCTAGTTGTTTGTAAGCATTTGATTTGTACTTGTTTCATTCAAAAGCACAAGTCCTCTTCCCTCAAGTGTCATACATTGCAATATTGTCTCAAGTCTCAATTACTAGCTTGCATCTTTCCCAAGAAATGTTGTATGTATTTCAAGTAATAAAAACAAATAAAAACAAATAAATGTATATTAAATATATTCATGCAAATGAGTGGTTCTTGTGAGAGGCCAAATCCTCAACAAAATTTTAAAAATCTAGTTATAAAAAAAGCGAGTGAATCCATGCAAATTTGAGTAGAATCTTGAGTGGTTAGAAACGTATTTTGTAGTAGTGTATTTGTCAAAATTTAAGAGGCCTTGGGATCCTTTGACATTGAATCAATGTCATTTTGTGAAAGCAAGATAGAATTGTAAATTCACAATTTTTTTTGTTTACCTTCTATTATCAAATAAGATTAGTCAATGAAAGTTCTATAACTTCAAAGACAAACTGTGATAGCCAACTCTTTTGACACTAGTTGTTCAAATTCAATTACTTTGATTTAGGATGCATTTAGTCACCAATTGTTTAAAATCAATCACATTCTTTAAAATTTCTTCTAAGAATTAGTACCTGATATCTATATAATAAAATTTGGAAATTTCAACATCTATAAATTAAAAAATCAAGGCAATTTTTTTAGTAAAATATAGAACACAAATGTATAGATGTGTATATATATATATATATATATATATATATTTTATTTTTTTTTTAAATTTATTTATTTATTTTTATTTAATTTTTAATTTTTAAATAATAAAATAATTGTTCTTGTGCATACCCTTTATGATTTAATCTTGAAACTATATTGCCACAACTTCATGCATACTAATAAAAAAACTCAACATTATACAATTTATTTTTCAAATGTGTTTTTGGTAAACCATCTCCTTAATTAAAGTAAGTGTACTACATTATTTAGATGTTTCAATTAGGGAGCCAAAAAATTAGTAGATTCTTTTAGAGACTGGATTAAAATAAGAATTTATTTGCTGGATAGAAAAAAAATAAGTCTTTAGTTGTCATTATTGGTTGGAATAAGCTTAAAGCAATAGCCCTTTTGAGTAAATGTCCAATATCATTTTAAATTGAAATGTCTAAGGTTCAAAAGGCAAGTCGTTGTTTTCATGTTTGAGAAAAAAATGTCATATTCTACTTCAACATCAATAGACCTCACCAAAATTTTGTAAAATACTAAAAATTATAATTATAGCATCGATATTGTCTAAAGGTTTATTGACCCGCCTTTTGTAAGAAACTTCATTTTGATCTCAAAAGAGGCAAGACTCAAATTTGGTTGTTTGGAAAATTAAGGATTATCATATTTTATTGAAAAATATATTACAAAGTAAAAAATACTAGTGTAAAATATGGTTTTTAGAATTGTAAGAAAACGACAAGACATAATTAAGCAATGTGAAGTAGAAATTTAGGGCATTGTCATAAAATATATACTCCCAAATGTTCCAAGAAAAAAGAAAGTAAAACCATATTTTGTTATTATTATCAATTTTATTTTTGAGCACAAACTTTATAGTTACTTCAAATTTCTATTATATATTCACATGATATTTACTAAAACAATTTCATATAATTATTCATCCAATTTTTTTTATTAAAATTGGTTTCTACCGAAGATAAATAACACAAATGAGTGAGTCTTGCTTAACAATATAGAAAAATAGTGTTTTGAGTTTCAATTCATAGGCTTGTTAACATAAAGTTCATTGTTCTTATTACATTTTTAAATCCTTTTAAAATTATTTGTTGTAGGAAATCACTTTGTTTTATCATGAAAATATAAAATATTATTGTGTTGAAAAAGAAAATACAAAAATCCAAATCACCGACTTTATGTAAAATACATGGTTTTTACATTTTTAAATGAAAAAACATAAATTTTCAACTTTGCAATTATAAATGAAAGAATTTTGTGATACTATGATATACAAAATGATTAATACATGGGAAATCAAGATTTAATGGCAACACCTACGGGTTCTCCTCTATCGGTGGAAAATGGTGATAATCCCAAAAATTTGGATCGCAAACAATCGACTCCAGCTGCTGGAGCTGAAGCTCGAAGATCAATGGTAAATCAAAATGTATTATTAATATTCAATCGAATTAAATATAAAATAAATTAAAATGCAATGTTAGATATTTCATGATATTTAAAGTTGTTGAATTTTTTACTATTTTCAAATCTAAATAAAAAATTGAAGACTAATAATTTGATCATTATTGGATCAAATTCATATATACAGTTGCAACTTGCACGAAAGTCAATTGTTGAAGCACCTCGACCTTCTAAAATGTCATTGCATACAACTAAAATGAGTATTAGACCAAAGCCTGAAAAAATTGATGCCAATAAGTCTAATGGGGATATCAAGGATGACATTCTATCACCTCAAAGTTCAAATTTTAGTGATGAACACCTTAGTCTTGGACTTGAAGAACATCACAAGTCATTACAAGAAAAAGCAGAAGAAACAGAACTTAACCCCTTTTATAGATTGCATATACTTGGTTTTTTAAAAGGACTCCTTGAAAGACTCTTACTTCTTATGCAACTTCCTCAAGCTCTTAAGGTATATTTACATATAAGCTTAGTTGAATACGTTACTAATATGTTTGTAAGATCAAATAACAAACATTGATTATTCCTTGGCTAATTCTATATGACATCTGCATTTCAACATGACAATATAATTTACATATATATATAATTATTTTAATATTTCAAAATATGATTATACAAAATATGATTTTTGGTGATATTTTTTTATATTAATAAAAATGGTGATATTTTTTTATATTAATAAAAATGGTGATATTTTTTTATATTAATAAAAATGGTGATATTTTTTTATCACCAAAATATGATATATGGTAATATAAAATATTACAGTATTCAATAATTATCAATATATGAAAAAATTAAAATGTCAAAAGCAATGTGAAAATGTTTTGTAAATAGAAAAAATTTAGAAAAAATTCACTTTTATTGAATGATGAATATTTATTTATTGTATGTCAATGATTTAGATTGCAGAGAGTCACATCAATCTTGGAAATAGTCCAGAAGAACAAAAATTACTTGCAAATAAAAAAAAACTTCTTGCCACTGCAAATCTTATTAATTATACTCTACCTCATCCCATCTATTTATCTAAGTTTGAAATTGAGGCAAAATGGCTTGAAGACATATTAAGAAAGGCATTTCATGAGGTCCAATTTTAATCTTTGCTAATGTTGATTTAGTATAATTTTTAGCTCATTTCCATCATTCAAAAAATATATCTAATAATTATAAATTATAAATTAGTGTATTAATGCTTAAGCGCATGTTAAAATGGATTTTTGTAAAGAATGTATAAAAGGCCAAAAAAGTTGTAGTCTTCATCATTTGTTCATATCTTGTAATATTTTTAATTAATCTTTTTAATCTTTTTGATACAACATTCCCAAAAAAATTAGTGCAAAAATAATAATTAGTTTTTCTTCAAAACAGCTATATAAAAGAGAACATTTCAGAACAAAAGAATTTCTTTGTAATATTACTAAAATGTTAAAAATACTACAATGCAACATTCTATAATCAATGATCTTCATTGCATTCAATTATTTGTTTGAAAATTTGATTTAAATCATATTAAATTCAATTAGGGGATTTTATTGCTTAAATTTTATTTTGTAGGTGAAATGGAGATAATCAGATGGAAACAAAGAGTACATTTGAAATTTTGAACCAAGTAATTTATTAAATTAATCATTCATAATCGTATTATAAAATACATGATTTGAAATTATATAAATGGTGATAACTGATAAGTGTTACTTATAATGATTATGTATTTGTTGAAATTTTGATTATTTAGAATTTTGAATGTAGAATTTTGAACAATTAATATATAATAAAATAATATATATTTAAGTAATTAATAATAAAATATCTATAGGTAGTAGAAGCAGATGCAATAAAAGAAAAGAGGTTGCCCGAGGCTATAGATAGCGTAAAAGATCTAAAATGGAAAACTGAAATATCTAAACATCTTATGAAAGTTGAGACTGAAGCCCATTTGGAAAAGAAACGAGAATGGGCACAAAATTTAATCAAGTATAAAAGGGTATATAATTTAAATGACATTTATTTCACTAATTTTTAAATTTAATATTTAATTAATTTTATTGTAAATATTTACACCATTCAATAATGTAAGTTAAGAGACTTATAAGCAAATATTAAAAAAAGCTTACTAAATCATTTTTGATTTGTATAGAAAAAATTCATAATGTTTAAATGATATATTATTGCATATGATAAGTATATGATAATTATATATTATCATTCTTGATTATTTCAAAAATGAAAGACAAATTCGTTTGACTTTTATTGTACAATATTTTTGTAATTTAATTAATTTTCAAATATACAATATCTAATTGAAATATTGATTCAGCAATATTTTTTAGAAATTTTATTAGATTTTATATTTAATTTCTATAAAAATCTTATTTTGTTAAAATTGATCAAAATTTGTATAAAGTTCAATATTATACATGAATTAATAAAACAACTTCATCAATGTCATTGAAATCAAATTTAAAAAGTCAATGCTAGTTATAATTTTGTTTTATATATTTTATATTTCATAGGAACTTAGAGAAATGCGTAAAGAACAAAGAATTGCTTATAAATACAAGTGAGAATTTCTTTAAAAACTAATTATATAAGTTCTATGCGAGGTTCTATGGTTCCACTAATTATTTATATTGTATAATTAAAGTGCAATCATTGTTTGTTCAATACTTTATAATTGATATATATTTTTTTTGCTTTTTGAAGGAGTATGAAACTAAAAAATTTTAACTTAAAGATGAACTCAATTATATATTAGTAATTACTGAATAAATAATTTTCTTTGAGAATTTTCTTTTATGATTTTCTTTTAAACAAAATATTTATTTATATGTAATGTAGTTTCTAATATAAATATATATTTTATTATTTAATAATCAAGGGAGTCAAAGGATCATAGAGTCAATTTTTTGAGAGCGTTTTATAGTAAGATTCCTTTTGGATTGTCATGATAATCATTATCAAAGTTTGTGTATCAATAAGATTTATTTGAGAATTTTAAGTTGATAATTGTATGAAAATGTTACGATCGATCAATATAATACTTGTTAGATCTTACAAAGAGTCATGCTTGAACTTTGTGGTCTTATGGGAATAATTTAAAATAACTAAGATTATTGTTATCAAAATGACTTCAATTTTCTTTGGATTCAAAATTAGAATTATTTCAAAAACTCAATGTCTTGTGTTGTGTCAAATCTCCATTCACTATATAGGTGAACTTTAAATCTTTCCTTGTAACAACTTAGAAAATTGCACAATCTAAATTTTTGCATATTTATATTATATTGAACTAAAAATAAATTGCAAAATGACATGTCTATAGTTCCCCCTTAAGTACCAAGTGTTTGATATGATTCAAATTTTAAATGGATGTTTTCAAAATTTTGATACAAGATGGAAACATTCACTTCCATCATGAAAATTATAATTTTTTTTTTATTGGATGCCTAGATCAAAAATTGTGCTCTACAAAAAAATTTGAACACTTTGTGTAATTGGGGCATCTTTGGGACATCTTTTGCTAAATCCTTCATCTACTTTTGAAATTTGATACGTATATAACTAATAAATATGGCATAAAATTTTCCCAAACAACAAATTTTAGTTTTCAAATCACATTCTAGAAGGAATCAAATTTTGTTAGCTATATTAGGGTGGTTTTGAAAAAAATAAATTTGCTTCTAACTTCAAGCCCTATTATCTTACAATTTGAGAAATCCAAATTCTTGAATTTTTTCCTATTTTTTCCAAACATTTGTCTCTAACCTTTCACCATTTGGATTTCAAATTAAAAGAAAAAGCTTTCTCATTGCACAAGAAATCATCAAAAAATGACCACTACATTGCCAGTTCACTTAACCTTTTTGCATTGCAAGGTGATTTAGAATAAGCTAGACTCCATATTTGGTACTAAAATTTGCATGAGTATACCTAACAAGATTTAAAACTCAATAGTGGAGAGACTCAAATTCATCAAGAGGAAAAAATTTATACATGGTCATATTACTACTACACTATTGTACGGTTGAAGTTCAAATAAATAAAAAGGTTTGATTTTCAATCTTTGGCAATGCACTCAAAAATGATAGTTTTTGACAATTTGTCTTAAAAAAACACCCCTGGTCCATTAGAAGTTAAGTGTTTTCACACTTCTAGCACGAAGCTCACTTAATATTTGGTCAATGGAGCCTATAATGTCCTATATGGTTAACAAAGACTCTACTTTACCATGTATGAACACTTCAAAATGCTTAAAATATTTAATAGAAAAACAAGAAGTTGAAAATACCAAAGTAATTATATTGTGAATTCTCCTTTTAAGAAAAAATCTAAATATATGATAATCAATTAATTGCAGGGCTGATAAATTGCTTGCAACTGGTGACATGGCACGACGTGATCGTGAAATAAGACTTGCTGAAGCACAAGCAAGAAATAGACAATTAAAACTTGACTTGGAAGTATGTCTTTTACATCCCTCATCTTATTACATACGTTGGGCCTCTTAATGAAAACTATTGTATGTGAAGGTATGATTCAGCTCAAGAGCCAAAATTGAATTTCCATGTCACATTCTCACGGTATCGACATCACCTCGCACCATTCACAAGATGGCATGTAGCACTTTTTTAATATGAAAATGACTTAATTTATGGGCCGAATCTAGCCTTCAAGTAGGGTAAAAAATGTTTTAAAATATTTTGGTTAAAACAAGAATAAATTAGAAACAAATGAATGAATGCTTTTATTTTTGCAGAGAGAGAAATTAGTACACTCGGAAGTGATGGATTACATGGGCAAACAAAATCTATTGTTGCGCGAAGAAGTTCTTGATTTGACAACAAACCATGAAAATGATTCTCAATGTATGGATTGGGCAATTGAAAAGATTCAAAACGAAATTAAAATGAAGAAAATGCAAATTGCAGATATTGAGCCACAGTGAGTTTTCTTGTTTATAATTAATTGGGATATTCTTAAAAAAAAATTGAAGTGGGGTTTTGTTAACAAAGTGCTAGTAACAGGCACAAGTAAGGTATCTGCACCTAAAACAAATACTTTTTCTTTCTTTCAAATGAGCAATTCTAGACACAATTTATGAAACATATCATATCATGATGTTAGCAAATGAAAGCAAAAAGTCAATATAATTGGTTTGAGAATTTTTTGAAATTGGGCGAGAGATTTTTTTAGCTTTCAATGGAGGGGATAGAGAGTTAGGGACTTTTGACTAAGTAGTTCTAGGCTTTGCCCTTTAGGGGTTAATATATAAGACAAATTTTCTCTACAATGGACTTGTCCAAACTTGTGTTTGAACGTGTTCTTCTAAGGTGAATACACTTAGTTGTGACCCACTTCTAAAATTGATCCTATAAATTCTGAAAATTTAAGGGTGATTCTATTTAAGCACTTTGAATATTTAAATTTATTCATTAAGTGTCCAAAATATTCATTCTAAGAGACTCTAGAACCCATTTTTTACTCCTAACAAGAATTTACTTAGATAGTTATTTACTAAGATGTATGCTCTAATCGACTTTTGGAAGATTTTAGGTGTTGCTCCTTTACTTGTGCATTCCCTTCTTATGAAAGACAGTGAAGGTTTGACTACTAAGATATGGACACCCACAATCAATACTACCCAAAATGCAACACCTACATTTGGACCGCTAAAGAGTCCCATTTATCTAAATATTGATTAGATGAGATGTTAGTATACAATCTCAAAATGAAAGTTTATACAAGAGTCCAGTGTTGATTTTTAAGTACATCCAAAGACAACATACTTTGAAAATTCTTAATTTTTTCATATGGCGTCCAAATAATGCATACTAAAGTGTGTTAGAATTCCCTTTCAATTGCCAAGAACGCCCAATAAAAATAACTTATGTTTAATGATAGTAATTATACTCAATTCTAATTAGGGTTGATTGTAGGTGTGCATACATTAAATATTTAAAATTGAGCTTTCAAAAATATGTACAATTGATATTTTTCTTTGGTTCTCTCAATTGTTCCCAAACTTGACACAAAATAACATGTCGATACTTGCATGGCAGATATGAGGCAGAAATGAAGATGTTAGCTGATGCAACAACGGAGGCAAAGAGAAAGCATGATGAGTGGTACGCAAATCTTGGGTATAGTGAACTAAGTTTGAAGTCAGCTTTTAAGATACAAAAGATGTGGAGGGGATATCTTGTGCGTCGGGTGTGGGGTAAAGTCCTCAAAAAACTCAAGAAAAAGAGATTGAAAGCGTCCAAAAAAGGGAAGAAGAAGTAATTAAATTGCAAGATCATAGGGTTGTCACAAGTGCATGTTAGTGCATTCAAGTTCAGAAATGAACACTAATATAATTTTGCTCACAATGGGTTTGCTTTCATTTGGTGTGGAGTGAAGTAGTTTACCTTATGTTTCAAAACAATTGTTGTTGTGTGTATAAGGTGGGTACACCCCAAATTATACCTTGCCTAAAACCACCATCGTCATCTTGTGCATATCTCCAAAATCAATATGTACATATGTAGAAGAAACTCGGGAAGAAATGATTTTAGAGCATCTACTAAGAAAAACTTTGACCTTTCATAACTTTTGCATTTAGTATCTGAGTATCACATTCTTTGGGTGCCCTTTCACTTGCCAACAAAAAAATAGGAAAATTTGAGTAGTCTATTAATAGTAAATAGGCACAATAGCAAAAATTTGCATTTTGAGGGATACCTATCTTAAATATCTACCATTCAAGCAAAAGTTTGCATGTTTCTTAAAAGAAATAATTTCATGATTTAATTAATTATTTATCCTTTCTTCTTCTTGACATTTCCCACCATTGGTTGCCGTGTTGTTTGCAAAACTTGAGTTGATCCATGCAAACGCCTTCAAGGCTTTTAGATTTGTAGGTTATAAATGGTAGGTAGAACCACTTTGATGTAGACACAATATCATTCTCTTGCATCCTAATTTACTATAGTTGTAGGGCAAGTCAGGTGTATAATATTTAAATTTATTTTTAGCAAATATCAAACCTTCTCCTTTGGAAAAAGATAAAAGATGTGCCGACCTTGTCCTTCACTTATGGTAGTAAAAATAACACTAAATGTAGAATTGGGGTTCAAAGGGTTAGAATCTACGGGGGTCAAAGTCACCATTCTATGAATTCATTGAACACCACCATAAGGCTTCAATCTACACATGGCAAAATCATTCATTCATTCTTCTACAATTAGGAGGGAATTCTTCTACAATTGGAACTGTATAGGAAAATCATCCTTTTATAAGTCAACAATGCTAGTGTGTGAACATGTGAGCATATATATATATATAAGGTAGAACTACCCATTACCACCTTGATTCGCAATCTGACTATATTGGGGCCAACTTTAGGAAAGACACATATTTTTCAGAGGTGTAATCTTGTTTCAGGAGTTAAACCCAAGTGGAATTATAATTTTTTGATAAAAACTGTAATTTCTGTGAATTTCTGAAGTGAAACTGCACAACCGCCACTAGACTGGATTCATGAACGTCCTCTTACAACTCAATACCGCTTTCCAATGTACCTAATAGCACTTGAAGATTCACCAATCATTAATTGACACGTTATCTTTTAATAGCATTAATAAATTATTGTTGTCAGAATCTGAAATGGATTTGCATGTTTTAATGACGGAATTGGATAAAGTTGTAGACCACGGAATTAAGTCACTGACGGAATTGGGCAGTTCTACCTTAAGTAGATTTCCTACAACCATTGAAGGTCATTATAACATAAACACCTATAATATAGGTATTTATAAAATATAATTATACTATATTCATGGTGGATTTTCATACTATAGATACCTACAATATAGGTGTATATTAGTCTTCTAAATTCATGGACTCACAATTCAAGGCTCATATAATAGCAACCCTCCTTTACGGATTAGTACCTTATGAATCATTTGCTTAAAAAAAACCCAAGAGCACTGACTCGTTGCAAGTCAAAACACTATGCTAGGCCTTCCCTTTTCACACAAAATTTCATAGAAGTCTGAACATGTGCACCTTTTGTCTTCCATAAAAGGGTTCTCTATAAACATCCGCTCCGTTGTTCTAGGGTTAATGTATTTGATTATCACTCACAAACCAAAACCTCGACACGTGTTTTCTTTGTCCAGCCTTTTGGCTTGGCTGCTTTGTATTTGGTGTTTTGCAATGGATTTCCATTTGTTTAAAAGGAAAAAAACAAAAAAACAAAAAACACGTACATGAGTAGCAAGCATGCACCATCAAGTCCCCATAAGGAAAAGCTCTTCACGGACACCTTCTTGGATGATTCCCCCCCTTCATTTTCCTTCCAAATGGAATTTTTCATCCATTTCTGCAGACTTTCAAGGCAGTCAGTAGTCGTACTTCTCGGATGATTCCCAAAGCACATCAGTTTCAAAGGAGTTCAAAAGCCAGTAGAACTGCATGACCCACCCATGATCATATCCACCACTTTTTTGCTCTTTTTCCTTTTTTTCTTTTCATTTCTTTTTTCCAGGAGTTTGACTGGGTGGACTTGCGGCCATCACCACTGGCTTCATTTGATTCTCAACAATAAAACAATCTCCCCCAAGTGACGAGGAAAAAAAAAGGGGGCGGGGGTGGGGAGAAAAAAATAGGAGTATGACTTTGGGAAGGTTTCAAGGCCGGGGAGTTTTGTCTGCACTCACACTTACAAGCACCCCAACAAACAAACGCCACTTTTGGGTGTTTTTTTTCCCATTCTACGAGGCTGACTAACTTATGAGGATCCAAAAACGCCACTTTTTATTTCCCCTTCTACGAGGTGTGTGAGGTTCAGATGATGATTTTCTTAGGGGTGGAATAATAAGGGCATGAGGGCCACTTCACATGACATCCCTCGTAACATCTGTTAACCGGACAAAAGTATTTCCCCTTCCAGATTGGGACAATTCATTCCTGGATTTTTGGGAGTGAGTTTAGTTTAATTTTATCTACAAGCTAGCTGAGAAGTTCTAACACTAGTGTCATTGGTTGATTGGGAAGTTGCAAAGAGAGAGTCATTGATTGGGTGGGTGGGAAGTTGCAATGGTGGGGGCTTTGGCTTTCTTGGAGGGAGCAAAAAAGACCCCCCTTTAGTATTGGTTAATAATGTTATGCAAGTCCCAAGTCCGTGATGTCTTTGAATTCTCAAAATCTAATTGATGGAGAGTGGAAAATTGGGACTTTGGGTTTTACACTACATCCCAAGTTTGAAGTGAACCGCGTCACTCCAAAATGCCTACTTGACAATACTTTTTTGAAGTTTTGTCGCTTGGAAAATGGAACTCAAAGACTCAAATTGAGTTTAGCCGAAATGAAAACCCAACTCAACCTCCAAGTCCCCAACAAATTTTTTTGAATGTAAAATTAAGAAAAAAATACCATATAAGGCATTCTAGTTTGTTGAAATTTTCTCCAAATCTATCCAATACAAATTTAATGCTAAAAGTGCCCCCAAATGGGATTGACTTTTGGATCCATTTTGGAGGCACTTCATTGCTATATAATAATATATAGAAGAAACAAGTTGGATCTTAGAGTTTGGACTTTGACTTTCACACTATGAGTCCCAAGTCCTACATTTATTGTTTTTTATTCACCTTTACAATTCAATAAAGTTAGAATTTGGCCTTGAACCAAGATTTAGAAAGTTGGGACTTAGGACATAGTGTGAAGGGGCCTTAAGCCTCCGCAAGAGAGCATCAATCTATGTTTAGAGGGCTAACAACCAAGCAAGAATCTAGAATGGATGGTTTTGCAAACATATCACAATTTGGTGTAGTACCTTAGTATGCTCAACTTTCCAAGGGGGGAGGAGGGGGGGGGGAGATTATTTTCTTTCTTATTTCCACCAAGTCCAAATCATTGTAAAATAATACCCTCTATATTGGACTAGTTAGTCATTTTGTATTTCGTGACACCTCCAAAGTAATTTGGTGTCCTTGGTTCCAATTGGGATTCAAATTTTCCAAATTTTATTATCCATGGCAAATAATTTATTCATGCATTTTCCTTCAGTTATAGAGGGATCTATTTCAAGGATCAATCATGACATTGAACTCAAAATAAACGAACAATCATGTTAAATAAACAAATGTATTGAAAATAGACATATCTTTTAGTTATTTATGTGCCTAGGTTTTGAGTGGGGGGATTGACATTTTGCACCTCCCGTTGGTACTTTAGAATTTCATAGAAAATTGAAGTCAATTAGAGTTGTTATACACCTTCAAATACCTCTTTGTATCCTACAACACACATTCTATTCAAGAAAGAAAATATTGTCAACTATCTTTAAAGGTAAAAGAAGATTGTATTCTAGTATTAGTTAACCCCTAAAGGACCAAGTGTCTTCTAAGGGGACAAATGAAAATTTGGATAGATTCTTGTGATCTCAATTGTTGACATGATTTTTTGAAACTATTTTAAAGATAGAAAAATACATTAACTTTTGTGGAATATAATTTTCATTTCAATTGGTGCCTAGGAGCAAAAAATATGCCATCCTAATCCTAAATTGGAGATTGTTCGTCAATATAAGAAAATCACAAAAACTTGAAATAATTTTTTTTTTTTAAATTTCATAGAAAATATTTTTGTCTATACGGAAATATTTGATTGATTCTATTTGGATAAGTGATGAGAAATTTATGGAGAGCCTTGTTTTTTAGGCAATCAAAGCATCTACTTCAAAAAACAACTTCTAGGATTCATTTTGAATTTAATTTTCACAATTTTTCATAAGAAAAATTCCACACATATTAATTTGTTCACTAGAACAATCTCATTGCTGGGATTAGTATGTTTCAATTCCTTCTTAGAACTATAGTAAAAGTACCTATTTCGGACAACCCTCCTATTATGGCTTTTTAAGTTAACCTATTGTAGACAATAATTAGATGCACTATTCATTGAAAAAGATTCTTTATTTGTACCTTCTCATCCACTCATTTCTCTACTTTCTTGGCATAGAAAGAAGTGCCAAAGCTAACCAAAATAGATGAATATGAAACTAGAATGGGTCCAAATGAAAAATCCACATTTATATTGAATAAAATATTCATTTTGGGGGGGAATTTTTTATTTTTTGCATTCTTCTTCATCCTTGTGTTTGCATATATTGAGCTCTATTTTTCAACGAAATTCCCATGTCGCACAAGCTAAAATGCTTAAGTTATTAGGAATAGATACTTCTACCTTATTAATGGTTTACTTTTTTCTTCTATCTTCTATCTACTTCATCGTAATTTGAAAATCAAGGGTTTTAAAAAAAATCCCGAGACTCTCAACTCAATACTTCAACATAAATTTCTTCAAATTCAAATTCTATATTGCAAAAATTGAAGTTAAGAAGATTCAAAGTCTTAGAAACAAGTATAGCAAGGTACAACAAAAAAACAATTTTTTCACTTTAAATGCAAATATCTTGGAATCTACGTGGTCAAAGCTTCTGAAATTTCTTCCGCACAATTTCATACTAGTGTACTACAATATCCTATGGTTACATATGCCAAAAAAACAAAAGTTTTAAAGTTCTGCACTTTGGATTAGAAATGGCAGTTTCAAGTGTTTTTTGAAAAAGAAGAAGTAGTCTTCATCCTTTAGGATTCAAAGACACCCACCAATCTGAGCAGATTCTTTTGGATCAATAATTGAAGAGAAAAATGGATCACCCACACTTTCAAAGAGAGAGACACATCAATAAGACATCAGATAATCCTCTCCAGATAACTTGAAAAGTGATGTGTGCAACCCACTTTTGGGACACAGCCTCTTCTTTATCCTCAACATAACAAGTGTCAACTGATGTATCCATCAACAGAACCTCTGCAACTTTGACTCCACAAGCCGACGTGACAATTTTGCAAGGGAGTTTCTTACAACTTAAACACTGAAAAACAAAAGGAAAATAAAGGAAAAAAACCATCTGCTCAAACATCTTTGTACTTTTCATTTCAACAATTTCAACGAAATTAAGTAAATCAATATCTCTTTCAATTCCGCAGCTTACCCACCTCTGCACCCAACCATACAAGTGGTAGGTGGGTAGGTGATTGCCTCCACCTTCCCAACTTTGGACTCATTAAAGTGTCAGACGTGCAAGTAGCTCTCAACAATGTCACGAACTCACGATAGAAATGTAGTGAGGTACCGAGGTGAACCAAATTCGAATGATCTAATTAGTACTACGAGAGACATGGGTGATAGGCTTGAAACTCATCAATTTGACAAACTCAAGTGATCCCACTCTGGAAATGTATGCTCTGACTGATCATAACATCAGAGGGATATGCACCTGTGTAAGAGAAAATGCTGGTGAGGTAATAGATGCACATGAAATTATGATCCATCAGGAACGTTCTTGGGGTCAGGAATCGGTGGAATGAGGATACATAATCCTGCTTCTCCTTTCGTCGCATCAAGTGCTTTGTTGATCATATTCAAAGGAAACTGCAAAAATTTAGAGACAGACATACTTAGTGTTATCCAATGATTCATCTTGACAGACTGTTCGCAACCAGCCCTCTCTGTACCTTCAAATCGTGGCTCTGTAATCCTTGACTAAGTCTATTTGAATGAGCAGACTGTTGGAACTAAATAACCAGGTTTTCAGAAACCACACTATGATACAGAGATTGAAGCCTCTGTGTGATCATTTTGACCTCGGGGAGACCTAGCATGAATCATGACGAAGATTCTCTTTATGATGCTGTATTCAAGTCTCTGCAACCGTCTGATTGTACTGAAAACCCTATTAAATGCACTGGAAAATACTTGTGTAACACTATTGGGTCCAATTATAAGAAAACAAGGAGGTTATTACCAAGTTCCGACAGAAGCTGATTATTCAGGGAAAGAAATAAGAACCTTTTTAGCGATCTCCGCTTTTATTGCACCAGCCTTGTACAAGTCGAAGAGGAATTGTGCACCTTCTAAAAGCTCTGCTGGGTGCTTTACATAATCTGCCAAAACAGGCACTGCAACCACCAAGCTTTTGCTTCCTGCCGTCACATGCACACATCCTGCCAGTTTAGCAATGATTCTACAGCTTCTCAATTTTGCATAATCAGCAATTGAGTCTGAAGAAGGTATTCATCACTGGACCATCGTATGCACCAATCAAAAATGTTACATAATTTTTGCTTTCCAACTTACACTTGGACAACTGAGGTGACAAGATCGGCACAAAAATGAAGCCGCACATTACAATTGCCTTGCATAAGAATGATGCTAACGACCAACGTTTAACAAGGTTTCAGTAAAACCAGGTTATTTCAAGAACTTAAGACAACCCCGTAAAGAGAATCTTCCTTACTATTCATGTAAGGATCTCACTATAGTCACACTTATTAGACAGTCACACTCTGTATCATGAGGTGGCCTCCATGTATTCAACGAGAACATACTGAGATCTCCCCCGTGAATCATACCCCCTCCGTCCCGAAACAAGTGTCCTGTTTGGACCTCATGTTATTTTAAGGTTGTCTTGAGTAGGTCATATGGAGGCTTTTTTGGGTCCAATCTTATTCAGGTTGCACTGAAGAAATGCAATGTTCTTCATTGATTCTAGTGATCTAAAATTTGAACCCTTTTGAATTTATGCTTTTCATAACATGATCAATGAAATTGGTATCAAATGTTTTCAATAGAGCTGCGGACACTTATTTGGGGAAGGAGGGAGTACGAAAGATTCTCGTAATTGTTCCAAAGTCCCTGAATCAATCTTTCTGAAAACACTGTTAAATACTCTATCAGAACTACAGAAATTTCGAGTCCAACAAGGCAAAACAACTGAATTATGGGGGGCAAGATCATCGATTACCTGCAAGTTCCCTCAGGTTGAGTACGGGTGCATTGCAACCAAGGCTGACCAACATTCCCTTCGGAGCTAAACCATGCACAACATCTACAAAATTGCTCGTCCCTTCCAAATCAAACACCACGGTCACACCATCTCCAGATGTCAACTCCTTCACTTCATCTGCAAAGCCATAGTCCTGATTGACAACGATAACTTCATTACAGCCATTCTTTTGTGCACGCTCAACATCGCCCTCAGAGTTGACAGTTCCAATCACAACAGCTTTGAGATGTTTCGCCCATTGGGAAATAATGGATCCAAGTCCTGTTGCCACGCCGTTAACTAAGACTGCATCACCACGCCTCAAGGGGCAGAGCTTCTTCAACAGCATCCATGCCGTCAAGCCTGGGAAGAGCAGAGCCGCAGCTTCTTCGTCGGTGATGTTGGAGGGAAGTGGAATTAAGCAGTTTGTTGGCACTATACTTGCCTCACTGAAAGCTCCCTTGTTGGGTGGGTTGACGTAGCCTACTCGCTGGCCTATTTGATGGTTCAAAACTCCAGTACCTGGGGACTCAATGCAAACCATAAGGGGTGTTAGAGGAAAACGAAGAACAGAGTAGAGTAGCAGCTTATTCGTTGGTGATGTTGGCTCACAACGAAGAAACAACTGCAAAATTCTCTTGTTTCTTCTGCTGTGAGCCAGCTTGATTCTGACCCCAAATTCCCTAAAAAATTACTAAACCTCATCTGAAGTTTGCATGCCTCGTTTGAGAAAGCCTCTTCTCGTGGAACACAAACCTTGCACTATGACACCCAATCACGATGATTCAGCACCTCCTAGTGAGAAAACCACCTTGTTAAAAGTTTCAAAACTTCAACAACTCCTTGACCCCTAACAAAAAATCGTAGATACATTGTTGATGATTCAACACTCTAAGTCCCGGTGGTCACATTGTTATTCAATTTAACACAAGACAAATGGCGGTTTCTATCGGTGGTTAGAATGACACATGCCCTGCAAATGAGATTTCCACGATTACAAATAACATAACTCCACTCCATGCCAATTTCAAATCTGAAGTAAACCCAAACGCCCGCTCCTCCCCGCTTCTGTTGTAGTGAAATCATCTTAATGGGGATACTGACTTGCAAAAATTCCAAAGACATCAACAGCTACTAGAACACTAACAAGAAACACTAGAAACATAATTGATGATTCAGCAGTCCAGAACCTGGGAACTCAATGCAAACAATGAAAAAGAAAATTCCTAATGAGTATACTAACTTGTAAAAAGATACAAAAACATCCAATGCTACTTGAACCCTAACAGAAAAAAGCTATACAGTATTGTTGTTGATTCACCACTCCCCATACCTGTGGACTGAGCAAACAATGGAACCAATCTCCTGGTGGGTATACTAACTTGTAAAAAGTTCCCAAAACCACTGCTACTTGAACCCCAACAGAAAAAAGTCAGACATCATTGTTGATGTTTTGCACTCCAGCATTTGGGGACTAAGCAAACAATGAGGAAACAATTCCCTAATGAGCATACCAACTTGTTAAAAGTTCAAACACATCAACAATACTTGAACCTAAAAAGGAGGCTTCAAACTTCAAATTTCAGAAGCCATAGGAAAATCTGAAAGACTCATGCATTGGCATATAATACCTAGTTCAGTGATAACCCCAACAGCGTTACTGCCAGGAAGAAACAGTGAAAAGAAAGCTCCTAGTGAGTATAGTAACTTGGGAAAAAATCCAAAAACATCCACTGCTACTTGACCTCTTAACAGAAAAAAAGCTAGTCAACATTGTTAACGATTCATCACTCCAGCACCTGGGACAAAGCAAACAATAACGAGGAACCAATCTTTGAGCATAAAGCCTTGTTAAAAGTTCAAGAATATCAACAACTACTTGAACCAAAAACAGAGACTTCAAACTTCAAATTTCAAAAGTCATGGGAATCTGAAAGACACCTAGTACATTAGCACATAATACCTAGTTCAGTGATAACCCCAACAGCGCTACATCCAGGAGTGAACATTTGATGACTCGGGTGATGGAGTCCGCCTCTACAATCCTCCACGTCTGAGTCGTTAAGACCAATTGCTGTGTGTCGAACCTCAACTTCATTGCAACCAGGGTGAGGAAGCTCAACCTCTTCAACTTGGAGATGGTGACGACCGCCGATGGTATGCACTCGCACGGCTTTCACCATGATTCTTCCTGTTTGCCCCAGACCCTAAACCTCAGTCAAAAACTTTGGGTAGAATGAGGGCATGGTTTCAGAAGTGTGGACATACTTGGAGACAAATGGCATTTTGAAAATTTGAATGGTTCCTTGATTATAACCTTAAGTTCTGGAAGACATACTTGGAGATGAATAGCAATTGGGGATATTCGTATGGATACCTTGATTATAACCTTAACTACGGGTACTTCTCGAGCACTTCCCCAAGCCATAAACCTCTGTCAAATGTTGGGTAAAATTCACACACTCGCGAAATCTTTTCAGCAGTGTGGTAGAAACACTTAAATTCGCATGGCATTTGAAAACTGGAAAAGAGCGCCTTGATTACGACCTTCAGTTCAAAATTTTCATATTCACTCTCTAAAACCCCGTCACTGTCGTTCAAATTCATTACCCCAGCATCACCAACAAATTTTTCTTCGACAACATTGCCAAATGTAATCTTACAAATAAAAACATGCAGAACTACGGGTACTTCTCGAGCACGCCCCAAAACCCTAAAACTCTATCAAATGTTGGGTAAAATTTACAAACTCACGAACATCGTTTCAGGAGTGTGGTAGACACTGGCACACTCCTGAAATTCGCATGGCAATTAAAAACTCGAATAGAGCGCCTTGATTACGACCTTCAACTCAAAAATTTCTCACTCACACCCTAAAATCACGTCATTGAAGCACAAATTCATTACCCCAGCATCACCAACAAAACTTTCTTCGACAACGTACATTGCCAAATGTAATCTTACAAATAAAAAACATACAGGTACTTACTTTACACTAGAATACGCCCGTCCTCAATCGGATACAAGAGTCCCAGAACGCAACAGAAGCACAGTCGATTTGGAAATTTGAACTTCAGAAGCACAGTGCCTTGATTATGACCTTCAATTCAAGAATTTCATAGTCAATCCCAAAATCATGTCATTGAAGCGCGGATTCTTGACCCCCAAAATGTAATTCCGAGTCAAATTCCTTCGAGAACATGCCAAAATTGAGAGAAACTAGGGACACAAAAAACAATCTTATGGCGCTGCCGTGAAGTGCAGCTTAATAGAGGCTCAGAAATTCCTTCAAGCACACTCTGAAATTGCACCTGGACGACTGAGGCTCTGCATGGCGACAAGTGGACTCCACCTAAGCCAGCCAGCTGGACATAACATTATTTACCAATGAGGCAGGAGTCCCTTTCCCATCCTTGGAAAGGGAAATCCTATAGTGAACAAAATTGTCTTCTATGGCTCCTTAGCCAACACCAATCTTTGAATTAATTGATAAATCCCTCTTAGGCATCTAGCAAAGCATAACACCTTCCTAGCATAAAGAAGATCATCTGGCATACAATGTTGTGGGAGTACGGAGGGTTTAAAGTAGCCATAGAAAATAGACCCCTACTTAGGTTTGGTTGGTTTCAAATTGGTAATTCTTAACCACCTCTAATATAATCTATAAGATAGATGGAATCAAAGAATTGTCTCAAATTAGATAAGAAAGATTTACTTGAGAAATAGAAAATTATCCAATTATAAAGTAAAGGCATTTTTTTTATTTGAAGACTTGTAGTGAATGACTCTCTAAAGCTAGGCATGCATATGGTTTGGTACATCAAAACGAACTAACTTGGAGCCATTCATTCCAAATATGAATTCAAATTTTTGAAATTTCATAAATGGTGGTAAATAGTTTCAATGTTGTAGGGGATAAAAAGGGTAAAGTAGAAGTTGGGATCTTCTTAGCTATTGGAGGTGGATTATATATCCTCGAATCACAGATATGCCTAGTGCTAATTTAATGGTGCTCGTCCAAATTGCTCATGTAGTGACCGAATAGATCATTACCTCCTAACGGCCCCAAAACTATTCTTGAACCTAAAGACTATTTTTGAAATGTTTGAGTTTGAAAAATCATCCAAAAGATAACTTTTTTTTGTCCAAATCAAGTTTTTTTGCTATAGAAAAGACTATCCAACAACTAAGGTAGGAATACCATAAATGGCACCCCCCTCCTAATGGCACAATAGAGTGTTCTAAAACCAACAATAGCTAGCTTTGATGTTGATTTGAAAAGATTCAATTTGCTGAAATTTGATTAGCTTAGACTTTATTAGGAACAAGTTCCAAGGGAAATTGTTTTAGGTGAAATACATTTCAGTAGGGTTTTATAATTTTCTAAATTTTTTTCCTCAAAAACAAAATTACTATGAATTTTTTTTGTGAACTCAAGATTCTATTTGTCCCATTCCCAATATGTAGGCAAACCTATTTCCAACCATAGGATGGTTACAAAATTGATGGAAGGCTATCAATGTACATGTTGTGATCATTGTATGCTCTCAATGTACACCTCCAAGACATTTGTGTCTCTCCCGTGGGCCCTATAGTACGTGAGTTGTCACCTACAGTTTTGTTGATTGGAAATGAAGCAGTCTAAGCTGCGAAAATGGGGGGCTGATCGGAAATGGGTGATCTCCTTTACATGGGAAAAATTTCCCTTAAACTTCCCGCAAGCTGCAGATAGGCTGAATTGCTTCAGTGATCGGAAATGGGTGAAACACCTTATTTATTCTTAGTGTTGATGAAGGACGGCGTTCCTAGATTTGATTCCTTTTCGATGTGCGGAACACTAATTCTGCTGTTCCGTAGAGTCGTAGACTTCTGGGACGGAGGGTCCCGTTACGTACTGTACACTTTCCACGCTGGGATTCCATTCCCTATCGCCGGAGCTGCCATCGGCGGTGATGACTGATGAGATCGGAGGTGCAAAGACCGACATTGGCGACGGACGGACCCAAGGATTCATTCAGTTTCTTAAATTATTTTCAAAGAGGCGGTGCACGGACGTACACGGCCGCTGTCGGTACCTCTGGACGTCAACTGGACGAAGGTCGTACTGTACCAACCAGGAAAGCTCGTAGAAATTATTCTTCATAACCGCGGAGCCTGCGTTTGACCTTCCGCCCGTGCAGAGTCACTGCCGGCTGACTCCGTCATCAGTGAGATTCTCCATGAGTCCATGTTGACATACATAACAATAATAATAAGTTACTACTCGGCCGACTCCGTCGATCAATCCCAGTTGGACGGATCTCTCTCAACAGTTGTAACAGTTGAAATTCTCAACTGTGTTTCATTTGTTTCAAAAAAAAAAAAGAAGAAGAAATTCTCAACTGTGACAGTTACACTCAGGGTTTTTTTTGGGACACAAATGAAAAGGGATTTCGTTGCAAGGGTGAACAAAACAAAACCATCAGCCACATGTAGCCTGACGGGAAACTTTACACTCAGTTTCGTAGGAGCATCCGTCTCCAGCAGTGCTGAAAACAAGTAACTATATATGTTAGACAAGCGTACTACCACCTTCTTAGATTTGGAATGTGAATGTCTTGGGGGGCAAACTCTGAGAGGGGCACACATATTTGCCACAGAGGTGTGTGTGCGCGCGCTTGTTTCATGAATCAAACCCAAGTGGAATTATAATTTTACCATGGCAATGGTCGTTTCTGTGTGAATTTCTGAAGTGGTTTGCCCTATAGTTACGAAATCATCGATAGAGTGGAGTCGTGAGTGTCCCATGAACAACCTGTAATCGCCTTGTTATGTATCTATTGGCACTTAAGTACTTGCCAGTCAATGATTCACATGGTATACCTTCTTGGCATTAGTGAATTGATTTTGTCATAATGTAAACGGATTTGGATTGTGATTTTGGTGGTGGGAATTAGGGCCAAAAGTAGAGTGGTGGAAATAGGTAGTTGGCGGTTATGGGATGGTTTACCTTAAGAGCATCTTCAATGCTATTTAAAGGTATGTTTCACTTAGTATTAAAGAGTGTTGTTGTTGAGGGTGTTAGGAATGACTTTAGACCTACTTTAGACCTACATCACTCCTAATACCAAGTGCGAACCTACCGTAACAATAATTGGTCATTATAACTGTTTCTTTGACAAACAACAACAAAAATGTCTACCTAATGCAGTCTACAAGGGGCTCAACAATTGGAAGGGCTTTGTAATCTCCCCCCCCCCCAAAGAATTTATTTTGTGTTTAGGTTGTACCTTCCAAGGGAGGCTAGCATAACCTTTGACAATTTGTAATCATGCCATCCCAAACCAATGAGGGAGCACAAGGAGCATATTGAGTTTAGTAATGCCTCCAAAACAAGTCTCTTGTGATTAAAGGATGGAAAGTGTCAAGTGGTTTAGGGATCCAAGTAGCATGACAAGGTTGAAACACTTGTGTTAAGAAGTAAAAAAAGAAAAGAAAATTGGATATGAACTAACAAGCATGGCATGTACCAATGGAATGTGCAATTACCAACACATGACCGAGGATGCTCTAAGGTAGAAAAGACCTAAAATTGTTTATTTAAGATATTGTGCATAAATATAGTCTAATTGTAATTAGAAGATTTTTTTTTACTTGTAAACAAAATGAAAACCATCAATTTAAAAAAAATACCTCCAATTTTTTATTTTTTATTTGTGAGAATTTTTTTGAAGTCATATTATAAAGTGTGATATAAGGTAAACTAGTCTATGACATACAAAAGACTCATCACAAACACCTAGAGAATGACCCATTAAAGTCTTGCATCAATCCATGACAAACTTTGGGCTACATTAGGTTGAATTAGTGGTCACAAGCAATGTCTTGGATGATGGTGATGGAATAATTAGTCATTGTAGTAGGAACTTCTACCTTTTGAGTGTAAAATCATCAAAGGAAGTAAGTGTTTTAGGCCTTCATGTTGTAGTCATGTTAGGAAATATTGTACTACGTAATTGCTTTCGGTGTCTGAGTAAGGTGACCATAATTATGGATTTACTTTTTGTTGGTTATAGATTGTCTAGAGATTCTTTTGGACCAATTCGGTAGCACACTTCAAATTTAAAAAAAAATTCATACTTTGTCAAAAAATAGAATTTGAATTGTTTTCCCCATTTCTCACATTTGTTTTTATATAAAAAATTTAAAAATCAATTTCAACAATACCAATAGGGCAAACTAGTAATTTTGTCATAGACTGATTTATCTTAGGTACATGTTCATTGAAGTGCCTTCAGAAGGACTCAAAACCATTTACTAGAGGCTTTAGTAATTTGCAATCATCTTGTGCCATGTTTAGCTCTAAAAAGATGCAACTCTCCATGACTAAGGTAGTGATTGAAATGCTCTAATTATTAAATCAATAGGTGCATTTTTTGTTTTTATAGTGAACAATGATGTCATTTATCAAACACTTTTGTTCCTTAATGTCATTCTTAGATTAAAGTTGGAGACATCCCAAAAGGATGGTTTAAGGTCATACTTTAAAATTTAAATACTTCAAAAGACCCCTACTTTTCAAGATTTAGGGATAAACATAATTGGGTACTTCTCCTATATTCTTTCTAAGTATTTTAAATTTTCTTTTGAGTGCACACAACAAAATCCATCTTGCACCCATTTTGGATACTTTAAAATTCATATTTCATGTACATATTTAATTTTTACTTCACTCATTCAACTTTGGTGGTCAATTTTGTCATTCAATTTTTTTCGGGGAAGTTGCTTGAGTCCATTTTTAGTAAATACTATTTCAAATTCCCTTATTATGGTACTATTGATTTTTCTAAAGAAGAAGATGCTTAATCCACAAATTACCCTTGCATTGTATTTTGGCCATTTCTTGCTATTATTCTTAATGTGAATTTTAGCCATAAAACTAATGTTTTATTATTTTTTGTTAAAATAATGAAATAAATATTATCAAGTGTAATTTCCACCCAATTAGAAAATTTTGAAAAATTCATATATTTTAATATTTTATAGCCATATGAACTTTGAGGAGTTTGGACCCATGACCATGGTTTATTGATTTTCTAATTTTAGAATGACATGGTAACTTTGATTTTATACCATGAAGTTATGTACTATAATATACATCTATGATGTATATTTCAGATTTTTTGAGTATGTTTTGTATTTAATATGAATTTTCTTCATTTTTTTTCTTAAAAGATTCAAATCAATTTCAAATTTTCCCGAAAAAATTTGAAAATTTTATGACTTGATGTACAGTCCACGTAGACATATATTTTCATCCCTCCAAAATAAACATAAAATTTTTCATTCATATTTATTTGCAAAATGGCAGCAAACAGAGTGAATTAGTGGTCATGGGCTCGTCCTCCCAGGGTACCTCATAGTACATTCATCCAACAACCCCCAAACACATCCTCCAACTTACCGCCCCTATCCCCGTGTCAACGGCGACAACTCCCGACCGACGTAACGCGGCACTGTTTCTTTCAACAAAGCGACGGCCGTGGCGGACACGAAGCTCGCAGTAACCAGCTGGAGCTCGTGAAGCAAAACGCTAACTTAGCGCCGCGTGACAAAACACACCACTGTTACCACGAAAATAGAATTCGGCATTAGTATTACGCCACCAATGTCAACGTACAGATCTAGTAGCACTAATGTGCGATACAAGTTTCCACGTATGCATGGAAGGTCCAATGCAGGATGCGCACACAGTTATTTCCTAGCTAGCGAACTGAACTTTCGTCTGGTTGACCTTGATGAACATCCAGCAACCGCTATATAAACGATGCACTCAGTCGCCAATATCACGACCATCATCACTAATTCAGTTCAGCAATCGCTCAACTCCGCACCCGGCCAGTTCTGCATTCAATTCAACTGCGAGTGTCGTAGTTTGCAATCCGAATTGGTGTAAGTGTACTAGCTAGCAAGACTCCGTACTGTGCGACTTAGGAAGACGAAGCAAGTGAAGTGAAGGGGGCCCAGTTTCGAATTATAACAGTAATTCGCTTTGATCGTACGTCAAGATGGGGTATGGATCATCTTTGCGGTCACTGAGCCCCGCGGCATCCGTTTGGCTGCTGCTCATGGTGGCGGCACTTGCAACTTTGTCCGTGGAGGCGCAGTTGACGACCAACTTCTACAAGAGCAGCTGCCCCAATGCTGAGAATGTCATCACCTCGGCTGTCAACTCCGCCTTGAATCGACGAGCGGCTGCGGCTGCTGGCGTTCTACGCATCCACTTTCACGACTGCTTCGTTCACGTAAGGATTCTTTCTCCATCGAACGATCCACCACGACCGAGAGTACCTCCCGGAGTACCTTCAGAGGAATTCCACTGAGGGATCGTATTATTGTGGTTGCATTGCGTGCAAACTTGCGATATCGATCACAATTGTTGGAATCGTGAGCAACTTGGTCATTTGATTTGAATTGAATCTCATACACTTTTTGATCAATTACTTCGACATATGGGTTTTGATCAACTGCGTTACTGGAAACACTTCGTTGGATATTAATGTGTGATCCATGTGTGTACCATGTGCAGGGATGTGACGGTTCTGTGCTGATCGATTCTCCGTCCGAAAAAGACGCACGACCCAACCTCAGCCTTCAGGGCTTCGAAGTCATCGACGCCGCTAAAACCGCCGTCGAGAAGCAATGTCCCGGGATTGTGTCCTGCGCCGACATCACCGCCCTGGCGTCGCAACTCAGCGTCAAAAAGGTACGAAACATATGTCTCCAAGAAACCAGTCACAGAATGATCGGCAAATCCGAAATTTGAGCACAATCTTCATTCTCGGGGTCAATCTACTGCATTAATTAATCACTGGAGAAATCCAAATTGTCCATCTGTGGAACTTGTGAACAATTTCATAACCAATATATGTCCAGTAAGTACGTGATGATACACAAGGATACAGTAGGGACGGAATGTGGACAATTTTCCTGTGAGTTGCCACACTGGTACCTCAGGAAAACGTTTTGTCTCCCAATATTGCATGCAGAACTTAGATAATTCGCTGACAAGAACATTGAGCATTAGGTTTCAGTCTCCCCTGTGGCTTTCTTCTGATTCCATCCACGGGTTGTTGCAGCTTTCGGGAGGACGCATCACATGGAAGGTCCCACTGGGAAGAAGAGATGGCCTTGTTTCTTCCGCATCGGACGTCACAGGCAAGCTCCCCGCTCCCACGGCCACCGTACCCACACTCAAGTCCATCTTCTCCGCCGTCGGACTCTCCACCGAAGACATGGTGGTCCTCTCGGGAGCCCACAGCGTCGGCGTGGCTTCCTGCGGTGCCATCCAGAACCGCCTCACCACTCCTGCCGACCCCACCTTGGACGCTTCCTACGCTGCGGTGCTGAAGAAGCAGTGCCCCACTGGAAGCACTGCGGTTGTCAACCTGGATCTCACCACGCCGTCGAGGTTGGACGAGAAGTATTACACCAATCTGCAGAAGCAAAAGGGTCTGTTGACGTCGGACCAAGGGTTGCAGGGTGATGCGGAGACGAAGGCCATGGTGGCGGCGCTGACGGTGGTGAACACGTTCAATAGCAAGTTCGCCGCGGCGATGATCAAGATGGGTAACATCGGGGTGCTTACGGGGAGCCAAGGTAACATTCGGCTCAACTGCCGACAGTTCAACGTGTAGGGCTCCGTGTTCTGTCACTATAACACATGGTTCTGAGCACGGCGATGTGTTTAAGGATTAGTGATGGCAATTCAGTTTGACGACTTAGATATTAATTAGTTCGACTGTGGTGAATCAATAGCATCACATCATGGTTTCATTTGAGAGATTGTTAGGTTCTGTGAGTTGAAGGCCGGTAGCTATATGGATTGATTGATTGTTTTCTTGGTGGTTGTGATTCAACGCAACTGCTTTGGCTCATTGTACATAGAATTTGTGAAACCATTCGTTCTTGACGTTAATTTAGCATTACATTGACACCATTCCTTTAAACTGGGGAAGCTACCAAAACGCGGTGTGCTTAAGTTTTAAGCAATCATTCGTGATAGCAAACTTGACGAAGATTTTCGTTCGATTGTGGTGGATCAATAGATAGCATTCCATGACGGCTTCATTTGAGAGATTGTTGAGTTTTGTGTCTGAGTTGTAGGTAGCTGGATTGATTGTTTCTTTGGAGGTTGTGATTCTGCGAAACTGAATTGGCTCACAGAAATTGTGATACCGGCATTCGATTTAGGCGTCAATTTAACTTTGACTTAGCAGAGTTGCACTAAAAGCTAGAGGCGGGAGCACCCATTCAGTTACATAAAGATTATGGAAAAAATATAACAAAAATTGAATTCATAAGCACTTGTGCAAACACAATAAATACCATTTTGGCCCATTAAATGCCCACATTGTGCATTGCTTTAGCACACCAACAAAATTTAATTCCGTATTTAGCTTTGAACTTTGAGTCTAGATACATTAATGGGTTTTTAATCTCTACAATTATTGGTTGTCATAGAGTCCTTGCCCTCTTGTAATTTTTAGAAAGCAATGTAATTGACAAACAATATGGGACAAACAACATCCCGTACCTTGTATTTGTATCTCATATTTGTAATTGTATTTGTATTCATATCCAATATTGTGCCATATCTGTATCCATATTGATATTTGGACGGCTCAAATTAAATCTCACAAAATCAATAGCTTGTGATTTTTTGAGAAATTAATCAACGGCGATTTCAAAGGTAAGCATTTAAAAAAAATCAACGGCCTTTAAGTTTTTTGAGAGAGGGGGGGCAACTAATACCCTTAGTAGCATCTTTTGGGCTCATTGTGTCAAATTAAATTTGTGGTACTCCGACAATTTCCTATTAAAAACCACGGATTTATTTTGAGATAGAGGGAGTATCAAATGTCTCTATGACGATGGTTTGCAAGGCATTGGTGACCAAAGTTGATTCATTTAAAATTGGAATTGGCTAGCTAATTGCTTGATTTTTCATATTGGCATATTCATCCAACTCAATCCAAGTTGGATCTCAATTTCTCAACTGTTTCTCAACTCCAACAGTGCTTTAACCCTATAAAATTGGTACCAATATTAAGTATCCGATGGATGAAAAATAATCTTTATATATATGACAAAAGTACAAATACTCATCCTTGGAATTTTATGTATAAAGGGGAGGTCTTGCATAGTAGTTTGACCTTCAATGAGTTCTCTTGTTTTTTTTTGGCAAATAGTTCACACAATACCCAAAATGATGATTTCCATGGAGACCATCTCATCATTAAAACAAATTAGCAATTAAGGTGGAAGAGCCTAGTAATAAAGGTAGAGCAGCCCAATGTCATCAATCACCCAATTCCTAACATTTATTGGATCTTTTTCCCATTTGTGTCAATCACCAACCTATTACCACAATTTTAGCAACCCTTTAGCATCATGATAATGCACTTAGAGAGGAGACATGTCAATGTGTGGATTAGCATGGGTCTACCTATGCTTTACCAATTTACTGGAGCTAAATCATTCTTCATCACCCCTCTAATTTGATAGTGTAGAGAGGCCTATGTACAAGATGAGTAAGTAATTAGGAATGGGATATTATGATTGGACTACAAGATCACGATTTTCAACCAACCCTTGGTTAGAAATAGGACGGCCTATATGACCAATATAGGATGAATAGAATCTTTAGCTAGAAAATTTATGGTAATTTTGTTTTTGGAAATAAAATTATAAAACATTTTGGAATCCTCCTAAAATCTAATTTTGCATATGAAAAAAAAATCCACTCAACATACATGTGCTCCATATATACTCAATTGCTTAAGTAGTTGGAAATGGGTTGGCTCCTTTAGTCCCAAAAAACTTTGAAAAATCATTTCTTATTGGAATGTCTTGATTCTACTTGCAAATGTCTTCTCTTAAACTTCCTAATCTCTAAAAAATGTGTGAGTAGACAAAAAGCCTCTCCAATGTAGCTAGATAGCAAATCTTCTTGGTAATAAACATATTTACATAACACTCAAATTGAATGGCCCATTTCTAGTAGCACTTTACAACAAATAAGGTAGAAGACCCTATTATCATCCACTTTAAAGCAATACTCCAATGCATAGTCATTTAACACATTAAACCATAATTTTTAACGTATTGGTAATTGAAAATCACAAATTTTAACAAAGCAAAGTGTAAGTTTTTAAATATCTATGGATTTACTATGAATTTTTGAAAATAAACCTTAAAATTTATCCCAAATCACTCTATGCATTCATATACACAATTAGAAAATTTTGAATACTTGTATCTAGATATTTTCAAGATTAGATTATGGTTCTAATTGATTTTAGCCTTTTAGGCACTTCTACCTTATTTCGTCTAAATATTTCAAAAGTTCATTGGAATGACAACAACAAAATCCATCTTCTAGCTATTTTTGAACACTTTAGAAATCATATTTCATCTACTCCCTTCGTCCTGAAATGATTGTCCACTTTGAATGCCATGTTTTTTTAAGGTTGTTTTGAGTAAGTCAAAAAAATACTTTGTTGTGACTAATTTTATTTAGGTTGCAATGAACATATGCAACGTTCTTCATTGATTCTAGGAATATAAAATTTGTAATCTTTCTAAATTATGTTTTTTACAATATGGTCAATGAATTTGGCTCAAAAAAATATCAAGAAAACAATGGATAATCATTTTGGGACGGAGGGAGTACATGTTTGTACATTATTTGCTCAATATTGATGATTTTTTCTAATTCATTTAATGATTATTAATTATCATTTTTTGTCTACCCAAAAATAGTTTTTAGGACTAAAAATCAATTTATAAAAAAAATATTCTTGAAATTTCATCATGGGCAATTGGACATCATGAAATATTGTATAAAAAATATGTGACACAAATTTTATTTTCAAGTTTTCAAGGTTGTTGTAACTTGGGATCTTTACTAGAGTGATAAACTCTTTTCATTCACAAATATGTGGATTGGAGATGAAACATCATTTATTCAATTTCATATATACACATTGATTCAAATGTAGCCACATCACCCTACTTTGGAATAAATGGTCAATTTTGTTAAAATGGCGGAATTCCATTAAAATGGCACAAAATGAAATCACTAAAAGAATGAAAACAATGGAAAGATTGTTCGAGGGGAGTGGAAATGCGTGAACTAGGAGTGATTTGAATGTGCTAGGCATAAAATTGGCACATGTATGACCCTATCGCTGCACATTTATTCTCTTTTGTAGAAGATATTCCTTTTTAAATGGTGTGCGGAATACCGCCATTTTAACAAAATTGACCATATAACAAAAATAGTGACTTTAAATATGTTTTGCTTTAGTATACCGAGGAGACTAATGATTGGTTGGAAGTTAAATAGTGAATTACATAGGTGGGATAAATGAGTAATCCACCTTTTAAACAAATGACTTGTCTTTGTGACATTGATGAAATTTTAATGTCTTGGTGATAATGCTTTTAAATTTTGTACTACAAACTAAATACTACAATGTTGGAGTCTTAATATTCCTAAAATTCTTACTTTTTATCCTCCCTACAAATATCTTACTTGAAAAGCTCTTGCTAGTGATTGTAGTCTTGTTTAGAGTTAATAGAGAGATATTTTACTTATTTAGGTTCAACAGGTTCACACATATGAACAAAAAGTTGTTACTTGCTTTTTGGTTAAAAAACTTGACTACTTTTCTTTACAACATATTCTATTTAATCCCTATGAATCTATTGTGTGAAGGAAAACATTGATTCACAACTTTATTGACAAAATAAATTAATAGGGAATTTCATTAAAATGGTGATATTCAATATGTCAATTTTCAGACCACATAATTTAAATCATTTAGAATAGTTTTAGATTTCAGCTTGCATGGTCTAAACCATCTAGAACATGTATAGATTTCAGATTGTGTGATCTAAATTGTAAAAGTGACAAAGTTGCGGAATGATTGCCATTTTAATGAAATCCCCATATTATAGCTCAAAAAATGTCTAATAAATATAAGATTTTCATTTTTACAAATTTTTCTTTTCTTCCCCAACCCAACATGAATTGATCCCCGAACCTTTTTCAAAAAAAACCATGAAGCATCGAGGTTTCAACATTTGGAGCTAAGACCTTTGGATTTCTTCAGCCACGGCCATAGGCATCTGCACTTCACCACGGCTACAGGTCCATCCTTTTTTTAAGGGTTAAAGCGTCATATCCCCAGACTGACACACTTGCACCAAGTCCAAAAATCACCCCTATCCCCGTGTCAACGGCGACACCTCCCGACTAACGAACGCGGAATTGTTTCTTTCAACAAAGCGACCGCGAAACCTCGCAGCACCCAGCTGGAGCTCGTGAAGCAAAATCCTACCTTACCGCCGCATGACAAAACACTCCATGACGGCGATCTTGCACTCAAAACCAGGAAAATAGAATCCAGCATTAACATTCCGCCAACAATGTCAACATACAGATCTAGTAGCACTAGCTAGTGTGTAATACAAGTTTCCATACGTGCACGGAAGGTCAAATGCAGGACGCGCAACCAGAGCTTTTTGAACAGACAGGCACCGCTATAGAAACCAAGTCCTCAGTCGCCAATATCACACCACCATCATCAATTCAGCATCAAAGCTCGCGCACATCGATCAATTCCGCACCCGATTCCGAACCCGATTATGCATTCAACCGCGAGTAGCAGAGACTCACGTGCACGGGATTTGCAAGCTAGCATATCGATCATCGCCATTGCTAGCAATTGGTGAGAGAGCACTAGCTAGCAAGCGTGCATACTGTGAGACTGAGGAAGACGAAGCAAGCGAGCAAGCAGGATTGAGTTTTGAATTACACACAATTGTAATCTACTTGAATTCCTACGCGATCTTGAATTCCTACGCGATCAAGATGGGATATCGATCATCTTCCCAGTCACTGAGCCCCGCGGCGTCCGTTTGGTTGCTGCTCATGGTGGGGGCACTTGCAACATTGTCAGTGCAAGCTCAATTGACGACCAACTTCTACAAGAGCAGCTGCCCCAATGCTGAGAATGTCATCACCTCGGCTGTCAACTCGGCCTTCAATCAACGAGCGGCTTCGGCGCCTGGCGTTCTTCGCATCCACTTTCACGACTGCTTCGTTCACGTAAGGATTCTTTCTCCAGCGCCTCGCACCCTAGAGTACCTTTACAGTAGTCTCATTAAGGGATACTATTATTGTGGATGCATTGCAAACTTGCGATCGCAGTTGTTGGAGTCATGAGCAACTCGATCATCTGATTCGATATTCATGTAGTTTTCAATTACTACAACATGTTTTGATCAACTGATGTATTGGAAACGCTTGGCTGCATATCAATGTGTGATCGATGCGGATGCCATACATGTGCAGGGATGCGATGCGTCTGTGCTCATTGATTCTCCGTCGGAGAAAGACGCACTACCCAACCTCACCCTTCAGGGCTTCGAAGTCATCGACGCCGCCAAAACTGCCGTCGAGAAACAATGCCCAGGGGTGGTGTCCTGTGCTGACATTACCGCCCTAGCGTCGCAACTCAGCGTCAAAAAGGTAAGAAACAAAGCTTTGTAAAAAACACATTACAGAATGATCTGCAAATCCCACGTTTAGGTTCAATCATGCAATCTCGGAATCAGTCTCCAAAATGTTGATCTATGAAAACTTTGAAGAGTTTCATAGTCAATGTTCAGTGATGGTAGGGTATATACACTATCCTAGTGATACATAGTCACAATCAGCTGCAATCATCACAGGGAAAGTACTCACATCTATGGAACTTGTAAACAATTTCATGACCAATGTTCAATACTTGATGATACACTAAGATACACTAGGAAAGGAATGTGGATGCAAAAGAAAATTTGTCCAATTTTCCATAGACACTAAAGGATTTGAGCCCAATTTCCATTTTGAATTTCTCATGTGAAATGCCTCGGTAATTAGTACTCCAGGTTAAGCGTTCCCTCGATCCAATATTGCATGCCCACCCGGTTGCAATCATAACTAGAACATTCAAATTATAGGGTTCAGTCTCCCCTGTGGCTTTCCTCTGATTTCATCCACGGGTTGTGGCAGCTTTCGGGAGGACGCATCACTTGGAAGGTCCCATTGGGAAGAAGAGACGGCCTTGTTTCTTCCGCATCCGATGTCACAGGCAAGCTCCCCGCTCCCACGGCCACCGTACCCACACTCAAGTCCATCTTCTCCGCCGTCGGTCTCTCCACCGAAGACATGGTGGTCCTCTCCGGAGCCCACAGCGTCGGCGTGGCCTCCTGCGGCGCCGTCCAGAACCGCCTCACCACTCCTGCCGACCCCACCTTGGACGCTTCCTACGCTGCGGTGCTGAAGAAGCAGTGTCCCAGTGGGAGCACTGCGGTTGTCAACCTGGATCTCACTACGCCCTCGAGGTTGGATGAGAAGTATTACACGAATCTGCAGACGCAAAAGGGTCTGTTGACATCAGACCAGGGGTTGCAGGGTGATGCGGAGACGAAGGCCATGGTGGCGGCGCTGACGGTGGTGAACACGTTCAATAGCAAGTTCGCCGCGGCGATGATCAAGATGGGTAACATCGGGGTGCTTACGGGGAACCAAGGCAACATTCGGCTCAACTGCCGACAGCTCAACGTGTAGACGTTTCCTGTGACTACAACGCTCTTACCACGATGTGTTGAAGGACCGGTGATAAGTGATTTTACAAAGCTATTAATTAGGTCGATGTACAGTGGTGAATCAAGAGCATCACATCATTTGAGGTTCTTTTGAGAGATCGTGAGGTTAGGGGAGTTGTAGCTAGGCAGCTATGTATATTTATTGATTGTTTCCTTGGTGGTTGCGATTCAACGCAACTGCTTTGGGGCACAGAATGTTTGGAAGCATTCGTTCTCAAAGTTAATCTAACGTTACATTGGCATGAGTTTAAGTTCCAGATCAAGATTGGTGATAGCAATTTGACGAAGATCAATTAGTTCGACTGTGGTGAATCAATGTACAGCCTTCAATCCATCTCCGAATCGATCTGCTGCAGTAATCACATACAGGAGAATTCCAAAATGCCCATCTATGGAACTTTTGAACAATTCCATAGTCAATATACGTACTAGGATCCTACAAGGATGCACTAGGAATGGAATTCAGATACAAAAGATCATTGTCAATTTCCATTTCGCCTTTTTCCTGTGAAATAACATTAAACAATTAAACAATTAAATTGGCAAAGAGTACTCATCGATCCAATATTGCATACAGTCCCGGCCCGTCGACCTGGTTGATTTGATGACTAGAACGTGCTCTTTATAATTTAGGGTTTTGTGGATACACAAGGAATGGAAATTTGGACACAAAATCACATTGTCCATTGTCCATTTTGAATTTCTCCTGTGAATCAGTGTGAAACAATTCAATTGCCGCATGAGTACTTCAGGAAAACGTTCCGGAGTCGATCGATCGATCCAATATTGCATGCCTGCAGACCCTGGTTGATCAATTTGATGACTACAACAAGCGGATTTAATTAGGGTTTTGTGGATACACTAGGAATAGAATTCGACACACCCTCAATCCCTATGGTCTTCATTTGGACCAGCATTGTGAGCTGGCTCTGTGATGATGGTTTGCATGATTGCGGCGACCGAAGGATGCAATCATTCAAAATTTAGAATAGCGGTGCTTAATTAACGTCTGCTGTCCGTATGTTTGATCGAGGCCAACTTCCGGAGCGTCGTGCAACTTCTTGGAAATGATGCTAACCAGCTGCACGGCTTGCATTTGACCTTCCGTGCACAAGAGCTTGCTGGCTCAGTGAGATTCTCCATCTTGACATACTGGACCGACTCAGTTCCAGTTGGATCTCTGAAACTTCTCAGCTGTACTTGCGGGCTGCCAGCTCTAACTTACAGGCAAGCTCCCCGCTCGATCCCACAGCCACCGTACCCACACTCAAGTCCATCTTCTCCGCCGTTGGCCTCTCCATATCCACCGAAGACATGGTGGTCCTCTCGGGAGCCCACAGCGTCGGCGTGGCCTCCTGCGGCGCCGTCCAGAACCGCCTCACCACTCCTGCCGACCCCACCTTGGACGCCTCCTACGCCGCCGTGCTGAAGAAGCAGTGCCCCAGTGGAAGCACTGCGGTACGTTGTCAACCTGGATCTCACCACGCCCTCGAGGTTGGACGAGAAGTATTACACCAATCTGCAGAAGCAAAAGGGTCTGTTGACGTCGGACCAAGGGTTGCAAGGGGATGCGGAGACGAAGGCCATGGTGGCGGAGCTGACGGTGGTGAACACGTTCAATAGCAAGTTCGCCGCGGCGATGATCAAGAGGGGTAACATCGGGGTGCTCACGGGGAGCCAAGGCAACATTCAGCTCAGCTGCCGACAGTTCAACGTTTAGAAATAATAAAAGCACTCATTGGAAAGACATGATTCACACAGTAATGAAAACGTTGAACTGTCTTGATATCCAAGGTCACCGATGATTCACACAGTAATGAAAACGTTGTGTCTTGATTTCCAAGGTCACCCATGATTCACACAATAATGAAAACGGATGATTTCCAAGGTCATTCTTCGTCTTTTAAGGGTTAAAGGATGGGGTGGTAATTGTGGAAATGCAAAAGCACTCAATGTAAGTCAAACTATTATGGAAGACCTCCCCTTTACACAACAAAATTATGAGGATGAATAGTAGCACTTTTAACTTACAAACAGTAGAAGGATTCATCAAACACAGAACGTCCACGGCATCGTCTATGTGTTAAAGTCAAATGGCACTGTTCCATTAACATGGGCCGGGCGGCAACCAAGATACGGTGCACTCTCACTTCAATTAGTGTTTAACCCTCAAAAGAACATTTTATGTCCAGACTTGGTCAAACATCATGAGATTTCTACATTAAAGACACATTTTTCAAGGTTTTGATTTCTTTTGCATGTTGTAATATATACCAATAATTTTTTTCACTTTTTTATAATTAAAAACATCAAAAATATTTTTTATATGATTTTAAAAATATTATTTTTGTAAATATCATAGTAATTACAAAAAGCTTTAAATAGTGTTTTTTTAAATTAAATGGAAATGATAGTGACAAATATCATAGGTGTAACTGGTGTATTCTTTGAGCTTATACCAAGAGAATTTCAATAGAAAAAGTTTAGAAGTGGTCAATGTATTTTGAGCTCTCAATCTTGGCAAATGGATTTCACTTTTGACTTCCTGACATGCTTTCAATCTTAGAGCACCATCCAATGGCCATAGATTCTTCCATTGGCTTGTCTTGAAAAAATAACTCTTGCATTTTAACAAGTGGGGTTTTTAATATTTTGTCGATGGAATGGGAAAACTGAAACTTATCTTTGGAGATTTACATAAAGATGTCTCTATCTCTCATGGGACCAATTTAGCCAAGCATGGTCACATGCACTAGATTTTAGACTATTTGGGATAAATTCCCTACAAGCTTATTGATTCCTACTACTTTGTGGTTCTAACTTATATACAAGTGGATTTTGGAGGTATTCTAAGGATAAAAGTCTATTTATGATCAAAGGTTGTATTAGCATGTGACATGCCTATTTTGATTCTATACTCTTTTTAAGGTTTTTGTATAATATTATGACTTAAATTGCATTAATTTTTTTTTTAAACTATGAGTTCCAAGTGATGAATTAGGAACTCACACCCTACCCCCTAAAACCATATTTGCCAACAAGCAAGGTAATCAAGTGCAATAAGAGGCGATAACCAAGAATCAATAAAGGCAAAACATGGCGATCATGGAGATAGATTGAGCACAAAACATAGCAAAGTGAAAGTTAATGGAGCAACACAACTTGGCGAGAACAATGGAGTAGCAACTGCCAACACTAGGGTTATATAAACCCTAGTGGCGAGAAACTATGCTCCCTCGACGCTTTAACTCTAGTGATTGGGCAAACCAGCCCCCCCCCCCCCTTACCAAATGCGTGGATGCTTAGGTGCCTACTAGGGTGTCGGCCCCCATGCCTAGGTGGCAAAGCCCTCCCTCCATTTTCCAATTTCTTTTGCTTAAGTGGGTTCAGCAGTAACAATATTTTGGTCCGAATTGACTTTTCTTCAAAAGAATCCAAACTCAAATCCAAAAGTATAATATTGTAGATACTACATCTTTTCAACAGTAAGTGACTATTTTGCAAAGTGAATATTCTAAATGTATACAAAAATGGTGAAAATGATTGATGATGCATTGCAAGGTCTTGTGCAAGGTTCATGCTCAAAATTTTGTAATATATATATACCAATTCACAAGCTTACAATTCTTTTTTGGAAAATTCATGAAATGTTTTCAATTTATAATGGATTACTAATATAAGCAATCATTCTACCATGAAGATGAAAATTAATAACCTATATATAGTGAGGATTACTCTAGTGAGAAAATTTTGCACCTATGGCATGAAAATTATTGAAATTCAAAGTTATTATGAAATTAAAAATTAAAAAATTGGAGTTGGTAAATTAAAAATATCAAAGTCCATATTGAGGCCCATCACAGGTAACTCCAAGGGCTATGCCATGTGGCCGTTGGGATCAATCCATATTGTCCTTGTCCCTAACATAATGGATCTGTATTTTTATTATTTAAAGTGGTGAAGGGACTTTAAGATGTAACTAACCACTTGTACCTGAAGATGAACAAGTCTTAACAAAATGTTGAATACAATTAAGGCTTGTTTTCAACACCACAGAGCTTGCGGAAAAAAGAACTTATCTAGAGCCCAAATTCAATGGATGCACGGTGATCATTAAGGAATCCTTAAACCCAAATTCAAAAGTACAATATCCTTGTGTCAAGTGACTATTTTGCAAAGTGAGTACTCTAAGTACGTACAAAAATGGTAGAAATGATTGATCATGCATTGTAGGGTTTATACTCAAAAATTCACAAAATATTTATACAAATTCATAAACTTACAATTTCTTTTTGAAAAATTCACAAATTGTTTCCAATTTTCAATGGAATACTAGTATAAGCACCTATACTACTATGAAGATGAAAATTAATAACTATATATAGTGGAGATTATTCTAGTGAGGAAATTTGAAAAAGAAACTTGAGTGAGTAGACGCATATGAATTGTATAACTTAAAAGCAACTATAATCAAAGACAAGACTTTGCAAATTTATACATTATTCACATAATGTCCAAATACTACATGCTAAATCACTTTAGAATCCTCTATTAGATTGCACCAATAAAAATCAATAAAATATAATTTACATTTACCAACAATAATTGTGATTAGGTGTATTTAGTGACCATTATTGGTGCACATATGTTAACTCACTAATAAGGTAGGTTTTGTTGTGATCTTTAATTTAATATTAAAAAATAAACTACAATAACAACTAAACTATTGTGGAGACAATTACAAACTATCCGGCTAGAAAAGGGTATGTACTTGGGGGACAAGCCCACTAAAGGGAACTCAAAATAAGATTTAGAGAGAGCTCCTAAACAACTAAAATATAAAAAGGATTGTTATACTTTGCAAATTCAAAAGCTACCGATACGATGTCAATATTATACATACTATATTATATTAGA
This sequence comes from Rhytidiadelphus loreus, assembly GCA_947034895.1. Taxonomy (NCBI): domain Eukaryota; kingdom Viridiplantae; phylum Streptophyta; class Bryopsida; order Hypnales; family Hylocomiaceae; genus Rhytidiadelphus; species Rhytidiadelphus loreus. The sequence goes on from OX344763.1 coordinate 19,138,870, forward strand.
ATCTTCTTTGAAATCTTCTTCCAATTTCTAATAATAAAATACAATAAGAATAGTATGTTGCTTCCTTCAAATAGGGTTCTTCATACTCTATGTAAATTAATTAGTTCAAAAATAATCTGCTTATCCCATTTGAAATTGAATCAAACAAATGATGGTAGAATCCATTCCCCACAACAAAAGGGTGTACAAAGAACCCTAAACCTCATATAAATTGAACTTATTTGTTGTTGCTACAAAACACAAATTATTCCTACATTTGATTGAATTGATTTTAGAATTTCGAAAAGATGATACATGAAAGTAAAGAAATGTTGAGATGGGTATTAATTGAAGGTAATTCACATTTAGGAAAGTTGTATAATTCAATTTACAAGTAACAAAGAAAATTCTAGCTATCTAATTGGCTCTCAAAAACAATCAAACTAAAACTTGTGGTTTGTCATCTCTCATTCAATACTTCAAAATCTCACTTGCCAATCAATATTCAATGAAAAGAACATGTATCATATGAACAAAAAGAAGAAAAGAATGCTCCACGTGAATCAATAGACATTTAATTAATAATCAAAGATATTTAATAATCATCTTCAAACAATGTTTTTAAAAGATTGATCTTATGATCTTTTGTTCAAGGGCATTAAGAACCAAAAATCCCTTTTAATTAGCTAAAGTGCTCCTACGAGTGTCAGTTAGAGGTGGAAATTTTGGGTTGAAAGATATAGGAAGTGATTATTTCTCATTAAAGATCAATTTTGTTTCCAAATGAATTCATATTTGTAAACGAGGAATCCAATTATCCGCTACAAGAGGTACAAGAATGCAGGTAAATTAACCACCCTAAAGTAGTAGGGGGACTTTTATATGCATTTTTGTATAACTTCAACATTTTATATCATCCCTTTTGGCAAATGTGTGAGGGAAGCAACAACAAGAACAAAAAAAAAGGAAAATCTCGCTATACAGGTGGACGAGATAGCAGTCCAGGCACATTTGCTCATCACAATGGAAGCACAATTGTGGTGGGGTCGCCTTTTTTCATCCCTATGGGTTGATTCTGTCTCTACGTTAGCATTTTTGGTGTTATTAGCTTTTGGATCATCACCACCCAAACAAACAAAAAATTACCTTGTGACCAGTAATTGTCACTAAATACAAATGAGAGTACTTATTACTATTGCAAATATGTATTATTCTTATTAGATTAATTGTTGGAAATTACAAGAAGAATCCAATGCATTATAACATGTATTATTTGGACACCATATGAATAACTTCTGAATTTGCAAAGTTGATTGTAGTCTTTTATATATTTTATTTGATTAGGAGCTCACTCTGGTTCTTATTTTGAACTCCCTTTAGTGGACTTGTCCCTTGACTCCACACCCTTTTCTTGCCCAATAGGTCATTTAAATCTCCATGTTAGTTTAGTTGCTAGTAGTTCAATTTTTATTAGTAATTTGGAGATCACAACAAAAATTTCCTTGTATAAACGGTATGCACACCATTAATGGTCTTGAATTACATCTTGTAATAGTTATTGATGCCAAATATAAATTATATTTAATTGATTTTATTAGTAGAATTTGAAAGAGGATTCTAAAGTGATTTAGCATGTAGTATTTGGATATAATATGAATAACTTATAAATTTGCAAAGTCTTGTCTTTGATTATAGTGTCTTCTATATTTTGTAATTTAGGCATGTGTCCTCATTCAAGTTTTTTTTTTGAATTCCTTCACTAGAGTCCCTCCCATTGTATATAGATTATTCATTTTCATTTTCGTAGAAGTATAGTTGCTTATACTAGTAATCCAGTGAAAATTAAAAACATTTAATGAAATTTCCAAAAAAAGAATCGTAAGTTTATGAATTTGTATAAATATGTTACAAATTTTTGAACATGAACTTTTTAATGCATTGTAAATAATTTACTCTATTTTTGTTCGCATTTAGAGAATTCACTTGCAAAATAGTCACTTGGTCCAACAATATTGTACTTTTGAATTTGGATTTGAGAATTTTTAATGATTCCCATGCATCCATTGAGTTTGGGTTGTGGATAAGTTTTCTTTTGCACAAGACTTGTCGCGAAGGAAACAAGCTAAGCCACATAGTTGCACTCAAAAGTTTGTTGACGTTGGTTCATCCTCAAGTACAAGTGGCCGGTTACATCTTGAAATCTCTTCACTACTTTAAATAATGAAAATACGGATCCTATACTACTAATTTGGCTTGATGCATTACGCAAGGACAAAGACTATAACACCAATAGCCACATAATTTGTCTTGATGCATTATGCAAGGACAAAGACTATAACACCAATAGCCACATGCTATGTAGTCCTTGGAGTCATCGGTAGCACGCTTGATTACCAACTCTAATTGTTGATGCCTTTAGAACATTTGAACTACTTGCATCTTGTACATGTTATTAAGATTGGTTTGTGGCACTTCTACCTTATTTAATTAATGTATTTAATGGGTTCGCTTTTACAAATGAGCTTTTAGAATTCAGTGGAATTTTTTGGAATTGAGTGTGGTTGGATGTTCATAGTAGGTGGGGTATTCTCTATTGCAAGAGATGGATTTCTGATCCTTCAAATCTTTGTATCATGTGTAGTGTTATGTCAATCTAAATAAAGCATTATGTCTAGGATATGCAAAATGAGAGATAGTAAGATTCCTTTTGAATAATCGTTGTATTTGCTTATCATTGCTCCAAAATATCTATATATTTAGTTTGTATTGGGTATTTTAGTTTTTTTTCATAGGTGTATAGTAAAAAAGAAATTCTAGGAGGTTTTAAAATGAATAGTGATTTCATGAAGTACACTTATCAAAATGTTAGTTATACACTTTCAAATTTTCAGTAATAACTATTATTTGGATGAAGTGTAGTTTTCAAAACATTTGACATGCTTTTTGAAGCTTCCATAATGACTATTAATTGGATGAAACTAACTTGTCACTTGTCATTCACCAAGAAGGTATTTCAGCATTTAGCTAAACTAGTGCAATAAACATTGTTTTGAAGGGGAATACTTTTTATTTTGTCCATCCACTTGGAGGAAAATGCATATAAAACTCCACCTTCTAATTCAGGTGGTTAATTTACCTACATTCTTGTACCTCTCCTAGATAATTAGATACTTTTATTACAAATATGAACTCATTTCTTTTAAATTGATCTTTAATGAGAAATAATCACTTCCAATATTTTTCACCCAAAATTTTCCACCTCTAAGTGACACTCTTAGGACTACTTTAGCTAAACGAATCTTTGATCCCCAATGCCCTTGATCAAAAGATCATAAGATCTATCTTTTAAAAACATTGAAGATGATTATTAAGTATCTTTGATTATTGATTAAATATCCATTAATTCACATGGAGCATTCTTTTCTTCATTCCATTGATATGGTACATGTTCTTTTCATTGAATATTGATTGGCAAGTGAGATTTTGAAGTATTGAATGAGAGATGACAAACCATGAGTTTTAGTTTGATTGTTTTTTAGAGTCAATTAGATAGCTAAAATTTACTTTGTTATTTGTCAATTGAATTATACACCTTTTCGAAATAAGAATTACTTTCAATTAGTATCCATTATAACATTTCATTATTTGCATTAAATGTTTTGAATATAAGTCAATTTTTTAAATTCTAAAAACAATTCAAGCAAATGTAGGCTATCAACACATATATTTGTGTTCTATAGCAACAACAAATAAATTCAATTTATGAAAGGATTAGGGTTCTTTGGACACCCCTTTCATGTAGGCAATGGATTCTACTATCATTTGTTTGATTCAATTTCTCATCCCACTCTTCTTCCTATGAAATGGGTACAAATTTGAGGTGGGATGTGCCAACTATTTTTGAACTAAATAATTTATATAGAGTATGAAGAATTCTATTTGAAGGAAACAACATATTATTCTTATTGGATTTTATTATTAGAAGTTGGAAAGAAGATTCCAATGCACTATAGCATGTATTATTTGGATACCTTATGAATCACTTCTAAATTTCCAAAGTTGATTGTAGTCTTTTATATATTATAGTTGTTTAGGAGCTCTCTCTAGTTTTAATTATGAAATCTCTTTGGTGGGCTTGTCCCCCAACTTTATACTCTTTTTTGCCCAATAGGTCTTCTTCATCTCTATGCTAGTTTAGTTGCTAGTAGTTCAATTTTTATTAATAATCTTGAGATCACAACAAAAATAACCTTGTATGTATGGTATGCATACCATTAATGGTTTTGAATTACACCTAATAATAGTTATTGATGCCAAACGTGACCTACCACTAGTAACTTCAAGGACTCTGTCCAATGTCGTTATTAATGTCCCAATCCTTGTTTCTAGCGTAATGGACCCATATTTTCATTATTTGAAGTTGTGAAGGCACTTCAAGATGTAACTGGCCACTTGTACTTGAGGATGAATCAAAGGCACCAAACTTTTGAATATAGTGGCCTAGTTTGTTTTCTACATGCTAGGTCTTGCGCAAAAGAGAACTTATATTAAGCCCAAACTAAATGGATACATGAGGTATCGTTAAAGAAATCCTCAAATCCAAATTCAAAAGTACAATACTGCTAGGCCAAGGACTATGCACCATGTGATTGTTGGTGTCTCAGTCCTTATCTCTCGCGTAATGAACCCATATTCTCATTATTTGCAGTTGTGAAGGGACTTCAAGATATAACCGGACACTTGTACTTGAGGATGAATCAACGTCAACAAAATTTTGAGTACAATGGCTTAGCTTGATTTCTACACACTAGGCCTTGTACAAAAGAAAATTTATCCGGAGTCCAAAACTCAATGGATGCATGAGGTATCATTAAAAAATCCTCAAATCCAAATTCAAAAGTACTATATTGATGGGCCAAGTAAATACTCTAAGTACGTACAAAAATAGTGAAAATGATTTATGATACATTGCAAAGCTCATGCTCAAAAATTTGTAATATATTTATACAAATTCATAAACTTACAATTTTTTTTTGGAAACTCATCAAATGTTTTCAATTTTCAATGGATTGCTAGTCTAAAGAACCATACTATCATGAAGTTGAACATTAATAACCTATATATAGTAGAATTTACTCTAATGAAGGAATTCTAAAAAGAAACTTGAGTGAATAGACATGCATGAATTGTAAAACACAAAAGAGACTATAATTAAAGACACGACTTTGCAAATTTATACGTTATTAATGTAATATCCAAATACTCCATGCTAAATTACTTTACAATCCTCTATTAGATTCCACTAATAAAATGGATTAAATGTAATTTATTTTTAGCAATAATAACTATCATCAGGTGTAAATAGTGACTATTAATGGTGTGCATACTATACATACAAGGAAATTTTAGTTGTGAACTTGTGATCTCAAAATTACTAATAAAAATTGAACTATTAGCAAATAAACTAACTTGGAGATGAAAATGACCTATTGGGCCAAAAAAGAGTATGGAGTTGGGGGACAAGCCCACTAAACGGAATTCAAACTAAGAACTAAAAAGAGCTCCTAAACAACAAAAGACTACAAAAGACTACAATCAACTTTGCAAATTTAGAAGTTATTCATATGGTGTCCAAATAATACATACTATAATGCATTGGACTCTTCTTCCAACTACTTATAATAAAATCCAATAAGAATAATATGTTGTTTGCTTCAAATTGAGTTCTTCGTACTCTATATAAATTACTTACTTCAATAATAGTTGGTACACCCCACCTCAAATTTGTACCCATTTTGTAGGAAGAAGAGTGAGATGAGAAATTGAATGAAACAGTGATAGTGGAATCCATTCGCTACATCATAGGGGTGCACAAAGAATCCTAAACCTTATACAAATTGAACTTATTTGTTGTTGCTACAAAACACAAGTTTTGCCTAATTTTTATTTAATTGTTTTTAGAATCGAAAAAGAAATGACACATCAAAGTAAAGAAAATTAATTAAGGATTTTAATTAAAGGTAATTAACATTTAGGAAAGCTGTAAAATTCAATTTACAAGTAACAAAGTAAATTCTAGCTATCTAATTGACTCAAAAAAACAATCAAACTAAAACTTGTGGTTTGTCATCTCTCATTTAACACTTCAAAATCTCACTTGCCAATCAATATTCAATGAACAAAACATTTACCATATCAATGGAAAGAAGAAAATAATGATCCATGTGAATCAATGGATATTTAATTAATAATCAAAGATATTGAGTAATCATCTTAAATGTTTTTAAAAGATAGATCTTATGATCTTGTGTTCAAGGGCATTGGGGTCCAAAAATCCCTTTAGCTAGAGTAGTCTTATGAGTATCACTCACACTTAGAGCTATAAAATTTGGGATGAAAAATATTGGAAGTGATTATATCTCATTAAAGATCAATTTTAAGAAAATGAATTCATATTTGTAACCAAATAACTCAATTAACCAGGAGAGCGACAAAAATGCAATTAAATTAACCATCATAAAGTAGAAGGGAGACTTTCATATGCATTTTTGTATGACTTCAAACATTTTATATCACCTCTTTGGGCACTTTGGAAGAAATGAAAAAACAAACCCTGCTAGAGTGTTCTACTAATTTCACAAACCTTCTAAATTAATTCATGATTCTTCTAAACCAACTTGACATGTAGCACACCTCAATTTCACGATAGTGAAACTTTAATTATAGTAACTTTATGAACCTTCCAAACTAATTCCATAAGAAAATTTGCAATCTTTGCTCCGTATTTACCTCAAAGGATTTGATTTTGTGTTGGTTAGGGTTTTAGATGAGTGATTTGTGAGCAATTCATTTTTTTTCCTAATATTATATATAGGAGGTGCTGTCAAAATGGATATTTGGACAGATCAAAAGCCATGTCCAATTAAATCATCTTCAAAATCATCAAACATTGTTAAGTCACATTATTTAATGACAATGTACAAAACAATCATTGCAAATATGGTCCAAAGTTGCATAAGTGACGTCAATCAAAATTTTAGTAGAGTTAGTCATAGAAAGCTTTAAGAAGAATCTTATACATGTGTACCATTCTTTGTGGAAAAAAATTCTACAATTCATGAAATTGATTTTTTGAAATTGTGCATATGGACCATACCAAATCATAAAATTGTTCACAACATGTAGTAAATTTGGTTGAAAATTCAAGTTAAATTGGTTGACTATACAATGAATTTGGTTTATGATTCTAATAAAATTGGTAGAACCTATTGCTAAATAGGTTTGTAAAATCATTAGATTGAGTTTGCACTTTTGTAAAGTCATCTTATGAAAGGAGTAAATTAAACGCCATAAAGTAAAAGGTGGATTATTACTTACATATTTTCTCCAAGTAGATGGACAAAATAAAAGAATTCCCTCTTCAAGCAATGCTCATTGCACTAGTTTAGCTAAATTCTCAAATAACTTCAAGGTGAATGACAAGTGAAAAGTTAGCTTCTTCCAATTAATCCCTATGGGCTAAAGTGACTATTTTTGGATCCTTGCCTGATTTTGTGCAGATTTTTTAGGCAAAAAAAACTATCTTCAAAAGTTTTCTTTTCAAGTATTTTGCAAAGATTAGATCATCTTACATTTTTTATATTCAAAACTGAAATCGCTACAATCGAACAAAAATTATAAGAAAAATAGCACAAAGTGTTTAGAATTGGCCTAGTGTTGAAAAACTAATTATTTGGGAAAAGTGTTTGTGTTCTCATTACCAGATCTTATGTATTTCTTCACAAATAAACAAAAAACACAGTTTTGACTAATTAAAAAAATTCAAATCCTAAAGATAGAAATTATATTTTTGGTGAATTATTGAAGTTATACCTTCAAAATTCAACTAAAGAGATTCTACAATTAATTTTATAATTTTGAATGCAAGGATACTTTCTACTTTTTATGCTTCACATTATCTTCTTTGAGGCTAACTTTCAAAAAGTTAGAGAACTTATACTTTATAATGCATTTGTGTTTTGTCCAAACCTGTTGGGCTTTTAAGGGTAAATTATTCATCAACAAAGCTTCAAAAAGCATGACAAATGTTTTGAAAAAAACAATCGTACAATCTCTCATTGAACACTTAGAGCATTTCCAATGGCTTGGCTATTGAGTTTACTCTAGTAGAATTTGGATAAAAGGTGAGCAATAAATGCATTGTCCAAGTGCATTTTTGTCGTTGTTTTGCAACTTTACCGATTGTTGATATTCATTTTGAAGATAATACACTGACAGCAACAATGAAGTATTTTATCCCTTTTACACCCTCTTACACTTGCCATTGATTACAAGCTAAAATAGTGTCTTATAAGGGTGGGGCACTCAAGTGATTCATTTTCCTGCTTAGATTGATAAACCACTAGAGACACTCTAATGGATGCAAAGATTCCAAGGCTCCCCAAATCGTCTCCTACAATAGAAAATATCCCATCCACTATGAACCTTCAATATCAATCAATTCTAAAAACTCCATTCAATTTGAGAAACTCTACTAAATTCTTAAAGTTTGCCAATAGAAGTGGCTAAACCCATTAATTGCATAAAGCGGAGGTGCCTTAAATCAACTTGAGCCACAAACCAATCTTTAAAACATGTAGATACAAATATTTCAAATGTTCTAAGGACATGAATAATCACACAGCTACTAACTCCTAACGTGACTTGTCACTAGTAACTCCAAAGACTATGCAGCATGTAGTCGTTGGTGTCCCACTCCTTATCTCTGGCGTAATGGACCCGTATTTTCATTATTAAAAGTTGTGAAGAGACTTTAAGATGTAATTGGCCACTTGTACTTGAGGATGAATCAACGTCAACAAACATTTGAGTACAATGGCTTAGTTTGTTTTCTACGTGATAGGCCTTGCGCAAAAGAGAACTAACCCAAACCCCAAATTTAGTGGATGCATGGGGATCATTAAAAAATCTTCAAACTTAAATTCAAAAATTCAATATTGTTGGGTCAAATGGCTATTTTGCAAAGTAAATATTCTAAATATATACAAAAATGTTGAAAATGATTTATGAAGCATTGCAAAATTCATGCACAAAAATTTGTAATATACCTATGCATAATTTATAAACTTACAATTCTTTTTTGGAAATTCATCAACTATTTTCAATTTTCAATGGATTGCTATTATAATCAACCACACTACCATGAAAATGAAAATGAATAACCTATATACAACGAGGGTTACTCTAGTGAGGGAATTCAAAGAAGAAACTTGAATGAGTAGACACATATGATTTGTAAAGTATAGAAGAGACTATAATCAAAGACAAGACCTTGCAAATTTAAACGTTAGTCATGTAATATCCAAATACTACATGCCAAATCACTTTAGAATCCTCTCATATTCCACCAATAAAATCAATTAAATGTAATTTACGTTTAGCAACAATACTTTTTATCAAGTGTAATTAATAACCATTATTAGTGCGCATACCTTAACTTATGTGCAAGGTAATTTTTGTTGTGATCTCAAAATTAGTAATAAAAATTGAACTACTAAAAACTAACTACGGCAATATGGAGATGAAAATGATCTATTGGGCCCAAAAAGGGTGTGGTGTCAGGGGATAAGCCCACTAAAGGGAATTTAAAATAAGAACTAGAAAGAGCTCCCACTAGAAGAAAACCATGTTAAAATCCTTGAAAACACGTCACCTTGTTTTCGTTGAGTTCCCGTTCCAAAACGCAGTCAAAACACATAAAAACACATAAAAATGCTTTTTTGTGTTTTTTTGCGTTTTGACTACATTTCAAAATGGAAACTCAACGAAAACAAGGTGACGTGTTTACAGGAATTTTAACACAATTTTCTTTAACACAGATCCTAATCAACTAAAATATTAAAAAGATTGCTATACTTTGTAAATTCAAGAAGTTATTCATACGGTGTCCAAATAATACATGCTATAATGCATTGGAATCTTCTTCCAATTTCTAATAATAAAATTTAATAAGAATACTATGTTGTTTCCTTCAAATAGAGTTCTTCATACTCTATATAAATTATTTAGTTAAAAAATAATTGGCACATCCCACTTCAAATTTGTACCTATTTCATAGGAGGAAGACTGAGATGAGAAATTAAATCAAACAAATGATAGTGGAATCCATTTTCTACAGCAAAGGGGTGCACAAAGAACCTTAAACATTACATAAATTGAACTTATTTGTTGTTGCTACAATAGCATAGATTCTACCTACATTTTCCTTAATTGTTTTTAGAATTGAAAAAATTCATACACATTCAAAACATTTAATGCAAAGAAAGAGAATTTATTAAGGATAATAATTGAAGGTAATTAATTTTTAGAAAAGGGATTTTCTTCAATTTACAAAGTACAAAGAAAACTCTAGCTATCTAATTGACTCTAAAAAACAATCAAACTAAAACTTGTGGTTTGTCATCTCTCATTAATACTTCAAAATCTCACTTGCTAATCAATATTCAATGAACAAAATATGTACCATATCAATAGAAAGGAAAAAAGAATGCTCTTCATGAATCAATGGACATTTAATTAATAATCAAAGAAATTTAATAATCATCTTCAAACAATGTCTTTAAAAGATAAATCTCATGATCTTTTGTTCAAGGGCATTGGGGAACCAAAGATCTCTTTAGCTAAAGTAATCCTATGAGTATCACTTAGACTTGGAGGTAGAAAATTTGGGCCGAAAGATATTGGAAGTGATTATATCTCATTAGAGATCAGATATAAGAAAATGAATTCATATTTGTAACCAACTAACCTAATAAGCTACATGAGGTACAAAATGCATTTAAATTAACCACACTAAAGTAGAAGGGGGACTTTTGTATGCATTTTTGTACAACTATAACATTTTATATCACCACTTTGGCACTTCGTAAAAAATAAAAATGCTAACCCTACTAGAATGTTCTACCAATTTCATGAACCTTCTAAATTAGTTAATGATTCTTCTAAACCAACTTGACATGTAGCACACCTCAATTTCATGATAGTGAACCTTTAATTATAGCAACTTTTATGAACCTTCCAAACCAATTTCATAAGAAAATTTGTTCTCTCTATTTTGTATTTACTTCAAAAGGTTTGTTTTGTGTTGGTTAGGGTATTAGGTGAGTGATTTATGAGCAATTCATTTTTTTCCATGATATTGTATGTAAGAGGTGCCTTTATAATGGATATTTGGACAGATCAAAAGCCATGTCCAATTAAATCATCTCCAAAATCATCAAGCATTGTTAAGACATATTATTCAATATTTGAGACATATTCCAAAATTGGATAAGAGACATCTATCAAATTTTTGGTAGAGTTAGTCATAGAGAGTGGTTAGAAGAGTCTTATACATGTGAACCGTTCTTTGTGAAATGAAATTCTACAATTCATGAAATTGATATTGTGAAATTGTGCATATGGACCATGTACCAAATCATAAAATTGTCCACAACAAGTAGTAAAATTGGTTGGAAGTTCAATTGGTTGTCTATATACAATGAGTTTGGTTCATGATTCCAATGAAATTTGTAGAACCTATTGCTAAATAGGTGTCTAAAATCATTAAATTGAATTTGCACTTTTGTTAAGTCATCTTATCAAAGAAGGTGATTTTTTACTTGCTTATTTTCACCAAATGGATAGTGGAATCCATTCTTTATATCAAAGGGGTGTATAAAGAACCCTAAACCTTACATAAATTGAACCTATTTGTTGTTGCTATAGAACACAAATTTAAGTGTCAATAGCCTACATTTGCTTGAATTGTTTTTAGAATTGAAAAAAAATTACACATATTCAAAATATTTAGTGAAAACAAAGAAATGTTGTAATGGGTATTAATTGAAGGTGATTTGTATTTAGAAAAGGTATGTAATTCAATTTACAAATAACAAAGTAAATTCTAGCTATCTAATTGACTCTAAAAAACAATCAAACTAAAACTTGTGGTTTGTCATCTCTCATTCAACACTTCAAAATATCACTTGTGAATCAATATTGAATGAACAAAACATATACCATATCAATGGAAAGAAGAAAAGAATGTTCCGTAAAAAATAAATGGATATTTAATTAATAATCAAAGATACTTAATAATCATCTTCCATGTTTTTAAAAGATAGATCTTATGATCTTTTGTTCAAGGGCATTGGGGACCAAAGATCCCCTTAGCTAAAGTAGTCCTATGAGTTTCACTTATAGGTGGAAAATTTTGGTTGAAAAATATTAGAGTTGATTATTTATCATTAAAGATTAAAATAAAAATGAATTCATATTAATTATCAAAGAATCTAGTTATCTAGGAGAAGTATAAAAATGCAATTAAATTAACCACCTAAATTAGAAGGTGGAGTTTTATATGCATTTTCCCCCAAGTGGATGGACAAAATAAAAAGGATTCCCCTTCAAAACAATGTTTATTGCACTAGTTTAGCAAAATGCTCAAATACCTCCTAGGTGAATGACAAGTGAAAAGTCAGCTTCATCCAATTAATAGTCATCAAGGAAACCTCAAAAAGCATGACGAATGTTTTGAAAACTACACTTCATCCAAATAACAATTATTATTGAAAACTTGAATCAAAGTTTATGACTAACATTTTGAAAAGTGTACTTCATTGAATTACTATTCGTTAGAAAACTTCTTATAATTTTTTTTTATCATACATCTATGAAAAAACAAAAGTACTCAATACAAACCAAATGTGTAGATATTTTGGAGCAATGATAAGCATATATTACGATTATTCAAAAACAATCTCACTATCTCTCATTTGAGTACTTAAAGCATTTCCAATGGTTTGGCTATTGAGCCCACCCTATTGTAGTTTGAATAAAAAGTGAGCAATAAATAGGTGGTCCAACAAAATATTCCCTTTAATATGGCAAAGCTACATTTCTATTGTTGTTTTGCAACTTTGCCAATCACTACTATTCATATTGAAAATAAAATACCGTCAAGATTAATGATGAAATCTTTTCTTCTTTTATATACTAGAGGACTTGCCATTGATTACAAGCTAAAATAGTAACTTATACAAGTATGACACGAAGTGATTCATTCTACAAATCCTAGATTTGATGCTTTACTTAGATTGATACACCACTACACATGATACAAAGAATCCAAGGTTGAAAAATCCCTTCCGCAATAGGGAATACTCCACCTGCCATGAACATCCAACCATGCTCAATTCCAAAAAACTCCACTTAATTCTTAAAGCTCATTTATAGAAGTGAACCCATTAAACCCATTAATTTAATAAGGTAGAAGTGCCTAAAACCAATTTGAACCACAAACCAATCTTGAAAACATGTACAAGATGCAAGTAATCCAAATGTTCTAGTGGCATCAACAATCGGAGTTGGTAATCAAGCATGCTATCGATAACCCCAAGGATTACATAGCATGTGGTTGTTGGTGTCCTAGTCTTTGTCCCTATGTAATGCATCAAGCCAAATTAGTACTACATGGTCCATATTTTCATTATTTAAAGTGGTGAAGAGACTTCAAGATGTAACTGGACACTTGTACTTGAGGATGAACCAACGTCAACAAACTTTTGAGTGCAACTAAGTGGCTTAACTTGTTTTCTACGTGACATTTCTTATCCATAACCCAAAGTCAATGGATGCATGGGTATCATTAAAAAATCCTCAAACCCAAATTCGAAAGTACAATATTGTTGGGCTAAGTGACTATTTTATAAAGTGAATACTTAAAATGCGTACAAAAATAGAGAAAATTATTTACAATACATTGCAAAATTCATGCTTAAAAACTTGTAATATATTTATACAAATTCATAAACTTACAATTCTTTTTTGGAAAATTCATTAAATGTTTTTTATTTTTAATGGATTACTAGTATAAACAACCACATTACCATGAAGATGAAAACAATAACCTATATACAATGGGGGTTACTCTAGCGGTGGAATTCAAAAAGAAACTTGAAACCAGTATGCCTTGTGCCGTTGCCACAATATAACAAAATAATTAAAAAATAATAATACAAATATTTTTCTAAATTTTTAATTCATAAATTTAAAAAGAAATCATATCTTCTATACCACAAATCAAAATGTCATAAAACAACTGTGGGCCATGTGGGCCATAGTGTTTTTTCTTCCCCTCATTGCCTCTGAATTTACCTCTACAAAAAACACTATAATTTTTTTGTTTACAACACATGATAAAATTTGAAATTTTGAATTCATATTTGCAATCGTAGGCCCCAAATTAGTTAAAAGAAGTAAAAAAAAATACAAGAATATGTGACACAAAGTATCCTATGCAAAGGTAAGATTCAACAAAAATTAAGTCATTTTTTAAAGAAAGTGACACGTGTCATCTTGTGAATGGTCTAAAGTGACGTGTCCCCTTAAGAATCTAACATGGAAACTCAATTTCAACACACTCAATTGCCGAATCAAACATTCATGCACGATAGGGGGCATTTCTTTTACATATACCCTCGGCTAAGGCAATAAGGGGGTAATCCTCCTTGGCAGGGCTATATTAGCGAGGAGAGATGTAGCGCATACATTTTTTGGACACAAAATAGGGTTTATTTTTTTACTTACACCCCTGGACTGACTTTGGGGACGAACAAAGGGGCCAGTTCACCTCAACCCCTAGATGGGATGCATAGTTCCCCAAGATCTCACCATAACAAACAAAACAAACAGCCTAACTTGAGGCATGGACATGATATAAAATTTAAAAAAACTTAAAACTTAAAAAACTAAACACTTGCGCAGAAAAGACGTCCATGGAATCATCCTCATCATAACGCCGCAAACCCTAAATTTTAGGTGGCCCTTTTCTTTTCTTTAGGCTGGCTGAGTGATTTTTTAGCATTGCCTGACTTACTTGGCATTCTCTGGAGCTCTCCAGGGAATTGGGTCAGAGCATTTATTATTGGTTTTCGTATTAGAGCTACAGCTACGGGGTGTGCTATTGTAGAGGTAGACTACGGCCGTCGTTGGAGGGAATAATTAGGAGAGCTTTTAGACGGAATAATAAATGCGTCGTTCTAGATGGACCAGCTCATGCAATGCGGCTAGTGCTTCATCCTTAATTAACCCTTATTAATAAAGGACGGACGTGTGACTGTGGAAATCATCCCTTTTCATTACCGTGTGAATCACGGGCTTAAGAAATAGCAAAAACACTCATTGGAAGTCAAAAACAATTGTAGAGGACAAAATTCGAGGATGAATAGTTATACTTTTGTCCTACTACTTGGATTTTTTGTCGTCCATCGGATGCCAAACGTCCTCCTTGATGTTTGAAGGTTATAGGACAAAGATCAGAGTGGATTGACCCCCTCGCTTGTCCTTACCAAGGGTGCATGTAAAAAAAAAGCCCCCTATTTTGGGCCATTCTAGGGTATACTCTCGACCTCCTTAGACTAATTTGGAGTCTTTGATCGCAAAAATGAATTAAAATTTTACAAAAAAATTCATGTGCTGAAAATAAATAATTCCAGGGGTTGCCCACAAGGCCGAGTGAAGGGGTTAGTTCTCCCTAGCCAGGACAAATGGGTGACCTTTGGAAATCATCCCTTTTCATTTCATTACTGTGTGAATTATTAGCTTAACCCTTGAAGTCCTATGGCCATTTCTTTTGTCAACAACCACTCAAAACTACCATTTATGGTGCATTCACCCACGGAAGTTGGAATTTTTTTTTAAAAGAATCTAACCATAGGATCTTGTACTTCACTTGGCCAAGATTGCTTGGCTGAGATCGTGTGGTAAAAATTTCATCGAATTTGACCGTATGGATTGGAATATAATAGTATTCAAAGTTGGACAAAAAGTTTTTTCCTAAGAACATGCTTAGATTGCCCCCCCCCAAAAAAAAAAAAGATTGTCCATAACTTTCTCATAACTAGTCCAAATGGAATGAATCAAAGTTTCAGATGTAGACAAAAACATAATCTTCGAGGGAATTTTTTTTTAAATTAATTTAATTTTTTGACATGAGCGTGATGAGGAAACATGCTACAAGGGTTTTCCGTCACTGATTTCATGCTAGGTAAAGAACTTGTTGCCACCAGGTATTGAACCCACAACCACTTTTTTTTTTTTGAAAGAATCTTTGCAATTTTTTTTGTGTTGCCTGCCGAGTTTAGGCTTTTTGTGGTATAACTTTTGCTCCAAAACCCCAATAGAAATAACAATTATATTTCCATAAGGCTAATCAATTTTTCTATCTTATTAGAAAGTTTCGAAAAGTTTCACCAAAAATTGAGGTTATAAGAACCTACCTGAAATTTAGTTTGTCCCCAAGGGAACAATGGGACTTTAGGGGTTAAGAAATAACAAAAGCATTCATTGGAAGTCAAACAGTTGTAGAAGACCTTTCCTTTTCACAACAAAATTATGAAGATGAATAGTTTGACTTTTGTCCTACTAGAAGGATTCCTTGTCATCCATTGGACACCAAATGTCCTTCTCAATGTTTAAGGGTTCAAAGACAAATGGGTGACCTTGGAAATCATCCCTTTTCATTATTAGCGAATCGTTGGCTTAAGAAATAGCAAAAGCATTCATTGGAAGTCAAACAACTATAAAAGACCTCCTTTATTCACAACAAATTTTTGAGGATGAATAGTTGCACTTCTGTCGTAGTAGAAGGATTCTTTGTCATCCGTCAAACACCAAAAGTCCTCCTCAATGTTTAAGAGTTGATAAGGGTGTCCTCAATGGTCTTTTTGCTACTTTAACATCCATACCTTAAGTTAGGTTGTTTGTTTTGTTTGTTAAAATGAGATCTTCTAAATTGTATGTCCCTTGGTCACATTCTTGATATCTTTGAAAAGCCCTCTGCAAGGAGGTGTGCACAAGTTTTTGTTTTGTGGTGTTTCAACTCACGGTATGAAAGTTATTGGATTTTGAAGTTTTTATGAATTCAAAAATTACTTTTACTTTTATTTTGATTGTGGCAACGGCACAAGGCACACTAGTCCATACCTTAAATTAGGTTGTTTGTTTTGTTTGTTATAATGAGATCTTCTGAATTGTATGTCCCTTAGTCACATTTTTGATACCGTTGAAAAGCCCTCTACGAGGAAGTGTGCACAAGTTTTGTTTTGTGGTGTTCCAACTCAAAGTATGAAAGTTATTGGATTTCGAAGTTTTTCTGATTTCAAAATTTACTTTTACTTTTATTTTGATTGAGGCAACGGCATAAGGCACACTAGTCTATACCTTAAGTTAGGTTGTTTGTTTTGTTTATTATGGTGAGATTTCTTTGATCATGTGTCTCCTAATTGCATCCTTGGTACTATTGGAAAGCCCTTGTAGAGGACAAAGGCACGGTCTTTTTGTTTCATGGTGTTTGGATCTACAATAAAAATATTGAAGTTTGAAGTTTTGATGAGTGAGAAAATTAGAAAATTAACCTAACTTTTCTTTTGATTGTGGCAACAACACAAAGGCACACCAATCTAATCATTAAGTTAGGCTATTTGTGTTGTTTGTTACGGTGAAATCTCTAAAATTGTGCATTCCTCGGTCATGTTTTTGGTACCGTTGAAAAGCCACTAGTGAGGAAGGATGCAAAGTTCTGACTCATGGAAGAAAAGATATTGAATTTCAAAGTTTTTATGAATTAAAAAAATAAAAAATTACTTTTACTTTTAATTTGGTTGTAGCAATAATACAAGGCACATTGGTCCATCCAAAATTAGGTTGTTTGTTTTGATTGGTATGGTGAGATCTCCTAGACCTTGCGTTTGTTGGTTGCATTCTTGGAACCATCGAAAAGTCCTTAGCAAATAGCAATACAAGGGCTTTGTTTCATGGTTTTCCAACTTACAATGTGAAGATTACTGGATTTGAAGTTTTCATGAATCAAAAATTTACTTTTACTTTGGATATGGCAATAGTACATACTTCAATAGTTCATACCTTAAATTAGTCTATTTTTTTTTTTTGGTTTGTTTGTTACATTGAAATCTCCGAGACTATACGTCCCCTGGTTGCGTTCTTGGTACTGAGAAAAAGACTTTAGTGAGGAGGGGATTATGGGCTTTAATTTGTGGTATTTTGACCTATGATGTGAAAGCTATTTAAGTTGGAAGTTTTTATGGATTAAAAAATTTGAAAATTATTTATATTTATATTTTCATTGTGGTAAAGGCATGGGGGCACACTAGTCTATATCTTACGTTAGGCTAAAGTTTTTGTTTTGTTTGTTTTATTTGTTACAATGAAATCTCTTAGACCATGGATTTACCAATTGAGTTCTTGGTACCGTTGAAAAGCCCTTCATGAGGAGGGGTGCATGGGCTTTGCTTCATGGCGTTTGCACCTATAGTGTGAAAGTTATTGAATTAAAAAGTTATGATGAATTTAAAAATTAGAAATTTGTAGTTGGTAAATTAAAAAAATCAAAGTTCATAATGAGGGCCCATCACAGGTAACTCCATGGGCTATGCCATGTGGCCGTTGGCATCAATCCATGTTGTTTTTGTCCTTGGCATAATCGATCTGTATTTTCATTATTTAACCCCTGAAGAACCAAACACCGTTTATTGGCAACATAGTGATTTTGGGTAGCTTATAGATGGAAGTTTTATTTTTTTTCTTTAAAAATTGCACACAATGTGTGCCCAAGGTGTAGCTTTGAGGCACAACAATTTTCATAACTTTTGACTACATGGTTCAAAAGTTATTGCATGATATGTAATTTTCAGTGTTCAACGGGCAACTTGGGTAGCCCAAAAGACTTTTTTTTAAATCACTTTTAGAATAAAATAAAATAAAAATTGGTTTTCTAGCTCAATATATATGTAAAATGCTTTGAATCATTTCATTTTGATTTATGAGATGAAAGTTATGAGGTGATCTGGTTTGCAAATAGTTATGGATTTCTTACTTGAAAATAAACTTTGGAGTCCTTTATTTAACTCAATTTTTTATATTTTTTGAAAAAAATAAAAAGTATATGATGTAGATTGTTTATTAATACATTACCACCGTTGGGATAGGAATTTTTCAATTTTATAATTAAATCCTTAACAATTTGTTGTTTTGAATCACTTTGTATTTCTTTCTACTCACTACTTTTTTCATATATGTAGTGCAATTCCAAATTATCTAAAATTTTCCAAATATGTAGCGAACTTGACTTGAAGAATGAATCCAAAAAGTAACCACCATTTAGGACATTTTTCATACAAATGTGACCTTATGAAGTGCAGGTGACCGTGTTTTCATATGGTAAAAAAAGGATTCTTGTCACTTCAAACGTTAATATCTTGCAATCTACGCGATGAAAAATTCTAAATTTTTTTCCACATCTTTTCAAACTATTTTACTACAAGATCTTACAATTACATGTGTCCAAAGATGTTTTTCATCTAAAATTTGATAATTATAAATGTAAGGGCATAATTGGAGTGTTTTTGGTGAAAACAAGGTCTCTAACCTTAATGTGGTGAAGAGACTTCAAGATGTAACCGGCTACTTGTACTAGCTTGAGGATAAACCAACGTCAAGAAACTTTTAAGTGCAACTAAGTGGCTTGATTTTTATGCGACGGACCTTGCACAAAAAAAACTTATCCAAAGCCCTATTTCAATGGGTGTATGGGTATTATTAAAAAATCCTCAAATCCAAATTCAAAAGTACAATACAATTTAGCCAAGTGACAATTTAGCAAAATGAGTATTCTAAATACATACAAAAATGGTGAAAATCATTTATGATGCATTATAAGGTTCATGCTCAAAAATTTGTAATATATTTATACAAATTAATAAATTTACAATTCTTTATTGAAAAATTCATCAAATGTTTTCAATTTTCAATGGAATACTAGTATAAACAACCATGCTACCATGCAAATGAAAATTAAATAAACTATATATAGTGGAAATTACTCTAGTGAAGAAATTTTGAACCTACAGTGTGAAAGTTATTGAATTCCAAAGTCCACTCGGGAGAAAATGCATGTAAAACTCTACCTTCTAATTCTGGTAGTTCATTTCATTTTTGTACCTCTCCTAGATAATTAGATTCTTTGATTACAAATATGAACTCGTTTAAAAAAAAATGATCTTTAATGAGAAATAATTACTTCTAATATTTTTCACCCAAAATTTTCCACCTCTAAGTGACACTCTTAGGACTACTTTAGCTAAACAGATTTTTGGTCCCCAATGCCCTTGATCAAAAGATTATAAGATCTATTTTTTAAAAACATTGAAGATGATTACTAAGTATCTTTGATTATTAATTAAATACCCATTGATTCACATGGAGCATTCTTTTCTTCTTTCCATTGATATGGTACATGTTCTTTTCATTGAATATTGATTGGCAAGTGAGATTTTGAAGTATTGAATGAGAGATGACAAACCATGAATTTTAGTTTGATTGCTTTTTAGAATCAATTAGATAGCTAGAATTTAGCTTGTTATTTGTAAATTGAACTATACACCTTTTCTAAATAAGAATTACTTTCAATTAGTATCCATCATAACATTTCATTATTTGCATTAAATGTTTTGAATATAAGTCAATTTTTTCAATTCTAAAAACAATTCGAACAAATTTAGGCTATATATATATTATTTATTTATTTATTTTTATTTTTTGTAGCAACAACAAATAAATTCAGTTTATGTAAGGATTAGGGTTCTTTGGACACCCCTTTGATGTAGAGAATGGATTCTACTATCATTTGTTTGATTCAATTTCTCATCTCACTCTTCTTCCTATGAAATGGGTACAAATTTGAAGTGGGATGTGCCAACTATTTTTGAACTAAATAATTTATATAGAGTATGAAGAACTCTATTTGAAGTAAAAAATATATTATTTTTATTGGATTTTATTATAAGTAGTTGGAAGAAGATTCCAATACGTTGTAGCATGTATTATTTGGACACCATATGAATAACTTCTAAATTTGGAAAGTTGATTGTACCATTAGAAGAGTTTTCAGGCCATTGGAAGACCTCAAGGTCTCCGACGTTCCTGGACTTTGGGAATGTCGTAGAACCAGCAGTCTAACCTAGCATAGAGACTGCCAGGTCGGACTGCATTAATGAATTAATTTTAAAATATTTTTATAAATATTTTTATAAAAAAATAAAATAAAATATTTTTTATTTTTTATTTTTTTATTTTTAATAATTAATAAATCAGACTGTCCGGCCATGGTTTGCAGCATGGGGATCCATGGCCAGAAGGTCTCTCATAGGCTTCATTTCTCCCCTAATGTCTTTTGTATATTTTAGTTGTTTAGGAGTTCTCTCTAGTTTTAATTATGAAATCCCTTTGGTGAGCTTGTCAACCAACTCCACACCCATTTTTTGCCCAATAGGTCATTTTCATCTTCATATTAGTTAAGTTGCTAGTAGTTCAATTTTTATTAGTAATTTTGAGATCACAACAAAAATTTCTTTGTATGTACGGTATGCACACCATTAATGGTCACTAATTACACCTTGTAATAGTTATTGATGCCAAACATAAATTATATTTAATTGATTTTATTGGTGGAATCTAAGAGAGGATTTTAATTAAAGTGATTTAGCATGTAGTATTTGGATATTACATGAGTAACTTGTAAATTTGCAAAGTCTTATCTTTGATTGCAGTGTCTTTTATATTTTATAATTCATGTGCCTTTGGTCACTCAAGTTTCTTTTTTGAACTCCTTCATTGGAGGACCCCCATTATATATAGGTTATTCATTTTCATAGTAGTATAGTTTTTTATACTAGTAATCCATTGAAAATTAAAAGCAATATGATGAATATTCCAAAAAAGAAATTTCAAGTTTATGAATTTGTATAAATATATTACAAATTTTTGAGCATGAACTTTGCAATGCATCATAAAACATTTTCACCATTTTTGTATACACTTTGTTTACATTGCAAAATAGTCACTTGGCCAAACAGTATTGTACTTTTGAATTTGGGTTTGAAGATTTTTTAATGATATTTCATGCATCCATTGAGTTTGGGCTCTAGATAAGTTTTCTTTTGCACAAGGCTTGTCGCATAGAAAACAAGCTAAGCCACTGTACTCCAAAGTTTGTTGACGTTGATTCATCCTCAAGTACAAGTTGCCAGTTACATCTTGAAGTCCCTTCACACCTTCAAATAATGAAAATACGGGTCCATTGCACCAAAGATAAGGACTGGGACACCAACGACTACATGGTGCACAATCCTTTGAGTTACTAGTGGCAAGTCACATTAGAAATTCGGAGCTGTGTGATTATACATGTCCTTAAAGCCTTTGAATTGTTTCTATCTACATGTTTTTAATATTGGTTTGTGGTTCATGTTCATTTTAGGCACTTTTGCTTGATGGAATTAATGGATTTGGCTATTTCTATTGGTAAGCTTTAAGGATTGAGTAGAGTTCATGGAATTCACTATAGTTGAAGGTTTATAATGGATGGAGTATTTTTTTTATTGTAGGAGTTGGTTTTTGGAGCCTTGGAATCTTTACATCCCTTAGAGTGTCTCTAGTGGTCGACCAATATAAGCAAAACACCATTTCCAAGATTTGCACTATGAATCTTTTGCATGCCCCAAACTTATAAGATGTTATTTTAGCTTGTAATCAATGGCAAATCTAATAGGCTGTGAAAGTAAAAAAGATTTCATTGATGTTGTTAGTGTATTATCTTCAAAATGAATATTAGCAATTGGCAATGTTGCAAAACAATGGCAAAAATGCACTTGGACAATGCATTTATTGCTCACTTTTTATCCAAATTCTACTAGTCAGAGTAGGCTCAATGACCAAGCCATTAGAAATGCTCTAAGTGCTCAATGAGAGATTGTAAGACTATTTATTTCGAAACATTTGTCATGTTCTTTGAAGCTTCTTTGATGACTATTAACCCCTAAAGGACCATTGTCCCCTCGGGGGACAAAATGGATTTTCGGCAGGTTCCTATGATCTCAATTTTTAGTAAAACATATTAACTTCGTGGGAATATAAATTTTATTTCAATTGGTGCCCGGGAACAAAAGTTATGGCATCTTAAACATAATTTACACGTCACCGGGCAGAAAAATAAATCTACAAAAATTTGAAATTAATTTTTAAATTTTTTTCTTCTTGAAGATCATATTTTTTTCTACATGTGAAGCTTTGATTCATTCCATTTGGATTAGTAATGTGAAAGTTATGAACAATGTTGTTTTTTAGGCAATTTGAGCATCTTCTTGAAAAATTAACTTATAGAATGCAATTTTCACAATTTTTCAAAAAAAAATGTTTAACAAGGTTAAGTTTTCTATTTAGAACAATCTCACCGTTCAGATTATTGTGTTTCAATCCCATTTTAGAGCTATTAGCAATTTAATTTTTCTTTCAATCTTGGACCTACTTCTACTTTACAATATTTTAAAGAATGAAAATCAAGCGTTTTTTTTTTTTTTTTTTTTAATTCTAGACTTTCAACTCAATTCTTCAACACAAAATATATTAAATTCAAGGTCCATGGTGCAATTTTTTTCCGCAAATGGCATTCAAAGTCATTTGAAATTGCAGGCCATTGTTCAAAAAAACTTTCTTTTTTCAACTTTGAATGCTAATATCATCCA
Source organism: Rhytidiadelphus loreus (assembly GCA_947034895.1). NCBI lineage: Eukaryota > Viridiplantae > Streptophyta > Bryopsida > Hypnales > Hylocomiaceae > Rhytidiadelphus > Rhytidiadelphus loreus. Next base: position 19,162,485 of record OX344763.1, read on the forward strand.
ATCTGTACGGTCAAACTCCATTAAATTTTTACCACATGATCCTCAACTAGTAAAGTACAAGATCCTACGGTTAGATTCTAAAAACAAGTGTTTTGTTTTGTTTTCTTGGATGAATGCAGCAAAATTGGCAGTTTTGAGTAGTTTTTGACCGAAAAATGGCCTTAGTCCTGTAGGGGTTAACCCCTAAAACCCAAGGGGTCTAGACAAAACACAAGTGTGTTATAAAATATAAGTTTTAGAAGTTTTTAGAAGTTAGCATCATAAGAAGATAATGTAAAGCATGAAAAGTAGAAAGTATCCATACACTAAAAACTATAAAATTATTTGTAGATTCTCTTCAAATGAATTTTGAAGATAAACTTCAAAAATTTATCAAAAGTACAATTTCTACCTCTAGGATTTGAATTCTTTTTTATTGGTCAAAGTTGTAGTTTCTATTGATTTGTGAACAAATGAATAAGATCTAATAATGAGAACAACTACATTTATCCCAAATGATAAGTTTTTCAACACTAGGCTAATTCTAAATAATTTGTGCTATTTCTCTTATAATTTTAACTTGACCATAGCAATCTTAGTTTTCAATATTCATATTGAAATATGATTTAAAAGTTGAAAAAAGTTGAAGAAAAAAACATTTAAAAAAAGTTTTTCTCTGCCTGAAAATTCTGCCTAAAGTTAGGCAACAACCAAAAAATGGTCGCTTGAGCGCTTAGGGGTTAATTGGATGAATCTAACTTTTTACTTGTCATTCACCTAGAAGGTGGTTGAGCATTTAGCTAAACTAGTGCAATGAGCATTGCGTGAAAGGAAAATTCTTTTAATTTTGTCCATCTACTTGGAGAATATATGCAAGTAGAAATCCACCATCTATTTTATGGTGGTTAATTTTCTCCTTTGATAACATGACTTCACAAAAGTGCAAACACAATTTAATAATTTTCTTGGACTGATGGACATGGTGTTTGTTTAGATTGATGGACCACTCGAGACACTCTAAGGGATGTAAAGATTCCAAGGCTCTAAAAACCATCTCTTTAAATAAAAAAGACTCCATCTACTATAAATATTCAACCATAGTCAATTCCCAAAATTCTACTTAATTCTTAAAGCCCACCCAATAAAAGTAGCTAAATCCATTAATTCCCTAAAGCAAAAGTGCCTAAAATCAACTTGAATCACAAATCAATCTTAAAAACATGTAGATACCAAACATTCAAAGGTCAATAATCACACAACTCTGAACTTCTAACATGACCTGCCACTAATAGCTCCAAGGACTATGCAACAATTTTTTTTTTGGCGATTTGATGCAAAATTGCACCAAAAATTTGGATCTAGCACCAAGCTATAAGAAATTTTTAGTAAAATTTTGGATGAAATCACCAAAAGAACTTCAAGTTCAAGAAAAATCTTGGATGAAATTGCCACATTGTGAATGAAAATAGAATTATAGATATGAAATATCACATTTTCTACCAGTACATGGATGAATGTTGAAACTTAGAGCACTACCGTAACATTTAATATCGTCACTTTTCCATTTCATGGAAAATGAAAAAACAAAACCCGATGTGCACCATGTGGTTGTTGGTGTCCCAATCCTTGTCCTTGGCATAATGGACCCGTATTTCCATTATTTGAAGTTGTGAAGGGACTTCAAGATGTAACCGGCCACTTGTACTTGAGGATGAATCAACGTCACCAAACTTTTGAGTACAATGGCTTAGCTTGTCTTCTACGCAACAGACCTTGCGCAAAATAAAACTTATCTAGAGTCCAAACTCAATGGATGCACGAGGTATCATTAAAAAAATCCTCAGATCTAAATTCAACAGGACAATACTCTTGGGCCAAGTGAATACTCTAAGTACGTACAAAAATGGTGAAAATGATTTATGATGCATTGCAAAGTTCATGCTCAAAACTTTGTAATATATTCATACAAATTCATAAACTTACAATTTTTTTTTGGAAAATTTATCATATTGCTTTTAATTTTCAATGGATTACTAGTATAAAAAACTAAACTAGTATGAAGATGAAAATTAATAACATATATACATTAGAGATTACTCTAATGAGGGAATTCAAAAAAGAAACTTCAATGAGCAAATGCACATAAATTGTAAAATATAGAAGAGACTATTATCAAAGACAAGACTTTGCAAATTTATTTGTTATTAATGTTATATCCAAATACTCCATGCTAAATCACTTTAGAATCCTCTCTCAAATTCCACCAATAAAATCAATTAAATATAATTTATGTTTGGCATCAATAACTATTACGAGGTGTAATTAGTGACCATTAATGGTGTGCATACTGTTTATACAAGGTAAATTTTTTGTTGTGATCTCAAAATTACTAATAAAAATTGAACTACTAGCAACTTAACTAACATGAAGATGAAAATGACCTATTGGGCAAAAAATGGGTGTGGAGTTGGTGGACAAGCCCACCAAAGGGATTTCATAATTAAAACTAGAGAGAGCCCCTAAACAACTAAAATATACAAAAGACTACAATCAACTTTGCACATTTAGAAGTTATTCATACGGTGTCCAAGTAATACATGCTACAACGCATTGGAATCTTCTTCCAACTACTTATAATAAAATCCAATAAGAATAATATATTTTTTACTTCAAATAGAGTTCTTCATATTCTATGTAAATAATTTAGTTTAAAAATAGTTGGCACATCCACTTCAAATTTGTACCCATTTTATAGGAAGTAGAGGGAGATGAGAAATCAAATCAAACAAATGATAGTGGACTCCATTCTCTTCACCAAAGAGGTGCACAAAGAATCTTAAACCTTAGATAAATTGGATTTATTTGTTGTTGCTACAAAACATAAATTTTTCATACATTTGATTGAATTGTTTTTAGAATTGGAAGAAAAAAGACACATGATAGTAAAGAAACTTTATTAAGGATTGTATTTGAAGGTAATTTATGTTTAGGAAAGTAGTTTAATTCAATTTACAAGTAACAAAGTAAATTCTAGCTATCTAATTGATTCGAAAAAACAGTCAAACTAAAACTCGTGGATTGTCATGTCTCATTCAACACCTCAAAATTTCACTTGCAAATCAATATTCAATGAACAAAACATGTACCATATCAATGGAAAGAATAAAAGAATGATCCATGCGAATCAATGGATATTTAATTAATAATCAAAGATATGGAATAATCATCTCCAATGTTTTTAAAAGATAGATCTTATAATCTTTAATTCAAGGGCATTGGGGCTCCAAAATTCCTTTAACTAAAGTAGTCCTATGTATGAGTATCACTTACACTTAGACGTGGAAAATTTGGGATGAATGATATTGGAAGTGATTATTCCTCATTTTAAGAAGATCAATTTTAAAAAAATGAATTCGTATTTGTAACCAAATAACTCAATTAACCAAGAGAAGGACAAAAACGCAATTAAATTAACCATCGTTAAGTAGAGGAGGGACTATTATATGCATTTTTGTATAACTTCAACATTTTATATCACCTCTTTTGGCACTTTGGAAGAAATGAAAAAACAAACCCTGCTAGAGTGTTCTACTAATTTCACAAGCCTTCTAAATTAATTCATGATTCTTCTAAACCAACTTGACAAGTAGTACACCTCAATTTCATGATAGTGAAACTTTAATTATAGCAACTTTATGAACCTTCTAAACCAATTCAATAAGAAAACTTGCAATCTTTGTTATATATTTACCTCAAATGGTTTGATTTTGTGTTGGTTAGGGTTTTAGGTGAGTGATTTGTGAGCAATTCATTTTTTTCCCTAATATTATATGTAGGAGGTGCTATCAAAATGGAAATTTGGATAGATCAAAAACCATGTCCAATTAAATCATCTCCAAAATCATCAAACATTGTTAAGTCACATTATGTAATGTCAATGTACAAACCAATGATTGCAAACATTGTCCAAGGTTGGATAAGTGATTAAGTGACATCAATCCAAATTTTAGTAGAATTAGTTATAGAGAGCTATAAGAAGATTCTTATGCATGTGTACCATTCTTTGTGAAATAAAAATCTACAATTCATGAAATTGATTTTTTCAAATTGTGCATATGGACCATACAAAATCATAAAATTGTCCACAACATGTAGTATGTTTGGTTGAAAATTCAAGTTAAATTGGTTGTAGTATGTTTGGTTCATGATTCCAATGAAATTGGTAAAACCTATTGCTAAATTGGTTTGTAAAATAATTAAATTGAATTTACACTTTTGTAAAGTCATCTTATCAAAGAAGGTGGACTAATACTTGCATATTTTCTCCATATGAATGGACAAAATAAAAATAAATTGCCCCTTTAAGTAATGCTCATTACACTAGTCTAGCTAAATGCACAACCACTTTCTAGGTAAATGACAAGTGACAAGTTAACTTCATCCAATTAACCCCTAAGCAATAATAAGAGACCATAATTTTGTCGTTACCCGACTTTAGGGTAAAACTTAAGGGAGAAGAAAACTTTTTCGGAATTTTTTTTATTCAATTTCTTTTCAATTATTTTAGCAACAACAACTAGATTCAATATATCTAAGATTTAGTATTCTTTGTACACCCATTTGATATAGAGAATGGAGTCCACTATCATTTGTTTGATTCAATTTTTCATCTCACTCTACTTCCTATAAAATGGGTACAAATTTGAAGTGGGATGTGCCAACTATTTTTAAACTAAATAATTTACATAAAGTATAAAGAACTCTATTTCAAGTAAAAAATATATTATTCTTAATGAATTTTATTATAAGTAGGTGGAAGAAGATTCCAATGCGTTGTAGCATGTATTATTTGGACACTATATGAATAACTTCTAAATGTGCAAAGTTGATTGTAGTCTTTTGTATATTTTAGTTGTTTAGGAGCTATCTCTAGTTTTAATTATGAAATCCCTTTGGTGGGCTTGTCCACCAACTCCACGCCCATTTTTTGCCCAATAGGTCATTTTCATCTTCATGTTAGTTAACCCCGAAAGGACCATTGTCCCTTCGGGGGACAAATACGTTTTTGGGCAGGTACCTACGGGCTGAAATTTTCTTCAAATATTTTGAAATTTATTTTGGAGGTAGAAAAGTTGATTAGCTTCGTGGGAATATAATTTTTTTCAAAATTGGTGCCTGGGAACAATAGTTATGACCAAATAAGCTCAAACAAGGGGATGGCGGGCAGCTCGGGCAACCCAAAAAAAATGGAAAAAAATTTGAATTTGAATTTTTCTCATATATTATATTTTTGTCTATCTGAAAATCTTTGATTCATTTCATTCGGATATATTATGAGAAAGTTATGGACATTCTTGTTTTTCGGGCAGTTAGAGCATCTTTTTGGAAAAAAAAACCCTTGTAGGATTCATTTCTGAATGCAATTTTTCAAATTTTTCAATTTTTTTTTCTGTGCATGGTCTGATTTACTTGCTAGAACAATCTCACCATTGGGATTAGTGCATTTTAATTCCATCTAAAATATATGAATATTTTAAATTTTCCTTCTATCTCATACCTACTTCTACTTAATAATTTTTTTCAGAATGATAATTAATTTTTATTTTTATATATTTATTATCTAAACTCTCAACTCAATTCTCCACTGTAAAGATTCAAAGCTCAGAACTCTGTAAAGCAAAAATTTTAAATTAAAAATCTTCAAAGTCAAAAAATCTAGTCCCGCAATGTGCTGAAAAACTTGTTATTTCCACTTTAAACGCAGATATCTTGCAATCTGAGCGGTCAAAAATTCTGAAATTTTTTCCACACACTCTCATACTAGTTAGGTGTAAGATCCTACGGTTGGATATGAAAATAAAACAATTTTCAATTTTTTTACTCCGCGCTATAGATAGGGCAGTTTTGAGTGTTTTCTGGAAGAAAAAGGCCTGGGTCCTTTAGGGGTTCAGTTGCTAGTAGTTCAATTTTTATTAGTAATTTTGAGATCACAACAAAAAATTTACCTTGTATAAACAGTATGCACACCATTAATGGTCACTAATTACACCTCGTAATAGTTATTGATGCCAAACATAAATTATATTTAATTGATTTTATTGGTGGAATTTGAGAGAGGATTCTAAAGTGATTTAGCATGGAGTATTTGGATATAACATTAATAACGAATAAATTTGCAAAGTCTTGTCTTTGATAATAGTCTCTTCTATATTTTACAATTTATGTGCATTTGCTCATTGAAGTTTCTTTTTTGAATTCCCTCATTAGAGTAATCTCTAATGTATATATGTTATTAATTTTCATCTTCATACTAGTTTAGTTTTTTATACTAGTAATCCATTGAAAATTAAAAGCAATATGATAAATTTTCCAAAAAAAAATTGTAAGTTTATGAATTTGTATGAATATATTACAAAGTTTTGAGCATGAACTTTGCAATGCATCATAAATCATTTTCACCATTTTTGTACGTACTTAGAGTATTCACTTGGCCCAAGAGTATTGTCCTGTTGAATTTAGATCTGAGGATTTTTTTAATGATACCTCGTGCATCCATTGAGTTTGGACTCTAGATAAGTTTTATTTTGCGCAAGGTCTGTTGTGTAGAAGACAAGCTAAGCCATTGTACTCAAAAGTTTGGTGACGTTGATTCATCCTCAAGTACAAGTGGCCGGTTACATCTTGAAGTCCCTTCACAACTTCAAATAATGGAAATACGGGTCCATTATGCCAAGGACAAGGATTGGGACACCAACAACCACATGGTGCACATCGGGTTTTGTTTTTTCATTTTCCATGAAATGGAAAAGTGACGATATTAAATGTTACGGTAGTGCTCTAAGTTTCAACATTCATCCATGTACTGGTAGAAAATGTGATATTTCATATCTATAATTCTATTTTCATTCACAATGTGGCAATTTCATCCAAGATTTTTCTTGAACTTGAAGTTCTTTTGGTGATTTCATCCAAAATTTTACTAAAAATTTCTTATAGCTTGGTGCTAGATCCAAATTTTTGGTGCAATTTTGCACCAAATCGCCAAAAAAAAAATTGTTGCATAGTCCTTGGAGCTATTAGTGGCAGGTCATGTTAGAAGTTCAGAGTTGTGTGATTATTGACCTTTGAATGTTTGGTATCTACATGTTTTTAAGATTGATTTGTGATTCAAGTTGATTTTAGGCACTTTTGCTTTAGGGAATTAATGGATTTAGCTACTTTTATTGGGTGGGCTTTAAGAATTAAGTAGAATTTTGGGAATTGACTATGGTTGAATATTTATAGTAGATGGAGTCTTTTTTATTTAAAGAGATGGTTTTTAGAGCCTTGGAATCTTTACATCCCTTAGAGTGTCTCGAGTGGTCCATCAATCTAAACAAACACCATGTCCATCAGTCCAAGAAAATTATTAAATTGTGTTTGCACTTTTGTGAAGTCATGTTATCAAAGGAGAAAATTAACCACCATAAAATAGATGGTGGATTTCTACTTGCATATATTCTCCAAGTAGATGGACAAAATTAAAAGAATTTTCCTTTCACGCAATGCTCATTGCACTAGTTTAGCTAAATGCTCAACCACCTTCTAGGTGAATGACAAGTAAAAAGTTAGATTCATCCAATTAACCCCTAAGCGCTCAAGCGACCATTTTTTGGTTGTTGCCTGACTTTGGGCAAAATTTTCAGGCAGAGAAAAACTTTTTTTAAATGTTTTTTTCTTCAATTATTCTCAAATAAATTATCTTTCAATAGCAATACCCCAACTACATTCTAGTAGAATTTGGATAAAAAGTGAGCAATAAATACATTGTCCAAGTGCATTTTTGCCATTGTTTTGCAACTTTGTCACTTACTAATATTCATTTTGAAGATAATACACTAACAACATTTATGAAATCTTTTTTACTTTTACACACTATTAGATTTGCCATTGGTTACAATCTAAAATAGCAACCTATAAGGGTGGGGCTTGCAAGAGATTCATTTTGCAAATCTTGGTATTAGTGTTTTGCTTAGATTCATGGATCACTAGAGACACTGTAAGGGATGCAAGAATTTCAAGGGTCTAAAAAACAACTCCTTCAATAGAAAATATTCCACCAATTATAAACCTTCAATAGCAATAGATTCCAAAAATTCCATTCAATTTGAGAAACTCTACTCAATATTTAAAGTTCACCAATAGAAGTGGCTAAATCCATTAATTCTATAATGTAGAAGTGCCTAAAATGAACATGAACCACAAACCATTCATAAAACATGTAGCCATAGAAACAATCCAAAGGCTCTAAGGACACCAATAATCATAGAACTTCGAACTCGTAACCTGCCACTAGTAAATCCAAGGACTGTGCACCATGTGGTCGTTGGTGTCCCAGTCCTTGTCTTTGGAGTAATGGATCCGTATTTTCATTATTTGAAGGTGTGAAGGGACTTCAAGATGTAACTGGCCACTTCCACTTGAGGATGAATCAACGTCAAAAAACTTTTGAATACAGTGACTTAGCTTGTTTTCTACGCGATAAGCCTTGCGCAAAAGAGAGCTTATCTAAAGTCCAAACTCAATGGATGCATGAGATGTCATTAAAATATCTTCAAACCCAAATTGAAAAGTACAATATTGGTGGGCCAAGTGACTATTTTGAAGAATAAATATTTGAAGAGCGTATGAAAATGGTGAAAATGATTTATGTTGCATTGCCAAGTTCATGCTAAAAAAATTGTAATATATTTATACAAATTCATGAATTTACAATTCTTTTTTGGAAATTCATCAAATTGCTTTCATTTTTCAATGGATTACTAGTATGAAAAACTAAACTAGTATGAAGATGAAAATTAATAACCTATATACATTGGGGAGGGAATTCAAGAAAGAAACTTGAGTGACCAAACGCACATGAATTGTAAAATATAGAAGAGACTATTATCGAAGACAAGACTTTGCAAATTTATTTGTTATTAATGTTATATCCAAATACTCCATGCTAAATCACTTTAGAATCCTCTCTGAAATTCCACCAATAAAATCAATTAAATATAATTTATGTTTGGCATCAATAACTATTAGTGACCATTAATGGTGTGCATACCATTTATACCAGGATTTTTTTTTGTGATCTCAAAATTACTAATAAAAATTGAACTACTAGCAACTAAACTAACATGAAGATGAAAATGACCTATTGGACAAAAAAAAGGGTGTGAAATTGGGGGACAACCCACTATAAGGAACTCAAAATAAGAATCAAAGTGAGGTCCCAAACATCTAAAATACACAAAAGACTACAATCAACTTTTCAAATGTAGAAGTTATTGATACTATGTCCAAATAATATATGCTATAATGCATTGGAATCCTCTTGCAATTTCCAACAATAAATCCAATAAAAATAATACATATTAGTAATAGTAAGTACTCTCAGTTGTACTAGTGATAATTACCGGTCACAAGGTGTTTTTTTTGGTGGTGATGATCCAAAAGCTAATAATAGCAAAAATGCTAACGTGGAGACGGAAACGACCCATAGGGACGGAAAAAAAGGCGACCCCACCACCACCACTGTGCTTCCGTCGTGATGAGCAGACGCGCCTGAACTGCCGTCTCGTCCGCCTGAATAGCGAGATTTTCCCTTCTTTCTTTTTTGTTCTTGTTGCTGCTTCCCTCGCACATTTTTCGCTTCCATCATCACTCACCCAAGTTCTCATTTCTCCTTTCCAGATTTCAAATCACACCCACCACGCTGAATTTAGGGTTTCAATTTCAAGGACCCAATCGCAGATTTGCACAGGTAGGAACAGAGTTGCTCTTCCACGACAAGGGGATGCTCCTCCATTATTGTGGGGCTTTCGTTTTGGGTTGTGCATCAGTAGTTTGTGAGGTTCGAGGAGTAAGTTAGTTAAGGCGCGCATTCGTTTGAGGCTCATTTTGGCGGCGAACGATGATGCTTTCGTCCTTTCCTTGAGAATTACATACAGAATCAATGGTCGTGATGTGAAGTAGCGCCTTGAGCGTTTCGTGGGTGCATCGTGGTGGATTTTGGTGGATTTTGAAGGAATTGCGAGAGGTTAGGAAGTGTGCTTGGTTTTAGGAGATTTGGAACATAGGATTTCTGCGAGAAGGTTTATTCGTTTCGTTGGTGACACGGTGGACGGGGAGGAGAGGTTATGGAGGTTTGGAGGTTCGCTATTTTTGGTTTCGGGTGTGTTTGAGTGGTTTGTTTGGGTGGGTGAGTGGGTGTGGAAGAAGAAAGTCTGGTCGTTGCTTGGTAGTTTTTTTGGGGGGATGACTTGGAGCTTGTTGTTGTTCGTTCAGTATTTCATAGGCGAGAGAGATGTTGCTTTGTTGAGAGATTCTAGGATCAGAGTGAGCATTTTGCTCTTCCGTTGCAGTGTGTTTGAGATCAGCTAATTTCTTATCCCTGTGGAGATGAGTTTCTGGATTTTGAGTTTGCTGTGGCTTGTGACTTCTGTGTTTGGTGGTTGACGATTGGTACCGCGATTGGTGCTGCTTAGGAGCTTTGGGATGGCGATGAGTTTTGGGTTCTGTCATGTTTCATGAACGAGAGAGCTTTTTGATTGGTTGAGAGATTGTAGGATCAGAGCTTCGATCGTTGCCGTTTTGCTTTTTGCTCTATAAAAGTTTTTGAGATCAGCTGGTTATTGCAGTAGTTCTTAGTTGGAAATTGTACTGTACCTTGCTCCTCCTGTTTTAGTCTCTTGATTGGTGCTAGGACAGGGGATATTACTTCCTGATTGGATACCCTGTCTACTTCTGTACACCATTGCTGACTGTGTAAGCGGTGCAGTTTCTTTGGTTCCGGATTTGTAGTGTTGTAGTACTGCGAGGTCAATTCGGGAGTGCACATTGTGTGTGCTGTAGTGTTGTAATTTGGTATGACAGAAACATTTGACGCTTCGACGTGCGGACATAGGTTTAAGGGTTCGGTTCAGCTCAGTTTACGATTTGGACTCTTCTTGTTGTATAGCTATCCTTAGGGGTTCTCCTTGCTTGGTTTGTTAAACCTGCATAGCAAAGAGATTTGTTCAGCATTCTTGATTTAAGAAGTGATTTCATCGAGCAGAGTATTTAGCTGAGGTAGCTTTGTGTACAGAGATTGACGAAGTTCCTGTTTCCTGTGCAGGTGTAGAATACCTGTTTTTTTTTCTTCTTCTTCTTTACAACGCATCAGATAATCAAGTGATTCTATGCATCAGAGCTGTGCGCTTCCGAAACTAGCAAGCCTACTGGGTCGGGATTCATACGGCTACCGTTATGGCGTGCCTGTGGAGTTGTCAATGATGTTGGTTTCAATGGGGAATTAAAAGCAGAGAATAGCTTTGTAGATGCTTTCTCAGACACAGTGAACATTGAGAGGCCGGGTTCTTCAGAAGAAAGTGTTCTGCTGCAATCCGAGATTTCTTGTGGTGAAATCCACGACGTATACTCGAAGGATGCTCCCATAGTTGTTCACGACATGCCGATCGTGGGCACCTCTTCGTTGGAGAATCAAGTCGGCCCTTCAGTTGCAGATGCTCGGTGGAATTCATTGGCGGAGTCTCTTCAGGAAAGTGCCTTGGGTGTCCATGGATGTGCTTCTGTGAAGAGGGAGAGAAGCCACCAAGAGTTGGAGGAGGCTCGGGCTGAGAAGCGCGTCAAAGTTGAGGGTAACGGTGGTTTGCCTTGCAATTTTGTCAATGGGAATGGTTTGGTTCCTACTGTTCGTCATAGAGGCGTTGAAGAGTATCAGGATGCAAATCCAGGGGTGAATGAGAGAGACGATTTGAGACCATTGGTTCAAGGTACAGGAGTCTCTGTGTCTGCACCGAAGGATACCGATCTTACCGATCTATTGAACGATTTGGATGATACGGGGGACTCGGATCTCGAGGACGACGAGTTTGGAGATGACTCGCATTTGTGGCCCGAGGGTCTCTGTGACGAATGGCTTGGAATTGGTACCATCAGTGGAAATGAAGTTCTGGCTCACATGCCAGAAGCTGAAATTATCGCCAAAGCATTGAATGTTTCGTCGGAACATATGCTCAGAGATGGTGTTAAGGGAACCATGCTGCAAGCTCACTCTTTGGAGGTCAAACCCAGCACCGAAGCACTGGCTTCTTCGTCGGAACAGGGTCAAAGTAATGGTGATGTCAGATCCATGGTGCCAGCTCAGTCTTCGCAGCGTGAGACGATTACCAAAGCACCAGGAATTTTGCCAGAACAGGCTCAAAGTAATGGTGAGATCAGAGCCATGGTGCAAGCTCACTCGTTGCAGCCTGAGACGATTACCAAAGCATTGATAGAACAAGCTCAATGTAATGGTGAAATCGGATCCATGGTGCAATCTCACTCTTCGGAGCCTGAGACGATTTCCAATGCACTGGGTTCTTCGTCTGGACAGGCTCAAAGAATCGGTGATGTCAGATCCATGGTGCAATCTCACTCTTCGGAGCCTGAGACGATTTCCAAAGCACCTGGATTTTTGACAGAAGAGACCCAAAGGGATGGTGAAATCGGATCTACGGTGCAAGCTCAGTCTTCGCAGCCTGAGACGATTACCAAAGCACCGGTATTTTTGACAGAACAGGTTCAAAGAAACGGTGAAATTGGAACGACGGTGCCCGCTCACTCTTTGCAGCCTGAGACTGTGACGGAAGCACTGGGCTTTTCGTCTGAACAGGCTCAAAGGGATGGTGAAACCGAAATCGTGGTGCAAGCTCAAGCTCAAGAGATTGTAATACTGGATTCTGACAGTGATGATGACGACGACGATGGCTTCATCATGTCCGACCACCCAGTGGAGACCTCTCAGGTGAAGAATACTGTGAAGGTAGAGCCAGGTCCAGGAAATCTGGAAAAAAGCATCTCTCAGTTGAATGACGCTGTGAAGATCGAGCCTGAGAGTATAAGACAACCGGAAAGGAGTCATCTGATGGGAAATGCTGTGAAGGTTGAGCCTGAGATTGTAAGACAACCGGAAAGGAGTCATCTGATGGGAAATGCTGTGAAGGTAAAGCCTGAGATTGTAAGACAACCGGAAAGGAGTCATCAGTTGGGAAATACCGTGATGGTAGAGCCTGAGATCCTGATACAACAGGAAAGGAGTCATCAGTTGGGAAATACCGTGAAGGAAGAACCTGAGATCGTAAGACAACCGGAAAAGAGTTCTCAGCTGAGAAATGCCGTGAAGGTAGAGACTGAGAACTTAAGACAACAGGAAAAGAGCTCTGAGTTTGTGCCAAATGAGACTTCTGAGTTTGTGCTAAATGAGACTTCTGAGTCCGTGCCAAATGAGATTTCTGAGTTGGTGCCGAGGGAGAGCTCTCACTTGGCGAGCGTTGTGAATTCGGAGCTCGACAATATGAGACAGGCAGCAGATAGCAGGGGAAGCCATGGTTTCGAAGCTCCCACAATGCAGGGAATGCATCGTCCAGGACAAGAGCTCCGGGGGTTCGTGCTTCAAACCATAGTTCAAGACGGGAAGTTATTGTGGGCTTTAGTTCCACAGAATCCTGACACAACGCTGGGCTCCCCTTATTCTGTTAACCATATGCCTCCAACGCCTCCTCAAGTTAATGGTCTACGTAATAGCCTACCTAATGGTCTGCCATATGGTCTGCCATATGGACTGGGATGTTCTTCAGGCCCTACCCCCAGGAGCATACGAGAATCTTTTTCTTCTTCAGGAGAGCAAGCTGGGCCAAGCCACAGCTGGATCCCTCCCACCACTTCAGCAGATGTGCCTTCTGACAGAGGTAAATGTTGTAAGTTAGATTTCTAAACTCTTTGCTGATTTGCAGTTCCAAGTTTAGTCAGCTTGCTGTGGTGTGAGCTATTCACTTCACTTCTGTTTCATGGTTTCATTTTCCTTTGATGCACTAGGTTGCTGTTGTCTGGTGCAGGGCATGCACAACCATCAGGCATGGGGAATGGCAACCGTGCTAATGCTGGTCAAGCTGTTGTAAGTGTTCCAAGACCTTCTCTACCTGCTGGTGAGCCACTAAGCATTCTTCGTTTTGCATTCTGTGGTTGAAGGGGTAGAGTTGACAATCGAATGCATCTTGCACATCATCGCGTCTTCTCTGAAGCAATTTAGTGGCCAATTCAGAACATCCTTTGTTTTGAGAAATGTCCTTTCATGTTGTTAGGCGATGTTCGAGACGCCGTTGCTTCAAGAGACCAAGCTGGGCCAAGCCATGACTGGACCCCTCCCGACAGTTCGGCAGTTGTGCCTTATCGCTATGGTAAGCGTTTTCTTGTCTTACTCAAGTTCGAGTTGGTAGTCAACATTCCGTTGCTTCCGTTGCTTCCGTTGCTTATCCGTTTGCCTCTGTCTCATCTTGCTCGTCTTTCATGCAGATACTACTGTCAGCACCTCCCGAGTTGATGTTACGCGTGTCCTGCAGCAATACCTTATTTGTATCAACAAAGCTAAAGATGATCGAGCTAGGGCATTAGCTGAGAGGGAGTCCACTTCAGAAGAACCTGCGAAGGAGGGAAACCGAAGAGGGTTGGATAGCCGTCCAGACATTGTGGCATATAACGATATAAAGAGGGCAAATGCGGGGGTGAATCCGGGTGTGAATGTGGGTGACCTTCCTGGCGTTCAAGTTGGTGATACGTTTACTTATCGGCATCAGATGGCTATAGTCGGGTTGCACCGACTTCCTAATGTGGGAATTGACTACGGTCGTCCTCCTCCTGATATGATCCCAACTGCCACAGCTATAGTCATGATGCCTAAGGCCGGCTATGTGGATGATAGGGACTGGGGTGATAGAATTCTTTATACAGGTATGCTACTTCTGTTATGCTGCTTTAGAATGTTATTTAGATCGCGCTTCTAGTTCTTTTGCACTTTTTATATCAGACTGTCGGACTGTTTTAAAATCAACTAGGATTTAACCAAGTTGTTTTGATATGTTGTAGGGCAAGGAGGTCGCCAGAAACGCAATCAACAAGCACCTTTTGTGTGCGATCAAAAACTTACAAAAGGCAACCTTGCATTAGCTAAAAACTTTGAACGGAAGTTGCCGGTTCGGGTGATTCGTGGGCATTTCGGCATTGGCACCAATGGCCCTGGTGTCCTGGGCTACTCATACGATGGCTTGTATACTATTTCAGAATATGAGCTCGGCGATGGCATCAACGGGTTCAAGGTGTATAAATTCCTCATGGAGAGGCTTGAGGATCAGCCACCCATTCCACCTTGTATAGCAGGGTGCACAGCACACGGTTGGAATACTCTTAGGAAAGCGCCAGCGAATGTAGCACCCTTGCAGGCGATGGATCCTACTGTGGACGTGAAGCCGATTTGTATGCAGGACCCTCCTGTGGACGTGAAGCCAATTTTTATGCAGGAACCTCCTGTGGAGATGAAGCAAATTTGTATATAGGGTAGCGCATGGAAGCGTGCGACCAACTGTATTACCATGCAATGTGAGGATTTTGCTACAAATTTTGTTACAAAATCTGCAGATGCATGAGTTGTTGACCCTCAAGAAAACCTTTTCTGAACTTGATTTTTGTAACTCCATTTACCCTTGTGAGGAGAAGCTATGAAACCGTCCGTGTTGAGGCTTCCTTCCGGAAATTTGAACCACCTATATTTGTACATGATTTTTTCATCCTTTTCATCCTTTTAATGTGTGCTTCATATTGGTTTTAAAGTCCAACTCCTTTCAGAGCCACTGCCATCGCTGGCCAACGACTGCAACTTCAAGCTATGGCTTGTGTTTTCATGTGCTGTTTAGTTGGGCTTGGCTCAAAATTTTCCTACCATTTCTTGTGCTAAGGGACCCTAGCTACACAAGGATATGAATTGGGTTGCGTATTCTATTCTAATGGATTTAGGGCATCACAACATTACAAGTGTAAATTTTAACAAACTTAGAAACTTAGGGCGCCACTACATGTAAGGAAATCCAAGAAAAGGTGCTATTGTATTAGGGTAAGGTAATTGTGACTTGTCTTTTAAGCTCAACTATTGTGTTTTTTTAAAAAGAAATTTTTAATAAATATTCTCTTTTAATGAAAGTAGAAAGTGAATTTTTGGGTATTTTTGTTTTTAGCTCTTTGAAAATTTATTGCTCTTTGAAGATGAAAAAATTATAGTTTTTATCATTTTGTATCCCCAAGAATATAATCCCTCTTATCTTGAAATGATTATCTACAATTTTGTTGAGATTTTATATGCCAATTTCATTGATCATATTGTGAAAAGCATAATTAATAAAGTCAATGAAGAACATTGTGTGTGTTCAGTGCAACCTAAATAAAATTAGCCATAAGGAAGTCTCTATATGACCTACTCAAAACTACCTTAAGAAAATGTGATATTGAAAGTGGACAATTATTTGGGGATAGGAGTAGTATATTAAGAGAATGTAGAATTCTCTTTAGTTACGAACATATGCCTTAGAACCTTTAGAAATTCAAGGAAGTTTCTTAGGAAGAAATATAAAGGTAGTTAGGAATTTCTTGAGAAACTTCTTTGATAGAAGTTGCTTGAGAAATAAGTTTCGTTGTTCAAAGCTTCTTGAGAAGCTTCCCATGTAAGTAGATTCTCTAAAAAAGTTTTCTAGCTAGTAGTACATAATAGAGTCAAGGTTGGAGTGATCTTCAATCTTGACAATACATCTTTTGGAGTTCTAGCTTCTTGTATTGTTGTTCATTTATTCTTTTTTAAAATTTAGAATAAAATCTTGTTCTACTATTTTTTGAAGAAGTTTCTTTTGTCTTGTGTCTAATGTATATTTAATACTAGACTACAACAATATTCAATAAAAAAAATTCCGAGTTCAACTCTAAGAGCGGTGCTAAAACCTTTATTTGGATGATTTTAGATATTTTGCTACATTTAACTACTTTTAGAATTTTGAAAGTTTAGAATTAATAATGGTCATCAAGAGAAAAAAAATGATCAAGAGATAATACAAAACATCAAGAAATCAATACAAAACATTGGGAGATCTATGCAAATATCAAGAGATCTATACAAACATCCGTAGATCTCAGGATGTTTTGTCCATAATTCACTAAATAGTCTAGAAGTAGTTAAATGTGGCATTATTGTTCCCTTATTGCCTTTTATTGGTGTTGATAACAAAGCAACCACCTTAAGATAGGCAAACATTGGTGATTTTCCATTCATGCTCCTTCAAGAATACAATTGTATTATGAGTTCTCTTTAAATTTATCATTTTTTTTATTATAGATTTCACATTTTTCACATGTGCTTTAAAAAACTTTGTTAAGTCAAACTTGGAGAAGAATAGTAAAAATAAACTTTAGATTACCTTTTAGGTTCGTGTTAATTTTGGATTTGGATTCAAATTTACAAGCCATTAAATGTAAATGACTCGGCTTGGGATCATTATTATTTTTTAATTCAATAGTATCTATTATAATTTCACAAATCAAGAAGTAATGACTTTGTAGGATATTTAAAGTTGAACATGGAGTATTTAATCTTGAGTGCACAATTGTAAACTCTACATGAAATCAGGTTAGCAACCCAAGACTTATCAATCTTAGCCAATAAAAATTCTTCATTGTTAACATATCTTATTTTTATACTATGCTTTTCATATTGAGATTGAAAAATCTCATTTGAAGCATACTTATGAAAAGACATGCTTGAAAAATAATGAGGACCCTAATGACATTTTGTGAATTGAATAAAACTTTTATGTGCTAGTTTTGAGACATATTTTGATTGTTTGTAATTGTGGAGACTATTCTAAGTCATATTAGAAAAGCTTCAAG
Organism: Rhytidiadelphus loreus; assembly: GCA_947034895.1. Lineage (NCBI taxonomy): Eukaryota > Viridiplantae > Streptophyta > Bryopsida > Hypnales > Hylocomiaceae > Rhytidiadelphus > Rhytidiadelphus loreus. The sequence goes on from OX344763.1 coordinate 19,180,233, forward strand.
GAATATTTCTCATAATCTATACATATAAGATAGAAAATATTGGATTTTTGAAGCATATTTTTAAATGAAAAATGGATGAAATTTCAATGTTTAATGTTTTTAGTACATGTTAAATGTAGAAATGGACAATTTGAATAGAATGAAAAACTGAATATTTTAATTTTTGAAAGCAAGTGTCATTTTATGGCATTGTAATTGCAACTAGAATAACAAAAACAAACTAAGAAATAAAGATTTAGATTTATGTGGCAAGGTATCCATATCTGTAATAAATTGAAGGTGCAAATACATTATGGATGTATATTAAATATTATTTCTCTCCCTCTAAAAACCTCCAAATTAGGCACAATTCGTATCCCACTAAAAAGCTCTATTTATTGATTTCAACCATTGGTTGTATTGAATGACCTCGTGGGAGCAAGTAGCAAGCGATGAAGGAGCATTCTTCTCCTAGCAAACTTAGCCTTGCCCATTGTTGCCACCAACCTTTAAATCATTAGGAATGATGAGTTCAAATATAATACTTTCTATATGGATTTAGGACACTTGAATGACAACGCTTAAGCTGGAGATTTTGCATAGATTTAGGGAATGGATTATAGGTTCTTGAATGCATGTATCACTAGCCCAAAGACTAAAAGTACAATTAATTCCTTATGGGGAAGGATTTTGGAGGTTTTTAAAGGGACAAAAGGTAGTAATATGCATGACAATATATTGATCAATTTTACAATATTTATTTGTAAACCAAATATTATTAGCTTCATGATACATATGTAAATAGGTGGCCCAACAAATTACAAATTCATACATGTACATCTATATTTATAGAAGAATGATTTTCTTTTTGGTCTTATATAATTACTAAATGCCCAAATGTCTACTCTGGGGACATTTGACAATTTGGGTAGGCTTTTGCGATCTCAATTTTTGGCATGATTTTTTGAATTTTTCAAGATAGATCAACAAATTAGCTTCTTGGAAATATAATTTTTTTTTCAATTAGTGTGTAGGAACAAAAGTTATGTCACACAAAGCTCAAAATAGACGAGTAGCAAAAAAAAACTACAAAAATTTGAAACATAATTTTTTTTTAAATTCATTAATATTAGATAATAATTTTATCTACATGGAAAGCTTTGGTTTGTTTCATTTGGATATGTAATGTGAAAGTTATGGAGCATCTTGTTTTTTGAGCAATCGTAGCATCTTCTTGAAAAAGTAAAGTATTTTATTTGTTTATAAACTCAATTTTCACAATTTCCACAAAAAAAAATTCCACAAGGTTTGATTGTTAAAGCAATCTCACCATTGGAATTAGTGTATTTCAATTCCATCTTAGAGCTATTAACAATTTAATTTTTTTTCTTTATCTTGTATCTACTTCTACTTTAAAATATTTAAAGAATGAAAATTACATTATTTTTTATTGCAAGATCTTTTAGTTAGATATGTAGAATTTTTATTTTTTGAAAATTTGTGCTTTTTGCACTAGAAATAATAGTTTTGAGTCTTTTCTTTAATGATTAAAAGACCTCAAGCATAGGGTTTTAAAAAATTGTAACATTTCATTGTCATAATATTGTTCATTTAAGAAAATCTTTGATGTTCCTTGGAATGACCCTTGAGAGACAATGCTTCTTTGAATTTCCAAATGTGGTATTCTAATGTTTTGCTACCATTGGGACTAAGTGAAACATTTTTTTCACACGATAATGGATAATAATTTTTTAGAAGAATGATGGTCTTCCCAATGCTCCAATGATACAAAATTTTACCCTCTAAATTTCATAATTCTCTTGCAAGAAATCCAAGAATGATCTTTTTTCAATAATAAATAAAGATTTTAGAATATACTGTAAATTTTACATAAATATCATTGTCATTATTAATGGCATCATAGTTAGATTAAATCGAGTTATTGTTTTGTAATATTTCAAATTTGAGTTTTTTGTGATAAAAATTAAGAAAATAAAATAAATATTGTCTTTACACCTTAAGACATGGCTTACGACATTGGACTCTAGTTTATTCAAAAATTTGAAATATGCAACAGATTAGCTAAGCAAGAAATGCCTATATAATAAAATGGAAAAAATAAAACAAGAAAAATAATTGTGTTTCTATTTTACTCTTTGTGAAAATTATAAAGTAAGAATTTCGAATAATTTTCCAAGTGGATTTTTATACAGTTTTGGTAGAAAGTATATTTGCTTGTTGAAAATAATAAACATACCTATATGTTTCACAATTTATTCTTATAATTAATGAATGCAATTGAAAATAAATACATAAAGTAGATGAAAATTTTAAATTATGAACCTTTCATTATATTTTATATTAATTTCGACAATCTCTTGTGAATAATTATCAGCGGGTAATTTGAGTGGAATTTTGTATACAAAGAGTTTGATTTTGAATTAATTATGGAATTCTAAAATTACATTGAATTCTAAAAATCTTCCTTCTAATTGATAGAATAATCCCATTATTGCAATATAGATACTTGTCTAAGTCTTCTTTCATTTCTTTTCAAGCATTATGAGTTTGAAAAGTGATGCAATTGAAAATATACCACTAAATAGTACTCCCTCCGTCCCATAATGATCTTCTTGTTGGCTCTAATTTTTTGTCCCAAAATGATCTTCCTATTGCATTTGTGATGTTGCAAATTGGTCAAATTTAATTTTCGATTGTTCTTTACGATCAACAAAACAATTTTGAGGAATAGCTCCCCTTCCATCCATTCAATCATCAATCAAAAGACACGTGAAATGATTCAAGGGGTCAATCAACATTGTTCAATTTTATTTTTTACATCTCTTTGAGTATTGTCTAATTGAAGGAAAAGAAACTTTTGGAGTCAATATTGAGGTCCACACATGGGCTTTGGCTTATTCTAAATGCCCATAAAATTATAACCTCACACTCAACAATTAAATGCCCACTGGTGCTATTTTAAAATGCCCAAAAAATTCTACTTTTCAATAATTTAAAACTACACTTTGAAAAAGGCTTCAAAAGTCAATGTTTGCAGGACACTAAGAGTATACTAAACTCTACCTACCATGCAAAATGGGTCTTTAAAAAATTATTTTTAGCCTTAATCTGGAACATTTTGTCAAACATGAAGATCATTTTGGGACAGAGGGAGTATTGAAATAATAGATGAAATCTGGATTTAAGGAATTTTTAGAATTATGACTTAACTAATTTTACAATATAAATTGAATTGACTCCTCAACCGTAGAATACCAAGACCAAATTTTTCCAATATCAATGTTTAAACACTATAAAATGAAGTAGAACTCTAAATTTATTTTAATTTAATTTTGATCTCATTATAAGACCTTGTAGAGAAAAACTTTAAAATGTTGATCATTTTTGCTAAGTGTTTTTTGGAGTCCCTCACTCCCTCTACACTTCAAAATGGGTTGCTTAGTCTTTTGGGGATTAAAGGTGATAAGAATATAAAAGCTATACATTGACTTTTTAACTAATGGACCTAATACAATTGATATACAATTGAGATTGTAATTTGGAAATTTGCAACATCATATAAGATATTTATCCAAAATACCATGCAAAATTTAGTAATAATCAATAAATAAAAACTCATATGTAAAGTTATCTATAAAAAAATGAAGTCTAGGTCTTTCTTTTCACCTTTGAATTGCAAAAAAGGGTCAAAAGTTTTTGTACCTCAAGAATCAAGATGGTGCTTAAATTTTTTTGATCCTATATTCCTATTTTGCGACTCAGAATTGTGAAGGTGGGACTAGAACCTCAATTTATTGAGAAGACTAAATCCTTAATGTATAGGAAAGACAACTTCTTTTGATTAGAATTCATGCAATCATGTTGGCTTCAAGTTGCATGGATGGAACCCAATGCTTGATATAAGGATAAGACTAGTCAATTAATTTGATTGAAGTGCATACAATCACCATATGTTGTCATTCCAAAAAAGCATCAAGTTGAATTAAAATTCAAATGCAATCTAGAAGAAGAATTAGATGAGGGACCAAATGAAAGATAACATTTTATGACTTCTACTATATTTATATTGTTCTGTACATTTTCATGTGAAGTATATGATAGTTGATAATATTATATGTCATGAAATTGAAAGAATGTTTATCATAAAGTGAACAAAATATGTCACTATCTACCTATTGCGTGTTCATTGTTGACCTAATGCGATGGTGACTCCTTAACTCCTAACTACCTAAGCGACCATATATAGTCAATCTGAAATTTCATGCTCATTTTGCAATGAGCAGTTAAATTCATTTGACTATTTAAAAAAATTTATTTACATTTCTGATGGTTAACTATTGGAGGTCTTCAAACACATACATATGTGTATCATCAGTGAAGAGTAAAGTTAGCCAATTTTACTTCATTTCCTAGCTTTGAGCAAAGCTCGTCAATTTCACTTGATTTGAGATCTAAAAAATTGTACTTATCCATTTGCTTAGAAAATGGCTCCAATGGAAAGTGGAAAGTGTTTCCATGATTTTCACCATTGAAAATTTAAACTTGCAAGTGTTGATTTGAAGTTATTTGCAATTTCTACTTAAAAAAAAATTGCATTTCAACAATTGCAAGGTAGATTGCATAACGAGTTTGATAACTTTTCATGTGAAATTTAAGTTTTTTGAGAGTGCATTTTAGTGTACTAACTCCATTTGTAGTTGTTCATGTCACCTCCCATCCCAAAAAACTTTAACATGCAAATTTCTGAAACATTGTGGAGAGGGGCAGCATACTAAAAATAAAATGCGCACATTTCTCTTGTTATAACCTCACAACTCGTATGCAATTTCCCACTCAAAATTGATATGCATACTAACAAGCAAGCTCTTTAAATATCTATACGGTCAAATTTTGAAAATAAAATAAATTTTGCTTCATTGGAGATAACTATAAGCTCATTCTCTTTTTTCACAAGAAAAAACACACTTGAAAATGCTTATCAAGCACTTGGGGGGGGTAAAACAATGTTTTGGAATCACTAAATCTACAGTTCTACACTACTAATAAACCATCAATGCAATTAATCTCCTTGCAATGCCTCTATCCCAAGAGGACAAAGCTAGTAAATTCTAATATCTACAAAGTGTGATGAAATAAGTAAACTGAGAAAGCAATTGAAAAAGACTCTTACGTCAAAGTGATCCAATACTAAAAGCAAGACAAACCAGACAGTCACCACACAAGGGAATCAGCACAATAGATACCATGTGACAAAACCACAAACTCACCCGAAGAGCATTGCCAACATTCATCCCCAAGATGACTAATAATAAGGTAGGTAGTGCACACCAAGTTGAGAGTACCTAGCTGGCATAGAAACATCAGGTCAACGTTGAAAAATGATTGTGATGTTAATCACAGCAAACCTAAGAAAAACATAAATAGCAAAACAAAAATTATTCGTGATTGAAGAAGTCAGTCCAGAGGTCGCACGTTTAAAACAAAGCATCATCTCTAGAGAATTTTTTGCAATCCGCAATGTTACAGACTAATGGAAAGGGACGTCAATGAAGATCGGGGAGCTAGCATAACCCGTCTACCAGACTGCAATCCATAAGCTCACGAATACCAGGGGAGCCTCTACCGAAAGCTAACATAATTTCCTTCCTCGAGCTACAGATAAGAATAACACTCCATCACAAAACATGCCAGACATCGTACCAGTTGAAGGAACATCGCTGCTAAACATAACAACAGGAAACATAATGAAACATGATGATTTAGAACTAACTTGTTCCACATTGATCACACATCACAAGAACTCATACGAAATTTCAGGCCATGAAACAACTATAGAAATGAGAATCATTTTCTCAACAACATGTCACCAAACCACAGCTTATAAATTGCCACTTCAATCATCATGATATACACAACTATATCAACTCGACTATCCCAAGCTTCGCAAGTTTTCACTCCAACAAGAACAGGCCAGAGAGTCTCGAATTCCCGCACACACACACACACAAAAAAAAAAGAAGAAGAATTGCATCGGCTATCGCCGCGATCGATTTCAAGAGGAAAAACAAAAGAGCACAGCTATGATCGTTCACAAAAACTCTTATCTCACTCATAAGCCATGGTCAAACACGTTTTCCGATCCTAATTCCTCAATGCTCATTCCTTCTCAAAGAAAAACTCGCGGACAATCAAAAACAATGAACGAACATGCAGAAGCGGCGCGGACTTGCTATTCCGATAGATGGCCGGCAATCTCTGTTTCAATGCTTTAGCTAGAGGAGGAGAAATGGGAAGAGCGACTGAGGTTGATGGTGTGAAGTAAGTTACTGCCTGCGTGGATTCTTGGAAATTGGCGTGTCCATTGAGTTCGGCGTGCTCCAGCGCTACCTCCACACTTCGCAACTGCGCCTGGAAATCGCCGCACTCCAGCGACAGGCCTGCCATAGCTCGACAAACGCCATCAAGCTCGTCCGGCTTCGCCTTCCCAGCCAACACTGCCACGGCTCCTGCGCTTAATCGTGTCTGCCGGTAGTGTCACTAAATTTGAATATGGTAATTATCCCTTTAATTTGTTTGGATATTTGCACATTTTTACTTGACTCTTTGTATGAACATTATATAACTTCCATCAATTTTCATCAAATCAATCATATCGAAAGGTCATCTTGAAAGATTCAAAAATTTCTTTGAATAAATGAGAACAAATTATTAGCACTTTTTATATCACTTAGAATATGGATGGTAGAACCTTTGCTTAGGGGATAACAACAATTCTATTCAATACTAAGACAACTACACCTAAAATTGTCCAAATGAGCATTTGAGCATATTTTTAATTGTTGAATTGTCTAATATTTTTGTTGGATCTTGTTGAGAGTTACAAAGAGATATTAGATGTTCTCAGTATGTATTTTTTTGACACTATATGAAAGAATATAGATTTTTAAAGGGCTAGAATGGGTGTTCCTAATTAATATTACTTTTAGATTCAATTGAAGAGAGATCATACATTTTAGGCAAGAACTTGTAGGAATCAATTTTTGAAATGGGTAACAATTAGGTGCACTTAAATTAGAGATATTAGAAAAATCATGGTGTGTTTTGTTTCTTTATCCCAATTCTGGACTTAACCCCTCATGGCCCAACAACTTTTTGACAAAGGAGGTTTTCAACAAATTGTCCCATTTTGAAATTTAGCAATTGATATTATTAGTATATTCTTTTGGAACATCTTCAAAAAATTTAGAATCATTCTAATTATTTTGTATTCTTAATCATGACACCATATTAAACCTTGTATTTTAAAAATTGCTAAAAATACAAATTTGAGATTTTTTTTCTCTAGACCTAGTTTTGTTTGTGCAAAGTAAAGATTAGAAATGTCCAAGATTTTTTTTTTCCATCCCTACTATTCCTTTCATTGGAAAAACATTATGTTTGCTTCTTTTTTCTACTAGACTACATTTCCTAAATAAAAATTTAAATACTTATCACATTGAAATTTTGAAAAGAAAATAATGCAACAAGTATGTCAAATTGTTACTATATAAGATCCTTTTTTACAAAATATTGAGATTTGTTTCACCTTACCAAGAATTTACCATTGGAAATTTGAAGAGGATACATTGTGTCCTCTTGGTCCTTGAGGGGTTAAAAAACAAAAGGTTTGAATTCAAAATGACCCTAAACAACCAATGCAAAAAACTAAAGACCAAATACATTTTAACAATCACTAAAGAGTGAAAATGTCCTTTGCAATTGATTACTTGTTTCAGCTCAAAGGTTGCCAAATAATATTCTAATTTGAAGAAGGGTTGAATTAAATTTTATGAATATATGAGTAGTTGTCATTCCAATAGTATATAAGTGAGTTGAATAAGAATTAGCAAGTGGAATTTAATTAGAAAATGAATTGACTTATCTTTTATGTGGACTAAAGAGGGACTCACAAAGGAGATTGTTATAAATAAGGGTTACAAAACAAAACACACCATGATTTTTCAAATATCTCTATTGCCTTGTTTAAAACATTGTTAAGTAAGACAAAAGACTCACTTTCATAAAAAATCTAAAGTAGAATTCTTTTTAAATTTGAATTTATTTTGTTGACATACAGATTGAAAATTAATAAAACAACTAAATTAAAGAAAATAAGCTTGCATTGACTAGCCAAAAAATGTATCGTTTCTAAAGTGACAAAGCATCTATCACCAATTACAAATGATTCTTCACTAGCTACTTTTTCTTTGTATTAGTAAATAATTTGCTTTTTTTTTTGTATAAACCTCTAAAAGACTCCTAAACTTCCACTATTTGATAATCTAATGTTTTAGTAGGTAAGCGGAAATATCATACAATTTATAGTACTAGTTTGGCCAAGTAGATGAAATGTATTCCATACACAAGAACATCTATGATTGCAATTAAAAATAGAAATAAACTAATTCATCGTTGTTCTCAAAGCTACCAATGACACTAGGTTTCCGGGTCCTATTTTTGTTTGTGTAGAGACCTTGGTGATGGGAATTTTGGATCAATATTGTCAAAAAATTCCTTGGATTTTGGAAAAACAAAATCTTATTTCAATGTCAATATATCAATATTGGAATTTTGGCTGAAGACCATCCCTCACTTGATGAATGGGAGCCCCTTGTTGAAACTCATATTTAGATGATTTTTAGTATTGTTACTATAGACATCTTCATTATAACAACAAATAAGGAGACAACAATTTTTTTAGAATGAAAAGTACTTAGTAAAATCTAGGATTTGCTAAAGAATTCTTTGACAGAAGAGAAATTGCATACTTGCCGAGCTTAGGACATTTCCAACAATACTACTTAATTTTTTCTAAATTTGAATAGTTCATTGAATTAGCAATGATGGAGATTAATTTTGCATTTCTACAATAAGAAACCTTTTGGTTAGTTGGAAGTTATACTCTTTTTGTTGTGAAATGATCTTTTGGCTACTCAAAGATGATCATTTTATTTGTGAAGATTCAATGAATGGATAGCAACTCCCTTGAAATACTTAGAAATGGGTTAAAATAGCAATGCTTTAAGCCTTAATCCCCGCTTTAATCCCTCTCATTTTGTTAAACCAGAAGATCATTTTGGGACAAAGGGAGTAATACCATAATTGCAAATTTCATGTGTAGGGCAAACATATAATTAATTTTTGTGAACCCCCTTGGAGTTTTGACAAATAGTAAGAAGTTGTGCTATAATAAGCATCGATTCCAAGGTATTCCGTGCTTATTATAGCACAACTTCTAGTGCAAGGGTGGAGCATGAGCACAAGGGATAGTGCCATTATAGGCAAATGTCAAAGAATCAAGGCTTCCCACTACATTAAGCATTGGGCAAACCCTCCAAAATTTTGTAGACATCCAAATATTTTTGTGAAATGAACTGAAGTTATTGTGGAAAGGCACTACACTAATAATGATATTTAGAGTTTGCAACATTGATTACAAACCTGAATACTAAATGGCAACAACCATACTAATGTAACAAGCACTAAATGTCAACATGAACAATAATTGTCAATTACATTAATTTTTGGTCGTTGTCAAACTATTATATATGTTCAAATTTAGTATTAGATTTAGTGAAGAAATTATTCATTCACAATTCATAGTAAAGAACTATAATCATGTACACATAGTAGAGGTGTGAGTAGAGGATAGTTGCAAAAAACACTTGCCATTTTTGGCTCAAAATGACCTGAGTACTAGAGCATTATGACTTTTGAAATTATTTTTTCAAATAAATAAAAATATGGATAATTCATAAAGCATTAAAAACAATATGAGTGTAAAATTCAGGCCTAGATAAATTTATCTCTAAAAATTATGCACAAAAAAGGACTGACAGAAAATACCAAGAAAATGGATACTTTGATGTTTGATTTTTAGAAAATAGTAAGAAAATTCAAAAAAATAAACTAAACAAATATTTTTCCTAACTTAAAGATGCTTCTTCTTAACCATTTGTATCTTCAAAAGAAAAAATTATGTTCTCTGCACGTGTATAAGGTAGTGCACTTTGAGCACATATGGAAGGTGGAAACATTAATATTTTTAGACAATCTCTTTGTAGGCTTGTTTTACTTTAGTAGAAGTCTTTGTATCCTAATTTTGACCTTCAAATTTGCATTTTTTGGTTGGAAACAATACTACCCCCCGTCAAATGGCCAAGATGAATATCCAATCATTTTTTTTTAAATAGTAAAATAATTTTTAAATTAAAAAGAAAATTCAATGTCTAAGACTACCACATATACCTTATTTTCAAATTTCATAGAAAACAAACATATGGTGCAAAAGAGTTACGAACAAAAAACTACATGCCAGAAGGCAAAGGGGACAAAAAAAAGGATAAGTGTTTCTTGCAATGACCGTAGAAGGCAAATGGAAAAATAAGATATTGTTAAAGAAACTGGAATACAAATTTAGAACAAACATTATATGAATAGAATGACCATATTCAAGAAAATGAGAATGTGACTAAGTTTAGGATACATGAACCATTTACAAGAAGTCATGTGAAATCAAATGGGATCAATAAAACTTCATATTTACGAACAAGTCAAAAAGAACATAATACATACTTAGGTTGGCCAAGCTGATACATCTTACCCTTGTAAGTATTATTCAAATTTTGCCACAATTTCTTGAAGATGTAGAAATAACTTATTCATAGTCCAAGCTAGTGCCATCAACCACCCATGTCATGGTACAATGTATCATTGCTTTCCTAGAATATGACATATTCTTGCAATTTATTTATATATTTATGCCTTCAATTCTATTAGCATCCAATTGCAAGGATAAATTCTTACCAAGATTGGTAAACTTACTTGGCCACTATCCATTGATCTCCATGAGTTGTGTTCTACCAAACATTTGTTTCAATCAACTTCATTATTTTGGTTTTCTAGCATCTTTGATCTTGGAGATGATAAAAGTATTAGCTGGTTGATAGAAATGTATCAAGCTCAATAGCAATAACTTGAGAATTGTTTATTCTTCAATTCATATCATTTTTGTATGCTAGTATACATTAGCTTGAAATGCATGAGGTTTTGCAAAGTATTTAGGAAATAGAGCTTTGTTTATCCAACCTTTAGGTCTTATACGTTTGGAATGTTGTCTTCCAAACTTCTAATATGATAGCTACTACTTACAATTGTAAAAATGAGCATAGGAACTTCAATCATTGATTGTCGCCTCTAAAGATTCTTATAACCATCGTCATAGAATCTCCACTAGAACTCACTTCTGTTGGCATACTTAACAATGGTGTCTTCTCAAAACCCTTATGTGTAGCCATTGTCCATATTGACAACAAAATGTGTTTCATCAATATTTTCCATAACATTTTCATTGAATAGCCCACTTTGAAAAATCCTTTGTGCAACACACCCAAATGATGTAATTTATGCATTTCTATTTTCTTTATGAGCAATATGCCTTGCTATGACAATAAGACATTGTTGTGGATGTCCATGAATTGTTGGATTCAACTATGACATAGCTTTTTAGTAAATGATCTATTGTCTTTTGGATCCTTAGATTGAACTAGACAAATAGAAGTTGAATTCAATAGTACGAAGAGGAACCAACTTAACTAGCAATTTAGAAAACATTCACACCAACCTATTTTAACCACTCAAATGTACCAAAGAGTTTCGGATAAAGTCACAACACCCACTCCGAGTGTTTGTGACTACGACTAGAAGCAACTTTTATTTGCAATCGCTTTTGCTTCCTTAGACAGCTCCTATTGCATGAAAATGTCATGGACAAGTTCACATTTCTAGCTTTGTTGCAAAATTGGTCTCACAACTTCCACCAACAAAAGGTCCTCGCAACATTCACGCTCTTTTGGCCTTAGAATTGCTCAAGAATAACCCAAATTACACAACCATAAAGCCCCTTAATGCAATTGATGGTCTCATCCTTGAACCATCCAAATAATCACTGAGTTGCGTGTAGCAATAGTTGAAACTTCTTGTAAGTGATGAGGGGTGGGGTCAACATTTAGTCCAAAGTTGTATTTGTGGTATACATTGGTTGTCTGTAAAGGAAAATTGATAATATAAAGGGGCAAGCTATGAATAAGTTTGAATGAATGATGGGACTTGGGTGTGTGTGGGAGTTATCCCATAAGGCATGTAATTGCCATATGTGTGCCTGCGACCGACTATAATAGGGGACTATAATGTGGTATTTCGGTACCGGGGGGCTGAACACGATGAACCTCCCCGGGGCCGGTGGAGATGCTATCAAGTACGGACTCATTATGCCGGGCTGATACAATCAATTGAACGGATGGACAGATTCTTGAACAGAGTCGATGAATAACCGGGTGATCATTACATCCCCATTAGTCCCTACGACTCCTCCCACACCTCGCAGAGTCAAGGACTCGAGGCGCCCTAAAACCAGGGAGCAGCAAGCGTGGAAGCATCCGAACACCCCAGCGCACAGATTACCACTTTCAGGGATTCCTCAACAGACATTTCCAATTGCTCGCTCTCGATCCTCCCATGGATCTCCCAACACCAGGTTTGTTGAATGTTTGGTGACGGAACGGAGCTTGGAGCTGCTTCGATCACTCTCTAACGAGCCTGAGCTATTGCCGCAATTCACAGGTTAGTTATTTTTTCTCTTCCATTACTTGGAAATCTCGATCGGAAATAAACGTGAGCATTGGGAGAGCAATCGGGGGAGCTTTCCTTGGCGATTAGTGCTTTTGTAGAGGCTCCGTGATCTGCCGTGATGGAGTAAGCTCGTGACGATGTTCTGAGAAATATTGAGTCCTAGGAAGACCTAAGAGTGATGCTTTGCAATTAATTCGGATTTGGATTTTATGTGGAGCTGCTTGGAGTGTACTGAGAAATAATTGATTCCTAGGAAGACCTAAAAGGTTGATGCTTGGAATTAATTCCGTGTTGGAGTTTTAGTAGAGCTCCCCTTGGAGTGTACTGAGAAATAATTGATTCCTAGGAAGACCTAAAAGGTTGATGCTTGGAATTAATTCCGTGTTGGAGTTTTAGTAGAGCTCCCCTTGGAGTGTTCTGAGAAATATTGATTCATAGTAAGACCTCATCGTGATGCTTGGAATTAATTCGGTTGTGGATCTTTGGTGGAGCTCCTTGGAGTGTTCTGAGAAAAATATTAAGTTCTAGGGAGACCTAAAGGTGATGCTTGGAATTCATTCGGTTGTGGTTTTTTGGTGGAGCTCCTTGAAGTGTTTGCGATTGATTGTGGAGGAATTTTTGAGCGGGCGTCAATTGATGATTTCGATGTATTTTCGGCGATTTAAGTGTATTGGATAGTGTGTGGTGGTAGGGAGAGGGATTGCCGAAGCTCTGGTTGTGATGGTAGCGATGTAGCGTTTGGTGAGTGAGTGGTGTGGTAGGAGCGTGGATTAGTAGCAATGTGTGGGATATTTTTCCCGAAGAATTACGCTGAATGATTACACAGTGCCGTGATACGTGAGTATTGTCGCAGAATATGCAGCAGCAAGGGGGGAGCCCGGGCTCGCCTCGGTTTCCGAACAACCCTAATAATTTCAACGCTCGACCGCAATTTTCACCTTTTGCTGCTCCTGGTATTCACTGCACTCCCGTTCTTGTGTATGCTATCTGTTGTTTTGTATTCTCTCATATTTTTCATTCGAAGTTTACTTAGGTGTTTCTCGAATGTAATGTGTGAAGAAAGAAATCAAATTGTTATTTAGTCAAATAGACGTGAGATTTCCGCACAGTTGCGGCATGAACTGTCGACTGCAAGCGATTTGTGTGGAGGGTAATTACTGGTCTTGGTTTTTGGATTATAAATTTCGTGAAACCGATTATGCTGTCCACTACAGAGTGTACAATGTCATGTTTTCACGTTATGCATTGTCTTACTCTTGCACAGGTGCAATTCCGAGACCCGGTCCGCCAACATGGCAAGGCGGGCCTCCTCCCGGTCCTCAGTTTCGTCCACATTTACCTGGCCAAGCTCCTGGAGCTCCCAAAACCATAGCGGATGCACTTCAGAATCCCATATCACCAATGCCAACAGGGCCTCCGTCGAGTTATCGGCCGGGAGGCCCCCCCGTTGGATTTCAGGCATCCCAGCCGTCGCCTCTGGTTTCTACCCCACCGTCTTCACCTTTCACCAGGCCCCCGCCTCCTGGAGGTCCGCCTCCGGGAGGTCCTCCCGACGCAGTTCGACCTTCTCCGTCGTTTTCTTCACCTAATTTGACTCCTGGACAAGCACCCCCTCAGGGAATTGGCCAGTTTCGTCCTCCCAGTGGCGGGGGAGGACCTCCACAGGGACCGGGGTATAGCCCTTCGGCGAGATTCTCTGGCTACCCGAGTCCTGCACCAGCGTCCGGAGTGTTCCCTCCACCCCCAGGCGGCAGGCCACCGTTTGGCAATCCCTCGCAGGGTGCTCCACCTCAGGGGCCCCAGTTCGGTCCGCCGTCGGGGCAGACAGCTGCGGTGGGACCACAGTATAATGCAATGCCGCAGTCGCCAAGATCAGCGGGACAACAGTATAATGCTATGCCGCAGTCACCAAGATCAGCGGGGCAACAGTATAATTCTATGCCGCAGTCGCCAAGATCAGCAGGACAACAGTATAATGCTATGCCGCAGTCGCCAAGATTAGCGTCGAGCATTCCCCAGCCTCCTCAGTTTGGGTCGTTGAACCCGCCTCAATATGGAGCCCCTCCGTCGTCGCAGGGCTTTTATGGTGGCCTTGCTCCTCCGCCAATGCCAGGACAATACGGTGACGGGCAAGGCGGGGCGTACAGCCACCCTCCGCCCGCAGGGTCTTACGGTGGGAACTATCAGCAAGTGCAAGGTCTGGTGGAAGACTTCCAATCGCTTGCGTTGGTGCCTGTACAGGGATCACCCGAGAGCACGGTGGACCCCGGCACTCTCCCGAGACCGCTGGAGCGTGTGGACATTCCTGAGGGTGCGAAGGCAGGTGGAAATTTGAACTGCCATTCTCGGTACCTGCGTCTGACTACGAAAGCCATGCCGAACGCTCATTCTTTGGTTTCCCGTTGGCATTTGCCTCTGGGAGCTGTGACTCACCCTCTGGCGGAGCCACCAATTGGGGTACGACACTGGATTTGGTGATGATTTGAGCTTTGATGTTGGATTCATCGACTTACTTGGCTAGCTGCATTGCCGCAGTCGTGTTGCAGTTGTGTGACGGGTATGATTTGTTTGGGGTAGGGAATGGGATACAAGCGGACGTGGTGCTGACTGGTGGTTTCTTGCATTTGCTTCGTTCAGGAGGAGGTTCCAGTGGTGAACTTTGCGGGCCCGATTGTGAGATGTCGACGGTGTCGGACATACATCAATGCTTACGTGATGTTCACGGACGGCGGCCGTCGTTGGCGTTGCAACGTGTGTTCGCTACTGAATGAAGGTTAGTATGGAGCACTGAGGGAAGTTTCGTGGTTTTGGAGGGAGGTGGAGATCGATTTCCATAATGTGAATCTGTCTGTGGAGCTTTCTGTGTACCCATTGCCGATTATAGGTTGTTTTGGGAGTAGGGATGTCGTGCTTCTGACCATTTGAGGGTTTTGCTTGCATCTTTACTGAAGGAAAGCTGTGGTATGCACTGTGCAGTCCCTGTGGATTACTTCAGTCCTTTGGACGAGAATGGAAGGCGTCGAGACGCCGACGACCGACCTGAGCTTTCTTGTGGGAGTGTGGAGTTCGTGGCCTCGACGGAGTATATGGTCCGGCCTCCGATGCCTCCCGTGTACTTCTTTCTGATCGACGTTTCTTTGTCGGCTGTGAAGTCTGGGATGGTGAAGGTAAGCCTTGCGTGCATGGGTTTTGTTGGTCTGGGTTTATTTGATGGGGGTTTGCGTTTTGTGACTGGCAGTGATTATGACAAGGTGTGAGGCACTGAAGGACGGTGTTGTTAATTCGCTGTATTGCGGTACTAGACTTGAGGTTGTTTGAACTTTCGTGTGCTTCTTGGATGCAGCTTGCTGCAGATACTATCAAGGCCTCACTAGACAAGCTTCCGGGGTTCCCGAGGACACAAATCGGGTTTCTGACATTCGACAGCACTCTGCACTTCTACAATTTGAAGGTGTGCACTGAAAGCTGGTCTTGCATGGGAGATGGAATTGTCATGGGGAACGTTCTGTTTATGTATAATGGGTGTAGGAACCCTGGAGACGGTTCTTCTATTACTGTTAGAATCTTTCCTCAAGCTCACTGTGCTAGTGAGTCTGGGGGGTGTCGTATTAACTGTGTGATGGGTACTTTCCTCATTTGTCTCATGTAGCCTTGCAGGGTGTGGTTATGCATTCTTGATGGCTCTGGGATGCTTTTCTGTTGACGATTTGTGGGAAATATGTTTACTTGAGTTTCGGGTTCTTAGGACTACTGGTCTTTGAGCATTCTTGTGGTGTGGTTTTGCTGGCTGGAGCACTGCGAGACGCAGTCATGAATTGTACTTTACTCCTGTTTGGAGGGTTTCATTTTGTCGCATACGCTTTGACTGGGTACAATCGAGTTCAGTCGGAGGATTGTTTTTGAGAACCTAAGGAATGACTGCTGTTTGGGTCGAACAGTCTTCCTTGACGCAACCGCAAATGATGGTGGTTGCGGACCTGGAGGATCCTTTTCTACCACTTCCCGACGATTTGCTGGTGAACCTGTCGGAATCGAGGACGGTTGTGGAAGCCCTGCTGGACAGCCTACCTTCGATGTTTAATAACAATTTGAACATCGAGTCCGCTCTTGGGCCCGCACTGAAGGCGACTTTTATGGTTATGGTACGTACTCTTAGTCATGAGAACGTACGAAGCTGTCGTGGGTTTCTGGATCATGGAACATCATAATGTGTTTCAGCCGTCTGGTTGTGGATCAGCTACTCTGCAAACTGGGTCGTTGTACGTGTTTCAAGGAATGGGTGATAATTTTTTTCAAGTGTCGATTTTTTCGGAGGTGAAGGGATAATTTGGACTCGATCGGTTCTTGCAGAGTCAGCTGGGAGGGAAGTTGCTCCTTTTTCAGAATACTCTGCCTTCTCTTGGATTCGGAAGGCTGAAACTCCGGGGCGATGACCCTCGCATGTACGGAACTGAGAAAGAGCACCACCTTAGGGGTACAGAAGAGCAGTATTACAAGCAAATGGCCGCGGATTTTTCGAAGTATCAGATTGGTGTGAACATTTATGCCTTTAGCGAACGTTATGCTGATGTGGCCTCTCTAGGTGAGACGATGCAACTCTTATCTTGCATAGGGATTGATTTGTTTTGTTCCTCGCGCCGTGGGCTTTTCGGTTCACAGAGGATGTGGATGACGACGAGAACGATTATGAGCAGAGAGAACAGTGAGATCTTGTTGTGTTCTGAGGTAGTTCGAATGGGTGCTATGAAGAAGTCTTAATGTGAAATGGATCCTTGTGAAACAGTAGGCAAGAGAATATTTTGGCGGAGTTCGTGAGATGAATAAAGAATCTGAGTGGGTTTCCTGACGAGTTTGTGTGGTGGCAGGTACTCTAGCAAGATATACAGGTGGGCAAGTATGTTACTATCCTGCCTTCCAGGCTCAGTTGCATGGGGAGAAGTTCAGCTATGACCTGAGTCGAGATCTTACGAGAGAAACGGCATGGGAGGCTGTGATGAGAATACGGTGTGGGAAAGGTAGGTAAAGCAAATGAAGGGCTTGCGATGCCCGGCGACTGATGGTATTGATTACGAGGATGTCTTTAGAACGTGGATGTTGTTGTATCATGCCATGTGTGGTATTTGGGATGGTTCTGCTGAGGATGTGATGGTCTGTCAGTGGCTTCTGGTTGAGGTCAGCATGTGTTACTGTGTGGTTGTGCTCCATATCCTTGTTATAAGGGGGCGCTCACTAGGCATTATTTCTTTGCGGCGACAGGAATCCGGTTCTCGTCATATCACGGGCACTTCATGCTGCGAAGTTCGGACCTGATGGCCCTTCCTGCTGTGGATTGCGACAAGGCATTTGCGATGCAGCTGGTGCTGGAAGACACTTTGTTAACGACGCAGACCGTCTACTTCCAAGTGGCCCTACTGTATCCATCCGCCTGCCGTAGATGTTTGACATTCGCAATGACATTGCAGTGTTATGAGTTGTAATTAGTCGGAGAAACAGTTTGGTTCGCTTTCGGTTTGTAGTTCGGGACTGGTTCTTCCATTTGCGTGGGGGTGCTTGCCAGGACACGGCAAGTCCTTTAAATACTGAGGACTGAGTAGTTGGTGGATAAAATATAGTTTGGAAGTTATGCTACTCTTTCACATGATGGAGATAGTTGAAGAGGTTTGATGTGTGGATAGGGTTGAACTGTTGCTTGTTCTTTGCCATGTTCGTTGCGTGTTATGTTGTACCCTTGACCAGGACGATGGCAGATATACATCGTCAACAGGGGAACGACGAATCAGAGTGCATACGATGGCGACTCCAGTGGTTAACGAGCTTTCAGAACTGTACAGAGCAGCCGACGTAGGAGCTATCGCTAGTCTGATGAGCAGACTCGGTGAGTTTTTATATTTTTATGATCATTGTAGTTGAAGATGAGTGCGGAAACTCTACACAGTGTCCCGATTTCAAGAATAGGTCTTGGTTATTGTTAGTGGTGACGGTGCTGTGGCAGATGTATATCGTACATGGATCGTTGCATGTGCTGTAGGTATGACTGAACATATTGGATTTATTGTAATCTAAGAGGTCATTCGATTTTTGTGACGAGTATGCTCGTTTTTGGTATCTAACTTGGACGGCTTACCGAGTGTTGTTCCCTGTTGGTGGGGTACTTCACACTGGTTCAGGCCGTTACACGGTTTATTTTGATTGAGCTCTTCGTGTGTCGTGTACTCTATTGAATCTGATTGTGACTTTTGTGATTGGTGCAGCCGTCGAGAAGACATATCAGTCAAAACTGGAAGAATCCCGTCAAGCCACTCAACAACGATTGGTTCGGAGCCTGCGCGAGTACCGGAACTTGTTTTCAGTTCAGCACCGGACGAGTAACAGGTTGATATACCCGGAGAGTTTGAAGCTCCTTCCTCTTTACACGCTGGGCATCATCAAGAACCTGGCACTTCGAGGTGGCTTTGGAGAGTGCACCCCCGACGAGAGATCAGCGATGGGATTCGAAATGATGACGATGTCCATTCCGAGATTGCTGAAGTTGCTGTACCCGACACTGCTGCGTCTGGACGAGTACCTAATGCAGGTGATTTTATAGACGCTATAATGAGGGTGATGATAGGAGATTTGTGTCTTGTTGACGATCATGTACCTATCCTTGATGTTTTGGGAAGAAGTCTGATGGGTTGTAGCTGGGCCCATTCTTGTGCGTTTGTTGAGTCGGAGGTCGGTGTTGATTTGTTTGTAGAATGGTGGTGACGCGGATGCATGGTGGGTGTGGTGTTGGTGATGTGCAGGGTCCGCAAGCGGGATTGCCAGCTCGTCTGGCGGAACTGCCCAGTCCTCTGGCGCTTTCTTCAGAGAATCTAGACCCTCGGGGAGCGTATCTACTATCCGATGGGCTGCGATTCGTTTTGTGGTTGGGGAAGGTTCTTCCGGCAGAATTCGTGAAAGATCTGCTGGGACCTGAGGCTGCATTCAGTGCGGATTCCACGAAGGTCGGTGTTACTGTGTGGATGAGAGTTGCAGAGTTTGTGGTGACTATGAAAGTTTGCACGACTCTTGTTTTGAATGATAGAGTTCGGTGGAGGATGAATGATAGATAGAGTTCTCGCATGTGTTTCCTTTTTCAATGAGGTTTAGGTGCTGTTGTGGAGGGTATGCCCGTGGCCTTCCCTTGAATAGTTGTTGCCAGTCCGTTTGGGAGCAACACGATGATGTGGCTCCGAATGTGAGCATGTCCGATACGCAGTTTGCGTGGTGAGGCTATGAGTTAGTGACGAAAGTGGTCAGATGTATTTGTCGGATGGAGTGAATGTGGTGAAGTTGTTTTTGACGATGCTAGTTGTGGGGGTGGGTGGGGGTGACAGATTGCTTTCGTGGAACAGCAGAATATGGCTTCCAAGCGGTTGTTTTCCTGTCTGGACGCGCTCCGGCAAACTTGTCCAGCCGTATATCAGCTTTGCACAGCAGTGAGGCAAGGAGAGCAACCGAGGGAAGGAAGTCTGGTGCTTTCGAATCTAGTTGAGGATCGAACCGCCGGTTCGAGTGGTTATGCGGACTTTGTGGTCCAGACATATCGGCAGGTTTCGCAAAAGTCATAACAGGTGGTTGTAGGTGAGATTCGATATCATTGCAGCAGAGTAGGGTCGGGCGTATTTCCCGACGACGGACTCCAAGCAGCCCGTGTATGTAGCATGTGAATGGCGAGAATGGGAATAGTCTGCCTCGGTGACTGTGTCGGTGTTTTCCAGAGCAGGGCTCGTTTTGGAGGTGCGGTTTGGGGTCTGTTGAGAGTAAGTAATATTTTATTATTCTAGAAGCGGCGTCCGTGGACCCTGATAGCAGGAATAACATGAGCGCTGTGGAGGTGGAGCTGTATGTGTATAAGTGCGTAGGATTTAGGATGATTCAATGAATGAAGCGCGGTTTGATTGGCCACGGCTTCGAAGTTGTCCTTGCTTGCTTACATATTGTGCCCACTGGGTGAGGCGCCTTGTGTAGCGGCAAAGGTGTTAATAAATGATGGATTATGAGCCAGTGATGGACACGATATTGTAGTTGTGGAGTTCTGTGAAGCTGAAGGGGATGCTGATTGGTATGAGTTGATGATTTGTTTGGGAGTTTTGGACATGATGTTTGGATGTGCATGGGTGTTATGGCTGATCGTCCCACTGCATGACGACGAAACCGGAATCTGAACGAGTACTGGATTGTATTAATGGCAGCTGGTGTGTTTGTGAGATGTTTGAAGCTTTTTTCGAAGTTACCGGGAGCCACTCGTTCTTTATTGCTGTTCATCGTAAAATATATGAATCTCGACTTCTCATTCCTCGTACATTCCTCGTACTGTAAATCTCGACTTCTCCAGTGGTTTTCTAGTTTTTTGGAATGACTGACTGAAATGAAGTAGATTTCTAGTATTAATAATGAAACTGATGTTATACGATGTGGTATCAAAATTTATGGCGACTCAGAGAGTGGCCTTTCTTAGTCACCTCCAACTCAGATTTGTTGAAGCAGCTCAATTTTGGACGCTTACCAGTGCAAGGTTGCGAGGATACAACGTGTAATCTAAGAACAAACATATTTATATGTGTGTCACCTACCGTACACTTCAAAGGGAATGTTGCTTGGGAATGTTGTGTTCTAAACTTGTGCGTGCAAATATGCCCTTTCCTGTACGGTGGAAGATTCATGCGTGAACCCAAGAACCTAAATTATGATCACAATTTCTCAGACAAAGCATGCCAACAAATATTCCAAATATCAACTTGTATGTTTGGTTGTTAGTTGTACCTCCAACCCCTCCAATTTTTTGATACGTTCATCTGCCAATTCTTGCTCCAATTCTTTGATTCGATTATTGGCTGCTTTGATTTGTGTATTGGCCACCTCCAACATCATCCGTAAAGGCTTTGTAGCAACCTCCACCTTCTTGTCAATTGAATTCAAGGTCGCCTTCATCTTCAACTCTGCATCTAGGCCTTGAATCTCCGAATTCTTCCACTATGGGATTAGCCCCAAACTAACCTTCTCTTCTTTGAGTTCCACCAAAATTACACCATTCCAATCAAGGAATGGTGGATCCAATCAAGGGAATCCTTGGAACAACTCGAGCAACTAAGTCAATTTCTTGAAGACCTGAAAATTAAACAAACATCAATAGACATTAATACAAAATTTGAAAGTCATTAAATTTAAAAAAAAATACAAAACTACTAAATCAAACTTTAAAACAATAGAAAGTCTTTATAAAAAAAATAAAAAAATCATACTTGAAATATGCAACTTCCACTTATCATAATACTCTATCAAAATGTTGTTAAGAAAAGACAAAGGAATGCATTGATTCGCACTTTCTAGCATCTTGAAGAACCGCACATGTTCTTCCACAAAAATGACTTCAACCAAACCGTCGCTAACCTCTAGACACCAAATTTCTCCTTCGCCTTGGCCTCTTCCTCCTTTGTTGGCTCCGCCTTGTCCCTTTATCCCTTTCTTTCCTTTCTTTTTTGAACTAGACATCTTCATAAGCCTTTACACCAGGGTTTTTTTTTTGGACGTGTGTCCTTGTGCTAGCTTCACTGCAGAGGCCAATTTTGGGGGGGATGAAGCCAAAGAGGTCAGATTTCTGACAATCTGGCAAAATTTCGCCCAAAAAAACCCCCCTGCTTTACACTTTGGAAATGTCAATAATAATTATAAGTTAGTCAAGCGAGAGAACTAGATCCACAATTACCAAAAGAAAGGATTGGTCTATTGAAGCTTCCACAATTGATGGACCGATTGTACAAGAGAACTTTTTGTTTGCCAAACTCTATATATAAGACAAATTTTCCAAGGCTATAAGATCCATACTACCCTTGGTTGTTGTCAACAGGAGCTAGCTACTTGCAAAATTTTGTGACCAATAGAAAGGAGGCCCTCATCCTAAGTTAGATTCCAGAATCGCTACAAATATGAATGATTATCCACAAGCAACTCCAACAATTCTCATTATATTGGCAATACATATACAAATGAGAAGTATGGTGATATGCACAAACTCTTAAGTCACATAGTTTTATAGCAATCTTTAGGTATTGGTATAATTCTATGGAAATACTCTATTGTGCTCCATATTTAGTGTAGACATGGGATGTCTGCAATCTGAACCCAAATCTTATTTTATTTAATGAAATACAATTCATTTCTGACATTTAGAAATTTACGTAATTCTTGAGTCAAGTAGTCACTGCATTGGAGGGACCTACTTGTACTAGCCCAAACCTACCAAATCTAAATATTTCTCAATAACCACAAATTGCAACAATTTGGAATTCTAATACTAAAGAAGCACCTTAGTCAATTCAACAAGGAAACATCTTCCATTCTCCAAACCTCTACCCTACTTCAATCTTAAAAAATATCTAGTTAGACTTTTCTTCAAGACTTGAACCAACTTTGCAAAAATTAAAAAACAAACTCAATGCAAGATAGTTACAATCTCTACAATAGATTCCTCTCCAATAGATTCCAAAATTTCAAGAACAACAATTTCAAAATTAGCACAAGTTGAATTATTACTATGTTTTACTAATTTCCACAAAAACAAGTCCTATAGGGATAATCATTTTGAATAAGGCATCAATTTTGTGCCCTCTCAAATTTATAGCTATTGAGCAACAAATTGCCCAAAAAAACCATTGATCATAAATTTACTTGTCTTCTCTCCACAAACATGACCAACTTCAAACCTCTACAATGGCAACTCACTAACACTAACTCATTTGAGTTGTGGACTAGAGGACCAACTGAAACATGTGCAATTTTAGAGAATTGAGCTCAAATGGACAGGACAATGCCTAGTCATCCCTTGTGATTGATATTACGAAACAAACTTCTAGTTCCCAACTTTTTGCAACTCAAGTAGTTAAAAGTTTGAAAGGATAAATTCTCTGTTGCAGCTTCATGTAGTTCTAAAAAATAAGCTCCCATCCAATCTAATTTGATTTGATTTCAACCAAACCAACTAAACTGATGCTTAATAAGCTCAAAAAGGCAGCAATAAAAAGTTCAATGAATACCTAGCAAAGAAGACAAGGCACAAAAGTACTTAGTAGATATGAAATGACAACCACTAGCAAGACATCGGCACGTGCACACACACTACAACATCACACAAGAAATTTCAAGGAAGCTTGCACCTCTACACAATGGAAAGGAATATCGCTTTAGAAAAGAAATGAAAGAAAATAGGGGCATAAAGGTGGAAGATGAGTCGATGCTTAAAAGCTCGTCCTACAGAATAATTCATCGATAAAACTCTAAAAAAATTGAAAAGGAGAATAGAAACCAAAGAGAGGGACAAAATTCATGTTACAAACCTCCTACAATAGACTCCAATTAAAAACAAAAATATACTTATTAGCAAGAAATTAAACTATAGAGATCAATCAATCTCTAAAGAGCTTTCTCCTCACTTCCAAGCTTTGTCTTATATAATGAAGACTATCAATAGAAGACTATTAGTCTTTAAGATAAAAGACTATTAGTCTTTAAGGTAAAAGACTATTAGTCTTTAAAATAGACTATATAAGATATTTTTTTCTACCTTTAACTTTTTAGTCTTTGTTCTATCTAAAAACATCCACTAAAGTCTTAGTCCTAGTCATATCTTATCCAAATCTTCGTCTTCTACTTGGAGCTATCTAACTCAAAGTTCTAACACACTTGTCTTTATCTAGAAGTTGTTTAACGCTAGTGCACTTGTCATTCAAGTGAAGTTGTTTAACTCCTGTGCATAAATCCATCATTTCAATGCACTTCAATGCACTTGTCATCAAAGTGGAGTTGTCTAAAGCATTGCACAAATCCACCATCTAAAGATATCTATCTCTATACAATCTTTGTTTGTCCACTACACTAATGATGATAAATAGTGTTACCTACACTAATTGATTTAAAAGAGCTATAAGTTTTTACTATTGATAAATATTTTTACCAACTATAGGTGTAAAGTTCTCCCACTTAAAATGATATTAGGATCTATACACTTAGTAAAAATATTCATCAAAAGTAAAAACTTATAGCATTTATAAAATAGTTAGTATGGCTAACACTATTTATCATCATTAGTGTAGTGCACATTTCATCCATCAATACATTCATCCACCAAATGTTGTGACAGTTTCCAACTCAAGTTCTCATGCCCGTTAAGGTAGTATGTTGTTAAATGGCACATGACCTTAAAGCGCCATCTGGAAGGTTTGTACATTTCGAATTTCAGTTATGTACCTATTTGGATGGAGCGCTTTCAGAAATGAACTTTGACCCTTAATAACTTTTGCATACAATATCCAAATGTGGCGTTCTTTGGTGTGTTGGAACCTCCTTTCACTTGCCAACATGAATATGTGAAAATTTGACCAGTTTCATAATAACAACTAGGCTCAGTAGTAAAAAGTGACGTTTTTGGGTGTACCCACCTTATGTGTATTCTATAAGCATA
The DNA here is from genome assembly GCA_947034895.1 of Rhytidiadelphus loreus. Classification (NCBI taxonomy): domain Eukaryota; kingdom Viridiplantae; phylum Streptophyta; class Bryopsida; order Hypnales; family Hylocomiaceae; genus Rhytidiadelphus; species Rhytidiadelphus loreus. The sequence continues at coordinate 19,205,383 of OX344763.1, forward strand.
GGGCATTTGAATGTTATCATCATCCATATGAAGCAAATTACCGATATAAACTTGCAACCCAGATGATCATATACTGAATACATGTATTTAATATTCCTGTAAAAATTAATGTATTTACTTGTACTCACTATCTTCAGAAAGCAAAATTCAAATAAGATACATATGCATTTTCATATGTGAAGTTCAAAATATGCGTGTACATATGATCCATTCGGTAAAATGGTCGAACTTCTTATTTGAGCTAAATTTAGCCTTTTAAATTGTGTTCAAACAAAAACCTTATATCATTGTGAGAAATTTCAATTTGTTTCATGAAAAATTGTAATTGTAATTATTTTTGTTGCAAAAATTGAATATAAATAAGTAAAAAACTAGCAAAAAACAATCCAAAAGATTTAAAATTTTTACAAGAGGTACAAAATAGAAATAGAGATTAGTATGAAAAAATTTCAATTGGTTATTTTACTTTTTACACCCAAAACAACCACAACAAAGACCTTGAAGTCAAATTTGATTATCAAACCAAATTTATCCTAGGTGTAAAAATTTTTGATATTTTTTGCTAGTGTAAGAATGCATTTTCTATTTCTATTTCTTTTTTCAATAATTCTAATGGACAAATCAAATTATTGTAATTTTGTAAAGCTAAAGGTGGAAATCAAATTATATCAAATATAATATATATTAAAATAATCTATAACTTTTACCATAAATGAAGGGTAGAATGAGAAGTATAAATTTATAATTTAAATTTAAAATAAATTTTATAAAAAGAAAATATGAATGAAAAACAAACCGTATTGTGTTATTTGGATTCTAACACATGGAGCTTTCAATTGCAATAATTCTTTCAAATTTTGACATTTTTCAAAATTATGAAATGGAATAAAAAAAAAAACTTGTCAAGCTTCATTTTCTTAGTTTAAATCAAATTCAAAAAGTAGTTATTTTGAAAGTTGCAATCGAGGTTGACCAAAGCGCATTTACTTTTTGGATGCGTGGACCTTTAAGGGTTAAGCAATACAACATATTTGTTGTATGAGTATGGTGAGGGGAATAATTTTTTTTGTTTATAGAAATAGATTTTAGAGTGATTTTATATTTTTTATATTTTTTTCTTCAAAAGAAAAATTACTATGAATTTTTTTCCGTGAAGACTCCATTTAACCTATTTTCATTATATAGTATTTTCAACCATAGGTTGATTACAAATGCAACCATACTTCAATGTAGGTGATAATTGTAGCTTCCAATGTACATCTTATGATCATTGTATGCTTTCAATGTACACCTCCCCAACATTTGTGCTATGTGAACTTCAACAGTTTAGGTTCTAATAGTCATATTCACTAATTATAATACACCTTGAGGGATAGGTAACTACCAATGGATATGAACAAGTTCAAAGGTTTCCAATCTCACACTAAGTATTTGTTCCAATCTCCCTCTAAAGGAGAGCATAATTATAGCATACAATTCTCCAATGAATAATTTCTCAAGACATATATCAAAGGTGAAAAGTTGATCAAACCCAATTCTTTAATTCCTCAAAAAAAAATTCAATCACATAATACAAATCTATCTATTTTGTACTTATATGCCTATTTACTACTATTAGACTAATTAAATTTTCAAATTTTTTTATTGACATTAAAGTAAAAATATTTGGATACGATATGCAAAAGTTATGAAGGGTCAAAGTGTTTTTAGATGTTCTAAAATCGTTTCTTTAGCATATGTATATATTGATTTTGGAGGTGTACGTACAATGATGATGGTGGTTTTAGGCAAGGTGCAATTTTGGATGTACCTACCTTAATCCCAGAAAGACACTATGGACACTTAGTCTCTGATGGATGACTTCACTTGAGACTATAGTATAGAAAAAAAAATTCATCCAATTTCTTTTTTAAGCTACTTGAAATACATTTTCAATGAATATTATTTGCAAATATCCTCATTATGGTATTATTGACTTTTCTAAAGAGGACAACTTGTTAGTAGTGTATTTTGGCCATTTCTTGCTATTTTTTCTTGATGTGAAATTTGGCCATAAAAAGAATATTTTTTGAATTTTGAGTCCAACTATTAGAATGAAGCTTATCAAATGTGGTTTCTACTCTAATTGAAAATTTTGAAAAAATTTATAGATTTCAATATTTTATAGCAATATGAACTTTGGTCCTATAACCATGGTTTGTTGATCTTCTAATTTTAGAGTGACACAATAATTTTGGCTTACACTGTGATGTTATAAACTATAGTGTGCATCTATGATGAAAATTTCTGATTTTTTGAGTATATTTTGTATTTGATATGAATTTTCAAAGCAATTTCAATTTTTCCAAAAAGATTTGAAAATTTTATGACTTGTAGTAGATATGTGATTTCATCTCTAAAAAATAAATATAAATTACTATATTCATATCTAGTTGCAAAATGGCAACAAACATAGTGATGGACAATGAGGCTTGAAATCAATGGTCATAGGTCCATCCTTCTTGGTTTTAACCCATAAATGCCATTCCAAACGTTTTGTTTTTGGTGAATGATAGAGAATCCTTTTGTGTAGCACAAAATTGCAACTATTCATCCTTGGAATTTTCAATTTTGTTGTTAAAAAGGGAGGTCTTCTACAATAGTTTGACTTCTAATGAGTGCTTTTAGGCCAATGATTCCCACAATATCCAAATGGATGATTTCCACAATCACTAGTCTATCCTTTAAGTGTTTTAGGAAGCCTTGGAAGGCCAAGCATAGTGGATGGCATTTGTGTGTTGGAGGTCCTCGGATTAAATTCACATTACTATACATCCTATAGGAAAACCATGTAAGCCCAACACTTTTTGTTTGCTGAACAAGATCAATTAATCTTTAAAGGCCAAATTGGTCACCATGGAAATTATCCTTTTGAGGTTTGTACTGTGTGAATCTTTGGAGGTCAAACTACTGTGTGAGACCTCTTCTTTCCACATAAAATTTTAAGGTTGAACAATTGCACTTTTGTCTTATATAAAAGAATTCTCTGTGATCCATTGGACAATAACCATCCATTGCATTCTTTAAGGGTTAACCCTTAAACCACTAGAAGAAAAACACGTCTGGCCCAACCAACTACTATGCAACTAGTGCCCTATGCAACTGTCATGCAACTAGTTTCCTCTCTATTTGCACCAAATCTAATGTAGTTGTTTTGTGTCATTGTTTTACAACATTCATTCATTGTTTTAGTTGCAAAGTAGTCATTCTGTAGTTGCAAAAAAAGACTAGGAAACAACTAGTGTCCTATGCAACTATTATGCAACTGTAAAATGACCATAGTTGTTTCCTAGTTGTCCGCTAGTTGTTTCTTAGTTGCACTCTAGTTGTTTCCTAGTTGCTTTCAAAGTTCATTCCCATTCGTGTTATATCAATTGACCCATATCAATTGTAAAGAGTACCATTAGATTGAACATATAAGACTTGTAAGTTGTTATAGTCTTATGTAATGAATTCTTTTGATAGAATTCTAAGATTTCTATAATTTGTGGGTTTCTACAATTTGTAGATTTTGTATATAAGAATTTAAAAAATAATTAAAATTCAAGAAATTTTATAATCTAGGAAATTGAATTTTGAAATCTAGGAAGAAGGTAGATCTGAAATTTTGAAATCTAGGAAGAGGGTAGATTTGAAAATTTGAAATCTAGAAAAAGGTAGATTTGAAATTCAAAAATCTAAGAAAAAGGTAGTTCTGAAATTCTAAAATCTAGAAAGGAGGTAGATCTGAAAATTTGAAATCTACAAATCATTGAGATTTATATTTTAAAATTTACAAATCTACAAGTTGCAAGCAAGTTGCAAACAAGTTGCACACAAGGATGAAGTTCTTTGTATGGTGTCGGATGACAAAAAACCTTGCAACTAGACTGCAACTAATGCGACTTGTCCATTGCAACTACGGACTCTACATTGTCACCTAGTTGCAAACGTCCTATGCAACTACAAAATGAGTTGCATACTGTAGTTGCAAAACCCCTCATTTTCTTCTAGTGAACGCTCCAACATCGATTTTCTAAACAATGAACAAGAGGGCTTCAAGATGCTGTTTTGTCCAACTAACTTTTCATTCATCCAATGTAACACTTGAATCTTGAAAAGACAACCTTCCTTAACCCCCAAACGTCAAAGACTATGTTTTCACCAAAATTGCTCCAAAACTGCCCTTGCATTTACAAGAACGAAATTTTACAAAAAAAACATTTTTAGAACCATGTAAACGTAGGATCTTGTAGTACAATGGTTTGAGAATATGTGGAAAAAATTTCAGAATTTTCCACCGTGTAGATTGTAAGATATTAACGTTTGAGGTGACAAAAATCCTATATTTTACCCTGTGAAAATACGGGCAGTTGCACTTCAAGGTCACATTTGTATGAAAAAATGTCCAAAATGGTGGTTACTCTTTGGATTCATTCTTTAAGTGAAGTTGGCTACATGCTTGAAAAAATTTAGATCATTTGGATTTGTACAACATATAGGAAAAAAATAGTAAGTAGAAAGAAGTAGAGAATGATTTATAGAATTGAAAAATGCCAATCCCAATGGTTGTAATGTTGTAATAAACAATATACACCTAATGTTTTTATTTTTTTCCAAAAATATTTAAAACTGAATTAAATTAAGAACTTCAAAGTTTATTTTCGAGTAGAGATTCCATAACTACCTACAAACTAATCCAAATTAAAATTCCTCATAACTTTTGATTCATTGATCAAAATGGAATGATTCAAAGCTTACCACATATATAAAAATCTAGAGAATCAATTTCAAAATTTTAATTTTTTTTAAAAGTGATTTTCAAAGAAGTTTTTTTTTCCTGCCCGGGCTGCCTAGGCTGCCCTCTGAACACTGAAAATTACATATCATGCAATAACTTTTGAACCATGTAGTCAAAAGTTATGAAAATTGTTGGGCCTTAACTCGAGAGTGACAAAGAGGACAGAAAGTGTCCTCATACAATTTAAGGTCCAGTTCAAAGTGCTGTAACTTTTGCATCCAAGGTCCAAATTCAATAAAACTTGTTGTGAATGTTGCGTTCTCCCCTCTAGTTTGTATGGTAAAATTTTCAGATCAATACAAGATTTTTTTATTTTTTGGAAGCCAATCGAAGTTCACAACTTCAATTTGAGTTCACCAAACTGCATTTTAGGGCTGCAACTTCGGGGCCTTGTATCTCCTTCATCCATTGCTCATTTTCAATAAAAAAATTTGAATTTTGTTCCCCTTGAAGTAAAGTTATTGTGGTAAAGTTTTCATGTCAATCCAAGTTGTTTTGAATGTTTGGGACCAATTCGAAGTTCAAAAGCCTGCCATTTTTGGAATATAGTGAACTTTGGCGGCTTGTTTCTTCTTCATACAAAGTTTATTTTCAATAATATTTTTTGGAAAAGTTGCGTATACTAGTCTAGTTTGTGTGGCTAAAATTTCATGTTAATCCAAGAATTAATGAGTGACTGAGAAGCATTCTAGTAGAAGGAGGTTCACCTTTAGATGTGTTTTTTGCAATTTTTTCTTGTTGATTTTTGACAATTCAAAGCCATTTTGTAGACACATTGAGTTAATTGAATGAATTTTTTTCTTCACCAATGTGTTTGTATACTAGTTTTGAATCATTTTGTAGTGTAAAGTTTTTACATTTGAGTAGGTTTAGAAATCAAATTTCACCTCCAAATGTGTTTTTGGGAAAATTTCAGCACCCATTTTCAACACTAAAACATTATGATCTTGCAATCTATGTGGCCAAATGACTTCAAATTTTCTACATGTCCTCTACAACATGTACACTACAAGATTGTATGGTTGAGATTTGTATAACTTGAAGACATTTAGATCCATAAAGCTTCAAAAGCAATGATGTTTTTGAACCCCATAAATTGAATGTCACTTTGGGGTTAAGCGTGTTCTTCTCTTGAATACTAGAACTATGGACATATCCACTTTACTTTATGTTTGAGTCATTGCAATTGATGCCTCTTTTTAGATTCTTCCTCTAAACCAATTCTAAGATGATGTTTTAAATTGTAGAAATTGCATCTTGGAATACCTCTATTTCAAGTTCACTGAAAGACTTCTAAAACGAATTTTTCCTTTTCATGTCTTCAAAGTATTGAATGGTTGAATCACACATCTTATTCTTCCTTTCTAAAGCTGTAAAATAAGCCTCTTGAAGGCATATCCATTCATTTGAGAGAAAGTCAAGGTAATTCTCATCTAAAGCCCTATGGCTCTAGAAAGTGGGTAATGTTTAAGTCTATCATTATTGACAATGACGATGGCATCTCAAATGGAGGGAGCTATGATGGTTGTGTCTCAAGTAGGAGAAACTGCAATAGAAGTAGCTCACATTAGAGAAGAATTGGGGTCTCAACATGTCTAGTACTTTTGGCTTGGAAATTATTTTTTTGGTTTGTATAAAAGGGGAGGTTTCATTTGTGGTGTCCTTGCTACACGTTTCCATCAATTCCACAGCCCAATAGCATGTTGTTGGTACTTGCCGAGTTGGCAACAATACTCGCATGCCCAGCCTAGGTGGCAACGGCTGCTCATCCCTCTCATGTACTAGCAGAGTTTGTGTTGGCATGTTGCCACTGCAAACAATGAGGAGAGTCAATTTGTTTAGTATATTCAAAGCACTATTTTAATACAACGATTTCGGCTTGTACCATGCTCTAACTAAAAGCATGTAGACATTGAACTTGGTTCACTTTGTTAATTGTTAAATAGGATTGTAATAGCATCATACAATATGAGTACAATTATGAGGGTTGCTAAGTTCTAAATCATTTGTTTGGAAACCCTGTCCACGTTGTATACAACCATATTGGATTTAATTTGGAATTTTTGTTGTACCTTTCTGGATGTTAGCCCATTTCCAATTTGGTTCTCCTCTAATGATTGAGGACAACTGTGATGGAAGTGTCTCTAATGGGGGAAGTTGTGATGGAGGCATTTCAAATAGGGCAGCTATAATGGAGGCACCTCAAATAGAGGGCAGTTGCGATGTTGGTCTCTTTGATGTAGGTAAGTATATTACCTAGTGTTGGCATTTTGTTTCCTATAAATCGCACTTGCCTCTTGAACAGATGGCTCTAATCTATAGACTTTGTCTAATCCTACTCCTTTTTTTTTGGTATGTTTAAGAAATGATCTTGTAACAACATTGCCAAATGTGTCCTAGTATTGGGATAGTCTTGCAAAAGCCTCAATCACACAAAACTCTACGGTATCTCTAGGAAAATGGTACACTTATCCACTTTTTTGAATCAAGCAGACTTAGCACCACAGTGTTTGGTTCAGATGGCCAATAAGTAATGGATGGCAACCCAATACTTGTTCATTGTGTGCCATCAGGAATGACTGGAAAAGAACATGTGATGAATTGTGCAGGTATTGCAAGTGAAGTGAAGGCAGTTGAGGAGGAGGCCAATGAGGGAGAGGCATGTGAGGAGAGAACTTATAGGGACCATGGCTAAAGTTTTGTAACGTAAAGAAGAGATGCCACATGAAGACGAAGCTTTGGTGCCCCTTCTATGCACTCCAAGTTTGGGAGGATACATGAAAACTTGGACTCTATCTCTAATTGTCCTTGGAAAAATTCTCATATGTGCATTTGTGCTTGGTCTTATAGATTGTAGCAATATCTTTGCATTTGTGCTTGGTGTTGTAGGCGGTGGTGCCTTCTCAAGACTTGTAGGTGGTATTGTATTGTCCATGTTAGTTGTGTTATTTTCTTCAATGTTGTAGGTAGGTATGTCTTAAATGCAAACACGTAATACTTTAAATTACTAAATGCATTTTTTGTTAAAAATAAAATAAAAACTTGTAAGCCCCCTTGGTTTGACCATGAGCATTCAAACTGAGCTTATCAACATTTTATCTGAGTTCCCATTGTTTGGATTTAGGCCCTAGGATTCAACAATTTGGGTCCCAACTTTCAAATTGAGCTCCCAATGTTCCGAATTGGGCTCCCAGATAGCACCTTCAAGTCTTCCAAAATCCTAAATTAATTCAATCCACAATGACATAAATTACAAACCTCATTTATCACATCAACTACTATGAAACAACATTTTTGCAAACTCATGTAAGCAAATCATAGTTAATACTAATTCTTCTCAAAAGATGCAATTTACAAAAGTATCCGAACTATAAACTATATATTGATGGAAAGCATCCATACTTGATGTCAAATGATCCACACAATAATGACAACAAAATGTATTAATGGGATTTAAAACTTCCAGAAAGATTAGGGTGGATAAAGAATCTAGTTCAATAGATGGCTTGCCTCTCAAATCCTTTTAAAGTAGACTTCCCTTCACATCAATTCTCAATCTTTCAAATTTTGTTGATAAATATTAGTTAGTGCAATGGAAGACTCAACTATATGAGTGTGATTTATAAATCATAGTTGACAACTTTTGTTTGAAATTCATCATTAATTCATTTTCTAAGTATATTATGACATCTAAGCACATTTAGACTACCCCTTGTCTTCATGGGATTAAATTTTGTTTCTTTTTATTTCTAAAAATGTTCAAATATATCTTCTAAGCATACCTTCATACATCACAAAGTCTTTACGCACTAATGACTATTGATAGACTTAGTGTATTTTCAAAATGTTCATGAGCTCCCACTAAAAAAATCATTGTGTTAGTACCAAAACAACACCATAATGATCATCATAGATACAATATTGTCTTAATACTATAGTTGTAGGGTAGTTTTGGTAGAAAATATTTTTTTAAATAGATGCCAAGAAAACACTTTACGGAATATTTTATGTTTAGCTCATGTGGAATCTTGTTTCCATAAATAATTAAATATTTGATAAACATATATTGATTTTGCCTTTGCTTATGATATACATTATACTCATACAACTTTAGTACTAAAATCAAAGTAAATTTGACTATAAAAAGAATTTTTTTTAGTTCTAAAATTCACTTAAATTTATATATGAGTGAATTTTATAACAATTTCTATAATTATATATGAAATTAGATTTTGAAATATAGAATAATGGAGTCAATTAATTTCATTTTTTTCTCTTAAGATGCAAGTTGCAATGAATAGTGGTGTTGCAAACTTTAACCCCTAAAGTCCCATTGTCCCTACAGGGGACAAAATGGATTTTGGGCAAACTCCTATAGTCTCAATATTCATCATGATATTTTAAAACTTTCTATAAAGATAGAAAAAACATATTAACTTTGTGAGATTATAATTTATATTTAATAAGTGCCCATGAAGAAAAAGTTATGAAACCATAATTTAGTTTATTATATTTTGAGAAGGCATTTTTTTTTTTTTGAAATTGCCACAATTTCAACTCTGAACACCTATTGTCTATGCAAAATTCATTCTTGCCAATGCTCACAAAAGATGTGAAACAAATCTCTCCTCTTTCTATAATTAATGTGAAAATATGGATGTTGACTTACAATTTTTGGGGATTCCATTACTTGGTATTAATTAGTACTATAATTCCACTACTTGATGAGTTCTTTGATATTGCTTCAACTTGATCCTAACTTTCTACAAACATGAAGGAAATGAAATTGCCAACAACTCTAAATTTGCAATTTAGGCAATCTTTTTTTTTTTTTTTTTTTTCTTCCATCATTTCATTTACACTGCAATAATATATTTTTGTCTCACATATTGTTAAGTTGATGACTAATTGAAATTTTCAATTGGTAATGCAAGGGGATCACAAGATAACCCAAGAGGTTGGTGTTTGTGGACGATGGTTTCAAAAGTGTAGGATTTAAAATGGAAGTTGCTCCATTAGAACAATTGTTTCCACTCATTTAAGGTAGGTACACCCAAATATGCCACTGACCTTAAAGCACCATCTTCACTATGTGTACATTTTCAAAATCAGTTCTGTACCTATGTGGAAGAAACGCTTTTAGAATCAAACTTTGTTCCTTAATAACTTTTGCATAAAGCATCCAAATGCCACGTTCTCTGGTGCGTTGGAATCTCCTTTCACTTGCCAACAAGGACATGTGAAAATCTGACCAGTCTAATAACTGTAGATAGGCTCAGTAGCAAAAAGTGGCGGTTTAGGGTGTACCTACCTTGATATGTACTTGTGTCTTCTACTTTCATATAATTTTGGAGTGATCATAGGTAGTGGAGTCATAGTATCATTAGTAGAGTCATAGTGTTTGTAGAAATTGCGGTATAGTGTACTTTGATGTATACTTTCATTATTGACTAATAAGAAATCCTCAGCACCGAAAAAATATTTTGCAATTAACATTGCAGTATATTGTACTGGTGCTTATTGAATCACATAAGCACCAAATTTTGTGGAACAAACAACTTGACTTAAGAAGATGTCGCAAATAGTTACCTGAAGAACACACACGGTTACTTCTATTTCCTTGACATGAATGAGAGTGGCGACCAGACTACTGAGCTGGCCCAGCAGGCGTCGATTCCACTTGGACTTTGTCTTTGTCAGAGATAGATAACTTGCGTGGCCGGATTGCGTAGAAGCTATCCAAGTCGATCCCTTGCAAAATATGCTTCAAACTTGTCAAGTAGGATGTATGGCCATCCACTATGTCCGTTAAGTCCACCTGCAAATCACAAGTACTTTCAGAGCACTAGCAAAGCAATGCGTACAATTTCATAACATTCGTGACCCTATAGTCTGTTGTAGGACCCTTTTTATGTGAGAATATTTGGGGAGATTTTTTATAATATTATGAGAAAAACTTCGCTTCAAGTCATTGAAAGTTTAGATCTTGACAAGTCGAGTAACCAACAACTGGATGTTCAACACCTGACAAGCTCTTTAGATGACAACGTGAACCAATTTAGTATTAAGTTACTCCAGGAGGCTTTTTCAATGAGTGTCACTTGGAAACATTCTTCACCATGCTTTATTAATTATTGTTGATTCAGTAAAATAACAGTAAAAGTAACCTACACAAGGAGGATTTTCTGCACGTTTCTAATAGAACTTATAGACTGGTATGGACAAACCATGAATAATTAGGAAATGGTTCATTATAATTGACCAAAATGAGGTGTCGCTCAACATACATTCGAGCGTCTCTGAAAATGAAGAACTAATAGCCATGCTACATCATTGTTGTCTCAGTAAAATAACAGTAAAGCTAATGCACAGTGAGGGTTTTCCCCATTTTGTAATTCAAGTATAGAAGAGCATACAGACATGTCATGGAAACTATGGAAACTGTTCATTATGGTTCATTATATTTCACTATGTATTCTGGAACCAAAATGAGGTATTACTCAACAACCGAGTAACAAATCAGAAGAAAATGAAGCACTTACATTCTCTATTCCTGGGACGTCCACTGCATCAAGTCCTGCGAGCCGGTTTGTCCTGAAGCTGCATTCCATAAACAGTCTCAGCTTGCAAGTCATCAATTAAAGATCGATGTTGTGGAGTTGTCACAAGAAAAAGGACACAGACAACAAAGCCCCCAAATTGATAGTAATACTAATGTGCAACAAAGCATGCCAATTACTTATCATGGAGGAATACTCGTCTTCTTGGAGTTTTAAATTTTTTAAATTCAGTGAGAACTTGCATGATATCAATTGGCACTTGACTCCTCAATTTCTCAACTCCAAGGCCCCTCTTTGAATTAATGGTGTATTCTATGATTACTTCCTTTTAAAACACACAATAGCTTTTCCAAAATGGATCCTTACTTAGCTCGATAGACCACCCCAAGGACCCAGTCGTTCTTGGAAAAGCCATTCACGAACCGTCCTGCAACCACCTGGAAGGAAAAAAGAGAGCAAAATTTGAATGATGTTAGATTTGTCCTTCAACTCATAGAGGTTTCAACATTATTTCAATGAAAATTGGCAACCTTTCTTGGTCTCTAATTTATTGAACAATTTAAGATTTATTTGAACCATTTTACTAACATATGGTTGACCCCTCCCTGTTGACACAATTTAAGTAAAACTTTGTTCTAAACTCAAAATGATATGGCAACTGAAAACTGAAACATTTAAAAGGATGTGAGGTGAACTGGAATATCATAACCTTGCGAGCTGACTCCCATTTAGCTTTATCCAATGTTTGTGGAGCTCCTAAAAGGATCACCCGCTCAACAATGCCAATTCCTGCAAATCTCAAGGTTAGGAAGTACACAAGATCTTGTAAACAAAAATTAAAAATTAAAATAATCCCAAGTGGGATTGCTCCACCACATTTCTTTGATAGTACAACAAAGGTGCTTAAACAAAAGGAATGTGGTCATATGGAGTTTGTAACACTATGACAATATAGTCTTGCATGAAAAAAGTGACATCAAGGAGAGCATAAAAATTGAAGGGATCAAGAAGGTAATCTTAAATAGTTTTAACACTTCTTGAACACCTTATTATCAAAGGTATATGCAACTTCTTATGACATAACAAGCATGAACTTGGTGCTTCTTTCTCTAAAGTTTGATGAGAGAAAGCAAGATGCGACATTAGAGATGGTGATAATGAAGAAGTTCAGTTGTACTTTGTAAGTGTTTATGGGAGTTCACCTTCATCCCCATGCTTGGCCAACTCTTCTAAGCATATAAATATTATTCGGGCACCTAAAGCAAATCCTGTGAGTGTCACAGGTCTGTACAAACATCATACAATCAACAACATTTAGTGTGGCTACATTAAACTATTTGGGCAATAAAAAAAAAAAAAATTTAAATAGTTTTGGACACTCATTTTAAAGTGTCAAAAAAAGTATTGAAAACAACGCATATTTTTGGTAGTGGGAATCCGTTTGGAAGATGTGGAAATTAAACAGAGTTGAATAAAGAGAGACAAATACCCACCGCTTGCCTTGATGACCCTCAAGCAAGATTGAGGCTAGAAGCTTCCCAGCTTTCTCCGATCTACTCATATGCAAACAATGATTATCTTGACAATTGCTACACAGATTCTAAGTGATATTAGTTAGTAGAGCAATTGACTCTTCCTGTAAGCGAGTCTCAAGACCAAAGTTCTTTTTTTGTGCTAAATAGTCATTGATCTTCAAGAATCAAGAATGCACAAAACCCATCATTGTTCTTCTAATCTAGGATGAAATAGAACATACAAGAAGGGATACAAGAGAGAAGACATCTTGTGCACTAACCATATTATAAGGTACAATGTACCCAACAACATACTACTAAACAAACTATTGATGGACCACAAAAAACTTATGAGAACACTTCTCTCACTAAACATCTTACTTATAAACCCTAAACTTCATGAACTTCCAATTCAATGTCTAGTTGACATTTTGAGCATGGGTGACATTAGTAGTCATCAAGATTGGACACTAGAGTTCGTTTTCAAATTCTGAGTTTCACATGTGTCACTTTACAAGGAAAAGCCAAGGTTGAAGCTTTGGCATCTCAAAAGACCCAAGCCTCAAGTTGCACCATAAAAAGGTGGAACAAGGGGAAGTGACAAGAGATAGAGAAAGACCCAAACCCAGAAGCTGCTCAAAATCTTTCATGGTTTTTGTGAAACCCCAATTTTTTCAAAAAGTATAGACTTTCCTCAAAAGTAGCTAGTAGCTAGTATTCACAAAACCACATCCAAATCCAAAGTCTTGTCTTCACGACCACTATTAGTAAGGGTTGTGAACATTTAGTGTACGTGGATAGTGATTAGTGCTTATCAATTTATATTTATTTATACTAAAAAAACATTGTTAGTATAGTGATGTCACCTGTTTAGGGCCATTCCCCACTTGCCATCAATGACGTTTGTTGCACCAAGAGCCAGAAGTGGGGTTGCCATAGCGGTGACAAGGCCACCTAAGACCGTGTACATGGCTCCTTGCTTGATCGCCTGTTGCGTCGCCTCTACAAACAGCCAAACTAAATCAAACAATTCAGCAGTCATTCTTCTGTCAAGGGTGAAAAATGCCACTCACACAAACATTATTGACTCTTTAAAGACAAAGAATCCACCCATGTTGCAAACTGCATAACATTTTGGAAGAGTTTTGTACAAAAAATTTCCTTCAATGTCAATGTGTGAACTTGCATAACTTCTGCATACATTACTCAAACCCCCATTCTCTGGACGTCACCTGAGCTTGCCACAATTTTCCTTTCAGAAGCCAAAATATCAGACCTCTCACTTGCACGCAATCAAGGTTGTAAGTGAAATTTGCTTGGAAATCAAGTTCGTCCTACCTTAATTGATTTAGCAGAAAGGGTGCAGGGTTACTTAACTTGTCTTGAGCGTGTCCTGTATGGCAGTACTTACTGCAAAAACAACCTCCGACTCCCAACGCAACGCATATCTGCATTAATGGAAGTGGCTGGGGCATGAAATCTACAAACACTGCAAACAGCCTAGTTGCAGAAAAGCAGTAGAAACGAGAGTTGTGGATCTTTAGAATTGTTATAAGCTTAGGTGGTTGTAAAACCTCTCTGAATCGCCATCAGGAGCTTCCCAGGGTTGGACAAAGTCGTCTGGTTCAAAGGCAAGGCCTGACACCACTATGTCCACTGCCAATCGCTGCAATCAAAGAACCATTGACGAGTTTAGAGCCAACAGGGGAGGCAGGGGAGGCTGCTCCCTTGTAAATTTTGATAGCAAGTGAGATAGAAAGGTGTTTATGGGAACCTATGAAATAAAACAAAATTCTTGAAATACTTTCATATAAAGTGTGTCATACCCCTTGTTGATGATTGCTTCCCAATTGCACAAACTCAAATTCATCAATGTCCCCAGTCCGTCGTGCCATCTTCTTTCCTGACAGTCCAGCTCCTGCAGCTGTTCATTCAGAAAAAACAATCAAGTTCAGACTTAAAACATCAACCGAACATGGCCATTCCAGCAGGCTCTCAACAACAAAAGATTATCAATTAAAATGCAGCCCACTCGTTCAGTTACCTCCAAAAGAAGCGGCCACGGCAGCAGACCCAATAGCACCGGACCCAGCCACTGCAGCAGCAGCTGTGAGTCCACCTGCCCCGAGAACTGGCACAGCCACGGCAACTGCCTCCAGTCCTGCCGCTATCGCTGGAGCTGCTAGACCTGGAAGCGCATCCCAAGTCGATCAGAATATCAATTAAGGTATGATGCTCTTACTTGGTGGTAAGAGCGGAGTTTGAGAGGATCTTTCGATCGCTTTCAGATTCGATTCAATCGGTTAACAACAACATTAACACCAAGTGCAAACATACCTTTGTTGACATAACATTCTTGAGGAGGGTATCTCTGTCCTAGCTCATGTAAGTGAATAAGCGTCAATTTCATTAAATCGTGGAAATTCCTGAGGTTGGCACTTTTCATGGCGAGCAATCTGAAACGTAAATCTATTCTAGTCCAAGTTTTTAGAGTTTTATTCAGTTGAGTATCACAATTTTGGTGCTCTAAATCACGACATGACAAAATTGACTGTAACATGCTTCCTTCAATTCTACCAGGGACTTTGAAATTCAAAATCCCTACAGGAAGAGCCGAGGAAATAGCAACACTGGGTGTAGTAGATTTGGGTTTCAAGTGCATTCTATGGCTCACTTGCTGTAAGGAACGAATTTAAGGTACACCTTTGAATTGGATTCACTTTGCTAACACCTCTCCTAGCATCAAGTGCAAACATTCCTTTTCACTTTCCTGTGTTCCCCCTGTCGTGGAACTTTGCCTTCATACTTCGTCACTCTTGTGACAAATTTTGTGCAAGGTAAGCATCACTTGAAATACATTGCCACAAATTTCCGGAGTTTAGGGTATTAGGGATTAAGGTATAGGGTATAGGAATTAGGGTTCAGGGTGCAGAGCTCAGTAACAGTACCTCCAGTGACGAAGAGCAATGCTCCCCCAGTGGCAGCAGCAGCTCCAATGATCCCCCCCCTTTTCCACTTCTTCCACTTGCTCTTCTTCTTCTTCTTCCCCTCCTTCTGTCCCTCCTTCTCCAGCTCCTTCTCCGCCGCCATCGCCATGTACGCCACCATGAGCTCCATAGCCGACACAGCAGCCCACTCCACGTCCAACCAAAGGGACAGCAAACGGAGCGACACGCGATGGCGAGCGTCGTAGCCCGACTTCACTGCACCAAGCCCTTTAAGCTCCTCCGGGTGGCCTCCTTCAGGGTCAGACACGCAGGCTGCCAAGAGCGTGTAGAGAAGGGCCACTTTCCGGGGTTGGGAAACAGCTTGGGCGTCCTTCAATCCCAAGCTACTGTCATTGCTCAGTTGCTCCATCTGGGAGCTTGGCTTTGATGCACTGTCGTTGGGGATCGTCGACTCTGGGGACACAGTTCAATGGGCACGCTTAAACCCTAAACTCTTAACCATGATTTATTGGAAGAAATTTCACACAGTTCAATGAGCGCCCTAAACCCTCACCCGTAAACCTTGATTAATTGGAAGAAATTTCGTGCACTTAAACCTCTCTAATTCGAGAATGACATTGATATTCTAGAATGTCATCCGCAATTGTTGAACTATCACTGGCTATAGCGTACTTTGTTGCACATTCAAACTATGATATTGTGAAAGATTTTGGGACTCCAGGTGGTAAGACTAAAGGGGTTTGAGTGTAGTAATTTGATCTCTAGGACTCTTTGTTCCATTTGTGAAGTGTTGCAGATGCAACCCTGGGAAACTTTGATTTGGGGTGATGATAAAAGAATACCTCGATGGCACTAACTTCGAATCGTGAAACGAATACCTAGTCGCGACACATCCAAGACCCTTATTCAGTTTGATTCTAAGTCTTGGTGCCACCATGTTCAATGTCATAATGAGGAGTTCCTGAAACAAGATTTGAAAAAACAAATATTGGGAACCTGTTTCAACCAAACAAGAGGTTGAGACAACATCCCAATTTTGTTCATCTGATGTTCTTCTGTTACAAATGTTACAATACCGGGGATTGCACAGAGCTCATGCCCTGTAGCATGATTTGAAACTTAGGAATTCGATTATCTAACGAAATTCATTGCCACAGATTATACTACCTTGCTTCTGTTTGGCGCTCTCGACCGCAGCATCCACAGCTTTGGCCAGTGATGCCTGGTCTTCCTCCAGTTTCTGCGACTCTTCGTCCTCTTCCAGCAAGAGCTTCAAGAACTGCACGTGCAAGAGGTATCAGTTTCCACTTGGGTTGACTTAGGTACCACACGCATCCAAACTTCTAAGCCTACTGGCTTTCAAAAGGTTAGGATCAAGTCCGCAGTTCCAACAGTGAGTTCGGTGAGAGAATCACCGATGAAATGTGATGTTTAGCTTCCTTGGAGACAGAATTGGATTCAAGACCAGCCCACTCCTTTTCATCAATGCCCAAATATCTGCATCCAGTCACAATTAACGCCGATTGAAATTCGTGAACGTTACAAACTCATATTGTGATCAAACCCCACCCTTAATTTCAAAGCCCGCTCTGTCAATGGCAGCCCCATCAAAAAGGAAGCGTAAAGAACTAGGTCAAGGTCCTCATGGGACAAAAGGAGTAGTCCAAGCTGAAGGTGCTTGTTCTCATGCTGTCCAGTGCCCTAATAACTTACCCCATGTGAAGAACAATATGCCAAAATTTACAGAAAGAAATCTAATATGCAGTGCAGTCCATGAAGCAGAATCCACTAACATAATTCACATTCACTTCAAGGGATCAGATTCACTCAGACCACAAACAAAAAATTTGCAAAAGCTTTTCACGGACGATACAAGCTAGTATGGAGGGATCGAGAGTACCTGAACACATGGCGAAGTAGGCCACTGTTGGGGAGGCTCCATGAAACCAAAGCTCCTCCATCTTGTTCAGCTGGAGGATCGATGACGGGAGGGTAACCGAATCCTTGTGTGGAGTACCGTTGCTGCAGCTGCGCTTGACCCAGTGCCAACGCAAATAATCCCCCCGCGGCGTATCGATGCTTGCCACTCAGCTCCGCGGACGCCATAGCCGAGCCCTACTTGGAGTTAATTTCGCTGCAATGGATTGCAACAACAACAAGGGCTCAATCAGAATTAACTGGGAAACACGATCGAGGTTCACAGTACGGTTCTACTAAAGTCGATCTACTTCGTTCCTGCTCGTGCTTTGTAACAACTACACGAAGACGTGAGGGTCAGAGCCACGGCTAAAAACGGAGCAAGCTGGAATGATGGGCACTGTATTTGATCAAGATGATCTCCGATCGAGACAGTAATATGTATTCTAAAGCTTATGAATGCTCTACTCTACAAGGGTAGAACATCGATCCTCGACTGTAAGTTAACTTAACACTAGTACTGATAAACATGGATGTAAGCTTCTCAGCTTCACGGACGCCATAGCCGAGTCTTACCAGGAGGTTCACTGCGATGGATTGCAACAAGCGCTCAATTGATCAGAACTGGGAAACACGTGATGGTGCGTAGAATGGAGCAAGAATGATTGGCACTGTGTTGATCAAGATCACCTCCGAGACAATTATACATATTCCGATCCACCCTGAAGCTTTACATATGCTTCTCCACTCTATCCTACAGGATAGCTAACGAGAACGTCTGTCTCTCCTTGAGTTTACTACAACACTAGAACTACTGATGAATTAGAAATGCAGGGAATGAAGTCAATGAACAAGAAGCTGTGCTAGCTATAACTTAAGGCTGAAACTGAAGGGTACGTACGTGGTAGCTTCAAAACACTAGATAAGTTATGAGAAACTTTCTCACTTCAATATTGTAAGCTTAAGCTTACCTTTGAATGAGTTGTTGCAACGGCGGACAGAGCCAACTTAGAATCCACATTTGTTGGAGTGGTTTTGTTGCAGATTTGCAAAAAGAGGAACGAAAATTGTGGTAACTGAAGGGAACTAAACCATGGATATCATTTTTATGGATAATTTCACATTTTTTTGACCTGGTAGGAGTAAGATTACTACCGTAGCGACACATCTTTCGTTATCTATTTTGATTTTCATAATTTTATTATAAATTAGGTCAGCGTTATCAGTCGTAATGATCATCGAGGTGCTCCTAATAAGCGTGAGTTAAATTTTTTCTGTGACGAAGTCAAGGAGAAGTTGAAGTTGGCACCTTGGGAAATGAATCGGTGATCGTTGGGTTGTTGACAAGTGGACCAGTGGAAGCTGGTTCCAAACTCGTCGCCGAATTGCTGGAAGCTGCAAGGACAGTGCTGTACGGAATGACGGCAAAGGAAATGCCGCCACGTGTGACATTCTGCATCTCTCATTGACGTGGCAGATGACGTGGCACCTTTTTCAAGGAAAAACACATTTCTTTTAGTGTTAGCAATTGAAAATCATGAATTTAAAATAAATAAATAAAATTTGGATAAGACTTACAATTGCAATGAATTTTTAAAGTAGAAGCTCATGGGGCCATTGAAGCCATCACATAGTCTATTGTACTCCAATAGTAAATAAAAACATAATTTAGAGGATGAATAGTCAACCAATCACAATTAACCCCTAAAGTCCCAAGCGGCCATTATTTTTGCCAAAATCACTCAAAACTACCACTTTTACTACATTCACCTATGAAACAAATTTTTAAAATATTTTTTAGAATCTAACCATAGGATCTTGTTCTACACTTGTCTTAGATCACGTGATAAAAATTTTGTGATGTTCGACCGTGTAGATTGAAAGATATTAGCATTCAAAGTGAAAGAATTTTTTTTTTTCGAGAAATTGCTACGATTGCCCGCAAAACAGGAAACTTTGTAACCTTTACAGCATTAATCCAAATGGATTGAATCAAAGCTTCCCATTTAGAAGAAAATATAATCTACAAGAAAAAAAATATTAAAATTTTTATTTCAATTTTTTGTGAATTTTTTTTGCTGCTTGGTCTCCCCCATTTTGAGGTTATTGTGGCATAACCTTTGCTCCTGGGCACCAATTGGAATAAAAATTATATTCCCGGAAAGCTCATAAGTTTATCTATCTCATGAGAAAGTTTCAAAAAGTTCAGTAAAAATTGAGATCATAGGATCCTGCCCGAAATCCATTTTGTCCCCCATAGGGACAATGGGAGTTTAAGGGTTAAGTATGGAAACAAATATAATTGCACTTTGGGGGACACTTTCAATAGAAGTCTACTTGTTAGGAATGGATACACAATCTAGTTTGAGTATTTTCACTTTAGAAATGTTTTTGAAGTAAGGGGTTGCAATATTAGGTGTGCTATATGTGGATGATCAAAGCATATAATTATCTCACGTATTGGAATTGTATAGATTTGCCAACTCCTATGGCCAATCATAGCTTATGTAGACCCTATTGTATTTATGCAAAGCACAATTGTAATTGCAAAAGATAATCTTTTCTTGAATTTTCACTTGGTTGTGCATTAAGGTAAGTGTAACAAAATCAAACAAATGAGAATTATTAAATTGTCTAAATTTATGTTGGATCTTATTGGGATTCAAAAGAGGATTCAATATTCTTATTGCATGCATTTTTTGATATTGTGTGAATAAACCATAAGTTTTTAAAGTGCCAAATATATATACATAGCTAAAATAGACTCCAAGACCCTCATATCCAAAGAACTTATATTTTAGATAAGAATTGAGATGGGAAAAATTTGCAAACAAGTCACAATTAATTGAAATTACTTCAAGATAGATGTATTTCATTGCAAATAGCTTCTAGAATCCATTCATTGAAATGTGGAGACATCCTCAATCCAAAGATGTTAACCCCTAAAAGCCCAAGGGGTTTACAAACAAAACACAAATGTGCTATAAAATATAAGTTCTATAACTTTTTTGATGTTTGCATTAAAGAAGATAATATGAAGCATGACAAATAGAAAATATCCATATGGTCAAAATTATAAAAACTATTGTTAGATTCTCTTCAAATGAGTTTTGAAGATATAACTTCAAAAATTCACCAAAAATACAATTTTTATCTTTAGCATTTGAATTTATTTTTTATTGGTCGAAATTGTGTTTTCTATTGATTAGTGAAAAAATGCATAAGATTTAGTAATGAGAACACCAACATGATGGATGCAAAGTCTTTAGAATTTGCAAACATGATAGATGTAAAACCATCAAACATCATGTCCACATCGCTTTTGAACAAAATATTGCTTAAAAAATAAAATGTCTTGCAAAGCAGAATTGTTACAATAGATAAATAATAAGTTCCACAACATTTTGATTTAAAAATAATTAGCCCAGAGAAGTATCAGCTCCAAAATTGGTAAGTAACCAAAATCAGTGTGCACGAATAATAAGGTGACATATTTTTAGGTGACATCCATGGTGATTCAATTGTTTTTATGTTAACAATGACACCAAATATAACAATGCCCAAAAGGTACAAGACCCTACTCTCACCACTAAGGTAGTATGGCCTTAAAGCGACCATTTACGGGCTGTTCTGCCTTTTTTATAGGCTTCTATAAACTAAAATATTATTTATTTATTTTTCAAAGAAAGATAAATAGATGTGACATTTGATACAAGTGGTTTCATAATTTTTCAAGTAATATTGGATTAGTTATGATTTTTCAAAGTTTTCAATCCTAGGCACCTATTTATGATAGTAGGTCTGACAAAATGAGCACACATGCGGCCTATAAAGGGCGATGAGGAAACCAAGAATAGACATGGGAATTTATAATAAGTAATAATCAAAGGTTTTTAAAGCGACCATACTTGTATGCAATTAATTTTCAAATTTTGCATTCTCCAAATAAAGTAGTTGGCTGGCTAACTTCTTATTTAAATATATAAATACTCACCTATCACTACATTTAAAAATCAACCCAATTATATACTTTAACCATCCACATTTAAACCTTAAAGTGATCTTTGACACACTTTAAGTTGCTCTCACTTTAAATTCAATCCATTAAGAGTTTGTCAATTATCCATTTTTTAAGATCATTTGAGGTCCACTTAAGACCTAGTTATAGGGGTGATTTAAAGAGGACGGGTGGTACTACCTTAGATCACATTAACACTTTCACAGACCCATCAGCTCATTTACTCAAAAGTGACACATTTCGACTTCATACATGCCTATAATTGGTCTTCAATAGAGTGACAGAACTGATAGGCAAATAGCAGGAATAGGGTAACTTACCTTAATTCTCCTGACGTCATCGCTTCGGATTGACCAAGAGTGCATACAATTCGATCACATTCCATTACAAGACAGCGCAGGGATCCACAGCAAAAGCGCTAAAAGAATGCACACAACTCTCCAATAAAACACAAATTCAATCAAGTTCCGTGCTGCTACGCTTCAAAATCTTAATACGAAACCCGCTCACCCACCACAAAACTATGGCCACAACCATCGATTTCCACAAAATCCCACAAGTGCGACCTCTATGTCCATCACTGGCTTACAATCCATCATTTATTAACACCTTTGCTGCTACACAAGGCGCCTCACCCAATGGGCACAATATGCAAGCAAGGACAACTTCGAAGCAGTGGCCAATCAAACCCCGCTCCACTCATTGAATCGTCCTGAACCCTACATACTTTTACACATACAGCTCCACCTCCACAGCGCTCATGTTATTCCTGCTATCTGGATCCACGGACGCCGTCCTAGAAAAATAGAATACTCCGACACTCTCACCGGACCCAAAACCGCACCTCCAAAACGAGCCCTGATTTGGATACCGCCATCACATTCGCCGAGGCTGACTATTCCCATTCTCGCCATTCACATGCTACATACACGGGCTGCTTGGAGTCCGTCGTCGGGAAATACGCCCGCTCTGCTGCAATGATATCGAATCTCACCTACAACCACCTGTTATGACTTTTGCGAAACCTGCCGATATGTCTGGACCACAAAGTCCGCATAACCACTCGAACCGGCGGTTCGATCCTCAACTAGATTCGAAAGCACCAGACTTCCTTCCCTCGGTTGCTCTCCTTGCCTCACTGCTGTGCAAAGCTGATATACTGCTGGATAAGCTTGCCGGAGCGCGTCCAGACAGGAAAATAACCGCTTGGAAGCCATATTCTGTTGTTCCACGAAAGCAATCTGTCACCCCACCCCAAAAAATAGCATTGTCAAAAACAACCAACTTCGCCATGTTCACTCCATCCGACGAACATACCCCGACCAATATCATCCCTACGACAGCCCCTCCATGCCTGACCGCAACAATTTATTATCGAACAAGCACACATTCGGAGCGAAGTCTGGCTTCCATTCATTACTCGCGACACCACTCACCAATGGAAGGTCACGGTCATACCAACATCAAAATCTCATAGAGAAAGGACATGCAAGCCAGACCCCTCAACCAAACTCTATCTATGATTCAAACCCAAACTCGTCCAAGCTTTCAGTGTCACCACAAACTCTGCAACTCTCATCCACACAGGAACACCGACCTTCGCGAAATCGGCACTAAATGCAGCCTCAGGTCCCAGCAGATCTTTCAAGAATTCCGCCGGAAGAACCTTCCCCAACCACAAAACAAATCGCAACCCATCGAAAAGCAGATACAGTCCCCGAGGGTCGAGTTTCTCTGAAGAAAGAGTCAGAGGACTGGGCAGTCCCGCCAGACGAGTCCGCAATCCCGCTTGCGGACCCTGCACATCACCAAAACCACACCCACCATACACCCGTGTCAACACCATTCCACAAACTTATCAACACCGACCTCCGACTATCAAGAACTGGCCCAGCTACAGCCCATCAAAATTCTTCCCAAAAACATCAAGGAAAGGTCAATGCAACAGAAACCTCCATTCACCAATCCCCCAAAACGTCCACATAATCACCTGTATAAGGTACTGGTCCAGTCGCAGCAGTGTCGGGTACAGCAACTTCAGCAATCTCGGAATGGACATCGTCATCATTTCGAATCCCATCGCTGATCTCTCGTCCGGCGTGCAATCTCCAAAGCCACCTCGAAGTGCCACGTTGTTGATGATGCCGAGCGTGTAAAGAGGAAGGAGCTTCAAACTCTCGGGGTATATCAACCTGTTGCTCGTCCGGTGCTGAATTGAAAACAAATTCCGATACTCACGCAAGCTCCTAACCAATCGTTGTTGAGTGGCTTGACGGGCATCTTCTAGTTTGGATTGCATTGTCTTCTCGATGGCTGCACCGATCAGAAAACTCACGATCGTTCAGATAAAGTACACGATCACCAAGAGCTCAACCAAATCGAAAATGGAATA
Organism: Rhytidiadelphus loreus; assembly: GCA_947034895.1. Taxonomy (NCBI): domain Eukaryota; kingdom Viridiplantae; phylum Streptophyta; class Bryopsida; order Hypnales; family Hylocomiaceae; genus Rhytidiadelphus; species Rhytidiadelphus loreus. Next base: position 19,229,551 of record OX344763.1, read on the forward strand.
GCTTAATCCATTCCATGCGAAGAATCCTCGCCAAAAGCCCCACAATACTTAATAAGTTGTCGACGGTTGTCACAGCGTATCGGAACAATTCATGGATCACTTAGGACACAATTCACCTGATACCTTCAGGAGACCTACACCGCATGTAACGACCCATGTACCACATGCGACCACACAATAATTTCCCACCCGAGATGAACCAACACCTTTTGCGTCACTAAGGATTCAAAACCAGCGGCATCTCAAAAGTGGACTTCCACCCTATCGTTCGATTACCCATCTTCCACTAACAACACTAACAACAGTATATCTGCAAAACCATTCAGACTCACCGAGCATGCTCATCAGACTAGCAATAGCTCCTACGTCGGTCGCTCTGTACATTTCTGAAAGCTCGTTAACCACTGGAGCTGCCATCGTATGCAATCTGATTCGTCGTTCCCCTGTTGACGATGTGTATCTGCCGCAGTTCTGTCAAGGGAACAACGTGATACGCAACCAACATGACAAGCAAGCAATCAACATTATCCCCTACCTCTAATCTACACACACACCGCCTGCTGTGCGAGAGTCGGTAAATCCCAAAATCCACCAAATGCTCAGCCTTCAAAATTCCTAGGCCATGCCTGTCGTCGTCGTCACCGTGTACCCTGGAAAGAATCCCATGCAATCCAACAACAAGCCCCACCATGGAACTACATCCGACACCACACGTCACCCCCACCTTAACAAACCATTCGTTAAAATAACAAACTAAACTGCTACAATGTCATACTATATGCCACACATCTCGGACAGGTGGGTGGATACAGCAGGACCACTTGGAAGTATACGTTCTGCGTCGATAATAAACTGTCTTCCAGCATCAGCTCCATCGCAAATGACTTGTCGCAATCCACAGCAGGAAGGGCCATCAGGTCCGAACTTCGCAGCATGAAGTGCCCATGAAACGTTGAAAACCGGATTCCTGTCAAAGCCCAACCCAGACGGCTTACCGTGAGCTCCCTAATCCAGACGATACGGTGCACAACTAAGTAAACCATGCTAAACTAAACCAGAAGCCACTGACACACCATCGCATCCTCAGCATAATCATACCAACAATCACGGAATGATCCAACGACATCCACGTTCCAAAGAAGTCCTCCACACCAAAGCCATCCGTCATGGGCCATCGCAAACCTTTCACGTAGCTCACATACCTTTCCCACACCGTATTCTCATCACAGCCTCCCATGCCGTTTCTCTCGTAAGATCTCGACCCAGATCATAGCCGAACTTCTCCCCATGCAACTGAGCCTGGAAGGCAGGATAGTAGCATACCTGCCCTCCTGTATACCTCGCTAGTGTCCCTGTATGCACACAAATTCGTTACAAATCCAGCTCAGATGATTGTTTCAGTGCTCACTAACTCCAGAAACTCTCGTTATGCGTACTCTTTATACATGTACCTAAATTCATTACTTCTTCGTGACATGCTACCCATCCAAACATCCGAAAATACCAAGAACTCATTGTGCTCTCCACACAAAAAAAATCCACATCCTATGCAAACTGACCCCAAGACTTAATGCAAAGCGACACCACTTTAAGATATGCGTCAGACGGACTCACCTAAAGAAGCAACATCAGTGAACCGTCCGCTAAAGGCATAGACGTTCACACCAATCTGAAACTTGGAAAAATCCGAAGCCATATGTTTGTAGAAGTGCTCTTCAGCAACCCGAAGTAGGTACTCTTTCTCGGTTCCATACATGCGAGGGTCATCGCCCCGGAGTTTCAGTCTTCCGATACCAAGAGACGGTAGAGTACTCTGAAAAACGAGCAACTTCCCTCCCAGCTGACTCTGCAAAAATCAATGGAGTCCAAATTATTCCTACGGTCTTCTAGAAACTAGTCACCCCGCAAAAAGATCACCGATTACTCACATGATTACCCGATTTTAACAATACCTCAATTACAGGCATACCGTAGAACCACATGAAATAAATTTCTCTGAACCAGAAAAAGAGGACAGCTTAGTGAGTCTAGGTCATCCAGCATTCTCATGACTACTAGTACGCACCATGACCAGGAGAGTCGCCTTCAGTGCGGGCCCAAGAGCGGACTCGATGTTCAAATTGTTATCGAACATCGAAGGCAAGCTGTCCAGCAGGGCTTCGACCACCGTCCTCGACTCCGACAGGTTCACAAGCAAATCGTCGGGAAGTGGTAGAAAAGGATCCTCCAGGTCCGCCACTACCATCATTTGCGGTTGTGTCAAGGAAGACTGCCACATGCACACAGGGACCATTCCTTAGGTTCTCGGAAACAATCCTCCAATTGTACTCAGTCGTAGCATACAAACCGATAGGCAAATCACCAAAACGGAGCCAACTATAGTTCATGACGGCCCATCCCCATGCTCCGACCAAATCAGCCATAAATCACCAGACCGCACAACATAAAGGATGATCGAAAACCAAGCTTTCTAAGTTCCCAAAGTACAAGAAAAGCCTCCACGTAACTTCGATTAAGTGTACACCAACATATCTCAATGTGCTACCTTAGATCAATGAAAAACGCACCATTCACGGTGCGAAAAAACGAAATACATTCTCAAGAAAAGGTACTAATGACGATGGAGACAGCATCACAACCGTCTCCAAAGTCCGCAGACAAACAAAACATGAAACGCGACAATTACAGCGCAAATGCAAAGCTACGTGCAGTGCACACCTTCAGATTGTAGAAGTGCAGAGTGCTGTCGAATGTCAGAAACCCGATTTGTGTCCTAGGGAACCCCGGAAGCTTGTCTAATGAGGCCTTGATAGTATCTGCAGCAACCTGCATCCAAGAAACACACCAAAGTTCATACAACCTCAAGTCTAGTACCGCAATAAAGCGAATTGACAACACTGTCGCTCACTGCAACACATCTTGACGTAATCTCTACCAGGTACAGACGCAACCCCCAAAGACTAAACCCACGCAGTCGCAAGGCTTACCTTCACCATCCCAGACTTCACAGCTGACAAAGAAACGTCGATCAGAAAGAAGTACACGGGAGGCATCGGAGGCCGGACCGTATACTCCGTCGGGGCCACGTACTCCACACTCCCACAAGAAAGCTCAGGTCGGTCGTCGGCGTCTCGACGCCGTCCATTCTCGTCCAAAGGACTGAAGTAATCCGCCGGAACTGCACAGAGCATACCACCGCTTCAGTGAAAATGCTACCGAAACCCTCACATAGTCACACTCACAACATCTCTACTCCCAAAACACGCTGGGCTCGGCCATGGGTACACAGAAAGCTCCACAGACAGATTCACATCATGGAAATCGATCTCTCGCTCCCTTCAAAACCACGAAACTTTCCTCAGTGCTCCATACTAACCTTCATTCAGTAACGAACACATGTTGCAACGCCAACGACGGCCGCCGTCCGTGAACATCACGTAAGCATTGATGTATGTCCGACACCGTCGACATCTCACAATCGGGTCCACAAAGTTCATCAGTGGAACCTCCTCCTGAACGAAGCAAATGCAAGAAACCACCAGTCAGCACCACGTCCGCTTGTATCCCATTCCCTACCCCAAACAAATCATACCCGTCACACAACTGCAACACGACTGTGGTACCCAAGCAAAGTCGATGAATCCAACATCAAAGCTCAAATCATCACCAAATCCAGTGTCATACCCCAATTGGTGGCTCCGCAAGCGGGTGACACACAACTCCCAGAGGCAAATGCCAACGGGAAACCAAAGAATGAGCGTTCGGCATGGCGTTCGTAGTCAGACGCAGGTACCGAGAATGGCAGTTCAAATTTCCACCTGTCTTAACATCCTCAGGAGCGTCCACACGCTCCAGCGGTCTCGGGAGAGTACCGGGGTCCACCGTGCTCTCGGGTGATCCCTGCACAGGCACCAGCGCAAGCGATTGGAAGTCTTCCACCAGACCTTGCACTTGCTGATAGTTCCCACCGTAAGACCCTGCGGGCGGAGGGTGGCTGTACGCCCCGCCTTGCCCGTCACCGTATTGTCCTGGCATTGGCGGAGGAGCAGGGCCACCGTAAAAGCCCTGCGACGACGGAGGGGCTCCATATTGAGGTGGGTTCAAAGACCCAAACTGAGGAGGCTGGGGAATGCTCGACGCTAATCTTGGCGACTGCGGCATAGCATTATACTGTTGTCCTGCTGATCTTGGCGACTGCGGCATAGCATTATACTGTTGCCCCGCTGATCTTGGCGACTGCGGCATAGCATTATACTGTTGTCCCGCTGATCTTGGCGACTGCGGCATAGCATTATACTGTTGCCCCGCTGATCTTGGCAACTGCGGCATTGCATTATACTGTGGTCCCACCGCAGCTGTCTGCCCCGACGGCGGACCGAACTGGGGCCCCTGAGGTGGAGCACCCTGCGAGGGATTGCCAAACGGTGGCCTGCCGCCTGGGGGTGGAGGAAACACTCCGGACGCTGGTGCAGGACCCGGGTAGCCAGAGAATCTCGCCGGAGGGCCATACCCCGGTCCCTGTGGAGGTCCTCCCCCGCCACTGGGAGGACGAAATTGGCCAACTCCTTGGAGGGGTGCTTGTCCAGGAGTCAAATTTAGTGTAGCAAACGAAGGAGGTGGAACTGCACCCGCAGGACCTCCAGGGGGTGGGGGTCTGGCAAAAGGTGGAGGCGCTGGAGTAGAAACCAAAGGCGACGGCTGAGATGCCTGAAATTCCACGGGGGGTGCTCCTGGCCCATAATTCAACGGAGGTCCTGCGGGCATTGGTGATATGGGATTCTGAAGTGCATCCGCTATGCTTGTGGGAGGTCCAGCAGCTTGGCCGGGTAAATGCGGACGAAACTGAGGGCCGGGAGGAGGCCCGCGTTGCCATGTTGGCGGACCGGGTCTCGGAATTGCACCTGTATCAAGAACGCGACAACATATAAAGTGAAAACGGACGGGCTTGCCATTCCATGATCTGCTGTGGACAGCATAATTGGATTTAAGATATGTATAATCCAGGAACCGAGACCAGCAATTAGCCTCCAGACGATTTGCAGTCCACATTGCATGCCGCAACCGTGACGGAGAAATTCTGGCGCAAATGTCCCAATGATTTCTGGCTTGTTTCTTCACACTTCAGAAAAGTGACAAGAAGGAGAATCTACGACAACGGATAGCATCAATGTGAAGGAGAGCAGGGGAAATACCAGGGCCAGCGAATGGTGAAAATTGCGGTCGGGCGTTGGGATTGTTAGGGTTGTTAGGAAACCGAGGCGACCCCGGGTTCCCCCCTACGTGCTGCATATTCTGCGACAATCTTCAATAATCAGGCCACAGCGTGATCATTCAGCGGAATTAAAAGAAACAAATCGGCAAGCATTTGCTTATAATCAAAGCTCCTCCAGTACCACTCACTCGCCAAAGGACACTACACTACCATCACTACCATAGCTTTACTGATCACTCTCGCCGCCAAGAAACTATCCAATGCCCGATGACACACAGCAGGGAATCAATTGACACCCGCTCAAAAAAATTCCTCTAAAATCAATCCTAGGCACTCCAAGCAGCTCCACTAAAAATCTATAACCTAATCGATTTCCCGCACCACCTCGAATCCTCCTAAAAATCAATATTTCTCACAACGTCGTCACGAGCTTACTCCAACACGGCAGATCACGGAGTCTCAACAAAGCACTAATCGCCATGGATGCTCTCCTGATTGCTCTCCCAGTGCTCACTTCCATTTTCAATCGAGATTTCCGAGCAATGAAGAGAGAAACCATACCTGTGAATTGCGGCAACCTCCAGGCTCGTTAGAGAGAGATCCAAGCTGCTCCAAGCTCCGTTTCGTTACCAAACATTCTACAAAACTGGAGCGGAGAAATCCATGCAGCGATCGAATACTCCCAATCGGCCAACCCTGTCGTGGAATCCCTGAGCGATCAAATCAACGGGAACGTTTCTGAACACAATCGCTCCACTTCCATCGCAGGGGTTTTAGGGTTCGCAGTTTGAAGGTGGGATGAAGCACATTCAAATTCATGGGCTTTCGATGAAAGTAGTCGGGAAGTTGGATGTTTGAGCTTGTATACTTTTTCCTTCAAAGGCCGGACGCCGGGCAAAGTTTGGTGATGTCGTTAGCAAACTCAAGAGGAATGCACTTCGACAAGTGGTTTCATAATTTTACGTCACTTTCAGTAATATTTTATGAGCTTTTTTAAGCTGAAAACAAAGATAGCATATACATAATACTAGACTCACGTTTGAATGGACACCCTTGAAGCATTGCTAGATTTTGAAGCTTGTATTGTCCTTCTCCTTACAAATGGTTCTATGTGAAAGGAGAAAAAATTGAAGCCCTTTAAAATAAAGGAAAAGAAATTTCAACCTTTCATTAAGAAGGACTTGAAAACATTAAAACTTACAAATGAAGAGTGGGATTGAAAATAAAGGGTGTATGTTTCAATGCGTACTAGGAAGGGTATCTAAGTAGGTATTGAAGTGGATATTGAGAATTGACTACCTTAACCCCTAAGCATCCAGCCTCATCTCTGAAATTGACAATTTTGGAAAAATCATCATAAAGTATTATTTGGAAGAATATTTTGGAATTGGAAAGTTGTAAAATTTTAGTTTTGGATTCTATCCATACGGTTAGATTTACTAATGCTATCAAGTAGTTTTGAAGAGAAAGAAAGACATCATTTAGTTTATCCTTCTCCATTTCATTGAATGAGGTGACTATTGTAGTGACGAGCTCGTCAATCACATTAGGGACCTTCTTATGTTGTACTGATTGGATGGCCTGAAAAAATCCAAGATCCAACACATTTGTATCTTGATTGTTTGGTAGTTGGCAAACTAAACGAATATTGAATCCATCTTTATCACCTTCTTCAATTAGAATTCGATCATTTGGACTTTAATGTGGTTTCACATTATCTTGTTGAATAAAGACTTCAATTGGTTTTGATTTTGAATTTTGTAGCCAAACTAATCTGATATCTAAAAACACCTTATCTATCAAAATTTGTTTTGTAACCTCCTTTGTGATTACAACAATTGGCTTTGTCTCCATTGTACCAACAGGTCGATTCTTGTTGGATCGTTTGGAAGGGTTTTGAAATATGAGAGGATATATTCTAGTTTTGCCATTGAAAAAATATTCTCCAAGTAATCAAAGCAAGGGCGAGCAACAACAGCAAAGAACATCACCTTGAAAATAAAATGTTTATTTTTAGCAATACAATGGGGCTCTTCTTCATTGGGCACTAGATAGAAACTGTTGCTTTCTTCAGTGAGGTAGAACCATTTCTCATCAATATGAATACGATCAAATGAGCCCTTAAATGTTGGCGATGCGGTGTTTAGGGATGATGGTTCAATCATTGATAGTGCATATTGAAGTCGAAATTTCTTATTTGCTTAAGTGAGAAATGGTTTCAACGCACTTGAACGGCGGTAGAGCTTTCTTTCTTTTATGCGTCGATGTAGCGTTGACTTGGAGACATTCATAGCAAATGCCAAAGATCAACTGTTCTTACGTTGTTTCAATGGAATTTTTTGACAATGGCTACATCAATCTCCTTCTTCTTTCGTACGTCCTAAATTTTCTTGAATACAAGAGGACACATCAACAAAGTCATTGCCGTTTGATATGGATGCTTGACCCCTTGCCCAAACATTGTTGATTGTTTGAGTGTTGAATCCGAATCAATGTGCTGCAATTGTAATTGATCCATTCTTCAAGGCTCCATTGTTACTTTGAACTAGTAAAAATTCATAAAATGACCGATGTTGTGATTCAGTCATATTTGCTTTTTGGACTTGTAGAGTAAGTCTAGGTTGTTGTTTGCCTTCCACTCCTGCAAGAGAATAAAATAACCTTTAAAATGAAGCCTAGCTTTTAGGTTCCACATACGAACCACATAAAAGCCTTGAAACATAGGCAAATGAGGTAAAAAAACAAAGTATTTCCCTTGAAGTTGTTCATGCTTTAGCAATGAATAAAAGATCATATCACCACTATAACAAAAGTTGGTAAAAAAGAACCGCACTCAAAATCGAGTGCGGTTCTTTTAACCACCATTATGTGTAGGCCCTAAACGACTACAAAATCTTCTTTTTGGATTTCTGAACTCAATTTTTTGAATTTCTGGGCGTATAATTCACCGTTGGAAAGATCTTGAAAATACCTTTTCAACAATGTATTGAACACCCAGAAATTCAAAAAATTGAGTTCAGAAATCCAAAAAGAAGATTTTGTAGTCGTTTAGGGCCTATGTAGAATAGTGGTTAAAAGAACCGCACTCAATTTTGAGTGCAGTTCTTTTTTACCAACTTTTGTTATAATGCATTGTCTCCTGTTTGGTGTTCCAACATGGCTACAAAATTTAAATATGATTATACTCCGTATAGATTAAAAAAAACTATATGTTGCATTGTTTGTATATGGGACAAAGTAAAAAAATTGTAAACCATGCCATTCCAGTAACAATCACACCATCTAAATAATGTATATTGAAGGAATGATTTTAGAACATCTACCAAAAGAAACTTTGACCCTTTCTAATTTTTGCATACAATACCCAAAAGTCTCTAAAATCAGAATTGAAGAAAAAAGACCCTTCCTAACTTTTGCATACAGTACCAAAATGTCACGTTATTTGGTGCAATGGAACTTCTTTTCACTTACCAAGAATTAAGAATTTAGGAAGTTGACAAAGAATTGTTACAAAGAATAAAAAATTTGGAGGGTTGACAAATTGAAAGCACAATTATATTAGTTGAACATGTTAATGTTGATTCCTGAAAGCTGCAAATTGACATCCTATGACAAAACTGAATGCAACATGAACTACATGCTAATTCACTTAGGGAGTCTTGAAGTTTGAATATGAATTTTGTAATTACAGTTTCTGAAGTCTGAACACTACTCGAACTGCAAGCATTGCCCAAATTAAAGAAGGTGAAGAATAAATGACAAACCTTGAAGGTTGATGGACATTCTCAACCCAATCATTGATCGAATGTTCTGAGATTTTTTTCCTCCACATAGAAATTAGTCTATAAGTTATTATTTATAAACCAAAATATGAATACTGCAGAATACATTGCCATCCTTTCAATGCTCTCACTTGAAAACCTTGATTGATTTGCTGGAGCACTACCCGTCCTGGCTATCAATGGAAATTGAATTGTTCATGAGGAAGTCATTGACACCAGTCCTGGTGAAGGTGGCGATTTAGGACCGCTCTAATTGGAGAGAGAGAGTGAGTATGCACACACGTACTTGTCCACCAAAGAAAAGGCGGAGCTGCAAAGATTGTGACTGGCATACATCAGCACTAACTTAGACTTCCTGCACCACCACCGTTAGAATTGGGCTGTAAATTATTGAACGCTAGCTTTGACATGTTGCTAAGAGTTTTAGTTGCCTTTAAATTGTGTTTTTTTCCATGTTAGTTCAACCCTGACGGCCATGATCGGAGTTCTTGTAGGCGACATGAACACCACACGTCTTTTTGCAATTTCCAAGTGCAGGACCAACAATGAAGTGCGAAAGCTGGAGTAGTGCAAAAGGTGGAGTAGAAATTCCTGCTAACCTTCTCTTTTGACACTAATAGAAAATCAGGCCCAATCTGTTGTTTTGGTCGCGTTGATCATCAACAAAATTTTTATGATCAATAGAAATTTGTTGATGATCAACACAACCAAAGCAACAGATTGGGCCTGATTTTCTACTAGTGTGATGACACTTGCCTCTATTGAACGACAAAGTGCTTCTATTTTTGGAGTATGTAGTTGTTTCGGAGCAGTGCGAAGTGATATATGCGTGTACTAACCACTGGAAATTTCTTGGCGGGGTATTTCCAGCCATGCTGTGACAGTAAAAAAAGAGTATGCTGTGGAGCATGGGAACTGCAACTCACTCCATAGTAACTACGTCTCACACTGCGGGAAGATAAATGGTTTCAACAGATAACACGGAAACTGCACAATTGATTGGCTAGTAGTGCTCCTCCAGAAAGGTCCCCAAAATTCACATTTTGAATCTTTAGAACTTTAATTTCATAATAAACTAGAAACTCAAATTTTGAGCATTGTAAGAGAGTATCACATTTTATTTATACCTCAATACCAAATTGAAAAATATTTATTTTTGACTTTAATTTGGAACATTTTGTCAAACATGAAGATCATTTTGGGACAAAGGGAGTACATTTTAATGATTTAATTATTGGAAGGCTCTTGTAATAAGAATTTTTTAGACTTGGGCTTGATTTTAATATAAATAATATAAATATTTTAGTTTGTTAATCTAATTATCCTCCTAAGTAATAATGTAAATACATTGGACTAATATATATGGAACAAGATTAAAAGGCAATATGAAAGTACATGACTTATCACAAAATTTAGTATAAGAAAGCAATTTGTCTAGGAAATCTTTAATACATAAAAAATATAGATTCTTTTGAAGTAGAACTTTGATGTCCGTCAATTGAATTGATTGTCATTGTAGTGATTCCAACTTGTTTATTTGATTTAATCACCTATGATTGGTAATTATTGAAGTGAAAATTGCATTGTTGTGAAATTGGTGTGAAGATTATTTATAAAGTGAATGTTGTATTGTGAAAAAGCTTTAAAGATGATGGTCTAATTGTCTTGGTGTAAGCAATTGTCTATAAAATGTGATAAAGTAATAAAATATCATTTATCATTAACCCTAAAGCGCTCCGACGTCCAATTTCTGGACAATGTACAGATTCAAAATTAGACTTCTTTTTCAAGACAACTTGGATGAAAGTCATCCTAATTTTTAGAGATACTTTATGAAGTTGTGGTCCTATTCAAGGATTGGATTTGGTGTTACTAAAGCATATATTATTTTTAAATTACAAATGTGGAAGTATGTGAAGTGGTTGACTTGTGTTGACTCTAGTTCAAACTTGGAATTGCAAAAAAGAGGATAGATTCAAAGATCACAAAAATTCCTAAAAAATTTCATGTCAAGAGAACCTCATTTCAAATCCTTTCCAACAAAGTTTACCTCAAAAATGATAATATTTTGCTTGTTATTGTATTTAGAAGGAATTTTGAATTTTTCCTTTCAAAATTTATAGAAAATATTGGTGATAGCATTGGTGAATCTAACCATATGGATAGAATCTAAAACTAAAACTCTACAACTTCTATTTGCATCTCAATTCCAAAATATTCTTCCAAATAGTACTTTATGATGATTTTTCCAAAATTGTCAATTTTGGAGATGAGTTTGAGAGGGGATAAAGCTTGCGAGTAGGAATTTTTATTTGTTTCTAATTATGTATATGCATATTTAGTTGATTTTAGGATGTGATTGAGGAAAAATACTTTGTATTCTCTTTGAATATTTTTTTAAAATTGTATAAATTATGTACGAATGTTTAAAGATTCAATTATAAATGTATCAAAAATTAATCCATGACCTTCATATTCTAGCTAGAAGGGCTCATTTTAGGCATTTAATGGAAAAAATTTAAGACTAATTTAGCAAGAAGGTTGCAATTTAATGTGGTTACCTTAATTAGGTGATCTTTCATATTTATCCCATCTCTATCTCTATTTTATCTCCCTTTAATTTTTCATCATAAAATGTCATTTTCTTCACATGCTCAACCTTGTATCAATGCAAAAATCATGTCGTGTAATCTAACCTTAGCATAAATGTTGGTTCACCAACACTTCTTAATGGCCTTGAATTATAGGGCCTATGATCATCAACTTCATAGTTATTTTTTGATATAATGAATGATTGCATTTATTGGTTTCACAAGAACCTTGAAGTCATTTAGCAAATACTTTGATCGAGTCTTCTATTTTATTATAGAATGAATTCTTTAGTTCCACAAGACCCAAAGTGGTTGCAAATTGCATATGATAGAAGTAAGTAAAAATTCCAAGAGAATTTGGAGTTTGATTAAGCAAGGGAGGTTCCTAATTTTTTTAGTGGAGAATCATTTGTAAAAATCCAATATGAAAAATGTGATTGTATGTGGAAGATATGGAGGCTCATATGCGACCATGTTAGAAAGTCACCATAGAATATAGAGAAAGAGTGCTAAAGGTGTGAAATCTATGAGCTAGATATGCACCTAAGGAGAACAACAAATAAGTTGAAGGGCATTTTGTGGGGAAAAGTGTATTTGACTTGCCAGTCAAACTAGAGGGGCCTTGAACTTGTAGTCATCCTAGGTGACTTGTCCTAAGCCTTGTATGTCACAAACAACAATATGCCATGAAAAATTAAATTACAATGGGATACAATTATAAATTAATATTTTATTGTCACATCGACTATGATGGATACATGTCTAATCAAAACAAGAAAATGAGGGCATATATGACTTGTCCACTATGACTTCACCTACAAAAATGACTGCAAAATGATTGTTTTGCAGTTGTTTTTGTTGGTGAAGTCATAGTGGACAAGTTGTATATGCCCTCATTTTCATGTAGTGAATTGGACTCATGATGAGACATGAAAATTCAACATCCAAACCCAAAATTATATTAAACACTTGAACTAGACAAACTTGTTACTAGTTTCCAAGATCATTTTGTAGAACACATCCGAGCATGACTGGTCTTTAATTTTCCAAGATGCATGTCTATGATCATGAAGCCCATCTTTAAGATCATAGTGCGGTCAAATAGATTTGAAGGACGATACTTCTCCATGAATTCAAAGACCAATATTCTTAGCATGTGTAAAAATTACTCTTTCACGGTGAGGAAAGAGAAGTTGGGCATGACCCAACTTTATTTGGCCACATTATTTGATCATTCCACTACAGTAAGAATGTGGTTGTATTTGAAATTTTTGAGTCTTGTTGGATGCCTTTTTTGTTTGTCCATCATTCAATTTTAATATACTTTGTCATTCTTTGAGATTGTATTGATACAAAAGTAGAAGTTTAGGATCACTTTGATGATGAACGATCTTAGGGAGAAAGATATGTCAAAATTTGTTTTCAAGTGTTTTACAATGATAGAAAAAGTGGGTATGGACATTGCTACATTGGTTGTGATGATATTCTCATTGACTTCAAGGGTAAAAAACAAATTGGCCATGAATGGGATCAAACCATGGTAAGATGCTTAGCACAAGGGGTTGAGGTTCTATCAATTGCTAATTGAAGCAGCCATGGATGTGAGCAACATAGTTATCTACAACAACTCGTCTACAAGTGAGAAACTTTATTGAAATATGTTGGTTGATTTTTCTAAAATTCTCATGGCAATCATGTAGTTTGAGTTTAGCAATCATCAACAATGCATTTTTTTGGTCTACATGTGCTGCAATCACCATTCATTAAGGCATAGACTAATACATTGCTACTATAAGAAATCCATATTTTATGTGATATTTTCATCATTTTTTGTGACGGATTTTACTAAACGTCCGATAAATCAACTTGTGTTTTTATGTCAATAATAATATCTAATGTAACATCAATTGAGTAAGTGAACAGTTTGGAGAACTATTTTTTTTTATAAAATTTTCAACACATGATCATTGAATCTTATAAATGCCTTGAATGAATTACAAAGCTAGACAATTGATATTACCAATGCAGGAGCAAGTGATGGTAGAACAAGTTGTCTTGGATAGTCCAAAGAAACCATTTATATTGTCTGTGTAAGCAAAACATATAGGGAGGGCTTGAATTGTAGATTTCAATTTTCTTAGACATAAATTATATAAGCCCTCATATGCTTTTACTACACTAGAGTTTGTTGATGTTTTGGCATTTGAGGATAAAGAATCATTAAGCAACAATGATAGATTGATAGTCGAACATGGTCTAGCTCAATGTACTCAAACTTAGATTCTTTGAACTCAGTTTCAATATGTATAAGATACTTTGGTGTGGTCCTTTTTATTGATAATTGGGTTTGTGTGTTTTATTATTTATACATTTGCATGTATTGAGTTTTGTACTTTGAGTATTTTAAAAAATAAAATAAAAAAATAAAAAAATAAAAATTTGTATGAGAATAAATTGAGTGGAAGTTTCAAGGATAAATCAAATTGCTATCGCAATGCAAATTATTTTGTTGTAAATATATTTATTATCATTATTTTGATTGGGTTTGATTGAATTCACTTGAAAAAAATGAGTAGGGAAAATAGGGACGGATTGTAGTGAAATATCTTGCATTTTGTCACAACTCATAGAGATAGGTAGCAGATTACAACTTTTTTGCATTATTTCGCTAGCAATGCCAAGCGACAAGCCATTTGTATTACTCAACAAGTCCAATGAGTCTCAAATCCAAACTAAACAGAATGGCAAAAACTTATCCAATCAACCAAGTTAACGACTTGGTGGCATATTTCTGGGTCGTATATTCTAGTTTTTTTTTCTTTTGAGATAATTCCATGTTTTATTTAACTTTGGATAAGTTTTGAAGCAAAAGATGAAGTTTGTTTTATTTTTCTTTTGGATTTTGAAGGATTGTAATCCCACTTAGAAAATATGGATAGTCATGGAAAAAAATGGTCCATGAATGAAATCTAGCCTATGTGGTGTGGTATGGGGCCAAAATCCACTTGCTTAGGTGGAAAAGGTGGCAGATAAGACTATAAGGGGTGGCCTTCTTCTTTGATAACATAATTTTTTTTTGTCATATTTTTGGAGAGTCGTAGAGAGATTTGTATTAATATGAGTTTGAAAATGAAAATTTGGAAGAATGTTTTCCTTCTTATTGTGAATCCAGAGAGATATTACTCATTGTATTTGGAGTGTGTATGCAAAAGTTATACTTGATAGAATAAAAGAAGGTTAACTATTGTAGAATTTGAAGGCACAATTTTCAAATGTGCATAATATTTTGGTTATGAAGTATCTAGTTTTGAAATTTGGTATGAAGATATATTGAGTTGTTATCTTTCCAAAAAGATAATTGCAATCAAACTCCTCTGCCATATCAAACTACTATCAGCCACCTCCCCAATCTATACTCATAGTTAGGTTCACCCGACCTTTTTGGTTGGACTTTCATTGTTTTCTACTATTTTCCTACCTTCTATAACTTTTGCCCCTACAACTTATTTTCTTCACAAAATTGGTACTTGTTGCAAACAACAACTTTGATTTTTTGAAAGTTGAAACAAATTTGAATGAAATTATTGCTATAAAAACATGAGAATTGAACACTATAAGAAACCCGTGTTTTAGGTGACATTTTGTAATTTTTTCAGATGGATTTTAGGTGACGTCAGAAAAAACAACTTGTGTTTTTTTGTCGAAAATCACGTCCAATATAACATGTGGATGTTATATTAAACGTGATTATTGACAAAAAAACACAAGTTGTTTTTTCTGACATCACCTAAAATCCGTTTCAAAAAATTACAAAACATCACCTAAAACGCAAGTAGCTTGCTTCGAAGCAAGCTAGAATCAAATGTGATTTTACAAAAACAAAAGGGTTGATTAGTTTTAGACATTTAAATAAGAAGGGAGGGTCATTTTAGCCCTTAAAATTCAGGAGTTTTACTTTCATAGAAATATCAATAAAAAACTACAAGAGTTTAAAATATTTCAAAGTAATAGAGTTATAAGTTCAATATAATAAAATGTTTGGATTATTACTTTTATATAAGTCACCTATAAGGTTTTCTATGATATAGGACTAATGAACATTACTAACCCCTATCTATAAGGGTTAGTTACATTAATCACATGTGATGATGTTGGACTAAAATGTCTAACTTATTAATCTATATTCAAATGGTGAATTATTCATATTATTGAAATAGATGCATACTTTTTCAAATTTTTTGAATAAAATATTTTTGAGAGGTTTTGCATAATTATTTATTCTTTTAAAAAAAAAATTTAAGACAAATAATATGAAGTATATTGTATTTATGAATTTTTAAATTTTTAATTAATCACCTATAATTTTTTGGAGAACTTATAGGTATTAAGTGTCTCTATCTAGCTTGTTGAAGTGTTTTAAAAAAAAATTCTAAATTTGAATATTTTATTGCAATTTGAACTTTGGATCAATAACTATAAATTCCTAATTTTGAATCATAGAAATTCTAAATTAATGTGTATAAAAATCAAGATCGATCTATGTAGTGAAAACATCCAAAACCATTCTTATAAGCAATTGGGTGATTGCAAGAAAGACCGGTCCTATTTGGCATCACAATTGAAGTGACTGAGTTGCCATCAATCATAACTTTTGGAAAATGAAGCTGATGGACTTGAAATTTTTATTGAAGATGGCTAACTGAGAAATCATGAGATTCATTATTTTTCATAAATTTTGAAAAATAATTTTATAATTAAATGTCAATTTAGCTAATTTGTCACACTTTGTGGTTTAGGGGTTTTTAGTACTGTGGAGCATCCAAAAATTATGATGTTCACTTGAATTTTTTGTAGGCTATTCCCACACTAGATGAGCGTTCCCACCAAAGGGCATTAAAAAAAACACAATTCTTTATCCTCAACATGCATGCGAATAGGGGTCCCTTGCGCATAGCGCTCCAAACATTCATGATGGTTTTAACTTCTAGTTTATGGTGAAATGTAATCACTATCAAGTCTTTACAAATGGCCAATTTTTAGTTTTTTTTTATTTATGATTTTCTAATTATTATTAATTTATATTTAATTTTGTCTACTTTTTGTGACAAACTGTCATTTTTTTCAAATAGTACTATTTCAGTACTATTAAGTACTCAAAAATACTATTGGCCATTGATTTTTCAGATCAACGATTGAGATTGCTCCATTTCGTAGTACTGTAGTACTCATAGTACTGAGCGCAAAAAATCACAATTTTGGCAGAACGCTACCAAAATTGTTCAATCTTTCTTGCAATCACCCAATTCAGGATAGTTGAAGGCACCTTTTTCAAGATTTTTTTTTCTATGGTATTAACAATTGAAAAGATTTTGTAAATAAATAAATAAATAAATTTTTGGGGTTAAAATACGTAATTACCATGAATTTTCAAAGTAATAACTCTTTACCTATATAGGCCTTTAAAACTGTCACATACCATATGTAAAGGTTTGATTCGGCACTTGGGTGTCAAAATTGAATTTCTTCATCAAATTCTCAAGGATTCACATCATATCACCTCACACCATTCACAAGAAAATACATGTCAATTTTTTTTCAAAAATGACTTGCGAATCTAGCCTTCACACAAGGTAAGGTAGAACCACCCATCACCAACCACAATCCCATCAACAATCAATAGAGTGTTTTAAATATAGGAGATGTTGGGACTAATTTTCGACCATCAATTCCTCTATTCTTTTCATGACACATCTGCTTGGTTTGGAGTGGTAAAGTGAACAAGAAGTAGTCTCTTAAATGAGTGGTTTTAGAATAGTCTACACATTGAATATGGATCCAGACCAACCTTTGCAGTTTTGCCTTCCAAAATTCATAGTAATTTTAGTTCAAGCGAAAAAATTACCCAAATATTGGCAGTCCCCCCACTAGAAGAAAAACACGTCCGGCACAACCAACTACTATGCAACTAGTGCCCTATGCAACTGTCATGCAACTAGTTTCCTCTCTATTTGCACCAAATCTAATGTAGTTGTTTTGTGTCATTGTTTTACAACATTCATTCATTGTTTTAGTTGCAAAGTAGTCATTCTGTAGTTGCAAAAAAAGACTAGGAAACAACTAGTGTCCTATGCAACTATTATGCAACTGTAAAATGACCATAGTTGTTTCCTAGTTGTCCGCTAGTTGTTTCTTAGTTGCACTCTAGTTGTTTCCTAGTTGCTTTCAAAGTTCATTCCCATTCGTGTTATATCAATTGACCCATATCAATTGTAAAGAGTACCATTAGATTGAATATATAAGACTTGTAAGTTGTTATAGTCTTATGTAATGAATTCTTTTGATAGAATTCTAAGATTTCTATAATTTGTGGGTTTCTACAATTTGTAGATTTTGTATATAAGAATTTAAAAAATAATTAAAATTCAAGAAATTTTATAATCTAGGAAATTGAATTTTGAAATCTAGGAAGAAGGTAGATCTGAAATTTTGAAATCTAGGAAGAGGGTAGATTTGAAAATTTGAAATCTAGAAAAAGGTAGATTTGAAATTCAAAAATCTAAGAAAAAGGTAGTTCTGAAATTCTAAAATCTAGAAAGGAGGTAGATCTGAAAATTTGAAATCTACAAATCATTGAGATTTATATTTTAAAATTCACAAATCTACAAGTTGCAAGCAAGTTGCAAGCAAGTTGCAAACAAGTTGCACACAAGGATGAAGTTCTTTGTATGGTGTCGGATGACAAAAAACCTTGCAACTAGACTGCAACTAATGCGACTTGTCCACTGCAACTACGGACTCTACATTGTCACTTAGTTGCAAACGTCCTATGCAACTACAAAATGAGTTGCATACTGTAGTTGCAAAACCCCTCATTTTCTTCTAGTGGAAGCATTTTTTCATCCACTTTCTTTTTGTTGACCTTCCATAGTGGGTTATGAAGAATCTTCAATTGAGTTTGTAGTCTTCTTAGTGTTTGTCTTCAAATGAATGAGAAGTTAGTAAAAAAAACAGATGACAAAATATGCTATTTTAGTATATTTTGGAAAGTTGTTGATCCTTGCTCTAAATCTGAAATTCTCCACAAAAATAATATTTTTTGAGTTTGAGACCAACCAACAAAATGAAGGTCATCTACTCTAGTTTCTACTCCAATTTGAATTTTGAGAAAATTCCTAATATTGAATATTTTATTCCAATTTGAACTTTGGATGCATTTTCAATGTCTATTATTTTCTTATTATAGAATGATACGGAAATTGAGTTTACACTAAGATATTTGTCACTATAATATACACACATGGTGAAATTTTCAAATATTTTCAAATATTTTTCTATTTGATATGATTTTTCTTTAGTTTCTCTTCAAAAATTCTAAAAGAAAACAATTTTTCTCAAAAGAAATCTAAAAAATTTATGAAGTATAGGAGACATCTAGTTCCACCTTTGAAAAATAAATATAATTTTTTTTCATTCATGAATATCTAGTTGCAGAATGATAGAAAATTGAGTGATAGGCACTGAGGCTTGAAATTAGTGGTCATGGGTCCATCCTTAATCCCCAAACGTCAAGGAAGACGTTTGGCATCCAATGGAAGATATGGAATCCTTCTAGTAGTACAGAAGTGCAATTATTCATCCTCCAAAATTTAGTTGTGAAAAGGGGAGGTCTTCTATAGTGCTTTGACTTCCAAAGAGTGCTTTTGCTATTTCTTAAGCCAATGATTCACACGGTAATGAAAAGGGATGATTTTCAAGGTCACCCCTCCGTCCTTTAAGGGTTAAAGGGTTAATGATAAGGGTTAATGGTACTGTTGAGGACACGGCTTCCGTATAAAAATCTACTTGTCAAGGAAGATCGGGGTGGATTGACCCCCTTGCTCGGCCTTACCAGGGGTGCATGTAATAAAAAAGCCCTCTATTTTGGGCCGTTCTAGGGTATACTCTTGACCTCCCTAAACTAATTTGGGGTCTCTGATCGCAAAAATGAATTAAAATTTTGCAAAAAAATTCATGTGCGGAAAATAAATAATTCCAGGGTTTGCCCGCAGGGCCGAGCGAGGGGGTCAGTTCACCCTGCCCTCAAGGAACGGCTACAAGGAAGGTTTTGGCCTGGCTTTCGGGTGTTTTCACCTCATATAAGAATCACGAGCTCCTCAATTCCACCGCGCTTGCAAGCACGCCGGACACGCACTTGCTGAAAGTGCACCCGTGATAAACCCCTCAGGAATCACCACCTAAGCTTAGCAATCGAAATCTGGGTACAATACAAGTGGTGATGACGGTTTTCCGCGCCTCTTTTCAGCCCGCGTTTCCTGGTCATTTCAATTCAATATTTAGCTGTCCATGGACGAGAAAAGGTTCTCTTAGGTGTTCTAACCTTAAATTAGAATGGTTTTGTCAACGGACAGGGCGAGGTAGAGGAAGACCATGAATCCCCTACTACTGTGGAATGCTTTTCCACTGAAACCCGAGCCGTGGAACCATGGATGCATTCATTGTCAGTGGCGAAGTATATGTGCAACGATATCAAAACGTGCATCACCTGTCCATTGAAGTCTAACTTTGCGTTCTAAGACGACGTACTGTATGTGGTAATGTACGTTACGTGCTCTCTTGTTCAATCAACTTCAGTTGTTGCTGTTACTGAGCCAGTATTCAGAAGCTCACTCAGGGGCGGGTACGTTGAAGAAGATCGAGAAATACTGTGTATAGATCCAGATCAGTGCTAACTAGCTAGTTGTTCAGATCAGATGACACCTCCCGTGAAAATTACACTCTCTTTGTCGAGCAGCACTCCGCGTGCTGGATCACCAGCTAGCGCTGGCCAGATCAATGGAGTGAAGAAATGAAGCTAGACCGTGGTTCTGCAGAAGGGTCCAGTGCCGGAGTCAGTTCTGGTAGCTAGATCACTTCTCAAGTCGGTGGTGCTGAATCGAACTCTGTCCAAGTGCTTCGAACTTGAAAGCGCAGCTGCTGGTCCGTGGGCTGAAGCCAGAATTTAATGAATTCGATCGATGCTCAAGGCTTCGTCGGGTCTGTCACAGTTCTACTCCACGGTGTTGCATTTCGTACAACTGAATGTCTGAATCGATAACTTCGCTTTCTCAGGATTATCAGGTACACTATTCTGCTGCTGATTACCCAGAGGTCTGTCATCTTAAAGTGGTAGCAAACATGTATGTCTCTACTCAAAATCTGTAAAAGTCAATTTCGTTAAATTGTCGGTATTCCAATACTTTGGTAAGTTTCAGAACACCTGTTCTGAAACTAAAGTCCATACCCGTCCTCGATTTTAGACCTTCATGTACATATAGGTCACACTTTCTGGCATTGCATTATATTCACGCAACTTAAACACTTGCACAAACAATGACTTCGATCATAGTTTCATATCTTCGATAATCATTCGGGGGTGCAGTTTGTAAAATGCAATAGATAGAATAAGAAATATATTGTATTTCGATGGCACTGAAACCTCGTTCCCGGTAACTTGATGGATTTCATTCATTTTAGTGTTCAAGATTGACGAAATATAACTTCAGCGTTTAACCTGACGTCAAAATTGATCGATCAACCGCCGGACTGTCTGGAACCTCAGATCTAAGTCGTAACAAATTAGCTAACCTTACTTTCCAGTGTTTTTTTCTCAGGTTTTGAAGGTGTAACGCTTCCAGTCCAACATTCAACGTTTGGCAGTGAACCTCAAGATGTGAACCAAGCTCCACACCGGAAAAATTTGTGAATGAGTTCCACAGCGAGCGCAACCCATAATCATGGTACAAAATCATTACTTCTGAACACCGTTCCAGATTCAGACCCGAAGTTCACTGCTATGGCTGTAGAAATGCAAACTGGCTTATAAGTACGTACATGCTGAACTCCCTACAACCGCATGGCAAGTATGCTACCTTCGACCAGGACGTTCATGTGCACGGCTTGACCCGAAAATGTCACCCCCTGGCTCAACCTCGAGCAGCGAGAAGGTGAAGCTGTCCATCTCCGTGGCAGTCCTATCTCTCCCAACGGCTGCATTGCTCCTCTTCACGTTGCAATTATATGAGGTCCACAAGGCAATACAAATCCGTGGCAGTTTCAACACCAGTGACGGATGCCACACCGAGGAATGCGAGGTGGAGTGGTTTCCCCGTCGAGCATGGACCCAGCCCTCGGAGTATCCCCCTGTCGCCGAGTCCCACGACGAACAACAAATGTACGGAACGCTCGCGGCGCAAAGGGCGATCTGGACCCATCAGCACCCCAGTAGCTGTCACGACAAGAAGTTCCTCCTTTATGAGGCTCAGGGTGTCGGCCACGGCATCGGCTCCTTGATTCACATCACCGGGGTGGCCTTGCTAGTAGCGTTAAACCTGAACCGGATCCTCGTTCTGGCTCCGCAACCCAACTACGAATGGGTTCAGGGGAAATTCTGCGAGGGCATGGACACCATGGACGAGTGTTACTTCGAGCCGCTCTCGTCGTGCACGATCCAAGACGCCTTCGGAAGCGATTTGGAAGTGACGGATGAGAATTTTCTGAGATTCGAGGAGTTGGATATGGGGTTGTATGCCAACAACAGCGAGAGAGTGTTGAGAAGCACGGTGGACCAAGTCGGAAACGGCGTGGTGCCGTTCGCGAGCCGTGCAACGCCAGTCATGTTTCATAAGATGCTAGAAAGCGGGAATCTTTCCAGTGGATTCTACTACTGGTGGCGGGCGCAAAGCAGCGCGTATATTGTGCGGCCGACGCTGCGGACGCTGAGGGAGCTCGACAGGCGCAGGGCGTCGGGGGTATTCCAGGGCCAGCCCATCGAACCAGGTAAAATTTGCATCAAATTTCAGAGTCACTCAGTGAACATTTTTATAATCGAATTTCTGAATCAGGAAGGGAAGCTCGTACACCTAATTACGACCCTACTGGTTGCCAAGCTGGCCCTACAGAATTTCGTCTACGATGTTTATGCCTTCTGAATATTCAAGTCTAGGGTCGATTTTTGATACATCTATAAGCAGGAACACAAACTTGGAGAATTTATTTTTCCTAATATATGCCAAAAATGTATGCTATGAGAAATTGGAACAATCCTCTTCCAATTACCAACAAGCCTTAACAGAAGCTTTGATGGCTTACTAAAAGAATCACGCTTAAGAACCATGTTTAGCTAGCCCCAAACCATTCCAACACCCATACTTTGGATGATGAACAGAGTGCTTCAGGCATTACAGTAGGTTTTTGAATCCAAACACCTCATTCAAGACTATTATTACGAAAGATATAAACAAAAATGTGCAAAAATCCAAAAAAGATCTCAAGCATGATCGAAAGGTTGAGAAGCTCATTAATTCACATTCTGGTGTGGTTACATGGTTAGTTGACCACTTACCTTATGTCCTTGAAATGTAGAACCTTGAAACCTAAATCTTGGGCATCTTACAAAGATATGAAACAATGGCAAGTTGAGATGGCAAGCAGTTCAAGTTGAGCAGTTAATTTGGACCAGCCTCGTCGGGTATGGTAGAGCAGTTTGGTTAGGACCCTCGGTAAAGTTAGCAAGTACTCTCCCAGGAAGTAAAGATTGAAACTGACGTTCTAGCTCTCCCGGGACGTCCTTCCTCAGGCACGATCTCGGTGCACGTTCGTCACGGGGACAAATGGAAGGAGGCGAAGCTTCAGCCCGACGACGCGTTCTTGCGCAGCGCCGAGGTGTTGCAAGCCCACGACCCGGACGTCCTACAGCGCCGGATCTTCTTGAGCACGGAGGATCCCGACACCGTGACCTTCTTCGCCCATTTGAGCAACTGGACGGTGCAGTACACGAACGTCTCCCGCTTGCAGGATCCCAGCGCCAGCCCCGGGGATTTCGCAAAGAGGATCGGCTGGGACGAGGAGTTCCTCAACAGCTTGCTCAGTCTGCAGTTGGCGCTGGAGTGCGACGGCTTCGTGGGGGATATTGAGTCCAACTGGAATCGACTCATCGATGAGCTTCGGTCCACGGCGAGGTCCAAGTTCCACCGACTCTACGTTGACGTCGTGCAAGACTTTCAGGTTCAGTATTATTCCTGGTGATCGAGCAGGCTTCTAATGCCTGAAACTCAAATGGCAACATGCAAGCTCGACCCACGCATCGTTGGTGTGTCACCTCCTTCCCGGTCTGCAGGATGATGCGTGCATTCAGGGTTATCTTGGTCGCATCCAGATCCATCAGGAGAAGCCTTGCGTCTTCAGGAAGAATTAGGGTTTACATGAACAGACAGACAGTTGAGGCTTGATCTTGTGCCAAACCCTAATCATTCTCCCACGCATTCATTGCAATTCAAAAGCAAAGAAGCAGAGCTAGATTCAGGGCCAACCTGATTGCTGTCCGTGGTTGGAGGGGAGGCGCAACCGAAGCTCTTTCACGAATTGAGCAACTCTTGGATTCCGGGCACCCAGGAGGAATACTTCTTGCGTAGTGATGATTGTCTTAATGTGCTCAAGGTTCACAACGGTGCCATGCTCACGACCAGGAATTGAGGAAGGGCATGAAAACAACGGGTCCAGCAGGCGGAGGTCGCGAGCTGGCAGATGGGCTCGCCGCATAATGACATGTTTGGGAACCTCTAAAACCTGATGCATCAACATCAACTTCCATTGCTTACACACGCTCTTACAACCACAATAATGCAAACATCAAGGTTTCTCATGGTGTTGACAAATGCAACTGAAAAAAGTGCATGCATTGCACGAAGCTCGATTCTGATCATCTGACCCCTTCTTGTCTGCAAATGCCGTTTAGATGTGACATGAATTGTAGGATCAAACATTCCTTGGAGAGATTCTGTGTCTTTCCTCCAGAGACAGAGCTAGGATTTCGTGACGTTGTTAGGGTTTCTTGCCACAGATTGAGCTGCCCAGCTTTCTTTATTCCATTTTCGTTTTCGCTTGGATGGCTCCCAAAATTCAGTTAGTCGAAGCTACCATTTTTGGTGAATATTGTGTAACAATATGGGTAGCTAAACACGATTTCTGACGATTTACTGTACCACAAATTTGCTATCAAAGCTGAGTAAGTAATTGCATCCTCCTCCTGAAATTTCTTATGGACTTGTAGCTGGACCCAAAACATTGTTAAAATCTGGCGATCAATTTTAGCCCAAATAAATGGCTGGAGCTGCCTGAATGCAGAGAATGACCTGAGAGACACCGTGCAGCCACGAACGCTTCTGTTTTCGTGGGTCTCCCGGCATGGTGACTTTTGCACATTTTCGTCGACAGCCCTGTCGAACTTCATGTTGAATTTCATAACAAACAGGTGTTGTGAAGCCAAACTCCGTGTTTCTTTAGTGCAGCCCCAGAGCAGCACTGTGGGAGGACATTCCTCATTCGGTGCAGAACCTTTACAGTGTTGCTGCGGGGCTGCTCTTAGGGAAAGGATGAATTGCTAATAAGGTAGAACTGCCTATTACCACTGTGATTTGCATCTGAATATGTTGGGGCCAATTCCACATTTTTTCAGAGGTGTGCGCTTGTTTCACGAATTAAAATAAAGTGGAATTATATTTTTCCAAATGAAATTGTAACTCTTGTGAATTTTTGAAGTAATCAGCCTGAAATTACGAAACCGCCAATAGACTAGAGTCATAAACATCATATCAACAACCCATAACCACCCTTTTATGAATCCACTTAGCACTTAAATATCCACCAATCAAGGGCTGATATGTTAGCCCATGTCTACATTAAAGCCATAATCTAATCAAATTTTGTCAGAATCTTAAATGGCTTAGGATATTTCCTAGATAGATTAAAATGGGACAATGAACGAAATTGGGGTCAAGGAGTAGGTAACGGAATTAGGAAGTAGACAGTGATGGGCTGGTCTACCTTATTGTATATTGATTTTGAATGTTAGCCTATTAGCCGCCTTGACAACAACTAGCCTTCAGCTTGAACTCTCATGTTCCCAAGTCTAATAAGGTGGGCACCCCAAAAATTGGGCCACCACTTTTTGCTACTATGCCCAGCTATTATTATTAGACTGGTTAAATTTTCATATTTTCTTGTTGGCAAGTGAAAGGAGGCTTCAACACACCTTAGAACATGACATTTGGATACTATATATAAAATTAATTTTTGAATTTTTGAATGCCTGCTGATGTGGCCATCTCTCGACCACGTCAGCAGTCTGAGTGGTAGAGTTCTCAACGTAGGGGAATAGTAAGGAACTCGCAACCCTTAACTGTAGCAAAAAATCATCTAATGTTTTTTTGGTGAAGCATCAATTGTAAAAGTTCAATCTAAAAAATACAATTGTATACATAAGATAATAAGGTTTATATATGAATATGTTAGGATTTAGCATAGAGTATATAGAAAGAGTTCAAAAGATGTAAAATGTATGAATTATAAATGCTTCTAAGGAGAACAACAAATAAATTGAAGGGCATTTTGGAGGGAAAAGTCTATTTGGCTTGCCAATCAAACCAGAGGCACCCTAAAACCACAATTGCCCTAGCTGATGTGTCCTAAATCTAGCATATCAAGGATAATAATATGCCAAGTAGGAAAATTGAAGTTACCATAAGATAAAACCTTAAATTAATTTTTTATTGTCGTAACTAGTATGATGGACACATGTCTAATTAGACACACAACAAGACATGACATCTTGGCACCAAAACCCAAAATTATTTGAGACTAGACAATCATGTCATTGGCTTCCTTTGTAGATCACATCTGAGCATAACTATCTCAAGCCACTGTTTTAATTTCCGAGATGCATGTCCAAGATCACAAGATGCATCTCCAAGATTAGAATGTAGTCAAATAGATTTGAAGGGTGATACTACTTTATGGATTCAAAGGCCAATACTCTTAGCATGTGGGTGATTGCAAGAAAGACCTGTCCTATTTTGTATCACTCAAAGAGACAAAGTTGTTTTCTTCTAAAACTTTTTATAGTAAAACCCAATGAACTTAAATTTTTTTATTGGAGATGGTTAACTTGACTATAATTTTATCCCTGTTTTTTTAGAAATAAGAAATTATCATTTTATATTTAAAATTCAATTTTGCTAATTTGTCACACTTTGAGGTTTAGGATTTTTTAGTACTAGGGAGTATCCCAAATTAATGATTTAGAGTTGAAATTTTTGTGGTCTATTCTCACAATAGGGAAACATGTGCTTACCAAAAGAAATCTAAAAATACATTATGCTATGACCTCCATATTTATATAAATAGGGCTCTCTTACATGCGCACTTCCAAACATGTGCCCAAGGAGTAGCTTTAAGGCCCAATATTTTTTATAACTTTTGACTACATGGTTAAAAATTGATTGTATGATATACAGGTTTCCACTACTTGGTGGGTAGCTTGGGTAGCAAGAAAAATTCTTCAAAATTACTTTAAAAAGAAAATTGAAATTGGTCATCTAGATTTATCTATAAATGGAAAGCTTTGAATCATTCCATTTTGAATAATGAGATGAAAGTTATGAGGAGTTTTATTTAAGAGTAGTTTGTGGGTAGTTATGGAATCTCTACTCTAAAACAAGCTTTGAAGTCCTTTATTTAACTCAATTTTAAAAATTTATGAAAAAAAATAAAATATTGGATGTATATTGTTTATTACAACTTTACAACCATTGGAATTGACATTTTTCAATTCCATAAATAAATTATTAACAATTTAGTATCTTGAATCATTCTTTACTTCTTTCTACTTATTATTTTTTTCCTAAATGTTGTACAATTCCTGAAAATTTTCAAGCATGTTGTCAACTTGCCTTGAAGAAGGAATCCACCATTTTGTACATTTTTTCATACAAATGTGACCTTGTGAAGTACAATTGCTTGTTTTTTTCACAAGGCCCCCCAAAAGATTTTTGTCACTTCAAACACTAATATCCTGCAATCTACATGGTGGAAATTTTTGAAATTTTTTCTACATATTCTCAAACCAACGCACTACAAGATCCTACGGTTATATGTATCTAAAATTTAGTATTTGTACTAAAAATGGCAGTTTTTTTCTTGTAGATTATATTTTCTTCTAAATGGAAAGCTTTTATTCATTCCATTTGGATTAGTGATGTGAAAGTTATGGAGTTTCTTGTTTTGCTGGCAATCATAGCAACTTCTTGAAACAATTTTTTTTCTTCCACTTTGAATGCTAAATATCTTTCAATCTACACGGTCAAACATCACAAAATCTTTATCACATGATCTAAGACAAGTGTAGAACAAGATCCTACAATTAAAATCTAAATAATATTTTAAAAATTTATTTCATAGGTGAAAGTAGCAAAAGTGGTAGTTTTGAGTGATTTTGATAGAAAAATGGCCTTGGGACTTTAGGGATTAAAATAACATTCAAAGTAGAATTTTTTCTTTTGTATGTTTTAGAATATTTACAATCTCATATTAAATATTATAGCTTTAGCCATTTAACCCCTAAAGTCCCATTGTCCCCTCGGGGGACAATTTGGAATTCGGGCAGGTTCCTATCGGCTGAAATTTTACCCTAATATTTTGAAACTTTTTTAGAAGATAGAAAATCTGATAAGCTTTGTGGGAATATAATTTTTATTTCAATCGGTGCCCAGAAGCAAAAGTTATACCACAAAAAGTTTGAAACTGAACTCGGCGGGCAACACAAAAAATATTGCAAAAATTAAAAATAATTAAAAAAAAAAAAAAATTCTCAAAGATAATGTTTTTGTCTACATCTAAAGCTTTGATTCATTCCACTTTGATTAGTGATGTGAAAGTTATGAACAATCTTATTTTTCGGGCAATCTAAGCATCTATTTGGAAAAAAAAACCTTGTAGGATTCATCTCCAAATGAAATTTTCAAATTTTTTCAAATTTCTTTTTTGAAAAGGTTAAATTTGCTTGTTAGAACAATCTCACCGTTGGGATTATTGTATTTCATTCCCATCTAAGAGCTATTATCAATTTAGTTTTTCTTTCAATCTTGGACCTACTTCTACTTGACAATTTTTTGAAGTATGAAAATGAAGTTGTTATTTTTTGAAATTTTTTTTCTTCGACTCCCAACTCAATTCTTCAACACAATAAATTTTAAATTCAAAATCCACAGTGTAATTTTTTTCCACAAATAGAGATCAAAGTCATCTAAAATTGCAGTCCAGTGTTAAAAAAAACTTGTTTTTTCAACTTTGAATGCTCATATCTGTCAATCTGTACGGTCAAACTTCATGAAATTTTTACCACATGATCTAAAACAAGTAAAGTATAAGATCCTACGGTTCAGTTCCAAAAAAAGTTTTTTTTCTTTTTTTTGAACTAACACAGTAGAAATGGCAGTTTTGAGTGGTTTTTGGCAGAAAAATGGCCTTGGGACTTTAGGGGTTAAACAAACATGTAAGGGATTTATATATTTGACCAAAACTATATAAGTATATATTACTATCAATTTTTTTTTTTGGTATTTCCAAAAAATTGACAAAAAACTTAAAAATTGTAGGAAAAAATTATTCTAGCATACAATAACCATCAACCTTCAAACCCCACAACTTTCATTCAAGTGACCAAAAGAGTGCAATACCTATCAACCTTTAAAACCCAACAACTTTTCAATCAAATAACCAAGAAAGTACAATACCTATCAACCTTCAAAACCCCAAAACTTCATATTTTTCCACACTAATATTTGACCAATTTTGCAAAGTGGTTATAGAGTGATGAGGTGAAATGTCTTTTTGGTCTCAATATGGATCAATTAAAAAAAAAATTTGATAATTTCTCTAATCCAAGGATTGCACAAAGAATGGACAAACCCATGGGACAGTGGAACATGATTCAAGGAAAGCTAGATGACTTTTCCTATTTTTAATTCAAAAAGTGGCTCACTTTTCGATTATAGTAGCTACTCAAACTTCCTCACTTATATAGCTCCTCTCGATGCCGCCTCCTCCCCTTCGGTCCAGAGCCAACAAACAAAATAAACATTTGTTTTAATAGTACGGAAGAATATATAGGTCTGCTTACAAAGACCCAGAGTTAACTAGGAGAAGAATCAAGGACAGTACAACTGCAAGGCTCTGTCCTAATGGAGGCTAGTGAGGAAGGAAAGAAACTTACTTACTGCGGCTCAATCTTATAATTGTAGTCTGAATGGGGTTTCTGAAGGAACTACACCCTCCCAAAATTGAAATTCCTGGGGTTCTCTCGGCCCTATGGAACAGATGTAACAAAACTATAACCCTTCATCAATTTTACATAAGGTATCCACAAAACACATTTATAGTGTGTTGGAATTAGACAGCACAGCAGATGTGGGGATTTTAGTCGTCCCTAGCTCAATCGGAGAGTATCACAAACTAGTAGTAACTCAGATGGAGAAGTCTAGGGCCAGAAAAATTGTTCAGTGCTCTTGAGGAGATTCGCAGGAACTTAGAATGCTCACACTCTACCTGTTGCTATTGCACGCTACATCATATCCAAAATACACATTCACTGTCTGCTGCATTGGCATCCTCTTTTCATTTGCCAACAAGAAGATATAAAAATTTGACCAGTGTACGCAACAGCAAATTAGGAACTATACTCAACAGCACACCAGGAACCATACTGAACAACAAATTGGGAGCTATGGTCAACAGCAAACTAGGAACAATACTCAACAGCAAATT
Organism: Rhytidiadelphus loreus; assembly: GCA_947034895.1. Taxonomy (NCBI): domain Eukaryota; kingdom Viridiplantae; phylum Streptophyta; class Bryopsida; order Hypnales; family Hylocomiaceae; genus Rhytidiadelphus; species Rhytidiadelphus loreus. The sequence continues at coordinate 19,259,772 of OX344763.1, forward strand.
AGGAGCTATAGTCAGCAGCAAATTAGGAACTATACTGAACAGCAAAGTGGCGATTGATTTGAAGTGCCGAATCGGAGAGGACACAAATTCATAGCAACTCATAGAAGGCAAAGTCTAGGACTAGAAAATTGCTCAAGAGGAGATCCGCAGAAACTTACAATGCTCACGAAAACAGACTCTACCTGTTAATACTGACTGCTATCAAAACTTGGAAGTCACTCCGGCAAAGATAGCTTTGAAATCCGTGGTAGGATTGCCCTCGCCCTCGGGTTTGGACGCCAAATCGAAGGCCTTAAACTTGGCGTCCTCGATTAAGAGCGCTTGAATCGCCGTCTCCGCAACATCAGCTCTGGCGATCGTCCTCGTCTGCGTCTGCAGCAGCTCATCGTCTTTTCCAATCAGCAACTCCCGGATCCCGCCATCTTTATCTTGCAATCCCCCCGCTCGAATAATCGTGTACGCCACCCCGGAGTCTGCCAAGTACTTCTCCGCCTTCCGCTTCCAAATCAAGATGTTGCCCTTTCCCAAAGAGTTCAACGGATTCGCCTCGTCCATCCCGCCCATGGATCCGACCAACACGATTTGCTTCACCCCCCCGGCTAAGGCCGCGTCAATCTGCGCCTTCTGCCCTAACCAATCCACCTCTTCAGGGGATCCGCCGTCCACATAGTAAAACTCAGGGGGACCGCCTTCCGCCGGATCGAACCCTGGCTTCGGCTTCGGGACAGCACTCGTCAGAATAATCAAACCATCGAGACCTCCAAATGCAGGGGTTAGGGTTTCGGGATTCGTGATGTCACCAACGAATAAGCCGTCGTCGCCTCCGAGAGCAGTCTTCCCTTCCTCTGTTCGCACCAAACCGCGAGCCACGAACTGTCCCGAGGCTTTCTTCAGCTTCTCGAATGCGAGGCGACCTGTGCGTCCTCCTGCGCCTGTCACCAGAACCGTCAGAGGTGTATCCGCCATCGCCAGTACACCAATCGCGCCCCTCTTCTGTCCATTCTTCCTAATGCGAGAGGTGAAACCCGAAGAGCTCGAGAATGAGCTGTAATCCACCGTTTTGGAAAAGGTTTGGGGCGATTTGGGAGATGAAAACGATGAGAGGTGTCTAGAATGGGAATTGTAAACTAATTGGTCTGTTTTAGTGTACGGGGAGAGCGAAATGAGGGAGCTCGTGGCCGCCATCGCCATCGCCATCGCCATCTCTGCAATGCGAGCTGACCTCGGAGCCCTCCAGCAGGACTGAAGAGATGACACTTGGGAAGGCCAGCATGTTCCAGGAGCGTACATAATGCTATCCTGCTAAGCTTTTCACTGGAATATCTACGAAAATCTTTGCATGAGCTCAACTCTACGCTTTTGGTAGGACATACGTGTAGGCCAATGCCATGAGGAAGAGGGGATTGTGGGAAAAAATGCTTCGACGAGGAGGGCGGAGCTCAACAAGGAGGCACAATTTTTCCCACAATCCCGGACAACAAGGACATTGTCCGACTTAAACTATTGTTAGGAAATTAGATTTCAGGATATCCTTAACTCCTAAAGGATCAAGACTTTTTTCTACCAAAAAAAATTCAAAACTATCACTTCTACAGTAAAGAAAAAAAAATTGAAAATTGTTTTTTTTTCACATTTAACCATAGGATCTTACACCTAACTAGTATGAAAATATGTGGGAAAATTTTCAAATTTTTTGACCACATAGATTGCAAGATATCAGCATTTAAAGTGGAAAAAAATAAGTTTTTCTATCACATTGTTGGACTAGATTATTTGACTTTGAACCTTCTTAACTTAAATTTTTTCTTCACTACAAAGTTTTGAGCTTTAAATCTTTTATGGTTGGAGAATTGAATTGAGAGTATAGAAAAAAAACTTAATGTTTATTCTTTAAAAAATTGTTAAGTAGAAGTAGGTACAAGATAGAAGAAAAATCTAAATTATTAACATCTCTAAGATGGAATTAAAATGCACTAATCCCAATGGTGGGATTGTTTTAGAAAACAAATTAAACCATGTGAAACTTTCTTTTTTGAAAAATTGTAAAAATTGCATTTAGAAATGAATCCTACAAGTTATTTTTTCAAGAAGATGCTCTAATTGCCTGAAAAACAAGATTGTCCATAACTTTCTCATAACAAATCAAAATGGAATGAATCAAAGCTTTCTATGTAGACAAAAATATAATATATGAGAAAAATTATACATAAACTTAAATTGAAATTTTGAAATTTTTCTTTGTTGCCCCCTCTCCCCTATTTTGAGCTTATTTGGGCATAACTTTTGTTCCTAAGCAGCAATTGAAAAAATAATAATATTCCCATGAATCTAATCAATTTTTTTTATCTTCAAAAAAATTAAGAAAAATTAAGAAAAAAATTGAGACCATAGGTACTTGCCCAAAATCCCATTGTCCCCTAAAGGGACAAATGGTCCTTTAGAATTAATTGAATAGATTGAATTTGGATGAAAAAGTTGTAATGCTTGATTACGTGGGCAAAACCGTATAATCAGACAATACAACCTAATTCGAGACCTAATTGCAAACTAGAACTTGCCTAAGAAATGAAGGGTGATTTTTTGGCAATGATTTATGGAATTATCTTGCACTCTTTAGGAGCACTAGATTAGCATTTTTAATTGAGGTGATGTTTTGGCAAAAAATATTTTTGTTTAGAAAATAAAAAATGGAATGTTTTGTAAAGTGATTTTTGTCTTTGAGTGGACAAAATTTTCAAGAATATGAAAATAGAATATATTAAAGTAGGATGCCATTTCACCATATTAGACAAATGTACATATTTAGATGAATAAATGATATTCTATCTGTAATCTACATTTTCATGGAATAATATAAAAAGTACTTGGCAAAATTGTTAAATCCCCATAATGGCCTTCCTAGTCTTTTAGGAGTTAATACATGAAAATATTAACCATAAGCATGGATTATGGCCTAGTAGGTTGAATTTATTAGTGAACGTTCAAACTCCACGTATAGCATTTGAGTGACTTAGTACATAATTTTAGTGATGTTTCAAACTCCACGTGTACTTTACAATAAGAAATTTGTCTACAATGGGTTTGCCTAAACTTGTGTTTAGAATAGGCTCATTAGATGAGATTTCAAGCCATGGGAGGGTCATTTCAAAGTTGTTTTCCTCACTATGAACTAGTACATTATTGTCAGGATATTAAATAATAATAAAAGAATTCAAATTTTCAAAAAATAAAATAAAATATTATTATCTGATGTGGCTATCTCTTGACCATGTCAGATTAATGATGTGGCATAGTTCCCACGATCCACAAACTTGTAGCCTTGTTGAGGACCTCATTGATTTCATCTAATCTTTCTACATTGACTCCTTATTTTCTTAAAGACTAAGTTTAATTTTGAACAATCCTATAAATTTTACATCTAGGAAGACTTCATGGTGATGAGATTAGACCAAAAAAATGAGGTCAAAACCATTTCTAATATTTAGAAGTGTGTGCACAAGGGAGGCCTCTTTGCACGAATGTGAAGGACATAAAATAATGTTTTTTTACATGCCTTTTTGTAAGTACATGTCCGCTTACTATAGGAATATACCACAAAAATTTTAACTAAAAATCATTCATCTAAACCTCTCAATAGTATTCAAAATCCCTAAACCTGAAAGTGTGACATATTAACAAAATTGACTTTTAAATATAAGATGAGTTTTAAAATTTTCAAAAAATAAGAGATACGATTAGAATCAAGATATCTAAAAAGATTATTCTGTTTTGGGCATTGGATTGATAATTCAAAAGTTATAGTGGAGGACAACCATAATTTTGGAAAATGCTACAAGCCTACAAAACGCTTAGTGTTATTTGCAATGACCCATTAAAACATGTCTTTGCAAGGTTAGAAGTCTAAATATGCAATTGGAGAGTCAAACCTAGAAAATTAGTTGCCCAAAATTGATCATTGACCCATTTGAGTTGACTTTGTTTTAACCCCTAAATGCCTAAAGGGTGTCCTTCTAAAATCACCTCCAAACTACCTTTTCCATAGTGAAAGTATAATCTTTTGTCTTTAGTCATTTTTTGAAAAATCTATCTATAGGTTGGATTTTATTCATCATTATTAGATTAATCTATTGTACAATTCTCAAGATTTTAATTGTAATTTTTTTGAGATTTCTTCAATCAAAGTTCAGTTTTTGAAAGAACAACAATTTTTTTTCTTCAAGCACAATTGAGAGCACAATGACTTTGGGGGGCTCATATCTCAAATTTTTACAAAAGAAGAGTTTGTCATTTTTTACCAAATGCAATTATGAATAGTTAAAAGCATGCTTGCCAATTTTTATAAGCATTGGAGCAATGAAAGTTTGTTTTCATATCCTTGCAATCAAAATAGGTATATTTGGAAAACAAAATTTTTACTTGATTGTACCCATTCCCTATATGCTCCAACCAATCAACTCTACACATCCATATAATTTTTTTATATTAGAATGGCCTTTGATCGGCTAGGTTTCTCTTCCAAATTAAACAATCTTTAGTGACCAATTCTTCTAATGTATGTCTGACTTTGAAAAATCACCCAAGGTGGAGTTTTTGTCCAAATCAAAAAACAATTGACAATGGAAAGATAACTTGATGGACTACATGAGAAAAATATGAGATTTCAAAAAAGTATTTTTAGGGGATCTAGGTAGCAACAACACTAGCATGTGAGCTTGGATATGCAAGCAAATGAATAAAGGACCAAGCTATGTTTGGGGGCAACATAGAAATTTAGGCAACTCACTATGAATGGAGATTTTTTTTTTTTTCTTTGAAATTTTCACACAACATGGAGACTAGGAGTGTCTTTAAGGTCCAACAATTTTCATAACTTTTGACTACATAGTTCAAAAGTTATTGTATGATATGTAGTCTTTTTCACCACCGAGGCAATCTAGGCAGATTAAAGAAAATCACTTTTTTCGAAAACAAAAATTAGAAATTGATTTTCTAGATTTATATATATGTGGAAGACTTTGAATCATTCCATTTTGATTAATGAGATGAAAGTTATGAGGAGTTTTAGTTAGTGGGCAATTATGGATTCTCTACTCTAAAATAAACTTTGAAGTCTTATATTTAATTCAATTTTCAATATTTTAATTTTGAAAAAAAATAAAATCATAGGATGCAGATTGTTTAATACAACATTACTACCATTGGAATTGGCATTTTTCAATTCTATAACCAAATTCTTAGCAATTTAGTATTTTGAATCATTTTCTATTTCTTTCTACTTACTATTTTTCCCTCTTTGTTGTACAATTCCAAATGACTTGAAATTTTTTAAGCATATTAACCAACTTGAATTCAAGGATGAATTCAAAGAAGCACCACCATTTTGGACATTTTTCATATGAATGTGACCTTGTGAAGTGCAACTACCCGGTTTTTCGCAAGGCCCCCAAATTTCACATATTCTCAAACCATCTTACTACAAGATCCCATGGTTACATCTCAAAAAATGTTTTTTTTCTTCCTAATATGTGGTACGTGCACTTTTGGAGTGTTTTTAGTGAAAACATAGTTAAGGAACTTAAGGGTTAACCCCTTTAGGATGTTAGCAAGTGTACGCTTTTGTATACTACGTCGTAAAATACAATCTGACTCACATTAAAGTCTGAAATCTGAAAATGTGATAGTGCACAAGTTTCTATCAATAGATTAATAATTTTATCCAAAATTTTGCACTTTTGTCTCACATCCCAAGACTTGAATTGGATTTCAGCAATTAATGAGAAGAATCACATGTTGAAAAAAAGGAGAGAAGCAATGAGTCGTCCACTTACATTTGCCCACCTCAAACCATACAACAAAACACATTAAAGCTCACTACACATTTAATGGAAAGCGAAAACATTGGAAAGAGGACCCAATTAAGGCAAGGCATACTGTATTGTATAAAAATTCGTAGGCCAGTTTGGGTTGCTAACATCCTAAAGGGGTTAACTATAGCATATGTACAAGTAGATATCCTACAACCATTGAAGGTGCTTATAACATAAACACTTACAATATGAATATTTATAACATAAGTACCCTATATTCATGGAATATTTTTATAACATAAACATCTATAACATAGGTGTATAGTCTTCTAGACTCATGTGCTCATAATCCTAAATTCACATAATAGCAACCCTCATAAGTTGAACACCAACCATTAAATGGTTGATTGAGCATTTAGAGGTTAACCCCTAAAGGACCATTGTCCCTTCGGGGGACAAATGCGTTTTTGAGCAAGTACCTATGGGCTGAAATTTTCTCCTAATTTTTTGAAATTTTTTTTGGAGGTAGAAAATTTGATAAGCTTCGTGGGAATATAATTTTTTTTCAAAATCAGTGCCCGGGAACAATAGTTATGACCAAATAAGCTCAAACAACGGGACGGCGGGCAGCTCGGGCAGCCAAAGAAAAGGACAAAGTTTGGATTTTCTTTTTAATATTATTTTTTCTCAAAGATTATATTTTTTTCTATCTGGAAAGCTTTGATTCATTTCATTTGGATATGCTATGAGAAAGTTATGGACATTCTTGTTTTTCGGGTAGTTAGAGCATCTTCTTGAAAAAAATAACCTGTAGGATTTATTTCTGAATGCAATTTTTCAAATTTTTCAATTTTTTTGTTTTTGCATGGTCTGATTTACTTGCTAGAACAGTCTCACCATTGGGATCAGTGCATTTTAATTCCATCTAAAATATATGAATATTTTAGATTTTCCTTCTATCTCATACCTACTTCTACTTAACAATTTTTTTAAGAATGATAATTAATTTTTTTTTAAATTTCTTTTACCTAGACTCTCAACTCAATACTCCACTACAAAGATTTAAAGCTCAAAACTCTGTAGTGCAAAAATTTTAATTTAAAAAAATGTTCAAAGTCAAAAAATTTAGCCCCGCAATGTGCTGAAAATCTAGTTTTTTCCACTTTAAACGCAGATATCTTGCAATCTGAGCGGTCAAAAATTCTGAAATTTTTTCCACACACTCTCATACTAGTTAGGTGTAAGATCCTACGGTTAGATATGGAAGAAAAAAACAATTTTTTAATTTTTTTTTACTCCTTGCTATAGGTATGGCAGTTTTGAGTGTTTTTTGGCAGAAAAAAGGCCCTGGTCCTTTAGGGGTTAAGATTGTCTACACAAAGATGAAGCCATCTCCCATTAGTCACAAAAATACAAAGTATCGTCAATCCTTGCTGATTTCCAAAACATTTTCTTAAAATTCTTGATGCACCCAATCTCCAAATGACTCAAACTGATGTCACCTACAAATTATGAATTTTCTGTTCTTTTTAAAACAGTTCAAAACTCCATCCAATAATGGCAATTGAAGATCTACTGCGACCACTTTCAAGGCTGATCCAATCTTTACAGTTGATTCATCCATAAGGGGTGCAGGTCATTGCTACAGAGTGTACACAGCCACAAGCATCCTGAAGAAACGAATGTCCGCTGTGGTTTATACAATCACTGAAGTTGGCGATGATCGAGTAACCATATCCATACGTAGACACAAAGACACTGTTAATGCAAGGCGCATTCCGTAAAAATGCCAGAATGAGAAATTGAGTCAGAGAAGCAAGTTCCAGCACTAAATCAAAAACTTGCCTGTTGCATGCTTTAGAAGACGCAGACATCGATCCAAGGACTACACTAATGATCGACGCGACGTTACAGACTCCGCAGCAGATCATAAGCTTCCACGTACAGATAAAGACGGTAATCCATGCATTTGCGTCAAGAGAAATGAATGGATGAAACACCCAGAAGACCACTATATTACATACTGTACACAATTCACAACTAGCTAGCACACTAATAATGATCAAGTTCGATTACATGAATTGTGTTGAAGGGCGGCTCAAGTGGAGGAGCTGCCCATGCCACACAGGGAGTCTCACCGGCAACAGCAGCCACCGACAACCGCGGTTGGAAGGGAGCTTACAAGAACACTGTCTCCAAGGGCAACTGCAAGACGTACCATCCTCGGCCCACTTCGAGTGCAATGTAAGCTACTGTAGCGGGAGGGAGAAGAAGGAGAACGGGAGGATGGCGTGGTGGGAAACGAGGGCAGACCCGGTGGGAGAGAAAAGCTACGGGCAGGGGAGAGGGGGAAGAGGAAGTCGCACGCAAACAGACTGCGGGTGGGAATTGGGGATCGTGGGAGTGGGGACCGCGGAGTCAAAAGCGGGAATGGAAGAGGGTAATTTCCGGGAAAGGGGGAAAGGAAGGTAAGAAGGGGGGTACGCAGGGGGGAAAGGAAGGCAGGAGGGGGGTACGAAGGGGGGAAAGGGAGGTACGAAGGGGGAAAGGGAGGCAGGAAGGGGGGTACGAAGGGGGGTACAAGGGGGGAAAGGGAGGGAAGAAGGGGGGGAAAGGGAGGTAGGAAGGGGAGTAGGAAGGGGAAAGGGGGTACAAGGGGGAAAGGGGGGTAGGAAGGGGGGGGAAAGGGAGGTAGGAAGGGGGGTAGAAGGAGGAAAGGGGGGTAGGAAGGGGGGGAAAAGGGAGGTAGGAAGGGGGGTACAAGGAGGAAAGAGGGGTAGGAAGGGGGGGAAAGGGAGGTAGGAAGGGGAGTAGGAAGGGGGAAAGGGGGGTACAAAGGGGGAAAGGGGTAGGAAGGGGGGTAGGAAGGGGGAAAGGGAGTCAGGAAGGGGGGTACGAAGGGAGGTATGCAGGGGGAACGAAGGGGGAAAGGGGGGTACAAAGGGAGGAATGGCAGGGGACAGGGATTGGTGCCAGTCTCTCCCAGGGATTGGACAGGGATTGATATAATTACTACTAAGTATAGATTAGTGCAATGGAAAATTCGAATGCATAAGGCAGTATGCTCTAAAAAAGACCATTCATGAACTGGTCCGCCTTTTTCATAGGCTTACGTGGACAGGATTATTTTTAAATCATTTTTCAGAGAAAGAAAAATGAATGTGGAAACTAACACAAGTGGTTTTGTATTTTTTTCAAGTATTTTTGAATTACTTATAAATTTTCAAAAGATTAAGGGCATAGGCACTTATTTGTGACCACAGGTCTTCCAAAATTTGTCCACTTGCAATTTGTAAACAAATGTGTAGAAATCAAAGGCAATGATTGGCGCTTGCAATAGAAAAATAATTTTTTTTCTCAATGCATTTAATTGCTACAGTGGTCCATTTAAGGATCATCCCATCTCCATTCTTCATCCCAAAATAGGGGCGATTTGAAGAAGGCGGGTGCATTTAGAGCATACTACCTTAGATGTGATTTATATTTCTTACTTTACAATTAGATGTACTTTCCTTATTTATGTGGAATTCTTTGCCAAACTAAAAATTTATTGGACTTAAAATTTAGCAGGTTACTCCATTTTCTCTTCAGGTGATCACATATATACAAGACAAGTTCTCCGAGCATGCTACTCTAATGAGTTCTTTGGACTGCATGTATAATGAAATTTAAAAAAAAAATTACATGTATGAATTCATTCTTGAATTTTTTGGTTCAAAACCAATTTTTTTATAAAAAAGACCTTGTATTCACATTCAATAGCTACATGTGCAATGAATGAAAAGAAGTTTGAGTAGGCACATACTTGAAAAGCAAGCTATATTCTTCATTTTATTTAGTGTTGCTTTTGAAAGCAAATTATTTTAGTATATAAATATTTTTTCATTGAAGAAATATTTATTTAATTTTCTTACTTTATGATAGTTCTACAATATAGTTATTGCTTCATCTCTCTTAGTTAGTAAAAAATTACAACTTTAAGAAAAACATGTAGTTCAAGGTACTTCACTTTGAAAGCAACACTAAATAGAATGAAGAGTGTTGTTCATTTGTAGTGTAGGTGTTCATTCAATATAGTAATATTCATATGGTACATATAGTATAAGACGCATTCAATAGCAATGGCCAAAACTCAAAACCAATACCAATTGTGGAAGACCTAGAAATATGATAGACATCCTTGAACACTTGCATATATAGGATGGAAGAAATTATCCACATGTGTACATTCATTAGTACAACATCTATTATTAGTATATTTCCAAATATACTATAACCTCTTACTAAGCCAAGGCAGATTTCTATGTACTTGTTTAAAATTTGGCCAAATTTTAAACACGGAAGTGTGCAATTATTGTAAACACGGAATTAGAATTGTTGTCTATCAAAATTTTAGAGGAAGACCCTTATGAAAAGTGGGAGAGGAAAGTTTCAATTTTTTATTTATTTTTTAAACAAATGAAACTGGGATTTTATTACAAAGGCAAGTTTTCAATTTTTGAAAAACTATTTCTAACATTGGAGTAGAATTGTTTGGTTCCTTTCAATTTGACATCAAGGCAAAACTACATCCAAAATTTAATTTCCTCCTACTCAAATAGAAGAAAAAACACATAGAACTCATAAAGACAATTCCAACTCTAGAAAATTTGAAAATTTATTTTTGATTTCAACACAATATAGAAATTTGTCTTCATTATTTGGAAGGCACTTCTATTACAAATAAAATAGTTCACATGTGAGATCAATGTGTGACATGCAATGATACTACAACAATTGTGTTGGATATTCACAAATGTCATTGAAGGAAAGGTCAAATCAAGATGGATAGACTGTTTGGGAATTTTGTAATTTCATCCATATTTTACCCATTTCATAAAATATAAGGATATAGAGATTTCATCCATTTTTTTTAATTAATCATATCAAATGTTACATCCTAAAGGACAATTGTCTCCTAACTGAGAGACATATGAATTGTATATATGGATTGGTTTCTACAAATTAAATTACATTTGAATGGACAATTTCAAAAGTTTGGCACAAAGGACATAATGCATCCCTTTAACCCCTTAACGCCTCAATCTTTTTTCAAATTTTGGCACATTTTTGCTTATATCTTCGTACAGTAATATCATTTACCAAAATTTCATGAAATTGGGCATAAAAGAAGGTCATCTTTTTCAAGATTCAAGTGCTACAGGGTTGTTGCAAGAAACACCTGACGATTTTGGCTCAAACAGCCATAGTAGTGAAGTACTGTGAACTTTTGGAATAATTTTTTTTTAAATGAAATAAAATATGGATAATTTATAAAGCATTCTAAAAAGTATGAGTATGAAAATTCAAGACAAAAAAAAATTAATCTCTAAAAGTTATACACACTCAAAGAGTGATGGAAAATACCATGAAAATAGACACTTTGGAATTTTATTTTTAGAAAATATTTAAAAAATCCAAAAAAATCCAAAAAAGAAATATTTTTTTCCTAATTTAGAGATGCTCCTTCTCAACTACTTTTATCTTTGAAAAAATAAAATTGTGTGCTTTGCACTTGTGCAAAGGTAGTGCACTTTGAGCACATGTGGAGGGTGGAAAGTTTACTATTTTTAGAAATACTTCAATGAGATTGTGTAACTTTAGTATAAGTCTTTGTATACCAATTTTGAGCTTCAAATTCTTATTTTTGGATCAAAAATAGTACTACAACCCACCAAAATGGCCAAGGTAGACATCCAATTGGGGGCTGTTTAAAAATAGTAATTTTTTTTTTTTAAATCTCAAAAAATTACTCAACATCTAAATCTACCACATGTACCTTCACTTCAAGTTTCATGGAAAAGGAAAAAATGATGCAAAAATGATGAGCAGAAAACTACATGTCCAAAGTCAAGGGGACACAAAATAGAACAAGTGTTTCTTGCAATCACCCTACATTGGATGAATGAGAAGATAGTTGGATGAAACAACGCCTACAAACACTTTGTTCATTGTCCAGAATATGGACATTGGAGCGTTTAAAGGTGAAGAGAATCATTAGATGAGATCCGGAGGGGTTAGAGGGCCGTTTCAGGCTTGTTCCCAACTCCGTTCCTCTAGGCCTCATCGAATGCCGATGATAGAAAAAAATATTTTAAAGAAAAGAATTCTTAAAATGAAAAACAAAGTTTAAATATATATTTTTTTATTTCTATAAAAAAAAGTGACGTGGCAGTTGTTGTGCGATGTCAGCATAGCTCGCAAAATGCAATTTTGGCTATTTAGTTCCCAGATTAGGAACTCAGAGCCCTCCAAATTAGGAAAAGAACATATAATGTAATGTTTTATCCAATTGAAGCTCGGATTAGAATTTATGGCGCCCAAAGTTTTTGAAGCATTTTCAGTTAAGCTAATATCAAATTTAGGTCAATTTTTGGTGGTAATTTGCTTGGAAAATATTTGTAGAGACTTATCTTTATTAGTTGATCTCTCTAAATCCTAAGATGAATAAACAAAATAGAATTGTGATGAAAAAGTGAGATCAAATAAAGGTTTAGTAGGATTTTTTCAACCATTTGACCTTGTTGGGGTTATTTTGTCTTTCTTGATAGAGGTTAATTGCTTTTGGAAAAGGAAAGAGGATCTTTACTAAAATCAAGGATTTTTAGTGCTTATAGAGGCATTTTTTGAAATAAAAACTATTTCAAAATCAAGTGTTGCCTCTTTTCAGTGCATTGTTCCTTTTGGAAAAGGAGAAAGGCTTATTACAAGAGGCAATCACTGCTTCTATGAGTGCATTGTGACAATGACAATGAGCTCAAAAAAAACGGATTTATTTATTTTTTCATTAACCCCCCTCCCCTCCCCTGGTGAGTTAAAAAATATTTTTCAAATACCCACCTATCCTACACTTTTGTAATTTTAGATGGGGTAGCTTGGCATTCAATATGGAATATGTCCCATATCCAAATCCGGATCTGTAGCTATGTATGTATCCATATATGTTGTATCCATATTTGTATCATAAATTGTTTTTTGGAGATCAACAACATTAGAGGGAGGAGATTTCTTTTGTAAAAATATTGATGGTTCTCAATTTTTGGAGGAAGGGGGGGGGGAAGAAATGCATCTGGAACATTATGTCTTGCCTCTTTTCAGTGCATTGTTGCTTTTGGAAAAGGAAGGAGGACATTTACTAAAACCAAAGATTTTTAGTGCTTATAGAGGCATTTTTTGAAAATGAAAATTATCTCAAAATCCTTCATGATTTTGGAGGAGTCATTGTAAGATTTAATACTTATGTCAATTTCACACCAAATGTGAAAAATCTATTCAACTAGACCACTAAATAAAAAAGGATTATAGGATTTGAAGTTACAAAGTTCTTTGTTTTGGCCAATATATTGTTTAGTACTATCAACTTATACTTATTTATTGTAATTCCTAAATCCTATACTAGAAATGTAATGTCAGGTCAAAGATATCATTAACCCCTAAAGGACCAAATTGCTCATTTTGGCAACATAGAAATTTTGGACAAGTACTTGTGACTAGAGATTTCCATGTTTTGAGCCCAAATTTTAATAGAAGGTGTGGACAAGGAATATCTTTCATATGCACTTAAATCCAAGACATTTGGAAATATGAATAAAAAATTATGGCCTAATATGTTACTTTTTCTGTAAATGATTCGTTCAAGAAAATAAGAAAAAATCACTTTTTTCTTAAGCAAAAATTTAAAATTGATTTTCTAGATTTATATATATGTGGAAAGTTTTGAATTGTTACATTTTGATCAATGAGTCAAAAGTTGTGAGGAGTTTTAGTTTGCAGGGAGTTATAGATCCTCTACTCTAAAATAAACTTTGAATTCCTTTATTTTACTCAATTTTCAACATTATTTGAAAAAATAAAATCATAGAATGTAAATTTATTATTACAACATTGCAACCATTAGGGTTGACATTAGATGTTTTTCAGCTGCACTAGAGGGCCATTTCAGGCCCGTTCTTGAATTTGTTCCCAATGCAGCCAAGGAGCGTTGGGTATCGTATTACCAAAAAAAAAAAAATTTGCTTTTGAAATGAAAAAGTGGAAGTAAACTTTTCCCCCCCCCCAATGACGTGGCAGTCGCTTGGCCACGTCAGACTGCTGCGCTGGCGCAGTGCATTCCCTACAGTCGGGAACCCATGGCCCTCCGGATGGGCCAAATCCCATCTAATGCATTTTTCAATTCTATAACTAAATTCTTGACAATTTTGTATTTTGAATTATTTTCTACTCTTTTCTACTTACTTTTTTTTTCCTATATGTTGTACAATTCCAAATGATCTAAATTTTTTCAAGCATGTAGCCAAGTTGCCTTTAAGAATGAATCCCAAGAAGCACCACCATATATTTTGGAAATTTTTTCATACAAATGTGAGCTTGTGAAGTGCAGCTGCCCAGTTTTTGTGCAAGGCAAATCCCGGGGAGGACACTCCCTATGTTTTAGCAACCTACGTGCGGCGGAAAAAGTAAAACAAGTAATACACCTTAAAATTTAATTTCTTTTTCAAAAAAAAAATTATGGATAGATTTTACTACTTTAGAAGTTTATGTTTTGAATTATTGGTATTTTTTTGTGCTAATAGTAATTAGTTATAAATTTTTGAAGAAAAAAGATACACTGTAAAGCTGAAAATAACTTTCACACCTCTATATTATATAAGAAAAAAAATTTGAAAAATGAAAAAAAAATAATATAGAATAGCTTTCTATTGAAAGTTTATTTTGGTTGAATATTGATGCAATAGTCATCTTCATGTGAGCTCTATAAATATTTTAGTTGGAGAACATGCCATTTTAGTTCATTTTTCAACCCTTTCTAGACAATATATCTTATGTTATTTGGAATTGAATTTTTTGTCAATAGAAACCTTTAGTCATTGTTAAACAAAGCTCAAAATTTTAGAATGAAATTATAGTTTATTCAAGGTGAATTACATGTATTACTTTTTCCACAGCCGCACGTGGGTACCCCAAATGTAGTGAGAGTGTCCTCCCCTAGAGGCAAATAAAAAGGATTTGTATGAATTCAAAAGCTTATACCTTTGAATCCATGTGGTGGAAATTTCTGAAATTTTTTCCACATGTTCTCAAGTCAGAATACTACAAGGTCCTATGGTTCTATGTGTCTAAAAATCTTTTTTTTCCAAAATTTGATACTTCTACTAGAAAGGGCATTTTTGAAGCATTTTTGGTAAAAACATAGTCAAAGAACTAAAGGGGTTAGCCATGAAAAAGCGAGATGTATTACCAAGGTACTTTGCTAAATATAATCCAATTTTTCAACAAATATGTGCATTCTTCATTTATATTGTAATTAAAGAAGTCATCCACTGTCCATTCTATAGCTTTAGCATCCTTCCAATTCAAGGTTAAGAAAATAGAGTTAAAACTTAGTTTGTATTAGTGGTCTAAATATGCAATAGGGGAGTCAAACCTTCAAGATTAGCTGCCCATTATTCATTGACCTATTTGAGCTGACTTTGTCTTAGCTCCTATAGTCCCAAGG
This sequence comes from Rhytidiadelphus loreus, assembly GCA_947034895.1. Taxonomy (NCBI): domain Eukaryota; kingdom Viridiplantae; phylum Streptophyta; class Bryopsida; order Hypnales; family Hylocomiaceae; genus Rhytidiadelphus; species Rhytidiadelphus loreus. Next base: position 19,275,114 of record OX344763.1, read on the forward strand.
CCTTCTTTTCTTCAAATACCACTCAAAATTGTCATTTTTATTGTACCCTATATATTTTTGGCATCCTCCCTATGACTATTCGCATCATTGGAAACTCTACTTCCCTAGGAATTCCCTTCCTACTCCTTTCCACACTAGCCATACTACTATGTTGGTCCCATGTATAGTAAACTTGACAATTACTATATAGACAAAATTCAAATCCTTTTCTACATAGATATAGAGATTTGCTTGTTTTGAAATGTGGCATGATTATTGAATGTCATGTATAAAAATCACCTTTAGAAAATAGAATGCAAAAATATTTCTTCCTACAAGTTTTTTTACAATTTAAAGGTGATGCACCTGAAATCTAGTTAAAAATCCTTTGCAAGCCTTCATCGCACAATGTGCGGTCATTGGATGGTGATACAAAATTTTGTTCGCATCACAGTTGAATTGGTAGTTCAATTGTGCGGTTACTATGTGGTAATTAGTAACAGTTGTTGTCCAGTTTTTGAATGCGTGCGGTAAATGGTTGGTTTACTCTAGAAGTTCAAGAATTTGTTTGCATGTACGGTCTAGCCTCTTCATCCAGTGCCCAAGCTGGGCTAGCTTCCCACTTTTTAAACCTGCCTTCTCCAAAGTGGAATGGCCTTTTATTGGCTAGGTTTCTTTCCTAGAACAATCTTCAATGATCAAATCTTGCAATGTTTGACTTTGAAAATCACCTAGGACAGAGATTTTGTCCAAATTTTTGAATGTGGAAAGATAACTTGATGGACTACTTGAGATTTCAAAATATTTGACATTCATCAATCCTTGCATTTCCAAAACATTTCCTTCAATTCTCAATCCAATCTTTACAATTGATCCATCCATAAGGGGTTAACACCTAAAGGACCGTTATAAGAAATCTAACTCCTCCAAAAGGTTTCTAGTTTTGCACCCCCCCTTTGTGTAATTTTGGTGCAATTAGGGATTTCTTTTCCCGGATCTAACGTGGCACTACTAGTGCCACATTAGCACCACGTCAAATTGACAACCTTTTTATTATAATATTTAAAATTTTAAAATTATATATTTCAAAATTATTTTGTTAAGTACTTGCACTTTGTGGTTGTCAAAAATCAAACATTTGCATCCTTTTTCAAGGGTCTAATTTCTTGTAATGCAAACTGCATTTTTTGACAACATGGCAATTTTGGGTAGCTCACTACAAATGGAATTTTTAATTTTTTTTGCTGAAATTTTCACACAACATGTGCCCAAGGAGTGGCTTTAAGGGCCAAAATTTTTCATAACTTTTGACTACATGGTTCAAAAGTTATTGCATTCTATATTATTTTCAATGGGCAATGGGCAGCCAAAAAATCTCTTAAAAAATCACTTCTTAAAAAAAAAATTGAAATTGTTTTTTTAGATTCATATGCAAAAATCTTTGAATAATTCTATTTTGATTTATGAGATGAAAGTTACGAGGTGTTCTAGTTTGCGGGTAGTTATGGATTCCCTACTCAAAAATAAACTTTGGAGTCCTTTATTTAACTCTATTTTTTATATTTTTTGAAAAAAAATAAAAATATATGATGTAGATTGTTTATTACTACATTACCATCGTTGAGATTGGAATTTTTCAATTTTATAATTAAATTCTTAACAATTTAGTGTTTTGAATCACTTTGTACTTCTTTCTACTTACTATTTTTTTCCTACATGTTGTGCAATTCCAAATGATCTAAAATTTTTCAAGCATGTATCCAACTTGACCTGAAGAATGAATCCAAAGAGTGACCACCATTTTGGACATTTTTTCATAGAAATGTAACCTTGTGAAGTGTAGCTGTCCTTATTTTTCACAAGGCCAAAAAAAGGATTTTTGTCACTTTAAACGTGAATATCTTGCAATCTACACGATGAAAAATTCTGAATTCTTTTTTACATCTTTTCAAACTATTTTACTACAAAATCTTACAGTTACATGTGTCCAAAAATGTTTTTCATTTAAAATTTGGTGCTTGTATCAGAAATGGCAGTTTTGGAGCGTTTTGGGTGAAAACATAGTCTCTGACGTTTAGGGGTTAAGATCGATTCTCCTTTGATGCAAAGCGACCCTCCAATGTGCTACAGAGTGTACACAGCCACAAGCATCCTGAAGAAACGAATGTCCGCTGTGGTTTATACAACCACTGAAGTTGGCGATGATCGAGTAACCATATCCATACGTAGACACAAAGACACTGTTAATGCAAGGCGCATTCCGTAAAAATGCCAGAATGAGAAATTGAGTCAGAGAAGCAAGTTCCAGCACTAAATCAAAAACTTGCCTGTTGCATGCTTTAGAAGACGCAGACATCGATCCAAGGACTACACTAATGATCGACGCGACGTTACAGACTCCGCAGCAGATCATAAGCTTCCACGTACAGATAAAGACGGTAATCCATGCATTTGCGTCAAGAGAAATGAATGGATGAAACACCCAGAAGACCACTATATTACATACTGTACACAATTCACAACTAGCTAGCACACTAATAATGATCAAGTTCGATTACATGAATTGTGTTGAAGGGCGGCTCAAGTGAGTGGAGGTGCCCATGCCACACAGGAGTCTCACCAGCAACAGCAGCCACCGACAACTGCGGTTGGAAGGACGTACCATCCTCGGTCTACTTCGAGTGCAATGTAAGCTAGCGGGAGGGAGAAGAAGGAGAACGGGAGGGAAGAACATGGCGTGGTGGGAAACGAGGGCAGACCCGGTGGGAGAGGAAAGCTACGGGAGGGGAAGAGGGGGAAGAGGAAGTCGCACGCAAACACACTGCGGGTGGGAATTGGGGATCGTGGGAGTGGGGACCGCGGAGTCAAAAGCGGGAATGGAAGAGGGTAATTTCTGGGAAAGGGGGAAAGGGGGGGTACGCACGGGGAAAAGGAGGGCAGGAAGGGGGGTACGAAGGGGTACGAGGGGGGAAGGGGAGGTAGAAAGGGGGGTACGCAGGGGTACGCAGGGGGGAAAGGAAGGCAGGAAGGGGTACAAGGGGGGAAAGGGAGGTACGAAGGGGGGTACGAAGGGGGGAAAGGAGGGGAGGAAGGAGGGTACGCAAGGGGAGGAAGGAAGGTAGGAAGGGGGGTACGCAAGGGGGGAAAGGAAGGTAGGAAGGGGGGTACGCAGGGGGGAAAGGGAGGTACGAAGGGGGGTACGAAGGGGGGTACGAAGGGGGGAAAGGAGGGGAGGAAGGAGGGTACGCAAGGGGAGGAAGGAAGGTAGGAAGGGGGGTACGCAGGGGGGGAAAAGGGGCCGCAGGGGGGAAAAGGAGGTAGGAAGGGGGGTGCGCAGGGGGGAAAAAGGGGTCGCAGGGGAGAAAGGGAGGTAGGAAGGGGGAAAGGGGGGAAAGGGAGGTAGGAAGGGGGGAACGAAGGGGGAAAGAGGGGTAGGAAAGGGGGTACGCAGGGGACAGGGATTGGTGCCAGTCTCGAGAATTGAGAACCCACAACCCAAAATCCTTTGGCAGCTGCGAGGGTGGTCCAGCAATTGATAGTAGGGGTAGTCACACCTTCTTCACTTTGCACTTGGAGAATGGAGAATGAGAAGTTGGTGAGGGTTTGGAGGAGCCAATGGGAAGCCGTGGTGAGTGAAGGAGGTGTGACACCCCTAAAAGATGTGTTGAGAGTGGAGAATGAAAAAAGTGGAGAAGCAACTTACCCAAACCTAAGATTAGACATAAAGTTGGAGGAAAATCGGCAACAACAAAGGTAAAGTGGCAATGAAAGGTAAAAGTGTAGAGCACAAAAGAATCTTCTTAAGTGCTTAAATCTTCTGCACTCCCAACCTTCACCTCAAGAGGTGAAGACTAGGAGTGTGGAAGATATAAGCACTTAAGTATATTCTACCAACATGAAGCCAACCCCAAGCCGCCACCTTTCCATTCTCCATTCTCCAAGTGCAAAGTGAAGAAGGTGTGACTACCCCTAGTGTGGAAGATATAAGCACTTAAGTATATTCTACCAACATGAAGCCAACCCCAAGCCGCCACCTTTCCATTCTCCATTCTCCAAGTGCAAAGTGAAGAAGGTGTGACTACCCCTAGTATCGCAATTGTTGTGGCCCTGGTGGTGAACTCTCTGAGGTAGCAATTCCAGCACCGATGAGTCAGAAAGAGGCTCATGGATTTCCAGTGCAGATATACTGTAGGGATGGATTTCCGTGCCGGATCTGACCCTCTGGAGCTGCAGGAGATTTCCCGACGACTGGATGGAGGCCACTATGGACGCCTGTGAGATCACGCGTAAGGCACACTCCCGCACACTCGCACACTCGCACACTGGCACGGTCAAGTCCACGATTTCTGGGGAGGATGCCGTGGACAAGGCAGTACGGAAACCGTGGATTGCATCGTTCGATCGATCGCCTTGTCATGATTTTCGGAGACCTGACCAATTTCCAGAAGTTATTTCAGGAAGAATTTTTAAAAAGTGGGATATAGACATTGAGATAGTAAATCAAATCCAGCTTGTCCCTGTGGAAAAGGAGCACCTAATAAGAAGCTTCAGAGTTGGGACATTGATCGTGAAAGGCGTTGGATTGGGAGTGTCGTCCAGTGGTGATGGAAGACGATTTCGATCTGGGGAGGAGCAATATATTGAAGTACCCGTGGTCGAATGCCTTGTCACGAGTTTAGGGATGGATTGGCGTTGTTCTGAACTTGGAGGTTGTGAGATTGTTCGTCAATTGAGTTGGTTGGATTCCCTACCCTTCGCTACCGATTTTGGCCTTTGCACATGCCTGTCTGTCTTGTCCATGAAGTTGTGTCGATGTTTTCAATCTGGAGACTCCACCCAAATCCAATTCTTTTCGGGAACATAACACTGTAGGGTCACACATGGGGATTTTCTGTATTTCTAGACGTTAGGGTTTTGTTTGAATCGTAACTGGAATTTGATATCTCCCACCTAATCAGATAACTTTCACGAAAACATTGAGACGGTGTACGAGTTTTCACCTTCTGATGCCGCTTATTGAGCACCGTCACATGGAGTCTTTTGATCTATCATATGGAGTCTTATCATAGCAGTTGCTCTTTCATGTGTTGCTAGCCAGCGACGTACTCTGCACAATTTCACGAACTCAAGCTGCTTTGGCGGCTGAACGAGGTGTTAAAGCAAAACTGTCAGCACCCATCGTAGCTCAGAGCATGTAACAACTCGACTTGGAAGCCTGTTTAACAGGAGACCCCTACGGCATTGGAATAGCAAAACTTGGCCATACTAGCACAATGGTCTGAAATAACATTTTCTTCTCTCCCAAGAATACCAAGCAATTACGCTTCAATCCATCACTCACCGTATACGAGAGTGAGGAGATCACACTTCGGTGCCAATAAAAAAAAACATTTATATTTAAAAAAAACATGAGGAAAATCTCTCTTACATTTTAGATCCTACTTACAGTAGAATGTAATTTGCACTAGCCTCAAAAATGATACAAGCATGACTCTTCTCACGAATCGAAAAAACTCCAGCATCTCTTCTTAGAGTAGTTTCTGAGAAAAAGCCTTAGCCTAAGGTCACCCACTATAAGTTACATAAATCTCTCTTGTCGCTTTCATCGTCACTCGGTGCATTCCAGTTGGAAATGAGGAGGGTCCAGAATCATAACCCCGTCCCTCTCTAGGTTCTCAAATAGCCGTAGATCTTCAAGATCGGACAATCATGATTAGTCTGGAGGAGAGGGTTATGTCAATGAACAATCACGGGACCCCTGGTTCTTGACCGTTTACCTAGTAAACAGACAGCGCACTATAAAGATGTTGAAACCGACAGCGTCGCACAAAAGTACCTGCCTTTGACTTTCGCAGAGACAACTTCCTTCAATTTATGCCTATTAACCGACAGGGTGTGAAGTACCATTTGTATCAGACTTTTCTGGAAGGGAGCTCCCAGTTACTCCGTCCACATGATGAAGCTCTAGCTCACTTCTAGGATCAGTAGCCACCTCTGGAGGTGGTGGCGTCGGCTTCCCGTTTTCAGCGTCTAATTCTGAGTTGTTCTTGGGTGAGGGAGTTGGTTTTTCATCAGTAGCCACAGCTGATTGAGGGTTCGTATTCACAAAATCTTCAACAGTTGGGTTCACAACCGATAAATGCTCATTGAGAGCGTTCTCCACGTCTTCGTAGTGGTGATGAGGCGGAATTGGGGAGCCTTTTGTGTCTGTGGGTGACTTGGTTTCTGTACCACTAGCTGCAGGCACATGGTCTGCATCTGTGGCATGGCCTGCTTGAAGGTCTTTTTCCACTTCATCAAATTTGGAGGTTGCCCATGGAGCTATGCCCACATTTGGGGGAGTTGAGGTGGTTTTGATCACCAGAGAGGAAATGGCGTCCCTGGATGAGTACCACGTATGGCCACACTTCATGCATTCCAGCTGCACACGAGAGTCCAAAATAAACAATCTGTGAAGAATTCGTAATGATGCAAGTGAATTATTGAGGGATCAGCATACTTGATGACGTACAAGCAGAAATTCCACAAAAAATTGCAAACACTGGAGCGACATTTCGTACTAGGGAGGATCCAGAGGAGGAAACCCAGCATTCTATAGGTTTCATCTTCCTGGCCTAACGATTTGAAGACCCTGCAATCCCAGCTTCAGAGTGCTCTTCAAAGACCGTCATAATCGCTAACTCTACGGAGCGGAGCATGTGGAGTTTGTGATAAGACCGGAATAGCCCTGCTGAGTGTCTAATAAAAAATTAAGGAAAAAAAGATACCCTAGGAGTTTATCTGATCTCATTGACTTTTGGTTTTATAATTACACCAGGGTCCTCTATAGTTCGAATAGGACTTTGTCGCCTCAATATCCTATGGAACACCGGGTCTGCAAGGCGGGACATCTATACTACTCCTGTCCCATCACTTTTTCACAGAAGGCAGTCACAAGGTGAATAGCATGTTCAGCTCCAGTCATCATTGTGATGAGCAAGAGCAGAACTTCAGACTAATGACAGTCTCACATTTTAAACTACATGGATATAGTTGGCTTTACGGTCACAAAATCACACAAATTAAAGAGGTATTGACCTCTGCCGGGGCGGTTTTGAACTCTTTCTCTTGCAATGTATTTTCTTTCAAATGCGTCAGAACGAAAACAAAAACGAGGCATTGACTTGTCATTAAAACATACCTGGTAGCGATCGCCGTAACCTACATGGATAATGTCAATGACACCTACTTCTCGTTCTGTGCATATTGAACACCGCACGTCTGCCATCTGTTGACAGCTGCGCATTAGAACACGGAAACGGAAACAACATATCCTCAAAAGCAGAGCATGTGCAGACCATTCGACACTCACGAGCCAAAAAAACCGCATAGCAGAGTCAGTGTACCTGCATAGTCTCTGGCTCAGGAGGCTCTTGATCTTCTCTCTCCGCCGCTATATACCCATCCTGAACATTCAACATAGGTACATGAATCACAAAACCAAGAAACAATATCGATTGATCATCGAACAATTGCTCTACTGACTTCTTTACTCCACAAAGACAATCAAATTTTCGAACGAACACTTGAACAAAGTATTGCAAGGTAACAGCATTAGGCCGCATAGATAACAGTTTCCACTTCAGAGTTGTCCACACGAGCTTCTGATATTATGTATGGCTTTGTCGCGCATGATCGTTAAGCAATCCGACTCCAAAAACGATGTGAGCTGGCAGAGCTCATAAAAGAACTAAATGCTAAAACTGTTTACAGACCATCCAATAATGAGTGCAGACCTCCAAACATAGGTAACAAACAAGACTTATTGTGCAATCATTCAAACCTTCAGCTCAGCGGGAGACATGTTGATGACTTTGGCGGGTTCCAGTTCCTTGCTCAGAAGACGACGTGCCAAAACTTTATTATTCTGCACTTGTCACCACAAAGGAAGCAGTCATATCTTCATCAGTACAGAAACAGATGACCAAGAAAACGACTAAATCTAATCCACTGGAATGCGCCTCCACAAACGACATTGTCAGCAGAACATAAATCTCACGAAAGAGGTAAAATTATGATGTCTCGTGATCAGAAAATAATACAGATCCAGTCAATTATAGACAATGCATACTTGGATAGTGCAGAACTACTACGAAAGTGAAAATGAGAAATTACCTTGACATTAAAGTCTAATTGGCGCATTTTGAGGTTGTATTTGTGTAAATCATTGCCAAGTGAGTCATGACTCAGTCTTTCCAGTGCACTGGCCACTTCAACAGCAGTAGTGGCAATTTCGGGCCAGGCAAGGTCCCCCTCTCCCTGCCCAAACCGAAGAACCCAGTTTAAAAGTGTGCACCAATATGATAAGGTAGAGAAATAACAAAATCAACACATAAAAACTCCATCTCTATTAAAAGTCGGGAATGTCGTAAATTCACCAAATAATCAACGGTTGAAATGAGCACGATCCTATGACGAGATCATGGGCAGATGTTTCGGGGTTGAAACTCTGAAACCGTGAAAACCTCATAATCACTTCGCATGCTTGCACTTTTGTTTCAGGCATCGTCAATCTAGACCCGATTCTTGAAAAGAACCTAATTGACACACTTTGATGGAAAATTATCCTCACCATAAAGCACAACAAGACTTTTCTAGTATACTAGATCGAAATGCTTACCAAGAAGCTTCCAGGTCGATCTGAACGCTGCTTGCCTCCTTCAGCCTTAATGACGTCACCATCATCTTTACTGTTAGCCTCTTCACCTCCGCTCTTTAAATTGAACCCCTTGCTACCACCACAAAGATCCCGGATAGTTTGCATTAATTTTTCCAGCCAACGATCTCGTGCGTGGACACCCAACAAAACATTGTGGTTCTTCAAGAGGGTGGAAACCTCCAAGTCTTGACCCACAGCACTAGTGGGAGTCTCAACTTTTGCAGTGTCGGTTTTCCCCGTAGGTGTCTCTAATGGATTCCTCAGCTCGCTGTGACTAAATTCTTCACCTTTCAGATTCAATGGTGCAACTGTCCTTTTTGCAGACACCTTTCTCTTGATTTTCAAATCTGGAGCGACTTCCTCTTCCACAGGAGCCATGTGCTCATCCCCGTCTATGTCAAGCAAATCTCCAAGAGCCTCTCGAGTTTTCTGAACAAGGAGATCAATCTCTTGTTGCATAGGGTCCTCGTAATCTTTATCCGTTAGGTTAAACAGTTTCTTCTCACAAGCATCATACACGCGTCGCACTATGAAGCCTGGATGTTTGTGACGCTGGGGTAGTTGCTTGTTTAGAGGAATGAAATGGACCAGGCATTTGTGCATCACAGATTCTGCTGGTACTTCATCAATGTGGAAGCTATAGAAAAGTTCCCTTGAATCTGATGATGCCCACGTACCTCCACCTTTCTTTTCTGCCTCTTCCGGCCTGTAGAACCACTGACCTTCAACTTGAACTGTTCCATCTTTCGCCTGCATGACTTTCTGCAGACAAATGACGGTTGTAATCAGAATAACTCATTCTTACACACTTAGTCACTTAAATGCTAAATATTGTTTCCTAGATAACGCACACAAAAACTCCACTAATTCCAGGTATGGCTACAAACTCTAGAGTAATCATGCTCCTTCCAACTACTAGAACAGTAAGTCCTCATACCTTGATGATAGCCACATAAGGTTTCTGGCTGGTCCTTTCGGGTGTAACAAGAACGGCATCATCCTGCCACAGTGATCGCAATAATCCAAAGTTAACTCAAACAATAGTTCTTATCAAAATAGATTCATCAGGATAAAAGGTTCACAACTTGCAATCAAATTCAAGATCGCTGTACAACACTAATACAGCGGTAATTTAGCAAACAACACAGATGTAGTAGAACAAGATCATATACCCTTCTAATTGCTGACTGTAGACAAGGAGTTAGAGAGAATGCTCTTACAACTTCGTAGCGATTGCCGTCTACTTCAAAAGCCTGATATAACTTCCTTCCTTTGTCCCCTTTCAACTTCCCTCCTGCTTTCTTTATCTCGCCCACGACTTTTACCTCCACGACAAATTCTTCGTCACTGGCACCTCCATCAGGCGTCTTCAGGCTTCTATCTTTCTCTTCAGAATCGCCATCCAAGACGCTGTCTAGCTTCCTCTTCCCCATGTTTGATGCAAGACTAAGAGAATTTGATCTTCTTCTGGATATTACGTCCTCCTGGATATTACCTATAATTACAACGCTACAACAAGATAAGCAGCGATTCCATGGACACCATTCCAAAATCTTGACATAAAGGAATCATAAATGAGATACATACAACGATACGATAAAATAATCAAGACTCTGTTCCACAACCTAACCCCTAGCGCGTAACCACGGTCAGGAAACCAACAGAATCAGTACAGTCGAGTTCTGAATTCGCCATTTACATCTCCTAATCAGGAACGAGAAGACAATGCATCGAGCTGATGAAGGAGCACGGAATCCGACTCCAGTAGCCTCCATAGCCTAAGGTTCTAAGTGAAAAAAACTGTAATACCTCGTAACAAACAAGTGAACCTGATCACCGATTTAGAATTTACCGAAAACGCACTCACGTTATACACCTCAAAACAACAGCTGCTTCACCTACGACGATTACCATTTCATTGTAGCTACCAAATCTAGCTCTTTTTGCGGCATCACATTCTAGAAATCACGAACCTACAATAGATACCTGAGATTATGTCACTCTCATCCGCTCAAAATAATTTATTCAGCCACAATTCGATAAAAGGAAAAAAATTGAATGGAAGAAATTTTCTCTTTCTGTAATCCATCTAATGACGACTCCTATGCCCTAGGGTTTCAATATAAGTACAAAAACCTCTGCTGCCTCCAACTACTAACATGCAAGTCTCAAAAGCAATGATCACAGACTTAAATTTGCACTCACATTACACGCCTCAAAAATTACAGTTCCTTAACCTACATACAACACCATTTTCCATTTTCCATTTTCCATTTTCCATCAGGTAACCCTTGGTCATAGTGCACCATCACATTCTAAAAACCCAAGAGCTGACATTCCGTCACTCTCATCCTCTAAAATTCATTCTCCCTCCAGAGCCACAAATTTCACAAAATGAGGTAACCTAGAAAGACATCAATTTCTCTCTCGAAAAGTCGACACATTTTAAATTCTCCTCTGAAACAAAACCCGAAGTACAGAGAAAGAAAAAAAAGCTCTTGTGCTTCTACGGAGAACAGCGAAGAGAGAGAGATACAAGTCATTCTACAAACACCAAGGATGCCCTAGGGTTTGAATAATGTAGCCTCGGTGTTCACATGCGCTGGAATTCGTTTACACCACTTGTTGCGAAAATTAAAACACCGACATGAAAAATGTACAGAAAAAGCCAGAGAAAATGGCACGTACCTGTAGCCGAGGTCGCAGTAGTAGTAACAAAACGATGAGTGAATGCGGCCGCGCTTGCAAACAAATTTGGTGTACGCCGAAGTGAGAGGGAAATGGATGCAGGGGTTCTAAGCTGATATGCAGTTGTTGGGGGCGCTGGCAGTTGAAGGCGAAGGACGAGGGCGGCGACAAGTGTCGAGCTCAACTTTCGACGGCGGGACGAAGCGGAATTGAATGAAAATTGTCCATCCAGTCGGAATTGAATGAAAATCGTCGCTTTCGTGGAGCTAGTGGATGAATGAGTTTCAGGTATGGGCACCCATCATCGTCACATGAACTCTCTATACATTCTACTTTTATTTAGATGTGGGACCCCCCGAAATATTTATCTGTAAATTTTTTCAAGGGTGATAAGATGAATCCAGATTTAATTGAAGTTGATTTATATTTTTTTTAACCTTTGTACAATTAGTAATTATTTTCAAACTTAAAAATATTCTCTACATGTTGTAGTAAACATTATTTTTTATACCTTTTGTTGACATTTTTTAAAATTTAAAAGAAAAAAAAGACTTTCCTTACCACCCACTTCAATAAATTTTCCAACATACTTTTTAGAACTTTGTTCTAAACTTTTTTTTTGTCACTTTTTTTTACCTTAGGATTTTTTTGACACTCTTTTGAACATTGAAACCTCAAAAAAAAAATTGGCATTGCCTTTGAAAATAGTCTCAAATTTTGCTATAAAATATTATATTTTTTTAAGGAAAATATTTGGCAATCATATTACCTTTCTTTTTCAATAGATGAAATCACTAAACCACTACAAAATCTTGGGATGGCATCATTTATATTGGATGAATATATTAGTAGATGTTTCATCTATGACCATGGATATAAATAGCTTCATCACTCCTATGAAGATCACTTTTTGCATAGCCTAGAATAAATGAAACAAGTAGCTATTTTAAATGAAGGTCAGAGTTGACATAAATGAAGTCATTTTTGTAAAAAAGTGCCACATGTCATCTTATGAATGATGTGAGGTGACATGGACCCCCTAGAATTTGACATGGAAATTCAATTTCATTACTTAAGTGCCAAGTCAAACCTTCGCATCTAGTACTCTATAAGTTTCTTTGTCCCTAAAATACGGACTTGTTTTTAAGTGAAGTTCAATTCAAATTTAGTCATGTATAAGTTAACTTTGCCAAAAATAGGTTGGAGTTTCTTCTCTTTCTTCTCTTCTCCTCAGTCAAGAGAAAACCTCCTCCCCTTCAGTCGAGAGCAAATAAAAAAACCAGGTCGCACTCAGGCTCTCTAGCACAATGGATAAACTCACCCTCCCACGTAGGCACAATACGGCAGAGAGTACGTGGCATGACACGTCACCTGCCATGTCAGATATTTCACCCTCCTCATCCGTCCACCTGGAGTGGGCACCACCTCCTCTGTTCCATCACGCCAAGCCTCCTCACGGCCAATTCGTCTTCTGTGAAGTTAAGTTACAACAAGAAACCGTCAATTGCAAACTCGAAATCATCTGTCACCATCAGTCTCGTGTCTTCCTTTGCCGTTTTCCGACTTCGACGCTACGGTTAGTGCAACTTACTGCGCTTGTTTGGGTTGCTTATGGAGGTTTTGCGACTCAGAACAGCGATTGTCCGCTTCTTTAGGGCACGGGGCCGGATCGAAGGGTTTTGTGTCGATTGGTGATCGTCGCCACGCCCGTTCGGTTGTTTTAAACGGATTTTTTTACAGTTATGTCATGATTTTTGACGTATTGGAATGAAATGGCGGGTCAGGTTACTGAACCGTTTGTAGTTTAAGTTCGCAGTTGTGAGTTGAGGTTGTCGATTGTGCCTCTGTAGCCATGTAATAATTTTCTACCGAATTTTCTGATGCTAGGAATAGTGATCAATCCATAATTATTGCTGTAATTTATAATTGAGATTGAATTCTAAGGGTGTAAATTGAGGGGCGTGGTGGTTTAGGGTTACTTGAGCGCATGCATTCGATGTCTCCAATTCCGTGTCAGTCTTGTGTGTCTGTGTTCCGATGCTCTCTCTTTTGTTTCAGATTTCATGATGCTACTGGTCATTTGCAACAGAGCGTTGTAGACTTTTTACCATGTGTGTTTGAGATCAGGGAGGATTGTTTAGGAAGTGATCTCGGTTTTGTAGGTATGAAAATGTTATGTAGGGCTTCATTGGTGGAGCGGCATTTTGCTGGCGGGGGATGACTTATTTCTGCTCGACTTGGAGGTAACTTCGCTCATGTATTTTGATCCTCGTGCAATTATGTGTGCATAGTCGGAATTAAATTATTTAGCGTGCCTTCGAATATGCCAGTCGGCCTCACGAGAAATTGTTATCGGATTCTTCAGATTTTTTGTTTTATCATATGTGAGCTGCCGCCCCAATTCGAAGCATAACCCTTTTCATCTGTTAATGGCTTGGATCAGATCCGTAGCGAACTTCGAAGCTTCTACTACCTTTGCAGTTTCGTGATCATACTTTTGTAAGTCGGACATTCATGTCACTCTTTGGTTACAGGTGTCAAGAATGAAGAGGGAACAAAGTCAGAAATTGGAAACGATCTCAAACGTAGACGCCATGCATGTAACCAATAAACGACAGCGTGTGGGCAGCAGCAATCGCCTCCCCTCTTTGGTTACCTTGTCCAGGGAAACTCATACGGATGAGGGAAACAACTCGGTAAGTTCATACTTTAAAAGTTCACGGGGATTGAGTTTATTACACAAATTGTTGGTTGCCTATTAGCAATTCGTCATGTACTCATCTGAGCATTTTTCTCATTCTGGATTTCAATGTAGTATGGTAAATTTTTTAGTGCGCTCCATCCTTCTTAGAGCCAACAAAGCTTGTTCAGATTTCCTCCGTGGCTGCTGTTTGTAGTCACACTTAACACAGTCGATCCTTCATAAATGTTGTGCCTCTATAAATTTTATGTCGTGGGAGTAAATAGCTTCGAATAGTTACAGTGTGTTAAGGTTTTAAGTTTTTACAATCAGACAAGTGAATTTTTTGAATATTTAACGTATGTATAAGTTTACAATATGTTGTCCACTAGTCTTAACCCATAAGGCACGTAAACCATTTATGTACTGAATGTTCATAAATTTTCTTGCAATTTCTTAAAGATTGTACATATGATAACGGCTAATATTTTAGATTTTGTACCTCTTTTCCTACTCTTTTCATCTAAAATAGAGTGATGTAGGTGGTATTATTCGTCCGTCAACATTTATACGTGTCAAAATTACAAAGAAGAGAGTAAAGTTTTGTTAACACTTAAACAGTTTTTAGTTTGCAGCACATTGGGAATGAAATCTTTTAAACAGATATGATGACTTGACATTTATAACTGTCTCATTTACTGAAACTCACCTGTGTTCTGCTGTTGTGAGGACTGCTCTGTTGACAATTGAATTAACATATTCAATTGAAGATTTCAATTTTTCCTATCTGTTAGAGGCTCTGTATCCTCAGAAACACTCACAAGCAGCATCACATGCTTCAGTTTTTTTAATTTTGTACGTACACCCTCGATAGTGCGATTATTAGGACCCGCTGTGTGGTTCACAGGCGTGTATTTAACTGCTGCTTGTTTTTGTTGGTCCTGCCCACAGAGGAGGACAGATTTTTTCAATTTCTTCAAACTATCTGAGACTCATAAACCTAGTGCGTGTGAGCACATGTTTTCAACAATTTTCATGATGGTTGTGATAACCTAACCAAGATGCCTTACTCTGGCGTGAAGGTTTTCTTTAAACACATCAATAGACACTGCTAGTCCTCGTTGAAGGTATCAACGTCATGGATACAATCGCTGTCATCACACAACCTACAAAGGTTGTTGATTTGGCAGTTTGGGTGAGCTATTAATGCTCTTTGTACATCTTCGTCTCTTCATCCTATGAAACGAAAGGATGGCTGTGTATGTCTATTTCAAAGTAAATAGCATGAAATGTCTCAATATCATGCACACAATGTGATGCTTGGGCTGCCAGTCGTTCGTGATCTTCTTCATACTTGTCGTGGGGCGGCCATGTTTTCAGAGTTTTTGAAGCTTTAAACGCCTCGTTTGCTCTGGTGCAGATGAGTGATGGGTGAGCTAGCCTGGTTACATGATCAATTTTGTATCTGATTTTGTGGAGGGAGAATACTAGATTGTTTTAATCCCAGCAGTGCTTTGTGTATCTTTTGTCTTACATCTAAAGCTTAGTCATGGAGCAATCTCTTTTTAAATTCTCAGAGAGTGTGATCCATTGTTGTTTTCTTGACAGGGGTCTGTAAAATTTGACGATGCAAGCACAGCGGATGTGATTCTACACTTGCAGCAAGATGAGGTTTCTCTCTCTGAACAAGATAAATCTGAGGATGAAAATACAGACTCTTCAAAGGCCGTAGCAGGTGGTCATGGAGGGGCTCAAGCCGTTTACGTTCATGCTCACGTTTTAACGCAATGTCGCTACTTCAATGCGCTCTTCTCAGACAGATGGCAGGACCGAGCACAGACCGCTATACAGGAAGAGAGCGAGAAATCAAAACCCATCCATATCAATCTCTGTGTGGTTCCAGGACGTCACCAAAGCTCGTACATAGCAACTTTAAAGCTCCTGTACACACAAGATTTTATTGGGACCATACACAACGTTGAAAGTGCTCTGTGCATACTTCCTGTAGCTGCAGAGCTGCTATACGACCACTGTATTTCTGTCTGCTTGAAGTTTCTGGAAGCAGTCTCGTGGACAAGTGAGGAAGAACGACAAATTGTGCAGCTCGTTTCATGTTTGCAACTCGAGGAGTCGTCTCCACTGCTAGCAAGGCTTAGTCCTGTGAATGTAAGTGACTTCAATTCTGACCATAAGGTTTCCAGTGTTTTGAGTCTATCCCCGTGTCCATTGAGAAAATTGCAATTTCTAACGAAGCCCGAAAGACAGTATCCCACTTTTTGAAAATTTCACTGTGTTCTTGTGATCCATTTTGAAGTTACGTTTAAATATCTTCTTGCTGCTGACTGTGTGACTGATCGTGAAGGAAACCGCAGTTGTGGACATGTTCAACGGGCTGGTGTATGCAGCTACACACAGCCATCAAAACGGCGCCACTGTGAAGGCTTTTGTAGCGCAGCTCTTGAGTGGACATGCCTCCCGGGACACCGTTCGGCAGGTTCTGGATAAGGCGTTTGAGCATAGTTTAAAGACAGTGAAGGACTCAGTCGAGGAGTATGCAAGTCCTAATGTGAGGGGTCATCATGATGAAATCGAAGCCCTGCAGAGACAAAATCTTCATACTGCCGTCGTCAACGGACGACACTTGCTTTGGATTGTGGAGAGAATGATCGAACTCAGAGTTGCCGAATCTGCTGTTGTGGAATGGAGTGAGCAAGGAGCATTTACAGCAAATTTAAGACGTGCATTCAGCGACGATACTTGGAGAAACATTGCACCTGGGCTCCCTGCTCTTGTGCTTCGCTGCACGTGTCGGTTGGCAAGTGCTGTTGCTAATGGATCCATTATTGCTTCACAGCAGGTTATTCATCGTTCTCATGTTTACTGGACGTAGCTGCGTTGGTTCTAACGCTGTATTTTTGTCTGCTAAAGGGGTATAATAATTGGGTTTTAAAACCAAAGTAGACTGTTTCAGGAATTTATAAACTCTATAAAGAGGATATATTCCCCGTCATTCATGCGATCATCTCTCTGTGGTCACTGTGATCATATGAAGGCCTCTCTATGAATCATGAGGAGGCCCGCGTATGATCGTTATAATTATAGTGAGACCTCTTCATGAATCATGGGGAAGATTTTCTTTATGGTGTTTTCTATAATTCCCTGTAACTTCACTGAAAACTTTGAGCTCCTTATAGTTGCGTCTGATGTGGAGGAAAAGGTGATTAATGCTTGTGTAACTCTTGCACAAGTAGTTCTTTGTTTGTGAAAGTGGGTGTGATCACTTCACCATAACCTATGTTCTGACCTCTATGTTGGGGGGGTAATTCTGGTCAGGTACGTCTGAAGCTGGTTAAAGACTGGCTGCCTGTACTTGTTATTTCTCGGGAAATTCAAGGTCGTGAAAATCAAAACAAACACCTCCATCAAGAACTTGAGGACGTATTCTTGAATATCATTCTCACTCTCCCAATGGCCGACTCTCAGAAACTTCTGCAGCAGTGCCTCAGCTTTGCCACTCGGAACTTGGAAGACTGCCCACACCTTGTGAATGCCTTCAACATTTGGTTCCGTAGGGCAACTCAAGCACCTGCAATGGAAAGGGAAGAGATGGAGTCAGACGGCTGTTGAAAATATCTGTATGTAAATGATTGTGTAAGCTGGCAAGTTACTTTTGGATAGAGCTTGGTGTTTGTTTTATCAGTTTACTTTTGAGTTACAGGGACTCCATGAAAGGGAATTGCCTCGGCACTTCTGCAGGTTAGACATGTTAATTATTTGGGTCCAATTCAGCTGTTGCATTTGTAAAGAATGATGCGTTGCTACCTATATTTTGACACTGAGATGAGTAGTTAGGCCGGCGTATCAACCAAATGCCGAGCTGCTGACTGAAACAGTTCGTGACGAGGTTACGGGTTTTGTAAGGAATATCGTTTCCCTCCATTTTCATTTCATCGTCTCAGATGAGTTGTTTTTTCATTCATTGAATCCTGCACACACATTGCAGCCAACCTTAGCCAATGAAGCGCTCCAATGTCCAGTTTCTGGACGAGTAAGAGATTGAAACTCAAGTTTGATCCTCATTGCTGCTTGGATGAAAGTCATCTTAATTTGTGGAGACGCTTTATTAAGTTGTCCTATCTAATGGTTGGATTTGGAGTTACTAGAGTACTTATTTTTCTAAAATTACAAGTGTGGAAGTATGTCAAGTGGTTGACCAAGCTCAAATTGCATTGACTTTAGTTCAAAATTGGATTTGCAAAAATGAGGTCATAGATTTAAAGAACACAAATATTTGAAAAAATTATTGTGTGAATGAACCTCATTTCAAATCCATTCTAACAAGCTTTGTTCAAAAAATAATAATATTTTGTTCATAATTGAATTTAGAAGGAATTTTAAAGTTTCCCTTTCAAAATTTATAAAAAAATATTGGTGAATAGCATTGGTGAATCTATCCATATAAATGGAATCTAAAAACTCAAAATCCATATGTATTATTTGTATATGAATGCCAAAATATTCTTCCAAATAGTACTTTATGATGATTTTTCTCAAATTGTGAATTTTGGAGATAGATCTAGATGTTTAGAGGTTAATCCCTAAATGCCCAAGCCTTTTGAAAAGTGTATTTTTCCTATGAAAAAAGAACATGAGCTTATAGTTATCTCCAATGAAGCAAATTGTTTTATTTTTAAAATCTAATTATATAGATGTTTAAAGAGCTTGCTTCATAGTGTGAATTCCAATTGAGTGTAAAATTGCATAGGAGTTGTGAGATTATAACAAGAGAAATGTAATTATCCTATTTTTAATATATTGTCCCTCCCCCTAATGTTTGAGAAATTTGCATATAAGAGTTTGGGAGGATTGGAGGTGACATGAACAACTAAAAATTATATTAGCACACTAAAATGCACTTTCAAAAATTTTAAGTTCAAATGAAGAGCTATCAAACTCATTACACAATCCACCTTGCAATTGTTGAAATGCAATTTTTTTTTATAGATAGAAATTGCATATTATTCCAAATTAACACTTGCATGTTTAAATTTTTAGATTTAAACTTGCATCAAACACGGTGAAAATCATAAAATCACTTTATTCTTTCCATTGGGACCATTTTCAAAGCAAATGAATACATACAAATTTTTTAGATCTCAAATCAAGTGAAATTGGCAAGCTTTACCCTTCATTAATGGTACTTATATTTTTTTTAAGAACTCTCAAAAATCAAATATTTACCGTTTTTAGTGAAAAATGAAAGCTTTAAATAGTTAACCTTCAAAATTGTCCATATGGTTAATTGGGCATTTAGGCCAAGTTAACAATTTATCCCTTAGTGCCTAAATGGTTAAAAGTGACTAGTTCTGCAACCATCCTAAGTGATGCATGAATAGTAGCCATTCTAAGATGAACAAAGTAGTTAGGCCATTATAAATCATGGAAGAATCACTATTTTGAAGTATATTCAAAATATTATTTTATACTAGTTGAACTTTGGGAATTTGTATTCCAATATAGTATTGTGCATCAATGAAATAAGGAGATTATTTATAAAGAAAATAATCATAGAATAGTTGGAAATTGCTTTAGGATAAACATAATGCAAGAGTAAAATCTAATTATCAATGGGATTTGGTTTGATTGTAACTTGACAAGTATAGCTAAGAACAATCTAATCATCTAATTGTCGTTAATGAAATAAAAAAATTTGTTGTAAAGTTAATACAATGTACATCTCATAATGTTCACCAATAAATAACATTCACATTTGTAATACATCACAACAAATACTTTGCTTTGTTTTAGGATTGGACTACAAGTTATTTCAAATAGAAGGCTGAAATGGGTATTTTTGTAGGTACAAAAGTCTTTGATTAGGTTTTAAGCGATTCTAGCCCAACATATGAGAGGATATAAAAATATAAGCGATAAGATGTACCATTTCAAATAGAATAATTGTGTTGTTTCGTATATGAAATGGTATATCATAAAAAGTCAATACAACCTTGTATATATATATAACTTTGTATGCAATGTGTATAAGTGTTGAGTATCAATATTTATATAATACATATAAGTTAAATGTACCCATTGTGAGAGTTTTTCACCAAATTCAACAAAAAAAACTCTAGAATTGGTCGGTGGGGAGTGTATGGGACTATAAACTATTTTGCCTTTCAAGCAATGAACTCCTATCAAGTTTTTGGTAAATTTTAATTAAATGTCTCTAAGTGAAAAAAGGAGGGCAATACCCCTAAATCACTCAAATATGTGTCATATTATGCCCACATTGTCTTGAAATGTGGATTATGACATTGTCCCAACGTCTTCAACCAAAATCTTAGCAAAACCCTCCAATTCGGACCCTAAATGGGCTAAATGGGTCCAAAAATCAATACGATATTATAAAATCTCTCCAAATTTCATAGCGTTACCATTTGTACTCTATAGCATTCTAAAGTTGGCACTCTCAAATCCAATGGCAATTGAACACCCTTCCACTTTAAATAGCGTTTTAGTCTCATAAAAGCTTTAAATATATTTTGCCAAATTTTCCTAGAAAAATAGTTTCATAATTTACATTCTCCTAAAATCTTAGCTTCAAAAACTAAAAACTCCATTCTTTATTCTTTGTCAAAGTTGGAATTCCTAAATTTGGTTGTAGCTCTATCTTACTTCTAAACCCATAATTTTCACGTCTCACCTCCAAACTAGAAGTTCTATAATTTCATAGAAAGCTAATAATTTTGTATATAGCTCACTTAAATCTTGAAACCAAAAACATTCAAAATAAAATTCTACAAGCCTTCAAAGTTTGTGCCTCTCATTTCATTGGCAGTTGAGCCTCTTCACTCCTTCAAGTATAACTTTCACATAGTGGCTCCAAATGAAGCAAGTCATACTTTTTTTGGAATCACACTAAGAAAAAAACGTATTCACAAAATTTCATTACAATCCAAAATATACAAAAGCTACTTTTGTTCTTCAAACATACAATTCTAAATCAAATACACTATGAGGGTAAGGTAAAAGAAGAGTCTCCCCATAGATATCCTACTTCAAGGGAGACACAAAAGCCCATACATTGGCTACATGAGCACTACAATTCCTATTTGCTATATATCCACTTTATCCCCCATAACCTAACCATATCCTTTTCTTGACCACAAAACCTCAAAGAACAACAAGGAAGGTAAAACAAGCTTCTATTTATCTTTTCAACAATTCAATCAAATTCAAACAAAATATAAAAAACTACTCAAAGAAAGAAATTTCAAAAAAGAAAACACCAAGATTATCCCTCGAGACTACATCTAAGTCAATATCTCGGTCAATATCCACATCTGAATAAATATACTATAAATGTCTTCTGGATGTGAAAACCCTCCCAAACGTCCAAGTGTACAACCTTGGTTGCAAACTTGCAATTGAGGAAAATTTGGTTAGCCTTAAAAAAAAACTTAGTCATTTGAATGAAAATAGTAGGCTAATTGGACCTAACTTGAGCCAATGAAAGAAAACCAAGTTGCCATCCCAATGTAGAATCATAAGTTGAGGAAGATTTAGATCCAATGAAATTTATTATTGTTTCTAATTATTTTGCGTTAGAAATAATATTTAATTAATTTTTATATTCCCAAACACAACAAATAAATGATTCAAAGTTTGTATAGATATATTTTATATTTTTTTTAATCAGTAAATTACAAGCATAATTTTTTTAATTATAACAAAATAATTACCTCAAATGTTGAGAGTTTCAATGATGTCTTCCTCTAAATTGGAAAAAACATATGCCAAAAGTCACACCTAAGCCGCTTGGTCCTGTGTGACCTCCACTACAAAGACACTATCATAAATTTCTTCATATTGAATTTCATGTATGTTTTTGTTTGTCATCATTGACGCAATACTAAAAAGACCTCCATTTTTTTTCTTTTGCCAAAATCTTCTTCTAATCCTCCAAATTAAAAGATATAAGAAAATCCTTCAACTTCTCCCCAATAGCAAGCACTAGCTTATTCAAGGCCAAGTATTGGTGATTTTTCTCCATACCTTTTCCAATGTAACACGTTGCTTGATTTGATTTTTGAACAATATAAATTTTCTAAGCTCTTCATGGATTTGAACTTACAACCACTCAAATTCATCAATCCATTTATCTACCACTTTGTTTCATTTATAAGTTGCTTTGCTTTATCTAAAAGTTGCTTCTTTATCTTGCTCTAATGCATCAATTTCATTATTGGACACTTCTAGTATCTTCTAGAAAGTCTTTGTAGCATCTTCCACCTAGGGGGTTCTATTCTAACATAATATAGGTTTTTTGTGTTGGGATGTCCATCAACATTGGTTAGAATGTGTCCTAATGTGTCAAGATTATATTTGGATACATATGACCTCAAAAAATAATTTTTTAGGTCAAGCGTTGATGAAGTTTGTTACATCCGTCGTTCATGTGTATTGAGTTGGATGACTTGAATGTCCGTCAAGTTGGACGGCCTTAGAAACTATTGAATTGTCCAATCAAACGGTCTTTTCCATCTACATTGCAATTGTTTTCATCCATATTCTATCTTGATGGACATCAAGGTTGAAGGTTGACATTCCAACGGACATCTTAATGTGTTGTGACGCTAAAAACCTTGCCTCTACCCTCTTGTCAACTAAAATGAGATGGTAGCCTTATGTGCTTGCTTCAATTGTGAGGGCAACCCTCCAATGCTAGGTTGCCTTCCACAAAAAGAAGGGCAATCTTGATATCCGTCCCTTCAAGCTCCCTCTTCCACCCCTCCTCCTCCTTCCCTTACACCCTTGAGCAACTGTAGAAGGTATGGCAAGTCAAATTGCTCTACAGTAGAAGACTATTGGCATATTAGTAAATGTGGATATCTCATTGTATAAATGCTAGAATATCAAATTGAATTGTTTGTTTCAAGTCTACATTTGATGAATCTTTCTGTTATTCTCTGCAAGGATTGACTTTTTCCTTTTTTTGTGCCGTCTCCGAGGAGTGGACAAGAATTACTTGGACTATAAGCCGTTTTTTTTTTAACTTTTACATTTTGGAATGTTTTTTTTACTTTTGAACTATAAATTGGAGACTAATTAACTTTTTTTATGCATTATTTGATAGACTGGAGGTGAAGGACAAAAAGGATGGCACCACGTCGTCGTATAAGTTAAAGTTGGTGAAGAGGTCAAGTCAGAGGTGGTGGAGGTTGAAGGGGCCGGTGGAGGGATGGAAGAAGAGGACGAAATACGGGCTCAAAGGAAGGACAAGATTGCAGAAAAGCATCTTAAGCGAAAGGCCCTTTCAGCTAATTTTGTTGGGGATCCATCCAAGCGACAACGGCACGAAAAAGGGGTATACATTTATACCATGGACACACCCATCCACCCCTCCCTCAAAAAAAACCCTTTCACATTGGAATTTTTTTAGTTTTTGAAAAGTAAAACAAACCTTTTACATTAGAAGGTATACACTTTGTTAATATTTGGACTGACCATTTTTTTTTTAATTTGCTAAAATCGTTTTCAAAATATATTGCTTCCAAACTTTCAAATGAATTATGTGCATGAATCAAATCTTTACAAATTATATAAAAAACTTGGAAATTTGAAAAAATTCCATAAATCTAATTTTCAAAATTCTCTCAAAATTTTTTCACAATTACTAGAGGTTAGTGGATCTTCAAGTTTCTACACTTGGATTTTTAAAGAACACATACAAAATAATATAATCTACTTGTTCAAGATTCAAGTTGTAAACTAATTTTAGGCTTCACATCCAAAAATAACAAAGGGATTAAAAATAAAAGTTTTATTACTTAGTATATATATATATATATATATATATATATATATATATATATATATATATATATATATATATATATATATATATGCATGTTTTCATCTTTATATATTTGTTTATAGTAAGTTTGTCTTAGGAATTTTGGCGCGCTTCCCAAGTATGTAGTGTGTGCATTGTGGAAAAGATGACTTCCAAAGCATCCCCACATACTTGAAGGGCATACATTAGAGCAAGCATCATGACATCATTTTTTATTTTCATTTCCATCATTCTTTGTTTAGGAATTTTGGCACGCTTCCCAAATATACGGTGTGTGCATTGTGGAAAGGCTGACTTCCAAAGCATCTCCACATACTTGGAAGGCATAAATTAGAACAAGCCTCATGACTTATTTTATTTTTGGGAGATAACTAAAAGTCCAACGTGAGATTTGTAGAACGAGAACCTGACGATTTGAGGGATGTCAAGCCTAGCACAACATTTGTAGAATGGAAACCCAACTTTCATCCACGCAGAAATACTACGCTAAGCTTTGCCCATCACCCTTTGGGTAAGATTCAAAATTTCCAGTCCTAGTGTAAGTGCTACCCTTCAATCAACAAAAACTACTTCAACCCTAATAACTTTTTACCATGAATTAGATAAATCTAAAAATCATTACCCCATAAGGTACTCCTCATGCACACATCCTAAAAAAATTCAGCCTTAAACACCCAAAATCCAACAAGTGGAGGCCCGACCAAAAACACTAAGTTATCCGAAAAAAACTATTTGGTCCTTTCGGGGTTAATTTGGTGCCAATCCCATAGTGAAAGAATTTGAAGATTCAATACCTAGATTCAAAGTCGAAGATGAGGGTGACCTTAGATTTAGTTGACAAGAAGGTAGAGGCAAGGTTTTTAGCGTCACAACACATTAAGATGTCCGTTGGAATGTCAACCTTCAACCTTGATGTCCATCAAGATAGAATATGGATGAAAACAATTGCAATGTAGATGGAAAAGACCGTTTGATTGGACAATTCAATAGTTTCTAAGGCCGTCCAACTTGACGGACATTCAAGTCATCCAACTCAATACACATGAACGACGGATGTAACAAACTTCATCAACGCTTGACCTAAAAAATTATTTTTTGAGGTCATATGTATCCAAATATAATCTTGACACATTAGGACACATTCTAACCAATGTTGATGGACATCCCAACACAAAAAACCTATATTATGTTAGAATAGAACCCCCTAGGTGGAAGATGCTACAAAGACTTTCTAGAAGATACTAGAAGTGTCCAATAATGAAATTGATGCATTAGAGCAAGATAAAGAAGCAACTTTTAGATAAAGCAAAGCAACTTATAAATGAAACAAAGTGGTAGATAAATGGATTGATGAATTTGAGTGGTTGTAAGTTCAAATCCATGAAGAGCTTAGAAAATTTATATTGTTCAAAAATCAAATCAAGCAACGTGTTACATTGGAAAAGGTATGGAGAAAAATCACCAATACTTGGCCTTGAATAAGCTAGTGCTTGCTATTGGGGAGAAGTTGAAGGATTTTCTTATATCTTTTAATTTGGAGGATTAGAAGAAGATTTTGGCAAAAGAAAAAAAATGGAGGTCTTTTTAGTATTGCGTCAATGATGACAAACAAAAACATACATGAAATTCAATATGAAGAAATTTATGATAGTGTCTTTGTAGTGGAGGTCACACAGGACCAAGCGGCTTAGGTGTGACTTTTGGCATATGTTTTTTCCAATTTAGAGGAAGACATCATTGAAACTCTCAACATTTGAGGTAATTATTTTGTTATAATTAAAAAAATTATGCTTGTAATTTACTGATTAAAAAAAATATAAAATATATCTATACAAACTTTGAATCATTTATTTGTTGTGTTTGGGAATATAAAAATTAATTAAATATTATTTCTAACGCAAAATAATTAGAAACAATAATAAATTTCATTGGATCTAAATCTTCCTCAACTTATGATTCTACATTGGGATGGCAACTTGGTTTTCTTTCATTGGCTCAAGTTAGGTCCAATTAGCCTACTATTTTCATTCAAATGACTAAGTTTTTTTTTAAGGCTAACCAAATTTTCCTCAATTGCAAGTTTGCAACCAAGGTTGTACACTTGGACGTTTGGGAGGGTTTTCACATCCAGAAGACATTTATAGTATATTTATTCAGATGTGGATATTGACTTAGACATAGTCTTGGGTGTAAACCTGGGGTTATGGGGTTATTAGATAGATGGTTCAACAATCATCATGGATGGGTTAACGGTTGGAGAAGATGTTTGGATGATGGCATTGGATGGCCCAACCACTATTTGGAATTTTTTTGAAGCTCGTACAACTAACTTTTTCCTTTCATGACAATAGATTAGTTTTTTTCAATGGTCATTGTTTGCATTTTCTTAAATACAAAAGTACTAGTTTATTTTCTGGAGTATCAATTTCTTACTAGCCAATTTCTTGAAAACTGAAATTGCCACCAACTTATTCTTTAGATTTCTTTAATGCAATAAAAAAAACCTCTAAACTAAACGTACTAATTGATATTGCATCCTTGGCCGGAATTGAACTTAGCATAGCACTTTAATTAGCATGTGGTGATCGAAGATCTTTCGAACTTATGCAAAATAGAGTTGAAAATAGTAATGAAAAGTTTATATGAAATCAAAAGAGTTTAGGAATCATTACATGTGTTTTGGCTGTCGGGGAGGGCTGCGAGTTCCCAACTCGAAACCCCTCCGAGAACCGCCGAAATTCGTTGTTCCCGGCCTGTGCTGACCTGGCCGAGAGGAGGCCAAGTCAGTTTTTTCAGAAATAAAATAAAATAAAATTTAACTTTGTTTCTCATTTTAAGGACTTAAAACTTTTATTTTATTTATTTTATTTTTTCAAAAATAAATAAATCTGATAGCGGCATCCTTTCATTGCCGGGGGAACAGCGCCGGGAACGGCCCTGAAACGGCCCTTAAAATCCTGAAATCTCTTCTAATGTAACATTTTCACATTCTTCTACTACCCTTATAAGGTGCTTCTTGTGATTGATATATGAATAAAATTCTTATAGGGTTAATGCTTATAGACATTGGGACACAATGCGCAACTAACCTTATCTAATCTTTGAAGGAAAAGGATTCATTATTTGAAGTTGACCAATGTAACTTGTTAAAATTTGAAAATTATAATTTTGTTGAGGCCATATTCAAGTCACTAGAATCAAGTGAACAAATATTATTGTATTTGTAGTCTTTGGCTTCTTGGTTTAATTTTCAAGAATTTAGAGGTTTAGTTGAAACTTTGAATAGGATTTTTGTAAGAGCTCAAACAAATTATCACAGTATGAATTGAATGCATTACTAAAGTCATAGATCAAAGCCCTGGAATTTTTAATATGCACTTTATCTATTACCTAAAATCCTTAAAACAACCCAAGTTGTTTCCCCTTCAGTTCAATACCATGTCTTATAGTTTGATACTATGTACCATAACATGAATATTATCCCATAGTAGTTGAAAATCTACCAAGTGTTGAAAAGAGGTAGGTAAAATATCCTCCAATTTTTGGGGGGCACCAATTGATTTCCAGTTCTACCAATTTTTTGCCAATTTTGCATCCTTTGTTCTCAAAATGAAACTAGTTTTTTTCCACTTCCACTAGCTAACTTTGAACTAGCCACCTGTTTCTCTTGATCATTGGGCCCAATATGCCAAGGTTCTATAACTTCAAAAATCTATAATACACAGTGAAAAAATTGCTAAACTTTGTAACATGGTATGATTAGGAGGTTGGTATTGCTTTAGTTATCACATAGAATTGTGGTTTTGTAAAAAGAAAATAGAAAATCACTGGTTGCTCAAAAAGCAAAGGTCTGATAGATTTGCTATCTTTCTCTATTTTTATTACAATGTATAGTAAATTCAAACATAAAAGTATAATCAATTGGTGCCCCAGAAAAACACAAGTATTTGCAAGCATCCAAGATATAATAGTTAATCGTAAAGTGTATGCAATGCTGGACCTTGAGCCGGAGTTTGAAAAAAACACAAGATGAAACTCTTTCGAACACCAAAACTGGGTCTAATGGAATTTGGTGCTATATTTCTTTTACACTATTTTTAGTTAACCCTTGAGCACTCCGACATCCATATTTTGAACAATGAACAATGAACAGAGGGCTTGCAGGTGTTGTTTCATCCAACTACCTTCTCATTCATCCAATGTAACACTTGAATCTTGAAAAGACAACCTTCTTTTATATCCAATTTCATGAAATTTTGGTAAATAGTATTACTGTACAAAGATATAAGCAAAAATGTGTGAAAATCTGAAAAAGGATTGAGGCGCCTTAAGGGATTAAACCTTCAATTCTTCTAACACCATCATTACAACTGGACACAACCTTTACAATCAACTCTATAATAAAACCAATTTTTTTTCATAAATCAAATCCACCTTCTTTCCAATTTCTTCAACTCTTCATACATGTAAATTAAATTGTCCTATTAACTTAGTGAGTGACAAAATGAAGTTACATATAATTATATTTTTTTACAGGGGAGGAATATTTTTATTCATTTTACCGGCAGTTCTGAACATTGATGGGCATCAATCACCTGCACGCCATTCTCCGGCGGGCAGGCGGGCAGGTCCTGGGCAGCGCAGTAGAACATTTCCATCTGCCCGGACCAGACCAGCAGAACCTCAGGAGGCCGAACAAATTCCCATCAATCTCAACGGAATTCAGTTGCACTACCTTGCCAATCAACGTCAGAATTATTCAATTGAAAGTTTTCAAACAATTACATTTCAAACAAGCATTCCATTTCTTAAAATTGTAAATTTTTTCTCTGGAGCTTTTTGAATTTGCACAACAATCTCATTCCATGATACGAGCTGGGATCAGTTGTTTTTCGCTAATTTCACGAGCTCTTTTGGTAGGGGGTGAAGACACCGTAGCATGTTCGATTTGCTGTTTTTTGAACTGCTCACTCAATCCTCTGTAATCCTAATTTTTTCAATGTGACATTGTTCGAAAGTGTTCCAAGTATTCCAAGTGTTCCAAGTGTGAAGAATATTGTAGAATGTCATCTTAGAGAACGACATTGTAAAGAGATTGAAGAATATTTTTTTTTATCACAACTGATGTGCATTCTGTTCATATGGATGCAGAGCAATGTTGCTGCCAATTGTGACGTAACCCTCAAATCGAGCTCCTCGCCAAGGTTTCTTCCAATGCGCACGTTCATTATACTCCTCTTTGTTGAGTAGTTTAGCTTTTCTGATATGAAGAGCGCAATACTACTGTCTGGCAAAGACAGTCTCAAGCTTTGGAACCCTATTCAGTCCTTTCACCGTCTCCCAGCCGCCATCTTTCCCCTACTCCGATGCAATTGGGGAAACAGTCACCCTCGTGTTTTAGATTTACACAGCTTCACAACGTCGGGTTGGGTGGGTCTTTCAGAATGTAGGTTTACATTCCCGTGGCATTGCAACACTTCATGGAGCATCTTCTGGAACGCTGGGCATCTTCATAAGTCTGGGAAGGCTCCTGAAGCTTTTCGCAGGTGAGTAGTTTTTTTCTTGTGACCTAATTTTGGTTTAGGGTTGCCATCTTTAGGTCTTGCAAGGTGGAGGATACTCTCTCAAGCATTGTAAACAACATTTAGGTATGTGCTTTCATTGGAAGACCATTCGATAGAGCTCACTATGTTATATGAGCCGAATTTGTTTAGGATCAAATTTTATCGCTATGTATGATGATTTCTTATGCAATTGTTCATAGTGGGAGGTTGGCCACTATTGAAGGGGCATTTCCCTATTTTCATTCAATAATCAGTGGTTGTAGACATTGAGACTAGTCATACTTACATCCAGCTTGATAAGTGAAGGCCAATTTAGTGTTGATTGGAAGAGAGGAGTTGTTGGTAACAGAGTTCAGTCAATAGGAGATGGGATTGGGTCCCTAATGGGTTTTAGTCCTCTATCTTAGGGCAACTAAGTCTTATGTTTTGAAGGAAGTGCTTGTTTTGTGCAGGCAGTTGGGGTGCTATCGTTTTGGGATCCCGAATCTGGATTCTGCCAACATGAGTGGCAGGCAACTCAGAGTTCGAAAGGAGAAGGAAACAACAGAGATGTCTCTCCAATTGCATACAGTGCAAAATGGAATCAGAAGCACTTCAGAGGTAGAATTTTTTGATTGCTTCAACTTCTACTCCTCTGAAAGAAACTGTAATGCACTCAGACTTCTTTAATGTCACAGAAAAATACACAGAAAAATCTATGGGATTCTGTATCACTTTGACAATCATTAATGTTGCATGTAGAAGTCATATTAAAGAAGTAATTGGGGTTGCAAGAGTCAGGAAGATGGTCTAGATTCTTCTTTTCACACTTGTCAAACTCCTTACTATCAGATTTGTAGAATGCAACTTCTTGTGACACTACAAAGTGTGATAGTGTACAGAGTCAGTTTTGAGCTGGCTGCGTCCGTTCCCTAGGTTTGGTGATGTGAGAATAGGGGGGGTGATATTAGAGAAGTCCATATTAGGTGTGTCAGAGCTGGTCCTGCTGAAAAAGTTGATTTAGAATCGTGATCCAAAGTTCTGACAGGGCTAGTAGTTTTGGGATAATAGCGTTGCGATGTGCCCAATCTGGTAGCAATCGTGCAATTGCGTAGCAGGAACCTCGAGCTTTGACACGCGTATTTCATGTCTGTAGATGTTGTGGTGATTGTCTTCGTAAAACCTTGAGTTTGAAATTCTGAGAAAGTTCATGGAATGATCAGAGGATGAAACGTGCTGTGATTGCAGTCATCCCCTGGAGAAGTGGAGAAACTAAATAAGGAAAATTTTGAGGTTGGTAGCTGGCAGTTTCAATTGTTGGAACGTCACGAGGCCAATAATCTGAACTCTTACACGGTTGCTGAGCTTCGGCAGCTATTAAGGTTCGATGTATACATTTATTTTATTACAGTTACCTGGTTTTCTCTGATGCTAACGTAAAGCCTTTGGAATGTAAGAATTGTACCTTGCCGTTTGAATCGGTAATTGTTTCTCAGGACTTGAATCTTGCAGTTCGATGTCAGGGTCTTGTCATGCGCTGATTATAATAATGTTGAACTGCATCTTTCTTGTATCTTTCTTTGTGAAAATTGCATTCAGCTCTTGTAAAGAGTTCTCTGTCTACTTGATACTTATGTCACCGTGATTTGTGGTTCACAGGGAAATGAAGAAGCAACCAAAAGGCCAAAAGTCAGATTTACTGAAGGCTGTGAAGAGTTGGCTCTATGATCACGGGTGCCAAACTCCATCAGGTACGTTATCTTGGTTTTTATTCAAAAGTGATAGCCAAACTCTCAATAGAGATTTCGGGACAGGAGTAGTATAGTGGACCCCTGCCGTGTAGGGTATTGAAGGCGAAAAAAAATCCTATCTGAAGTATAAAGGACCCTATTGTATTTATAAAATCAAAAGTTCACGAGATCAACCCTAAGGGGACCCCTTTTTTGTAAATATTTCATTAGACCCTAAAAGGGACGGTCTGCATGACCTAATAGCTGTTACGTCTGCATCACAAACTCTACTCGCTCATGCCGTAGGCTTTATGATTTCTGCGGATCTTGGAAGAGCACCCTGAAGTCTGGTTTGAGGGTTTTAATTCACCGAGCCTGGAGGGAAGAAACTCTATAATGTCCTGGGTTTTGTCCTCTGGGTTCTCTATAGTAAAATTATTAAGATCTTTTTAGGATTGTAGTTCAGATTTTTCGCTAATCATGCGGTTCAAGAGAGTTTTCTAGACTATGATTGACTTGTTGTTCCATGACTGGTTGTAGCCCTGGAAGAAGAATCAGCCAAGGGACTGGAAGAAAACTCCTCAGACCTGGAAACACCCGAGAAGGATACCATTGTATCAAAAACCAAAGCAGCTGTGCCTCAACGAACTAAAACTCAGAGTGGCATGAAAAATGCAACTTCAGAATCCTCTCCCCGAACGAACAGAAAGAGGCGAAAGAATGAAGAAATAAGTGACAATGTTGTTGAAGGAAATGTTGTTGAAGGATCGCCAGTGGAGAAACCTGAGAAAAAGGTAAAGTCCTCCAAAAAGAGTGCCAAAGAATCTGTGCTGAAGGTAGAATCTGACATGGATAATAAGGAGCCATGGACTGTTTTGGTGCACAAAAAGCCTGCACCGGAGTGGTTGGCATACAATCCCAAAACCATGCGGCCAGAGCCAGTCGCCAACGAGGAGAAAGTGGTGAAGCTGTTGTCGTGGAATGTGAATGGTTTACGGGCACTCTTGAAGGAGAAAGGAATTCAACGTGAGCAAGGGTCTTTGATCGCTCGGTTAGCTGCGAGAGAGGACTTCGATGTGCTTTGTTTACAAGAGACAAAATTGCAGGTAAAGTTGGCTTCTCTTTGTTGTTTATTGGCTCTAAAAAAATTGCAAATGATAGAAAGTTCTTCAGTCCAATGAAATTGATACATGTTAAATTAATGGTAGCATAGGGCCCCATAATACCACAGATTGAATGATGCAATTGTGACATGTGGATATAGGAATAATGGCATTCTATGATATTTGATTTTTGAGGTAAAAGTCTTTTCTATACATTTCTATTTGGATGAGGGTCACTTGCAATTAGCCGCTTGTTATTAATGATCCGGACTGTCACTGGATGAGTTCGTTATTTGCTCGTCTGTTTTATGTTCTTAGTCATTTCTGAATCCATCATTTGATTGAATATCCAGAGGGGTGATCAAATATGATTCAGATTGAAAAAATTTGACATATAATCAAGCCTGAGTGTGCTTCCGCTTGTGGCTATTAGGAAAAAGATGTTGAAGACATCAGAAAGTCTCTCCTGGCAAGTCATGAGGAAAGTTTGTGGAGTTGCAGCATCAGCAAGCTTGGCTACTCGGGCACTGCCATCATTTCACGGGTTAGCAACTTTAATAGCTTGTATTGTCTCCTGTCAATATTGCATCCATGTATGACCAAATTTCGCAAAGAGCAGCTACATGCTTATTCAATGCTGTGGATGTCACTCTAAAGAGCTTTCATGATGGTACCTGCAGATGAAGCCTTTGTCCGTGCATTACGGACTCGGCGTGCCAGATCACGATAAGGAGGGTCGCCTCATCACGTGCGAGTTTGACAGTTTTTATTTTGTTGTTAGTTACGTCCCCAATTCAGGAGCGAAGTTGGAAAGACTGGTATGCCTCTCTACGTCAAATCTGTGACTCTCCAAGCTTAAGTTTTCGCCAAATCTTTTTGCTTAGAGAAAAAACGTACTCAGTATGTAGTTTTGCTTGTTTGTGCAGGCATATCGTACAAAAGAATGGGACGTCGCTCTAAGCAGCTACTTGAAGGTAAGTTAACAACACCTAGAAGCAACCGAGCATAGTTCCTATTATTAGAATGACCATCCTATTTTTTAATGTCCTCTTAGCAATTGATAGAGAACTCTGACGCGTGTATGATTTGGATACCATAAGAATATAAATGTTCATAGTCTGACTTATAGGTGTACCAAAAACCAATCCTAAACTCTGCTGTTCAGATCGTGTACATCCTCATAACGAATCTACATTGCATCCAAGTTTTAGTAGGGTCGTGTTTGGGTCAGGGTTTCTATCTTAGTGCCTGTACACTGCTCAAAATGGAGCTGTTTCAGTACTAGGAAAAGCTGTGATGTCCAACATCGTTTTTCTTATCAGGAATTGGAGAAGAAGAAACCAGTGATACTCACGGGAGATTTGAACTGTGCCCATGAGGATATTGATATACACGACCCTGCTGTAAGGCTCAAAATTGCTTTTTATCTTGCTGCTGGTGGCTCACCTGTACACAAACAATCAGAACCAGACTGTAACGTTATGCCATTGTGTAAAGTTATTATGCATTTGAAGCCAAGCTGCATCTGTATTGACTCGATTTTTTAAGGTTCATGAATAGGTGACTGATCGAAAAGGCTGTTGCTGATTCCAGGGAAACAAGAAAAGTGCAGGATTTACAGACGAGGAACGAGAATCGTTCCGAACAAATTTTCTCAGTAATGGCTTTGTAGACACTTTCCGGAAGCAGCATCCACATGCTGTTGCTTACACCTACTGGGGGTATCGCACTGCAGCTCGACCCAAAAATAGAGGTATTTATTATTTTTGTGACACTTTTTGGTTCAAATGTAGGTGTTGCATTTGGGGGCAGTGTTGATTATGGGTGCACATACCTTATGTGTGGTAACTGGT
This sequence comes from Rhytidiadelphus loreus, assembly GCA_947034895.1. Classification (NCBI taxonomy): domain Eukaryota; kingdom Viridiplantae; phylum Streptophyta; class Bryopsida; order Hypnales; family Hylocomiaceae; genus Rhytidiadelphus; species Rhytidiadelphus loreus. The sequence goes on from OX344763.1 coordinate 19,309,247, forward strand.
GAGAAGAATAGCCAGGTTATTGGGAGTGTAGTTTCGCCCTTTGTCCTTCTAGTCCATAGTCCATAGCCACTACAGGATGTTTTTAGGACCAAGCTGAGACTTTACACTGGGGTGTTTTTGATGTGCAGGGTGGCGTCTCGATTACTTTCTTGTATCAGAATCACTCTCTAAAGATGTGCACGACTCGTACACTATACCTGATGTAGGTGGTAGTGATCATTGTCCTATTGGACTCGTTATCAGAACGTAGCCAACATTCCTTGATACGGTCAATTCAGAGTACTCCCCTGCTAATTAGAAGGCAATATTAATTTGCGGAAGAAGGCATGTTGGGTCTCCTATCTGCAACTTTTGTACTATCTGGCCACCTAATTACACTCAAGTCTCTTTAATCTCACCATATAACTTACGGTCCCCAGTTTTTCACTGTGCACAGCCTGAATGTGCTAGTCATTGGTGTCATGGTGTGGTCATAATAAAGAGGTTCGAGTGTAATTGTGCCTTTTTGGTTCTACCATGACAATGTAATCAAATTTTGAGTAAGCCAACTTTTAACAGTGCTTTTTTCTCCTCGGGGTCAACAGTAAATGCAACATTCTGTAAGGTACTGTAGATGATCCTAGAAATGCAGCATTGCATGGCTGTGTTGTTCCCTAAGCCGATCATCAATACGACGGTATGGAACCCAATACTATTCGAAATGTGACAACTGACAACACAGGAAATTGAAAGCTGCTCCATCTCTCAGATAGAGAAACAGCTAACCCATTATTCAAATAACTTACCGTTAACTGAACTTACTGTTGTAACGAAAGCATCTGTTACTTTCCGTACAACTGTACACACCCCAGCAATTCCAGAAGGTCAATGATTCCCCTCTCCTAGTCGCGCTCGATTGTTCTCTCTCCTGTTGTCAACAGACGACGCTAAATATTGTAAGATAATAATTCAGAAAAGATATTACTTGCTCAATAGCTCACTTCCTCTCCACGCGGGCAATTACCAAATTTCATACAATAGCAAAGATGAATAATTCAATTGCTTTTAGTGTCCAATTTTAATGGGAACAAGCTCTTGTCAATGAAAAAGCAATGGAAAAGTTAACCGATACCAGACAGAAAACTTGTGAAGATAATTAAAAGAATTCAGCAAATCAAGTTCAAAGAAATTATATTGGATATCATCTGATGTTAATATCCTACAAATCGACCTCTACGATCACATATCGAGATCATGGACACAACAGATACATCCGATTTTGGGAATGAAAAGTATTATACACAGTGATCTGCACACCGTACAACATGAATAAGAATCTCCTACTCTAAACAAAAGATTCAATAGTAAAGGAAATGGTCAAAAAATGCTCAGTCCCAGACGCATGAGATCATCCATGAAAGGTAAAAATTGGAAGTAATAGGAACGAAGCAATGTAACTCCTCAAATTGGACAATAGGAAGATCAATCAAAGAGTCCAGTCCTTCCAAGAGAGGAATTATAAAACAAAAATCTGAAATTGATTATCGAAAAATCGATCTCTACAAAACTGGTTAAGTAAACTTAACACGTCGAAATCAAGGATACGGATACAGCATGTGCATCCAATTCCGGGAAAGAAAATATTCTACATGGTTGCACCTTACGGCACCTATACAATTCGAACAAGAATCTCTACCCGAAACGCCATACATACGCTACAATAGTAGAGACCAAAAAAACTCTCATCGCAACTGGAATTTCTTCCAAGGTACATAACGACTATTGCAGGGAGGTCAGCTTCTGCAAATCCTCCTGCTCTCCCAGAAGGTTTGTCTGCTTCATCGTCGTCGCCAACGACACTTGACTCAGAAGAGTCGACGGCACTTTCGACGCCGTTCTCCGCAACGCCGGCATGTCGGAAGCAGTTCGTCGTAGATCCGCAGCGCTACTGTCGCTGTCCATATTGCTAGCGCACGGCCTCACCATCCCCAGAGCCAAACACATCACCAGCGCCCGTCTCCGGTTAGTTCTGGAATTAGCTTTGCCAGCCTTGCGCACTCGCATCGGGCCTGCAGGAGCAGCAGCGTCGCCAATCACGCTTTCAACAGCCGCGTCAAGAACCTGCCCAGACGTAGTCGCAATTTCGTCTACAACGGTCTCGTCGGAAATCTGAGTAGCGGCAGTCGCGCTAATCTTCGTCCCCTTCACAGGCTTCCTCGACTTTGTCCTCTGAATCGCGGACCTCTCGAACGCCGGCTTCACCGGCAATGGCAGCACACCTCCTGATTGAGTATTCTGCGCACTCGTCGACAACACCTTCGCTGGCTCCGAAACAGCCATCGCGGTCTTCGTGGAGGAGGAACTCACACTCAACGCCATCGCACCAAAAAAAACTCAAAGTCTCTACCTCACAGAAACTCAAACACCTCGAAAACTCCAATTACAATCTCTCAATACTCCAAGGATCGACAAAAACTTCGCCCAAGCTGAAGGAAACAACAGATTGCTCTCTGTATGAACTGAATGAAAGAATGGTGCAAACAGACTCAAATTATACTCAAATGAGCGCAATCAAAGCGCAATCAAAGAGAAATAAAAGGAAGATCAAGATAAAAAGGAAGAAACAAGTGTAAGTTCGACAAATTTGATGAAATTCTCGGCAGTAGGAACTAGAGAGAAAACTGAAGCACTGTCTATGGCGGAATGGGAGCACCTGCAGTAACGAAGCGGAAGGGGAAGACGGGGTTGCCATATAAGGGGCGAGGGAGGGCGAGGGGGCGACAAGTGGCAGGTCGGGGTTGGGAAGCGTCAGGGGCGGGAATAGGGGAATAGGGGGGACATGTGGCGTGGATATTTTATTGAGTGGTGGGGACCGGGGGGGCCACGAGGGGGGGCCGAATGGGGGTGGGGTACGTCAATGAAGGGTTTTTTTTGTAGTTTTTCTTTTGCATTGCTTGCAATCCTTGCATATTTTATAATGGGAAATAAAAATATTATTCTTAAAGTTATTCTTACAACTATTTTGTAAAAATTATTTGTGGATTTTGGAAGGTTTGGATGGTGGAAAAATGGAACATTGCGTGGGCTTTGGACAAATGGGGCTGCGGATGGAACCTTGCTTGTGGGGAAGCTTCTACAGTACACAGGTGGACGGTGAATCATAACTCTACACTCTTTTGTCCCTTCAGGTTGTACTAAAGTGAAAAACACCCCCAAAAAATAAAAACTCGAAATAAGAAAATCATCATAGTTGGAGGCACCTTTAAAAATAAAAATAAAAAAATAAAAATTGGATAAGACATGTAATTACTATGAATTTTCAAAGTGGAAACTCCTTAAGCCTTTGAAACCATTGATCATAAAACCAAAATCTAGAGAGAATCAATAGTCAACTAATCGCAATTAAGTAAAAGAATGATTCAATGGCACTTTGGGGGACATTTTCAATGGAAGTCTACTTGTTAGGAATGGGTACAAGGATGTTTTTAGGTGTTCTCACCTTGTTTATATTTCATACACACATAGATATATAAAAGAACCTATTCATTTGGGGTCCCTTTGTCCTACACATTTCACACTTGTTAACTTCGTAATTAACATATTTTGGAGAGCAATATATCACTCACTATGATAGGTTTCAATTTCAATTAATTAGCATGTACTATCAATCTCAAAAAATCCAAAAAAACTACTAATTGTGTGAGAAATTGTTTTATCTTTAATCTAATAGTCACTTAGGGGTCAATCTCTAAAGGACTATTGTTCCTTCCTAGGACAAATGAAAGTTTTGGAGGTACCTAAGATCTTGATTTTTGGCAAGATCTTTTGTATGTTCGGTGTACAAATTAGCTTAAAAGGAACCATGCTAAAATATTTTTTTAAGCAATTTTATAGGTGCTATACTTTATATAAAATTATAGGACCAAAAAAAAAGTGGTGCTTTGGAGGGCATCTAGTTTAGGCAAGAATCTTGTAATGGTCAATTTTGCAGTAGTTCTTTTTCCATAAGTTAACATATGCACACCCATAATCTATTTCAATTCAAATGTAGGTGTTGTATTTTAGGTATTCAAGAATTTAGTACAATTAGAGATAGTACTTTGAAAATTCATAATTTATTCATATAGTGTCTAAATAATGCATGCTAAAGTACACGAGAATCCTCCTTTAGTTGCCACTAAGGTATAATAAATATAAATTATATTTAATTATAATAACTATCTTCAATTGTAATTGTTTATGTACAATAATAGATGACATACCTTACAACTTGAAACAAAAGGCAAATTTCAAACCCGGCTTCGGAATTATAACTATATGAAATGTCATATTTTAATTTTCAACTTATTCAAAAAAAAACTACTAATAGTATATTGCATTTCAAAATGAACTAAAGACCTTAAAATAAAAATTTCTTTGATTTTCAAATATTGATTTACAAATTTATAAAAATTTGGACATGCTTCAAAGTTTGCTTAATTATTTTTGTAACTAACCTAAATGTAATGTATTCCAATGATAAATGACCCTTCAATGTAAATAGCCTATTAGTTTAGTAGGTTGACCCTATTTACACTACAATTTTGAAGCCCCCCCTATTTGAGAGTCTTTATTCCACCTAAACAGGGGCATATGCAAATCTTATCAATTCATTAACCACCACTGCAAATAAAATAAAATAAAAAACCAATTTGTCCTCCCGCCAACCCTTTTTTTTACTTTTTGAGAACGTGCCAAGATGGCAATCACTTAAAATTTAGTGAAGCATTGTATTTCTACATCCATGCATCATTGAGACCAAAAAATATTTTTCAATCAATTTCGTGCACTTTTTCAACCAAATTTGGTGACTTCATCCACATTTTTAATAAAAATGTGAATTTTTTGGAGAAAAAAAATTACTTTTATTTAGCATAAAAAGAAAATTTATTTTGAAAAGGTACAATTTGGCCCTATGGTGCCAATAAAAAAGGATTACCATCCACCCAAATCGAAACCCAACAAACTTTGATACATGTATAATGTATTGAATATCTATGGATATAATATATGGAATATAAATGTGTTATATATAATATTGATATGGTATGCCAACGGGTACAAGTGCCAGGTATGAGATAATCTATATATTGTTAATCCCATATTGATTGTAATTTATCAAGTTTAGAAAAAATATACACATAAAGGAGGTAATGAAAAATTATTATAATCCACTCATTTATTAACCCCTAAAGGATCAATATGTTTAGAGGTCCAAAATTGCTTTAAAATACTCATCTCCAAAGCAGGGTCAAAATCTTCATCAATATTTGTTTTTTAACAAATCCATAGGATCGTGTAGTTAACTTATTCAAGTACATTGTTCTAAAATTTTAGAATGAAAATATTGCCACCAATTGCAAGTTCAATGTGCCTAAACTTCAAAATGTAGGCTTTTCTAGCCCTTCCAAAAGTTGTAGTTTTGTCTTTCAACATTTTTAGAAAAAAACTTGTATGTTTTATAACTTGTGCATCTAGTCTAAGTCTTGGAAAATGGGTTGAAAACATATGTAAAAATTTTAACCAAAAGAACTTTCATATTCTTCTTTTAAAAAAAATTTAAAGTGGAAAGTGGTACTGAATGAAAGAAAAAACTAAACTACTAATAAATTTTACAAGGTTGAAAATTGTTAATTCCAATCGGGTGAAAATTTTCTAGTAAACAATTAATATCATTTAATTTAATTTTTTCATTATTGAGAACAAAATACAACTTTATAAATGCTTTTTCTACCTTCATTGCTTGCATAATAAAACTCCTTGTAACTCTTACTTTATTATTTGGAATTGAAGGGTTCAAATGTTTTTGAGTAGGTATCAATCTATACAATTCTAAAAAAATTATTAATATTCTTTTAGAATATATTTTTTGCTACCCAGATGGCATTGAAATTAAAAAAAAACTTCTAACTTTTGTAATATTTATTAGAATGACTTGAAACCTCGCTTGAAACAAAGCTTCACATTCATCCATACCTTTGAGTTAGATTGTTTGTTTCATTTGTTATGTTGAAATCTCTAGGACCATGTGTCCCCCTGGTTGTGTTCTTGGTACCATCAGAAAGCTTTTAGCAAGGAGGTTGGAGTGCAAGCTGGAGCTTTCTTTTGTGGCATTCTAATTCGTGGCAAAAATATATTAAATTAAAAAAAAATTAGGAACTAAAAAATTAGGAAATTACTTTTACTTTTATTTTGGTTGTGGCAACCGCATAGGGCATACTAATATAGATTATCATGAGTAGTATCAATCCTAAAATTTTCATGCAAAACTTCCAAATTATAAAGTCAACAGAAGTTGCTTTAATTCTTGAAAAGCCCATAGTAGGCTCCTTGGTCCGGTAGGGGTTAAGTGAAGAGGTGAATGAAGTGAAGTGACTATGCACCCAAAAGAGGCAGTTACACATCTGGTTTGCCATTAGTTGCCTCCCCCTCCCAAAAATGAATAGGTTGTTCATTTTTTTTAAATGCCCCCCCTCCAAAATGCCGTTGATTTCTGAAAATTTCTTAAGCCGTTGATCTTTGAGATTGAATCTAAGCCATCCATCCAAATACGAATATGGATACAAAATCAAAATACAGATACAGAACCAAAATATGGATACAAATACGATACAAAAATACGAATATAGATACTTGATATTGTGATATTGTACAATACAGATACAGATACAATATACGATATACAGATACGGGATACGGGATTTTCATTGTCCCATATTGTTTGTCATGTAAACCTCATTCAAAAAATTACAAGTAGGGCAAGGGGGATCAAAAATTAAGAAATTAATTTTAATTAATTTTCTTTTTTAAACCTGGGGTGGGGTGGTCTGGAGGGGAGTTTAAAATTAATTAATTAAAATTTTGAGTGCATAGTAACAAAAGTGTCACTATGCACCCAAAAGTGGTTGGAACAGCCACAACACAAGTTGACTATCCCTTCAAAAGGTCCCCCCCACATACTCGTGAAAACACTCAAAAACATCAAAATAAACTACAATTCAACTTTGTTAGAAGCACCTTTTTCTAGAAAAAATAATGAATTTTCAAAACAAAATTACAATTTTGGAATGAAACATGTAATTTTTATGAATTTTCAAAGTAGAACTCCCTGGGTCACTAAAACCAGTTGTATAGCTTGGTCCTAAAACCAAAATCTAGATAAATCAATAATCAACCAATTGCAGTTAAATATAATATGGGAATGATTTGATGGCCCTTCGGGTGACACATTTAATGGAAGTCTACTTGTAAGGAGTAAGTACATTCAAAGACAATTTTGGTTGTTTTCATCTTAATTGAAAATTTCAAATGTACTTTATTGAAACATAGTAACCATGATAAAATGCAAATAGGGTCTCCTACCTTAATCTACCTATCCATACCTTAAATTCGATTATTTATTTGTTTTGTTTGTTACGGTGATATCTCCTCGACCGTGCATCTCTCAATCATGTTCTTTGTACCGTTGGAAAACTCTCTTTAAAGAGGGGTGCACAAGCTTTGTTTCATAGTGTTTGAACCTAAGGTGTGAAAGATATTGAATTTCAAATTTTTTTTGTGTAAAAAAATTAGAAAACTAATTTTACTTTTATTTCGATTGTGGCAATGGTAGAGGGCACATTAGTCTATACCTTAAATGAGGTGTTTTTTTTGGGGGGGGGTTGGTATATTTTTTTTGTTACAATGAGATCTTTAGAACCGTACATCACCCAGTTGCATTCATGATACCATTAGAAAGCTTTCTACAAGGAAGGGGGCTCAGACATTATTTCATGGCGTTTAGACATACATTGTGAAAGTTGTAGATTTTTGAATTAGGGTCAACAATATAAGGCTACACTAATCTTCTTTTACACATGAAATTAGTTACTGTTAGTTTTGTTTGTTACAACAAGATCTCTACAACCATGCCCCATCTCCCAAATCAGGTTCATAGTACCATTAAAAAAAATTGTGAGGAGGGGTGCACAATTGTTCAGTTGTTTGCTGACATTTGGACAAATAATGCGAAAGTCATGAATTTTTGAGTTATTTTTCGGATTTTAAATCATCTTTATTTTCGCAAACTGAACCAACAACACGGGACTATATTATTTAGTTCCTACTAGTACATTGAATAGGGGTATGAAGGGGACCCAAAAAAATGAAAGGAACTTAATGTGGAAAATTGTAGACGTTTGGAACATGATGTACAGCTCCCTCCCAGACACTTCAATAACTATTGATGTACAACCGAAAAGTAGATATTTATATAGTGACTATGGGTCCCCTTAAAATCCCTATTTACACTATAGTAGTCTACTCTAAAAGCGCCCATGCTCTAAATAAAAGCGATCAAAATGCAAGGGTACATTTTGCTTTCTTCGATGTACTGAAAGTGTACGTTTCAAGAGATGGTTGCTTCTAGTGACCCCTGTGTTTCAACTTCAAGAAAATCGTAACTAAGGTAACATGCTCTAAAAGCGACCATTTAAGAGCTGGTCCGCCTTTTTCGTAGTCTGAAGTGGACAAAATTATATCTCTATCATTTTTCAAAGAAAGAAAAATGGATTTGGAACCTAACACAAGTGGTTTTGTATTTTTCCAAGCATTTTTGAATTAGTTACAAATTTTCAAAGATTCTGGACATAGGCACCTATTTGTGACTATAGGTCTCCCAAAATCTGTCCACTTGCAACTTGAAAAGCAATGCGTGGAAATCAAAGACAATGATTGGCTCTTACAATAGAAAAACAGTTTTTCTTTGGTGCATTCAATTGCTATAATGGTCCATTTAAGGATCACCCCATTTCTCCACCTAAAAATAGGGGCGGTTTGAAGAAGATGGGCACTTTTAGAATACACTACCTTAATTCCACAAAGGTCCAAAAAACATGAAACAACTTGGGTTAGCCTCTTCCTGCAAAAATTTACTGAAAATTATTTTTTAAGAGTATCCCCACCCGTCTTGCAAAATGCGGGTGGGATCTGGTTTGCAAAATGCAAGGGGCATCCATTTTGCAAGCCAAGCTCAAAGGGCTGCCCCACTCGTTGGCCTGTTAAGAGGCCAAAAGTATCCATAAGCTGACAGTGAAAATGACCCCCCCATGGTAACTTCCATCATTCTTGTTGGGAAGGGGGAGTGATTTTGGAAATAAAATCGTTGAAGGTGAAAAACAAACACCACCTAGAGTTGCGGAAGTTTGTCCTATACTGTTTTGCAGGCCAGGAGCAAGTTGGCAAAATGACCTCGTTTTGCAGGTTAGAGTCACTTTGCAGGCTGCTCTTCCAAAGAGGCCGTCCATTTTGCCAGACGGGTGGGGTAGTTTTGGAGGTTTCATCCATTTTGGAGGACAGGTGGGCATGCTGTAATAAGCAGTTTAGCTTCCCCGAAAAGGCTATCAGCTCTTAAATGGTCATTTTAAGAGCAGACTACTATACTATATATAAATAAATAAATAAATAAATAAATAAATAAATAAATAAATAAATAAATAAATAAATAAATAAATAAATAAATAAATAAATAAATAAATAAATAAATAAATAAATAAATAAATAAATAAATAAATAAATAAATAAATAAATAAATAAATAAATAAATAAATAAATAAATAAAAATAAAAATATATATTATATTATATTATTATTTATTTATATTATTATTTATTTATTTTTATATATAAATAAATATATAAATAGCTCTGCTATGAGGTTTGCAGTTCGTACGTTATTATCTGACCACAAACTGAAAGGGAGCCTTCTTCTTCAGTTTCCCAAGCCGAATGCGCCACCTGGAGCCTTGCTGCTAACAATTCCCCCACCCGAATCACTTCTGCTGCTGTAACTTCGAGACAGGTATCCACGCCTTTCTGCTTTTTCTTCACCAAAAACAGTCAGCCAGCCAGCCATTCCAGATAATATGAAATCCAATAACGGATGCGATTTTTCTTCAATTGTTTTGAATAACTTAACTGCTGACACATGCTTGAACACATGCTTGAACACATGCTTGATCAATAGCAACGCAGTAACGTACAACTGTCCAATTATTAACTTATCCGAGATTCACTTTGGTCTTTTTCTGGCCACGAATGAGTCTTTTCTGGCCACGGATGCTGCTTCAATCCGCCGTCTGTTCTGTTGCTTGAGATCCGTCAACCACTCGTTTCAGTTTCAGTTTACATTTCTATAACTTTCTATAATTGTTAATAATAGAAGTTCTTGACGGAGTTCAGTTGCGGTTCAAATCCGTCAGTCCTTTGTTCTCCTTTTCATTCATCAGTTCCAGGCGAAAAGAATTCAACAGTCAAGTTCAAGTTCACTCCATTGGATGCTTCCGTAGTCGTATGGTTCGTAGATCACCCCCCGACTCTTTATTACATTTCTTATTTTCTGTAACTTATTGTAAACGTTTCTTGAGTTGCGGTTCGGTTCAAATCTTTCTTCAGTCAGTCCTTTTCATTTTACCTTAACTTACTGTAGTTCCAGGCGAAAAGAAACAGCCAATTAAGTACGTTCGTCAGTCCTGTTTCTGCCAACAACACCATTGGATGTTTCTTTTGTCTGTTTCGGAGATCAACCACTCTTGTTTCTAGATTGTAACTTATTAAAACGGTTCTTTTCTTGAGTTGCGGTTCAAATCTTCCTTCCGTCCGTCCTTTTCATTCAGTCGATTCCAGACGAAAAGACCAGCCTCAAGTTCAGTTCAGCTAGTCCTGTTTCTTCAGTTTCCGCCAACACTAATATACGTTAAGATATTGAGTGCCACCACACATTGACACACACACACACCTGGGCCTCCCTATTTGCACAAAAGTGGGGAATGTTCTCTCCGTGGCCAAGAACCAGAGCCGCCAGGAACCGAAGCCTGTCACTCAGTGTACGAAGTAGAACGATCGGTTCTCCCCCAGCAGGGATGACGTTGAAGCACACACAACAGCCAGTTGCCTGGCGTCGACCAAGACTGGGATTTTGGTTTTGGGGTTTTTGGGTCTTGCGACAAGTGGCGGGCGGCGCGTGGGAAACCAAAGGTTGTGGTTTTGGGTGGCTTGGAATGGTCAATAGGTTTTGTTTTCGGCCCAACCCTTGTTGGCCTCATTGCACAGGCCAGTTTTTGGGGTGGGAGGGACAAAGCGAAAGAGGTTAGAATGCGTGAGTTTGAGAGAAAATTCGTCCTAGAAAAATTTGATGATCAGTAAAGTAGGACCACTCATTCCCAACCTGTGCCCCATACCCAACCTGTAGGGTGTAGTTATTTCCAACCAAGGCTGGAACAAATTTTTCAATTGGAATTAAGAAAAAACATTCTAAGGTCATGACACATGTCTCGAAGTAGTGAGTAAGAAAGTAGGAAGTAGGGAGTGGGAAAGTGGTTCTTGATTGATTGGAATTGGAAGACTTTGGATATTGGACATGGGTCCATACTGACTTTTTGTGATAAAATTTTCCAAATTTTTGACAATCCTCATCATTTCTATCTCTGCACCTCTAGAAATATTTGCTTCGCCTTGTTGACTACTTTAGATCATGTCCACGATTGCTTATTTGATTGGTTGTGGGTGGCTCCTTTGTAGTGGGTGTCGGAGCTAGGTTTTGAATGGAAAGTTTTAGAAACCTAGTTTTGAACCCCTCTTTCAAGGAGAGCCAAGCAAGTGGAAAGCAAATATTCTCAAAGTATATGTGAGTTATTAACTCTTGAACAACCAAAAAATTAACCAAATTTAGTTGCTCTCATTGACATTAACAAGTTGTAATTAATTCTAACTCTACCATTTTTGGAGGCTATGGAAAGTACAATAGAACTTCCATGAGGTAATAGCCCCATGACAAGAGGAGAATATTACATTGGAGGGATTATTGCTTTAGAGAGAGGTTGTGGCATTAGTGTTGTTTGAAGATTTTTTTAGTGGGCAACAATTTTGAGGCACTCTTGGAGTGAAGTCACATTCACTAGAGTGACATTTGAATTCCAAATTCAATAAAAGTTGTTTTTTCTTTTTTTACTTATTTTGTACATCTTCAATGCATTGGGCAACACATCCAGGCTAGGAGTGAAGGAATAATATTACTTTAAAGAGGTTATTGGCTTACGAAAGTTTACTTTATAGAAGTTCTACTTTACTATGTGATTATTCAAAATCTTCCTATTTAGGCACATGATTAAAGTCAAAATGAAGCTTCTAAAGGTACAAGCCTTTAGATCTTAGTCTCCATCTTACTTGAAGTATGAAGATTGGATTATAAGGTTTTCGTTTTAAGACATTTTTAGCACCCAAGGCCGAGCCCAAGCCCAGGGGGAACACTCACGGTTTTTAGAAAACTACGTGAGTTAAAAGATAGGATTCATTTAATTCAAAGGGGGAAAATTTTATATAATTTGAAGAGCTATTATAGGGTTCATGAAATGCTACACACTCTAATATATATAAATTAGGGTATGTAAAAACATCATATAATAGGAATTCTTATTAATAAGTTAGCCTTGACAAATAGAAGCCATGCAAATTTTTCATAATATGAGTATAGATGTGGACAAATAATTTCATATGGATGATAAAATGAACATATTCAAGAAAATCTACGATGAAGGGTGGTCGACTAAGATTGTGCCATGGTACTTGTAGTGTATATATAAAAACAAACTAAATGTAAATATAAGACATCAACTCAAAGTAGAAAAATTGTCACATTGTATGAATAGGAAGGTTTACCTTAGTGGGTTCAACAAACTAAAAATTGGACAATATGAAGATAGAATTTATAGTTCATTTAACTCTAAGCTTTGAAGCCATATGTGTTAATCACACTCATATTGAATGAGATTTTCATGGGATAGTTTCATTAGGAATTCTAAAGTGTTCAATGTTATTAACCCCTAAAGACTAGAGGGTGTTTGGGAAGAGGAAGAATCCAAAATTGCTAACTTTGATGCATTGTCTAAAATAAAAGATTATCTTAAAAAAATCCAATTGTATAAAAGTGTATTATGTAGTTATAACAACGTGTAGAAACAATTTCAGCCTATTTGACCATGTGGATTGAAAGATTAGAATGTTTGAAGTGAGAAAAAAATCTTTATTTTCATTCTTGCGAATTAGGATCAATAGACTTCAAGCCCTCTCAGAGTAAAATATTTGGTCTACACAAAAATGAAAATTTTGACTATTCATAAATTTATGATGTTGGATTCACTCATAAAAAATCAGAATCAACTTGCAATGCAAAGTGGTTGAATGCATTGGCAATACACTAGTCTTTTTTTGATGATTTCTTGTGCAATGAGATATTTTTTAATTTGGAATCTAAATGGTTAAAAATTAGAGACAAATATTTATAATATTTGGAAAAAATTTCAAGAACTTTGACTTCACATATTGCAAGATAATAGGGCTTGAGGTTAGAAGAAAAAGTTTTTTTCTTGAAGCCACCCTAACATAGCTAATAAAGTTTGACTCCTTTGAGAATGAGAACTAAATTGTTTTTGATAATTGTATGCCATATTTTATTAGTAATGTAATTGCCAAATTTCAATAGTTGATGAGATTTTTTGCAAAAGATGCCCAAATTGCAAGGGCTACTAAAAAAATTTAGGGCAGAAAAAAATTATATTTCCACTAAGAGGATACATGTTCACATCTTGTGTCAAAATTTTATGAACATTTGACCAAAATTGACTTCATAGGGACCTACCCAAAGTTTCAATTGTTCATTCAATGGACAATTGGCCTTTATGGGTTAAAAATTGTCACTTGAATTCAATTGATTATTGTTGATTTCACAACGTCTACCCCATACATAGATGTAGTAGATGGAAGAGAAAATTTGTGAAGAAAGGTGGGGGTGGAAGAAAATTGGACACTTAAATTTTATATGTAAGATACATCCATTTAAAAACTTGCATGAATGAATTTATAAAAACTATAAGGTATTGAAAATATGCCCTTTCTAGCTTTTTATGTAAAAATACAGTCATCTTAAATGCAATAATTAAGGTAAATATCCCCACATAAAATACCCTCTTAACTTAGGTGTATACCTTAAATTACAAGGAATGATCCCCCCGAGAGCCCAAGGCATTTCTTAAATTTTCATAGTTTTGTTTATATCTTGTATGACTATATTACTAGCTTTAATTTCATCAAATTGATTACTAATGAAGGTTGATTTTTATAGATTCAAGCATTTATTGGAATGAAAAAAAAGTTGTTTAGACAAAATACCATCACTAAGCTCTTTGTTCATCATCCACAAAATAGGTTCTACACTATTTAAGAGTTAAAGTTTAGTAAGTTAAGATTTGTCATGCATCAAGATACATCTATGTTTTTATATGGATGTAAAAGACATTATATATAGTCATGTAACTAGGGGTGGACTATAAGTTCTTTCAAATAGAAGGTTGAATGGATATTACTGGTAGGGACAAAAGCATGGATGTAAAAACATTGTATATGAGTAGGTTTTAAGTCATGTTTAAAGTCATGACATTAAATGTAAAAACATTGTATATAAACAATGTATTCTATACAATGGCATAACTTTACTCATGTAAAGTATATGCTAATCACTATCGAATAATATAATATTGCATTATTAACCAAATTTATTATATTATTGATTTACATGATATATTAATAAACACATTTGTATTTATACATAGTTTTATACCTTTACTTCTACTTTTGTTTAGTGTATTATTATTAAAAAGAAAAGATCTTGGAAAGAAGGTTTGACAAATGTTACTATTTAAATACATTGTTTCATAAACATAATATCTTCAAAAATACCAAGTTGTATATATAAAGAATGCTATGATAGTTGAACCAACACTATTATTATACATTAAATTATTAAAAAGTTAACTATTACATATGTTGATATCCAAAAGGTGGAGCCTATTGAAGGATTAAAATTATTTCTAGGTAACTATGGTAGGTTGCTTACGTGGCAATGGAGCTTGTATTGTCACATGTACAATGAAATCATTTCATTTGTTTCAAAAAAAGGTCATGCATATTACTATGTACCAATATTCAAACTCAAAATCCTTCAATTTATGCTCCATTTTGCCACTATTTATATGAAAGACATTTTGCTTTCATTTTTATACAAGAAATCACATGCCTTCCATCAATTATGGATTTTTTTAAATTTGTGAAAATATAAAAATTACAATGAATTATTTGAGAGAAAGTGGAAATTTCAAATCAAATACAAAATGTATTAGAAATAACTTGGAAGTTTATCGATAGTTGAAAATTATAGTAAGAAAATCATAGCAAAATCCAAATTTCTGTGTCACTCCATATTAATTAACTGAACGGACAAAGTTACACGTTGTAAACCTCAACTGCAATAAAACAATTCATTTAAGTGGTTTTCAAATTTTCAAACTGAAGCGAAAACTAAACCTGATGACCTTCATTTCATAGAATGAACTCAAATTCAAAAGAGGTCAGTTTGATGATTATAATCAAGATCAAGAAGCTCAAAGTTGCTCAAGAAGCTCAAAGTTGCTAAAAGCAACGAAATGATGAGAACAATTTGAAGCTTCGACAACAAGCAATTCAAACAGCACTACATACCATGATCAAAACAAAAAACTCACTCCCGAAGATCGGTAAAACCGTAACATTCATTTCTGAAAACAAATTGAATTTCACCAGGAGGTCAATATCGGACCTTGGAGTCAATGACTCGTGCATGGCACCGACTCTGCCAATGCTTCATTTGATAATATATACCCCAATTCCAAGGTGCACTGTGAAGGAAACTGAAGTAAATATTCCAGCGTACAACCTCAACAACTAATGATTCCATTACTAGTAGCACAACCTACCGGCTAAGCGACCAAAGACCAAGACAAAACGTGAG
Source organism: Rhytidiadelphus loreus (assembly GCA_947034895.1). Classification (NCBI taxonomy): domain Eukaryota; kingdom Viridiplantae; phylum Streptophyta; class Bryopsida; order Hypnales; family Hylocomiaceae; genus Rhytidiadelphus; species Rhytidiadelphus loreus. Next base: position 19,325,120 of record OX344763.1, read on the forward strand.
TTCTTACAAAACACCAAAGAAAGGATTATTGATGGCTGAGGTCAGCTCTGAGCCTGCGACATTCAGCAACATCGCGTCCACTTTCTCCCTCGGCATAAATAAGAACTCACTACCGTCTCTCTCAAATCCACAAAGCTGCAGGAACTCCACTCCACCTTGCAGGCTCCCGACTCTCTCCTGTAACAACCGGCACCAAAGTCAGAACGTGGCACAACACACGACTGAAGACAATCTCTCATCAGGCTCGACCTTTTGTCACTCCAAGGTCGAAGCAGCCTGAACGCGCAGGAAGAGGGATGCACTACACACCTGGAAAGCGGCATTTGTCAACCGAATCTTTCGATACTTCTCCTCATCGGGATTTTGTGCTACGTTCCCTATATAGGTCAGCATAGTCTGAAACGCCTTCTTCACCCTAGCATCCTCATCCTGCGACAGAAACATGGACATCAAATTCAACAAGCCAGGATCACAATGCTAACTTGAGACAAATGAAATGACGAGCATGGTCTGGCACATAGAGAAGCGACGGAAAGAACAGTCGATAACAGGTTGATCTCTCCTATACAAGAAACGACCACTCATACAGCGCACAATCAAGGGGCTTCAACACCAGTGACACCTGAAAAGAGTTCTCAAATTCACCTACGTTGATCCACGAACTCCACGAGCTCAATTTGAACTTTGAACGACAGACAAAGACGATACTCTCACATCACACAGCAGCGCACAGGAAAGACGAGGAGAAGTGACTGCACAGAGACGATAGCGATTGATATCAACCTTGTGGGCATGTTTCAATCCTCGCAAGCACTCCCGCATGTGCTCGGCCTTCGAAGCTGGTCTTAGGGGAACGAAGGGCTGCCACCAAATCATAGGAAAACGTTTAGTCACTGTGTCACATGCCACAAAAGGGTAAACCCTATAATATGTAGACTCTGCAATCTCTGAATCAACTGTAAACCACGTACATCTTCGCAGGACTATACCTAGAAAGTCAAATGAACACTTGTCGGTCATTATTTCCCATACATAACACGCAGGAGTCAGTGTAGGCATCACTTAAAACCTACTCATGGATCAGAGGGTGATCTGCATTACTAGAGAAAATAACCGACCTTCTTTTCCTCGTGTGGGGGTGGTGCAGCCTCTGCAGTCTTTGGATCTTCAGGAGGCAAGCCCAACTTTCGCCGTCTCTCCGCCTGAACAAGCACCAAACACAGCGTTCGCTCATTAGGTTCACAATAATCCGGATCTCAAAATTGGTGGCACTCACCACATTCAAGAAAGAATACAAAAGACAGATTCGTGCAATACCTTATCTTCCTCCACCTTTTGGCGAATTTTCAGCCGAGCACGTTGCTCTTCTTCTTTCTCAGACTTCCTGAAGGCTAAGATCCTAGAACCACAAAGTAAAAACGCTGAACATCAGGAACGATGAACCTCTCACAGTTGAGGTAGCCACGTTGACAGAAAATTAGTAGGAGAATTGTTCACATCATCCAAAATGAGGTTCATACATTCACTGCCTCGATACTTGACCATGCCAAGAAATCGATAACTTCAAGTTCTTGAATAGCAAAGATCAGTGCAAAAACTTACTTCTGCCGCTCCTGTTGTTCTTCGATGCGTCTTGCTTCTTGTAGCTCCTTACCTATGCGAATCCGTTCCTGCATTCAGATCTCAGCATAGACTTAATCGCACAGTTCACGAGGACCATATACAAATAGATGCAATCGGAATCTGAAAGTAAGCTCAGGTTCTGTTGGTAAAGCTTTTTCATTTTTGGCATCTCTAAACCCTAACAACGAAGTGCATACTTGCTGACCATGTTCCCCGCACCACATCAGACAATCTTACGCATACGTACCCTCTCTCGTTCTTTCTCCATCCGCCTCTCCTCTTCCTCTTTCTTCCTTTTGGCTCTCACTCTGCAAATGAAAAACAGGAGGTTACACAACCAAATGTTCGCGAAACCAAGATCCATATTGTCAAAGTTTTGAGGTAAGACGAGCGGGAAATCCTACACCGACATAATATGACCGATAATGAAATTCATGATATGGTGAGGATGTCTATATCAGAAAAAGATACTTACACAAGTTCCTGGGCCTTCGCCTTGGCCTCTTCAGGAGTTAACAGCGACTGAATAGAAGTGTTTGAGTCAGCAGCAACCTGCATGTTCATAACCATAATCGATATTAGTTCTTCAACTATCTCGCCACTATTCAAGGGAAGCACGTCATAAGAAGCCTAGACCCGGCATCTGGTATGCATGGAACAGGTCATTCCCTTCTCAACTCGTTTCTCATCTAAAGCAGTTCCAAGAGCAAGAGGGTTCAGAACAATTACGAAACAGTCGAATGTTGAATGTAATAAAATAAAAAGTCACGGGCATACCAGAGGCATTTCATCAATATCGGGGTCGGACTCATGTTCCACGATCCAGTTCACGGCAGTCTCAACGTTGCTGCTCCCTGCACATGAAAATGCGTTCATCAGCCTAAAATCTAGATGCGTCCCTCATGCAGCCAAGTCGAAAGTGTTCCTAGCTCAACCAAACCCTATCTACGAGCAAATAGGCTGCCGGATATAAGTCGCAAACAACTGACAGGTGCTGTTACTGGTTCAAGCCTTCTGTACTTCTATATTTTGATCGAGTTCACGCTCTCCAGTTACTCTACAAATATCCCCGGAAGTTCCTGGCGTGATTATCCCACAAAAAAATTGAAACTGTTCAATGTTATCTGTCAGAAGACTAAGAAAAGTGCAGCACCTGTGAAATGAAGAGCACGGGTAGAACGAGCAGCAGGGAATCCCATCGATTCCAGCTCGGCAAGTGCTTCCTTATTCACTTCTGGCACAATCATCTCTGCAACGAGTTGCACACCAAACATCAGGACAGTTACCAAATCCACCTCAACCTGGTTCGAAAAGGTCAAAACGCCCTCACGGGGACATGGGAATGTTGTACGAGCTCAAGGTCACAGAAGTGACACTAGGAACTGTGCGAAGAAATCATCGACTACCTGGAGCACTTCCAGCACTCCCCTCTGCACCAGAACCACTCGGACCTGCAGCCGGCTTGGTCTCCAACACGATAGGTTTCGCCGTCTCTGCTGTTTTGTCTGCGAAATCGGCATGACCCGTCCTCTTCGTATGCAAATCTTGTTCCTGCGTTTGGTGAAAATACGGAAAAAACGAGTCACGATGAAGTCAACGGTTTCCTTGCTATTACTCTTCTCGTCTGAAGCTTCACCACATTCAGGTACCGTAACCAGAAATATTTGTAAGAGCTCTGTATCTCACACGTCGTACACTTCTACCCGTGGACTCACGGAAGAACAAAGGCACAGCCTACATTCCAACTCCAAAAATGGCCATCGGGGTCCCCTCATTCTTAAGGGCGGTATGACCACGACGATACAAGTGCATTGCACGCTTGCTGGTGCTTCTGCAGAAAATTGTAAAGACTGGCAAGCAAATTGGCAAATGACGAGTTCTAGCAGCAAAAATCACAACAAAGGCATTCAGTCCAACAAGATGCTCATTTGACAAATCAAACAACACGGCAAAATGAGAGTTGAGAGGAGACCGTTTGAGTTCGGCATGGCTTGCCGCAGGTAGTGCACACCAAGTTGAGTACCTGAGCTCAGAATACAGACAGACACATCAAGTGAAAATAGAAATATGGTAGCGCTTTTTCCTGTTAAACCTACTCAATACTGATTTGAAAATCATTTGAGACCTAATTTGGGCATCTAGGTCCCTAAGGAGTTAAACCTAAGCATGTCCGCAGCAACTCCAGTAGAGTATGTCAACAACGATTCTAAACAGAATCCGTGAAGAAGACCGCGATCCACGAAGCCTACGAATCACGTGGGAGCACAACGTAGTCGCTTCCGCAGTCGGTATCTTAAATAATTACCCAACAAACACACTACTTATAGAAACAATAAGTGTCCTCAACTGATAACTTGACCAGATGCGGATTGAAACAAACTCTTGCCAGAGACGCAGACTTACCTATAATCACGATTTGATAGGACAACACAAGAACTCATTCCAGCGAACAAAAAAATCCAACTCATAAAACCAATAATTAAATTCGTGATCGGTCTCTCCAACACGATCTCAAACCCTATCTGACAAATCACCACTTCAATCGCGAGTAAACAGTCAACGCAAAGTATCCCAGGGCTCCCAGAATGCCATTCACACAACAAGAGAACAGAACCCAAAGCTCATGCCTACGTACAAAAATACATCACCTCAACTATCCCAAGCTTCGCAACTTATCACTACAACAAGAACAGGACAGAGAGTCCCGAATTCATCAAGGAATAAAGAATTGCATCGGCAATCGTCTCGATCGATTACCAGACGGAAAACAAAAGGGCACCGTCCAAAAAAAACTCGCATCTCTCATACGCCATGGTCGAACACGTTTTCCAATCCTAATTCCTCAATGCTCGTTCCTTCTCAAAGAAAACCCCGCGGACAATCAAAAAACATGGACTAACATGCAGAATCGGCGCGGATGTTTCTATTCCGATGGCCGGCGATCTCTGCTTCGATGCGTTAGCGGAGGAGAATGCCAATGAGAAGTGCGACTGAGGTTAATGTTGTGAACTAAGTTACCGCCTGCGTGGATTCTTGGAAATTGGTGTGTCCGGTGAGTTCGGCATGCTCCTGCGCCTCCTCCACACTCCGCAACTGCGCCTGGCAATCGCCGCACTCCAGCGACAGACCCGCCATAGCTCCACAAACGCCAACAAAACGCTCAAGCGTACTTCCTCCTAGCCTCGTCTTCCCCGCACACACCAAGCCTAATCGTGACTAAGATTAGTGTGTCACTAAACCCAATTAACCACAATAATTGAAGACGCTAATTAGACCCAATTTAACATAGTAGTTGAACGTAGTTTAAAACACACTAATTGAACCCAATCAAACACGATGCACTAATAATGAAATTTATTGTTATTAGCCAAACAAAATTGATTTTAAAATGCTTTAAATTTTTACTTCCGATAAATATTTTTACCCTCTTTGAATAGTCTTGATATCTATCCTCTTGACAAAAATGTTCATCATGAGTGAAAACTTATAGCATTTTCAAAATCAATATTGTGATAATAATTCTTTTCATTATTAGCATAGTTCCAAAGTCCCTTACACTGTTTGATTTTGTCTAATGGTAATTCTTTGGATCATATTGTAGCGGGGCAACAATCATTTCTATAGGTAAAATGTATATTATTTAGATAGTAGACATTGTTGACCATGACATCATAAAGATTTATAGGTGATCACAAACAAATCAAAATATTTTTTAATATGATAGATTTGATATCATTAAGTTAATCTAATAGTCATAAAATCATTTCTTGCATTAGAGTCTTTATTTTATTCTTATTTTAAATTGTGTTTGAATTCTAATTCAACTTGTAATTCTTTTAAATGAAATGAAAGTAATATAATTGAATGAAATTTAATCATATTCATTTTTTTCCTTTTGAAGTTGAGGTGTAGTTTTTCTCTCACAACTTTTAGTTATGAAGAGTTGATCAATAAATAATTTCTACTTTAAAGAAGAAGAACTTTAAGTTCTTTTAAAAAAAAATTAAATGGAATTCAAGTAGAGAGCAAAATTTCATGACTTTTAAATTAATTCTAATATTTAGTGCTTGAACTAAAGAAAAAAATAGGGAAAAAATCAATTAAAAGATAGTCATCAATCCATTATAATATTTAAATTAAATATCTTATTAAATAGTGTATACAATGGTTTATATTTTTCTATATATAATCCTACTTCCTTTAAAATGTCCTACGTAATCCATCTTGACTCGTGTAAGATTATACTTTCTTTTCTTGTTCACTATGCACCCAAAAGAGGCAGTCATACATTTGGTTTATCATTAGTTGCCCCCCCCTCTCCCAAAAATGAATAGGCCATTGATTTTTTTTAAATGCTTCCCTCTCCAGAATGCTGTTGATTTCTCAAAATTTCTTAAGTCATTAATCTTTGAGATTGAATCTAAGCCATCCATCCAAATACAAATATGGATACAAAATCAAAATACAAATATAATATAGATATGGATTCGGTACCAAAATACAGATACTGATACTTGATATTGAAAATATTGTACAATACAAATACAAATACGATATACGGATAAGGGATTTTCATTGTCCCATATTGTTTGTCATGTTAACCTCATTCAAAAAATTACAAGTAGGGGGATGAAAGAAATTAATTTTAATTCCTTTTTAAACCCAAGGTGAAGAAGTCTGGAGGGGAGTTTAAAATTAATTAATTAAAGTTTTGAGTGCATAGTGACAGAAGTGTCACTATACCCAAAAGTGGTTGTAACAGCCACAACACACAACAATATAGTAATAATTCAATAGTAGAAAGCATCTCTAGTGTGGGGTCAAGTGAATAGGGGCTAATATATAATGTATTTGAACACTTCTATTTGTAATGTGTAGATATCTAGTACATATCAAAGAATATCTTCTTTTGATAATGCACAATCAAATCAAATATTACATTACATGATTGTTTTAGGGAATTATTATATAGAATATTCAAACTAAAATTTGAAACCTCAACCAAGTGATTCTTCAATTATTAGAAGAATATCCTACATAAAGGTCACATTGGGCATAAATTAAATCATTTATGTCAAAAAAAATGTCACATGTCATTTTGTATGTGAAAACCTCTAAAATTTTGATGTGAAAATTCAATTTCAATACTTTCTTTTTTAAATTAACTCTTGCCTACATTAATCCTAACTTTAAAAATGTCTAAAATCAATGTGTGAAATTCCACTTGAAGCATGTAAATAGGTAACAACACTTTAAAGAGATATTTTAGTATGTTTTGAGACACCTAAAAAATGATCTTGAATGAACACTTCCAAGACTTAAAATCACATTAATTTTCAAAAACAAACAACAAGAGGATGGGGACTATTATTTGAAGCAACTAATGAAAGTTGATACATTTTGTGCTTTAAGGCAGTGCAAGAATTTGAAGGATGTGTCTACTTTTTATATAGAAGCCATTTTATATAAAATTTACCCTCATGTGGCAAACATACATGGATTGTCAAAATTCAAGTAATAAAATACAAAAATTCATTGTAAAAAGCGACTCATAATAAAACTTAATTGAATTGAATAAAACAACAAAATATGCTTCAAACTTCTTAGTCTACTTGTAATAATTCAACTACATTGATTTGTCCTATGTAGAGGCACTAATTTCTTAGGTGTCACTAATTGCCCTCTGAAACTAATAGGACAAATGAATGTACTCTACAATGTTTTATCTTACCATAAATATCAAAGATTCTAGACCAATTCATAGCTTCAGATTCCTTTCCATACACATACATCCTTCCTAGTGCAGCTTCCAAAGTTCATTATATTTTGTTGTTTACTTTTACCAAATTTTGTTCTAAGAAGCCACACTTGTGGGCTATGCTTAGTGGTATATATATGGGATGTCTAGTCTACCTAATCAACTAATTATAAGGGCAAACTTCCATGTACAAAAATCAACCAAATTTGGCAAAAAAGACAAAAGATATTATAGAATTGTACATAGATGTGTGGAATATGCACAAGAAGAAAATTATAATTATTGGTTGGCAAAAGTATGGGGAGAGGCCCATGAAAAGTGGAGGAGGCAACTTTTCAACTTCTAAAAAAATAATTTTAATATTGGACTTTAATTTCTTGGTTGCTTTTAGTTTGGTACCAAGGCAAAACTATTCATAAAATGTACTTTTTCCCTATTCACATAAAATTTTAAACATCATGAAAGTTGGTGAAAGCAATTCTCATTCTGAAAAACTATAGAGTTGTTTCTTAATATCAATTCTACTTGGAAGTTTGTCTCTAAGCCCAACCCAAGTCTTTGACTTTGATTCCAACTTCCATTGCTGGTTGTTGATATATTATGGTAGTAAATTCTTAATATCCACTCCAATACCTACTTAGATATCCTTGCTAGTATCCATTAAAATATACACCCTTCATTTGCAAGTTTTGATTTTTTCAAGTCCTTCTTAAAGAAAGGTTGAAATTTTTTTGCCTTAATTTTGAAGGGCTTTAATTTTTTCTCCTTTTCCATACAACCATTTTGCAAGGAAAAAGGCAATTCAACCTTCAAAATCTAACAATGCTTCAAGAATGCTTAGTCAAGGTGAGTCTAGTATTAAGTATATGCTATCCTATGTTTTCAACTTTAAAAATTTGTAAAATATTACTGAAAGTGTCATAAAATTATGAAACCACTTGAGTTACATTTCTCTTGCCAGTTTGCTAATGACATCACCAAATTTTGTTAGGCATTCGACCTTTGAAGGAAAAAATATACAAGCTCAAACATCCAACTTTCCGACTACTTTCATCAAAAGTCCATGAATTTGAATGCATCAAGAAAATGAAAACATTTACTCATTATGAGTGTTGAAGATGTTCTGTACAATTTTGAAATACCTAATTCACATGTTTTAGGAGATTTGGTTCCTTGTGACTAATGTGACTAATTCCAAAAGGGGCATTAGTCACATTAGTCACAAGGAATCAAATTGCCCACAACTTTTGATTGAGAAGGACTACTCCTTGGAGAATTTGCATGTATGTTGTGAACTATAGAAGACAGCTCTATGCCAATTTGTGGGAGCATTGGACACTTTTAGATTTTTCTCTATTTTTTTATTGTTTTATTCTCTAATTTCAAAATAAATAGAAATTGACCTTTGTATGTCAAATTTCATATGCCAAGATTCTTGCTTAGCACTCATTGTGAGTGTTAAAAGTGTCTTGGGTAGTTTCCAAACACCTAATTCACATGTTCTGACTAGGAGATTTGGTTCTTTGTGACTAATGTGACTAATGCCCCTTTTGGCATTAGTCACATTAGTCACAAGGAACCAAATTGCCTACAACTTTTGACTAAGAAGGACCAACCCTTGGAGAATTTGCATGTATGTTGTGAAGTATAGAAGACAACTCTATGCCAATTTGTGGTAGCATTGGGCACTTTTAAATTTTTTCTCTATTTTTTTATTGTTTTATTCCCTAATTTCAAAATAAATAGGAATTGACCTTTGTATGTCAAATTTCATATGCCAAGATTCTTGCTTAGCACTCATTGTGAGTGTCAAAAGTGTCTTGGGCAATTTCCAACCACCAAATTCACATGTTCTAGGAGATTTGGTTCCTTGTTACAAACTTTGACCTTGTAATTATTAATATTTTTTTCTTTGCCCTAAATTTTTATGGGCATTTGTCTTCACTAGAACTACTAATTTTAGGAGGCCCTAATATGGCCCAATTCCCTAAATGTACACTATTTGTACAAGTTGCTTTTTTATAGTCTACAAGAATGTATAAACAATGTAGATTTTATGAGGTAGGCAATTTTAGAGCCCCATGCCATTTCAACTTCAAATTTTTTTAACTAACTTCACAAAGCTTCAAAAAATACGAAACAACTTGGACTAAATGTCAATTTCCATTTTCTTTCAATGAAAATTTTCTGAAAGTATTTGAAGACGTTTCACCTCAGCAAAATTAAATTCTAGCCCTTATATGGTCCATTTGTGGACCTTCTAGCTTCTGTTTGGAAAAGGGGGTTTGCACAGACCTCAAAAGGTGTTCCCCAGCTACGTACGTTCTGGAATTCCACTCACTGCCGGCACTTAGCGCCACATGACAAGTCAACTGAAGGAGGCAAGTTTTTTCTTCACTTACGGCTGGAGGCTCAACTCTTTCCAACAACAAGTTGCATTGTTTCTTCACTTGTGGCCGCAGGCTTAGCTCTTTCAAATGACAAGTTGCGTTCAACTTTGCATGAATTGCATTGTACTGAAGTTGTTAGTTTTCCTCAGATTAGGTTTGATGTTCAAGAAGTTGTGTCCTAGGAACATGGTTATTAGAACACTGCAATTCTCTTAATAATTAATTGAATGATTCTTTGTTTAGATCATGGTGTAGTATTTTTGTTGGTTCCTTTCCTAGTAGTGTGTAGTTATATTGATTTGTGTTCTTTCCTATATGTAGGTGAATGAAGAGTTGACCTAAATTTTATTCCTAGATCTAATCTTTGAATAGTATCGGCTAAAGAACATGGATAGTGAAGGAGGAGAGAGTTCAAGGCGTGCAAGGTATCGACTGCACCCTTATCGAGCGCCGCGTCCACTTTCAAGTCAAGGGTGATCTCCATCGCAAGTATCACAAATGCCGCAAGAGGCACAGAATGGTAAGTTACATTTTGTATTTCATTTATGTACTTGAAATTCCAAAAAACTTTGGAGGATTTCATTTTAGGGCATTGACTCATAGATGAAGACAACAAGAGATCAAAACAATGCCATGCCACTTTTGCATTCAAACAAACTCAATTGATGAGTTCGCCTTTTATCTTGGAAGTCGTCATTGTTAGGCTGCATACTATTGTTCTTTTAGCATCTTCAATTGCATTGCTATTGCAGGTATACTTTCACCTAGAATGTTTTTTTTTCTATTCAATTGTTGCCAAAATTGCTCATGTATGTGACTTGAAGATTGAACCTTTAGCATTGTTAGAGTATTTTTAGTCATTTTTGCTATAGCACTTCTTAATATAGTGCACTTGTTTTGGAAAATAGTGGCCTAGAGATTTAGAGAATTCTAATAAAAATGGTGCAAGTGGAGTCAAACTTGGCATTGCAGTATGTTTCCATAATTTGGACTTGGTGTTGTATCGGCCTGAAGACGTGAATCATAGTAAGGTGCCAACTGCCGCACGGGCCTTGCGCACCGTCAACCTTGTGTCTGAAATACATGCTCTCCAGGTAATTCTTCTGATGCCTTTAGTATGTGTATATATTTCTAAATTTATTTTAATTCATTTTTCTTTGAGCGCTTCACAAGTTGCTAATTTCAGATTGGGAATTGATGTCACACTTAATTATTGTAGTGCCCAAGTCTGTCTTTCTGTCGTCTGAGTATTTTATCAGAAGCGGACCTACATTTGTTCATGAGAGGTTTGATCCAGATATGGAGAATATATTTGACTCCTCATTCTTCAACTCCATAGCAAGTATATTAGTTTTGGCTAGCAGTCTACAGTGCTTTATGATGACATGAAATTATACTAGCAGTCATGTAACAAATCTCATCGTCTTGCATGTGAGTTGCTATCTGATAAGGATCTACTTTGTGGGGAACATGTGTACAGATACTTTGTCATCAAGGCTTTACCTGGATGCCCGATGCGTTTCCTACAGGAAGCCTATAAGGTAAATCAGCCCATTGTGGACAGAATTTGGAGTGTGCCCTCATGCCATTATTGAAATTTTTCAATTTTTTTCCCGCACAAAGATAACTGTGAGAAATAGTGAGAGCAATTGAAATTTTATTTTTCAGATAAAGTGTGAATTAGTAATGTATTTCTGAAGTGATCTTCCAAACACGGTCTATAGGTTGCCCCAAAACGGACAAAAAGTGTCCCCAATATGCTTTATCTTAACCACCTAAAGTGGTCACAACAATTTCTAATGTAGAATGCTATGAAAAGTAACTTCTGACAATGATTTAGAGCATCCCCACGGCAAGACGCTAAAGGCAACCAACACAAGGACTTGGCTTCCTACTGTGGTGCAAACTTGTAGTTAATACATTATCAATTAAAATTGAGTTTTAGATGAGAGGAAGAGTTCATTATATACACATGAGGTAGTAGGATGTAGAACAACCCATGTGGGATAATGTAAATTAGAATTAGTAGAGACTCAACCACTCATAGTTAAGTCAAATGTAGGTTTTGTTTCTTAATAGATTTTCAAACCTCATTTAGGCATAGTAGAAAAAAAAATTCAAAACACTTTGAACTAAGAGAAGTTGGTTAATGAAGAAAAATTTAATTTCCAAAAATCCGTTTAAGATTTAGAATCTCCGATCAAAAGTTATAGACAAATTTGAGAGGGTTAGAAGGAAAATATTTTTTACAATTTCAAACTTCTTCTCTCAAATCTGTCCATATATTTTAATTGGATGTTCTAAATCTCAAACGGATTTTTGGAAATGAAAGTTATCTTCATTTACCAACTTTTCTTAGTTCAAAGTGTTTTGAAATAAATAATTCTACCATGCCTAAATGAGGTTTGAAATTCTATTGAAATACAAAACCTACTTTTGACTTAACTATGAGTGGTTGAGCTCTTGCTAATTCTAATTTACATTATCCCACATGCGTTGTTCTACATCCTACCACTTCATATGTATATAAAGAGTTCCTCTACTCAATTTTAATCTCAAAGTAAGATGGAGATATTTTTCAACAAATGTGGGATGGTTGGTGGATTTAATTCTCTTATTTAATTGAAAGCAATTTTTTGTGATTTGGTGTGCGTGTTTGGCAAGTTTGCCGTGGGAATGCTCTTACACTGGAAAAGTTGGGTGTTCCTAATACGGTCACTAATCACTCCATGAGCGTCAGGTTAGATATTGATTGTGGTTTGAGAAACCGTTATGGGGCCACTAGGTGTCCACTATGGGCGATTTGACCGTAATGGGTTGTTTTACCTTAGTTGATGGCAGCAAGCATGGGACCAAAGGGAGCGTTCAGGTTTGAACATTGATGTCTTGCAATTTTTTTAATTTATATCTCTAAATGATATTGGAGATGCTACTATCTTGCATTAGTTTAGAACGTATTGTTGTTGTCAAAGAAGAGCACAGATTCTATATAGTTTTTGTTCCCAATGTTTCATAGTATGATGACAATTCACTGAGTGGGGATGTTGTTTAGTTGTTACTAAAGTGTTGGTCTGAATTTTTTAACGACTTGTTATATGCATTATATTAAAAATTATATCCAAAATGAAAGATTTGGAGGACATTCTTCTTAAGATGGCTACTGTATTTGCTTGGTAGCATCTTAATTGCTTGGTTGCTTGTTTCATTATACTGAATGTTGCCTTTAAGAAAGGATTTGGCTTGATATCATAGTAGTATGATCAGATTAATATGTTGATATAGGGACTCTACTGTGGTGCAACTCTCCATTGTTGATATCTTCATTGCAATTGCAGATATCTGTACCTTTTCAGACATAAATGTACGCATCTACCGTGGACCCTCTTGAGCACAAGGAAATGCCAATTTGTACACTAAGGAATTTTCCTTATGCAATGGAACATACCCTTAGATGGGTGGTGGAGACATTGGAGGCACTTTTCAAGAGCACGCCAACCCATGTGAATAACTACTTATCTAGCCATGATTTCCAGGAATCTATATGTAAATCTCTAGCATCATCAAAGCACTCTTGAGTTTTGAGTTCATATGAGAACTGTGAACTTTCTTTTGTTCAACTTCGTTATTCTTTGACCAACACTTGTTGTGTTCTTCTATGATATTAAATCTGACCTTGTCTGAATGTTAGTTTGATGTTTGTATCATGTGCATTGAATTGATATTGCATTGTCAACAATTTAGGTACTTGACAATAAAATTAAGATAATTAACAGTTTATGTTCTCTTTAACCATTAACCAATACCAACTTATCATTAAAAACCTGGTGAATTTAAGATTTTTTTTTTTTGAAATGAAACTAATTAGGTTGTTTTTTCTCTGCTTCCAGGTGAGTGGAAGCAAAGGTTGTCGCTTGCCAACCAGCCAACTAGGTGTACGATTTGATCTTGGAGATTTTGATGGCAACCGAATAGGCGAAGTGAATTGTGATTTTGGCTTGCTGAAGCACTTCAAGATGGACCTGTGAAGATGAAGGAACATGCAGCTCGAAATTAACATGTAGCTTTCAAAGTATTAATTGTGTTTCTGATGTGCAGGAGAGGGAGCTACTCCTAGAACTAGGGATGATTGTATGGACCAAGTTATTGGAGACGAAGGCACCCATATAGGCAATGCTTCTGGTTGAGGGGGCAGTCCTAATTATCGTGTAGGAACTATACCAAGCAATGGAATAATGAGGATGCTGCAGCAACAAACAATCGATATAAGAGCGCATGTACAGTCATTACAAGCGCAAATCGAGACATAGAAGTTTGTGCATGTTCAATACCATGTGTGTTCATGGAAACATGTAAGGCCTCACATGCGCTTAATCCCAAAGCGCTTGATGTTGGGACTTAATTCGGAGCGGTGTAAGATGAAGCCATTGGAGGAACACATGAAAGAGGCAATTTTAGATATTTTTGATGTTCTGTTGAATGACAGGGAGCAACGCAAAGCCTTTGACAGAGCGTGGGTAAGGGAAATTAGAAAAAAAAGTATTGACGACCTTCAACAATCGTCGTGGCCATTTCTTTACAAGTGCATGCATTGAACTTTGGAGGATTTTGGAAGTCTCCAAACCCATAAATGCTAGTCAGCAAGAAATGTAGGAGTGGATATGCAGCTTGAGAGCATTTGAGAATGGTAATTGATTTTTGCAAAGTTTTAACAATTTTTTATATTGTCTTTGAACATGTAATTTATGTTCATTTTGTTTTGAATATTTAAAAATTTCAATGATCTATAGATATGTCATGGAGGGTTGAGGGGGATGATCTATATAGAGTGGAGGCATTTTGTGGAGCCATTGGCTATGTGAAGTTTGGAAGAAACTACAATCATTCAACACGTCTACAATTACTACCTAGACAACTAGCATGGTTTGCTTACGTGGTATGTTTTTTGTGTGGATGCATTTTTTTGTTCTTTAATTGGTACAATAAAGTTGTATGTAATTTAGTTAGTCACTAATAAGTGTGCTTAGTTGGACTTGGCGATACAAAGAGACACCAATCTGAAGAACAATGGAAATAATGATACTGAAATTGAGAAATATAGAGAAGACATCATGAAAGAACGTGAGCAAATTACAAAATTGATCTGGTTTTAGAAGAGGAAGCTGAAGAGAATGCAGACGAGGCTTTGGGGGAAGAGTAGGATGCAGACTATTAAGTTGATTTTGCTACATGTAGATTTGTCGGTATTGTGAATTTGTATTTCAACAATATAAGAGGAATTTTTTGCTTGCTTCTTGCAATTTAGTTACCAATTATGGAATTTCAAAAGATAACTTAGATTTGCTACCAGAGTGCCATGAAGAACTTCATCCAGTAGCACTGAGGAGTTGTTGTGCGGTATCTAGAAGCTACGTAGTATGCATTTGGATCCCCTAGAATTTTTTTGGTTGTGGCCTGTATGCATTGATTTTTGGGCTTGACTCTAGTACATGTTGCTAGCTCACATTTCTTGTCAGTTACTTAATCAGACAAAATGGTATTGTGCTTGTTACTGAAGTGGTGTTTTGTATTGTTGCCACATGTATGCACCATGTTTTAAATTAGATGTGGGATGCATCCCAAACATTGAATTTTCTTTTGTGAGGTTTTGCTTGTGGGATTATATTGTTTTCTACTACAAGGCGTACATTGCATTGTTTGGATTTGTTGTAGTGGGAATGAGGAAGTGACCAAGAAGGATTATTTGTGTGATTGTGGATGTTATTAGTTTGCCATAATAATACGGTTGCAGTGCAGTGGGGACAGGCTTTGCAGTTGCAAGAGGGTTTATTGCCAATGTTGGATATTGTAGGGAGTGTGTGAGTAGCTGCAACATGCTGTGGCATTTTCGGATGTCATCCATCTTATGTTGCCATTTCAATTGTTGGGGTGATTCCTATGGCACAAAGTCCTGACACTATTGGTAATCATCCTATATCGTCTTACTATTTGTGAGTTATTACAACAACTCAAGCCTTTGAAAAATTGAGTATGATTTGGTTATTAATCTGAATTGACCCTTGTATGTAGGATGGTTTGTTTTGTGAATGTGTCTAGCTGGATATTGATTTTGATTGTGTGATGGTGGAATTGGGGGATGAATTTGTGCAGTAGTACGGTGTTCTGGTGTCTGTACGACTGCACTTGGTAGTTGGCGGTAGTTTCATTTTATTTTATTATATATAGTTTACTCTGTTTTGTAAGCCTTGTTAGTTTGATGGAAAATTGCGGAGTTGCATTTGAATGAAAGGTGTGTGAGAATCGTGAAGTGGATGTGGTAGCAATGGCCGATACAATAAGAGAACGAGTGGTTGTGCGGAAGAGCTTGCCAACCTTTTGTCTATCCGAGGTTTCAATGCTGGAACTCTTGTTGTTACCAATTGTTCTAAACCTCTGGTATTTGATTCGTTGAAATTGATACCCTGTGAAACTCCAAAGGAGCAGGTATGTCCTAGATTTCTTCCAAGAATAATTTGTATACATATTTTCACTTTCTACATGTATTTCTGCTTGTTGATAGTCTGTGCTTACTATCTAAAATTTGTTGTTTAGCTTCTTTAATCACTCTTTATCAGTGAGTGTACTCAAAGGATTCTAGTACCAAAATGAGCTTGTTCTTCATTGCTTGGATTTGCAAGTTACAGAATGAAGGTGTTTCTTTTCAAGGAGCATGTCCTCTATTTTGGTAAGCTTTTGAACTTCAAAATTTGACACTTTCTTAGTCAGTTGTTTTCTTTAATTCTTATGTTATTGTTACAATCTGATTTCTATATTCTTTGCAAACATCTAGTTGTGGAAGACTTTGTTTAATGTTGATATTCTTTGGTGGATTGTTTGTAGAAATATCAACGTCTTAATTCCTTAGAAGTTAGGGAACTTGGGTTTGTTTAAACTTCAAATACATGGAAGTGACTTGCCTCTAGAATTATTGAACTTTGCATTGGAAATCCTCTCACTCGGCACTTGGTGGAGCACCACCAGCATCAGTCTTGACTTGGCGTTGGTAGGCTCTACGTCTTTGTTGGAGGTCAGGAATGGCAGGAAGCATTTGTGGAAGGATCTGTGGTGGCAGAAAGGCATGCAATGGGTTCTTAGCTTTGTTGTCTATGATAGCACTACCACGCCATCATGCTGTCTCAGCCTTGTTTCTTATCTTCCATGAATGCTCTTAAGTTCTTTGCAGGGGACTCTAATTACAATGAGTGCATTGTTGATGAGGGCTTCTACCTTCCTTTGCTTCTCCTCATTGTCCCATTTGTCGATCCAAAGTCCAAATCAACAATCTCTACATTGCCAATTTCTGTTGCAGATGTGCTTGGCTCTTTGGTACGTGCGGAGAGGTCCAAAATTAGGAGAATTTGGATTTCTTTAAACTCCAAGTACATAGAAGTTAAGGTTTGTTGAGTGTTTTAGGATTTAGAGTAGATCTCTATGCTAGAAAAACATTACATAGTGTTGTAGATTATAACCAATTTGTACATTTAGCAATACTTGCTATGTACTATCATGATACATTCTAAAATTTTGACATCTAATGCATATGTACATATGAACCTATTATAAACTTCAGTTTTAAATACATGTAATATTTTGTACATTTACAACTACTTGCAATCTATCATGTTTATACATTTTGAAATGGACAAATCTAGCCCTTTTGTACATATGAAAATATTTTAAATCTACAACAACAAGACATTTGGGACTATTAGAATATTGACTTCTATAACATTTAGATCTGTTACAATATTGTTGCAATATTGAAAAATGTCACTAGCAATATAGCTACAAATGTGTTACAATATTGTTGCAATATTGAAAAATATCACTAACAATACAACTCTAAATCTGCTACAATCTTGTTGCAATACTGAAATGTATTACTAGTAATACAACTACAAATGTGAAACCTAGACTACAACACATCAATCTATAACTTGTAAACAATACAAATATCATTATTGAAAGTATTTTTTTTATAACCAAATTGCAATACTTGTACAAATTGCATCAATATTGCAATTTTCAACTCTAAGGGTACATGCACACTTGGCGTTTGGAAACACCGGCAGTAGTAAGGTAAAATAGTCAAGGAATGAAGACTATTGGGATCTGTGTCAGGTGAGGTTCGTATTAGTAGCTGCGAGCTAGACGGTGCAAGTGGGCCTGACTTTACTTTAGTGCTGTTCGTATATGGCGAGTAAGTTACAGTGTTAGGAGGGTTTTAGACAATGTTCGGGGTTATTTTTTATGGCGTGTCCGCACCATGTAGGAGGTGTTACAATGCTTGCAGGCAACCCCGGCACTTGTAGGCAACCTTGGCATTTGTAGATTAATCCGTGCGACGAGGGGGTTCAACGATGCCTGTTTTTCCTGTGGATCCTAGTGGCGAGGTGAGAGAGAGGAGGAGGAATTCGACGTTGTCAGGTGGACGTGGAGCAATTGCGTTGCCGAAGGAAGTGGCTGTCTACACGAATTTTTGAGAAGCAAACGTTGTGCATGTCAGGTGAAAAACTGATGATTCTTGGTGGTCGTTTTTGCACTGTGGTTGGTATTTAGGGTTCGAAAGTCCTCATCTAGCGTCGCCGCATCTTGCTCGCTCTTCTCGATGGATGCAAGGGTAGTCGTCGAATGTTTTTGTAAAAACTTTTGTCTGTCGCAGCCTTCGTTTTCACGGTCAGCAATGCACTTGTGGTTCAGGTCATCTTTATCAAAAAACAGAAATTCTCACGTACTCATTGCTTAAATCTTCCAATCCATGCTTGCTGTTTGTTTCGGTTTCTCTCCTCCATGACCGCTTCATTGAATTCATTGCCCTGTTGTGGTCGACCCCTTAATTATCAATCCACTTCTGAGGCGCTGACTTCTTCTGTGTGTAGCTGCGCCAGTTTTTCAAATTTCCAGAGACATCAATGGACTCGTTCAACACCCCGGCATTAGTTCTATCAATGGCCTCTTTCATTCTCATTTTGTTGCTGAGGGCGCACCGATCGCTGTTCCTTTCCAGCGTCCACAGCATGGAAGAGGACTCCGTTGCAGATCATGATTTCGGCCCTCTAGATGTGACTGCTGCCACAACTAACATTGACGTTGTTACCACGGCTGCTCTCATGCACTTTCGCTTGTGGACCACGATCTCAGCATTGGACGAGGATCTGGGATTCTGGGTTAAACCTAGGTCCACTACTTGGTTTTCGAGGTTCCTCCTTGAGGAATACGACGATCAACGTTGGGTTGAGCTGTTCCGCATGACTAAGACTTCCGTTTTCGCTTTATCTCACCTTCTTTCTCCTTGTATCCGGAAGAAGGACACGAAGTATCGACTTGTTGTTCCAGTGATTGTCCGCCTTGCCTGTGCTCTCTTCAAACTCAGTCACGGCGCAAGTATGCTTGTGTGTAGTGAAATGTTCGCAGTGGGACGCAGTACTGTCTCTGAAATTCTGAGAGAAGTTGTTCAAGGCATTAATGTCGTTCTCCGTTCCGAAATCAGTTGGCCTAATGGGGACTCAGCAGTTGCCGCAGCATCTACCTTTCAAGACATGTGCGGTATGCCAGGTGTTCTTGGAGCAATAGATGGCACGCACTTCGCCATTTCCAAGCCCAAATTCGGATCAACAGACTACTTCTACTTCAAGTCTGGAGGATTTAGCATGAATTGTCTTGCTGTTGTGGAAAACTCTAAGAGATTTCTTGATCTTTATGTGGGCATGCTAGGATCAGTGAACGACTCTCGCATGCTCAGGCGATCAACTTTATTCCAGCGAGGCCAGCAGAATTCATTGTGGGACAACACACTTGTGTTCGATGGATTCAAACCATATCTTCTTGGCGATGGTGGCTTCCCTCTACTGCCATGGCTCATGGTCCCTCATCGGCAGCAAAGGGGCCTTGCACTGGCTGAGCAACTCTTCAATAGGAAGCTCAGTCACGGCCGAGCTGTTGTAGAGAACTCCTTTGCACTCTTGAAAGGCACTTTTCGGGAGCTCCAACACAAATCCGACCTCCATGTGAATTTCTTCCCAGATGTTGTAATGGCTTGTGTCCTCATGCACAATCTCCTCCTCAAGCAAAGTCATGCTGACGTTGAAAGACTACTGCAGGTGTTGCGGTCTGAGGCGTCGCAGCAAGAGATGGAGGAGGAACCCTCAGTCGAAAATGAGGTCCTTGTCCAGGCGCCTATTGACGTCGATGTGGTGGTCGGACAAGAGAAACGGCGTCAGTTGGCTGCTTACCTCTCTCTGCAGCGTGTAGTGCCGACTTGAATCATGAGCCTATACGCAAAATCTGTACATGTTTTTAGTATTGCAGGTGTTTACTTTAAGGTACTACAAGGCAATTCTTTTTTTTGGCTTGTTCCATGTCATTCTAGCTAGATGTTCGAGAGTAGCTGAAGATGGCATGTCGATTTCGACTTTCATCGTTTTTGCATTGTATATACTCAATCGGCTTAAAAAAATAAAAATAAAAAACTTTTTTGTATATGCTTCCAATTGACTGAGCATGTCGCTGCTGCCAGTTCATTCCTATTGTTGTGATTGTGTTCCTCTACTCCCATGAATTTTCCTTCAATGACAGTGCCTTGCTCTCCAGTTTCTCTCTGAATGTTAGGTCTTCATTTTTTAGTTATGCTTGGAGTTGTGCATTACTTGTCATGACTTCCATTCAGTTTGTTTGCTACCATCTGACTTGCTATGTCATTGCCTTGGAAAACATCACTTTATTTATGTGAGGAACACGGTACACCATGGAACGTCAGGTGGGAGGAAAAAATCATCGCGTCCTGTCACTAAACCAGTGCTACTCACTGAACACTGAAGATGCGACCTGTACAGACTGTTGTTGCCATACTGCTCAACAACACTTCTAATATTCGAAGTGACCAATATTGTCAAAGAGTCATCACTACATCAACTTCTCTGTCAAACTGAAACATAACGTTGAAATCAAAAAACTTTACAGAGTGATAATCCAAGAAAACTACAAACCACTACAAGAGGACGTTCAGGATTCTGTTTTCTTGATATCTAGAATAATCGAAGTGAGACTTCCAAGCTTTCTACAGGATCTCGTCAAAAGGATTGCCACTCCTATCAACATCGTGGCCGCGCCATGCTGCTGAAGGCCCTACCTGGACTCCGATCGGCTTTTCGAAGTGTACATCTGCTGCTCCCATATGCGGTGACTGAGACCGCTAGACTCCCACACTCAATGCTGCCGATAGTTGTGCCAAACATTGCACTACTTCCGACTGCTTCTCAATGGCGAGCTTGGCATTGTCATTTGCAAGACGGGAACTCTCAAACAAGAAAACGTCCCGATCTTTCTGATACTCCATTTGTTGGTTGAACAGGCTCTGTTGGACATCAATTTTTGTTTTTTCTAGTTCCTGACTTGCAGTTGCCATTTGTCGCATCTGGACCGCCATGGCATCATCAGTGGCACGAGTAGCCTCAGCGATGAGAGAATGGCCCGATAAATTTTTTCGGCGAACACCAGTGTTACCAACACGATGGCGAGTTGTTGCACCAGAAGTGTCTGATGAACTCAGAAGGTGTGGAGTTATGCTAGGGGGCAGGGAACCTTTGGGGCCGGCAGTGGGAGATTCGCTATCGGTAAATGGAGGGAGTCCTAGAATAACTCTCGCCTTCGCACTACCCAACTGTGTCAAAGGGGACTTCGTCGATGCGGTGCCGCCGTCAGTGTCTTCTATGGAATTCAGGACCACAAACGGGTCATCATCTTCACCGTCACTACCAAGGAGTTCTTCAGCGTTCTTCTGACAGGAAGGCAACGGAGTCTTGTAGTTGCAGTCGTCTCCCGACATGAGGTCCCGGGAGTGTGGAGGAACAATGGCTGGCCTTGTCCCGTACCAATCGTGGATTTGGAAGAAGAGATCTTGCGGGAAAGTTCTGGGGAGCCCTTCCGCCTTCCGTGCAATGGTCGTAATCTTCCAGTACGTCAAGTCGTTGACACCAGTCCGAGCCAAGAAGTCCGCTATTTTCTTATACTCTGGGATCAATTGGTTCCACTTGCTTTTACAAGCAGGACCATCCCGAACACAAAGACTCAACTTCGATCTCATGACCTCGATACTGATTCGAACCCATCTGCCTGCATCAGGAACCATCAAATCGCGGCCGTCCACCGTCTCTAGCTCCTCCAAAAACATATAGCGTTTTGCAGCTACTAGGGCATTGATCTCCACAGAGCTCCAATTCGGACCTCGCTCCTTCCGAGCTCGTTTGGCAGGGACACTACGGTCGGAAGTATCAGCACTTCCAGAAGGTCGGGTAAGGCCACCTGAATTGCAAGATCTAGGAAGAGAACCCTGAGGCAAGTTGGACGTGATGCCTGCTAAGACACGGGCAAATCAGTTGTTATGAATTCTAAAATTAAGACGTAATCCGGAATAAGTAAAAACGCAGGTTACGACAACTGCTGGACTCATGTTAAACGTATATTGACATGGCAATAGAGGGAGATAAAGAAATCACCGTCAATAGCAATGAATGTTGGAGACGCAATTGTAGGCACAAGCACATTTCGAGCGGTACCTGCATGATGTAAGAGAACGTCAAAAAGTTTTACTGCAGGAAAACAAGAAATCACGAACGACAAACCTCCCCACAGCAGTCATAAGAGCTTCCAACAGTTCTGTCGTAATTAAACTAATGACGCACTTGGAGGAAGTTGTGCTGACTTGCACTTGCCGTGACTGTCCCACTGCTTGGAATCACGTAAGCATTACTGTGCACCCAGTTTTCCATGATGATCGGTCTGCAACGTGACAGGAATCGAGAACTGCACTACAATGACAACTGACAAATTTGTCAATAGTATACAATCTACGGCAAAGAAGGCCACTTCGATGTCGTCGACACTACGTATGTGATTAGCAGAATTTACAGATCAATACACCGTAATCCACCTCCGTCGTTGTCCCTTCTTTGTTCATGGATCCTCTTTTAGTAGCTTCTTCAGGAATCCGAGGGGCCACTTGCAGCCGC
Organism: Rhytidiadelphus loreus; assembly: GCA_947034895.1. Lineage (NCBI taxonomy): Eukaryota > Viridiplantae > Streptophyta > Bryopsida > Hypnales > Hylocomiaceae > Rhytidiadelphus > Rhytidiadelphus loreus. Next base: position 19,347,934 of record OX344763.1, read on the forward strand.
CGCCATTCATTTCAGTAGTAAAATCGGTCCCACAATGTTTTTTGTATGGCAAATCCGGACCTACCACCTCTTAATTGCGGTGATTAAATTAACGCTTAATCGCCGTCTTACCTTAATCGACCCCTAGAAGTCCTATTAAGTTAAGTCACTCTTAAATGCTCAAAATCTACGTTTTCCTTTGAAGTCGCTCCTACTTAATTTTGGTCGTATGCAACTTGCGTTCTAAATTTGACTTGTCCTCTACTGTATTCAGCAACGGTGTTATGGACTGCCACGTCTGCTACCACGTAGGCTCGGTAATTGCCAATGTTTGCAGGTCCGAATACTCTCCTTCCATCCTCTGTAGCACCGACCTGTAACACCGCCGCTAACGCCAAGTGCGCAGGGACCATAAGCAGTATCGTCGCAGTTTGCAACAATATTCCACTGTCAATCCAGTCTGTATTGTTGCAATACTAGATTTTTTCCCGAATCCCACCTTCAAACTGCGAACCCTAAAACCCCTGCGATGGAAGTGGAGCGATTGTGCTCAGAACATTCCCGTTGATTTGATCGCTCAGGGATTCCACGACAGGGTTGGCCGATTGGGAGTATTCGATCGCTGCATGGATTTCTCCGCTCCAGTTTTGTAGAATGTTTGGTAACGAAACGGAGCTTGGAGCAGCTTGGATCAGCTTGGATCTCTCTCTAACGAGCCTGGAGGCTGCCGCAATTCACAGGTATGGTTTCTCTCTTCATTGCTCGGAAATCTCGATTGAAAATGGAAGTGAGCACTGGGAGAGCAATCAGGAGAGCATCCATGGCGATTAGTGCTTTGTTGAGACTCCGTGATCTGCCGTGCTGGAGTAAGCTCGTGACGACGTTGTGAGAAATATTGATTTTTAGGAGGATTCGAGGTGGTGCGGGAAATCGATTAGGTTATAGATTTTTAGTGGAGCTGCTTGGAGTGCCTAGGATTGATTTTAGAGGAATTTTTTTGAGCGGGTGCCAATTGATTCCCTGAATTGTGTCGTCGGGCATTGGATAGTTTCTTGGCGGCGAGAGTGATCAGTAAAGCTATTGTAGTGATGGTAGTGTAGTATGTGTGGTGCTGGAGGAGCTTAGATTATAAGCAAATGCTTGCCGATTTGTTTCTTTTAATTCCGCTGAATGATCACGCTGTGGCCTGATTATTGAAGATTGTCGCAGAATATGCAGCACGTAGGGGGGAACCCGGGGTCGCCTCGGTTTCCTAACAACCCTAACAATCCCAACGCCCGACCGCAATTTTCACCATTCGCTGGCCCTGGTATTTCCCCTGCTCTCCTTCACATTGATGCTATCCGTTGTCGTAGATTCTCCTTCTTGTCACTTCTCTGAAGTGTGAAGAAACAAGCCAGAAGTCATTGGGACATTTGCGCCAGAATTTCTCCGTCACGGTTGCGGCATGCAATGTGGACTGCAAATCGTGTGGAGGGTAATTGCTGGTCTCGGTTCCTGGATTATACATATCTTGAATCCAATTATGCTGTCCACAGCAGATCATGGAATGGCAAGCCCGTCCGTTTTCACTTTATATGTTGTCGCGTTCTTGATACAGGTGCAATTCCGAGACCCGGTCCACCAACATGGCAACGCGAGCCTCCTCCCGGCCCTCAGTTTCGTCCGCATTTACCCGGCCAAGCTGCTGGACCTCCCACAAGCATAGCGGATGCACTTCAGAATCCCATATCACCAATGCCCGCAGGACCTCCGTTGAATTATGGGCCAGGAGCACCCCCGGTGGAATTTCAGGCATCTCAGCCGTCGCCTTTGGTTTCTACTCCAGCGCCTCCACCTTTTGCCAGACCCCCACCCCCTGGAGGTCCTGCGGGTGCAGTTCCACCTCCTTCGTTTCCTACACTAAATTTGACTCCTGGACAAGCACCCCTCCAAGGAGTTGGCCAATTTCGTCCTCCCAGTGGCGGGGGAGGACCTCCACAGGGACCGGGGTATGGCCCTCCGGCGAGATTCTCTGGCTACTCGGGTCCTGCACCAGCGTCCGGAGTGTTCCCTCCACCCCCAGGCGGCAGGCCACCGTTTGGCAATCCCTCGCAGGGTGCTCCACCTCAGGGGCCCCAGTTCGGTCCGCCGTCGGGGCAGACAGCTGCGGTGGGACCACAGTATAATGCAATGCCGCAGTCGCCAAGATCAGCGGGGCAACAGTATAATGCTATGCCCCAGTCGCCAAGATTAGCGTCGAGCATTCCCCAGCCTCCTCAGTTTGGGTCTTTGAACCCGCCTCAATATGGAGCCCCTCCGTCGTCGCAGGGCTTTTACGGTGGCCCTGCTCCTCCGCCAATGCCAGGACAATATGGTGACGGGCAAGGCGGGGCGTACAGCCACCCTCCGCCCGCAGGGTCTTACGGTGGGAACTATCAGCAAGTGCAAGGTCTGGTGGAAGACTTCCAATCGCTTGCGCTGGTGCCTGTGCAGGGATCACCCGAGAGCACGGTGGACCCCGGCACTCTCCCGAGACCGCTGGAGCGTGTGGACGCTCCTGAGGATGTTAAGACAGGTGGAAATTTGAACTGCCATTCTCGGTACCTGCGTATGACGACGAACGCCATGCCGAACGCTCATTCTTTGGTTTCCCGTTGGCATTTGCCTCTGGGAGTTGTGTGTCACCCGCTTGCGGAGCCACCAATTGGGGTACGACACTGGATTTGGTGATGATTTGAGCTTTGATGTTGGATTCATCGACTTTGCTTGGGTACCGCAGTCGTGTTGCAGTTGTGTGACGGGTATGATTTGTTTGGGGTAGGGAATGGGATACAAGCGGACGTGGTGCTGACTGGTGGTTTCTTGCATTTGCTTCGTTTAGGAGGAGCTTCCAGTGGTGAACTTTGTGGGCCCGATTGTGAGATGTCGACGGTGTCGGACACACATCAATGCTTACGTGATGTTCACGAACGGCGGCCGTCGTTGGCGTTGCAACATGTGTTCGCTACTGAATGAAGGTTAGTATGGAGCACTGAGGAAAGTTTCGTGGTTTTGAAGGGAGCGAGAGATCGATTTCCATGATGTGAATCTGTCTGTGGAGCTTTCTGTGTACCCGTTGCCGATTATAGGTTGTTTTGGGAGTAGAGATGTTGTGAGTGTGACTATGTGAGGGTTTCGGTAGCATTTTCACTGAAGCGGTGGTATGCTCTGTGCAGTTCCGGCGGATTACTTCAGTCCTTTGGACGAGAATGGACGGCGTCAAGACACTGACGACCGACCTGAGCTTTCTTGTGGGAGTGTGGAGTTCGTGGCCCCGACGGAGTATATGGTCCGGCCTCCGATGCCTCCCGTGTACTTCTTTCTGATCGACGTTTCTTTGTCAGCTGTGAAGTCTGGGATGGTGAAGGTAAGCCTTGCGACTGCGTGGGTTTAGTCTTTGGGGGTTGCGTCTGTACCTGGCAGAGATTACGTCAAGATGTGTTGCAGTGAGGGTCAGTGTTGTCAATTCGCTTTATTGCGGGACTAGACTTGAGGTTGTATGAACTTTGGTGTGTTTCTTGGATGCAGGTTGCTGCAGATACTATCAAGGCCTCACTAGACAAGCTTCCGGGGTTCCCTAGGACACAAATCGGGTTTCTGACATTCGACAGCACTCTGCACTTCTACAATCTGAAGGTGTGCACTGCACGTAGCTTTGCATTTGCGCTGTAATTGTCGCGTTTCATGTTTTGTTTGTCTGCGGACTTTGGAGACGGTTGTGATGCTGTCTCCATCGTCATTAGTACCTTTTCTTGAGAATGTATTTCGTTTTTTCTCACAATGAATGGTGCGTTTTTCATTGATCTAAGGTAGCACATTGAGATATGTTGGTGTTCACTTAATCGATGTTACGTGGAGGCTTTTCTTGTACTCTGGGAACTTAGAAAGCTTGGTTTTCGATCATCCTTTATGTTGTGCGGTCTGGTGATTTATGGCTGATTTGGTCGGAGCATGGGGATGGGCCGTCATGAACTATAGTTGGCTCCGTTTTGGTGATTTGCCTATCGGTTTGTATGCTACGACTGAGTACAATTGGAGGATTGATTCCGAGAACCTAAGGAATGGTCCCTGTGTGCATGTGGCAGTCTTCCTTGACACAACCGCAAATGATGGTAGTGGCGGACCTGGAGGATCCTTTTCTACCACTTCCCGACGATTTGCTTGTGAACCTGTCGGAGTCGAGGACGGTGGTCGAAGCCCTGCTGGACAGCTTGCCTTCGATGTTCGATAACAATTTGAACATCGAGTCCGCTCTTGGGCCCGCACTGAAGGCGACTCTCCTGGTCATGGTGCGTACTAGTAGTCATGAGAATGCTGGATGACCTAGACTCACTAAGCTGTCCTCTTTTTCTGGTTCAGAGAAATTTATTTCATGTGGTTCTACGGTATGCCTGTAATTGAGGTATTGTTAAAATCGGGTAATCATGTGAGTAATCGGTGATCTTTTTGCGGGGTGACTAGTTTCTAGAAGACCGTAGGAATAATTTGGACTCCATTGATTTTTGCAGAGTCAGCTGGGAGGGAAGTTGCTCGTTTTTCAGAGTACTCTACCGTCTCTTGGTATCGGAAGACTGAAACTCCGGGGCGATGACCCTCGCATGTATGGAACCGAGAAAGAGTACCTACTTCGGGTTGCTGAAGAGCACTTCTACAAACATATGGCTTCGGATTTTTCCAAGTTTCAGATTGGTGTGAACGTCTATGCCTTTAGCGGACGGTACACTGATGTTGCTTCTTTAGGTGAGTCCGTCTGGCGCATATCTTAAAGTGGTTTCGCTTTGCATTAAATCTTGGGGTCAGTTTGCATAGGATGTGGATTTTTTTTGTGTGGAGAGCACAATGAGTCCTTGGTATTTTCGGATGTTTGGATGGGTAGCATGTCACGAAGAAGTAATGAATTTAGGTACATGTATAAAGAGTACGCATAACGAGAGTTTCTGGAGTTAGTGAGCACTGAAACAATCATCTGAGCTGGATTTGTAACGAATTTGTGTGCATACAGGGACACTAGCGAGGTATACAGGAGGGCAGGTATGCTACTATCCTGCCTTCCAGGCTCAGTTGCATGGGGAGAAGTTCGGCTATGATCTGGGTCGAGATCTTACGAGAGAAACGGCATGGGAGGCTGTGATGAGAATACGGTGTGGGAAAGGTATGTGAGCTACGTGAAAGGTTTGCGATGGCCCATGACGGATGGCTTTGGTGTGGAGGACTTCTCTGGAATGTGGATGTCGTTGGATCATTCCGTGATTGTTGGTATGATTTTGCTGAGGATGCGATGGTGTGTCAGTGGCTTCTGGTTTAGTTTAGCATGGTTTACTTAGTTGTGCACCGTATCGTCTGGATTAGGGAGCTCACGGTAAGCCGTTTGGGTTGGGCTTTGACAGGAATCCGGTTTTCAACGTTTCATGGGCACTTCATGCTGCGAAGTTCGGACCTGATGGCCCTTCCTGCTGTGGATTGCGACAAGTCATTTGCGATGGAGCTGATGCTGGAAGACAGTTTATTATCGACGCAGACCGTATACTTCCAAGTGTCCCTGCTGTATCCACCGACCTGTCGGAGATGTGTGGCATATAGTATGACATTGTAGCAGTTTAGTTTGTTATTTTAACGAATGGTTTGTTAAGGTGGGTGTGACGTGTGGTGTCGGATGTAGTTCCATGGTGAGGCTTGTTGTTGGATTGCATGGGATTCTTTCCAGGGTACAGGGTGACGACGACGACAGGCATGGCCTAGGAATTTTGAAGGCTGAACATTTGGTGGATTTTTGGATTTACCGACTCTCGCACAGCAGGCGGGCGGTGTGTGTGTGTAGATTAGAGGTAGGGGATAATGTTGATTGCTTGCTTGTCATGTTGGTTGCGTATCAGGTTGTTCCCTTGACAGAACTGCGGCAGATACACATCGTCAACAGGGGAACGACGAATCAGAGTGCATACGATGGCAGCTCCAGTGGTTAACGAGCTTTCAGAAATGTACAGAGCGGCCGACGTAGGAGCTATTGCTAGTCTGATGAGCATGCTCGGTGAGTCTGAATGGTTTTGCAGATATACTGTTGTTAGTGTTGTTAGTGGAAGATGGGTAATCGAACGATAGGGTGGAAGTCCACTTTTGAGATGCCGCTGGTTTTGAATCCTTAGTGACGCAAAAGGTGTTGGTTCATCTCGGGTGGGAAATTATTGTGTGGTCGCATGTGGTACATGGGTCGTTACATGCGGTGTAGGTCTCCTGAAGGTATCAGGTGAATTGTGTCCTAAGTGATCCATGAATTGTTCCGATACGCTGTGACAACCGTCGACAACTTATTAAGTATTGTGGGGCTTTTGGCGAGGATTCTTCGCATGGAATGGATTAAGCTATTCCATTTTCGATTTGGTTGAGCTCTTGGTGATCGTGTACTTTATCTGAACGATCGTGAGTTTTCTGATCGGTGCAGCCATCGAGAAGACAATGCAATCCAAACTAGAAGATGCCCGTCAAGCCACTCAACAACGATTGGTTAGGAGCTTGCGTGAGTATCGGAATTTGTTTTCAATTCAGCACCGGACGAGCAACAGGTTGATATACCCCGAGAGTTTGAAGCTCCTTCCTCTTTACACGCTCGGCATCATCAACAACGTGGCACTTCGAGGTGGCTTTGGAGATTGCACGCCGGACGAGAGATCAGCGATGGGATTCGAAATGATGACGATGTCCATTCCGAGATTGCTGAAGTTGCTGTACCCGACACTGCTGCGACTGGACCAGTACCTTATACAGGTGATTATGTGGACGTTTTGGGGGATTGGTGAATGGAGGTTTCTGTTGCATTGACCTTTCCTTGATGTTTTTGGGAAGAATTTTGATGGGCTGTAGCTGGGCCAGTTCTTGATAGTCGGAGGTCGGTGTTGATAAGTTTGTGGAATGGTGTTGACACGGGTGTATGGTGGGTGTGGTTTTGGTGATGTGCAGGGTCCGCAAGCGGGATTGCGGACTCGTCTGGCGGGACTGCCCAGTCCTCTGACTCTTTCTTCAGAGAAACTCGACCCTCGGGGACTGTATCTGCTTTTCGATGGGTTGCGATTTGTTTTGTGGTTGGGGAAGGTTCTTCCGGCGGAATTCTTGAAAGATCTGCTGGGACCTGAGGCTGCATTTAGTGCCGATTTCGCGAAGGTCGGTGTTCCTGTGTGGATGAGAGTTGCAGAGTTTGTGGTGACACTGAAAGCTTGGACGAGTTTGGGTTTGAATCATAGATAGAGTTTGGTTGAGGGGTCTGGCTTGCATGTCCTTTCTCTATGAGATTTTGATGTTGGTATGACCGTGACCTTCCATTGGTGAGTGGTGTCGCGAGTAATGAATGGAAGCCAGACTTCGCTCCGAATGTGTGCTTGTTCGATAATAAATTGTTGCGGTCAGGCATGGAGGGGCTGTCGTAGGGATGATATTGGTCGGGGTATGTTCGTCGGATGGAGTGAACATGGCGAAGTTGGTTGTTTTTGACAATGCTATTTTTTGGGGGGTGGGGTGACAGATTGCTTTCGTGGAACAGCAGAATATGGCTTCCAAGCGGTTGTTTTCCTGTCTGGACGCGCTCCGGCAAGCTTATCCAGCCGTATATCAGCTTTGCACAGCAGTGAGTCAAGGAGAGCAACCGAGGGAAGGAAGTCTGGTGCTTTCGAATCTAGTTGAGGATCGAACCGCCGGTTCGAGTGGTTATGCGGACTTTGTGGTCCAGACATATCGGCAGGTTTCGCAAAAGTCATAACAGGTGGTTGTAGGTGAGATTCGATATCATTGCAGCAGAGTAGGGTCGGGCGTATTTCCCGACGACGGACTCCAAGCAGCCCGTGTATGTAGCATGTGAATGGCGAGAATGGGAATAGTCAGCCTCGGCGAATGTGATGGTGGTATCCAAATCAGGGCTCGTTTTGGAGGTGCGGTTTGGGGTCCGGTGAGAGTGTCGGAGTATTCTATTTTTGTAGGACGGCGTCCGTGGATCCAGATAGCAGGAATAACATGAGCGCTGTGGAGGTGGAGCTGTATGTGTAAAAGTATGTAGGGTTCAGGACGATTCAATGAGTGGAGCGGGGTTTGATTGGCCACTGCTTCGAAGTTGTCCTTGCTTGCATATTGTGCCCATTGGGTGAGGCGCCTTGTGTAGCAGCAAAGGTGTTAATAAATGATGGATTGTAAGCCAGTGATGGACATGGAGGTCGCACTTGTGGGATTTTGTGGAAATCGATGGTTGTGGCCATATTTTTTTGGTGGTTGAGCGGGTTTCGTACTAAGATTTTGAAGCGTAGCAGCACGGAACTTGATTGAATTTGTGTTTTATTGGAGAGTTGTGTGCATTTTTTTAGCGCTTTTGCTGTGGATCCCTGCGTTGTCTTGTAATGGAATGTGATCGAATTGTATGCACTCCTGGTCAATCCGAAGTGATGACGTCAGGAGAATTAAGGTAAGCTACTCTATTCCTGCTATTTCCTGCCATGTGCCTATCAGTTCTGCCACTCTATTGAAGACCAATTATAGGGTAAACGTGTCACTTTTGAGTAAATGAGCTGATGGGTGGTGTAGGGTCTGTGAAAGTGTTTATGTGATCCAGTGGCAAGAATTGGGTCTTGTACCTTTTGGGCAATGTTTTATTTTTTGAGCAATATTTTATTCAAAAGCAATGTGGACGTGATGTTTGATGGTTTTACTTCCATCATGTTTGCAAATTCTAAATACTTTGCATGCATCATTTGGGTGTTCTCATTACTAAATCTTATGCATTTTTTCACAAATCAATAGAAACCACAATTTTGACCAATTGAAAAAAATTTCAAATGTGAGATAGAAATTGTATTTTTGGCGAATTTCTGAAGTTATATCTTCAAAACTCATTTGAAGAGAATTTAACAATAGTTTTATAATTTTGACCATACAGATACTTTCTATTTGTCATGCTTCATATTATCTTTTTTAATGCAAACATCAAAAAAGTTATAGAACTTATATTTTAGAATACATTTGTGTTTTGTCTCTAAACCCCTTGGGCTTTTAGGGGTTAACATCTTTAGCTTGACTTCAATGAGTGGATTCTAGAAACTATCACTAGTAGAAAAAGTTGTGTCCAAAACAACAGGAATCTGTTGTTTGCTTCTGTTGTTTCGGTCGCGTTGTCCTGGACAAAATCTAACTGAAATCTGTTGTTTTTTTCTGTTGATTTGGTCAAATTAAAAGTTTAAAAATAAAAAATAAAAAATAAATCTGGATTTTTTTTCGGCTGTCCGAAAATTTCGGGCAGAAAAATTTCCCAGAATTTCCGGGCAGCCGCATTGCTCGACCCACGGTCGCCCATGGGGTTTGAACCAGAGACCTCATGCCCAATGGCACAAGGCTCCAACCACTAAACTACCTCACAACTTAATGTACATTAAATTTTTTTATTTTTACTTATGCATTTATGGTTTGGTGTTTTTAAACTCAGCAGACTTTGGCGGTCATTTCGGCATGGTAAATGAACTTTTTTCAAAAAAATTTGAACTAAAAAAAGTTGGAGATTGAAGTTAACTTTCATCTCCAAAAAACGGTTTGTGATTTCAAGCCTCAAATTAAAAGTTATAGACAAAATTCAGAGAGGATGTTTGAAAATGTTAAACAAAATGTCCCCTCTACCTCTCTCTGAATTTTATCTATAACTTTTGATTGGAGGCTTGAAATCACAAACCGTTTTTTGGAGATGAAAATTAACATCAATCTCTAACTTTTCTTAGTTCAAAGTTTTTTGAAAAAAGTTAAATTACTATGCTGAAATGGCCGTCAAAATCTGCTGAGTTTAAGAAATTCCGAATTGTGAATGTTTAGGTTAAGAATAAAAAAATCCACTTTACATAGAACAAGAGGCTCCAACCACATGGTTGGATCTCCATGTCTATTGGACATAATTTCTTTTACTTATTCAATCACAAATTAATACTTTTATTTTTTTGAGTGTTTTTTTGGTCTTTAAAAGTGCTGTTTTCATATTTTGAAGTGTTTTTGGGGAGTTTTAAGGTGCTGTTTTCGTATTTTGAATTGTTTTTTGGGGTGTTATAAGGTGCTGTTTCAATATTTTGAAGTGTTTTCTGGGTGTTTTAAGGTGCTATTTTAATATTTTGAAGTGTTTTTCCAGAATACTAATAAAGATTTTAAAAAACTCCAAAAGTTTTCCAAAAGATTCCAAAAGATTCCAAAAGATTCCAAAGATTCCAAAAAAGATTCCAAAAAGATTCCAAAAGATTCCAAATTCAACACAAAATTGTTGATTTGGTCATTGCACTACTCAAATCAACAAGAAATTGTTGTCCATTTCTGTTGATTTTTACAAAAATTCAAAAATCTGTTCAAACGGTCATTACAGTGCCCAAATCAACAAAGAACTGTTGATTTTCTATTGATCTGGTCATGATTTTCTAGTAGTGTATTTGCAATGAAATACATCAGGAAAGTACCCTCCCGTTGCAACAAGATTGTTTCAAACTGTTCACAACAGAGTAATGAAAGTATACTGTGACAGTATTGCGAACACTATGCAACAATACTATTGCAATGGGGGGATTGCATTTGCACTAGAACTATACTGTTGCAGTACTACAACCGTATACTTTCAATAGTCTACTGTGAACAATTTGAAACAATACTAAAACAGGGCTTTTTCTCGATGTACATCTACCTTGAAGTAATTTCAATTACCTGCGACTTGTTTGGAAATTTTTTCCATCTCAATTCTTATTTGAAATATAAGCTCTTTGGATATGAGAGTTTTAAGAGTCTATTTTAGCTATATATATATATATATATATATATATATATATATATATATATATATATATATATATATATATATATATATATATATATATATATATATATTTGGCACTTTAAAAACTTATGGTTTATTCACACAATATCAAAAAATGCATGCAACAAGAATATGGAATCTCCTTTTGAATCCCAATAAGATTCAATATAAACTTAGACCCATTAGTAGAAAATTGTGTCCAAATCAACAGAAAATCATCAAAAACTTGTTGATTTGAATACTGCATTGACCGTTTTTACATTTTTTTGTTGATTTGAGCCCAAGCTAACACAATGGTTAACAAATTTTTGTTGATTTGAGCACAAGTTAACAAAATGGTTTAACAAATTTTTGTTCATGTGAATAGTGCAACAACCAAATCAACATGTTTTTGTTCAATGTTTTAGGGTTGTGTTGGGGTTGTTTTAGGGTTGTTTTAGGGTTGTTTTGAGGTTGTTTTGGGGGTTGTTTTGGGGGTTGTTTTGAGGTTGTTTTGGGGTTGTTTTGGGGTTGTTTTGAGGTTGTTTTGGGGTTGTTTTGGGGGTTGTTTTGGGGGTTGTTTTGGGGGTTATTTTGAGGTTGTTTTGGGGTTGTTTGGGAGTTGTTTGAGGGTTGTTTGGAGGTTGTTTGGGGGGTTGTTTGGGGGTTGTTTGAGATTGATTTGGGGGTTGTTTGGGGGGTTGATTTGGAGGTTGTTTTGAGGTTGATTTTGGAGTTGTTTTTGGATTGATTTGGGGAGGTTTGAGGAGGTGTGGGGAGGGGGGAGGATTTGGATTTTTTGAAGTTGTTTTTGAAGTTATTTTTGGATTGTTTGTGGAATGTTTTTGAAATCTTTAAGAATTTTTCAAAAATTATGAATTTAGAGTTCAAATCGTATTTTATTTTCAATTATATTTTGAATTTGATTGAAGTTCTAATTAAATTCATAATGTAATTCAACTTTGGTTGTATCAAGGTTTTTAACATATGAAAGGCCCGTAATTGCTTCTAAATATTAGTCTTCAAAGAAGGCTTAAATCTTCATTTATATTTATTTTTTCAATAGATTTAACTAAATGATCTAACTTATATTTATTTTGACCTATTTTCCATCTTGAAATTGTAAAATAAAAAACTTCACCAATTGCAACATCATGATGCTTGGATTTAAAAAAAATAATGTTTCATTCATACCAAATGATTATATTTCATTTTTCCAAAATTTTATTTGAAACATTTAGATACATATCAATTGTACAATTTGTAATTTTCCATCATATGCTAAAAAAATATGTTAAAGAATCTATATTAAAAATTGCAACAAAAAATATTTTATATTCATGCTTGGAGAAAATAATAAGTGGATATAAATAGAGATTGATTTACAACATTCAATGAAAAGAATTCTAGTAATGAAACTAAAGATTTCCAAACCTAATGGTTGTAATGTACTAATGTACATGTTGTAGTCAAAAATTTGCATCCTATTTTTGAAATTTAAAAAATATATATTTGAAATTGCATTCAATAAAGAAACTTAAAATTTACTATACAGTGCAATTTCTACTTTAAATTGGAAATTGAAATTCTTCATGAGTTTCACCTCCCTAATCTATATAGAACAATCCAAAAATTCTCACAAGATTAATATTTTAGAAACTAATTTGAAATTCCTATTTATTTGAAAAATACATTCAAATCTACTTGGCTAACATGCATACATATCTAGAAAATCTATACATCATACAATAACTTTCTCATGATGTAATCAAAAGTTATAAAAATTGTGAGTCCTTCAAACTATCCCTTCACCACATGTTGTGTAAAATTTAAAGGAAAAAAAAGGGAATTCAATTTCTAAATACATGAATAAAAACACTAGAAATATTGTCAAAAAATTCTACTTTGTTCTTTAGAGGTTTAAATTTTAATTTTAATTTTTCTGCCCCCTAAAGGACCATTGTCCCCTCGGTGGACAAAATGGATTTCGGGCAAGTTTGTATGATCTTAATTTTTAGTTAAACTTTTTGAAACCTCCTCATAAGATAGAAAAACTTATTAGCTACGTGGTAATATAGATTTTATTTCAGTTGGTGCTTGGGAGCAAAAGTTATGGCATCTTAACCATAAATTTCACGTCACTAGGCAGAATAAGAAATGTACAGAAATTTGAAATTAATTTTTTAATTTTTTCCTTCTTGAAAATCATATTTTTGTCTACATGTGAAGCTTTTATTCATTCCATTTGATTAGTACTATAAAAGTTAAAAACAATTTTGTTTTTCGGGCAATTTGAACATCTTCTTGAAAAAATAACTTATTGGATGCAATTTTGGATGCAATTCTCACAATTTTTCAAAAAAAAATGTTTAACAACTTTAAGTTTCCTATTTAGAACAATCTCACCATTGACATTATTGTATTTCAATTCCATTTTAGAGCTATTAATGCTTTAGTTTTTCTTTCAATCTTGAACTTGCTTCTACTTAATAATTTAAAAAAAAATGAAAATCAAGCGTGTTTTTAAAAAAACAAAATTTAATTCTAAACTTTCAACACAATTCTTGAACACAAAATTTTTTAAATATTTAAATTCTAGATGAGCAATTTCCAAATTCTAATTTAGAGCTATTCAAATTGTATGTTCTACATTACAAAAAACTTGAATAGGAATTGTGTCCAAACCACCTCCTAGTAAAATGTTTGCCAAATAATTAAAATATCTTTAATTGAATTGAAGATTTTAACACTAAAATTTCATGTGGAAAATTTTTAAACCACCAAGTTTGACATTGTATAAGCAATAGAAATATTTTCTATTAACTACTTAACTCACAATTCAGTCTTTTTTCAATTCAGCAGACTTTGGAGGCTGTTTTTGCATAGTACAGTCTTTTTTTTCAAAAAAATTCAAACTAGTAAAATTTGGAAGATCAATTAAAATTTCATCTCCAAAAATCCGTTTGTGATTTTGAGTCTTCAATAAAAAGTTATGGGCAAAATTCAGAGAGAGTGTTTGTAAATATCAAAAAATAATTTCATTCCAAACCCTCTCTGAATTTTGCTCATAACTTTTTACTGAAAACTCAAATCACAAACGGATTTTTGGAGATGAAATTTTAATTGATCTTCCAAATTTTACTAGTTTGAAGTTTTTTGAAAAAAGGTACTATACTATGAGAAATTAGCCTCCAAAGTCTGCTGAATTGAACCAAAAATGACCAAAATTTGAAAACCGAAATAAATAACTTTTTTTTCCCATTATGGTCTTTTTCACATGGTGCAATGGATAAGACCTTGCACCCCTAGCCAAGGGGTGCAAGGTTCAAACCCCATTGCACCCCGCCCGCGAGGCGCTGCCCGCGTGGCGGTGCCACGTGGTGCTCGCATGGCAGTTTTTAAATTTTTTTTTTTTCAAAATCAAAAAATTGAAAAAAAATTAACAAATTTTTGTTGAAAATTATGTACAAATCAACAAGTTTTAGTTGCAATTTTTGTCCAAATCAACAAGTTTTAGCTAGAATTTTGTCCAAATCAACAGGTCCAAATCAACACAAACTATTTTGTCCGAATCAACACTTTTTTGTGAAGTTGGACGCTGAATTTTCTACTAGTGACCATTTAATAATTTAATAATTCTCGTTTGTTTGATTCAGTTGTACTTACCTTAGTGCATGACCAAGTGAGAATTCAAGAAAAGATTATCTTCTACAATTACAATTGTACTTTGTACAGATACAATAGGGTCTTCATGAGCTATAATTGGCTATAGAAATTGATAGACCTAAACAATTCCAATACATCATCACAAAGTCTAGACTCTATGATTTGGCAACAATTATCGTGCGGTTATCGTTGTTTCATGGGTTCATACCATAATCACATTGACTTAGTGTATTTTTATGCACTAAATCAGTGCCAAAACTGCACAGCAATCATATAGTTAAAATACATAAATTGTACACTATTGATATTCATTGTTTTCACACTAATTCAGTGCGTAAAAATACACTGAGTCAATGCAATTATGGTACGAACCATGAAACAACGATAACCGCATGATAATTGTTAACAATCCGTCTATCCTTAAGTTTGAGCTGATGAGACAATTATATGCTTTCAGCATCCACATCTAGCGCTCCCAATATTACAACCGCTCACTTCAAAAACATTTGTAATGTGAAAATAGGCAAAGTAGTTTGTGTATCCATTCTTAACAAGTAGACTTCTATTGAAAGTGTCCTCCAATGAGTGCAATTATATCCATTTCCATACTTAATTTTGATTGGTTGACTATTCATCCTCTAAATTTTTTTTTTCCTACAATAGACTATGTAACAGTTTTAATGACCTCAAGAGCTTCTACTTTAAAAATTCATTGCAATTGCATATCTTATCCAAAAATTCTATTTTTTTTTAATTCATGATTTTCAATTGCTAACACTAGATTTTATTTTATTTTTTCCTTGAAAAAGTTACCTCCAACTATGCTGAATTGCCCTTATCTTGCCGTTTTCTTTTGGGTGTTTTCAACTTATTTCTCGAGAAAGGAACAACTGCGGTTTTGGAAGCTTGTGCCACGCCATTTGCCACGTTAATGAAAGCTCCAGACTGTCACACATCACTACTAGAAAATTAGGCCCAATTTGTTGTTTTGGTCGAGTTGATCATCAACAAATTTTTGTTGATCAACAAAAATTTGTTGATGATCAACATGACCAAAACAACAAATTGGGCCTAATTTTCTAGTAGTGCATGGCGGCATTTCCTATGCCGTTATTCCGTATAGCACTGTCCTGCAACTTCCAGCAATTCGGCGATGAGTTTGGAACTTCCACTGGTCCACTTGTCAACAACCCAATGATCTCCGATTAATTTCCCAAGGTGCCAACTTCACAGAAAAATATAGCTTAGGCTTAATCCTTAAATGCTTAGCACTTAGCATACAGTTTTCAAATTACGAAGTACAATACCATATGCCTAGCAATAAAGAGAATGAATTGAAAGCCTTACAATGTACAAATTTCTACCAATTGACTATTAATTGATATTTAACTAATTATGGACAAATCCATAGTCCAAAAATAAATCGGCCGTCAGTCAATAAAGTAGAGTGCAATGACTTGTGTGCCATAAGCAATAAACAAGAATGGATGCAATAGAGGTAAACTCTGAATTAGTAGTTAATCCAATGAAAAACCTACTTACACAAGCTCCTAAAAAGTGTGGCCCAAATTCTGGGCTAACTATCGGTTGGCGTCCGATATTGTACACCAAGCCAAACTACCTAGATCTATGAAATTGTGCCTAAACTACTTGAACTATCAAAACCTACTACAGACCATTCTGAACCATTGAATCCATCCAATCTAGTGTTTTCAATTGCGAGTATCAGCTGGCCGTCAATATCTCTAAGAAATTCCAAAGGAGCCCTCATAAAAGTTCGTGAAATGAAGAGAGGTGATGAAGTTGACAAATGTGTCCTTCGAAAGCTCTAAATGTGGTTAAGGCGACAAGTTTGTAGAAGGAATCCTACATCCCCCGATTCCACTCACTACAACAATAGCAGTGTTTTATGACTGCAAAAATATGATTGAAGATGACTGGCGACTGTTCACAGTCATGTTTTTGAATGCCAATACCTTAGGGAGAAATATGACTGCAAATATGACTGCTAGTCTTTTGGGGTCTTGTACTTCACAAACGTATACTATATGCCTATTGGGAACACCAAAGTATTTCATAGAGAATGTAGAGAACATATTTGGGGAACGTTGAGTCATATTTCTAAACATATTTTTATGGGAGTGACATTTTTTTATATTCGGATAGTCCAAGAAAAATATGGGCAATCCAAAAAAAATATGAACAAGTCATTGTTTAAAATTTGAAATCCTAGCCAATTCTTTTTTTGGATTTTCAAACCTAATCATCCCTTTTTTAGAGTTTTGAAATCCTAGCCGTCATTTTTTTCGGGTTTTGAAACCCTAGCTGTCACTTCTTTAAGGTTTTAAAACCCTAGTTGCCACTTCTTTAGGGTTTTGAAACCTTAGCCGCCACTTCTCTTAGCTCTTCTTTCTTGCTTTTTGTTATCTCTTGCTCTTACTTGTTGCTTCTTAGCGTCTCTTAGCTCTTACTTGTTACTTTTTAATTGTTGTTTCTTGTTGTCTCTTAGCTCTAACTTCTTGTTCTTTGTTTCTTAGCTGTTTCTTGTTGTTTCTTAGCTCTAACTTGTTGTTACTTGTTGTTCTTTGTTTCTTAGTTGTTGGTTTTTGTTGCATTTTAGTTCTTGTTGCATTTTAGCTCTTATTTCTTGTTGTTTTTTAGTTTATGAATCTTGTTTCTTTTTCTTGTATTTTAACTCTTTCTTTTTCGTAGTTCTTGCTTTTTGTTTCCTCTTATTGTTTTTTAGTTCTTACTTCTTGTTTTTTTTGTTGCCTCTTAGTTGTTATTTCTTGTTGCATCTTAACTCCTGTTTGTTGTTATCTTTTAGCACTTGTCACTTTTTTCTTCTTCTTTCCTTCATCACCATTTTTATTCTTCCTACTCTAAACTTGTGTTACATTTTTTTTATAAACCTTAGAAGGTTGAGCTTTGTTCACTATAAGAAACCCACGTTTTAGTTGGTGTTTTGTAATTTTTTCAGATGGATTTTAGGTGACGTCCGAAAAAACAACTTGTGTTTTTTCGAACATCACCTAAAATCTGTCTGAAAAAATTACAAAACACCAACTAAAACACGGGGTTCTTATAGTGAAAGTATCTATCCTATCTTCAAAGTAGGATCTCTATAAATTAGTTGGAATTAAAGTTACCATAGGCTAATTTAGTAATCCTAGAACATATAAATGTATAAAAGAAAAATTGGATATGCATGTTGGTTGATGATAAAGGCTATGATATGTGTGAAGATTGCTATGTGTGAATACGTGGAAAATTGGTGGTAGAGGGGTAGAACAAGTGGATTCAATTTTGACAATCTTTGATGTAAAAGGCACATCAAGTTTTTATTTTGCACTCTTTTCACAGATGGTGATTCTAACTATTTGTGACCTAATTTTCTGAATAAATACATACAAATATATATATTGATAAATATATACATGAATTTTTAGGCAATAGGTAATGCCCAAATTAGCACTTTCTTCTTTGTCAATTTTCATGTGCCTTATATAATCATGATGCTCCGAGTATGAACAACAAAAGTAACTAATTCTTTAAAAAATTTAGTTCATCTAATATGGTACCTTAACATGATCAGCTTCCATTTCATTGCAATTCTTGTTGAGGAATAAGCTTGTAAATGTTAGTATGGTCAAGTTTAATATGTAGAAGTTTGCAAGTATAATACAATACAACACTCCCCATAGTACATAAATTTTTTCAAGAAGTAATATAAAAATTTGCATTCCTAAAAGCTTGCTTCAAAATGCAAAAATACTCACTTAGCTAATGAAGTGCATTAGGAGTGACTTGATTATTGCGCAACAAAGTGCCAATCCTAGTTTCAAGGTAGGCTCCATAGAAATTACTTGGAAAAATAATTGTTTGTTAAAATGACCATCATAGAATGTATAGGAAAAGAAAACATATAATATAGAGGAAAAAATATTAGGGGTTAAAAATATGTCGGTTTATACTTCTACGTATTGTACTTGAGCCTTAAATACTAGACTTGGGAATGTGAGAGTTCAAGTTGGAGGCTACTTGTTGTTAGGGTGGCCAATATGTTGACATTCCAAATCAATCTACTCCCTTTGTCCTACTAAAAACCTCTAAATTAGATACAATTCATATACCACCAAAAAACTTAGTTGATTGATTTTGACTATTCAGTAGGTGTTCACACTATGTTGAATAATCTCATTGGGACAGGTTAAGCGACCAGGGAGCATTTCTCTCCTAACAAGCTTGGCCTTGCTCTGGTACCTTATATATGTTGCTTTAGTGATTCTTGATCACATTGCTGCAAATTGAAAAAGTTGTTATTTAACTTCTCCACCTCAAGGTCTTCAAACTCCTTGATTGTTGTAGTGATTAGACCATCTATCATCTTCTACTTGATTGGATGTTGCAACAACTAAATACTATTAAAGAAGCCTAAGTCGTAGACATTCATGTCTATGCCAACACCATTCACTAGCTATGCATGGATTTTGTATAGATCTAGGAGAATCATGAGTTACAAATGTTTGAATGCATGTATCATTGACACAAAGAGTGAAAATAGAGTTAACCAATTGCTGGGAATTTTTTTGGAGATTTTTGGTGGGACAAAGGGAGTACTAGCAATTCAACCTCTACCTAAACAAATACAGAGTTTGGCTTCACAACACCTAAAGTGAAAACACCCAAGAATGTCAAAATAAACATTTCAGCCACCCAAGCGAAAACGATTAAGGAATAAAGAAGGCTGGGCAGCTCAATCTGTGTCATGAAACCCTAACAACGTCACGAAATCCTGGCTCTGTCTCTGGTGGAAAGACACAGGATCTCTCCAAGGACTGTTTGATCCTACAATTCATGTCACATCAAAACGGCATTTGCCAACAAGAAGGATCAGATGATCAGAATCGAGCTTCGTGCAATGCATGCACTTTTTTCAATGGCATTTGTCAACAGGATGCGAAACCTTGATGTTTGCATTGTGGTTGTAAGAGCGTGTGTAAGCCGTGGAAGGTGATGGTGCATCAGGCTTTAGAGGTTCCCAAACATGTCATTATGCGGTGAGCCCATCTGCCAGCTCGCGACCTCCGCCTGCTGGACCTCAATTCTTGGTCGTGAGCATGCCACCGTTGAGAACCTTCAGCACATTAAGACAATCATCACTGCGCAAGAAGTGTTCCTCCTGGATGCCAAGAGTTGCAGCATTCGTGAAAGAGCTTCGGTTGCGCCTCCCTTCCAACCACAGCAATCAGGTTGGCCCTGAATCTAGCTCTGCTTCTTTGCTTTTGAATTGCAATGAATGCGTGGGAGAATGATTAGGGTTTGGCAGAGGATCAAGCCTCAAATGTCTGTCTGTTCATGTAATTTCAGCAAATCCTAATACTTCCTGATGCAAGGCTTCTCCTGATGGATCTGGAAGCGACCATGGCCCTGAATGTACGCATCATCCTGAAGACCGGGAAGGAGGTGACACACCAACGATGCGTGGGTCGAGCCTGTTGCCATTTGAGCTTCAGGCATTAGAAGCCTGCTTGGCAATGCCTGGACTCCGAGGTTATTTCTTTTCTCCATCTTCCTTGTCATGTGCATGTTCTCATTATCTTGTGAAGGCAGGACCACAGAAGGCTGGAAAACTGACTGGTAGAACATTTCAAACGCTATTCATGCCAATCCTTAAAATTTCAGTTATCCCAATCATTTTTAGTTGGAGAGTCATGCCATAGACAAATGAGCAGATTGGAAATAAGGGTTCTATCCCTTTGGTTACCAGAATGAAATTTTACCTTAGATTGCCTAGCTTGCAGTCCCTCTCCATAGTATGTGTGGCAACACATCAGCTGTTATTTTGCAAAATGGTTTTGTATCGGAACTTACCTTGTCCAAAACGGTTAAACGGATGGTATGAGAATTCTAATGCAAAACCATTGCAATGTGCTGCCGACTTGTTGCGAAAGTCTTGAAAACACACCAAATGCATATGTTTGCCTAAAGTGTTGCAAAATCATTGTAAA
Source organism: Rhytidiadelphus loreus (assembly GCA_947034895.1). Lineage (NCBI taxonomy): Eukaryota > Viridiplantae > Streptophyta > Bryopsida > Hypnales > Hylocomiaceae > Rhytidiadelphus > Rhytidiadelphus loreus. Next base: position 19,368,397 of record OX344763.1, read on the forward strand.
TCAAATTTAAATACTAAGTTGCAATTCATTTGCACAATGTTATTATAAACCGTACTATTCTAAAATTCTTACAGAATTCTGGCAATCACTGCAAGCCTGTTGCAATGTCCACCTTCTGTACGAGTGCTCGAACGTGAGGAGGCAAGAACAATATACTTAATAAAAAGATCTTTCTATGATTCCTACCCAATACTTCCAAGGTATTGTCAAAGATTCCTGTGAAGGACTCTTGTTTGGATTTCTCCAGTTAGTGCATCGAATATAGGCCATCCATGAAGCAATAATATATGTCGATCACCAGGAATAAAAGTGGACCTGAAAGCCTTGCACGACGTCAACGTAGTGTCGGTGGAACTTGGACCTCGCCGTGGACCGAAGCTCATCGATGAGTCGATTCCAGTTGGACTCAATCGCCCCCACGAAGCCGTCGCACTCCAGTGCCAACTGCAGACTGAGCAAGCTGTTGAGAAACTCCTCGTCCCAGCCGATCCTCTTTGCAAAATCCGCCGGGCTAACTCTGGGATCCTGCACGCGGGAGACGTTCGTGTATTGCACCGTCCAGTTGCTCAATTGGGTGAAGAAGGTGACGGTGTCGGGATCCTCCGTGCTCAAGAAGATCCGGCGCCGGAGGACGTCCGGGTCGTGGGCTTGCAACGCCTCGGCGCTGCGCAAGAACGCGGCGTCGGGCTGAAGCTTCATCTCCTTCCACTTGTCGCCGTGACGAACGTGCACCGAGATAGTGCCTGATCAAGTACGTCCCAGGAGAGCTAGGATGTCAGTTTCTGACGACAATTTTCATAAACTGGCGCGATTCCAACGCCAGAAATTATGATAAAAATGTATGTGCTTAAAAAGTCCGACATTTTGGACAGCCATGGATTAGTGTTTCAGAACAGGGTTCTGAAAGATGCCAAATAAAGTAATGGAATACCACCAACTTATCAAAATTGACGTTTCCTTTACTTCCTGGAGTGCTTTAGAGTGATCTAAAAGCTCGGACGGCTAGAGATACAAGCCCGTATTATGGTCAATTTCGATAAAATAGCGGTATTCCATTGAAATCGCACAAAATGAAACCATTGAAAGAATGAAAACAATGGAAAGATTGTCCGAGGGGAGTGAAAATGCGTGAACTAGGAGTGATTTGATCATGCTAGGCATAAAATTGGCACATGTATGACCCTATCGTGGCACATTTATTCTCCATTAGTAGAAGATATTCCATCAAAATGGCGTGTGGAATACCGCCATTTTAACGAAATTGACCATTATTCAATGTTTGTTTATTTGGCACAAAAGGAAGATCCAATTGCTGGAGTGAAAACGAACAAGGACCAGCCCCGAGAGGCCAGTACCAGACTAGGACTTTAGACACACAGAGCAGGGTTAGAGGTGGTCCATTGGACCTTGCTCCCTTCCCTCAAACACAGAGCACCAAATCTATCCTATTGTTCGTCAAATTGGGTGAGGATAGTGTCTGTTCAGCTAACTTACCAAGGGTCCTAACCCAAGTTGCTCTACCATACTCGACGAGGCTGGTCCAACTGCTCAACTTGAACTGCTTGCCATCTCGTTGACATTGTTTCACATCTTTGCAAGATGACCAGGACTTTGGTTTCAAGGTGCCAATGTCACGATAGCATGTCCATAAATAGAATAAAATTCAAAACTGACATGATTGTAGCCACCTATTGAAGTCTTATATATGTTGGTTAGGAGTTTTGAGAGTTAGTTAAGTAATTATAGGTACTATATTTCAAGGACATAAAGTAATTGGTCAACTACCCGTATAACCACACCAAAATGCGAATTAATGAGCTTCTCAACCTTTCGATCATGCTTGAGATCTTTTTTGGATTTTTGCACATTTTTGTTTATATCTTTTGTAAGAATGTTCTGGATAGAGATTGCATTCACAAACGGAATGGCTGAAGTACTTTGTTCATCATCAAAAATTATGGGTATTGGAATGCTTGGGGCTAGCTAAACATGGTTCTTAAGAGTGAATCTTGTAATAAGACATCATAGATTTTATCAATCTTTCCTGATTCAGAAATTCGATTACAGAAAAGTTCACTGTCTGCTTTTTCAAATATTGAACACTAGAATATTTCCTTCGATCATGACAAATGGATCGTAAGCTGTTTCTACATGTTCATGCAAATTTTACCTGGTTCGATGGGCTGGCCCTGGAAAATCCCCGACGCCTTGCGCCTGTCGAGCTCCCTCAGCGTCCGCAGCGTCGGCCGCACAATATACGCGCTGCTTTGTGCCCGCCACCAGTAATAGAATTCTGTGGAAAGATTCCCCCTTTCTAGCATCTTATGAAACATGACTGGCGTCGCACGTCTCGTGAACTTCACCACGCCGCCTCCCAGTTTAGCCACCGTGCTTCTCAACACTCTCTCGCTGTTGTTGGCATACGACCCCATATTCAGCTCCTCGAATCTCAGAAAATTCTCATTCGTCACTTCCAAATCGCTTCCGAAGGCGTCTTGGATCGTGCACGACGAGAACGGCTGGAAGTAACACTCGTCCATGGTGTCCATGCCCTCGCAGAATTTCCCCTGGACCCAGCTGCAGTTGGGTTGCGGAGCCAGAACCAGTATCCGGTTCATATTTAACGCTACTAGCAAGGCGACCCCGGTGAGATGAATCATGGAGCCGATGCCGCGGCCGACATCCTGAGCCTCAAAAAGGAGGAATTTCTTGTCGTGGCAGCTACTGGGGTGCTGATGGGTCCAGATTGCCCTTTGCGCCGCGAGCGTTCCGTACATTTGTTGTTCGTCATGGGACTCGGCGACAGGGGGATACTCCGAGGGCTGGGTCCATGCTCGACGGGGAAACCACTCCACCTCGCATTCCTCGGTGTGGCATCCGTCACTGGTGTTGAAACTGCCACGGATTTGTATTGCCTTGGGGATCTCATATAATTGCAACGTGAAGAGGAGCAATGCAGCCGTTGGGAGGGATAGGACTGCCACGGTGATTGACACCTTCACCTTCTCGCTGGTCGAAGTTGCACCAGGGGGTGACATTTTCGGGTCAAACCGTGCGCACATGAACGTCCTGATCGAAGGTAGCATACTTGCCATGCGGTTGTAGGGAGATCAGCATGTACGTACTTATAAGCTAGTTTGCATTTCCACAGCCATAGCAGTGAACTTCAGGTTTGAATCTGGAATGGTGTTCAGAAGTAATGATTTTGTACCATGATTATATGGAATGCGGGTATGGGTTGCGCCCTCGCTGTGGAACTCATACACAAATTTTTCCGGTGTGGAGCTTGGTTCACATGTTGATGTTCATTGCCGAACGTTGAATGTTGGATTGGAAACGTTACACCTTTAAAACCTGAGAAAAAAGCTTTGGCAAGTAAAGTTAGCTTTGTTACGACCTAGATCTGAGGTTCCAGTCCGGCGACTGATCGATCCGTTTTGACGTTCAGCACTGAAAATATATTGCGTGAATTTTGAACACTGAAATCCACCGTACTACCGGAAATGAGGCTTCAGTGCGAGATTGAAATACAACATATTTCTTTTTCTGTCTATTACATTTTACACGCTGCAACGAATCGAAGTTATCAGACTATGAAATCAATGTTTGTGCATGAACGTATATACTACAATGATGGCATCGATCATTGTGATATGGTTGCAGTGAGATGAGCTCAGAATTGGACGATGTAAACGATAGAAACGTCAATCTCTTTTATGTTGCGTGTATCCAATGCTAAAAATTGTGACCTATGACATGAAGGTCTAAAATCTAGGACGGATGTGGATTTATGTTTCAGAAAGGTGTTCTGAAACGTGACAAAGTATTGGAATACCGACAATTTACCGAAATTGACTTTTAGGGATTGTGTTGACATACAGACCTGGATAATCAGCAGCAGAAAGGTTTACCTGATGATCATAAGAAACCGAAGTTCTGGATTCAGTTGTACGTGATGCAGCCCCATGGAGTAGTACCGAGACGAACAAGACAAAGCCTTGAGCATCGATCAAATTCATTAAAGTCTGGCTTCAGTCCACGGCGCTTTCAAGTTCCAACCACTTAGACAGAGGTCGATTCCGCACCACCTACTTTGAATATTGAGAAGAGATCTACCAGAACTCCGGCCCTGGACTCTGCTGCAGTACCACCGCCTAGCTGCATTTCTTCACTCCATTGATGTGGCCATCGCTAGCTGATGATCCAGCACGTGGAGTGCTGCTTGATGAAGTGCAAATTTCACGGGAGGTGTCACCTTATCTGAACAGCAAGCTAGCACTAATCTGGATCTATATATTTCTCGATCTTCTTCAACCCACCCCTGAGTGAGCTTCAGTATACTAAAGTTAATCGTGAAGTGTGTACAATGCGGGAGCAGGAGTTGGAGAAAAACACAGAGCCGGAGTTTGAGAAAACCCGGAAAAACACAGGACGAAACTCCTTGGAGCACCAAAACTGGGGTCGGATGGAGTTTAGTGCTGTGTTTTTTTACTATTCTTAGTTAAACCTTCCTCTCACACTATTGTTACAGCTGGGGACGACCTTTGCAATTACCGGTAACCCTGCTCACTCAGTAATTAATAGCAACAACTGAGCACGTAACTTTCAGTAGATTACCACATTCAGAACGTCGTCCTTAACGCAAAGTTAGACTTCAATGGACAGGTGATGCACGTTGCACGTTGCACATCAATATCGTTGCACATCAATATCGTCGTGCTGTCTGTTGACAAAACCATTCTAACTTAAGGTTAGAACAGCACAACACCGTAGAGAAACATTTTCCGCCCATGGACAGCTAAATATTGAATTGAAATGACCAGGAAACATAGGCCGAAAAGAGGTGCGGAAAACCGTCATAACCACTTGTACCCAGATTACGATTCCTGAAGGATTTATGACGGGGTGGACTTTCAGGAAGCGCGTGTTCGGCGTGCTTGCAGTCGCGGCGGAATTCAGAACCTCGTGATTCTGAAAACACCCAACATGCCAAAACCTTCCCTGCACCCATTTCAGCGGCTGGCGATTTGGCGGCCATTTGCACCAAATTAGGGGGCCCTGCACCAGCCCCTTGGAACACACAGGGTAATTAAAGCATGGGAAATCGACTGTTACGTTCGGCGGTCAATGGGCAGCCATTTTTGCTCAGGGTTGTCCCTGAGAGCGCCCGCCACTTCCAGTCCGTTGCAGCCATTTCCGTTACAGCCTCTTTCGCTTCATTCGGTCTTCCTCTACGCTCCCGCGGCGCCACCTTTGCGCTTGCCATTGATGTCGCTGTCGCCCACTCCGCTTCTCTACAGATGTTTCCATAGCCAGTACTCTGCTGCGTCAACAACATCCACAGCCACTCCACGAGTTTTCATTGTAATATTGTACTCTTTGTCGCCTTATTGATCGTGGAGCATTGAGTAGGAGACTAGCAGTATGCAGCTGCGTGACTTCTTTTTACCTGTGATTATGTCGCCAGCGGTACGGTATGCGCGTCGATGTGGACGATCATGGAGACTTTGATTTTCAAAATGCTGCTGCTAATCCTGGAATGTCGGGCTACGTTCAAATTCAGATCAGCGCCAACAGAAGTCCTCACATTCCTCACCGTATGCTTCGTTCAGTTCGTTTTGTTTCTTTGAAAATCAGGTCGCTATGAGCGATCTGAGATTTGTGGTTTGGGATCGGGGAAGTTCGTTGCATTTCTTTGGAAATGCAGTTGCTTTGATCGATCGGGGATTTGGGGTTTGGGTCGGGAAGTTGGATGCCAAGTCGCCTGGCATCAGCAGCCACCAAGCTCATCGGATTGGAAGGTACACCCGTTTCTTCCTTAAATCCATTTCCATTCTGCATACTTTAGACTACATACATTCAGTAAGTTAGTTTGCAAAGCAGTTGAGCTTGTGAAAGTGTTGGAACGTCAAGGCTTCAATTCCTGAACATTGCTATCTCCTTGGAAGTTGGAAGAGTAATTGCAAAGCTGCAAATTTAAGGTTGCAGATGCAAGCTGTTTTTATTAAATAAATCCTCCCCTGTTTGAAAATACAAAGTTCATCATGAAAACACAGCAACTGAGGCTCGATTTTTTCTGTATCTCGATCCAATACGCCTGTGCAAGGTAACAAATTCGAATAACACAACAGGAATGCTTGCAGTCGACCTCAGTAGTATGCATGGAAGCTGTGCTTATTGCTAACGTTCCTAACACTGTCGACCTTAGCAACACCAGCACATCTCAAAGGTCTTCATAGATTGCAGCGTGATGTCTTAAGACTCAAGAAGCCATGATGAGAAACGCTAATGAAGTAAAGCACAGTTCATTCATGAACCTAAATTAGGGTTTAGTATGTCTGCAGGAACTGAAGTCTCCAGTAAAACAGGCACTCACGAGCATTGAGCCTTTACTTCATTGATTCATTTGTATGCACACATCTTTGAAGCAATTTTATGAAGGATTCTGCACATCGTATAAAATTTGCACAATTCCCGTCTTCAAAAAAAATACAACTAAAAGTTTAAAACCTCTGGTTCAAGCAAGTGACATCTAGGACAAGTATACATTTCAGATTGTGCAGTCTAAACCATAAAAGTGCCATCTAGGAAAGGTATACATTTCAGACCATGGGTTCTAATCTGTAAAAGTACCAAAGTTGCAAAATGACGCAATTTTAATGAAAGTCCCCATACTCGTTTTATTCACCACAACATTATAGTACAACTAGTGGGGGGTAGCGATGTTTGCTATAGGGTCTATTTGCCTCACTGGTCAAGTTTAATTAGCTCATAATTTGTGCATCATGGTATCTAGAATAGTCTTGTGATAGGTAGAAATGTTGTGGTCTTAGAGAATACAAGTAATTGCAATTAAACTATGGGCTTCCGCAATTCTTTACTACAAAAGTCACATCAAAGGTTTGTATAAAATAACCACATCCAAAAGCTTGTGAAGAGGCATAGCTTTATTTGGCTTCTAAAATTATTGGTATATATATGTGTATAGTTGATTTTAGGATGCAATTGGAAAAGTACTTTGTACTCTCTTTGAATAATTTTGGACATTGTATAAATTGAATATGATTACTTAAAGTTTGGATTGTAAATGTACCAAAAATTGATTTGTGACCTTTGTATCCTAGAGGGGTTCATTAATTTAGGTATTTTAAGCAAATAATTTAAAGAATAATTTAGCACAAAGGTTGCAATTCAATGTGGTTACCTTAGTCGGTCTATACCATCTCTATTTTAATTTTATCTTGGGCCTTTAATTTTTCTCCATACAATGTCATTTTCTTCACATGTTCAACCTTGTACCAATGCGAAAATCATTTTGTAGTCTAACATTGGCCTAAACCTTAGTTCACGTACATTTCTTAATGACCTTGAATTATAGGTCCCATGATCATTAACTTAATAGTTATGTTTTGATATAATGAATTGTTGCATTTCTTGGTTCTACAAGAACTTTAAGAACTATCCATAACTATGACATATCCTTGCCGTCATTTGGTGTTGGCAACGGTAATACTACTTTCTAAGTCATTGGACCTTCTTGCAAATCCCCATCCATGGGTGACCCGTAGAAACCTTTACATGTTGGATCTTTACTGCAATAAATCTCATAGTTTGAGACAAATTAACTTGGATAAAGAATCTACAAATTATTATAACTTTCAAGCCCCATTTGGGGGGCTTTTGCAACATGTGCTGTCTTGCTAGACAATAAGTGCATGTATAAGGGATCATCATCTCATCAATGGTTGCATATTTATCAACTTTCTATACTCTCTTGTAATTATCTCTAATAGCATTGATCAACCAATGAATTTTCATGTACACTCTATTTGTAAGTTTAGGACACAAAGACATGACCAAAGGGCTTGTGCAATGCTTGCAATGATTGTCTACAACTACCATAGTACCACATATATCTTCATTTCAAATTTCATATAAAATTAACTTACAACACAACGGTTATAAGCAAAAAGCCAAAAAAACACTTGTCCGAGGCTAAGGGGACCAAAAATGGATCAATGCTTGATTCTTGCAATCACCATAATGAAAAAGAGTTGAATCCACAAAAAACGGCCCCATGGTGGTGACCTTAGTCTTCTAGTACTTGCTTCTCTTAGTGGTGATTGAGGTGCCTAGCACAAACAATTATATAGAAATTGTCAATGATAGATGTACATGTACAACCTTTTCAAAAACATTTTGTACAACATATATGTCATGTTGCTAATCAAACTTCAAACAACATTAGTTGTGTCTCGAGTTGTGTTCAATGTCAATCAAGATGCTTACAATGGTGGAAGAATCGAGGGAAGAATGAAATACTACAATCAAGTGAATTTGGTTCATATCTTTATTCCACATACTCTTTATTCACCTTTACATATACTCTTTATTCACCTTGAAGGAGTATAGCTCATAAAGTCCAAAATGCTCGTCTTTGGATCCAAGCAATAAGAGTGGATGAAAAGGGAGGCGTCATGATCCTAAAGACAATTATTGACAAAATTAGGTGTGGTATGAAGTCATTTAACATCTAATTTGTTCCACATTCTGCAATGCTAGTAACAAAACTTTGTACATGAAAAGATTCTTTAGTTTAGGTCCTATTGTAAGATCCACTCTAAGCCAAATATTCTCAAAGCCTAGAATGAAAGCCAAATGCTCCACTTGTAACCCGAGGCCCTACTTGTATCACATACATGTGATGTGGAGCTAGCTTACCCATCGTGTGCTTGACACGGACAAGTTTTTTAAGTGAATAGACATATTTTGTGTGTTAGAGTTGGGACCAAATAGATCTTTGTTAGGTCCTACAAGCCATTTGGAGATTTTAGTCTAAACCCCCTAAATGAAAGCCTTTTGCCTCTAAATCCACTTTTGTAATATTTTGGAAGAATCCTTCAAGGTCAGAGGATCCAATTAAGGTCCCAAGGGTCCCGAACTTGTAAGAACCAAATGCAAATTACAAAAATGGCATAAAAAGAAAAAAAATCTAAATTTTTTGGTAAGAAAAAGAATTGCATATTGAAGCAAGGACCTTCATTGGAACCAAGGGACATGGAGGTAGTAGCTTCAATATACATGAAAAGATTAAAATTTCTTAAAAAAATTGAAAATTGTACGTATACTAACACAATAACCTACCAAATTCTAGTTAGACCCAACCAACCCTTTTTTTATTTTTTACTTTCTAACAAAGTGCTAGGATGACGATCAATCATTTAAAATTTGGTGAAGCATTGTATTTCTACATTCATTCATCTTTGGGACAAAAAAACACTTTTCAATCAAATTTATGCATTTAATCATCCAAATTTGACGATTTCATCCACATTTAAAATAGAAATGGTAAATTTTGGGCGAAAAAGTATAACTTTTGTCTAGTGACATTTATTTCGAAATCGTGCATTCTGGCCCCGGTGCCAAGAAAAAGGGATAGACCCAACTAGGAAATTTCAAGAGGAGGATGCAATTATTTAGTCAGCTTTTATAGCAAATTTATTGTACATCATCAGAAATCGTGTTTTTAGCTACCAATATTGTTTTGCAATATTCACCAGCAATGGTATCTTCAACTAACTGAATTTTGGGAGCCACCCAAGCAAAAAGGAAAAAGGAAAAAAGAAGGCTGGGCAGCTCAATCTGTGTCATGAAACCCTAATTGTGTCATGAAATCCTGTCTCTGTCTCTGGTGGGAAGACACATAATCTCTCCAACGGCTGTTTGATCCTACAATTCATGTCACATGAAAACGCCATTTGCAAACAAGGAGGATCAGATTATCAGAATTGAGCTTTGTGCAATGCATGCACTTTTTTCAGTTGCATTTGTCAACAGGATGAGAAACCTTGATGTTTGCATTATTGTGGTTGTAAGAGCGTGTGTAAGCCATGGAAGTTGATGTTGATGCATCAGGTTTTAGAGGTTCCCGAACATGTCCTTCTGCGCGCGGCGAGCCCATCTGCCAGCTCGCGACCTCCGCCTGCTGGACCCGGTGCTTTCATACCCTTCCTCAATTCTTGGTCGTGAGCATGCCACCGTTGAGAACCTTCAGCACATTAAGACAATCATCACTGCGCAAGAAGTGTTCCTCCTGGATGCCAAGAGTTGCAGCATTCGTGAAAGAGCTTCGGTTGCGCCTCCCTTCCAACCACAGCAATCAGGTTGGCCCTGAATCTAGCTCTGCTTCTTTGCTTTTGATTGCAATGAATGCGTGGGAGAATGATTAGGGTTTGGCAGAGGATCAAGCCTGAAATGTCTGCCTGTTCTTGTAATTTCAGAAAACCCTAATTCTTCCTGATGCAAGGCTTCTCCTGATAGATCTGGATGCGATCATGGCCCTGAATGTACTCATCATCCTGAAGACCGGGAAGGACGTGACACACCAACGATGCGTGGTTCGAGCCTGTTGCCATTTGAGCTTCAGGCATTAGAAGCCTGCTTGGCAATGCCTTGACTCTGAGGTTATTTCTTTTCTCCATTTTCCTTGTCATGTGCATGTTCTCATTATCTTGTGAAGGCAGGACCACAGAAGGCTGGAAAACTGACTGGTAGAAGGGCTCCTTTCCTAGTATTGTCTTCTCCGGTTTGATTATGGGGTTGAAAGTATAATAATCTTATTTGACTCAGAACTAATATGTAAGCACTTGAATTATTGGTGATGATTAGCCTTTGCAAAAGATGAGGAAGGAGAATTGAACTTCTGTTCTGCATTGGAATAGATAAATGTTGGACAAATATATATTGGTTTGTAGTGCTAGTTTGGCCCGGAATAAGGCTGAACCAAGCCAAATTAATAGTGTGGACTGTGAACCTATACTTGCCCCAACACTAGAACAAATGTTCGTAAGGGAAGTTTTTGAGGATAACACAGAAGCCAATTGGGTAATCGAGTTTATAGTATAATTGCATGTGGAGGTTTAATTTATCGTTTTAGATAACAACAAATAATATAGAAACCTGCATGACAAACACGGTTGCAGTAATATTAGGCTGTTTCAAACATCTGTTTAGGGCGATACTTCTCTACCACATCAGTAGTAGCGGTGCAACACATCAGCTGTTATTTTGCAAAATGGTTTTGCATCGGAACGTACCTTGTCCAAAACGCATTGTATGAAAATTCTAATGCAAAACCATTGCAATGTGCTGCCGACTTGTTGCGAAGTCTTGAGAACACACCAAATGCATATTTATGCCTTAACTGTTGCAAAATCACTGTAAATCAAACTGAAATACTAACTTGCAATTCATTTGCACAATGTTATTATAAACCGTACTATTGCAAAATTCTTACAGAGTTCTGGCAATTGCAACAATCACTGCAGACCTGTTGCAATGTCCACCTTCTGTACGAGTGCTCGAACATGAGGAGGCAAGAACAATATACTTAATAAAAAGACCTTTCCATGATTCACCTTACTATCCAATACTTACAAGGAATTTTCAAAGATTCCTTTGAAGGACTCCTGTTTGGATATCTCCTGTCAGTGCATTAAATAGAGGCCATTCATGAAGGATTGAAGCAACATTATATGATGATCACCAGGAATAATACTGAACCTGAAAGCCTTGCACGACGTCAACATAGAGTCGGTGGAACTTGGACCTCGCCGTGGACCGAAGCTCATCGATGAGTCGATTCCAGTTGGACTCAATATCCCCCACGAAGCCGTCGCACTCCAGCGCCAACTGCAGACTGAGCAAGCTGTTGAGAAACTCCTCGTCCCAGCCGATCCTCTGTGCGAAATCCTCGGGGCCGACTGTGGGATCCTGCACACGGGAGACGTTCGTGTATTGCACCGTCCAGTTGCTCAATTGGGCGAAGAAGGTCACGGTGTCGGGATCCTCCGTGCTCAAGAAGATGCGGCGCCGGAGGACGTCCGGGTCGCGGGCTTGCAACGCCTCGGCGCTGCGCAAGAACGCGTCGTCGGGCTGAAGCTTCGCCTCCTTCCATTTGTCCCCGTGACGAACGTGCACCGAGATCGTGCCTGAACCGGGAGAGCTAGAACGTCAGTATCTGAACGTCAATTTCGTTGAAGTGGCGCGATTCCAACGCCAAAAACTGTGACATACGTGTACATAAAGGTCTAAAATCTAGGGCAGGTATGGACTTTTATTTCAGAAGAGGTGTTATGAATGGTGAAAAAGGAATGGAATACCGTCAATGTAAAGAAATTGACGCAATCTTTCCTTTGGGGAGTGATTTAGAGCGCTGACATGGTAACTCTCAAATGCACAAAGCACTATAAGCGAGGATGGCAAGACCGCAAGAGATTCAAGCCCGGATTTGGTCAAGGTGCCAATTAATGTCGCATTCACATCTCTGGAAATAGAACATAAGTCGAAATTGACGTTACGTTATAGCAGCTTATTGACTTATGTTGGTTATGACTTGTGAGGTATGAGAAGTATTGAAATATCTATAGGTACTGTATTCAAGGACATCATGCATAGTTGTCACATTGGGTGAATTGTTACTGTGATTTGCCCGTCTGACGGACATGTCTGGTGACCATGACCCGCTTATGTGACAACTTTGACATTAAGTAACTAGTCAATTAACCACGTAACCATACACACCATCAGTGAATTAGTGAGCTTCCAACCCTTTTGATCACACTTGATTCCTTTTGGGATTTTTGTTCATTTTTGTTTATATCGTTGTAACTAAAGAATTGTTTAGGGTTCATCATTCAAAAGTGCTTTGGGGCTACATATGTTTTTTAAGCATGAATCTTTTAGTAATTAAGGCATCATAACTTTTGTTAAGTCTTGTTGGCAATTGGAAGAGGGTTGATCCAAGTTCAAAGTCTTGCCATACCTTTTCGTTGCATAGAAATTAACATTCAAAGTCGACCCTGTTTTTTGCATAGACAATTTTGTAGGGCGGTAGGGCCAGTTTTGCAACCAGTAGGGTCGTAATTAGGTGTACGCTCGAGAGTGTACGTGGGTTCCTTCCGGATTCTGAAATTCAATTACAAAAGCGTTCACTATCTGTTTTTCCAAAAATGGAGCACTAGAATATTTCCTTCGATCATGACACATGGATCATAAGCTATCTGTTTCTACATGCTCATGCAAATTTTACCTGGTTCGATGGGTTGGCCCTGGAAAATCCCCGACGCCCTGCGCCTGTCGAGCTCCCTCAGCGTCCGGAGCGTCGGCCGCACAATATACGAGCTACCTTGCGCCCGCCACCAGTAATAGAATTCTGTGGAAAGACTCCCCCTTTTTAGCAGCTTATGAAACATGACTGGAGTCGAAAGGGTCGCGAACGGCAGCAGGCCGCTTCCCAAATTCCTCACATTGGTTCTCAACACTCTCTCGCTGTTGCTGGTGTACGACTCCATATTCAGCTCCGCGAATTTCAGAAAATTCTCATTCGTCACTTCCAAATCGCTTCCGAAGACGTCTTGGACCGTGCACGACGAGAGCGGCTCGAAGTAACACTCGTCCATGGTGTCCATGCCCTCGCAGAACTTCCCCTGGACCCATTCAAAGTTGGGTTGCGGAGCCAGAACCAGGATCCGGTTCAGGTTTAACGCTACTAGCAAGGCGATATCGGTGACGTGAATCACGGAGCCGATGCCGTGGTTGATACCTTGAGCCTCATAAAGGAGGAACTTCTTGTCATGGCAGCTACTGGGGTGCTGATGAGTCCAGATCGCCCTTTGCGCCGCGAGCGTTCCGTACATTTGTTGTTCGTAGTGGGATCTGGCGACAGGGGAATACTTCGAGGGCTGGGTCCACGCTCGAGGGGAAAACCACTCCGCCTCGCATTCCTCGGTGTGGCATCCGTCACCAGTGCTGAAAATGTCCGGGATGCCCTTGGGGACCTTATATAATTGTAACATGAAGAGGAGCAATGCAGCCGATAGGAGGAATAAGATTGCATAGCCTATTGACAGCTTCGGCATCTCGACTTTCTCGCTTCTGGAAGTTGAGCCAGGGGGTGACATTCTCGGGTCAAGCCGTGCAGATGAACGTTCTGATCGAAGGTAGCGAGCTTGCCATGCAGTTGCAGGGAGATCAGGATGTGCAGTATGTACTTATTAGCTAGTCTGCATTTCCATAGCCATGGCAGTGAACTTCAGGTCTGAATCTGATACGGTGTCCAGAAGTACGTAATGATTTTGTACCATGATTATATGGATTCCGGATATGGGTTGCACACTCGCTGTGGACCTTGGTTCACATGTTCACTGCCGAAGGCTGAATGTTGGATTGGAAACGTTACACCTTCAAAACCTGATCGAGAAAAAAACAGTGGAAAAAAAGGTTAGCTTTGTTACGACCTAGATCTGAGGTACTAGTCCGGTGACTAATCGATCAATTTCGACATTCTACGCTGAAATAATATTGCGTCAATTTTGAACACTGAAAATCCACCGTACTACCGGAAATGAGGCTGCAGTGCGAGATCGAAATACTTTCTTATTCTGTCTATTACATTCTGCAATACACGCTGCACCCCGAATCGAATTATCAAGCTATGAAATCAATATTTGCAAGTGTAGTCGCATGAACTTAGATATTACAACATTTGATGACATCGATCATGGTAACATGGTTGCATGCAGTGTTTGATGGATGACTTCACTTGCAATTGTAAGATGGAAAAAAACATTTTCTCATTGAATATATTTTTTTTAAAGTTGTTTGAGGACATTTTTAGTGAATAATAATTTTGCAAGTTCCCTCATTTTGAAATTAGTGACTTTTCTAAAGAAGAAGATGCTTAATTCATGAATCACCCTTCCGAAGTATTTTGGCCATTCCTTGCTATTTACTCTTGATGTGAATTTCATCTATAAAAATGACGTTTTTTGAATTTGACTTCGATTAATGAAATGAAGCTTATCAAGTTTTGTTTCTACTCCAATTGGAAATTTTGAAAAATTCATAAATTTCAATATTTTATAGAAATACGAAATTTGGGCCTATGATCATGGTTTGTTGATTTTCTAATTTTAGAATAACACAATAAATTTAGTTTGTACCATGATTTCATACACTAAAATATACATCTGCAAAAATTTCAGATTTTTTGAGTATATTTTATATTCAATATGAATTTTCTTCATTTTTTGTTCTTAAAAAATTCACAGTAATTTCAAATTTTCCCCAAAAGAATTTGAAAAAATTTATGACTTGTATTCAACATATGACTTCATCTCTGAAAAATAAATATAAATTTTTTCATCCATATCTAGCTCCAAAATGACAGCAAACAGAGTGATGGACGTACAGTGAGTCTTGGAATCAGTGGTCATGGGTCCGTCCTTCTAGGGTTAAGATGACAGACCTCTGCATAATTAGCACCTAGAAAAGTTTACCTTATGATTACGAGAAAAGCGAAGTTATGGATTCAGTTCTGCAACACGGTTCTACTCCACCGATTCAGAGACCGATTCAGACTAGCTCCATGATGCAGTACCATCGAGTAGCTAGAACCGTGACGAACACGACGTACGAAGCCTCGAGCATCGATCAAGTTCATCAAATTCCGGCTTCAGTACAACAGCTGCTGCGCGAGATCGATCAACCACTTCATTAATTAGACGGATAGACGGAGTTCGATCCGGCACGTACCACCGACTTTGAAGAGTGAGAAGAGATCGCTCTACTAGAACTCCCTGGACCCTACTGTCGAAATACCACGGTCTAGCTACAGAAGCTAGCTGCATCTCTTCACAGCTCCATGTATTGATCTGGCCAGCGCTACCACCAGGTGGGGTGCTGCTCGATGCAGAGAGTGTAAATTTCACGGGAGGTGCCATCGATCTGATCTGAACGTAACAGCTAGCTAGCACTGATCTGGATCCACAAATTTCTCGATCTAGCTTTCTTCAACCCACCCTTAGCCTGAGCGAGCTTCAGTACAGGCACTGACTCTGTAACAGCAACAACGACAACAACAGAAATTGATCGAACAGGGGATCGGAGCATGTATCTTAACTTACATTACAACATACAGTACGTCGTCGTCCTTGAACGCAAAGTTAGTCTTCAATGGACAGGTGATGCGCGCAAGTATCGATGTCGTTGCACTTACTTCGATTCGTCACTGAGACTGATTGCTTGGCTAGTAGGGTTTCAGGTAAAGCCTGGCACTCCCCGTACCATATGTGCTAGCTCTTAAATGGGTCGGTTTCAGGAAAAAGCCTAGCACTTCGTACCATATATGCTAGCTAGCTCTCTAATGGGCCGGCTTCAGGACAAAAATAAGGGGATCACCATGACGATGTTCATGGTCTTCTTGCTGTTGTCCGTTTACACAAAACAATTCTAATGTTAGGTGAGAACACCTTAAGAAACATTTTCCTTCCGACAGCTAAAAATAATATAGAATTGAAATGACCAGGAACGTGGGTCGAAAAGTCAATACCACCACTTGCACGATGCCAGTATGCCACCACTTTAGTACGAGGAGCAGAAAATTATTGTATGGACCCTAGAAAATGCAAACCCCCCCAAAATTCTCGAACTGCGTTAAGGTAGGAGGGGGCAGCAGAAACCGCCAATTCAATAGTCTATTGGCTGAGAATTTCTTCTATGCCGATCGAATCATTTTTTTAACAATTTTTTTTAGGGAAAGGAAAGAGGGAGACACTTCCATCACAATTCGATTTGTAAATTTTGAACCTAAATTGAATTAGATATGATTTTCTACAGCTCACAGCAATAGGGTGCTATTGAAGGTAATAGGTACTGAGGTCATATGCTCTAGAAACGACCAGGTAAGGGCTGGTCTGCCTTTTTCATAGGTTTTCGAGGACAGAAATATTTTTAGATCATTTTGCAGAGAAAAAAAAATGCATGTGGAACATAACACAAGTCGTTTTGTATTTTTCCAAACATTTTTGAATTACTTACAAATTTTCAAAGATTTGGAGTATATAGGCACCTATTTGTGACCATAGGTCTCCCCAAATCCTTCCACTTGCAACATATAAAGAGATGTGTAGAAGGGTGAATGCAAGAAACACCAGTACTATTTTGCGTCACAATTGGAATGACAGAGATGCCATTCGCCATATCTTTTGGGAAATGGAGTCCCTATACTTGAAATTTTTATTGGAGATGGCTAACTTGGAAGTCCTCAGATTCCTTATTTTTGAGAAATTTTGAAAAAAAATCCTTTAATTAAATTGTGATTTACCTAATTTATCACACTTTGTGTTTTAGGATTTTTTAGTACTGTGGAGTATCCAAAAATGATGATGTACGTTTAGGATTGTTGTGGGCTATTGCTTCAATAGAAGGGCATCTGCCCACCAAAGGGCATTCAAAAAAACAAAATTCTTTGTCCTCAACATGCATGCAAATAGGGGTCCCTTGCCAATAGCGCTCCAAACATTCATGATGGTTTCAACTTTTAGTTTTTGGTGAAATGTAATCACTATCAAGTCTTTACAAATGGTTCCAATTTTTAGAAATTTTTTATTCATGATTTTCTAATTATTATTAATTTATACTTAATTTTATCTACTTTCTATGACAAACTGTCATTTAATTTTTAAGTAGTACTGTTTCAATATTATAAAGTACTCAAAAAGAACTATTGGCCGTTGATTTTTTGGATCAACGACTGAGATTGCTCCGTTTTGGAGTACTAGGAGTACTGGGCAAAAAAAATACAGTTTTACTAGAACGCTCCCTAAATCGTTCGGTGTTTCTTGCATCTATCCAAAAATCAAGGACAACAATTGGCTCTTGCAATAGAAAAATATTTTTTCCTTGATTCATTCAATTGCTAAAGTGGTCCATTTAAGGATTACCTCATTTCTATTCTCTAGTTAAAAATAGGGGCAATTTGAAGGAGATTAAAAGAGGGGTATTTTTAGAGCATATTACCTTACCATTAAATGTCAAAAAGTTGTCCACTAATGGTGAAAATGCCGTCATGTACTCATGTATTGTACATTACATGTGTTTTGACCTGCCTAAAGGGCCATTTGAGGTTGGTTCCTGTTGTTGGGAACTAGTCTGTGTTGTGTGAAATAAAAAATCATTAAAAAATAAAAATAAAAAAATATATTAATTTTTTTCAAAAAATAATAATAATTTATAAATGATCTAATGTGGCAGTCACTATGCCATGTTAGTAGGTTGCTATGGTGGAGTTCCTAGAGTTCAGGAACTCAAGAGAATGCAAGAGAACTCGTAGTTATGTAGAACAACTAAAACTCATGTAATGCTTGCCTAAGATGGCACAAAGTGTTTCGCTACTGATAACTAGCCACATTATTTACATTGAAATACTATCTACTTCCAAATTAAATCAAACTTATTCCCCAACCACTTATAAAATTGTACAACAATAATCTCAAATTGGTACCGAATTCATTCTTATAATAATACTTCATGGTTTAATTATAGGGACAATTTTTGGAACATGTACAAAATTAGCACCTCCTACCTTACTATCACTTGCACAAATTTCATGAAGTACCTATAAACGTTTCAAAATAAAGAATCCATTCAATTATATTACCAAAGAATCAAATGACAAGAAGTACGTAATGTCCCATTGTCTAATAAAAATATTTCATTGAACAAACACTATGACTGAGCCATTAATACCTAGTTGCACCAAATTTATCCTTTTTCATATAAAGTATTTGTTTAATCAATGTACTAGTGTACTATAGACTTGAATGACAAGAAGTACCTAAAGTCCCATTGTTCAATAGAGAGCTAACAATTGTGTAAACATCATGATGTCAAAGATGGATGGAAATAGGAGAAAATATCATTCCTCCCTTTATAAGTCTAGAGAGCACTTTGAGGGACCAAATTCTATTCTAATATATGGACCTTATTCCAAGTGTGATCTCTCAAATTTGTTATGACCTAAATGGAAGTAAGAATTAGGGTTGCAATGATGTGGATTTGTTATAAGAACTAACCAAATTTTGTTGATTCGGACATGTTTTTGTTGCTTTGGACTACTTAATTCAAGCATTGTTTTTTAAAATTGTGCAATCTAATCCTAAAAGATATTTTCAAGGTGAGAAAAAATTTGGATTTTGGGTTTTGTTTAATTGCAAACCCCATTGTTTTTCATTCCAAAAATTTGGACCACTACCACTTCTCACTCATTGGATCTTAGTATGTTAGTTGGGTTGCACGTCTTGTCATTTGTGTAATATGTGTAAGGTAGATACTACCTCTTTTGAGCACATTGTGACAAACTGTATCCAAATTGAAAAAAAACAAAATCAAATACGAACAAGTACATGTGTCATTTTTTCATTGGATGTTAAACTTTAAACACAATTTCCAAAGGAATACACTTGGTGGGGGTTTTCAAAAAGAACTTCAAAATTTTCATTCAAGCAAAGTACGTGCAAAGCCCACCACCAACATGATGCAAATGACACTAGTATTGATTGCAACAAATCGGTGCTCAAATTTGAGGTAATATTACATACTTCTATACATCATAATTGAGAGCCTCATAAACAATGTACATATTCTATAGGCATGCTTCAAACCATTTTGCTGCACTAAAGAAGAAGTTGATCTAAGTTGCTCAAACTAAATGTTATAGAATTGACTCTGATAAGATTCATGTGTGGCTCAATTTGCACGCAACACCAATTTCAATCAGAGTCTACTACTTCAATAAGTGCATCCAAACCTCATTCAACCTCAAAATTCTTATTATGCCCCCTAATGATGAAATTTGTACATCAAGATCAATGTAGTTTGATCCTAACATAAGATCATATTGGCTTGTAACAATTTACGTAATTGTTGTTCTTACCCAAGACCAAATTATGCTATCGCATGCTTCTTTACTACTATGACCCCTTTCTTCCTTGTGAAAACCCCCACAATGAATCAGAAAGACCATTATCAATGATTATGCTTATCTAATGACCATTTTGCTCCAACTCTTTCCTATAGCAAGCTAGCACTAGAAGAAAACTACATTGGTCTCAACAAAACCAAGATGATGTATTTTTGCGATTTTCTGTTTCTAGCGCAAAATTCTGCATTAAAAACATTGAATTTTGTGTTAAAAACTTGATATTGCAAAAAAACATCATCTTGGTTTTGTTGAAACCAATGCAATTCTCTTATAGTGTATTGAAAGATGAAGCTATTTTGTTGACCTCCAACAAGCTATTGAAAGAGGAAGGAGATGGTTGTCTAACCCCTCCATCTTGCTCTGTTAGAATCTAGTTTTCAAATGAATTAGGTATTCAAAATTGATAATTCAAAATTAGACACATTGAATTCACCAAATAATCCAAGATTTTTCCAAAAGCCTACAAAATTCCATGCCAACTTCCTAATTCAAGTGAAATTGGTACTTGGAACTCGAAGACTGGCCCTCCAATTCCTCACCCTCGAAAAAACTCTAGCATGTCGGCGATAGCTTTTGTCATTGTTGTTGCTCTTCTCCAATTCTTGCAATCCCTTCATTGCACATCTATAGCCACTTCCAAGTTGCATCTATTCACTTAAATTTTTGGTTCCTACACCCCTAATTAAACAAAAGATCCATTAGCATCAGGATGAGTGAATAAATCAATCAATGATTTGAACAAAACAAAATCAATTAGGCATTACAAACTGGTGAATCTTACTTGCAAGACACTCTAGAATTGCACACAAAATCACCCAATAAACCATGTGCAAACACAAGGAAACACGAAATCCATGGAGACAGATGAAGACGCTCAAGTGCCAAATCCTATCCGTGGAAACTCACATTAGAAGGAAGGTGTGTTTTTTGTGACGAGTATAGAAAAGTAGGCAATTGTTTAGTTGGATGTCATGCATGTCTACTGTGAATGTCTAGAAAAATCCATCAAACTTGACGAGGCAAAAATACAAGGAAATCAATAGTAAAGTCCCTTGTTTAGACTATAATGTTACATAAAACATGGTGAATTTTTTGGAAAAATTGAAGACAAGTGGTAGCCATGTCAGCGCAACATAGATGTAGACTACTACGTGGATTTTTTCAAACTCAGCCTGCTAATGACTTAAATGTTGATGTGACATAAATTAAAAAATAACATGACAATTTTTATTTTCCAACATGGCATGTCCAATCAGCGAGTTGTGACGGGGGTTTGCAAATTACACAATGTTCAACAAGATGTTTTATCTAATAGATACATGTTTTCAAAAACATTAGTGCAACATTGAAATGATTTATAGTCATGTTCATTTATCATTAGCCATGTTGTATTTTATGTCAAACGAATCATTTACAACATCTGAAAAAACATTGTTGACACCATAGTGGATGTCTACTTTAGAATGACCATACAAAATATATCATACATAATGCACAATACATTGTACATCATACACAATATGTTGTATTTTATATTTAATATGTTGCATAGCTTGAAAAAACATTTATTGTAAATATATTGATAAGAAAAGACAAACTATCTATACATGTGGGATGGTAGGAGGAAAGACAAATCATATGGGATATGTAAATTTTCTGAATTGTACAAAGTTGTCGAAGTTGGTTTCTCTATTATAAAAAGATTGTTTTACCTTACTGTATATGCATTGTTAGTTTGATGTTTGAGTTTCTTATTGTTGCCCTAGTGGGCAACTAAGGATAAGTAGGTGACTATCATTTCCTTGTTTTAAACCATAATTTCCATGAGCACCAGTTTTGTGAACTATATATAGTCAATGGAATCATGAAGCCTCAATTCACTACATACTAAGTCAATAAATGGTGGTTGAATGTTACTTTAACTGACTTTTATAAACTTGTTTCCAAACATTTGATATTTATTCACAAAGCACATATTACCATGTTATTATCTTAAAAAACCATTAAAAAGTGGATCCAACAACCACCCAAATAATTGTATCATATAAATTGCTTGTGACAATCAACGAGGTCCTATACTCCCTATCCTTGGTTCCATTAGAAAGCTTCAAATACTTATGAAGTCACTATTTTCTTATTGTTTTGTTTTACTCTATTTACCTTATAATTTGGGTGTTTCTTAAACTTAAGTTCTTTTCATTACAAGTTTGGTGAAGATGAGTTTTGAATAGTGTGCATCAAAATAATGAATTTAGCAAAACACTCTAATGTGGAAGTAATGTGGATAGTGACTTGATGAAACATGCATTAAGATTTCTTTGAGCATTGTCTGAGTGGATGGAAAATATGGAACGTCAACACGTATACAATATTGAGAAGAATAGAGATTGTGTGAGTAAAAAAAGACATATTTAAATTTGAAAATTTGACATTTAATAAAAAAATGTATTCCTATATATGCCTAACTAACAGTTCCATAATTAACAAGAAGAACAAGCCATACATCCTCTTGACTACTACTAAACTAATTTTCATGCCAAATAGTTTGGTCTTGCAAAATATACATTGAGCATTCAAATCTCATGATCTCTTTCTATAATGATTTAGTTTGAATTGTGAATTTGAAGACAATGTAGACATTTGAAATGTTGGTGCACTCGAAACAAAAGCAATACTACGCTTTTCACCACGGTTGCTTTGTTTTCATAACCTCTTGTTCTATTTGAAGGTTGGATCCCTTGAATCTTGTTTTCGTTTCTTATTGCTAATAAAATTTGTCATTCCTTCTCTCGGGTCACCTAAAGTTGGCTTTACATTCTGTACAAGTGGATCCATCTGTGCATTGTTTATTGTATCATTAAATTTCTTTATCAAATCCAAATTTGTGGCCATCAATTTTCTTAGCTCATCCTTTGCAACTCTCATTTCATGCCTTGTATGCTTTAGTTTGCGCCTAGCATCCTGAAGTTGACTACCTACACCCATTCCGAGTTTGTCGGTGACTTCTACACAAATGTCTCGGAGGTCTTGCTTTACACATGATACTTCGTCCGTCACTTTTCGCAGATCAAACAATATAAAATCTTGGACACCCACTATTTCATTTTGTTGAGCGTCTGCAGCTCTCATTTTCTCCTTGACAACTCTTAATTCCTCTTTAACATTATTCAATTCACACCTCACATCCTTTCCGAGATTTGTCATGACATCCTTGACACTCTTGAATTCATTTGTTACATTCTTTAGATCATCCTTTAGACTCTTCAGTGCAATCTTCACGTCCACCAGTTCATCACCTTGTTTATCTAGATCCTTCACTAAATCCCTTACTTCATTTAATTCGTGTTGTACTTCAAATATATTATCATTCTCCAATATTTTGTCACCTCTTCTCTCCAAATCCTTTAGTTTATCTATTACAACACTTATTTCCTCTCTTACTTCAGTCATTTGGTTCCTTACTTCAGTCACTTCGTCCGTTACTTCCAATATATCATACTCCAATGACTCATCCTCCAAATCCTCTTTTACTTGGAAATCCTTAAAGTTTTTGCTTACATTCTTCAAGTCGTCTTTTACAACCCACAACTGGTACGCGAGAGCAGATGTATAGTCCTT
The DNA here is from genome assembly GCA_947034895.1 of Rhytidiadelphus loreus. Taxonomy (NCBI): domain Eukaryota; kingdom Viridiplantae; phylum Streptophyta; class Bryopsida; order Hypnales; family Hylocomiaceae; genus Rhytidiadelphus; species Rhytidiadelphus loreus. The sequence goes on from OX344763.1 coordinate 19,391,837, forward strand.
ATCCATCCGTAGATTGATAGTTAGGTCACCGACATTATTCTGCAATTCACCGATGACATCCCTCATGTCGTCTATCACATCAATCTGTAGCATCTCCATAGTCAAATTGTCACTTTTGGCTGCCGCTAGCTCCTTGTCTACACTCTCTAGTTTCTTCAAAATGTGGGACACCTTGGTTGATATTTCCTTTGAATTTTGGTCCATTTTTTTTTGCATAGAGCGCAGAGCCATTGATAAAGCTTGTTCTTGTGCATTACTGGCTTTTGACTTTTCTTGTTTTGGCACACGCAAAGACTGTCCTTCAAATTGTCTTACATTTGTATGCACAGATACTTGTTTCTTGTTGTCTTCTCCCATTTGTGTCATTTTGGGTAAGAAATTTTCCATTTGTGGATGAACAGATGATATGATTATCAAGAATATAATGCACTCTTTACAAAACAAAAATGGAATGAGAATTATGTTTGTATATAAATGTAACTATACTTAACTAACTATTTGAGATATCTTCTTGAACAACACACAACAAAAGAAATGTTTAAGTAGTCTTATATATAGTTACATGTGTGAAAAAATAAAACAAAATGTCAAAGTAAAAGAAAGATTTTATTTTAAAGTAATGCCTTTTACTTTTCATGTACAAGACTTCAATCTTTAATACTTACAATGACTTTTTGTTTAAGAACTAAAGTAAAAGAATACTAGTGTTATCCAAGCATGACCACATCGTCTTTGGATAATCACTAGTATGTAGTAAACCTTGTTCCTAAACTCTACGACACCTCGTCAGATTGCAAATGATGAAATGGCATTTGAATAACTCATAATCGCCAAATCACAAATTATTGAATAATCCTTCTATGGCCAAAAATCAAAAGCCAGATTGTTCCTTGAGAACACATCGTCAGATTGCAAATGATAAAAATTCTAAGTAAGAACTAAGTAAACTGCAAAGTATGTGTTCGAATTTATTAGGACAAAACATACTACAACAACGCTACCATGTGAGCGGTGAGCATTGAGCAATGAGCAATTAGATTTGAGCGCTCATAACAAGAATATATACTAAAAATAGACATGTCAGAATAATAAATAGTTTTGTTAGATCCCAAATAGTAATGTCAGAAATCTAAAAAAGAAAAAATTTAGTAAAAACTTTGTAAATTTTATATTATAAATACACATTGAATTTTTTTCAACAAAGATTATTACATCCATAGACATGCTATATGAATGAACCTTACATATGTCATCCATTTATTATCCATCATCCATCATCCATCATCCATCATCCATTTATCATCCATCCATCATCCATCATCCATCATCCATCATCCATTTATCATCCATCCATCATCCATCCATCCATCTATCATCCATCCATCTATCATCCATCCATCCATCATCCATCATCCATCCATCATCCATCATTCATTTATCATCCATCCATCATCCATACAAATAAGTCTTTATTTTAATTTTGCTATATATCCCTCAAAATTTAATTTTTTGGTTTAGGTTTATAGTTTATGAATGACATTAATTTATTAAGATTGTTAGGGTTTGTATTGTTCATTTGGAAGTTTTTTTTTATCTAATTTTGCACTACTTCAATGCTCCTCGGAATCCAATAGCCATCTTAGAGGTCATTTGTAGAAATGTAATAATTTATGCAACAACAAAATTTTCCATCATTTAGAGCTATTCAGAATCCTAAAGGCCATTATTATTCACTACAAAACTATAGAACAATCACTTCAACAATGTTTTTTGGTTACAATAATGTGTCCCTTGGAACCAAAGAGCATCTTCCCAAATCATTTGTAGAACTGTAATACTTCACCCAAATTACAACACACTATAGTCTTACTGAGTTCATCTTTTTTTATGTTTACAGTTTTACAAATGATTAAAATAAGTCCTTAGTAGGAGTCCTTGAACAAACTATTCTTCCTTTCAAGTGATTAGCCTTTGAAGCACGTTAGAGCTAGGACAATGAATCATTACTTATCCACCTCTAAACAAAATTGGTGGTAATTTCACTATCTACTATTAGATGTCTACACAACATCTATAGATTGCTATTTTGAAGAAGTAACTTCACTTCATTGAAGCTCAGACTTGGAGCATGGATATACTTGTCATCTTCAAAATTGGCTTTTCATACAAATCTAAAGAGATAATACAGATGCTTGCAATTCACCCATGATTTCCTGCTACCAAGTGCAGTTGAACTCATAGTAACAAAGTCTTCGCAAGTACAAGTAGAGAAGTCTGAAATTGTGACCCGATATACCTTTTGGTGGGGAAAGATACCTGACATTAAAGTTATGACTTGCCCATATCCAGGGTATGGAATGACAACTACAGATTGAATGACAACTTTCAAATTTCATGCTGTCTCCCACTTGTTACGGTGGTCAACTGTAGGTGTATTAGGGTTACGCCTAATGGTCCTCCCCAGTCGCTTCGTGGGATGCACATTAGAGTCAGATGGTTGCATATCTATATCCAGTTGCGGTGGACAAAGAGAAGACACACCTTTCTCTACGTTGTCTTCATTAAAAAGGTGGAATGCTACATTGCCTACCTCTTCAATTTGTAGTTGGAACCCTGCTTCCTCTAAGGAAAGAATCTCTGATTTGGTAAGATGTGTTTCCTTTGCTACGGGCCATACAATTGGAAGAGCGGGCCAGTTGTGAACCCATTTCACCTTAGATCCTCCTACACAACGGTGAAGGTCATTTGCACAGAATCAAAAATCAAAGTTGATGATGGCCTTTGTTCCGTATTTAGTCATGCGGCCATTGTAGGTAGGTGTTGCCGTTCCACTCTTCTTTGATATATTTATCTTGGCACCGCATTTCTTCTTCATCCCAACTTGAACAGCATGACAAGTCTTTCCTTCTTTCTTATACCTCGCAATGTACTACAGAGAAGGATTACAATCGGTTTCAAAAACCTTGGTAGCATGTGGACATGCCAAGCTTGGTTCAACTTCATCTCTCACAGTTGGCGTTGATGCGCTTGCTTCTTTCCTTGCTCTAATTGAACGAGTTTGAACCATTAGTGCAGAGAAGTTAACTATATCGTGGCGGTGAGAATCGCTGTCCACCCCTGGTGGGAGATCTAATTTGCGCTTCGTGGATCCAAAAAGTTCTTCACCTTCCAAATGTAGGACCCGCGTAGCGAATAATTGGGCACTAGGAAGTTTGGCAACAATCTCAGCAAACTTAGCTCGATTCTTGCTTCGTCTTGCAGCTCGAAGGCGAAGTTTGTCCAAGTTGGGGCCAGTGCCATATGCATATCCTTGAAGGTAAGCCCAATAGTTGGTAGATTGTTGAATAGCTCGCATCATGTCATCTGTAGTAGCAATGTACAAGCAAGTACCTCTCTTTCCGGACATTTGCAACCATTTATTGTGCATTGTTTCTGCTAGGTTGCAAGAAGGCATTTATGCTAGTTCCTCCAAGCTCAAGTTCTGTAGCACAACAAACATTTCACATTCATGCAGTAAGGCTTTCTAGGTTTTGAAATGCCTATTATTGAATTCAAAACTAAATGACAACATGATGTCTAATTTGTGCATTGCTAGAGTTTTGTGAAAAAGTCATTAGATTTCAAAGACATGAATTTTTAGCTCTTAAGGCATTTGTTCTTGAATACAATTTAGGTTGTTAGTCTAAAATGTAGGAAAACCGAAGAAGCATATAACTTACCAACTCTAGAAATCCACCCCACTGTCGATAGCGAAAGTGCCAAAAACCAAGCCAATCATCAAGAGCTCAGAGAGAATCTTTGGATGCAGCCCTTGAAGAGTGCCACCATCCGTTAATTGCAAGGTATTTTTCTTCAGCTTCGGCCATTGTTTTAGCATCTTTGTATTGTTTACAAAGCCTTTTGTGAGTTTCCTGGAACTCAGGTTGAATGTGCTTTTCAGTGTGTCTATTTAGTGATGTTGTCCAATGAAGTAAACACGAGCGTTCCCGATCTTGCATAGGCTCTTGTTTGTTGCCACTCCCATACACAACACAAACAGCATGCCAATTGGCCATTGCGTTGTCAGCCATGAAGCCCTTAAAATTTGGAGATGGAATACCGTGGCGTGCCATGACAGAATTGAGAGATCTCCACATCTGCTCTTGTGACAATGCATCTTCACTCATCATGTCACAAACACAAATGGTGAGAATTCGACAGAACTCAGCATCATAGACATGTGCAGCCATTGTTATCCATCCCTTCATCCTTTTTACATGGTCAAATATACACCAAGATGATTGTAAATCTCCACTTGGCTGCATTCTCTTCACAAGATCCACTCCACTTGTTGGACCTTCTTCAGACATCTTGAAAAGGTAAACCTTTTCTTTACCTTGGCCTGGAAACACACTATCTTGGATGTAGGAATATGCACTTCTCTTCTTCAATGATATGATGTTGTCAATAGGTCCTCCACTTGCAATGTGACGGAAATTGGAGATTGTATTTCGGATACTTGGTGAACTGAGTATTCGAAACTTTTCCATCACTGCTTCTAGTGCCTGACCTTTGAGAGGCTTTGGCTCGCCTTCTAGTTCTTCATTCTGAAACAACTCAGATGCAAGGAACTCTTTACTAGCAGCAAGACTTATGGCTGAATTAGTGGCAGAAGGTGTTTTATAAACTTCCTGACTTATCAAAGATGTTGTCCGCTCAACAGATGCACAACAAACACTCCTTCCAACAGGATGTTTGTGATAGCTAACATGGATACAAGCTCTTCCAGAACCATTAGAATTGAAGACCCTATACATGCAACAAGGGCATAATGACTTGCAAGAAGGGGACACCTCGGGTACGCAACTCCCATATTATATGCAAGGGTCATCGGCATTAAAATAGCTTAAAGGATGGCTTTTGTAAAAATAAAATGGAATTAAAATGACCAAAATGTTGGGTGAAGACAAAATTAAATAAAATAGCTACAAAAAATTCTGGGTTGCATATTTATTATAAAAAAATCTTCTTAGTGTATATGAAGAAAATTTGAAAGAGCTATTTTGTTAATCTTGTAGAGCGCCTAATGGGAGTATTAGAAGTAGATGTCACAGTAGTATTTGCTAATACTACAAGGTCCTTTCGAGGTCTCCCTCTGTTGGGCTAATGTAGTGACCTGTGGCATCCACATGCACCACATTTCCGAACATTGGCCACATCAGGATAAAACAATTGACAGCCATCAACCTCACTATTGTGATTCTTTACACAAGCACCACTACTTGGAGGTTTATCAAAAATGGCATGGTGAAAGCTTCTATGACGAGAGCAACAATCACAAAGGATGGGGTCTTCATTTGAAGGATCAAATAGCAAACATCCATCTCCATTGCAGCCTGTGCGACACTTGCATTCTAGGAATTTAATACCATCCATCCTCAATTCTTGGAAACTCAATTCCAAATATGAATGAAATTTGGTATGTTCCAAAATAATCCAATTTGAAGATGGTCACCAAAAAACATCACACCAATAATACCACCACATTTGCATCATCAAAACAAATACATATGAAATTAATAAAACTTCTTTCAAAACCTCTTGATAATAAAATATTACTTTTTGGATTCCAAACCATATCAATCTCTACAGCTATAGGCTGAACTTCATTTCCTTTAGGACCAAGGATCAATGATTTGAAAATGACACATTAAATGAATCATATTGCCAAAAAATAATTCAATTAGGATCTAATTCTACATTACCAACATTAGTAAAGAATTTTACATGATTTGGATCTAAAACAAATAAACTTTAAGAAAAAGGCTATATATGACATACTCAAAATTGCCAAAAAACATAAGGCTTACAATAGAATTTTTCATACAATTAAGAAGCTCTTAATATAAAGAAGAAAACAACCACTTCAAAAAAATTCTTAAAAAGGAATAAGATTGAAGTGAGCTTAAACACCTGAATGTAACAATTTCTTGAAACTTAATGATGATGTGGTAACTCCAAAACCAATGTCTTTTGTAGATCAAATAATGTAGTAAACCAATAATAAAATATATAGGATGTTCTGAAAAATCAACAAAGAAATGCCAACAATGAGTTACCAAATCAACAAATCTATCAAAACATCCATCAATAAAAAACTAAATAAAAAATTAAATCAATTGGTCATCCTTTTCCAACACTTGGTTATATTTAGTCAACTCTTCAATAAGAATTCAAGCTCAATTTCTTAGCTAATTTAAGTTTCTATTTTATTTAAATTCCTTCACTATCAACTTCTATTTATTAAGTGACAAACACTTATATTTTCAAAGGTCCTAACTTATTAATTCAATCTAAAAGCTCAATTGTACTTAAATGATTCTTAAAATTTGAGATGTGCATAACTTGATCATTAATTTGAGTGTTCAATGCTCAACTATTCAATAGATGTAAACAATAATTATGATTCAAGTAGCATTCAAGTACTAAAATTTCAATTGAGATTGCATACCATTCAAAATTCTTGTCTTATAAACTGTTGAAAGTGCAAGTAGCTCCATGCAAAATTACAGATTCCATGACAAGTAGAGTTAAAATTCTCCAATCAAGCAAAGTTTTTTAACTGCCAAGAATCCCTGCAAGAATGAAGCAACAAAACAAGACCAAATTAGCTTCAGTTGAAACTAAATAACATCAACAGAAGGTAATCATGTCAATAGGTTTATAGATTAACAAAAAAATAAGTGATTCACATTAGTGATGACAATGAAGTTTCCACACATCCTTCAACATGTATAATAATCCAATGAAATCTCAAAAGGTCATCAAGTTGTGAAGCAAATATTTTACCTTCAAGAAAAGCAACAAAGGAGTTGAAAATTGTTACCTGATGAGTTCTTGGGCAAAAGTGCAACCAGCTACTTGTGCTTCTGCATTTTTAGCTTCATCTGCCACAACTTTCAAACCTGCATGTATAGATCAAATACAAAAATTATACAACGCAACTTTTCCAACAAAAATGATTGAAAACAAACCCTGTCTGAAGAAGTTATAAACTGCCGAAGTTCAAAGGTAATGCAAAAATGTCTGGATTTTGAACTTTGAATTGCTCCCAAGCATTCAAAACAACTTGGATTGACCTAAAATTTTTACCACAATAACTAGACTTCAAGAAGAACATAATCCAACAAGTTTTATTGAAAACAAACATTGGATGAAGGAGATACAAGCCCCCGAAGTTTCAGCCTTCAAATGTAATTTGGTGAATTCAAATTAAACCTGTGAACTTCGATTGACTTCCAAGAAATCAATACATCTTAGATTGATCTGAAAATTTTACCACATAAACTAGAAGAGAGAGCGCAACTTTACCAACAAGTTTTATTGAATTTGGACATTAGATGCAAAAGTTAAAGCACTTTGAATTTTCTGTGAGGACACTTTTGTCCCCTCCGGCGATGAGGGGTTAACAGCAAAGCTCAAAAACAAAGCCAAGTATGATTACTCTCAAAACAATGATCCAAAGAGCAAACACAAAAGCAACACGAAAGGTGAACAAACTGGCTCAAAAGTTCAAACCCTAATCCAAGTAGGAAGATAAAAACATAGAAACAGTAACTTACCTTAATGTAAAATTTCAAACTTAATCAAAAGCATGAACAAATCATCACCTTCTTACACCCCTCCAAATCGAAGACAATAGTACACAAAAACATGAGAGAGAATGATTGAGGCGAAATGAAGGAAGAAACAATGGAAGAAAGCGACAGAAGCTTGGGCAGAAGAAAGCGAGGCGGGAAACAGAGTGAACTGAAAACGAAGATACTAACGGCACTAGGGTTTAGAATACACTTGTTGCCCTATACCCTTGGAATACCCTTAAGATAACCGGTTTTGATTGTCATATCCTCAAGGTGCATTGGATACAATGAAACATATTTGGTCATTAATAACACATATCTTAGCCAAACAACCAATATCCTAATATAAATCATCAATCTTCTAGCTCAACTATCACACCCAAAGTTGCCTATGTATAATTTTAAGAAATTCATACAAAAACGTCCCTCCAATTAAAATTAAAATTCATTTGTCATATGTTATTTATATTAAAATTTTATTAAAAAGACCCAAAAGTTGGGTAGCTTGTCCCATGATATATGTATTAAAAAAACTCATATAATTAGATTTATAATGCTATTATTATCCTCAAAAATACTCATTTAATGTATATATTTACATTTTTGGATTCCTTGTTGAAAGGGCTACAAGACTTTTCTAAATTAAAACAAATAACATCCCTTGAAATTAGACTAAAATGCATTATAAGTAATTAAAATCAAGGCCTTATAATATGGGAGTTGCGTACCCGGGGAGGACACTTTGCAGATTCGACATAGAATAGTGGATTTTGTAGGCGATTCATTCCCTACAACAAAGATAACAAGTGATGACCCTTCCCACTCACTCTCATTTTTGTCTCCACCACGTCGCACTCTAGGGCAATTTGGATTCTCGCATATTAGATGTCCAATACAAAAAGAATAGTGAAACTTCAGACCAAAGTCATTAGCAATATTTATAGTATGTGTGTCCACATGTGTCCATCAAACCTACGATCCATGCCTTCTAATAAACGACCTACGGTCGAGGAGGATTGCAATCTGGACAAACCAGCAGAGGAAGATGACGGAGACAAAAGAAGAGGCAATTCAAAAAGTACATCTCCATTGAATGATTGTGGAAGATGAGGGACAGACTCAACTCGAAGTTCATCTAGGTTCAAGAACTTCAACTCATTCCGGGCGCGTGGACGACTTTGCATATCCTTGAGGCACTGAAAGACGCTATGAACTTGCGTTGAATTTTGTGTACCTAATGACGGCAAAGTGCTACCATGAACATCTTGATTCATCACCAAAATAGTATCTTCGTCGAACTCGGGTACAGGTGACAATAATCCAACTACTTCACTAACCAAAACAGCGTCGTCATCAGAAGACTCACTAAGATCGATATGGATAGGATCCAAAGGCTCTACTTTGACACAACTTCCCAAAGGCATCTGCGCTGTAGACGTTACAGATTCAAGTGTGACAACATTAGGTGACACTGACCTTGCAATACTTGGGGTCCTGAATGCATGGTACTTGCTAGAGGAGAGTCTCTATACATCTCCTTCTTCACTCTTAATCTTCAGTTGCATGATAGTTGACACAAGTCTTCCATTAGAATCAAATAGCTCCTCTTCCACCCACAAAGACGTCAAGTTGAGGTTGAACCTTATACTAAGAATCAATGCAGATACGCATGCTACACCATCATCATTGCAAGAAAATGATATTGGAATGCTAGACCCATCACCATGAACAAATGCCATGTCCATATTGGCATGTGCATACAGTCTACAAACTTTTACTCATGGTCTTTGCTTGCATGGTAACATTTAAAAGCTTGTTGATTTGTAGGAAGAGGTAGAAGGCTTTAAAGTAGTTGATTTGAGAGTAGCCGTTTTTGGCTATTGGCTTTTAGTGATTTGAAATTTGAATTTGAAAAGGCTTACATTAAAGGATTTCAAATTTGGCCAATGATTGAATTCTTGTATTTGAATTACCATTAGACAATCCTCAGTTAGATTATAAATTTTAAATAACGCCACATGCAGAAGATGGAGGCACATTAAAAGCTAGGAAATGGAGACTCCCTTATTGTAAGGATGATATATTCAAATGTAAAAATAATTATGAAGTAGGTGAGTGAAGAAGGAATGATCTTAGTGATCGTTGATGTCGTCATAAATAGATGTCCTTCCATTTGATTTGATGAAAATGCATTCATCAAACTTTGAGAGTGCTATGTATAGGCGAGATGGCAAAGTTGATACCAGATTGAGAAATAGAATTAGTTTCATGCGAGTGTTTTCATTTTGCAGGGATGCCAAAGGGTTCTTATAGGAAGAGACGTAAGGCAGGTCTTTTGTTTTCTAGTAAGAAGCAGTTAGAGAAATTGAGGATGCTTCGACGTTTGCAGAAAGCTAATGGAAGTGATATGAGTAGTACTATTCGGACCTTGTCGTATGAAGATGATAGACATATTGAGTGTGGAGATAGTTGTATACAAAGTATAGAAGAAGTGAAGGTTGCTGAGCTTGATAGTGTGGATGAAATTGAAGACAGTGTGCGTCAATCAAGTGTACTTGCAGATATCATGTTGCTTGAAAGCATAGAGTTGGTAAGTTAATCTATATTTTTGATAGAAGATGAGTCATTAGAAATTTAGAAGGTGAACCATTGAATTTATATGAATTTTTTTTGTTAAAGGTGCATTTAGAACAGATTGTCATTTCGTATATTTCGAGAAGACAATTCCAATGGTATATAGCATGTAAAAAACGGAGCTTTTTTGAACATTCTACGGCCTAAAAACGAAATCAGCATATTGAAATCTTCTCTGAAATCTTCAGAATCAGTAGATTTTTTGACCAAATCTTGCCCGTGTAGTTTTTAGAGAAGTTTGCTGATTTTTGTAAAATCACTCGTGAGTCCGAAAAATCTGGAAAAAATTAGAGTATGTACTAAGGTTATAATCTATGCATAGAAAAATTTTGGATCCAAAATCTTCAAAATCAAAGATGTTATTCAGGAGATTTTCTTGCCCTAAATCTACCAATTTTTTTTTTTTTTTCCATCCAGCACAACGCACACATCTTGGGGTTTTGCTCTCTTCCATACTCTCTTTGTTTTCTTTGTGTGTTGTGTTGTACATTGGTGGATGTTCTTTCGCAATGAACTTACAAAGTGCAACAATGCGGAAGGATGGAGAGGCGCCTCAAGAAGGCAGCGAGGGTGGCGAGGGCGGCAAGGGTTTACCTAATTGCATCGAAGGTGTCCACACTCTAGAAATCGAAGCCACCGAAACACCACAACGAGTAACATTTTTTACCCTCTTTGAATACTTCCTAGTGCTGTAGCTCATCGCCTCGTTAACAACAATAACAAGGCATCATTTTTGAGTTTTCTTTACTGTTTTTGGGTTCGCGGAAGTTTAGAAGACATGTTAAAAAAAAATTATCTTTTGCTGATTTAGAGTGTAGAAGACCGCCTCATCAATGAGGTGGCAATTTGAAGTTTTCTACTGCAAGGTTGCAAACGGCTACCAAAACATTCAAAGACATGTTTTAGATTTTCTTTCAATTGCTGATTTAGGCTGTAGAAGGTTGCCTCGTCAATGAGGTGGCAAATTCAAGTTCTCTATAGTTCTCATCAATTAGTTTAAGCTTGCTCTACATGTTGTAGAATTTTTTTTCCAATGACTGATTTTGGTTCTAGAAGACTACCTCGTCAACGAGGTGACAATTTTAGATTCTTTAGGGTTTTCATGAACTAGTCAAAATTTGCTTGAAATGTTGTTGAATTTTTTTCAAAGGCTCATTTTACTTGTAGAACACCACCTCGTCAACGAGATGAGAATTTCAGATTCTTTTGGGTTATGATTGACTACCCAAAGCTTGCTTGAAATGTTGTTGGATTTTTTTCAGAGGCAGATTTTACTTGTAGAAGACCACCTCGTCAACGAGGTGACAATTTTTGATTATTTAGGGTTATGATGAACTAGTCAAAGCTTACCAAGCGAGTTTTCTGGGTTTTTTTTCAATGGCTGATTTTGATTGAGAAACACCACCTTGTCAACGAAGTGACAATTTGAAACTCTTTAGGGTTGTGATGAAGTATTCTAAGCTTGCTAGAAATGTTGTTAAATTTTTTTTGACATGGCTGATTTTGCTTGTAGAAGATGGCCTCGTCAACGAGGTGACAATTTAAAACCCTTTAGGGTTATGATGAACTAGTCTAAGCTTGCTAGGAATGTTGCTGAATTTTTTTTTTCATGGCTGATTTTGCTTCTACAAGATGGCCTTGTCAACGAAGTGACAATTTGAAATTCTTTAGGGTTGTGATCAACTAAACCAAGCTTGCTAAATATGTTTCAAATTTTTTGTAATGGTTGATTTTGTTTCTAAAATTCCACCTCATCTTACACCTTGTTGATGAAATAGAGCTTCATGGACATTGATGGAGGGCTTCTCCAAGTGGAAGGATTGGACCTCATCATCAATGATAATTCTTAGCCTACCATTACCATTGCACCGGTAAGATTTGTTTCTAACTCTTTTTGCTTTTATGCATTCTTCATTGACTGCTCTTGTTGCACCATTGTGATTCATTATCCTTTGAGTTTCAATGTAATGCTTTTTACTATTAACTCAATTTTTGGGTTGAATGTACCATTCATTGTAGGTGGATCACATTGTTCACAGTGAAGATATTGATCCAACTTTTGAGGGTCGAACTATAGAGGAGGTGGAATAAGATGTGCGCAATGGTCAAAAACTTGACTCCAATGCTGTCATCAATAGTATGCTATTCAACGGTGGTGGATCGGGATCACGCTTTGATATTCCTTTGTGCAAGATGATAGGACTTTCATTAGTTCGCCCCCTCCTTCAGAGTCAAGTGAAACGATTGGAGGCTGAGTTTGTCCATGGATACCGACAAGGTGATTGTGTACTTTATGTATCTACTACAAATGACAAGGGACTATGCAAATTAGTAACCCCGGAGATTGTGAAGACATGGAATGATCATTGGATAGAGGTGAATGACCATTTTGAGGGTTGGTTGAAGTCTCAACCATCCATCTCACATTTGTCAAACCATATGTTCTTTGTGTAGGATGGCAATCATAGATTGGCAGCTTGGTATGATTATATCAATAGGATGCATCAATATAATCATGAGAAGCATATACCTGTTGATTGTATGTTTTTGGTATTAGAGGGTCGTACATGCATTCTATTGGAGGCTATGAATGACATCAATTGGTGAATTTCAATTTCAATTTCAATTTTTTTTTTAAACTTCATCATTTCCTTTGGTGTATTGCAATATTCTATGATTTCAAATTCCTTTATCTTACTTTCTATTTTTGTGGCTAATTGTAGGTCTATGTGGGCGCTTATTTACCCACCCTTGGTAAATTGGCGAACACAACCAAGTTCTAGTTCTACGATAGTGTCCTACTCTAAGGGGTGTCTAAGCGTCAATCCATTGTGCCTTCCAAGCAATGGATCTTTTTTGCTAAGTTCCTAATCGTGACTCTCTAATCGTGGTTCTAATGACCCCTAAGTTGACTATCCTGCTATACTGTGTTTTTTGTGTTTCCTATTTCCAAATCCTACTCTAATGTCCTAGGGTCAAAGATTATTTTCCGCCGTTTCTAAAAACCTAAGACTCGCTTGATTTGGACTTCCTACTCACCTGCTATGGACGGATGAAGTTTCGACCACAAGGCTATCAAACTTCATCCATGGTTTCCTATGGGTTTCCAAATCTGGTTGGGGGCAAAATTTGACTTACGGACCTTACTCCCTACTTTCTATCTAAATCCTAAGTCCCAACTTGGGTGGACTACTACATCCAAGTTTCATCCGTTTTGGGCTCTAAACTTCATCCATCAGTATCTCGGTCATCCTAACTCTGATTCCTACGTGTCTTATGTTTTCGGAAACCCCTCAAAACCTACTCCAAGATTTCCTAATCACACATGACCTGACCTGGACTCTAGTGGTGCCTAGCTCTCGGCCTAGATGGGCTCTTTCCCCTAGTGAGACAATGATGAGGGAAGAAGTTAGGTTCTTACTTCGGCATGGTGTTCCGCGAGGAGGGCGGTCAATTCACCTTCTTCTACCATGGTAAATTGTAGGTCGTGGGGCACGTATTTGGTTAGTCCCGTCGTATTTGTAATTCCAAAAAAAAAAACTTCCTTCCCGTGCATGCCACTTCTTTCTTCTTTCCCCTTCTCCTCAACCCGCGTGCCCCATTGATGAAGGGGGGTGGGTTGGACACCTACCTACTTAGAAGGTCAAACTACGTCCTAACTACCCCTTACGCGTCATTTTATCCTAATGCGTACGGAATCTAAAAGTCAAATATGGCCTAACTACCTCTTACGCTCGCCTCACCCTAATGGTGGAGAAGATTTCCTTTCTACCCTCTCGATGGTGCCCCAATTCTATCTAAGCTCTTTCCCCCACTTCTCCTCCTTGCATTTGATGGTGGTGATGTGGGGTGTTGGAGGGGAGAGTTGGTGAGGTGAGATGGAAACGTCTCTTGTATTTGATTTCTCCTTCCTTAGCGGGTATAGCGAGGTCCTACCCTAGTTTCCTATTTTTCCTATGTGCTAGTTTTTCCTTAATCTCCTACTCTATCTACTCACTAACTTTCCCTAGTCTCCTATTCTATCTAGTCACTAAGTTTTCTTGGTCTCCTATTCTATCTACTCTCTAAGTTTTCTTAGTCTCCTACTCTACCTTCTTCCTAATTTTTTCCAAAAAAAAGAAAACGAACAACAACGGGAGCCCGACCCCGATTGGGCCGAGCTGTGGGCAAGCTGCGGGTGCTGGCTGCGGGCAAGCTGCCTGTGCGAGCGGGCTGGCTGTTGGGCAAGCTGGGCGAACTACTGGGTTGAGCTGCCGGGCAAACAAAAAAAACGTCCACACCCTTCAAACGACTGGGGGACCCCTACTCCCGTGGGAGTTATAACAAGACACGACCGAGGTGGTTTTCACGGTTGACTCTCTACTTTTGGAGGCTAAACTTTGAATAGTTTCCAAGCGTTTTGGAAACTAAACTTTGGAACCAACCACGTGGGGGATTCAAGGCTTCGCCGTCAATTTGGTTTTAACACCAAATTTAGGATTTTTGCCTTCCCCTAGAGGTTCAAAGCTCCGCCGTGTGGTGGACCCTTTAACACACAATTTAGGACTAAACTTGGACAAGGAACGGTGGGGTCTGGTTACCCCTAAGGGAACTATCCCACTCTTTTCCAATACGGACACAATGACTCTACTCCAATGCAACGGTAATAATTGGGTTAGTAACGAAATATGGAAAAGAACGTGGTTAGTAAAAGGGGGTTAGTGCAACATAAATGACACAACATGAACTGGAAGCCCCCCAAAGCGGCATCGCCAAGGTACAGTGGAGGGTAGTTCCAGGGTTAGTACAAAACACGGACAAGACACCCAACCCGACTTGGATGGTAAGAACGTTAAAAAGAAACTTCACACAAGTTGCAAGACAAGGAGAAGGGCCCCCCACAGACCTTCAACACTAAAATTGTAACCACAAAGAGGAGCAAAAGTGCTCCAAAACACCGTAGGGAGTTTTGGCCAAAAGTTGCCAAAACCACAAGAGGTTGGACCCACGGACCCAAAACAAGTATTGGGGGTGTTTTGGGAGAGAGAAGGGCCCCCTTTTATAGGTTTCCAAGGGCCCACTCCCCCCCTCGACGAGTAACTTCATCCATCCGGATTTTCATCCAAATTTGAGATTTTCACCTAATTTTGGGTTTTACGCTGGTCCTATCCTCTAACTTTTGGAGTTTATCTCGGAATTGCAAATGGATTGCGCCAATGGCTTCAGAATGCCATTTTTAGCCTAAGGGATCCCCTACCCCCTATTTCTATCACAAAAAACCCATCGGAAACTAGTGCCAACTGGAGCCAATTAAAAAGGTAAAAACCTAACTTTTGGGGTTTACCTCTTTTGGCTTGGGTAACTAGCTAGGGTTGTTGAGGAGGCTCTAGGGAGTAAGAAAAGTCTCCTTGATGTCTTCGTTCCGACTTCGTACGCTCCCGGGACGCCGGTCAACCCCGCAAGGACCCTGCCGTAATTATTAATTGGGGGGATGTTGTCAGTTTCGGCTGCTTCCCGCTATTGGAACATCATGAAATTTGTTGGGGCGCGTTATTAACATAAAAGATGCTAGTCTAATTTTTAGTGAGATTTTACCACGGCCTGGGTATTTTCCATGAATTTCCCAACGTGGCCTTTGGCAGTTGACTGCTCGGAAGAAGATCCTTTGGAGATCAGAAAAAACTGAGACTTTTTGGGGGACCTCTCATGGAGTCCCCCAAGCCACGTGCCAAGTCTTGGGCCATTCTGGCACACAAATTGGTGGCGAGGTGAAAACTGACTTCGGTTGAATCACCGGCAGTCAGGGAATCTTTCACATGTGAGGGAATCTTGGCAAATGGTTTTTGCCGTGGACATCCCGACATGCTCCAGATCCGAGAACACTATCCGGCGGCTGTGGATTCCTCCATGCGGCCTGCCTGGGACAAGTAACACCTGCAAGCTAACAATTTGGATTCCTAATGTTTCGTCGGTGGAATGGGGAAACTAGAACCTATCTTTGGAGATTTACGTGGGGACCCCCCTAACTCTCCTAAGACTAATTTAGCCTATCATGTTCACATGCACTAGGTTTGGGCTATTTTGGGTAAGTTCCTAATAGCCCTATTGTTTCCCACTAATTACGGGTTCTAACCTATATACAAGTGGGTTTTACGGGTAATCTATGGATAAAAGGCTATTTATGACCAAATGCTATACTGGTACGTGACATACCTATTTTGGTTCTACACTCTTTTTTGGGCTTTTTGTACTACTTTATGCCTTAATTTGTAATAAACTAAAAAAAAGAAAACAATGAGTCCCAAGTGACGAATTTGGGGCTCACAGTCTACAGAGCATTTCCATGTCAAGAGCAATTTGGTTCAACAATTGCACAGGATGAGTACCTATGGCAACATGAAACTAGAGGAATTTAAAGGTCTTCTAAGCGATGAGGATTACAAAAAATGTAAGAATAGAAAACTCCCAAGTGCTTGGTATCCATTGACATCAAACGTCTTCATACAATTTCTTCATCGGGTGAGTGTACAATGTTTGCAAAAGTTTTTCATTCATTTGCTAAATTTTCTTAAATTTGTTCTACATTGGTTTAACATTCTTATTTTTCATGTGCAACAAGAGATTGTTGTTGTTTCAGATGCTGCAGTACGAATATACTATGAGAAAATCAAGCCCAAAGACCGAACTCCAAGAGAAGTACATGATGCCATGACCCTAGCCGCCACTGCTTCTATCAAAGGGTTTCGAACAGAGTTTGATAAACAATTAGCCATCACAAATCCCAAAAATGGCGTTGAATTTTTGGAAGAGGTATGTAATTTTAATTGCTTGCAAATGAATGAATTGCATGATTTGCATGATTACTTTTGGTGTTGGTTTTCACTATGATTTTTTATCTTTGAAATTTCAAATCTACTTGCATTACAACGCCAATGAGAAGCCAGAGATGTCATTGAAAAAACTTCAGAGGATATCTACATGTATAGTTCAGCCACACCACAAGGTTCGTTGGCTTCGTTGGTGGAACTCTAGTGAGACTTCTAGGGAGGGCTTCAGATTTCCTGCCCTTGGTTTCAACACATCAACCTTAGAGACTTGGCTCTCTAAGGCTGTTTTTTGGGCTGAGGTATATTATGAACCTTCTCTTTCATTCACATGATCAATATTTTTTTTATAAGTTTTTTTTATAAGCTTTATTTGCATTCTTCTCCCATTGTTGTATCATCATATGTTTTACTTGAACAATGCTATATTTACTTTGTTGGAGTTGTTTGTTGTTTGTTGTTTGTTGTTTGTAGTTGGAAGAGGCAGCAAAAGCAGAATTCACAAGCATCATCAAATCTGAAAATATTATGGTTCAATGGAGTGCCAATGATGAATTGGATACAATTGGAGATTACGTGGAGACATGGCATATTGTATTATGGGGTCATGGTTTTTGGTGGCTCTTCAAAAAGGATTCTTCATATTCAAGGTCCACTCCTTTCAAAGAGCAAGAGGATACAGATATTGCAACAAAAGGCTTCTATATAGGTAGACCTTTTACTTCAATTTCATTCATTTGTATAAATTTGAATTGTTTACTTCCTTTACAAATTTTAAAAATAATGACACTTGCATCTTCATCATTGCAATGATTTCATTTACTCTATGAATGCAGATATTTCAAGCGAGAGTTGGTTCAAAAAGGTGGAATTGAGGGAGATCCATGCCCAAACTTTTCAAAGGATGGATTGACACATCTTTGAAGGGTTGTATGTTCATCTTGACTCAATAGCAGAGGTATTCTATTCAAGAACTTCAAGCTTGTCCTTGGTACTTGGAGTGTCCAAGGACTTTTGCCCCTACTCTTGAAGAACCTGAGAAAGAAGCAGCCAAAGACCATTCCAAATCAGTCACACAATAGGAGTCTTTAGATGAAGAAGAGGAGCTTGAGGAGCTTGTACCAACAAAAAAGGGGCGCAAGTCAAGGGAGAAGATTACAAAGAAGACAAAGAGTGACAATGCCACCAAGAATGACACCCCCTTTTCATCTATGCCTGCATCTATTGTTGCACCTCCTCCTCATGTGCCTCATAGTACAATCAAGGTGATTGACACAGCTTGTTCGCATTGCCCTCCAACTCTTATGTCTATTACAACAGATACTTTGCTTCATCTGAATACATTGCCAGATCGACAATTCAACCTGATAGACATAGAATTGAGCCTCAAACTCTAATTCTACCATCATTGATTTCTACAATGCTCAGCATCAAGGACAAGACAGGGGACAATGCACCAGCATGGAATGAAATGCTTGATTTTGCCAAAAAAGTAGGATTTATACTCCCTAGTCTTATTGAAATTCTTTCTACTTATTTTACAAGTTATAAACATGACATTGCAATTCATTCATACAACTAAAATTGTGTTCTTTTATGTTTAGGTTGGGAGGGAGCGGGTGTGAACTCTTGGAGGCAATGAGAAGCCTGCTCCATACTTTGATTTGATTGTTGCAGATATCCCCGATGGATTACCGGTCCCCAACACCTCAGTTTCACCATCTAATATCCCTGCCTGGAACATTTTAAATGAAGAAGAGGTTATTGAACCCATCTTTGAGTTTGCTTCAAAGCACATTCATGATGATGGAGCAATTTTGTTGTTCCATCCAGAGAACGGCAAGGTAAAGGGATTTATACTTGAGCGTGCTGATGCATATGGTTTTCGTCTACTTGATTCATGGACAGGCGTGAATGAGCTAAAGCTTTTTAGTTACAAGAAATCCAAACGTTGGGTAAGTTCTATTGAAATTTCCCTAATGTTTAGTTTTAAATGTTTGAACCTATTTCTTGCAACATTGTGTTTATTAAGTATTAATTGTGAAACTTGTTTATCTTTGGCAGTTGCAACTCTTTTGAATCCTTCTTTTTGTACAAAGCAAATGGAAGGAAACATCGGTGGTGTCTAAATTCTCTATCTATATGAACCAACAACTTAGCAATGCAAGTACAAACCTTGAAGAAATTGACCTTCTCCACAACTTCACCTCTTCACAGACTCAATTCATGAATGGTACAGTTCCATGGAGAGGTGCTCATGAGAAGGATCCTTTATTTGTGCAACTATTGATTGAGGCATTTTCAAAACCTGGCGACATGGTGCTAGATTGTTATGCATCTACAGGTATTTTCCATTAGCTATCATTTTCTCAACCATCTTTTTTTAAAATTGTGTGTTACATATTTGTTGCAAATTATAAATAATGACATTCTATTGAATGAACAGGGGTCTCTATTCATGCATGCCACAACATTGGACGTCATTTGGTGGCCTTAGAGAGCGATACTGAGATTTATAAAGCTCTTCTCCAACCTTTGAATATTCCTCCTTCCTCTGCCAATGATCAAGTCAAGCGCCCTATATATGTAGTGGTGGATGATTCTGATGATGAAGACATTGTGAGGCCTTCTGCAAGGCCCCGAAAGAGACGTTGTTGTAAGTAAGTTGGTTGTTGTTTTCATGCATGTCTTCATTTTCTTCTATTGTTTGATATCTCAAAATTTTCTTGAACCTTCTAATTGTTTTTTCATTGCATTTTGTAGAGGCAATCCTCTCCGGCATCTTGTGCTCTCACCTTCTCCTAGTGCCAAGGGTTTGCCGTGTTACATCGAGACTCTAGCAACAGCTATGGCAGAGGCTCCATCACCCATTCGTATTGCCAAACATCCTTCATACAATGTTGCTGTTAGAAAGTTTTTAGACCTTGAGGTTGAGGTTGAGACACCAGGACTTATATGCAGTGATACTGTGATAGTAGTGAAGGTAGTGATCATTCTTCTCCCATATGTGGTATTGGGTCAAATTGATCTTGTTCTAAACACTATTGTTGTTACTTGGTTTTATAATATGATGTAGTGAGACTAAAAGGGCTACTACATTCTTGCACCTTATCACATTCTTGAGTTATTTTGCATTCTTGTGATCCTAAGTGTGGTGATAAACGTCATCTTTGTTCTAAAAGAGAGTCCCCCATTTTAAAAGACTTCTTCATTTAAAATGTAAATTATTAGAAATATTTGTAGCATTACAAGAGAATTGGCCTCTCTAAGAGATTGTTTCAACATGTTCCTAATTATGTTCCCACAACAGCAAGGCTACCGTTTGACCCAAAATTTAAAAATTTTAAAAAAAAATTTAATTTTAAAAAAATTATAAAAAAAAAAAATTGCCTCTGAAATATGAGAATAAAGAAGGGGGGGGGAAGTTTAATGACATGGTCGTCGCCTAACCACATCAGCTCTACTACCAAAACAGCACTACAATACTATAGTAAGTTCTCCAACTGTTGAAAACTCACAGTCTCCTAAAGAGGTCAAATCTCCCCTAATGATAAAATTATTTCTTGCAATTAGCAACATTCTATTTTTTTTTTAATTTGGTTTTATTTAAAATAAAATTAGTAAAAAAACAAATGTTGGTATTATATAATGTAATAAATGTTGGAATTAGCATAGAAATAAATTTGGTGAATCTCAATTATAATGCTTAAAAGTAATTATAAATTTTGATTAGAAATGGTACCTCCCTTGAAATAATGTTATAACATTATGTAAACATAGATCCCTAGTTTCCAAAAAAACACCCAAAACTTTAGATCTTGAATACTTTATAATTGTCTTTTAGCCTATAGAGTTATTTTATAATCTCATCCATCTATCTTTCAAACCTTTTTTTATCCAATGTGATGAACACCACATATATTTCATCCAAAAATCCAAATATAAAAAATTTCATCCAACTCTGTTCATCTTCATTCATCTCCATTCATCTTCATTCATCCCCAATTCCCCATTCATCCTCATTAGACACTTCTATAGTCATATATTTTTATTCAAAACCATTGACATAGGCATATTATGGTGAAAACTTGAAAAAATTTTACAAGTTTAAAAAAAAAATTCAATGCTCAATGCTCAACACTCGATGCTCAACGCTCAACGCTCGTTGCTCCCCGCTCACATGGTAGCAACCCTGAAACATACCATATGCTTCAAAATTGAGAATATATGACAAGATTGGGATCTATGTGCAGAAAAAATTGCAAACAATGCCAATTAAGGTTCTTCATCTGAAACATTGCAAATTGAAGAATCAAAGCTAAATACTCAACAATTGAGAGTTTGAAAATAACGAGTCCATTAGTCATCATTCCAATAAAATTCAAATTTCATATCCTAAGAAGATTCTCTTCTCGGAAGCTCAAGCTGCGAGGTCATGTGCATTGTCCTCACATTCATTAGGAAATACGTGAATTATATATGCCAATGAAACACTATTAAACACCACCACGCTCTCTAGCCTCTCAAACACTATGACATTGACATTGTATACTCACCGGTATAAAGTAAATTGCATTCCAAAAGTCTACTAGCTATTCATCATCTGATGCATGCTAGATTGCATTTCTAACTAAGAACAAAATAGATCGACAATACTGCATGCGTTCAAATTATATTCCCAGAAAGCTTATGAGTTTTCCTATCTTATGAGAAAGATTTAGACATCTCAGTTGATGTTTCAATTGATATTACAAAAAACAATTGGATATTTTAGTTGATGTCTTCATTGACATTGCAAGAGATGTCTAAAAAAATAGTGTTCAAATTTTCAAATGGTGTCAAATTGTGCTGACATGGCATGACACTTCATCCTTATTGGATGTCATGTCACTCAAATTTCACATCATACATTTTCTTTTTCTTTTTTAATTTTTAATTTTTTTAATATTTTAGTTTTTAATTTAAAATAATTTTTAAAACATATCACACAGTTGTCCTTCCCCTATGTTTTTACATTTGGTCAAGGTTTTACCTTAGCCCATAATAATTTTCATTAACTTACCTGGAATTAACAAAAAATCCTTGCCAATGTGGCATTTCTATGTTTTTTTGAACATTGTACACAACACATTGTGAGCCCCAAATTCGTCACTTGGGACTCATTGTTTTCTTTTTTTTTAGTTTATTACAAATTAAGGCATAAAGTAGTACAAAAAGCCCAAAAAAGAGTGTAGAACCAAAATAGGTATGTCACGTACTAGTATAGCATTTGGTCATAAATAGCCTTTTATCCATAGATTACCCGTAAAACCCACTTGTATATAGGTTAGAACCCGTAATTAGTGGGAAACAATAGGGCTACTAGGAACTTACCCAAAATAGCCCAAAACCTAGTGCATGTGACCATGATAGGCTAAATTAAGTCTTAGGAGAGGGAGGGAGGTCCCACGTAAATCTCCAAAGATAGGTTCTAGTTTCCCCATTCCACCGACGAAACATTAGGAATCCAAATTGTTAGCTTGCAGGTGTTACTTGTCCCAGACAGGCCGCATGGAGGAATCCACAGCCGCCGGATAGTGTTCTCGGATCTGGAGCATGTCGGGATGTCCACGGCAAAACCCATTCGCCAAGATTCCCTCACATGTGAAAGATTCCCTGACTGCCGGTGATTCAACCGAAGTCAGTTTTCACCACGCCACCAACTGTGTGCCAGAATAGCCTAAGGCTTGGCACGTGGCTTGGGGGACTCCATGAGAGGTTCCCCAAAAAGTCTCGGTTTTTTCTGATCTCCAAAGGATCTTTTTCCGAGCAGTCAACCACCAAAGGCCACGTTGGGAAATTCATGGAAAATACCCAGGCCGTGGTAAAATCTCACTAAAAATTAGACTAGCATCTTTTATGTTAATAACGCGCCCCGACAAATTTCATGGTGTTCCAATAGCGGGAAGCAGCCGAAACTGACAACATCCCCCCAATTAATATTTACGGCAGGGTCCTTGCGGGGTTGACCGGCGTCCCGGGAGCGTACGAAGTCGGAACGAAGACATCAAGGAGCCTTTTCTTACTCCCTAGAGCCTCCTCAACAACCCTAGCTAGTTACCCAAGCCAAAAGAGGTAAACCCCAAAAGTTAGGTTTTTACCTTTTTAATTGGCTCCAGTTGGCATTAGTTTCCGATGGGTTTTTTGTGATAGAAATAGGGGGTAGGGGATCCCTTAGGCTAAAAATGGCATTCTGAAGCCATTGGCGCAATCCATTTGCAATTCCGAACTAAACTCCAAAAGTTAGAGACTAGGACCAGCGTAAAACCCAAAATTAGGTGAAAATCTCAAATTTGGATGAAAATCCGGATGGATGACGTTACTCGTCGAGGGGGGGAGTGGGCCCTTGGAAACCTATAAAAGGGGGCCCTTCTCTCTCCCAAAACACCCCCAATACTTGTTTTGGGTCCGTCGGTCCGAGTTATCTTGGAATTTTTGGCGTTTCAAGCCAAAAAACCTCTACGGTGTTTTTGGAGCACTTTTGGCTCCCATTGTCGTTTTATTTCAAGCTCTTTGAAAGTCCTTGAGGTCCTTCCACCTTACCTTGTACGTGTGCGAGTCAAGCGGTTTCCATCTACTTGCGTGTGTTTTCCGTGTATCTTTTGTGTGTCTTGTACTAATCCTAAAGTCACCCCCCACCGTACCTTGGCGATGCCGCTTTGGGGGGCCTTTAGTACATGAGTATTGCCTTGTTTATGTTTACCTTATGGATTCGGTTGCCTCTTATGTAAGTCCTAACCATAGTCACCCTTGCCGTGTTGTTTACGAGTGGACCCCACCGCCCTTGAGGCGGCGAAGCTTTGAACTTGTAACCTACCCTAGTCTTAGAGTGTGTGTCAAAAACAGGCCTTAGACGGCGAAGCTTTGGACCCGGGGGGCGTCACCAGTCTTAGAGTTGGTGTCAAAACCAATTCGATGGCGAAGTTTTGAACCCCTATACTTTTTGGTTCCAAAGTTTAGTTCCCAAGATCTTCTTGGGAAAAGCCAAAGTTTAGCCCCCAAGAGTGCCCTAGGTGGTAGACAAGTATAGGGAGAAATCCCACCACTAGGCCGTTGTTTTGCTAGTTGTTAAAACTTTTTGTCTATTCCCCCTAGACGGCGAAGCTTTGACCCTGACCTGTCCAATTTTAAGTTGTGTAGTGGGTTCCCATATGGGAACCCGGAAAGGAAGGATTGTAGTAAAAATACTTGGGACCAGCCCGTAAGGGAGTAGTCAGCCAGCCCGTAAGGAGGGCCGGGTATCGGGGAGCCAGTGGGTGGGGGAGCCAGTATCGGGGAGCTAGTGGGTATCAGGGAGCCAGTATCGGGGAGCCAGTGGGTATCGGGGAGCCAGTGGATATCGGGGAGCCAATGGGTGGGGGACCAGGCGGGGGGCCGGGTATCGGGAAGCCAGTTCGGGGGGGAGCTAGTCGGAGGGGAGCCAGTTCGGGGAGCTAGTTCGGAGAGGGCCAATTCGGGGAGGGCCAGTTGGGAGGGCCAGGGAGTTGGGAGCTCAAGGGGGGGGGGAAGGAGAAATCCTTACCTCAACTAAATTCAGCACTATGGGATGATGCCCTGCGGGGCCCCACCACACCTTTTTTTTGGGTTTTCATCACACTAAGATTGAAAACCGGGGGTCTAGTAAAAGACTAACGAAAGACCAACTCAAGGCTAAAGGAAGAAGGGGGGAAGAGAAGTCGCCATCCCACGCGTCCAAACTTGCACAACCTCTCAAAGTCCCTCACCAACAAGCCACCTCACACAATGATGACAAAATTAGGAAGGGGGTAGTTATAGGAGAGGAAGAAGGGAGAGATGATAAATAGTGTTGCGTCATAGGATTAGGTAGGAAATCTCAAAAGCTTCTTACAACCATTAGGAAAGAGATTAGGATGACACCAAAATGACGACGTAAGGGAATAGGTGACTCTTCCATTAGATTAGCGTCATATGGTGTAAGGTCTCATTTAAGGGGTTGGTAGGAATAGTGTTGAAGTAAAAGAAAAAGAGGCAAGGAGAAGGGAAGGAACCATTAAGGGTCTTTAGAGTGTACTACTTCGCCGAGGACTAAGCCGTTGGCATTTTACTACTTCAAAATACGTGTCGACTATGGAATATGAGCACGCGACTGGAGGTATGGAGGAAAATGCCGCGCATGCCAACGACGATCAGGTGAGTCAGTAAACCAATCCCTGGGGCTGTCTTTCTTTTAATTTACGCTAACCCTGTTAGGTAGTGATTAATTTTGATTAGCAAATAGGAATTAGGAGGGGGGGCCTTGAGTTAGACATAGAAGTTTATCAATAGGACTCGAAGTATCCAAATCCATTTCATACATAGAAGTTGACCATACAAGCAACTAAATTAGATAAAAGATAAATTAAATTAGAAGATTAAATTAGATAAAAGATAAATTAAATTAGAAGATCAAATTAGGAAAAAAGATAAATTAAATTAGAAGATTAAATTAGGAAAAAAATTAGATAAATTAAATTAGAAGATCAAATTAGGAAAAAAGATAAATTAAATTAGAAGATCAAATTAGGAAAAAAGATAAATTAAATTAGAAGATTAAATTAGGAGGTAAATTAGATAAATTAAATTAGAAGATCAAATTAGGAAAAAAGATAAATTAAATTAGAAGATTAAAGTAGGAGATAAATTAGGAAAAAAGATAAACTAAATTAAGAAATTAAAGTAGGAAAAAAAGATAAATTAAATTAGGAAATTAAATTAGAAAGAAAAGGATAAATTAAATTAGGGAAAAAGATAACTTAGATTAGAAAGAAAAACCCAATCAACTTAGGAAATCATGGAAGGGACTTAGGTAATCCCTCCTCAGTCTTAGGAAAGGTCAATTAGCCTCAGATTCCCATAGATTAGGATAGATTCGGTGCTAGTTCGCATAGGCTGCCGTTAGGGGACGGTTAGCCCGAACTATTCCCTCGCCAATTGGGGGCAACTCCATTGTCACCTACGGAAACTAGGAACTTAGTAAAGAAGATCCATTGCTTGGAAGGCACAATGGACCGACGTTTAGTCACCCGTTAGGTTAGAATTTAGTTAACCCCTAGAATATGGTTGTGTCCGATTAATTACCAAGGGTGGGTAATTAAGCGCCCACACGCATCTATGTTCTTTTTGATGTCATTTGGAACATCACTATTGCACAAGACATCAACTCGTTTAACCAGTGACATCCTAATGTTTTTTGGAGCACCTACCTCAATTCTGCCAATTTTGCAATCCCATCTTCGTGCTCTTGTTTTGAAAAACATGCATATTTGTTGTTAACATCCAGAAAAACAAGGGCTCCTACTAGTGTCATTAGTGGTTCCTATTTTTTCTATTATAACACTAGATCAACGGCTTTAAGAAGTGTGAGCCCCATAATTGTCACCTGGGCCTCGGATTTTTCTTTTTTTTGCTTTATGCTCATTTTTATTAGTATTTCTATTCAAAAGTACTAAAAAGTGTATTAACATTGCGTTTGACAGAAGTCCCTACTAATACGGTATTTTTGGTATGAAAATTATGGAAGTACTCTAAACACTTCACTTGCTAAACTTTATGTCTGAATAGGTGTTTGCAAGGTCATTTGTGAGTTTGGAATAGAATTGAGCCTTAATGGCCAAAATAGAAAAACACCTAAAATAGTTGTTGAAGGATTTGACTATAGAAGAAACACGTGATATTCCTAAGATAAAAAGGAAGAGTTAGGATTTAGGTAGGTCCTTAGGATTAGAAACCTTGCTAGGAATTCACGAGGAAGCATGATCCAATTTGCAAAAGTTGGGAAAAAGGCCATCATGTGTGACATTATAGGAGTGTAGGACAAATCCACGAATTCAGATTGCGGGCAATAAATGGATGAAAAAAGGTGTTTCTAATCAAGAAACATGCCAAGAGCATAATGGTGAAGCCAAATTGCCAAGATTCGCTATTACGGGAATGATTCCTCCTCAAAGGAATTAAAATCAAGAAGTAGGAATTTATATCCTACTATTATTAATGTCAAGTTCCAATGTGAACTTGCACTTAGATTTAGAGGACCTCTTAGGAGTTTCCCAAGAAGTTTCATATTTTTCTTGATTGCAGAAGATGACTCCATGGAAAGTCAACAATGTTTATTGGTATTGGGGAATTAATAGAAATTACCTAGGTAGTACTAAAATCCACTAAAAATTAGGTAAGTGTTTTTTTATCATAAATAAACAGCCAAATTTCATGACATTCTGACACCAACAAGTACCCCAACCAGTGGTGGCAACAATTTTAAAAAATAATTTATAAAATGGCGGTGAATTGATCAATGAACCAAGGGCATGCGGTATTCAATTGAAGCCAACTTAGACTCTTTTTTTACTTTCATGAACCTTATGAACCACCCAAGCTAGTCAAAACTTTGAGAAAATGCAAACTCCAACATTTGGATTTTTGACTCTTTTCACTGTTTTGCTGAATGCTAGTTTTTACTTGCAAAATCATCTAGAAGTAGGGGGTTGGGAACTTAATAGACTAATTTGGGTCTTTTGAAGACAATGGTGCAATTAGTATGAAATTAAGAGCTTTTCTCCAAAATTTATAAAATTACAGCAGTAGTAGTATAATTTGAATTTAGTGAATTTTTATTTACTTAGGAGTAGGTATAGGTAATTAGAGGGGAAAAATGGGGGCCTTGGACAAATATAAAAAGCTCGATAAAAGGCCCCCTTCTCCTCACTCTTTGCAGTTTGCACCCCCTTTTTTCATAAGCTTTGGCCAAAATGCAACCACGTTGTTGAATTTTTGGCAATTTGCTAAAACATCTTTGTTTTGAATTGCATGCAAAAGCTTTGCTTCTATTTTGTGGTCTTTGAATCTCTTATGTTCTTACTTTGAAGCCTATTCAAAGGACGTTGGGGTCCTTTTGGAGATATTAGCAAGCTATTGATGTGTTTTGAAAATTTATACTAACACTTTGCGTTTTGTTCTCAAGCTTTCAATCCATTACTAACCACTTGACAAGCTCTTGTGTGGGATTTCACACCATTTGGTTGTTGAAAATCCCCCTCAAGTTTATAAGCTAATAATTGTTTCTCTTTTGTAGTCCTTAAAGTGTGTTTTGTCTACTAACAATTGTTCCTATAATCCTATTGAACTTCTTACACTATAAGAAACCTTTGCTGGTGGTGACGTTAAGACAAAACAGGTGATGTTATGAAGAACATGGATGTTTTTGAGATTTTGAGTACAGAAAAGTCATTTTGCTTGTGATGTTACTTGTGACATAGTGATTCAAGAGCTACAACAATAGGGTGGTGCAAGCGACATCAATGTTCAACGATTCATCAACAACAACATTGTTACGTTCTTCTAAGACGTTTTGGAAAAACATCTGAGAGCCCAATCACCATAATCTCCAAAATGCTAAAACCAAAATTCAGGAATTTGTTGACTGAGCTGAAGGAAAAGGCTACCCAAATTTGAAAAGATTTAACTTTTGAACTTGGCTTAGGCCTTCGTTTTCCTAATTGATTGATATGTTCAGTCCAGTTTGTTTGGGATGTTAGTCCTATCGTTTTTGGATGTTCTTCCTTGCATTTCAGATTAGCCAGTTTCCAAGACTTTATTCATCTTGAATTATAAAAAATGCTTTAACTATTTAACCCCTAAGGAACTAATTGTCCATTGCAGGGGCAAATGGGATTTAGGGCAACTACTGAACCACGTATATATGGACTTTTTTTTCCTTCTGTTTATTTTAAGCCTCTCTGAAGATCAAAAAATTGATTCACTTTATAGGAATATAAAATTTATGACAATTCATACCTTGGAAAAAAAATTATGCCCAATTGAACTAAAAAGAAGGGGAGGCTTAAGCAACAAAACAAAATTTGTATGAATCTTCTTTATTCCCCTAATACCTTATATTTTTGTCTTTACATATCAAACACTTTGGTTATTTTCATTCGAATTTGTTCTAGAAATTAAATTTCTAGACAATCGATTAAAGATATCTTAATATACAAAAGTATTGTGTTTTTTATTTAAAAAATCATTGTTGACCAAAATGAAGTTCCGAGAAATCTTCAAAATCAAAAGGTCTACTTTGTGCACACGGCCTATTCGAAAAATCCCAAGGTCTGGATTAAGTACTGTATTTTCATACTATTTTAGATATCTTTAAAAAAGTGATTTTCACTTTTACCTCATACATACTTATACTCTACAAGCTCTAAGTGAAATAAAATATATTGTTATTCAACCACTTCATTATCAATGTTCAAGAAAAAAACATGTGTTGTAATTTCACATGAATTGGTTCTCGCCTTTTTTTGGTAACACTATGGTAAAACATTTTTGCTATGCTACAATTATTCAGTTCAGCTATTCATAAATGTCATACTGGATATTGTCCATGACCACATGATTCATTTCCCATAACATGCATATATGTAGCATAGGAACTATCATTCATTGATTCAATGTGGCATTGGAATAGAAGTTTTCATTCAGTAACAAAGCATTTCTCCATACACCTATTTGCATATTTTCTGAAATTGTTATCCACCTTCAGTTCCAAAATCAATTGGATTGTCACCACAAGCTACTTTTGTTTTACATGAAGCACACGTGCGTGCATGCATCCAATTTGTTTTTTCATGTCACACATCATGTTTGAACAAAACATGGTTTGGAAACCTCTGTGTTTTCTGGGAAAAAGAATTAATTCAGCTCTATCTAGTATTTTGAAGCATGCAACCAATGTCCATTAGTGCCACTAACCAATAACGTCTTCTGTTGGCTAGCCTTGCTCTACCAACGCTGACATGACCAATGTGTTAAACATTCTATAACCCTATTGAAAACCCTCACTCCTAGCCCTTAAGTGTTCCGATCACCACCGGGACATAGTCAATTTTCAACGTCTATAACTTCTAGCTCACAACTCCAAATCATGCGCGGTTGAATGCGTATTTTCAAGGGCTTTCCAAAAATGTAAGACACTCTATCATATCCTACAAATCCAAGTGCACCTTGTTCGATCAGGAGTCTTTCAAAACTCCCTTTTTAGTCTATTGCAAGGCTTGGGGAATCACCCCAAGTTCCTCCTTGCTCACCAAGACACTTTGGGCACCTCAAAGAGAGATAGGGGCATAACATGATGAAAATCTAATCAAACACTTAGAAGATAGTTTTCAAAGGAGGATTTAGAAATTTAGACACTTAAAGTTGATCAAGGGAAGTCCATAGATACCCTATACTTGAAGAAAGATAAAAGAAAACGACGAAGATAGATAAGGATGGAGTGTAGATTAGAAATTGGATGAAGTAGGACAAAAGTCATCTGTTCAAGCTCAAACTTGAAAATTAAGTAGAGGTAAAATACTTAAATTCAAAGGTAAAGTTTAAAAAGGTTTTGAAATCAGGTACCCCTTTAAAGTAGTGGATGAAGTTTTAGAGCCTTGTAAATGCTAAACTTCATCCATCCATAACTCTTACTAGGAAGGTCGGAACAAGATGAATTTTACATTTTTAGAAATGGAATGAGTTGTACTTTCACTTAGGCTAAATAAATTTAGACTATCTCTTTTTTCCTCAAAATTTATAGTGGCTTAAAACTCAAAGTTGGTAGTAACAAATTCGCTTAGCAATGATTAGATTTTAGTGGTTGGTTTCAAAAGTAAGAATAAAAAAAATTTTGAAAAAAAAAATTCATTGCTTGGAAGGCACAGTGGATTGACACCTATGCACTCGAGGACTAAAATTAAGTAATTAACTATTAAAACTAAGAACCTAGTTGTATTTGCTTAAGTTATCAAAAGTAAATAAGTAAGCACTCACATCCAACTACTAATTAAGACTAACCAACATGACTTCAACCACCAATCAAGCTTCAATCCAGCTAACTAGTTGGTTTGCACCCACAGAAGGCCGTGCTAAAACTTTAAGTGTTTCTTTTTTATCCTCTTTGGAGGAATTTATCTAAACTAATTAAGAAAAAAAGAAAAAAAGAAAAAAAGGGAGATAGGAAGGAAAAAGTCAAAAGGATAAGTTAGAAAATGTAGACATAGAAGTAGAAATTTGCATTGAAGCAAACAAGAAATAAAAGTAAAAGTAGAATAGGTACAAGTGGAGGACGGCAAGGTCTAATCCTAATAGCAACAAGAAAGGCCTCACCACCACCATCGCTTTCACGCCTACTACCTTCAACTCAAAACAATAGACAACCAACATAAGAAACTCCAAGGTGCAAGGATGGAGTGAACACTAGTAAAAAATTCAGCATCCAAATTCACAAAAATATATTGATTTGGACGAAATAGTTTATATTAATTTGGATGTGCTGATTTGGACAAAATCCAACAAAAATTTGTTTAAAATTATGTTGATTTGGACAAAATTCCAACTAAAACTTGTTCATTTGGACAAATATTTCAACCAAAATTTGTTGATTCTTTTTTAACATTTGCAATTTTTTAAAATAAAATACAATTTTTTTTTTAAATGCCTAGGAGGCAAGCCTCCACGCAAGCGGAATGGGGGCAATGAACCTTGCACCCCTTGGCTAGGGATTCAAAGCTCTATCCATTGCACCATATGTAAGTGTATATGTTTTAAACTTGAACAAATAGTTATTTATTTGCATTTTTCAATCTTTGTCACTTGTTGTTTCAAATCAGTCAACTTTGGGGGCTGTTTTCTCATAGTATAGTAACATTTTTCAAAAAACTTCAAACTAATAAAAGTTGTAAAATAAAGTTAAGTTTCATCTCCAATAATCTGTTTGTGATTTTGAGTCTCCAATTGAAAGTCATGGGCAAAATTCAGAGACAGTGTTTACAAATGTCAAAAAAAACTTTCATTCCAAACCCTCTCTGAATTTTGTTCATAACTTTTAATTGGAGACTTGAAATCACAAACAGATTGTTGGAAGTTAAAGTCAACTTGATTTCACAACTTTTATTGGTTTGAAGTTTTTTGAAAAAATGGACTATACTATGCGAAAATAGCCTCCAAAGTCTGCTGAGTTGAAAAAGACTGAATTGTGAATTACTAAGTTAATAGAAAATATTCCTATTGCACATAGAATGTCAAACTTGGTGGTTTAAACATTTCCACATGAAATTTAGTGACAAGAACTTCAATTCAATTTAATATATTATGAATATTTGGCAAACATTTTACTAGGAGGTGATTTAGACACAATTTATATTCAAGTTTTTTGTAATGTAGAACAAACAATTTGAATAACTCTAAATTAGAATTTGAAAATTCTTCATTTAGAATTTAAATATTTAAAAAAAAAATTATATTGAAGAATTGTGTTGAAAAAATAAAATTAAAAATAAAATTAAACACGCTTGATTTTCATTTTTTTTTTAAATTATTAAGTAGAAGTAGGTTTAAGATTGAAAGAAAAGTTAAATCATTAATAGCTCTAAAATGGAATTGAAACACAATAATGTTAGTGGTGAGATTGTTCTAAATAGAAAACTTAACCTTGTTAAACAATTTCTTTTGAAAAATTGTGAAAATTGCATTCAAAATTGAATCCTATAAGTTATTTTTCCAGAAAATGCTAAAATAGCCTGAAAAACAAGATTGTTCGTAACTTTCACATTACTAATCCAAATGGAATGAATCAAAGCTTTACATGTAGACAAAAATATAATCTTAAAGAAGAAAAATTAACAATTTAATTTCAAGTTTTTGTAGATTTCTTTTTCTGCCCGGTGATGTAAAAATTATGTTTAAGATGCCATAACTTTTGCTCTCGGGCACCAATTGAAATAAAATTTATATTCCTACAAAGCTAATAAATTATACTATATTATGAGAAATTTTCAAAAAGTTTTACTAAAAATTTAAATCATACAGACCTGCCCAAAATCTATTTTGTACCCCGAGGGGACAGTGGTCCTTTAGGGGTTAGAAAAATTAAAATTAAAATTTAGACCCCTAAAAAACAAAATAGATTTTTTTTGACAATATAGCTAGTATTTTTGGTCATGTATTTAGAAATTAAATTCCCTTTTTTTCCTTTAAAATTTTTACACAACATGTAGTGAACAAATAGTTTGAAGGACTCACAATTTTTATAACTTTTGATTACATTATGAGAAAGTTATTGTATGATGTATAGATTTTCTAAGTATGTATGCATGTAAGCCAAGTATATTTGAATGTATTTTCAAATAAATAGGAATTTGAAATTGGTTTTCTAAAATATTAATTTTGTGAGAAGTTTCAAATTGTTCTATATAGATTAAGGGGGTAAAACTCATGAAGAATTTCAAATTCCAATTTAAAGTGAAATTTCTACACTGAAATAAATTTCAATATTTTTTTATTGAATACAATTTTAAATATTTTCAAAATTTAAGAAAAAAATAGAATGCAAATTGTTGATTACAACATGTACATTAGTACATTGCAACCATTAGGTTTGGAAATCTTTAGTTTCATAATTAGAATTCTTTTCATCGAATGTTGTAAATTGATCTTAATTTCTATCCACTTATTATTTTTTCCAAGCATAAATATATTGTTGTAACTTTTAATATAGATTCTCTAACATAGTTTTTCAGCATATGATGGAGAATTGCAAATTGTAGAATTGATATATTCCTTAATTTTTTGGATAAAATTTTGGAAAAATAAAATTTAATCATTTGGGCTGAATGAAACACTATTTTTTTAAAATGCAAGCATCATGATGTTGCAATTGGTGAAGTTTTTTATTTTACAATTTCAAGAGGGAATAACAGGTCAAAATAAATACTAGCTAGATCATCTAGTTAAATCTGTTGAAAAATTAAACATAAATGAAGATTTTAGCCTTGCTTTGAAGACTTATATTTAAAAGCAATTATGGGCCTTTCATATGTTGATAACTTTGATACAATCAAATTATTTGAATCAAAGTTGAATTACACTATGAATTTAATTAGATCTTCAATGAAATTCAAAATCTAATCGAAAATAAAATACAATTTGAACTCTAAATTCATAATTTTTGAAAAATTCTTAAAAATTCTAGAAACAATCCAAAAGCATTCCAAAACAACCTCTAAACAACCCCAAAACAATCCCAAAACAACCCCAAAACAACCCCCAAAACAACTCCAAACAACCCCCAAACAATCCCAAAACAACCCCAAAACAACCCCCAAAACAACTCCAAACAACCCCCAAACAATCCCAAATAACCCTAAAACAACCCCCAAACAATCCCAAATAACCCTAAAACAACCCCCAAACAATCCCAAATAACCCTAAAACAACCCCTAAACAACTCCCAAAACAACCTCCAAAATAACCTCCAAAACAATCCCAAAACAACTCCCAAAAACAAACCAAAAACATTCAACAAAAACATGTTGATTTGGTCGTTGCATTATTCACATGAACAAAAATTTGTTAAACCATTTTGTTAACTTGTGCTCAAATCAACAAAAATTTGTTAACCATTGTATTATCTTGGGCTCAAATCAACCAAAAAATGTAAAAACGGTCATTGCAGTATCCAAATCAACAAGTTTTTAATGATTTTCTATTGATTTGGACATAATTTTCTACTAGTGAAAAGAAGAAAGGAAAGAGGTTTATATAGAATATGACTATGGAGATAGGATGGGAGGGAAAAGATCTCAAGGACCTCCTTTCACCATTAGATAGGCATTAGGATAACCGACGCGTAAAGTAGTACTTCAAGGCATAAATGGTGATTAATCCACACTTAGAGCGATGCAAACTAGTTGGTGGTTCTTCAACCACCACCAATAAATGCGACGTGAAAAACATGGCAAACAAAAAAAAAGGGATAAGGGAGGTCAAAAAAATGATAAGACTTTTCTTATAATATAACACTAGGAGAAAAACAGTGACCAAATCAACAAAACATCAACACAAAAGTGTTGATTTTGATATTGTATCATTCATTTGAACAATTTTTTGTTGATTTTGGTAAAATTGCCAAAATCAACAAATGTTTTTATTGATTTGGATACTGCAACTCTAAATCAACCAAAAAATCAACACTTTTTTGTAAATTTTGACTTTCAAAAATGTCAAGTAAGTTTTTTGATTTGAAAAATGTTTAAATCACCATAGTTAGTATTCTATAAATAATGCAGTGTTTATTTTTCAAAGTCAGCAGACTTCAAAGGTAATTTAAAAATAGAAAAAAAACTTTTTTTTTAAACTTTGAACTAAGAGAAGTTGCTAAATCAAAGTATATTTCATTTCCAAAAATCCGTTTGCAATTTCAAGTCTCCAATCAAAAATTATGAATAAATTTCAAAGAGGGTCTTTCATGTTCTAAATGTCAATATTATGATTATAGTATTAACATTCTTCAACAAAATAAGAAAGATTTATGTATTGAACTTGAATCAAAAGATATGGAACTTTATACAATGTACATGTTTCTAAAATCATATACTAAATAATTTAATACTTGTCAAAATGAAAAAGTCTTGATACAAAAAGAACTTGAAACCTTAAAAGATGATTATAAAAATTTACATACTAATTATCAAATAACCAAGTTTACTATTCTTCCAGATGTGAAAATCAAGCTTGAAGAATCGTATAAAGAAGGTGAACGTTTAAGAGAAGATTTGAACATTATGAAGATTCAAAAAGTTGAAATAGAAAAACATCATGAAGAAATGGTGGATAAATTGGGTAAAAAATTTGAAGAGCATTCAAAGAAAATGAGAGAAGATTTTAGAGCATCAATGAAGATACTTCAAAACAAACTATCTAATGAGTGTAAATTTAGTGATGATATGGTTAAACAAAATGAAGATTTGGATGCTTTATTGCTGAGAAAGGAAAAAGAACTTTTTATAAAAGAAGAATTGAATTCAAAGTTGAAGGTAGAGAATAATAATTTTCTTGGTTTAATAGACGATTTAAAATTAAAATATACCAATAATACTATTGAAGTATCATCTTTGAAGGATAATGATGTTGTAAACAAAAACCTCCCAAACAAATTGATTGAGGAAAATAAACTAATAAAAAATAAATTATCTATTGCTACAAAGGAATATGAAAACATTACATTTTTGGTTACTTCTTTAAAACATCAACTTCAAGAGTATGAAGAAATTTGACTTTTGAAGAATAATAAATACTCAAAATTAATTGAGCGAAGAACCAATGAAAATTTTGCTCTCATTCAACTATATAAAATCCTAAGTATACACATGGTTGTGTTCAAAGAAGACAATGAAATTCTTAAGCTTCAACTTCATATAAAATTGAATGTCAAAGTCCATTCCAAAGAAAATCAATGTTTTTTCCAAGATAATTATTTTGTCACAAATTTTGCGTTTTTACAAATTGGAAATCTAAAAGAAGATAAGAAGATATCTCAAAAATATATGAAAATTGGAAATGAGGACACATTGAAAATTGATTACCTTATGGATTTTCACCTTAACAACAAGGTTAAAGCCACCTTGAAATTGAAGTTTGTCAATAAGATTGTTCTTTCAATATAAGATGCAAAATCTCAAAATGTATATGTTTCAAATATCATATATTTCAACTCAACAAAAAGAATTCTCAAATTTGAAATTCCCACAAGTTATATATATGAATTAATTCTAGATCAAGGTGATTTAAAAATTTATAAGAAATCTCTACATATTCAAATATATGACAACATCAAAATTCTTAAGATTCGAAATATTGCAAGCACAAATAATACCAATGTCATCAAAATAAATTTCTTAATTATTTATTGTCTATTAATAAAAACATGGGATCCTGGAGGATTGAAACAATAATGTAGCAATTTTAAAATCAAGTAATAAACAAATAAATGTATTTTTTAAAACAAACACATGTAAAGATAGCTACAACATCTATAAATGGCTAAATTTAAAACATAACAAATGCTTGAGGGATGCAAACCAAATAAAGAAGGGTCACTATTAAACTTAATGAATTAAAGAACATCAAATGTTGATTTATTATTTTCCAATGTTACCAATCTATAATTATTTTTTGTTGAAGTCATATTCTTAAAGCATCTGAATTCAATTCAATGCAATTCAATTTAAATTGAAAAACTTATTCAGTTAATAAAATATCTATGAGCGTTACTTCAAGAAGTTTGAGTATGAAACATATGCCATTTGGTTTCACTATGTAAATTTTAATGATAAAAAAAAAATACATATCTAAAATATGTGAAAGAAGCAAGTTTGAATGAAGTCTCATTGAATGAAGTTTTTTTTTGACAAATAGTTTGAAGAAGGCAAAATAAATAAATAAATGTTGAAGACAAACTGAAGATTATAAAATGATTGATTGAATCAATCCATTCAATTAAATTAAGAAATATTATGAGATGAAGATTCTTCAGTCACTTACCAACTCGTTTTTATAAGTAAATAAGTGCCATCGTACATGGTTGGATGCTTTGCAAAATAAATAAAAAGCTACTATTGACGATGACGTCAATAAAGTAAAGAAGGGGGCTATGTAGTCAAAATTTATTTAATTTTGAGTATTTCTTCTATTTAAAGTGTAAATAGGTCTAAAGACTTTATTAATGCTCATTCATATAGCTTTAGATAGTGAATAGACATTTTTTTAGCCAATTTGCCTTTTTATGTGAACAGTTGTGACTGGTGAAATCTAGTTTTTTTGTTATTAATAGGAAAAAAATGATGATCATTGTAGCAGACCAAGAGAGGGTTCTGGCTCATGGGTGTTGAATGATAAGCTGTTATCAAAAATTTATAAAAAAATTCTTGTATGGTTGATTTATACTTGTGTGTAATATATAATTTTTTTACTATTATGTACGTTATTACAATAATTGCAATATAAAAGGCCATTGAGATTAATATAGAACTACAAAATCCCTAGTGATCAAACCTTTGCCACTACACTACAAAATAGTCTATCAATTCTTTTAGCTAAGGTTGGTAGATTATTGAAACTACATTTAAGAACTTGAGACTTTGAATGTGAAGTCTAAAGTCCATTATCAAGAAAGATTTAAAGGCAAAATAGAGGAGTGTAATATGTGGAGATCCAAGTTCAATAATGTACAAACAGTTAGAGATGATATTGATGAGGCTTATACTACTACTCTTCATCAAGTGGAATTCTTAGAAGAAGAAAATAAGAAATTAAAAGAAGAACTTTTAAAGAATTCTGCAAAGATGGTGAATCCTTGTGTTCTAGTGGCAGTATCTACAGCATCTGTATGTACTTAAGCTACTGAAAGTATATATATTGATTCTACGATATCCAGACTATACCAGAGTATGTGGTTACATTATCTTGAGTCTACACCTACTTTTTCTTTGTATAGAGCATACTAGCTCCAAAGTACTATATGTTTGAGTATTTTGAATTTATGTAAAGAACAAAGAGTAAGTTCAAACCAATTTCAAGATATATGGAAAGCAGCTAGTAAGTTTGAAAATATGCAAAATTTATTATGTAAAATGTTGATACGTGAAGATTTATTTTTAACCAGTTGGGAACCATTATACTATCCTATAGTTGATTTGGGTGCACGAGCTTTATGTTATTATATACAGTTAGAGAAGGAACTATGCCACAAAAGACATGTTGATTTATCTACTGTGCCAAAGAGAATAGTTTAGATTACAGATCATTAGGATGAGATTGACCCCGGTTTTTATACTTCTTCTGAGATACGGGCTAAATGGATACAAGAATTGCAATTTCTACGGAATCAGTTGACTTTTACTAGAGCCTCACAAGGTAATATTGGAGTTTTATTGCAAGCAGTGGCAAATAGGGAGGCAATTGCTCAGAGAGGTGAGTTGACTACTAGTCACTATGTTTATAACATCCAGCAGACTTATATCAGGTTATGTACTACTCTGGATGCTTATAACAAGGGTCAAAGTAAGTTTCATTGAACAAAAGAGATTTCTGTATTCAAAATACCTCCACCATCATATGTACCAGCTGGATGGTTGAATACTAGAATCCCGATACAAGGATCTATTCTTACTTGCTTATTTTTGGATCAATATTCTACTATGTTTGATGATATGGCAGTTGAGAGACCAGTTCCTACTTGGAAAGCATTAGAGTGGTTGGGTGAAGATTATGGGTTATCTAGGAAAGAAGAAAAACCATATGATAAGGTTTATTTGGAGATATCTGACAAGTGGTAGATAGATCCACCACCATCTGTAAGTACCAATTCACATTTTTGTCAATGTCCACGAAGATATAAATGGAATCCCAAGGCCACTTTGGATTCAATTGAATATAATTGGCTTGTTATACCTGGAAACTTTCAAAAGCCTATTTTATGTGTACAAGCTTATGCTACTTTCCATGAATAACATATTACTCATACAGATCCAGTATGTTTTCGAGCAACAGTTTTTTGTGATTATTTATGTTATATGTGTACAAAGTTTAGTATTACTATAAATGTAAATCAATATGATCCTTTGCAACCTGAATTCCATATTATGCTCAAGTTGCAATATCATAGTACTCGATGGCATCGAGTATTGGAGCTTATGGCATTGACTCATTTTTTATGGGGAGCTCTGAAGTGCTTTATAAATGAGTTTAATAATAACAGATTTTCATCTAACTAGACTTGGTTGAAGAACTAGAGGCTCCACAACCCATTGTTGCTGGATCGAGATGAAGATGTCGGGAAAGCTTGTGCCAAGGCTCTGCAAAAGGAAACTTAGTTACAAGATAGAGATAGAAATAAGAGACCTAAGTATTATTGACGAGGACGTCAATAGGCTAAGTAGGGGGCTATGTAGACCTAAAAATTTTAGAAATATAGTTTAGAATGGAAAAAGGGACCAATTAGGGGGCCCTTAGTGTTTAAAAATAGAAATAAAAGCTATTTTAATGTCTAAAATTAGTTCTAAGTGTAAATAGGACTAATAGGTGGATGGATGAAAAAAATAAAAATAAAAATAAAAAAATTAGAAAAAGGATGAATGGTGTGTGTGACCGAGGTCTCACGCCTTCCCAAGAGGTGTAGCACCTCATTTGGTCGACTATAAATAGCTAAAAAATAGAAAAAAAATGGCATTGTAAGACCTAAAATCTTTATATTTATATATATATTATTCTTTTGCAATTATACTTGTTGTGTTTGTATATATTGTTATGTTTTTGAATATCATTGTTATTGAGATTTGGTGGCATTTTGTGCATGTATTTGAGAGAATTGGAGCACTATGAGTATGCGGTGTCTGATAAGTGAAATTGGAAAGATTTATATAGACTGTGATTGAATTCTTAGTTTGTAAAGTTAGATATAGTGAGTATGAGAATTAGCAAGAGTAATTGAGATACACAGTAGGATCAAGGTGACACAATTTCACAAGTTGAGTGTTAAGGAAATTGAGATTAATCATTTGATGGAGTTTGGACGAATTCAGAGCAATTCTAGGAGCCAGGAATTGCGGAATTAGGGATTCACAGCGGCAATCAAGGTCAACCGATTCTCCCCAATTCTACAAAAACGATCACAATTGGAGCGATTGAAGTGCTAGGATGAATCGAATTGAGTAAGCGAGAAAGGATTGGAGACAAAACTCCAAGAATTTGACCATCTGAGCATGAAATTGAAAACAGGAGAAAGGTCGCGGATAGCAAGTGCGGCAGTATCTATGTTGAGAATCATTCCCAATCCAACCGATTCAAGGTTGGTATACTTTCAATCCACCAAGCGAGGAGAGATCAAATAAAAATTTCGTGAAATTTGACAGATTTGAGCAAATTTTGAAAGTTTGCGGCATTGCAGCGCCTGTCTACGCATACTTCAAATCTCGCCATCATTGTCAAATTTCTTGGCGCCAGTTCTCAAGCGCACTCGGGATCGTGAAGCAAGAGTGATTCCACCCAAAGTTTGGAAAATCAATTAAAAATTTCCCCCCATCGGAGCATATTCGGCGGAGGAGTGAGTGGAGGAGTGAGCGGCGCAGTGAGGCGCCTGTGCGGCTGACAGACAGGCGCGGCATTTTCTCCCGATTGGGATACCCGCCCAATTCCCGCCCTATCCGACCCGGCTCCTCGAGATTGATACCCCTACGGGTTGAGACCCGTGAGAACACCATATTCATTAAAATGGGAGAATTAGAACCTCTCAAAATAACCTTTCCGATCTCGACCTAAATCACCAATTTCCATTAAAATGAGAGTTTTCAACTCGAATCGAGCTAAATAGACACAAAACCTTTCAATTTTAGGTCGATTTTGAAACGTTTTATGTCAATTTAGCTCGAATCGAGCTAAATTGACATAAAACGTTTCAATTTTAGGTCAATTCTCAAAGGGTTTATGTCAATTTAGCTCGATTCGAGTTGAATTGACATAAAACCTTTTAATTTTAGGTCGATTTTGAAAGGTTTTATGTCAATTTAGCTCGAATCGAGCTAAATTGACATAAAACCTTTCATCAAATTGACTTAAAACTTTTTTATTTCAGGTATTTTTTCCTTTAAATTACATTAGAAAACTCTCATTTCGGTGGAAAACTCTCATTTTAATGAATATGGTGTTTGAGGAAGCCAGTGCGGGTATAGGCCGGGTAAGGGTCTTGGTGGTTCGGGATACGGGTATTGGGACATTTAGGGTATCTACCAGGGTATCGCACGGCCATAGGGTAGTGACGGATAAAACAAATTAAAATAAGGCTCAGATTTTTCGAACAGTCTAAAGGGCCATATCCTTAGTTTGGGTATAGGTCCTAACATAGGTTTGGAGTGTCAATTTGAAATTGTATATGCATGTTGTAAATGGGAGTTTTGTGTGTTGTAGGTAGAGCATACTAATTTGCACTTGTTTGGCCATATTGTCCTTGGTTGTGGGTGTGCGGACTTATTGTGAGTTATTCTAAACGCAAAATCTTATTCTTTTGTTAAATACTATTACTAATAATTATATAGTTTATAAGTCTTGCATTGCACATACATTCATTACAAGTCAGTCCACATTGACCTATTGTCCCAGAACTATTGTCACGAGCGAGTAATACACTAGACAAGACTGTAACTTCATACATCCGTTAACAGCATGTATTAATGGATAGCTTGAGTGATACCTTGGGTATTAGTGGGAATAAGAGTGAAAACCCCGTTATTGTTTGTTGTTTATGAATTTGAAATAGTACATATACATACTTACCCATATTCTAAGTACATGTGACTTTAGTTACAAAAAAACGTTAGACTACTTGAACATTCCCTAGTCTAAAGAACCCCTATACTATAGTCCTGGGTTTTTGCGAGTTAGGCAAAAATCTAGACTACAACATACAAGTAGAGTACACCCACAAAGTAAGAATTCAGATTTAGCAATAGAATCATAGAGTAAAGGTTAAGAGGTTTTCGAAAACATAAAATATGTAGATATTGGAGTCATATTGGGAAAGATGTACGCAAATGAGATTTAAAATAGATGATGGATAAACTCTAAGATATTTCATGCATTTAAGCCAAAAATTAATATGTAGATCAATTGTAAGAGGTCAATCTATAGTTGAATCGCCATATTCAATTGGAATCCCAAATTCATAGAAAAGCATGAATGAAGTTAGAACACCTCTCAAAGATTAAACTTCATTTACTCATAATTTCTTATAAGAACGCTTAAATTTGACATGTCTTATGTTTTTAGAAATGGCGTATGATAATTTTTCACTTCAGGTAGATAGATTAGACCTATAAAAATATAACCCTAGAAACATTATAATCTACTAATTAGGCTATATAAGTAATCAATCTTAGTTCCTTAAGATTTTCTACTAGAACAAAGATATGTAAGAAATTTAACAAAAAGGCATTACTCAAAAGGCACAATAGACCAACATTAGACAAATGCGATGTAAAATAAAACTTAACCCACAACTTAAAAAATTTGATTATATTCATCTATTTATCAAAGGTGAATAAATAATTGCCTACACTATTTGCATCTTCCAGACCCGTGGTGCCTATTTCAAAACTTGATAGATGTGTTTTCCCTCCGTTTTACTTCTTAACCTCGTACAAGAATTCCTTTACTAAAGCTCTTATATCGCTTAACCACCCTTTTATAAAGTCTTAAAAAATATACAATTCTGCCAACAAATCTTCTATGCCTTTGTTGGCTTCCTCTAATTACTCACTATTCCTTTTAAATTTAATAAGCGATTCTACCAAAACTTGTTTAGTGTTACAAGTTCAACTTCTAATTTTGATTGAATTGAATGTCTATCCAAATATACAACTTACAATAAAGGTAACCTTAAACGTGTCAATTTCTTGAGCAAAAAGTCCTATTCAAAGAAATACAAAAGACAACAACAAATTACATGACTAGCCGTACATAACTACAATTTTTCATGTAAGTCGTAACGTACAACTACAAATATTAATATGATTGATCTTTTTCAATTGCAATTAGTCATATAAGTAATTAAATATGACTACATTTAATCATATGACAAACCACTTATGACTTAATGTAGCTAAATGGTTATCTTCATTATGATTGCAACTATTGATAACATTGTTTTCATTATGATTGCAACTTATCATAAATATGTTCTTATTTATGAATAATCA
Organism: Rhytidiadelphus loreus; assembly: GCA_947034895.1. Lineage (NCBI taxonomy): Eukaryota > Viridiplantae > Streptophyta > Bryopsida > Hypnales > Hylocomiaceae > Rhytidiadelphus > Rhytidiadelphus loreus. The sequence goes on from OX344763.1 coordinate 19,435,493, forward strand.
TTGTCGCATTACAGAAAGGTTTTATTTAATATAATATCTCATTTAAGCATTTCATATGAAAAAATAAGCTTTGATACGATATGACTACAAACTCTCATGATATACAATAACATGAATAAATTAATATGAAAAAAGTGTAGATGTCACTTACAAAGCGCAATTTCACTTCCCCTCAAACTACTCATTATAAGACACATTTTGTATAGTTTGTCGTGCTACCTTCATTCGTTCACAATATGTTATTTTGTTCATTCTCATTATCAACTTCTTGAAGTTCTCTACGTGTTGTTTCACGGTTGTCCAAAATATCGCTTAATTCACCACGATATTCAAACTTCAACGCCATTTTGTTCTTAATTGTTAACAATAAAGGTCAAAATGCGATTTGAAATTGTTCATAATTTAATTCAAGCCACGAGAATACTCACGAAACTTTATCAACCCCGCTGACCTATGCACTCTTGTAAGACAACTCATAATGTTCACTTCAACCTAGTGTTTATGATCAACCTTCAGTAAATTCTTTTCCAACTGTTTCAATTTATATTGTCGATTATAAATATGATTGTCATTTAAATTATTGACTTCTTTTTTCAGCGTTCTATTAAATTTACGCATCTACTCCTATACTTGCTCTTTTACAAAATTAGTGAATGTCTCTTCACTTGAGCCATCTTCATTGTCCTTCGCACTATATATTATATTGAATTTTAAAAATTTAATAACTCAAATTAGTATCAATTCAAATAAAACATTCAATTCAATATTGTGCAAATTTGAAAGGAGATTTGATATTGTTTATGAAGATTTAGTAATACACATTTAAAATATGTGCTACAAGCTTTTTCACATTCATTAAAATATGAAACTTTTCATAAATGGTACATTCATATGTCTTTATAAAAACAATTTGAATAAAACTATTTTAAAAAAAAATAAGATACATATAATTATAGTTTTTCTTCAATCGTCTATGCATTTCATCATTATAACGGTTATTTAGTGACTTTTCGCATTTGGTATAAATTATTTGCAAAATAAACATTCATATTTATTACTAGAGCTAGGAGCAGCAATCCCCTAAATACACTGAAAATAGCATATTTTGTGATTCTTTTTTTTTTACTAATTTCTTATTCATATGAAGACAAATACTAATAAGACTACAAAGTGAAATAATTTTTCTTTGTAATTCTTTGTGAAAGGTAAAAAATAAAAGGAAATGAATGAAAAATTACTTTAAATCTTCTTCCACACTGAAGCAGAGTCAGCTAAATGCTAAAAATTGACCTTTTAAGTTTTGCTAAGTTAAGATGAGGCAATGTCTTTGTACATCAAGGTATTAACTTTTTTGAATTGATTTTATCATTATCATTAAATTCTAGTAATAAATATAATTGGAAAATTGTATATTTGTATTGTTTACAGGTGGTAGTGGTACCTTCTCAAAACTATATATTATAAAAGTATGGGAGAATGTGTGAACACTTTCCTATTCATCTAACTTTAGTATAAGCAATATTTATTTATTTAAATATAGCTACAATTTGATTGTTTCTTCGTGAAATGGTAAATTATACTTATTTGATGTTGTCAACAATGAGTTGAAGGTTTTCATTCGGCATAAAGCAATTGTATGCCTATACTTGATTGTTGTTTTGGAAATAATCAAGAATATTGTTTCACTACTTTTCTTAACAAAGGTCTTTACATGTACAATGATATATATATATATACTTTAAAAATTTTCATTATAGTTTTTTCAAAATATTAGCTTTAAAAACTAAATAAGTTTTTTTGTTTGGTTCTAAATGTTTTTTTTGTAAGAATTGGTTTTAGTTAATAATTTTATTGAAGATATTATTTGCATTTATTATTATAGTTATGATTTGTATTTTGTTTAGGATTATATTTTGTAATTAATTAATTTTTTATATTTTTAACAATATTGCAAATTTTTTGTTTTTTAAGTGTGATGTTTTCACAGGATTTATAAGTTGTTTGAAAAGTCATAATGTTGCTATAAGCTATGTGGAATATGTATCTGACTTAAATAAATCAAATTCATTGAGTTTTTTTGAAGATTATTAAAATATAATATTAAAATTAAACTATAATATTAAAATTAAACTATAATATTAAGATAGTAAATTTTATAAGAAGTGTGTAATGTTTGTATTTTTGTAGATTTGATACTAACTGAAAGTTGGGAAAAGATCATTCAACTTTGGGATATTAGAATGAGAGCTGTGCGAGTTGCTAAATCTAAACAACATCAACGGGTACAAAGCATGTCGGTCAACAACAATAAATTTGTTGTAATTCCTCTAAAAAGAAAAAATCTTATTTATGATTTGAGAAATCACCTACAATATGAAGAAATGCATCGATCACCTTTAAACAATGAAACACATCGTGTTTATTGTTATTCAGATAACACAAGTACACATATATATAATTTATTTTTTAAAATTTCATTGTAATTAATGATAATTTAATATGATATTTTGATATTACTATGACACTTAAGATTCATAAGCTAATTTTGAATGTTGTTTAAAAGTTTATTTTTTAATAGCACTTTGCTTAACATGTGTTTATGTCAAGATATGTCGTTGGTTCTTCAAAAGGCTATATTGCTTTAAAATATTTTGATCATTTTTATGGAAGACAAATTTAAAAGTAAGATTTTCTATTTTTTTTCTAGATGTAAAGGTCAAAATTTTTTTATTTAAAAAAAAATTTATATATAGGTATAAAATTGCATATATCATGAAAGCTAATATTATGTTGGTTTTATTATGTGTGATTATAAATTCAAGATAAGACCTATAAATGAAGAAATTATTTCATATTCAATGAATTCTATTGCTTGACATTCAACAATGTAAGTTAATATGATTAATCATTATATTATATTATTTATTATTTATTCATTATTATTATTATTATCATTTTAATGATTAAGATTTTTATAAAAATTGAGATTGTACTTTAATCTTAATATTATTAAAAAAATTATCTCCAAAGGAAGATTTATGAAGTTGAAAAAGTTGTTTATTGGATGTTGTTGCAGAAGTGACTAATTTGCAATAGGTTGTTCCGGTGGCTATGTTAATGTTTTGAATGTTAACACTCAGACATCTATAAAAGAGGTATTTTTATTAATAATATTACAAAACATTTAGTATTTGCACTAAAAAATTGTGATTATTGAAAATATTAAAAGGAATAATTGAAATCATTAAACTTACATAGTTCTTCAATATTTGTTTTGATTAAAGATTTAAAATTGAGTAGACTTGATATATCATTTTTTTGTTAATTCATACTTTATTTTTTGTTGAAATTAAAAATTTATAAGAATCAATATTTTTAAATTATTTTTTATTATTATGCAGTTCTCACAATATTCAAATAGTATTACTTCACTCTCATACAACAAAAGATGGAGATTTTCTTGCTATAGCATCAATTTGCAATCATGAAAGGAATAATAATTTATAAGTCTTTTTTTTTCTCATATGCCATATTTAACTACTTTTGGACTTTTAAGGAAATTTTGGACTTTGTCCATCAGGGGATCTCCCAATGTCATAGATATCTAAAATCTAAACCTGTTGTACATTTTTCAAACCACCTAGTCCAAAATCTATATCATTTCTAGATTCATAAAATCTATAGAAGTCAAAGTCTACAATTGTCTTAGATGTCCCTTTACCAGTTTTGGACTTTGCAAAGTCCAAAAATAGTTAAATATGGCATTCATTATTATCAATTAATTTTGAAGCTTTCAATCCTTTTAGTTTCTTATTTGTTAAAAAAAATTTAACAAAAAGTGTATGAAATTGCATTGTAATTCTTTTTACCAATATATAAATTCATGGAATTTTAATTTTTGTAATGCTTTTGAATATAATCACTATACTTCTTTCTTTTATCAAATTAGTATAAATTCATAACCATTAGTAGAAACGCAAGAATTTTAACAGAATTCTGTTGATTTGGTTGCGTTGTCTCGGTCACTGTTCTGTTGATTTCAACAGAATTCTGTAATTTTCAATAGATTTTTGTTGGAATCAACAAAACAATGACCGGGACAACGCGACCAAATCAACAGAACTCTGTCAAAATTCCTGCGTTTTCTACTAGTGAACCTAAATATATATTTGGATATGCCTTTTATCAAGTTTTTTTTTTTTAGATTTTGATGTAATTGATACATATAATTTATTTTTATAATTGTTGGATATTTGTTGCTTTCATATGTTTCAAGTTTAATATTTCTGAAAGTTTTTATTGAATATGCAGATATTCATCAAATGATATTTTTGTGGTTAAACTTGATTAAGAGATTTGTATTTGCATCCTTGTTAGAATAAGGTTATTAAATATCTTTAATTCTAATAAGAATAAGAATAATAGGGTTGCAATGTTATTTATTTTATTTATTTTATATTTTTAATAAATAAAATATTTGCAAACTTCCAAAACAAGACTTTGCTATATACCAAATTTGATTGTTATACCACTAGATATTTCAAGAAATTTACAACAACTAATACAGAAGTGTAAATGTATTTGAAACTTGTTTTATAAAGAGAGTTCTTTGATCTTTTTAAACGATAGGGATATTTTTATTCATTCTATATTATTTAAATATGAGCTATTAAAGGATATAATAATATAAGAATCATGTTTGTCAAATAGGTTGGTACACTTGTTTATGACTTTATGACTGAGTTTAAAAGGTTGCATGCACCTCCGTGTGAACAAGGAATGAATTGTTAAGCAACATTCTAACAAGACAATCTAATTTTACTATTTAATGTAAATTTTTTTTTATCTTCAACATACATGTGTAACACTTTACTTTTATAGACACCAAAAGTCATGAACTCATGATCTCTTAATACTATACATCTTACAAATTTGCAATGTTAAATTTCAGCATTAATTATGGGTTTCTCATTTTCTCATAATTTATATCATTTAACTCTACTACTACAAATGTTGTTTATTATAATATTTTTGATGACTAAATGTTTTAACGAGATGTCTTTTGTAATTAAAAATCAAATTTAAATTATAAAAGACATGTTTTAGTCATTAAGAATATATCTGTGAGTGATTATTTACCCACCCGTAGTAAACAACTTGACAAACAAGTTTTTGGTAATCCCTAAGTTTTTCTGCTATTGGGTGCTTAGGCGTTGGTCCATTGTGCCTTCCAAGCAATGGATCTTTTTTAACATACCTACGTATATTCAAACATACAAAAACAACAACTAAGAAATGCTAATTTATTTGTAACTAAACTAGAATGAAGCTAAATGCCTAGGCTATTGTGATCTTATGTGAAAGATGGTTCAGGCTTGATATTATTACACCAACTGATAGATCATTCTTTTCCTTTTCAAAAAACATAAAACTCGGCCTATTCTAACCTTTCTACTATAAGTTATAGCCGGATGAAGTTTGAACCTCGGAAAGGTAGTTGAAACTTCATTCACTAATTTTTACTAGTTCCTCAATCCAATTTGACTTGAAATTTTAGGAACACTCTACAGATGTTAAACTCTCCTAATTCTATAAATTTAGTCTTGTACGAAAGACTTTTTCTAACTTTTCATCCAATCTTGGCTCCAAACTTCATCCGTCCAGAACTCCTAGTTTTCTAGTCTTTTATCAATTGTAAATTGGTTTGGAATACTTCTTGAGGTGTATTTTCAATCTATTATCTTAACTTTCTCTTTCTTATCTATTTCTAAAGTTCTTGGGTGGAATTTCTTGATGCTAAGGTCTCGGTGCAAATTTTGTCAGTTTACTATTTTTAACAGTTTTATATTTTCTTCTTGTAGGTCTTAATTCTAGCTTTCTAGATTGGTAAAACACTTCCTTATCAATGGATGAAGTTTGACCACTAGTTGGTCTTACAAACTTCATCCACCTTTATCTTTTAATCTATAAGTTGAAATTGGACTTTTCTTTCACGTAAAAACTCTAAATTTTTATCTCTTCCTACTTTTCTCAAGTTATTTTAAAGTTTTACTTTCTAACTATTTTTCATCCATCTTGTTTTCTAACTCCCTCCGCTTCTATCTTGCTTAATTTAACTCCAAATTCTAAGTGTAATATGTTTTTGGAAACCTCTAAGCAAGATCTATAAGGTTTTTAATCTGTATCTTGAAAAAAATCTGATCTTGAGGCTCTGAATGGTACTTGCAATTCGGCTAAGTGTAAAAGTGACTAAGGAAAGAAATGGAATGAAAATTAAACTAATTAGTAACTTACCTCATGGTTTGCTTCATCCAAGAGATGGTTGAAGATTCCCTCAAACTCTTCATTGTTGGCCATCTTTGAAACTATCTTAGATTTTTGCTCACAGCTTGAAAAGTTGATTTTAATACAAGTTACAAGTTGTTTTTAGCCCTCCTTTCTTTCCTTCTTCCTTCTACTTTAAGACTATTCTACTTCAATTATTATATCCTAAGGTTGACTTTTGAACTACTAAATAATTGCACCAACTTCTAAACAATAATTGACTTTTGATATCCTACAAGTCAATTATTATTCTATCTAAGTATTAATGGTTCTAAATGGATTTCAAGGATTTTTTCATAATCCTATCAACTTCTAATCTTCTCCCATCTTTTGCATATCTACCTCCAAACCCCTTTACATCCCTCACATTTGACAGCTTAAGTTTGAAAATGCTACTATCTAGATAGAAGTTAGGAGAGAAAGAGTGATGAGATAGTTGCGAACAATTTCTTTCCTATTTTTGTATTTCAATTTTTCTACTCCCTTGCTTCCTTTCACCTCTATTTCCCTCCCTCCCTCCTTTCTTATTTCTATTTTCTTCCTTCCTCCTATTTTTTTTTCCTTTCCTAATTCCTATACACTATGGCAAAACTTTGAAAAGACAACAAAAAAAACAAATTGTGGGTTTTTTTGTAAAGAAGGGAGGTCAATTCCCCTCCCTGGCCTTTGGCCGGAGGCGCTCGGGTGCTTGGGGAAAATCTGATTTTTTTTATATAAGACCCTCACTTCCCCTTTGGCTTTACTAAAAGTTCTCTGGCCTTGAAAAAAATCTGATTTTTTTTATATAAGACTCTCACTTCCTCTCTGACTTTATTGAAAGCTCTCTAGCCTTAGGAAAAATCTGTTTTTTTTAAATAAGACCCTCACTTCTTCTTTGGCTTTACTGAAAGCTTTTGGGTGCTTGGAAAAATCTGAATTTTGGTAATATAAGATCCTCATTTCTCCTCTGGCTTTACTGAAAGCTATTTGGTACTTGTTGGTCATTGACTACTGATTGGTGGCTCCGACTTCTGGCTGCTGCTAGCTGGTTAGTAACACATAATTTTAATCACGGCCATTGCTTAGCCACAATTTGGGGTCCTTTAGGACCCTTTGCAAACAAAATAAAATAAGAAATAAATAGTTAGTAAGGCAAAGCTTCGCCGTCCATTGGATGATATTTTAATTTTTAAGACAATTTCTAATACACAAGTTCAAAGCTCCGCCGTCCCGAATAGGACTGTGAGTGTTTTTTACCCCCCCCCCCTCCATGGTAAATAAATTCACAACAGGTTCTTGTTTATTTTCACTTGTTTTGCTAGGGGTGTCTAAGCGTTGTCCATTGTGCCTTCCAAGCAATGAACTCTTTCTTTAATTCCTATATGTTCCTATTTGTGTCAAAAGAAGTTTAGTCTTTACTTAACTAAGGTTATTCCTTTAATTGGTTCAAAGCTAAGGTCACGGTGGTTTCTAAGTATAAGTAATTAAAGTCTAAATTTAACTACTTAAGTTTGTAGGAAATCTCATGCCATTTCTAAAAACATAAAATTCATCGAAATCCAACCTTCCTAGCCAAGGTTATGAGCGGATGAAGTTTTGTCCTAAAAGGACCCTGAAAACTTCATCCAGTGTTTTAAAATACTTCCCTAATTCAATTAATTCTGAAATTTTACCTAATGTCTTAAGTTAATATTTAATATTTATGGTTTTAATTTCAAGTCATTTGAATGATTTCTACTCTGTGTCACCCAAATTCTTACCTATTTTTCATCCATTCATAACTTCTTCAATTTTGATCCAAATTAGTCGTATGATACCTTCTTAGAAAGATATGGACCTAAGCTTTAAAATCATACTCTATAACTTTGGAATTGAAATAGTCTAGTCTAACTGACTTGATCCTCTAATTCGGTTCCTATGTCTAAATTCCACTCATCAATGGTATAATTATGCCATTTTTCTTGTTCTCCACTTCATTCTATGCTTCCATTTTTGAATTTTTGAACTCTAAGTTTCTATGATAGTGATAGTTGGTAGTTGAGAGAAAGAGTGGTGAGTTTAGAGTTGCTAATTTCTACTCCTTTCTTGCTAATTTCTACTATTTTTAAGTGCTAATTGCTACTTCTATGAAAGGTTTCTAAGTTTGCTCCTCCCGCTTTTCTTCAACCGTTATGCTTCTTTACCTACTTCTCCTCCCTATATATATGTATATATATATATATATATATATATATATATCTTTTTTTTTTTTTTTTTTTCCTAATTTCTATACTTTATGACAAAACTTTGAAAAGACAAATAAAGACAAACAAATTTTTGGTTTTGGTTTTGGGGAAGGGGAGATCAATTCTCCTCCCTCGGCCTAGAGGCGAAGCGTTTGGCACAGGCGCGGCCTGGCCACCTCGCCTGTCGGGAGACCTGCCTGCTTGCTGGCTCGGGTCGGGTCGGGGGCTGAGAGCCCGGTCCCGGCCTTTGCTGGCGGCAGGTTGAGTCAGGTCGGGGGTTGATAGCCCGATCCCAGTCCCTAGCCAGTCCCTGCTGGGGCTTGGCCACCCTGTTGGGGATTTGGCAGCCCTGGCGGGTTTTCTTTCCGGGGCTGGCTCTAGAAGCTGACCCCAAAAATGAACACAAATTTGAATTTTTTGTGGATTTTCTTACGACAAATATTTTATTCTAGGCGGTAAACTTGGAGGCTAACTTGGGAATTCAAAGCTCCGTTGTCTATTGGATAATATTCTAAATTTAAGATAGTTTCTAACACCTAGGTTCAAAGCTCCGCCGTCCCAATGGGTTAAGGGAAATTGAGACACAACAATGTTTAGTTAATACATCCACAACTAAACACAAGTTAGTAAAACAATAAAACTAAACACAAGTTAGTACAATTTGGGTTAGCACTCAAAGTCCTCACTCCACAACTAAAGAATTTCCCTAAGCGGCATCGCCAATCACAAGGGAAAATTCTCTAAGATTAGTACAAGGGTTAGCTTGGACAAAAAGAAACTTGTCTAAAAGAAACTTGTCTAAAACCAACTTCACAAGGTTGAAGCAACAAAAAAAAAATACCACTACAACTTGGCAAAACACCTCCAAACAAGTGCTTAACAACAACAAGACATGAAGGGACCCCAAAGTCCTTCAAAGCTTGACAAAGAGCAACAAAATTGAGCTTGGAATGCTCGAAAAACACCACGTTTGCAACTTTGGCTCAAAAATGGCCAATAATCCAATTTAATAGACAACATGTATAAACTTACCAAAATATGGCAAGAAGGGGTGAGAAGAGAGGAGAATGAGTGCCCTTTTATACTCTCCCAAGGGCACTCACCTCCTCTAATTTTCTCATGGTAATCTTATCATTTAGGATTTTCATCCTAATTTATCAATTTTGACTTTCTACGCTGGTCCTACACTTTAACTTTTGGAGATTAACTCCAAATCACAAACGGATTGCACCATTGGCTTCAGAAGGCCATTTTTAGTTTAAAAGACCCCTACCCCCTCTTCCTACCTCAAAAACTCAAAGAATCCTAGCGGCGACTAGAAACTCAAAATGGGGTAAAAACTCAAGTTTTGGAGTTTACTTTTTTTGCCAAGAGTAACTAGCCTAAGCTCTTAAGTAGGTCCAAGGGAGTAAGAAAAGTCCCTAAGTTTGTCTTATTCCGAGGTCGTGTATTCTCAATACGCCAGTCAACTTGACAATTGATCTTTTAATTTGCTGGTTTTGGAGGATGTTGCTAATTTTGGCATCTTCTGCTATCGAAAAGTCACCAAACTTGTTGAGGCGCTTTATGAATATAAAAGAAGATATACTAATTTTTTGTGAGATTTTTACCACATCCAAGGTAATTTTCATGAATTTACCATATTGGATTTTTGCAGTTGACTGCTTGGAAAAAGATCTTTAGGTGATAAAAAAAAACCGAGACTTTTTGGGGAACCTCTCATGGAATTTCTCAAGGGATGTGCAAGTTTATTTTCTTACCTTGCACATGTGGAAAAAGAGTACAAATTCCGCTATCTCTTTTAACTTCCGGTGAACGGGGAATCTTCTACAAAAAGGGGAATTTTGGCGAAGCGATTGCGTCGTTGAACTCTTGGCATGATTCCTACTCCAAATCACCGTACTTAGGTTGTAGATGCCTCTCAATGCTCCAATTGAATTTTCTTCACCCGTAGACTAACATTTGGAGTTTCTACTATTTCATCGATGGGATGGGAAAACTGAAATCTATCTTCGGAAATCTATCTTAGAGTTCTCACATGATTCCCTCGGACCAAATTAGCCTTCTTGCGTCTCATTGCACAATAGGTGTAGATAATTGGGCAATTCTACTAACACTCTTATTATTTATAATAGGTGAATTTCTACCCTATTTACATGCGAAATTTGGTGTTTTTAGTAAAACTAGGCTTAATATGTACAAAGGCTATATTGGAATGTACAACACTTGTTTTAGTATAATACACTATCCAGATCGTTTTGTATCTAAAACTATACTCAAAATAATTAAAAAAAAAGAAAAAGAAACAGTGAGTTCCAAGTGACGAAATGGGGGCTCACAAGGACCTAAATAAAACCAAGTGTATCAAAAGGATATCAAGAAGCTACATACGAATTGGACAATACAATAAGTGTTAGTACAACCACCAAACTATAAGTTAATACTCGTGTGTTAATCGTAGAAATTATTCAAATAGACACTAGAGGTCTCCCCTAAGTGGCATCGCCAGTCATAAGGGAAGAAAACTCTTTAGGATTAGTACAAAGTTAATACAAAACACAAGGAAACTTCAACAAAATACAATCTTGAACAACAACAACCAAATTTTAAATACTTCAACAAAACTCAAGAAGAAGATAGCTAAGCTTGAAGGGACCCCAAGTCCTTCAAGAGAGCTCCAAAAACAACAACTAAGGAGCTTCAAATGCTCCCAAAACACGAGAATTTGACAATGTGTCCTAAATGGACAAAATCCAACTAAATGAATCCAAATGATAATAAGGTGGTTCAAAAATGAACCTAAGGGGTGTTGTGAGAGAACAATGACCCCCTTATATACTCTTCCAAAGTGGCTCATCCCCTCTCAATTTCTATGCCATAATCTTATCAACTAAGATTTTCATCCTAATTTTTAATTTTTGACTTTCTACACTAGTTCGAAACTCTAACTTTTAGAGAAATGCTTCAAATTACAAATGGATTGTGCCATTGGCTTCAAAAGGCCATTTTTCATGTATAAAGACCCCACAACCCTTTTACTTACGCAAAAAACTCAATGAATCTTAGCGCCAACTTAACGACCCAAAAAGGTAAAAATTCAACTTTGGGAGGTTGAGTTTTCTATGAAAAGTAACTAGCCTAGGCTCTTAAGTAGGTATTAGGGAGTAAGGAAAGACCCCACTTCGACCTCATTTTGAATTTGTATGCCGCTATAACGCCAGTCAACTCCCTGAATTTATTTAAATTTCACCAGTTCCCGCACCGATTTCAAGGAATCTTGTTAGTTTACTGTCTTCTGATTATCAAAATGTCTTGAAACTTGTTGGAGCATCTTATTATCATAAAACAACCTATACTAATTTTTAGTGAAATTTTATTGCCACTTGGGTAATTACTAAGAATTTCCCATCATAGGTTTAGGTGGTTGACCGCTCGGAAAAAGATCCTTCAATAATAATAAAAACTGAGACTTTTCATGGAGTCTCTCATGGAATTCCATGACTCAAGTACAAGCATATATTCTTACTCTACACTTCTAAATCGTAGCAATTAAATCCCCACTCATTTTGAATTACCGGTAGTCAGGAAATCTTCAACATACAAAGGAATCTTGACGAATCAATTTCGCTTTTGATTTCCTAGAATGCTTCTATTCCTAGATTGCTTTTAATCCAAGAACACAATCCGGTAGCCCCAGATTCCTCCGTGGGCTCATCTTAAGAATATAACTCCTGCAGGCTAACCATTGGAGTTTCTACTATTTCGTTTATGAAGTGGGGAAACTGAAACCTCTCTCTGGGAATGAACTTTAAAACCTTTTTGAACTTTCTTTGGACCAATTTAGCCTTGATGAGTCACAGGTTTAGTAAGTTTTAAGCTATTTTGATAATATTCACTCAAATCCCACTATTTACATCATATTTGGGTTTTTTTCCTATTTACATGTGGTTTTTGGTTGAACTAAAAGGAAAATACTGTAATTATGACCAAATACTATAATGGCATGACACATACCTATTTTGGTTTTACACTCTTTTCGAAGCTTTTTGTACCTAAAACCTAACTTAATTTTGCAGAAATTGAAAAAAAAAAAATCATGAGTTTCAAATGACGAATTGCACTACTAGAAAAACAGTGCCCAAATTAACAAAACATTAATAATTTTTTGTTAATTTGGGTACTACAACGTCCACTTTCACAAATTTTTGTTAACTGTGCCCTAATTAACAAATTTTTTTGTTGATTTGGATAGTGCAATTACCACATCAACAAAATTTTGTTAATTTTTTGGGAATCTTTTGGAATCTTTTAGAATCTTTAGAATTTTTTCAGAAATCTTAGAAATCTTCAAAAATCTTTAAGAATCTTCAATATACAATGTAGATTTAAGAACAAAATAAGTACACAATTCGGTGTTTATTAAAGTCAGCAGGCTTTAGGGGCAATTTTCACCTTGAAAAATTATTTTTTTCAAGAAACTTTGGACTAATGAAAGTTGTAAAATTGATATATCTTTCACCTCAAATTTTTTTTTTGAAATTTAGATCTTCTAATCAAAAGTTATGAACAAAAATCAGAGAGGGGTAAAAATGGACATTCTTTTTTATATTTTGAAACACCTTCTCTGATTTTTGTCCATAACTTTTAATTTAAAGATTTAAATCTTAAACGGATTGTTGGAGGTGAAAGATGTTTTCATCTTAAAACTTTCATTAGTTCAAAGGATGTTTTGAAAAGTTTATCTTCTAGGACAAAATTGCCACCAAAGTCTACTGACTTTTAATGGAAAAAACATTAAAGAATAAAGTAAATAAAATTATATACCTCAACTCCAAATTCAAATATAAGTATATTTTAAATCTTTTTTTTCTTTAGAAGCCTTTGGAGTCTTAATTTTACAATGTAGATTTTAAAAAAATTAAGTCATCACTAATCGATTTTCTAAAAAGTCAGCAGACTTAAAAGGCGATTCAGACCCAGTAAAAGAACTTTTTTGGAAAAACTTTGAACTTAAAAAAGTTGAAAAATTAAGTTATCTTTTGCCTCCAACAATTTTTTTGAGATTCGGACCTACCAATAAAAAGTTATGGACGAAAATCAGAGAGGGAGTTTAAAAATTTTAAAAATAAATATTCATTTTCATCCCTCTCTGATTTTTGTTCATTACTTTTGATTGGTAGGTCCAAATCTCAAAAAAATTGTTGGAGGTGAAAGATAACTGGATTTGTTAACGTTTTTTAGTCTGAAGTTTTTCCAAAAAATGTCTTTTACTGGGTCTGAATTGCTCCTAAAGTTTGCTGACTTTAAAATAGAATGAATAAAATCCGAAAAAACTATGTAAATGGATTTCTATGCCCTAAGTAATCAAACAACTTGAAAGGTTGGTGCCTTGGCAAGAGCCTTGGCCTCTAACCATAAGGTCCTGGGTTCAAACCCCGGTGGCTTCATTTCCATAGTAGCCATTGCCATGTGGCAATTGGCTAGGTTGCCACGTGGTAGTTGGATTGCCAGCCATGTGGCACTACCCTAGATGTTAAAAAATATATTTTATGAATTTTTTTAAAAGTATTTCAAAAAAAATGTCCAAATTAACAAAAAAATGAACACTTTTTTGTTAGAAAATGAACACTTTTTTGTTAAGATTCATGACTGTTTTGTTAAAAAATCAACACTTTTGTGTTCAAATTAACAAAAAAAATCAACACTTTTGTGTTGAGTTTTGTTAATTTGGTCACTGTTTTTTTCTACTAGTGTTGGAAGCTCACAATATCCCATTGCACAAGATTTCTTCTAGTGCACCCACAAGACATTAAGTACCTTATCTAATAATATAAGGCTCAACTTCATTGACGTAAAAGTTATCATTTTTAACCACTCTTAGCTTCAACTAATCCTTTAGTAACAGTGAGACAAGCATTAATCTCCAACTTATACATACCACAACCCAAAAGAAGAGGTTGTCCCAATTACAAAATAATACAATTACAACATTGCAATGCAAGCTCTAAATTTTTTTTGAGAATACAACGATACCTATGCGATGCCTATCACACATGTTCAAGTCACTACAAAGCCAAAAAAGAAATTCTATTTGACAAAGATGCAATTCGGAATGTCAATGAAATATAATTACCAATATAATTTCATAATCAAGCAACTTTATTTCAATAATGTATTATATAAGATCTGTTTTTATTATATAATTAACATTAATTTATATTATTAAGAATAAGAGGCATAGTATTGCTTTTATAAGAACCAAGTTTATACTAATAAGACTTTTAAATGTTTATTTACAAAAACATATAGATAGATACATATTGCACATGAACATGTCACTAAACCAAATCATGGTAGTATAAATACAAAAAAAAGATTCTTCACTTAACAAATAAAAACATGAAATTCATTCATAACGCTTTGATAGTTTCATAATGCAAAATAATAAGCATTTACAATCTAATCAACAAAATTAAAGGATAACAAAGAAGAAATAAAAGCAAAAAGAATGAAGAATTTAAAAAGATTTTTCATAGGAGTACAATTATTATATGCGATAATAACTTGCCACATCTTGGACTTGTTTGTTCTCTCGTTTGTTCTTGTCCCATTTGCGGTAGTTTACTAGAAATGGTTTTGAAGTGACCCTTGCATTTAAATTGTCTATCATATTTCTCAAATGCTTTCTAATTACATCAACAATAGATTAAAATAATACCAACAATAAGAAAGCCTAATCAGCTTCAATATTTTTAAATTCTTATACTTCTTCTTCCTCTTGTACAATTGCTTCTTGTGTCTTCATGTTTTTAACTCTGTCCATCAATAATAAATATTAATCTTCTTCTACAAGATTGTCATTTACTACCTCATTCAATTCTTCTTCCTTATTTCTTTCATTTCTAGTTAATTTTTCAAAATTTATTTTTCTTCCTCAAATACCTCAAATGTTGTTTTAGATTTCTCTTTCATCACAATTAAGTTTCTTTCTTCCAATTTTTTTTTAATACTTGCCTCAAACGCTCTTTCACTATTTCTTCTTCTAAATTGAACTCTCTTAGAGGCAACTTTTCAATTACTTGTACATCTACTACTCATTTTTTAAATTTTCTCAAAATTGTTTAACATTATTCTATGATGAATACTCATATTTGCAGCCAATAAAGCTCTCTTTCTGTACTTCTTATTCTTAATTCGACAAATAAGAGTAGGAAAAACTTGAAAGCAATTAAAAATATATATTTACATTTTTCTCTTGCAATGCAACTTGTATAGGAGGTCGCCTCATGATGCCTTTGTTTTCCATCTCCAAATCCTACTCCACATCTACAATTTTTTATTCTATTATCTTCTCTCCACGATTGACACAAAAGTTTGAAATGTATTTCAAAAATTTGTCACCGCAAACGTCACAATACTGTGCAAGTTCCATTTTTCTCACCAGTAATGTATAACAACAAGAAATTGAAAATAGTGTAACAATTCAAAAAAATAGAATTAAATGATTTATGACAAAAAGGCAGCAAAAAATGAGAGAGGTGTGCAACGACAAACAAGAGAAAGCAACAACGCTTAATCGACAAAATGCAACCTTAACAAAAATAGTAAGGAGAATAGCGAAAAGACAAACACTTGACATTGACAAAAAACATACACTCAAAAAATCCAATAAAAATCCATTAGAGAAATTCTAGGGTCTTTAGAAAACTACCTCGTGGTGACAAACTAAGCTATTTCGAACTTCGTCTGTCACCCCAAAAAGTGTCGCACCTTTGGTGTGAGCCAAAGTGAATATCTCAAAATCTGCCAGTTTTTAAGAAAAAATTTAAATTTAAAAATTTTTTAAAAAAATTTAAAAAAATTTTTTCGCCTGAAAAAAAAAATTTCAGTCAATTTTTTAATCATTAATTTCAGATTGACTACATATTCAAGCGGGCGTAAATAGGAGGAAAATGATTCTTTTTGCCAAAAAAAACTAAATTTTAGGGTCCTTTAAGGACTGTTAAGCAAACCATCTTCAAACCCCAAATTTTCTCTAATACAAACTACCACTTTACTGATGTGCTATTTTTTAAACTATCACTTTGTTGCTGTGCTAGTAGCAGTGCACTGAATATTACGTCATTTACTTACAATAGCTAAAGTTATTAAGCCAAAATAAAGTGAAATTTATTTTTTTATTCATAATTTTTTTGAAATTCAATATGTTTTATTTATAAATGAATGCTCAAATGAATGTTATTTTGTTGTTGTTGTGTGAGAGGTTGCATTCTTCATACAAAAATAAAAGTCTATATATGAAGTTGTGCAAAAATTTTAGGGTTGCGTTCGGACATAGTATGCCAAAGTTATAGTTTTTTAAAATACAATATAATTTTATTCAATTTCACCAAAGGACTAAATACCAATAAATCAAAATAAAACTATATAATTCTATACAAATAATTAATTTAATTTGTTAACAAAATTTATAAAAGTTTTTTTATTACCCTCTTAATTTAAAATTAGACTTGAACCCCTAAATGCCCAAATTAGGTTTTTTAGAGATATAGTGATTTTAGGCAGCTCACTACAAATGGAGTTTTTATTTTATTTATTTGAATTTTCACTACAAAAGGAGTAGTTTTTAGACCCAATATTTTTCATAATTTTTGACTACATGATTAAAATGTTATAGCATGATATGTAGTTTTCATTACTTGACGAGCAGCCCAAGCAACAAATAAGACATCTTTCAAAATCACTTTTTTTTTAAATAAAAATTTAAAATTGATTTTCTAAATTTATATATATATAGAAAGTTTTAAATCATTCCAATTTGTTTAATCCTTAAAGGACCAAACTGCATTTTCTGACAACATAGCAGTTTCGGACAACTCAAGTAACTTACTACATACGATATTACATTTGAGACTGTGTCTCAATTTTTCACAAGAAGGGCATATCAAGGTTTTAATTTACAATAAATATACCATAGTGTAGAAAAAAATCCCATTTAGCAAGACTTTATTACGATTCACGATCAAATTTCACTAAAAGAATGAGCTTGAAACCGTCTACAATGTTTATAAGTGTGTATACAAGGAAGCCCTCTTTGCACAAACATGGAGGACATAAAATAATGTATTTTTACATGTCTTTTGGTTGAAACATGTCTACCTATTGTGGGAATAGATCAAAGAAAATTCATTTGTAAATCATTAAATTTGGATACTCAATAGTACTAAAAATCGCGAAAGCTAAAAATGTGATAAATTAAAAAAATTTACTTTTAAATATTAATTTTTTATTTTTATTTTTTTTAAATATGGGATACAATTATACTCATGACATCTATCTCTAGTAAGAATTCAAATTCATACAAGTGATTTTTCAAAAGTTATCGCGGAAGATAGCTTTGTCACTCTCTATGTGATGTAATTAAATACTAGTGTTTCTTACAACTGACACTTGTATGAGCATCCATTATGATTCATATATATAACTAAGTATCAATAACTAATACACAAGCATAAATTGCAAAGAAGATATGATAAATGTTAGTAAAGGCAACCATTGAAAAAAATTATTATTCATAATTATTATAAAAGTCTTGAAAGTCATCCTCTCTTTGGTCCTTAGTTTGCCTCTAATCTTAGATTGCATTCAAACTTGAAATCAACTTGTAATTTTTGAGCATCAAATCCTTAATGTAAGAAGAAGACAACTCATTGTAATTAGAGTGCATGCTACCATATCTTATTGTCATTCCCCCTCAAAGTACAAGTTGAATACAATTTGCAATGGTCAATTTTATTAAATTGGCATAATTTTGATGCCAAAAATTGTGATGTATGTGTACAACACCTAGCAACAATATTAGAAATACCCTATTGCACCATTCAAAAAATTTCACATAATATAAAATACAATTGAATTTTTTTGTCTTCCATAATTAATGTTATTATTACACAATCTCAATCAAGCATGCTACCAAATTTCAATTTCAAAAAAATAAAACTTCATATAATTTGGTGAATTGTTTCATTTAGTATTCATGAATTTACATGATAATTAAATGAAAAACATTGGCGATGAATTTTTAAAATTCAATTATATAAATCCATATGTACATCTATATGGAAACATCCATGTGCACATCTTTCCTTCCAACAAGCATCTCCAAAAACCCTTCAAAATCCTTCCTAAAGATTTCAATTTGAAGGTGATATATCTCCCTATTGTAATTAGATTTTGTTATTTGACCCTTGCACCATCACAAATTTTGTATTTTTTTACAATTACGTTGTTAAAACCTAATTAAAATATGAAGATATATATTTTTAAAAATTTGGTCATATGACACTTCACATTGAATTCTTCATACATCATATTTTTGTTATTCAATGCAGTTTATAAAAAACATGAATCATTAGGGGAGATTTCAGGTACTCAAGAGACTATTTTAGGGTTGTTTCCATTACTAGGAATCAACCATGTACAATCAAAATATAATAACATTAAAAATATATATATTTTTTATAATTTTTTTATAATTTTATAAAATATATTTAAAAATATATTAATGAATTATATCTGACGTGGTTGTCGCGTAGCCAAGTCAGATTAGCGTTTCCATAGTGTTCCCAGAGTTTCCACAATATGGGAATTCACAGTCTCTTAAAACGCAAAAATCTCTTCTAATGGATATGTATCTAAACATATATATATATATATATATATGCAATCAAATTTTAAAAATTCATCACCAATGCTTTTCAATCAATCATCATGTAAAATCATGAATACTAAATAAAACAATTTATTGAAAATGGAGTTTTGTTTTTTTAAAACTGAAATTTGTTATGATTAATAGGGATTGCGTAAGAATTGAATGTTTATTTAATTTTATATAAAAAATGCTTATTTTATTTTACTTTTTATATTATGCAATTATACTTTGAATAGCAAAATAGGAAGTCTGTTACAACATTGTAATATTGTTGTTGAATATTCTATAGGATCATTGCAAGAAAGACCAGGTACTATTTTTGGTCACAATTGGAGTGACAAAGTTGCCATCAGCTATAACTTTTGGAAAATGAAGCAAATGTACTTGAAATTTTTACTAGAGATGGCTAAATAAACTTAGAATTCATGTGGTGTATCCAAAAAATAAGATGTACACCTGAAATTTTTGTGAGCTATACTCGCATTAGACAGGCACATGCCTACCAAAGGAAATTAATAGAAAAGACTATTTTCTATCCTCTACATATGTTCAAATAGGGCTCTACTGGTTGTTGCGTGCAGTATTCCAAACAAAAAAGATGGTTTCAACTTCTATTTTTTGTTGAAATGTAATTACTATCAAGTCTTTACAAATGGCCAATTTTTAGGATTTTTTTTTTCATGATTTTCTAATTATTATTAAATTATAACTAGTTGTATCTATTTTTTGTGACAAACTTTTTTTCTTTCAAATAATATTTTTTTAGTACTTACAAGTAGTCACAAGTACTATTAGTCGTTGATTTTTCAAATCAACTGTTGAGATTGTTTTGTTTCATAGTACTATAATACTCATAGTATAGAGCGTAGAAAATTATAGTTTGGGTAAAACACTACCAAAATTGTTCGATCTTTCTTGCAACCACCTATATAAAGATTTAGAATTTAGTATAGGTGTGGATTTATGTTTCCAAAAGGTGCCAAAGTATTGAAATACAACCAATTTAATTAAAACTAATGATTAGAACATTGGCCAAATGAAGGACAACATTTTATGAATCACGCTTGAAAGGTTAACTAACCAAAATTTCCTTAAAACACTACTAGAAAATATGCGTCCAAATCAACAAATTTTCAACAAAAAAGTGTTGATTGTTTTTGTTAATTAGGACGTGTTGACCAGGACATTGCTCAACAAAAAAGTATTCATTTGGATGTCCATATTGATACTTTCTTATTGTTTGTCAACAAAAGAATGTTCATATTGTCGATAATTTTAACACAAACTTGTTGATTTTCAACAAAAAGGTGTTGATTTCTTTTGTTGATTTGGTAAAATAAAACAAAAAATAAAAAAATTGTTGCCAAAAGTTTTGGCAACAAAAAACTTTTCATTAGAGGACTGCTCGTTGCCCACTTCCGGATATTTCAAAGAGGGGTGACTTGGTGGAAGTCACCACCCCTAGGATCGAACCTTGGACCTCTAGCATTAGAAAATAATAAGACACTTACTAACTTACCAACACACCACAAACACACATTCATATCTCCTGAAATTATTTTGATTTTACTTATACATTTCCAATTTGTTTTTTGTTAAACTCAGCAGACTTTGATGGCCAATTAGATATAGTAAAATAACTTTTTGCAAAACATTTTGAACTAAGAAAAGTTGGTAAATCAAGTTAATTTTATTCTTCAAAAATTCGTTTGACATTTAAAGATTTCAGTAAAAAGTTATGGGCAAAATTCAGGTAGGGTGTCTTAAAATGTTGAAAAGATGTCCCTCCCAACCCCTTTCTGAACTTTGTCCATGACTTTTGGAAAAAGGCTTAAAAACACAACTGATTTTTTGTATATGAATCTTAACTTCATTTCTCAACTCTTTTTAGTTCATTATATTTTGAAAAAAGTTATTTATCAATTTTCAAATGGCTACCAAAGTTTGCTCAATTTGAAAAACACCAAATTTTGAATGATTGATCCTGACATTCCCAAGGCCGTTTTTGAGCTTGTAGGAATTTGCTTTAAGTTAAACAAAAAGTCAGCATTTCATGAATTGTATCAATTTCTTTTCAATTGTGACTTCACAAATTTAAAGTTGACTTGCTAGAAATCACATAGGAATAAAAATACCACAATATTCTTGTAGATTGAGAGATATTAATAATATTTGATCATAAAGGTTTTGAAATTGCAAAAATAATGTAAAGCCTTTCAATCCTCATTTCAAGTTTTATATCTAAAAATTTGACCTCTAATATATTATTAATTTAGCCCCTACAGTTTCGTGACTATGGCTTTTCCAAAAATGCTCCAAAATTGCCATATCTAAAACAAGTAATAAAATAATTCTAGACCATAAACACTTCTAAATACATCTATTTGTAGCATCTTATAGTATTTGAATAAAGAGGGTGTGGAAAAAGTTTGTGAAGTTTCTACCGTGTGGACTACAAGATATTATAAGCTTTTGAAGTGGTAAAATTCAATTTTTAAACTTTGAAAAGAATAAGGTGGCTCCACTTCATGTAGGTCACATTTGCATGAAAAAATGTCCAAAATGGTGGTGCTCCTTTGTATTCATTTTTCAAGGCAAATTAGCTACATGCTTGAAAATTTTCAAATCAATTTAAATAATTGTACAATATGGAGGAAAAAATAGTGAATAGAAAAAAATAGTAAATTATTCAAAATACAATTTTTTTAACAATTCAACTAATGGAATTGAAAAATACCAATTTGAATGGTTGGAATTTTTTAATAAACAATCTACATGCTCTGAATTTTTTTAAATATTGAAAATTGAATAAAATAAAAAATTAGAAGGTTCTATTTTAGAGTACAAAAATCTTTTAAACGTCAACAAAAAATACATCCTTATGAATTTTGATTCATTGATCACAATGGATTGATTCAAAGCTTTTCACATATATTAAAATCTAAAAAATCAATTTCAAAAATTGTTTTTGAAAAAAATGACTTCTTTAGTTGCTTAATTTGGTAAAGTTGAAAAACAAATTGCATATCATACAATAATTTTGCACCATGTAATCTAAAATTCTGAAAATTGTTGTGCCTTGAAGATATATTCCTCATCTTCATGTTGTATGACAAATTCAAGGATAAAAATAAAAATTTCATTAATTTGTAATTTTGTACTTGCCTAAGAAAATTATATTACCAAAACCACAAGGCTGATTTTCTAGGGATTTAAGGGCCTAATATGCCTAACTCAATATAGATTTTATGGTTTAATTTCCTTATTTTTAAAAATTAAAAGTATATTATTTTTTATCTTTTTTAAAATTTTGTATATTTGAGGCTCATTTCTAAGGCCCTCATTTCCTCAACACTACCAAAATAAACAAAATACAGTGTCACCTTTGAAGAAAATGTTGAATAGAAAAATTGTAATCAACTACTCTCATAATCAAATTCTTGATTCTAAAATAGGCTTCAAAAAGAATTTAAAAAAAATATAAGATACTAAAATCAGCAACTTTGCTAGGTTGTATTTACCTTAGAAGTATTATAGAGGGTAAATACAAGAAACACTTGTACTATTTGTTGTGTTTTGTTACACTTTAGTTTTTGATTTGTTTTTTGGCCATAACTTTTGTGTTTTAGGTTTGAATGAATGAAAATGTACAAGAAAGCTACTCATAACCATTATATACCTTATCTAACTTTTGAGGATTTTTCAAAAAGAATATATTATTTTAAACAGCCTTCATAATTTCTCACAATGAGTGATTCAGGGTTTTTTAGCACTATTTGGAGCCCAAGAAAATGGATTTGGAGCTTGAATATGGAGAGAATGGTTTCTCAGTAGATTTATTGCTACTATTTTAAGGAATTTAAAAAATACTTATTTCTATGTGTATAGAAGTCCACAAAGAGAGCTTCTTTCTACATTTTTTTCCGAAGGTATGAAACATTATTTTGGTGAGTTTTTTGGTCAAATCTCATCACCAAAAAGTCTTTACAAAAGGAAAACTTTTAGTCATTTAAAAAAAAATACCTATTTTATACAAATTAAAATGTTAGAAGTTGTATTTTCTTCACTGGATTTCTATATGTCCAAAATTCAAGTGAAGAAAATACAACTTTTGACAATTAACCCCTAAAGGACCATTGACCCCTAGGGGGACAAAATGGATTTCGGGCAAGTTCCTATGATCTCAATTTTCAGTGAATTTTTTTGAAACTTTCTCATAAAGTCATAAGATAGAAAAACTTATGAGCTTCATGGGAATATAAATTTTATTTCAATTGGTGCCCGAGAGCAAAAGTTATAGCATCTTAAACATAATTTACACGTCACCGGGCAGAAAAATAAATCTACAAAAATTTGAAATTAATTTTTTAGTTTTTTTCTTCTTAAAGATCATATTTTTGTCTACATGTGAAGCTTTGATTCATTCCATTTGGATTAGTAATGTGATAGTTATAAACAATCTTGTTTTTCGGGCAATTTGAGCATCTTCTTGAAAAAATAACTTATAGGATTCAATTCTGAATGCAATTTTCACAATTTTTCAAAAAAAATTGTTTGACAAGGTTAAATTTTCTATTTAGAACAATCTCACCGTTGAGATTATTGTGTTTCAATCCCATTTTAGAGCTATTAAAGATTTAGTTTTTCTTTCAATCTTGGACCCACTTCTACTGAACAATTTTTTAAAGAATGAAAATCAATCGTGTTTTTTAGAAAAAAAAAATTCTAGACTTTCAACTCAATTCTTCAACACACAAAATTTTAAATTCAAGGTCCATGGTGCAAAAAAATTCCACAAATGGCATTCAAAGTCATCTGAAATTGCAGGCTAGTGTTCAAAAAAACTTTCTTTTTTCAACTTTGAATGCTAATATCTTCCAATCTGTACGGTCAAACTTCATGAAATTTTTACCACATGATACTAGACTAGTAAAGTACAAGATACTACGGTTAGATTCTTAAAAAAAAAAATTGTTTTTTTGGATGAATGCAGCAAAAATGGCAGTTTTGAGTAGTTTTTGACAGAAGAACGGCCCTAGTCCTTTAGGGGTTAATTTGTATAAAATATGACTTTTTTTAAATATCTAAAACTTTTCCTTTTCAGAAGACTTTTGGTGATGAGATTTGACCAAAAAACTCACCAAAATAATGTTTCATACCTTCGGAAAAAAATGTAGAAAGAAGCTCTCTTTGTGGACTTCTACACACATAGAAATAAGTATTTTTTAAATTCCTTAAAATAGTAGCAATAAATCTACTGAGAAACCATTCTCTCCATATTCAAGCTCCAAATCCATTTTCTTGGGCTCCAAATAGTGCTGAAACCTCTAAATTATCAATTGTGAAAAATTATCAAGGCTGTTTAAAAATAGTATATTATTTTTGAAAAATCTTCAAAAATTAATTAAGGTTTATAATGGTTATGAAAAGCTTTCCTATAAATTTTGAGTCATTTAGAGCTAGAACACAAAAGTTATGGCAAGTGCAAATCAAAAACTAAGGTATGAAAACACATTAAGTGTTTCTTGCAATCACCCTAGACACCAAAATTTGGTACCTTGAGTACTGAGGGGTTAATCACAAAATAAACATTACCATTTTATACAAAATTTGATAGTGGTAATTGGAACATTGTCGACATGATGAAAACTTATTCTAAACACCCATACATCAAAATTATGAAATTGCATGATGTTCAACTTTTGAGATTACATTAGATACCTTGGTAAGAATATACTTGAAGAATTTTAGTCCAATTAAATCTATTTGTCATGGTTGCTTAATTTTTTTTTTAATTCACTTTTAAAATATAAATATTTCAACCCAAGTTGGATTGGTTTGAAATTTTCTAGGCATTCAACTATTAGTGAAAGACACATTTGGTAAAAATTCCTCAAAAATCCAATAAATATTGCATTGGGATGAAGTGATGAACCGACTAGAAAATAAAAAATGTCTTGAAATTAGTAAGTGTAATCACATATGTTTTTCTTATCTTTTACAATTTGTCTTTTACTTAGTAAAAAATATGAGAATCTCACTTGATTCAGCAAACAAATTGTTAAATGAACGAATTGTTTAGTTAATTTCTTTTTGAGCACTTGAAACTATTAGTCAAATGAGATATGGATGTAAAGAGGACAGGTGGTTAGAATTAGTTAAGTAGTGGTTATCTTTCTCAAGGATATTAGCCAAACAATTTGTATTTTTTCTCTCTCTTGCTTCCTCGACTTTCTAGATTCTCTTGGTTTTCTTGGTGAACAAATTGTTAAATGTTTTGTATACATGAATTTCTTATATGAATATATTTATTATTAACAATTGACCAATTTTGTTTATATTGGCTTCATTTCTAATTGTTTTCATTAAGATCTAGTGATTGGATATTAGTTGAGTGATTAGTGGTTTATAAATTGTTTAGTCAATTTATGTTCATGTTTGGCAAATTAGTGATAGTTTCATCATTATCTTAGTGTTAGTTGAGCGTTTAACAATCTGTAATTGGAGATCTGGTTAAAAATATGGTTGGTCTGGATGATTGTGTATTTATGAATTGGTAATAATCTTTTGGTGAGTGAAGTTTAAAAACAAATTGTCTTAGTTGTTGTGAATATAAGTCCCAGTGATTGGGCATTGTTTGTCATTTATAAACCAATTGTTTGCGACTTTGCGAGTATGGAATTTGGTAAAATGCGTGGAATGACGCAAAAGTGAACCAGTAGAAAAGAAAGATTGAAGATTCTCCTACTTGACCAAGACTAAGCAATGAAACAAATTGTCATTCCAACACAACAAGCAAATGGGCAAACAATTTCAGGGAATATAACGCAACGAATTGTTTAATTAAAATTATATGTTCCTTGTTTAGATTTATATTAATTTGATTGAAGATCCTTTCATCCTTTGTGTGGTTTATCATACAATTTGTTATTGTGAACTAGTAGTTTGATGTAGTAAGTCAAAAGTGATGTTATAAGCATGTTTGTTGAACGACAGACAAATTGTTAGAGCAAATCCTTAAACTTAGATTTGGTTCAAATATTGGTAGCACTATGTTGGGACAAACATATTGGTGAATGTCAACATTCATGGTAGTTGGAAAATATATTGTCTAATTTTACTATAACAATTTGTTATGGAAGTGTTAAACGATAGATGGCATTGAAATCATTGATCTTTATATACAAATTGATTCTCAATATTTGTTAAACAATGGATAATATAGAGATGGAGGTCTATGTGAATTATATATGATGAAGTATTAACAAATTGTTATATCTGTTTATACAGTGAAATCAAATTCATGGAGCTTGCATTAACACAATCATGCCCTGCATTTTAGATTAGAGACAATTTGTTGGAGGAAATCGACAGACTTTTAGGCATTCCAAATAGTGATTTCGATAGCGACTGCATCAAACTGTTATGAAATTAAACATCACTAGTAATTAAGGAATGTGTATGGAAAATGGTTGGGTATATAAAATTATTATATATATTTGCATTGCATTAGGTTTAGAGCATGCATGTTGACGAATTGTGGTTCAACCTTGACAAATTGTTCTTAAATATTGAGACACACTAGTCCAAGACTGTGATTGAATGCATGCGTCTATAGCATTGGTAAAAGACAATTAAAAACAAATTGTGTGTGGGTATAAGAGTGTAAATGAACAATTCATAATTATTAAACGAATATCATTAAAATTCCATCATATTTTAGAATACATGTGACTTTAACTACTTATACATTAGACTATTTGATTATTCCCAAGTTTAGAACCCCTATACTTAGTCATGGGTGTTTTGTGAGGATACAAAAATCTAGACTACAGTAAGGATTCAAGAGCTCCACGAGTTATTTATTTATTTGGCATCAATGTGCCAACCTTGCTTTAGTGCAACAATGTAAGAACATTTAACCAATTAAAGTGTAGAAAGTCAATGGAATACAATACTTAAAATGTTTAAATAGCTCTAAATTAGAATTTGAAAATTCTTATTGTAGAATATAAATATTTAAGAACTTAGGATTTGAATTTGAAAAACTTAAAATTTGAATTTAGACCCCTCAATCTTGAACAAAATAGCTATTTTTGATAGTATAGCTAGTGTTTTTGGTAATGTATATAGAAATTGAATATCTAGTAGTTTTTTTATTCCTTTAAATTTTTTATAAAACATTTAGTAAAGGGATAGTTTGAAGGATTCATAATTTTTATAAATTTTAATTACATCATGAAAAAATTATTGTATGATATATAAGTCTTCTAGCTATGTGTGTTTGTATGCCCAGTATATCTGAATGTACTTTTTAAATAGAAAAGAATTTGGAATTGATTTTCTAAAATATTAATCTTATGAAAAGTTTCAAATTGTTCTATATAGATGAGGAAGGTGAAACTTATGAAGAATTTCAATTTGCAATTTAATGTAGAATCTCTATACTAAAATTAACTTCAAAATTCTTTATTGAATGCAATTTATTTTTTTTAAATTTAAATTTTAAAAAAAAGTACAAATTGTTTATTATGACATATATATTTATACATTATAATCATTGGATTTGGCAATCATTAGTTTCATAACTAGAATTTTTTTTCATTGAATATTGTAAATCATTTTCAATTTCTATCAACTTAATGTTTTTTCCAGGTATAAATATGAAATATTTCTGTTGTAATTTTTAATACATATTTTCTAAAATATTTTTTCAGCATGTGATAGGAAGTTGCAAATTGTAGAATTGATATATACATTAATTTTTGGATAAAATGTTGGAAAAAAAAATCTAATCATTTGAGATGAATGAAACACTATTTATAAAAAAATCAAACATGATGATCTTGCAATTGGTAAAGTTTTTTATTTTACAATTTCAAAAGTGAGTAATAGGTCAAATTAAGTACAAACTAAATCATCTAGTTAAATTTGTTAAAAATATTAACATAAATGAAGATTTTAGCCTTGTTTTGAAGACTACTATTTAAAAGCAATTACGGGCCTTAACATATGAAAGAGTATGGAGGTTAATACTTTAATTTTGAATAATTCAATATATTGAGAAGTTCAATTTGAATCTAAGACTACTCAAATTTAATCATTATAACAATGAAAACTTTGATATAATTAAATGATTTAAATGAAAGTTGAATTAGATTTTTAATTTATTTAGAACTCCAATTGAATTCAAAATCTAATTGAAAATAAAATACAATTTGAGCTCTAAATTCATAACTTTTGAAAAATTCTTAAACATTCCAAAAACATTTTAAAAGAAATCTAGAAACAATCCCAAAACAATCCAAAAATAGTCTAAAAACAATCCAAAAACAACCCAAAAACAATCCAAAAATAATCCAAACACAATCCAAACACAATCCCCAAACCATCCAAAAACAACCCAAAAACAATCCAAACACAATCCAAACACAATCCAAATATGACCCCCAAACCATCCAAAAACAACCCAAAAACAATCCAAACACAATCCAAACACAATCCAAATATGACCCCCAAACCATCCAAAACCAACCCAAAACCAACCCAAAACCAATCCAACCCCTCAACCCTAAAACAACCCCAAAACAATCCAAAAACAAACCAAAAACATTCAACAAAAATTTGTTGATTTGGTCATTGCACTATTCAAATGAACAAAAATTTGTAAAACTGTTTTGTTAACTTGTGGTGAAATTAACAAAAAATTGTTAGACATTTTGTTAACTAGTGCTCAAATCAACAAAAAAGAAATGTAAAAACAGTCATTGCAATACCTAAATCAACATGTTTTTGTTGATTTTTTGTTGATTTGGACCTCATTTTCTACTAATGAATGGCAGTATTCTAAATGTTAAAACATTTGGTGCAAAAAGGGAAGGATGAAATATAGACAATTTCATTAAATTGGTGTGATTTAGGGCACTAAAAATTTGTCATTCAATTGCACAAAGATTGAAAGTCTAGGATTGGTATAGATTTCAAAATGCAGATTTCAACACAAAAGTGTTAAGTTTGTAGAAATATGCCAATTTAACCTCTAAAGGACCGTGACTATGTTTTCACCAAAAATTCTCCAAAATTGCCATTTCTAATGCAAGTATCAAATTTTAGAAAAAAAAAACATTTTTGACACATGTAACCATAGGATATTGTAGTATATTCATTTGAAAAGATGTGGAAAAAATATCAGAAATTTCCACTGTGTAGATTGCAAGATATTAGCTTTTGAAGTGACAAAAATCCTTTTGGGGACCTTGTGAAAAACTAGGCAGTTGCACTTCACAAGCTCACATTTGAATGAAAAAATGTCCAAAATGGCGGTGCTTTTTTGGATTCATTCTTCAAAGCAAGTTGGCTATATGCTTGAAAAGTTTCAAATCATTTGGATTCGTACAACATATAGGAAAAAAATAGTAATTAGAAAGAAGTAGAAAATGATTCAAAATACAAAATTGTTAAGAATTTAGTTATGGAATTGAAAAATGTCAATCCCAATGGTTGCAATAAACAATCTACATCCTATAATTTTATGTTTTTCAAAAATATTGAAAATTGAATAAAATAAAGGATTTCAAAGTTTATTTTAGAGTAGAGAATCCATAATTACCTTCAAACTAAAACTCCTCATAACTTTCATCTCATTAGTCCAAATGGAATGATTCAAAATTGCCTACGTATATATAAATCTCAAAATCCAATTTCAAATTTTTGTTTTTGGAAAAAGTGATTTTTGCTTATCTATCCAAATTGCCCAGTTATGAAAAAAAGTAACCTAATAGGTCATAATTTTTTACTCATATTTCCAAATGTCTTGAATTTTAGTGCATGCATATGAAAGATATTCCTCATCTACACCTTCTATTAAAGTTTAGGCCAAAAGCATGGAAATCTCCAAACTCCAGTCACATGTACCTACCCAAAATTTCCATGTTGAATTGTTGATGGGCAATTTCCTTAAAATGGCGGTATTCCATGTGCCATTTTCAAACTGCCCACTTTGAACTATAAAAGTGACACCTAGGACTAATATAGATTTTAGAAATCTTTGATTTATACAAATTACAAAAATCTAGGATTGATATAGTAGATTTCAAACTGTGCGGTAGTAATTGTGAAAGTGACATCTAGGATGAGTGTAGATTTCAAACATCAAAGATAATTGTACATTTCAAACCACCCAGTTTGAATTGTCAAAATTGTCAAAATAGCATAATCATGGCGCCATTTTAACAAAATTGCCTATTGATTGCCATAAAACATAGTCAAGTCCTTCAGGGATTAAAAACATTCACATTGAAAGAAGGAAATGAATAAAAAAATGGCATATAGAATACCACCATTTTAACAAAAATTCCCATAAATGTATTGGGTATGAAATTTTTCACAAAGTCAAGCAATGGACATCTTGGATTCAAATTTGGATTCTCTTGTAAGAACTTGTGATTCAAATTTCTTTGACCGCATCAACACAACTGGCATGCATGGGGTCGTCTAGCTAGCTTCGCATATACTCATGCAAGCAAGTAGATACCTACCAGTCTCCCGAAACCTCTTGAGAACTAAAGATTTGGAGAACCACTTGCTTGAATTCCTGGAGCTAAAAACCACTCGCACTGGGAGCTCATATGTCGTTCCCCATGGGGAAAACTGGGAAAATTCCCTCTGTTACTCTTTGTTAGGAAGAGAACACTGGGAAACAAGGAAAAGTGGAACTTGCACGGGAACTCCCACGGACACACGGAAAAATATCACAGGGAAACTTGGGCCCAATAGGTTTGTAATTTAACGAATGAAGGATGAAACTTTGTTGGGTCGATGGACAAAATCATGAATATTGAATGGATCAATACGGATGAGATTTTGTGCTATGGATGGATGAAATCATAAATATTGGATGGATGACTAAAGATGGAAATTTGTGCTATGGATGGATGAAATTGAAAATATTAGATGGATGAATACGGATGAAAATTTGTGCTTTGAATGAATGAAATCAAAAGTGTCAAATGGATGAACATGGATGAAATTATGTGTTATGGATGGATGAAATCAAAAATACTGGATGGATGAAGATGGATGCAAATTTGTTTTATGGATAGACAAAATTACAAATATTGAATGGAATAAAATTGATGGAAAATTGTTTTGTGAATGGATGAAAAAAAATAACGGATGGATGGAAATGGATTTTAATTTCTAAATCATGTGGTTAAAAAATAAAATTGTCATCATAGAAATTTGTGATGACGACACTGCTAACTACTTCCATTACATCCTCACACTCAAGTAAAAATGGTCTGAAAATGGCAAGTCATCCCCATCTTTGAACAACCAATTCTTTTGGTGGGGCTCATGCAACTCAATCATCCCAAAGAACTGTTCTAGCTAAACTGGTCCAAAGTCTTGAGCACGATCGACATTGATTCAGTTAGTAGCACCTACTCTTCTCTCCTTCTACTCCTGTCATGTACACTGCCTAAAGCACCCAGGTCGTGCACAAAAATCAGATCACCCCAACTTGCCCAATTTTTGCTCGACAAGAAATCAGGTTGTAACCTCCCCAATGCTCATACTTCACATTGGAAAAGTTTCCAAAGTGTAGGGCAACGACTTCAGGTTGTTGCAAGATATTGACATATGCTCAAGTCGTCGCAATTGTCCGACTACAAACAAAGAATAATGAAGCATGCGTGAGTTCATTCTGATAAGTTACAGAATTAATCATCATTTAATGGTGGCTTTCCTTAAGTAGATAATAAAAGATAAGTTACATATAAACTTCTGAAACATATTTCTAATGTAACAAGATAGCCAAAAGTAAATGGACTAGTCATAAACTTGAAATATGAAGAGTAGTACAAACGGAATCTATAAACTTTTAGTAAAAGCAAGAGCAATCGCAAAATTGTTCTGGAAGTAACGTTCAAAATACAGAAGCAATCATAATGCTGAATTAGGTCAAAAGATTTATATTAGACAAGGTATTCAATACATAAACGCTGATTAGCTTTGGTACATGAACATTAAAAATTATCCATTGGTGACAAAAAAAAAAAAGTCAGACATAGAGATGTAGAAGTTCAACTCTGTGCCAAAACATCACAGTAGAATTGGACGTTTCCTTATTGTCCACCACCTCGCTTTCATTAGCTTCAATGATCAATAAGCAATACTCGAGCACATTGTTGAGGACCAATTGTGAAATGGAAAGACAATTACAAGGCAACACTCTACATTCTACAGGTTGCAAGCAATCCACAAAAAGGAATACCACTGCTGCAATGTATCAAGCAAATCCTTGATTTGACCATCGTTTAGATGTTCATGACGATTTTTTCAAATTTGTAACAATGCTCTTTCACAAACCTCACAGGCATCATCTATGAACAAGATCATTATGAAAGTCACAAGATGCTCAAAGTTTTCATAGCCACGGCAAATTACTACATCATGAAATGCAAATTTTGATCACAAAGAGAGCTTGGCATTGAAACCTACCAGAGTGCACCTGACTAAATCATCTACCACATGTGACGGTTTGAATTTCTTGATTACAAAATGAATTGTCCCTTGTAAATCTTGGAGAACCTTAGTCATGTCTCTAGCATTCAAATCCATTTCCACAATCCACACGGTCCATAGGTTTGCCATGAAAAAACAATGTAAGCAACCAACCATTCCAACTTTAGACCTAAATTTTTTCTAAAAGCATGGCTCTCGTGATTTAAAAAAAAATCCACAAAGAAAATCACAAGAACCATGCTTTGAAGAAGTAGATCTTCTTACAACCTTAGCCACAAGTCCAGGCAAAATTCCAGGAGTGCTCACGCAAATGACATCCAAAGAAATGGGATGAGTTGGGTTGTTGTACACGTTTTCCTTCTCAACTCCCAACTTCACAAACGACTTTTGAGACCTAACTACTTTAGGCATTATTGGAGTTTGCTTACAAACAATTATCCATTTGATTATTACGATCATGAATAAAACCCGATTAGAACTAGATATTGCTCGTAATTGCTCCACCTTCAACCTCACTCTCCATGCATGCACGCTCAAGCGCTGAAGCCACCTGCTACTCTTCTAGATTTCAACAACTCCTTATGGCTGTGCAAGTCCCTCTCATTTAAAAAAAAATCTCCCATGGAGTTGTATTCCATGCGCCGCAAGTGCTCACGTCCTTTACAAAGGACACAACTAATCTGAGCCGCTTTATATTCGAGAAGGTCCTCGGTAGCAGGTGGCGCTTGTTTTTCCTTCATGGCGGCAGGAAAGAGATGCGAGAAGCATAAAAAGTTTGCAATTAACCTTTAGGGTTTCTGCTAGTGCCACTCTTTCCACATCCATGAAGTAAGATCCGTCTATTAAGATAAGATAGGATATTTTTTTATTTTTTTATTCTCTTTGTTTGATTCGTTGAAATCTCCGTGACCATTCATTTCCCAATCATGTGCTCGGAACTGCCAGACTGATTTTAGAGTGATTTTCAAATTTAATAAATAAGAAATATATTTTTTCTTTTCTTTTCACTGTGGCACTAGTTCAGGGCACACTAGTTCTAAGGAAAACAATAGTTAAGACTATTAGCTAACTTGAATTTTATAGTAGGAGGTCCATAAATTGCCCATTTTTTACTCCAACTTGAAATTTGAGGACGTGAAGCTTTTTGAAAAAAGTTGTAGTAAATTTTCCTTGAAAGAAAAGTGCAATTGGCATCAAATCCAAGTGATTTCATATTCTTGGACATTTTAGGAATTAGTTATGAAATTTTGAAATTGATTATGGCATAGGGCTCTAAAATTGCCAACCTTCTAAAATGTACATTGCTTGTACATTGCTTAAGGCTACAAAGGAGCAACTTGTACAATTTTTGTACATTTGAAGACATGGGCAATTTCAAAGCAAGTGTGCTTTTATAACATCCAACCTTCATAATTTGGCATAGTGACATCTTGAGCATAGCTACATCTATTTCATGACGAAGAACAAAAAAAAAGTAATTCCACAAGAAAAGGATGTCTACTTTGCATCCATCCATTCTATATGCAATTCTTGTACATGGAAAAGGAGGTTGCCTTTACAATTAAATATATCTTGATCCACCTATAACTATTTTGCAAGCTACAAAAGTTGACTAATATTTCTATAGATATTTCCATTAGCACACATTGAAATTTTTTAGTCACACCTTACGATTTGTGATTTTAGAGAAGGTATTATAGACTGAGGAAGATATTGTAATAAGATTCATTCAAAATATACTCATGTATTGTTTAAGAAAAATTCAAAAGAAAAAACAATAATTGTGAAGTCCTCAAAACAGAAATTTAATGTATAAAACAACCCTTTTCAATCATGTACGGAATTTGATTTGAAGAATGAATCCATTGAAGCACCACCATTGTAGTCATTTTTGAAAATAAAATTTTTACCTTGGCCCTTTTTTTGACAAACTCCTATTTACACTGCATAGACAAATAAATAATATTTGAAGTAAAAAGGTACTATGTTCATATATATATATATATATATATATATATATATATATATATATATATATATATATATATATATATATATATATATATATATATATATATATATATATATATATATTTATATATATATATTTATATATATATATTTATATATATATATTTATATATATATATTTATATATATATATATTTATATATAAAAGACGAATGAGATGGGTGAATTCTTGTTTTCGAAATTACTTAACCCCTAAAGGCCAACATTTTGTCATAAATTACTCAAAATTGCCATTTCAGCTGCATTTGTCCAAGAAAACAAAATAAAAACTTAAAACAAAATCTAACTATAGGATATTTTACTTCATTTATCTGAGATCATATGGTAAAAATTTCATGAAGTTTGATTGTACAAATTGGAAGATATTAGCATTCAAAGTTGGGGAAAAAAAAATTTTGAACAGTGCTCGACAATTTCAGATGGCATTGACTACCATTTGTGGAAATATTTTGTACTACAGACTTTGAATTTAAAAATTTATGTGTTCAATAATTGAGTGTAAAATCCAGAAAAAAAATTTAAAGGAAAAAAAACACAAAAAAACATAAGGATAAGGAAAAATGCAAAAAATGCAAAAGAAAAAATTAAAAAAATTCCAAGATTTGATTTTCATTCTTTAAAAAATTGTTAAATACAAGTAGGTCTAAGTTTGAAAGAAAAACTAAATTGTTAACCTCTAAAGGACCAAGGCCTTTTTTCTGCCAAAAAACACTCAAAACGGCCATTTCTATAGCAAAGAGTAAAAAAGATTGAATTGTTTTTTCTTCACATCTAATTGTAGGATCTTACACCTAACTATTATGAAAATGTGTGAAAAATATTTCAGGAATTTTGACCACATAGATTGCAAGATATCTGCGTTAAAAGTGAAAAAACACATTGCAGGACTAGAAAATTTGACTTTGAACCTTCTTAAATTAAATTTCTTACACTACGGAGGTTTGAGCTTTAAATATTTATTGTGGAAAATTGAGATGAGAGTCTAGGAAAAAAAACTAAATTAAAAAAAACTTAATTTTTATTCTTTAAGAAATTATTAAGTAGAAGTAGGTATGAAATAGAAGAAACATCTAAATTATTAATATCTCTAAAATGGAATTAAAACACACTAATTCCAATGGTGAGATTGTTCAAAGAATAAAACTGAACCATGTGGAACTTTTTTTTTTTTAAATTGTAAAAATTGCATTCAAAAATGAATTCTACAAGTTATTTTTTCAAGAAGATGCTCTAATTGCCCAAAAAACAAGATTATCCATAACTTTCTCATAACAAATCCAAATGTAATGAATCAAATCTTTCAGTATAGACAAAATTATAATCTACGAGAAAAAATTTTAAAATTTTAAAATTTCTTTTGTTGCCCCTTCTCCCTTGTTTTGAGCTTATTTGGGCATAACTTTTGTTCCATGGCACCGATTGAAAACATAATTATATTCCCATGAAGCTAATCAATTTTTCTATCTTTAAAAAATAATTTAAAGAATAATGATAAAAATTCAGCCCGTAGGTACCTGCCCAAAATCCCATTTGTCCCCCAAAGGGACAATGGTCCTTTAGGGGTTAATAGCTTTCAAATGGGATTGAAACACAATAATCCCAATGGTGAGATTGTTCTAACAAGAAGATTTAACTTTGTCAAACAATTTTTTTGAAAAATTGTGCAAATTGCATTTAAAAATGAATTCTATAAGTTATTTTTTGAAAAAGATGCTCAGATTGCCCAAAATCAAGATTGTTTATAACTTTCATATGTAGGCAAAAATATTGTATTTAAGAAAAAATAAAAATAAATTTCAATTTCAATTTGACAAAAGAATTTTTTTTTGCCAACCGAATGAAAATTTGGGCTTTTGTAGTATAACTTTTGCTCCAACGCAATGATTTAAAAAACAAATCATATTTTCACGAACCTAATAAGATTTTCTATCCTACGAGAAAGTTTCAAAAAGCTTCACAAAAAAATGAGGTCATAGAAACTTGCCCGAAATCCATTTTGTTCTGTGATAGGACAATGGGACTTTAGGGCCTTTATCTTAAAATGATAATCTACTTCAAAATTGATTTTTTAGATTTACATATGAGTGAAAAAATTTCAATCATTCCATTTTAATTAATGAGATGAAAGTTATGAGGAGTTTTTGTTTGTACTTAACTACATCTATACTATAAATAAAATTGTAGGATGTAAATTGTTTGTTAAAACATTCTAACCTTTGGGATTGTCATTTTTCAATTCCAAAACCAAATTATTAACCATTTAATAATTTAAATTATTCTCTATATTTTTATACTGCCTTTTCTTTTATGTTGTAAAATGAAAAATGATTTGAAATTTTACAAACATGCAACCAACTTGCCATGAAGAATGAATCAAAGAAGCACCACCATTTTGGTCAATTTTCATACAAATGTGATTTTATGCAATGCAAGCTTTGTTTTTCACAAATCCTCTAAATTGTGTTTTCAAATCAAATGAACAAGAGTGGTCCCTATAGTGTCTCACATACGTTGATTCTAAACATATTTTCTACACTTGAAAAAATTTGCAAAGGTAATTGAGAAAATAGAGATTCTTAAGAAAATATGGTATGAGAAACACACTTACATTAAATAAATTTTATAAAGCAATATACTAAAATTTGACTCTAAATTTTTACAATTTAACATTTCAAATTATAATACACTATAACTTCAATAAAACAATACAATGTTCTTCTAGTGGTATCAAATGGAATGCTTGCAAAAGATGTTATTTAAATTTTGTAAGAATTAATACAATAATTTTGTAGAAGAGAACTTTGCAATGATATGAGTATTATTGTTGTTAGTCTTTGAACACCTTAATTCATCTCTATGATTTGGAATTTTATAAGGATGCACTATTCAAATGACAAATCCATAAAATGATTTAGTATTGATTTGTAATTAAACAAATGATGTATATTTTGAATTATGACTGGCATTTGTAAGATATACCAAGTAATTTCTATTACCACTAATGGTGATTATCATTTGAAACTTCAAATTTATTTCTTAATATAATTAATTACCTCCTAGAAATCAAATATTTAGTGTAAATTTGTTTGAATGGACTAATAATTATCTATTTTCCTTCATATAAAAATTTCTAAGCCTACATTTGAAAAATTGAAATATAAAGCTCAATTCCAGAGATTACTTGAAGAACTAAAGAAGATATGCTTTCTACCTTAGGCAACTTCTAATACTTTATTTTCAGAATATTAATAATCAAATTTATTAAAAATGATCCACATGGCGGCACCATTCAAGTACATGATGCTCTTGAGATATAATAATACCAACCATTCCAAAGACTAGAGCATTAAAATTTGATAGTATATATTAGTAATTTAGTACTACCTTAAAAAACCTCTACTATAATTTGGAATTAGTTTAATCTCTTCCCAACGTATGGGTATAATTTCAATAGATTCAAAGGCAATGGGAAGCCCACTTTCTTCCACATGACCAAGAAGGCATGTCCA
The DNA here is from genome assembly GCA_947034895.1 of Rhytidiadelphus loreus. NCBI lineage: Eukaryota > Viridiplantae > Streptophyta > Bryopsida > Hypnales > Hylocomiaceae > Rhytidiadelphus > Rhytidiadelphus loreus. The sequence continues at coordinate 19,473,796 of OX344763.1, forward strand.
TGAGCACTATACTCTATTACTTCTAATAGCAACCTTATACATGCCTCGGTCCCTATTCTGTAATTCTAGGATGTCTACAAATACATAGCCTTCATAGGGTTCATCTCCATCCATGCCCTCAGTAGGACCAACATTTTGCAAATGCTTTGGTAAAATCACTTTTTTGATAACAACAATGTCCACTTTCAATGGTTCTTTTTTATTTTGACGACAATACATGATGTCCGAAACATACGGCCATGGTGGACAATAACCTAGTTCCTCCAACTTCACCAAATGTTTACAAATAGTTACGTCAGCTAATTCAAGGGCTACAATAGCATCTGCCTTGTGCGGAATAGGTTGATCCATGAACTTGTGAAGAAGTACATGAATTGGTCGACAATCATCCCTGGTGTAAAACACTAGCTTTGATTTTAGAAGCACCATTGACAAATAATTTGAAAGTATTGGCGTAGGAAGTGATAAAGTAAAAAAATTCAACATAAATGTAATAATATTAGATTCTTTGACTCCATAATGAAAACATCAATCATTCATTGAATTATTTTGTTAGGTGTAAAATACAATTACAAACAATTACAACTTGCGACTTCTAATAATAGCATGGTACTTGAAATCTTGGAAAAATCTGGCATGGAAAAACAATCTATAATGCCCCATGAACTCGTGGATGAATAACATTGAAATTTTTGTTGTATAGGTTGAATATCCCAATTCCTGTAGTGGATCTAATTCGTGGCCGTCTTCTATTGTAATTACATGATCACCTACTCTATAATGAACTCTACGAAAAATAACAAATGAAACTTTTTCAATTGCAGTTGAAAACTCCTCTTTTGTATCGTTATTGAGTATTCCTTCTTCTCTCCAATATTTACGAATGTAAGTCTCAACACTTGCTGAATGTTTGCATTTTTCCACCCTATTGAAATACCTTTTAATTGAATGAGATCCCTACATGGACATTGCGGCAATAATGCATGCAATTTTTCTAACCTCTTCGCATCCATTATTGAATTTGTGAAGATGATTCCCTTCTCATGAGATTTTGGGCATACATAATAGTCCATACCTGCAATATATTCAATCCAAGTTAATGAAGTAATACATATCATAGTATGTTACTAGGAATTGTAATTACCAAGAAAAAAACATAGCGTTTTCATCATGTATATAATCCATGTCAAACTACTAATGTAATACCTCCTTGTCCACCAGGTCAATGATGTTTTGTTAACAATTGCTTGTGCATATCCAACACAACCCTCTATGGAGGATACAAATTATCTTTATCTTTTTCTATCCTCTCTCAAATGCCAAACGACTTTCATATTTAGAATTTGTTATCTCACTATGCTTTTGATTTGTTTTGATACTTTTATAAGATGATACGCTTCTTTCAAATCTATAACACCAATATAAATCATGTGGGCCATGTCAATAGATGTCATCCGACATCTCACCACTTCCTGTTGATATAAAAAAAATTTAATTTCCACACCATGAATCTATGACATTAACATCATGTTTCATTACGTATTCTATGACATTCTCTATAAGTGACAACAATAATTATCAATATGTATTTGTCATATTTTACCTGCCACATGTTGTAAAATAGAACCACTAGGGCCCACAAATTCTTCCCATTGAATACACCAAGCTGAAAGTAAAAATCTTGCAATTGTAATGGACTCATCCATCAACCATTTGTCCGCAAATGAGAAAAAATAATCTAGCAATTTTAGTGAAGATTTATCCAATTGCATATATCTTTTCCGTCTTTTGTATATTCAATTCTTGTATACAATAAGGCAAACACCATTGTACAAAATGTTGATACTTTTCTGCTCTCCAATATGAAAGTCTATTGGAACAATCAGATGGCCATCTGGCTCCAACTCTCCAAGATCCTTAGGCTTGTATTTTGTGATTTTCACTAAAGCTTTATCCACTTCACTAGCTCTACCTTAGCTTACAAGATGCTCCACATCAATCTTGAAAATGTTCAATGGCAAAATATGCATTGAATCATAGACTACATCCAAGCTCAAATTAAAACCATGTAAATGATATAGCCTCTAGAGTTTGGAATATGCTGTGATATTGCTTAGCCTTCTATTACTTGTAGAAGAGGATGATGTCTTGAACGCTTCAACTTCCAAATAGATGCTCTCGATGGTCCTAGGAAGTGGAGGATCATATTGAGCTTGCCTTCGGTTGTCATAATACAGAACATTGCGTCCTAGGTATTTTTCTACTATGTAGCAAGCTTGGTAACCTGATAATTTGAATCTAGCTACTTTGCACTGAGTTGGATGGTCGCATGTCCAGTACATGAGCATTGCCCTCAACTTTGAATTATGTACTTCATTGATGGGGCATATATGCAAAGAAATGTCTTCTAATGGAAAATTGTACTCTACATCAAATCTGCAAATGAACGTGGATTCAATCTCTCGTATTAATGGCTCCAAAAACACCGTCATGACTTGTTCTTCTATATTTTTTAGAATTTTTTGAGATGATGTAGGAATGAATAAAACATGCATAGGGCGTAGTAGATTATTCATTCTTCCATTTAATATTTCAATCTCAATGGCCCATAAATCCTTGTGCTTTGTTGTTGCTACTTGAAATCCATCCCAATGAACAACAATTGCAAAGTTTCTCGAAACCCCCTTCTCAAAAAAGAAAATGGATTAGCTTAAATACTTGGGACTTTATAAATGAATATCAAATGAAGATTTCTAAGATATTGTTATTCACCCCTGTGTTCACACTTGTATTAAAAAAAACGTTGACTGTGAACTATTTGGATATTGCTTTGTTGCTATCTATTTATACAAAAGTAAAATTTTAAATACACAAACATTAAAACAAACATCATTCATTTTCCACAAATGTGATTTGAATTTAAAAGGTCTAATTATGATGAGTTTAGGGTCCAATTTATGAAAAGTGAAGTTTCTTGTTTTGGCAACATGTACCTGTATGATTGAAGGTAACTGATCGATGTAGAAGCCACAATGTGGACATTGAAATTGATATTTTTCTAAGTCAATGTTCCATCCATCTTGTAGTTCAATGCATTTTGTTGAAAATGCTCTAAACACTGAATTGCAATTTGTACCTAAACAATGTATCGGTAACTCCCAATGCCTCTATGGGTTCCAGAATTTTTGGACCTCTCTCATTCTCTTTCCATACCAGAATTGAGAGATGGAAGTGGGTTTGTAAGTGACTTCTCTTTCCAACCAATCACTTCAATTCCTCCAAACTTCCAAAAAGTCATAACATGTAGTTTTGCTTTTACACGTTAATGCAATGCATGGTCCAAAAGGCAAGTAATCAAATGCTAATACATATTTACGTTGAATTTTGCATTATGGACACTTTTCAGAACATTGTTCACAATCTCTCGCAAGTCGAGTATTACTAGCATTATTGCAAGTGCATTTCACAACATGTGGACCTTCGTACAAATCTTCATTGCTTGGTTCTATTAGAAAAGGTGTGTGTGGAATTCCTTCTTTTCTAGTACACAACATATATCATTAGATGGGATTCGGGGGGGCTGGAGGGCCGTTTCAAGCCCGTTCCCAGCTCCGTTTCCCCGGCCCCCATCGAACGCGGGTGTCAATTTTTTTTTCTTCAAAAACATAAAAAAAATAAAAAAAATTTAAAGTTCTTAAAATGAAAAACAATGTTAAATTTATTTTTTTATTTTTTATTTTTTCGAAAAAAAGGACGTGGCAGTCGTTCTGCCAGGTCAGTAGTGCTTGAGAACGGCTTATTTCGGCAGTTTCGGCCAAATTCGGGGTTGGGAACTCATAGCCCTCCCCGGTAGGGAAAACCCATCTAATGCTTACTGGAGTTGTCATTCCACTGTCTATGTAGAATTTTTCTAAATTATCCCAAGATAGGGGTGCAAAGTACTTCACTGAATTGGATTCTATTTGCAAAAGAAACATAAATTAACTATAAAACATGATTTTATTTTATCTCCAAAAGTAATTACCATAGTTATTTCATCTTAAAAAACAAACTTTTCATTCTATTGTCTTGTGTAACTAGGGTACATTGAATAAAAAAGAGCAACAAGCTTGAATTTTTTGTAATGACGAACCTACTGTATTGAGTAATTGCCTGATGCCCATTCTTGCATAGTCCAATATTTGTTCGTATTAATCTTCATTATTCTTTTTAAAGAATCTCTTAAAATTTTTGTCTTGTACTTTAGTAGGTACATGAGCAACATTTAAATCTGCTTGTAGACCTACAACTTCAGTTTCAATTACCTGACTTACATTAAACTTAGTAGTAGGGAGATGGGGGATTCTACCATCTATGAATCCAATATTCTTTAGCATATCAACTTCCTCGGCATCGAATTTGGAGTTGCACTTCCTCCTTGCGGAGACAGTCTTGGAAGCATATCGAATGCAATCATTACAACAATGCCAATGTTTTATGACTACAAAAATATGACTGAGGATGATTGGCGACTACTTGCAGTCATATTCTTGGAAGTCAATACCTTGGGGAGAAATATGACTGCAAAATATGATTGCCAATCGTTTTTGGATCTTGTACTTCACGGGCGTATATTATACGTCCGTTGGGAATACCAAAGTATTTGATAGGGAACGGTAGGGAACTTATTTGAGAACATTGAGTTATATTATTGGTCATATTTTCATGGTAGTAACATTTTTTTGTTTTTGGGCAACCTAAAAAAAACATGGGCAACCAAAAAAAATATAGACAAGCCATTGTTTAAAATTTTGAAACCTAATCACCACTTTTTAAGGGTTTTGAAACCCTAGCCACCACTGTTTAGGATTTTGAAACCGTAGCTGTCATTTTTTTTAGGGTTTTGAAACCCTAGCCACCACTTTTTAGGGTTTTGAAACCGTAGCCGTCATTTTTTTAGGGTTTTGAAACCCTAGCCATTACTTCTTTTGACTCTTCTTCCTTACCTTTTGTTGTCTCTTGTCTCTTGTCTCTTTGAGTTCACTCTTGTTTCTTAGTTGTTGTGTTTTGTTGCATTTTGAGTTACTCTTGTTTCTTAATTATTGTTGTGTTTTGTTGCATTTTGAGTTTAGTCTTGTTTCTTAGTTGTTATGTTTTGTTTCATCTTGAATTCACTTTTGCTTCTTAGTTGTTGTCTTTTGTTGCATCTTGAGTTACTCTTATTTCTTAGAGTTGTTGTCTTTTGTTGCATCTTCACTCTTGCTTTTTGTTTTTCTCTTCTTGCATCTGAATTCTTTCTTCTTCTTCTTTCTTCTTTCTCACTTTTTGTTCTCGCTTTTTGTTTCTTATTTCTTTTTGTTGCTTGCTAACTCTTTTTTGTTGTTTCTTGTTACTTCTTAGTAGTTGCTCCTTATTGTTTCTTGTGCATCTTAACTTGTATTTGTTGTTATCTTTTAGCACTTGTTGCCTTTTTTTTCTTGTTCCTTGCATCACCATTGTTTTTCTTCTTACCCTAAATTTGTATTACATATTTTCTATTGTTGTAAATTTTTCAAGATTGAGCTTTGTTGTATGTTCATTAAAAATTAACCTCCTATTTCTTTAATTGTATATGCATGCAACAAAATTGGAACAAAGTTGTTGGAGGCTACTTGCAATTCACTTCATATTATTGTAAGAAATATAGTCTCTATTGACTTGTGTAAATAATTCATTGTGATATACATATTTTGTATTTGTGACTAATAAATTATAAATGTCATTGAAAGGAGTCACATTCCTTCTTATATATTCCCTCTCCAATATAATTGTTTCTTGTATATCTTTAAAATCATATGTATTAGTTTTTAACTACATGAAATCTTTTATTCAATTGTTAAATCATTTTAATGTATGATTGCAAATATGCTTAGGTATCCTACAACCATTATATGATTTGTTCAATTCATAGTTCAAAATACATATCAATAAAAAAATGACTACTTGGAGTTATAAAATGATTATAATAATTTCCAAAAAATGACTTAGTGCTCTCAATATGACTGAAAAATATGACTGAGAAGAGTCGTTTTACAAATCATCAAAAAATATGACTCACCGCAGTCATATTCCACATGATTGCAAAATATAACTCACCGCAGTCATATTCCACATGACTGCAAAATATGACTCACCGCAGTCATATTCCACGTCATCAAAAAATATGACTCAACACAGTCATATTCTACAAAATATGACTGACCAATCATATTCCACGTTATCAAAAAATATGACTCAACGCAGTTATATTCCACGTAGGATTTTTTCATTTATTCGGGCAACTCAATAAAAAGTCAAAGAAAGTCAAAATATATGCCTTGTTGGCATACTATGGCTAATTATGGGTATTTATACCCCTCAACTTATATGACTGCCAATATGACTGATGTCTAAAGCGACTGCTTCTAAACGACTGCTACAGTCATATTCCGAGTCATCTACAGTGATTTTTGTGCCAATCATATTTTTTGATTTTACGACTGACTGTAGTTGTTTTTTGCAATCATAAAACACTGCTTTTGTTGTAGTGAATACCCAATATTGATGTAGAAGGGCTTACAGAACTATCCAATGCCATCATTGGAGCTACAGAGGAAGGTGATGAGGAAGATGGAGACATTAGTGTTTCAAGTGGAGGCAATGAAGAGCTAGCAGAACTACTTGAAGAAATGTCATCTCTATTCCTTTTCTTGTGTCTATAAAACGCTGACTTTGTAACTATTTTACCTCTAACTCTATATTCACGGGGAGGCATTGTGATTAACTAATTATATATGTTTGTTTTTCTATTCAATGAAATAATATGTAAATTATAATAACCCGATATGTTATGTTTGTAACAATAATGATCATTCAGAAATAATAAGATATTATGTATATATATCTTTCTGTCAAACATACAATAGTACATATAAAGTGAAATAAATGTTCTTGTGCTTTCCTCCATTCACTTTAAGTAGCTCAGTTATTATACCTTTCTTTTACTTTTGGTGTTATAAATTAAGAGTTATGTTCTATTAAAAAATACCTTTTTATATTTACCACTTAGGTTTGGTCTATGTTTACTAATCCAAAATCATAAGAATGACAAATTATTGGTAGGATGAAACAAATTTTAGTATTTTGAATATTTTAGGGTCCCCTAGAGAACAAATTTACATACTTGTTACATCTTTTGAATTTCAAATTTTTAATATGAGAAGTTTTTGAAACATTTATTTAGAAAATACAATCTAATAGAAAAGTTGGTAGACAAAAATGTTTCTTCAATGAAACAAATAGTAGGGATGGAAAATAACAATTTCTTGGGCATTTCAATCTTTACTGTGTACAAATAATTTGTGTCTAGGAATTTGTTTCAAAAATATAAGGTTTGATTTGGTGTCATTAAGAATACAAAATTAATTGATTATGATTCCACATGTTTTATGTTGAATTTTCAAACAATACACTATTAGTATCAATTGTTAAATAGATGTATATAAAAAAATTATATGTTGTAGAGTCCAATTTGGTTAGTTTTGTCTTCCTATCCTTTTATTTGACACAATGTGTATTCAATTTGAGATAGTAGAGTTAACCCCTTAGGTTCTTTGACTATGGTTTTCACCAAAAACGTTTCAAAAATGCCATTTCTAGTACAAGTACCAAATTTTTGAATTTTTTTTTTGACACATGTAACTGTGGAATCTTGTAGTATGTTGACATAAAAACACATGGTAAAAGTTTCAGAAATTTCCACAATGGGGATCGCAAGATATAAGCATTCAAAATCACTTAAATCATTTTTTTGGCCTTGCAAAAAATAGGGCACCTGTGCTTCAAAAGCTTGCATTGAATAAAAAAACATCCAAAATGGTGGTACTTCTTTAGAATTCTTTTTCCTAGACAATTTGTCTACATGCTTAAAATTTTTCATGTCATTTGGAATTGTACAACATATAGGAAAAAAATAGTTAGTAGAAAGAAGTAGAAAATGATTCAAAATACAAAATTGTTAAGAATTTAGTTATGGAATTGAAAAATTCCAATTCCAGTGGATGCAATGTTGTAATAAACCATCTACATCCTACAATATGATTTCATTTTTTTCAAAAAATATTGAAAAGTGAATAAGATAAATAACTACAAAGTTTATTTTAGAAAAGAAATTCCATAACTGCTCGCAAACTAAAGCTCCTCATAACTTTTGACTCATTGATCACAATGGAATGATTCAAAACTCTCCTTGAATATATAACTCTACAAAACCAATTTTAAATTTTTGTTTTTGAAAAAAGCAATTTTTCAGATCAGCCCGGACTACCCAAGTTGAAAAACAAACTACATATTAGGCCATAACTTTTGACTCATACTTCCACTATTCTCATTACATTTGAATTTATAAAATAAAGAGGTTGTTCAAATATTCTATTTAAAAGAAAAAAGAAAAAACAAAGTGTGCTTATCGTAGACCTCAAGCACACCTAAAGCATCCCTTCACTATTTCCATTGTGTTTGAATTTACAAAAAAATAAATATAAAGTTTATTCAAAATTTCTATTCAATTTTTTTTTTAAGGTGTGCCTGAGGTGTGCTTGACGTAGACCTCAAGGCTCAAGCACACCTTGAGCACACTTTCACTATTGTCATTGTATTTGAATTTATAAATTTTTTTAATAAAAAGGTTGTTCAAATACTCTATTCAAAATTTAAAAGAAAAAACAAAGTGCATGTGAGGTGTACTTGTGATAAACGTCAAGCACACCTAAAGCACCTTTTCACTATTTCCATTGTGTTTGAATTTTTTTTTAATTTTAAGAAAAAATTATTCAAAATTTCTATTCAAAATTTAAAAAAGAGCAAAGTGCGCTTGAGGTGTGTTTGAGGTCTACCTCAAGCACACCTCAAGTACACTTCCACTATTATCACTTCCACTATTCTCATTGCATTTGAATTGAAGAAAATAAATGCAATTTTTTTTTAAATGAAAAAAAGAATGTATATGAAGTTTAATATTTAAAGTAGACTTAAAACACACTTCAAGCATACTTTTCATGTTATCATTGCATTTAGAAAAAAAATACAAAAATAAAATTTGGTGAAAAAATCTTTTCAATATTTTTTTATAAAATAAAAGTGTGCTTGAGGTGTGCTTGTAGTAGGTTTACAAAAATTGACAATATAATTATGAGTGAACTGTATAAGGACCCAACCTCCCTATCGGATTCTTTGATGCCATAGGCATGTGCATAGGTGTATTCTTTGTTTCTACAATTTCCTTGAAAGTTGGTCATCATGAGACAGTTTTGTTCCTATCGTCCTTATTGGAATAAGCTTAGATGGTCAATTTCGTTAAAATGGTGGTATTCCATTAAAATGGCACAAAATGAAACCACTGAAAGAATGAAAACAATGGAAAGATTGTTTGAGGGAAGTGGAAATGCGTGAACTAGGAGTGATTTGAATGTGCTAGACATAAAATTGGCACATAAATGACCCTATCGTGGCACACTTACTCTCCATTTGTAGAAGATATTCCATTAAAATGGCATGCGGAATACCGCCATTTTAACGAAATTGACCATTTAGGTAAAATCAGGTCAGGATCAAAAGTATGTACAGTGCCCTATAGCTCATTTACGAATTTTCAGTCAGTTTTCACTAGAAAGTACATCAACTTTAAAAAGCTCTAGCGTGCTCAAAAATGAAACAATTATGAAATTGCAAATTGTGTTGGAATTGCAATGAAGTGCAATTCAACTCCATAACAAGTGAAAAAATAAATAATTTAAAATTGTACAACAATTTGGATTCCTTTTAAATACTATAGAGAACCTTTGGAATATAGTCAAAGTTTTTTTGCATTTGGGTGAAGAACAAGCAAGAAATCATACAAGCAATTCACGTGGTATGAGAATAAGTATCTCTAAAACAATTGTGAAGGTTCATTTCTTATATGTACCATTGAATACAAGCTGTAATTTTTTACAATTGTTGGCAACACTAGATAGTATACAGTATATTGAAAGTAGATGCAACAATATTTCAAACTGCAATCTATAATTAAATCATCTATGATTGTAAAGAAAATGAAAACATCAAAGTTTTTGTATGATTTCCAATTACATATGTGTGTTCGTAATGATGATAAAGTAGACTTTAGTGTGATTCCAATACAATTCAAAATTCAAAATTCCATTCATTTTTTAGCGCGCACGGGCCTTCCTAATTTTAGCAAGATTCAAAGTTCTCCTAATTCAAAGTTCTCCTAATTTTAGCAAGATTCAAAAATTTGTAAATGAATTGAAGTGCACTGTACATACACTAGGTTTCTTTCCCTTTCAGTCTTCCTGAGCTAAAACATAACAAAGCACATAAAATTTAAACAAAAGCTTGGAGCATCAAATAGAAAAAGGCACTAATGGAAAACTAACTTGATCCGATGAATAAGAAGAATGAAACAAAAGATTCATGGTAAACAGTCAATCCACATATAGCTTTAGTGGTTTTAAAAGCTCTTTTGAAATTAAATTTGTGGCAATTTGTTGTGGTCATAGGTGCTTAGCACCATTTATCAAACTTCATGAAACAGTCAATACACAAGTAAGCCAGTATGCAATTTGAACCAAATCAGTGAGTACGTAATATGAGCCAAATTTGGAAAACAATAAATACTCAGATGTTGAACTTCCATAGAAGGGATTGTAACAAACTTTATGTATGTGGTAGCAAATTATATAAAGACACTACTTAAATCCTAGCAAGAGGGTTCTATTCAACTAAAAATTCCAACTCTCCCTGTCGACATTCTTTAGCTTGAGAAGCACATCATGTTTGATCAACCCACAAATGACCTCAATGTTGTTGTCTTCAACTTCAACATTGATACTACTGGCTAGCCAGCAACCTCTCTTATGGAATCATCGACTGGAAAAAGGTCATCATGATTAAACACTTCCTGTAAACAGAAAAAGAGAAATACCAATTCTTTAGTATTTGATTAGTCCAATGTATGCAAATATTCCTCGCCAATGAATTTAATTATACAAGTTGTAAGTTGCTTGCTATGTGCACACGTGTACATGATTCTAAGTGTCATTCAAAATTAATTGCTAAAGTGCATGTTTTGCTACATATGTGGCGTGCATGAAACTACTACAATAATCTTTGAACCAACCTAAGATTGAAGAATGTAGATTAGAACTTGTACTAATTTGACATGTAAAAAAACTATTTTACATCTAATCTATGAGGTAGTACTCACCAAAATCGTAAATAACTTTAAAGATCCCTGAACTTGGAAAGACGTCTTCTTTTTCGAGTTTCTTTTACCCTTGAAGCACCTTCTCCATGTAGAATAACTTGCACATTTGGATTGAAAGATGAAAGGGATAGAGCTTCTAGTGAAGTTGCTGTTCTTCACTTAGTAGTGAGGTTACTCCTTCTTGACTTGGTAATGGAGGCAATATAGCAAGGGTTTCTTCACAAAGTTCATTCGTTGTCAATTTTCCACCTCTAGGAATGCTCTTCGAATTTTTTCGGTAGTGTTTAATTTCAAGAGCATATTTCAAAATGTCCGGTCCTCTCCAAGAAAGTTTAGTACCTTTACCAGGGAATTTGATGTCTACAATTATCTCATCAATATCGCCGGATTTGTGCATCTCACGAATGTAGCTCCGTAATTTCTTCAAGAATCTAGTGTTCCAACATAGTGACGGAGAGCTCAAAAAATCATCAACAATATCACTCGTACTTGGCATAAACCAACTCCGGACTATTTGTTGATTTTTGATCAAGTTCTTGTGATGGTTCTTGTAGCGGTGGTGTTGCTTCAAGAAGCTTTTTCCCCAAGCAATATCATGAGGAAGACCTTTTATTCTTTGTCCAAACACTCTATCGTAGAGTGTTACATTTGGAAATTGCGGCAAATACCAAAGATGCGACACTGTAGAGTCCTCTGTAATTCCTTGCAAGTTGTTCCTTCTCACAGGATTGTCCTTTGCAGCCACATGAACTTCTGTTTCTCTAGGAGTTCCACACTTGCTACACCATTTTGATGATGCCCTCAAGTACTGGGCTCCACAATCATCACAGAAAGCCATTCTTACAAAACAAAAATATTATAAATCATTACACTAAATAGTGAAATTAGTTTGCCTTAACAATTAGGTTGCCTTGCTTCAACAAGTTACTTTACAAGCCATCAAAGTCAACAAATACTTCTACAGATATTTCCATTTGTACACAAGGAGGTTTACAAGTGGCAATTACAACAAGATCTAATTCAAAAATAGTACATTCTTCTACAATAACAATAAATATTTGTATAGTGTCAAATGTCAAGAAATACGTGTGGGGCAACCTTATTTTACTATTTAGTGTACCTATTTTCATTTCTTTTGCTATCCTAAACAATGAACATCTTCGAACCGTGTGCCTATTTGCATTGTGCTCTGCTAATTTTTGATTTTACTACAAATTCGATCAAGGTGTATGAAATACTACTAGTAAGCAAAATTGCACAAGTAAATTAGATAGAAGCAAGGTTCAATGAATTCAATTTCAACACATAGTAACGCTTCACATACCTGAACGCCTTAAAAGCAAATTGAAAAAGAAAGGGTCCACCACCTATTGGTAGCACACAAAATTGTTCCATCATATTTGTATGACAGAGTGTTGTAGACCGTAGCGTATGTCCTTTGATAGGGAGCCTTGCCAAGACAGAGAATGATGCCAAGGATAATTTGACTTGAGAGAGACGATGAACGACTGAAGGATAAGATTGCTCATCATTGGTCCACCTGAATTCAATCCAGGTCGTCCATCTGAAGTCAACCAAGGTTGTAGATAAGAAGATCTCTTTGTTATTGTGGATTAACTTATAGTCTCCACATCTATACACTAAATAGTGAAATTAGATTGCCCCTCACTAATTTCTCGACATTTTGCACTATATAAATATTTACTTTTTACAGTGGTAGTTTTCAAAATTAATTAATTCAATGAAAAAAATTTATTAATAAAACTACCAAATGCTAATTTCAATTAGTTTTGATTTCTTTCAAAATTTTTACCAAGCATTTGAAGGCTGTGTTCTATTACATGAAGATTACATGAAAGTCACAACAGGTCACCAACTTCAAACCAAACTGAATTGAAAGTAATAATCATGGGTGCAATGTTGTATTTTTCTTAAAAATGAAACCATTAAAGAAAATAGAAAAAGACATTCCTTGAAGAATAGGAGAATAGGAAGAATAGGAACTGGAGCTCCTCTAAAATGATTAGGATACTTTGCAATGATGTTTTGAAGTTCTATAGTCAGTTGTTTGACATGCCATCTACCAAGGATATTACGTGCTAGGCCTGTACAAATCATAGCTTTCCAAGCAAAATGAATTCCTCTTTCATCTCTTTGCTCATTGACATCCTTCACAACAACCACTGCCAACTCCATGAAAAAACGTTTTCTAGGGTTTTTCAACATTCTTGATCAATGCCCTCCCATCCACACGCACTTCGTCTTATCAATTTCCAGTTTGAACGCAATGTAACTTATAGGCTTCCTAGTGCAAGGATCATACATCCTTGATTTTCGAAATGACAAAAGAGTTATCTGGCTGGCACAAATCTGTTGCATTTGCAAGAAATTTTCTAATTTCTATGTTCAACCTATCAATTGTCAAAAGTGCTTTAGTAGACTTATCATTGTGCAATGTACAATTATCTACGTACATCAATTTTCTTTGCCCCAAGGATTCCGGTTGAATGGCTCTTGGCTCATTCAAATAGTCATTTCATACCACTCATGTCATGAAACCCTTTGTAGTAGTTCAATAGCTCACACCAACCACATCATCTGGACAACCTCGAATAGGATATGTGCATCCTTAATTCTGAAATATTAAAAAGGGATCATGTATCACACCATTTTGACCCCCTGATATTCGTACCACCATTGTAAATCCAACTCTACTTGACACTACATCTGCATACTTCACAGAGTCATATCCTCTAAATCCCAAGGTTCTACCATTATCCACATTGATGATGAAATGAGTCTCATCAACATTTTCTATAAGGTCCTCATTCAAATCACCACTCTCAAAGCCCCTACTCAACTCACTGTGAGTCCCATATTTGTTACTTGGGACTCATAATTTATTTTTTTGAATTTTTTGTAGTTTTGAGTGTAGTTTATTATACAAAAAGCCCTAAAAAGAGTGTAAAACCAAATAGGTATGTCATATACCAATATAGAATTTGGTCCTATTTTGAAGTATTTTCTTATAAAAGTACCTAATCCCACATGTAAATAGGGTAGAAACCTACAAATTGTACATAGTAGCGTGGTTTAGTAGAAATGCCCAATTGTCTATACTTGTTGTGCATGTGAACACAAACTGGCTAAAATGGTCTGCGGGACTATGTGAGAACCCTAAGATAGTTTTCCAAAGAAAGATTTCAGTTTTCCCATTCCATCGACGAAATAGTAGAAACTCCAATTGTTAGCCCACACTCCCACAGGTGAAGAAAACTCAAGACGGAACAGAGAAGGGCATCTACGACCTAAGTATGATAATTTGAAGTAGAAATCATACCAGGAGTCCAACGGCGCAATCGGTTTGCCAAGATTCCCTATCGTTTGAAAGATTCCCTATTTATCGGAAGTTAAAAGAGATAGTGGGATTTGATTCTCCTTAGAAAAAGTTCAAGGAAAGAAATCTAAACTTGCACATGTATTGTGGGATTCTATGAGAGATTCCACAAAAAGTCTTAGTTTTTTCTGATCATTTAAAGATCTTTTTTCGAGCAGTCAACCACTTAATCCTACAATGGAAAATTCATGGAAATTACCTGAGGTGTGGTAAAATCTCACTAAAAATTAGCATAACTTCTTTTATGTTAATAATGCGCTCCGACAAGTTTTGTAGTGTTTTGATAGTCAAAAGTATAAAAAATAAACAAGATTCTCCAAGACCGACAAATTTGAAGGTTTGATGTGGAGTTGACTGACATATCGGGAGTACATGGAGTTGGAATGAAGTCAAAGCAAGGTCTTTTCTTACTCTCTTACACCTACTAAAGAGCCTAGGCTAGTTATTTTTTATAGAAAAATCAAACTCCAAAAGTTGGATTTTAACCTTGTTTTGGTGTTAAGTTGGCGCTAGAATACTTTGCGTTTTGAGCGTGGAAAAAAGGGATAGAGGTTCCTTTGAATTGAAAATGGCCTTCTGAAGCCAATGGTGCAATCCATTTGTGATTTGGAATTCATCTCCAAAAGTTAGGATTTTGGACTAGCGTAGAAGTCAAAATTGAAAAATTTAGGATGAAAATCTTAAGTGATAAGTTTACCTTGTAAAAATGAGAGGAGATAGGTGCCCTTGGAAGAGTATATAAGGGCTTCCATTCTCCTCTCAAAACACCCCTTGTAGCCATTTTTTGGCATTCTAAACATGTTGGTCCATTTGCGTGGACTTTTTGGTCATTTTTTGAGCCAAAGTTGTAAACGTGTGTTTTAGGAGGGACGATGCTATTTTGCGTGCGTAGAGCGGTGAGCGTAGGGTCGCGAGCGTAGAACGCAAAAAGTTTTACTTTTTTCTTGAAGTGGGCAATAAAGTAAAAGTTTAGGGTTTTTTTAGAAGGAAGAATTCTTAAATTAGTATTAATGATGGACCTATGACCGTAGAATATTTTGCAGAATTTTTCTGCATAAAAAGTGTAAGGTGGCCAAATATGTAGTTTAAGGTCGAGGAAAGATGCAAGTTTCAAGATGAAGGGTCTATAACCGTGGAATCTAGGGATACGAATGATTAAAATATATAATTTTTGTGGTCGTGAATGTAAGCGCCATGGAAACAAGAAATGGTGGATATTGTGAGGGACAAAAGAGATTTCTTTGCAAAAGAGGTGTTCGAGAGAGTTCTAGAGAGGGAAAGAGGGAGTAAGAGAGTTCAAGAGAGGGACATTTGGTATGGAGGATTTACATAATTTAAGAGATGGGGGCCCAAGGTTAGATTAAAGAGGGTCAAGGCATTAGATAGGGAAAGCAAAGGAAATAAGCGAGGGTTATGTAGACATTTTCTTTGGAGACAGAGATTGGAAGTAGAGAAGTTAAGGGTTACTTGGAGGAACAATTAAGGAGTGGGTTTAGGATGGGAGAAAGAGACAAATATTGAGACCATGAAAATGATGTTGTTTAGTTTAGGAAAAATTCTGCAAACGATAAGGGGGGTTGGTATGAGGTTTTTAGATCTGTTGGAGGGAGACGTACTTGGGTTTAGGTTTAAGGTAGAAAATAGGAAGGAGGCGAGGACTAAGGATTGGGGTGAGTTAGTGGAAGTTGAAAAAAAATTGAGCTATGCAAACAGAAATTGGGCAAATGATTTAGGCACCAACATGACCATGTACAAGCTTTGATGGTGGCCCTTTTAGTCTCACCATCGTTTTCGTATTAGTGAAAAATAATGTCTTAATAGTACGAACAATAATTACGCTCCATAATGCTTTAGGAGTAGAATCTGAAGAACTCTTTTAATCTCATTCCAGCTGAAACTAGGAGCGTGAATGAAGATATCAACCTCCGGATCTAGGCTGCAGACTATGTTGAAGATGAAGTAGATGTGCTTACAATACATCCATGCACCGCGCTTGCCGAGTGACTTGTCAGACATATCCTTGAAAGATTGGCAGTCACAGTTCGGGAACTGCCCAATCGTCAACAAGTACTTAGAAACCTTAGATATGCTTCTAGACTCAAAAGTCACAATGCAACCCAAAGCTGGAGGAGGTACCATCAGAATTGAGCAGATCTTTCCAACAACTGATAGAGCAGAGGCGCAGCTATTATGATGTTTGGTAGTGGGAGTAGAAGGATTTCTTCTAATATTCTTACCATACCTCTTTGTGGGGTGATCCGTAGGATTAGGGGGTGGAGGATAATCGTCCAAATTCACAGATATTCCGTCATTGAAGAGTTGTCGTGGAGACAATTGGACGCGCTCAGCAAGAGAGAACCCGACATTTTCTAAAAAGAGAATCTCTTTCCTGCTTAAGTTTGTGCCCATAATAACAGGCCAGACATCCGAGATAGGCAATTTGGAAACCACCCATTTTTTACTAGTGCCCTCCACACAGCGATGGATGTCATCATTGCAGAAGAAAAACCGCATTTTCTCCAATCTAGTCTTCTTATAATTGTTCATGAGACCAGTATAAGTCGGGGCAGCTGTACTGCGGTTGTCTTGCACAATCCTGGCCACGCACTTCTTTTTCGTCTTGACTTGCAGTGCAAAACAAGCTTTAGCAGATGTCTTTGGCAGCTTGTGGGCGTTTAATTACCCACCCTTGGTAATTAATCGGACACAACCAGGTTCTAGGGGTTAACTAAATTCTAACCTAACGGGTGACTAAGCGTAGGTCCATTGTGCCTTCCAAGCAATGGATCTTCTTTACTAAGTTCCTAGTTTCCGCAGATGACAACGGAGTTGCCCCAATTGGCGAGGGATTAGTTCGGGCTAACCGTCCCCTAACGACAACCTATGCGAACTACCACCGAATCTATCCTAATCTATGGGAATCTGAGGCTAAATGACCTTTCCTAAGATTGAGGAAGGGTTGCCTAAGTCCCCTCCATGGTTTTCTAAGTTGATTGGGTTTTTTCCTAATCTAATTTATCTTCCTTCTAATTTAATTTATCGTTTCGCTAATTTAGCTCCTAATTTAAATGATCTTTTTTCCTAATTTAATTTATCTTTTTTCCTAATTTAATTTATCTTTTTTCCTAATTTATCTTCTAATCTAATTTATCTTTCTTCCTAAGTTAATTTATCTTTTTTCCTAATTTATCTTTTCTCTAATTTATCTTCTAATCTAATTTATCTTTCTTCCTAATTTAATTTATCTTTTTTCCTAATTTATCTTCTAATTTAATTTATCTTTTCTCTAATTTATCTTCTAATCTAATTTATCTTTTTTTCTAATTTAATTTATCTTTTTTCCTAGGTTATCTTACCTTTTAATCTAATTTATCTTTTACTTCCTACCCTAAGTCTTTATTACCTAAGGCAATTTTTGATTTTCTATTTTAACCCTAACTCCTAATTGGATTATTTTGTCCTAATCTAGTGTTTACTTCTTGGTTGAGTTCTGACCTTAACGGTTACTAATTCCTAGTCCTATCCTATCTTAGTCTAATTTGGTTGCTTTTATGGTCAACTTCTATGTATGAGATGGGTTTGGATACTTCTACTCCTATCGATAAACTTCTATGTCTAAACTTAAGGTCCCCCCTAATTCCTATTTGCTAATCGAAATTAATCACTACCTAACAGAATTTAGCGTAAATTAAAAGAAAAGCACCGGGGATTAGTTTACTGACTCACCTGATCGTTGTTGGCATGCGCGGCATTTTCTTCCATACCTCCATCCGCGTGCTCGTATTCCATAATGGACACGTATTTTGAAGTGGTAAAATGCCTACGGCTTAGTTGTGGAAAATGTTACATTCTAGTACCCTACGGCATTCTCTCCTCTCCTTATCTCCCCTTTTCTTTTGCCTTGGTACTATTCCCACCAACCCCTTAATGGGGGTCTTACGCTATGACGCTAACTCCTTGCAAACTCAACCCCCCTCTTATGTTGTCATCTTTGTGTCATTCTAATCCTCCTTCTAATGGCGCGGGAAGCTTTAGGGGATTTCCATGCGCTCTAACCAAGGCTACTATTGATCATCTTCTCCCTTGTCTTCCTATTTAGCATCTTGCCTTCCCTAACCTTCTCCCATTAGATGTTGGAGTGATGTTGTGGTGAGGACGTGCGTGCAGGTTTGGAGTTCTTGGAGCGGAATCTCCCTCTTATGTTCCTCTTCCCTTCTTTTTTTTTGTTCCCCCCGGCCAAGGGCCTTTAACTTCCCTCTACCCCCTCTAATCTCAACTTCCTTTTTTCCCAACCCCTGGAGCGACCCAACCTTTGGAGCGACCCACCTGAGTGACCCAACCCCGGAGCGACCCAACCCCGGAGCGACCCAACCCTGGCAGCGACCCAAACCCCGGCAGTGACCCCCCAGCAGACTCAGGTCCTCACGGCTGGGCCTTGGGCTGGACCTATGGGTTTTTTTTCTACTACAATCCTTCTTTTCGGGTTCCCGTATGGGAACCCACTCACACAAACTTAAATCGGACGTTCCATGGTCAAAGCTTCGCCGTTGCGAGGGGTAGGCTAAACTTTTTAATTACACCCAAAAAACTAGCTTGTGACGGGGGCTTGTTTCCTCACTTATCTACACCCTACGGCACTCTTGGGGGCTAAACTTTGGCTTTTCCCAAGAAGGTCTTGGGAATTGAACTTTGGAACCAAAAATGTAGGGGGTTCAAAGCTTCGCCGTCGAATTGGTTTTGACACCAACTCTAAGACTTGTAATGCCCCTGAGTCCAAAGCTCCGCCGTCTAGGGCCTACTTTTGACACACTCTAAGACTAGGGTAAATTACAGGTTCAAAGCTTCGCCGCCTCAAGGGCGGTGGGGCCCACTCACAAACAACACGGGAAGAGGTGACTGTGGTTAGGGCTCACATACAAGGCAATCATACACACAAGGTAAGAATAACCACGAGCACACTCACGAGCTAAAGGCCCCCCAAAGCGGCATCGCCAAGGTACGGTGGGGGGGGGTGGCTTTAGGATTAGTACAAGGTACCAAAGGACGCACAATAGCAAATGAAACCCGCTTGACTCGCAACAAGTACAAGGTAAGATGGAAAGACCTCAAAGGACCTTCAAAGAGCTCGAACTAGAACAACAAGGGGAGCCAAAAGTGCTCCGAAAACACCGTAGAGGTTTTTTGGCTTGAAATGCCAAAAATTCCAAGATCACTTGGACCCACGGACCCAAAACAAGTATTGGGGGTGTTTTGGGAGAGAGAAGGGCCCCCTTTTATAGGTTTCCAAGGGCCCACTCCCCCCCTCGACGAGTAACCTCATCCATCCGGATTTTCATCCAATATTTGAGATTTTCACCTAATTTTGGGTTTTACGCTGGTCCTAACCTCTAACTTTTGGAGTTTAGCTCGGAATTGCAAATGGATTGCGCCAATGGCTTCAGAATGCCATTTTTAGCCTAAGGGATCCCCTACCCCCTATTTCTATCACAAAAAACCCATCGGAAACTAGTGCCAACTGGAGCCAATTAAAAGGGTAAAAACCTAACTTTTGGGGTTTACCTCTTTTGGCTTGGGTAACTAGCTAGGGTTGTTGGGGAGGCTCTAGGGAGTAAGAAAAGACTCCTTGGTGTCATCGTTCCGACTTCGTACGCTCCCGGGACGCCGGTCAACCCCGCAAAGATCCTGCCGTAATTATTAATTGGGGGGATGTTGTCAGTTTCGGCTGCTTCCTGCTATTGGAACACCATGAAATTTGTCGGGGCGCGTTATTAACGTAAAAGATGCTAGTCTAATTTTTAGTGAGATTTTACCGCGGCTTGGATATTTTCCATGAATTTCCCAACGTGGCCTTTGGTGGTTGACTGCTCGGAAAAAGATCCTTTGGAGATCAGAAAAAACCGAGACTTTTTGGGGAACCTCTCATGGAGTCCCCCAAGCCACGTGCCAAGCCTTAGGCTATTCTGGCACACAGTTGGTGGCGAGGTGAAAACTGACTTCGGTTGAATTACCGGCAGTCAGGGAATCTTTCACATGTGAGGGAATCTTGGCGAATGGGTTTTGCCGTGGACACCCCGACATGTTCCAGATCCAAGAACACTATCTGGCGGCTGTGGATTCCTCCATGCGGCCTGTCTGGGACAAGTAACACCTGCAAGCTAACAATTTGGATTCCTAATGTTTCGTCGGTGGAATGGGGAAACTAGAACCTATCTTTGGAGATTTACGTGGGGACCTCCCTAACTCTCCTAAGACTAATTTAGCCTATCATGGTCACATGCACTAGGTTTGGACTATTTTGGGTAAGTTCCTAGTAGCCCTATTGTTTTCCACTAATTACGGGTTCTAACCTATATACAAGTGGGTTTTATGGGTAATCTATGGATAAAAGGCTATTTATGACCAAATGCTATACTGGTACGTGACATACCTATTTTGGTTCTACACTTTTTTTTGGGCTTTTTGTAGTACTTTATGCCTTAATTTGTAATAAACTAAAAAAAAGAAAACAATGAGTCCCAAGTGACGAATTTGGGGTTCACATAGCCTTGCAATATGCCACTGGTGTTCATCGCAGACAGTTTCCTGAACAAATTTGACGTGGTGCACCCTAGCGGAAGTTGTAGGTGTCTCGGCAGGAAGATCTTCCAATTCTTCTGGCACATGATCGGGTTCGGATGACAAATCTTCTACAGTGAGGTCAACTATCTTTGGATCAATTTGACGAGCCTTGACATGTGGGCAAGATATGCTTATCTTGTCTGGACGGTGCGAATCAAATTCTGAACTTGGTAGAAGATCTGCTTTCCGTTTGGTGAAAACAAATACTTCTTCACCCTCGAGGTGAGGTTGGCGTGTGCAAAAGTCGTCAGCACTTGGCATGTCGGTGAGGGCGGCGTGAAGGACCTTAGCATTTCCAGAGTGTTGAGCGGTGCGATGTGCAATACGCAGTCGGAGTTCTTCCTTGCCAAGACCTATCCCTGCTTTCTTACCTTTGAGGAATTGGTAGTAGGCTACAACCTGCATAAACGCCCGGACCATGTCATCCACAACGGCAACATACATGTCATTCCCCCTTTTGCCAGATTGCTGAAGCCACTTGTTGTGAACAGACTCCGCCAAATTACAAGATGGCATCTCAGCCAATTCAACCTCCAAAAGATCCTGCGAAGCAACATTTAAAGTTAGATGTTTGAATGAATAGCCAAAGAAAAAGGATTAAAGTAGGTCTCAAATAGCTACCTCAACAAGCATCCACGGAGGAGAGACCACCAATGTTGGCTCTCTCCCATAATTGGCTTCAGGTAGGGTTAGGGTGTTAAAGAGAGGTGCTGCTGATATTGACTGCGCATCAAGAGCAAGGCTAATATCGACACCGTACTACTGGGCAAGCGAAGGCAAGAATTTTGAACAAACAATAAGTGCTGTCAATATTGGTTGTGGTTTAGAAAATAGAACTTCTAATTGTTGTAATGTGATTATAAAACTTACCAGCTCCATGAACCTGCCCCATTGACGATATCTAAAGTGCCAGAAAGCTAGCCATAGGTCCAATCTTGGTAGCGCCTCTTCAGTGGCTGCTCCAGAAGATAACCACCACGCCCAAATTGCTAAATATTTGCTTTGCGCCTCTTCTAAGGAGGTGGAATTCTTGTATTGTTTGCAGAGTCGCCGATGTTGCTCCTGAAGGTCCGCCCTGATATCTGCCTTGGTGTGTTTCTCTAAGGATTGTGACCAATGAAATAGGCAAGTTCGCTCCCGATTTACCATAGGCAGAGATGGATCGCCACTCCCATAGACGATACGCACTGCATTCCAATTTGCTTGGGCGTTGTCGGCCATAAATCCTTTAAAATTTGGATTGGAAATATCATGCCTGCTGGAAACCGCATTCAAATTTTTCCAGAACACCTGTTGTGCTGCTACATCCTCAGATTGCATATCACAAATAGCGATAGTCATGACACGGCAGTAAGTAGAATCATACACCTGGCAGGCCATAGTGGTCCAAGACTTGATGCGTTTGACATGGTCAAACATCATCCAAGCATCCTCCAAGTCTCCACCTAGTTGCATGCACTTAACCAAATCTACCCCGCTCCCGGGTCCCAGCTCCGCCATCTTGAAAATAAAGACTTTGTCAGACTCAGCACCTTATTCAGGGAAACGGTTTTCTTGGACGAAGGCCCACGTACTGGAGCCCCGTAGCCTAGTGATGCTGTCCATTATCCCAAAACGACGTAGATATCGAAATGTGGTAACCTCATTACGAATACTGGGTGATGACATTTGCTTGAACTTGTCCAAAACGGGGACAAGTTCGTCCACTGCCAACATCTTATGGGGAGTATCTTCTGCGCATAAAAGGAATTTGCCAAGGTACTCCTTACTCGCCTCAAGGACAATGGCAGAATTAGTCACCGATGGAGTCCGTTCTACCTGCTCGCCAATAAGAGATCGGAGTTTTGCGGAGGAGTCTCTATAATTTCCCCTCTTCACTGGATGGCTATGGATTCCGAGATGCATGCAAGCTCGGGTCATGAAATTGGAGCCATGTATGTAGTAGATCCTAGTAGGACAACTTCCAATGCATGTCGGCGGAACTTGACAGATTGAGCATGCAATTGTAGAATGCAAT
Organism: Rhytidiadelphus loreus; assembly: GCA_947034895.1. Lineage (NCBI taxonomy): Eukaryota > Viridiplantae > Streptophyta > Bryopsida > Hypnales > Hylocomiaceae > Rhytidiadelphus > Rhytidiadelphus loreus. The sequence goes on from OX344763.1 coordinate 19,497,091, forward strand.
GGAGGATCAGAGTGTGGAACAAAGGAGGACGAGGCAGTACCTTTCCACTCAGTCTCATTCAACAGTGACAATCGGTGCTGTCGGTCTAAATATTCGCATGAATTATTTGTGCACCGAAGGATGACATTCTAGTTCTTAGTGACAGTTTCTGTAGATGCCGAAAAACATTTCACATGCTCGATTTGGACAATTTCTCCAAAACTTATTGGTCTCCACAGTTTCCAGCTTGTCAATGCAGATTCGTCCGTGAACAGTGAACAGTGAACAATCTGAGTGATATGAAAACCCTGATTCAGGTAATACTTTGCAGGCATGTAAGGCAATTCGCAGCCACATTCGATAATTTCACTTCTGTCGAAATGGGGCTTTTAACTTACTCAATTTCTTGTTGAATTCAGGTAATTTTGTGCAAGCATGCAAGGCAATTGGCCGCCACATTGTTGCACTCGAGGAAGACAACGAAGTCTTTGATGTGAAGTTGAAGCCGTATCTAACTCTGCCTCCTCGGCCGATTTTGGCTACATCTGCGTCTGTGTTGCCTGCAATTGATATTGACCCTCCAATCCCCTTTGTGAAGAAGAAGAACCGATTGAGTAAGTGAGTTAACTTTGGATTTCTTTCATTTTGCCAATTGAATTTTGCTTGTCAATGCTTACATTATCATACTAATTGTATTTTAGATTTTTCAGACTGAGGGCAATGATTGTCTCACCGGTGAAAGACTATGTGATGGTTCCATGGGACGCTGAAGTTGCAGATCTTCAAGCGGACGCGTCCTCCCCAAGTTCGGCATCACCACGGCGGCGAATTGATCCCCAAGTTCGTAGATTCATTGACGATGAGGTTGTTGTTGAGATGCATTATCTCTCATCATTGTCTAACAGTTCTAGTGATTGGAGCATATGAATTTTGAGATTTCTTATATGTTTCTGAATTTTGGATAATTACATCAGTGAATCTAATGATAATTTTCAATGGTTTTTTTCTTCCTTCCACTCTTTCATTCTATTCTTTGTATTAACCCCTTCACCCCTCAACACCCAAGGGGCCTAAAAATGGCCTCTCCGAGTTTCAAGTCCAATTCAAAGTGTTGTAACTTTTGCATCCAATGTCCAAATTCAATGAAAATTGTTGGAAAATTTGAGTTCTCTTTTCTAGTTTGTGTGGTAAAATTTTCAGATCAATCCAAGATGTATTGATTTTCTGTAAGCCAATCGAAATTCAGACGTTCAAGTTGAGTTCACCAAACTGCTAATGATGGCTACAACTTCAGGGACTTGTATCTCATTCATCCAATGTTTGTTTTCAAAACAATTTGTTGGGTTATGTTCCCCTTTAAATCTAGTTATTGTGGAAAAAATTTCATGTCAATCCAAGTTGTTTGAAGGTTTGGGAGCAATTCGAAGTTCAAAATCCCGACATTTTTGGACTACAGCAAACTTCCGCAGCTTGTTTCTTCTTCATATAGTGTCCGTTTGCAATAAAAGTTTTTGGAAAAGTTGCACATACTAGTCTAGTTTGTGCAGATAAAATCTCATTTCAATCCATAAAGTTATGAATGACTGAGAAGCATTTTAGTAGAAGGAGGTTCAGCTTCAGATGTGTTTTCCTGCAACTTCTCTTGCTATTTTTTTACATTTGAAAGTCATTTTGCAGACACAATGAGTCAATTCAATGATGCTTTTTTTCACGAATGTGTTCGAATGTTGATTTTGAATCACTTTGTAGTTTAATTATTTTTCATTTGAGGAGGTCTAGAAATCAAATTTCACCTCCAAATGTGTTTCTAGGAAAATTTCAGAAACTTTTTTTTACACTAAAACATTATAATCTTGCAATCAACACAGTCAAATGACTTCAAATTTGATTTACGCCATCTACAACATGTACACTACAAGATTGTATGGTTGAGATTTTTATACCTTACTAACATTTTGAACTGTATCACTTCAAAAGCAATGATGTTTTTAAACCCAAAAAGGCCCTGGGCCTTGGGGGGTTAAGCCCCGAGGCCTTTTCTCCATTAAAACACATTCAAAACTGCCACTTCTATTGCAAAGAGCAAAAAACTATAAAAATTGTTTTTTTTTGCATATATAACCGTAGGATCTTATACTAGACTAGTATGAGAATGTACACAAGAAATTTCAGAAACTTTGATCAAATAGATTGCAGAAGATTCAAATTTCACAAAAGATAATCTTTACAAGTTGCAAGACTTAAACATATTTAAAAAATTGGAAGTTGAAATACCATATAGTTAGAAGCGACTCAACTAAGTCCGCATTCATGAACACATACACCCTACCCTGAAATTCTATTTCACAGCAGCACTTTACTACTCGGACAATTGAGGGACATAATATTTTCACTTCTACAAGAATGATGATAAAATGACCTATACTCGTATTGTGATCTTATCCATACGTAAATTTTTTTGCTTTAATAAGCCTTTACGACCCACGGCCATAGGGTACATAATAATCTACCCAAATTGATGACTACTTTATTTATAATTTAAACACCTCCTGCTACATCACTAGGTTACTATAGTTTCCATTATCACAGCAATTTCCACAGTTATAGGGCCCTAACACTACACTATTATTCTTATTTTCACATTTATTTTTAATTTTAATTTTAATTTTATCTTTTGTCTCTATTTAACTTTAACTTTTAGCAGAAAAAAGTAAAAAATTTTGCACTCTACGCTCACGACCCTATGCTTACCGCTCACCGCTCACCGCTTTGCACACGCAAAATAGCAATCCCCGTTTTAGGAGCATTTTAGCTCCATTGTTGTTGTTTTTTCAAGCTCTTTTTGAAGGACATTGGGATCCCTTCAAAGTTTGCTCTTGTATGCACATGTTTTAAGTTATTGTACTAACTTGTGTTTGGTTTCTTTTTGTTAAGTTTTTTTGGTTCATTTGTTCTAATCCTAGACCATCTTCCACCATAAGTCTGGTTATGCCATTGTGAAAGACTTCTAGTGTTTGTATTGTTTGTGTTGAGTTATTGTACTAATTTAGATCCTCCTCCACCATAAGTTTGGCTATGCCGCTGTGGAGGACTTCTAGTGTATGTTTTGAAGTATACACCTTCTAAGTGGGAAATTCCTTAATTGAAAAATCCCCTAGAGATTGTTGTGGATGTACTAACTTGTTGTAAACGTCTTTGAACTAACAAGTCTTTGTACTAACCTCCTTGCTCTAAACGGGTTTTGTAATAAGTTTAACTTTCTTGAACTTGTCTTGAACCCTCGTGGTTTTGTCAAAACTGGCGAAGCATTGGCTTTGCTTGTCTAGAGTTCTATAGGAGTTTGGTGATGTTATAAAATCACAGCGAAGTTTTGGCCTTAGACATTAGAATTGTTTCTAGCACTTTTAGCAAAATCTTAAAACATAGCGGAGCTTGAACTTATAGTATTTTGGATGTCTATAGAATTTAGAGTATTATCTAAAGTACGGCAAAGCTTTGACTTTGTTCATATAGAATAGTTATAGAAGTATTGGTATTTGATAGAAAAAAACGGTAAAGCTTCGGCTTTGCCACGTTTGAATTGTTGTCACATTGACCAAACTCTGGCAAATTGCTTTCAAAAATTTGGGCCTAAATCCCCGAGACGGCGAAGCTTTGCTCTTGGTCCTAATTTTCGTCTTTATTTTTTGTTTAAAGGGTCCCCATATGGACACCCTGTGTGTGTGGCTACACAACGGCCTTAAAATTTAGTGTAAAAGCCAAAAATTGGCAACAGCCGCCAAAGCCTGAGGTCCTAATAAGGGCCAACAGTCGGCCACAAGGCCAGAGTAACTAAAATTAAATTCCCACAGAGAGATTAGGTACAACCAGAGAGTTTGGAATTAAGCCAGAGCTTGAAAATTCTGAAATTTCAAAGGAGAGCTTAGATATCCAAGAAGTTAGACCCATCTAGAGCTTGAAATTCTGAAATTCTCTCAGTCAACTAGCTTTGACCAGAACTCAAAGTGCTTGAATCTCCAGACAGGAGGTTGCAACCCATCCAGAGCTTGGGAAATCTGAAATTCTCTCAGTCAACTAGCTTTGACCAAAACTCAAAGTGCTTGAATCTCTAGATAGGGAGGTTGCGACCCATCTAGAGCTTGGAAAATCTGAAATTTTCTCAATCAACCAACTTTGACCATAGCTCAAAGTGCTTGAATCTCCATACAAAAGTGTTGTTTAAAAATTTGCCATAAAATAGGAAAGGACAAAACATAGAATGGGAGGAAAAGGCAAGAAAAATCACTAAAAAAAAACCCATAGCAATAGTGCACCTTTCGGTGTCCCTCACAAAACCCCTCCAATCTCGTGTACCTTTTGGTGCATCTCACGTCTCTTCCTAACACTAGCTAGAAACAAAAAATAATGAAGAGTTAGGAGAGATAGAGAATTAGTAGTAGATTAAAATAGAATTAGGACCATAGAAATACGGGGTCTAATAGGATTGAGACACGAAGAGTAGACTATGTGAAAGGTCGCAAGGTGTCAATTAGGCAAGAAAAGAATGAAAAAGTTAGTTTTAGGAAGTCAAGAGCTTCCTAAAGCCAACCATTAGGCAAGTATAATATAAAATTCCAAATAGTAGAAAGGAGGGATAGTAATCAGGATTTAGTTGCAACATTTGTATTAAAAGGCGATTTTCAAGCGATGAGCAAAACTAAGAATTCATTCCAAACGATGGCAAACGATGGAGAGTTTGAAGGAATATTTGACCACCTCATTGACGAAGCAAATTCCGAGGTATTTTCTTAAACTCCTCTTGTTTTATTGAATTTCAAAGATTAGCCCAAAAATCAATAGAACCGAACTCAATTATTAGCTAGATTATATAGATGGAAAGTCAGGTCAAATGTTAGAATCATAAATTATAGTGCATGTTAGGAGGTTTTCAAAAACACCTCACACTTAGGATTTGGACTTAGAACCCATACGATCTCCACAAATGAAGTTTAGAAGTAGTTTGGATGAAATCTTAGAGAAAATCTTCAATTAGGACAAAAACTCGTAATAAGAAGGAAACAAACACACTAAAACAATATTTCAAAATTTTGAATTCTTTTGAATTAGGGAACTATCCTAAAACCATGGATGAAGTTTGATTAACCGATTAGCGGTCAAACTTCATCCGCCCATAACTTTTGCTAGGAAGGTTGGAATGGGATGAATCTTATAGTTTTGAAAAGAGGAAATAATCTTCTACAAGATGGAGTAATTAGATTTGGTCTCACTTCACTTTCACAAAAGATCACAGTGGCTCAATCCCTTAACTAAAATCCCAAAGTAGTTGCATTTCAAAAGTTGTAATTGTGGGTCATATGTTGTATTCAAAATACTTAGACGTTAGGAAAGAGTCCATTGCTTGGAAGGCTCATTGGTCAAACATTTAGACACCCTTAACAATTAAATCCAAAACACAAAGAACCCGTTGTGAAGATGTTTACCACGGGTGGGTAAATAATCACTCACACTCACCTATATGATAGGCCATTGTTTGTTCAATATAGGTTTGTTTGATAGGACTCACTAACAGCTTGCCTGTTTGAGTCCTTCCAACAATGTTGAAACACACCATGAATGCTTGGATCCAAGAGAGATTCACCAAATCCAACAAACATTTTCTTGCTCCTAGTTCTCTATGATGTGGTGAGAAAAGAGGGTGATGAAATGTTGACAAAATGTCTTTTACCAAAGATAGCAATAACTTTGCAAAGAACTTGACACCAGCAGCTCTTAGTCTTGAAAATTCACCTTTGAGTTCTTCATGTAGCTATAGGACCTAAGGTACTCGCTTCCTTCCTCGACCAAGTAAGGCTTTGACATCCATCCTCCATCGGATTGTAGTACTAGAACGTACCATTGAAAGGTCCTTCAATTGTTGAAAAAAATCAACTCATCCTTTCTACCATTTACTAGCCTTTGTAATGTTAGCATGGTAGTTTTTATGCTGAAAATGCTGAGGGAATTCTTTCAAACATTTTCCCATAAGACCAACTACCCCATCTCTCTCTGATGTGCTTATCATCCACTTAATAACACATTTACGTTTCGCTTTTAAGGCCATATTCATTAAATTGAGACAATGTGGATTCTCATTTTAATCATCTTTCTAAATTTAGTATGTAGAAGAGTCCATTAAATTGAGACAATTCAAAAAATTGAGACCATAAACTGCTTGAAGAATAAAGAATTTGTACAAGTATAAGAAATTGGAGGAAAAAAATAGTAGTGAAGGACGTTGAAAGGAGGGATTTTGGATGGGAAACTAGAACCATTTATAATAAGTGCTTAACTAAAATATCTAAGTAAGTAGTTTGACATATAGTGAGGTAGAGATTTTTGAAATCATCCATGATAGAATACATTTGTACACCTAGCCTGATCAAAAACTACAATGTCAAAGTAAAGAATTTGACATATGCTTAGATAGAGAAGTTCATAATTACTTTGTATAGAAAACATTAGTACTCATTGTGTTCCAAAACAAATGTCATAGACAATAGAATTCCAATGAAGAACTTACAAAATACACAATACCATACAAGAAATATAAATAAAAATATATTATATTATACAACATCTATAACATCAAATTCTAAAATAATTTAAAAAAGAACAAAACAATGAACTAAAAGAATAAAAAAACTAAATCTATTTCATCTTCTCCACCTATTTTTCTCTAACAACTTTTTATTATATTTCTTTGTACCCTAATCAAAGAAATTATCCATATTTACAACTCTTTATAATTTATTTTTTTCCATATTTTTTTGTCATCCTTCCTACAGTTAAGAAAATAACGTACAAACTCGCAAAACTCCTAATGATTTCCTATGCCTACAAACAATTCATCTTCACTCCGAAGATACATTATTGCTTTCACCAGATACATATGCATCCACCGATGTCTGGATGATAGCAATTTGTGATTTGGGAATTCTAACTCTTGGATCAGAAGTGCCTTCTTGGAAGCGTGGCTTCCAAGCAGTCATAATGCAGTCAGTATGCATCCAACTCGGAGAGATAGCCTTATCTTTGCACCAAGAATTCTCTTGTTTTGTGTCCCACCTAGCATATGTTTCTTCATTGGTGTGGTGAAAAGACGTAGGTGTCCAATATTGAAGTTGAATCGAATTGACATGACCTGGATTTGGATTTGGATTTGTTAGAGCCCGAGCAAGCCAAAATGGACGAAGATCACCGTCAGCGGGGTGTACAACAACTAAGTAACCTGCATATACATCACGGCCAACACGAAATGAAGGAGGTGGACGATCACGCCTACGACCAACAAAAGGTGCATCTTCCGCAAACTCCTCACGTATCGTGCCATTAGCTAGGTATTGGTCTTCCATCTCATCGGCAATTCGAGAATTTGGCCAAAATCCATCACGCAATGTCTCACGCACCACAAGTGGAGCATTGAGAGCACTTCTCACACCCTCCCAATATTTCTGCACCGGCTCATTCTTCCTCCTAAATTCTCCAGATAAGTCTTGATTGCCCATTGCCCCCCACAATGCAATGTACCCATCTAAACCCTTGCAAATTTCATCAAAGCAACGCATTTGTTGCGGTGCCAAAGGTAGAGGACTACCCCTCGGTACTTTAGGGTGTCCATCTATTGTCTCCTTCCACAAGCAAATCCCCCCACCCTCTTTCAGCAACCAATTGACATCGGTACAAAGGATCTTGTACTGCATCAATGGCCACCCATTGGAATCCTTATAAAACTTGAATTGCTGCGCTTGAGAATGACCCTGTAGAGAATCATCGCCTGTATGCAAGTACCCTTCCACAAATCTCTTAAAATCTGGAACCTCCTCGATGAGATGAGGAATCACGGGTTGAGTTTCACAATCCATGAAGGACTTCATCAACCTTGGAAGCGTGGGGTAGTCATTCGTCTTCAATTTGGTGCTCCAACGACCAAATAGAGCATCAATGTCTTCATGAGTGTGTCCAACAATGAGGAAATTAATGTATATCTCTCAAAAAATAGCTCTATAGACAAGGAGAGAATAGAACGCAAAAACCCACCGATTCTTGTTGTCGCCAGAGGCATTGTCAAGCTGAAGAGTCAATGTTGGAAGAAGAGGTTGAGCTTCCACCAACACTTCAGGGGGGGACCCGAGGGAGTCCGTACAAATCTTTGAGCCTATTAACAAAGCTTCTGTTAGTTCTGAACACTCTCCTCCTACAAACAATTGACGAGATGAATGCTTCGGTTGTGACTCTAGATCTCGCAATAATTTTGCAATGGACCCAATAGTATGATTGGAGTCTGTTGGGAAGATGTCCAAGCCATAGTGTGCATATCGCACATCTCCATGACCATGAGCAATCATTCCTGTAACAGCGACAGGCATCTTCATGAAAGAATCATTTCCCTTACTCTTATGAGAGTAATGAGGAGAAGCAGTCTTGGAGTGATCCATCTTGTCATGGATTATAGTTAGAACCTTGTCAGGATACATCTCAGACATTGAACGGTTTTCATAGTACAAGTCCCTATGCGCCTTCTGTTCTGATAGGTGCACTCTCAATTTGTTAGACCACACGTCTTGCGCTCGTGAACGTGGAGTGCAAGCACTCTTGAGTTGCCTATATCTATCGCAGGTTCCACAACGAGAAAAACTATCTCCTCTAGCCTTTGGAGCATACTCTAGAAAAGATTGACGACGTATGTTGCTCAATCCACTAGTCGAAATATGTTGCAATTGAAGTGAAGAATTGACATTGTTGATCTGTGGCAACTTATCCTTCCAACGAAATGCAGACGGTAGGACCATGGAGGGGACTTTCTCTCCAGACTCAAGGGTCCTCGATTTGTGGGGCATTGTATCCGCTTCATTTTCCACTAATAATCGAAGAGTTGCAGTGGCTTGCAAAGTATGTGTTTGAGGCTTCTTCATTCCAAGGTTGCCATGATGCTCCGGTTTTTGGTCATCTTTTGCCATCTTCTTGTATCTATAAAAGGTAGCCTTCGATACTCCATGGATGGCGCACCAAGCAACCGAACAAATTTCATGGTTTGCCAAGGTGATCATGTCCCTTCCATTGGAATCAGTGTGGGTTTGCTTGTGCACGTCAAGCAGACGAGACTTGCGCTAGAACACTCCACCATCAATATGAAGTAGAGACCGAACGGCTTGAATCTGACCACGTGGAAATGGTTGCAAGCAATTCTTTTGGCAACATTTCATACTAAAAACATCAGCAATTGCTTGCTCTATGAGGAGGGCTTCTTTCTTCGGGAGATTGGTACGCTCAATCCTTTCACGTGAGCTTTCATAGGAACGAACTCCAGTTCGTACACGTTGCCTAGAACCACTTGAAGAGACTGCAGTATTGAAGAGATGCGTTTGCTCGTGATCATATAAGCTGGCACCATTAAGGTAGACTCTGGAAATGTGCCAAGAGTGCATGGACCACATCCACTCAGACGGAACATCTGCCTCACACAAAGATTCTGCAATTTGAATTGCAACCCGGTCATCACCGAGTGGCTGTCCGTCCATATCAATGACGAGATCTGCATCAACACTATGACAAATTCCTTTTGCCACCTCTACCCCCTCTTCATTTCTGAGTGTGACATATTTGGTATACCAAGAAGGTCGAGGAAATCCCTCGCAGGCTGCGACACCTGGTAAACTCGTTGGCACTGGAACGGTAAACTCGTTGGCATCTGAAGTATCCATTCTGCGCGAGAAAGAACACCAATTAATTAATACTATTGTGAGTATCCTCGAGTCGAGGATAATAAATAAGTAGGACATATTGACAAAACTAGAAGCAAAGACAACTCCAGTGGAGGGTAAAATTGTAAACCATTTTCTGATAATTTATAATAATCCATCCACCTAGACCAAAAAAGTGGATTTGCAACTAATTAGAGCACCAGAAACAAAAAACAGAATTTAATTAATTAATTTACCAAATTCTCTAGAGAGATATTATGCATTCCCACACACATCATTAGAGTGTCACAGTGATTATGTATATTGAACTGTGTATATCATCACAAATGTCAATGAATGTCTATACTTGTCTATGGTTATCATTCACATTCTATGTATGTGTGCAATTATCCTCGAGCCGAGGATAATACCCATGCGTGTGTGTGATTATCCTCGAGATGAGGATAATACCCATTCGCGTGTGTGATTATCCTCGAGCCGAGGATAATCACGCGTGCTCGTGCAGACTATCCTCGGATCGAGGATAAGCACACACGCGCATGGGTATTATCTTCGGCTCGAGGATAGTCACACGCGCGTATGTGATTATCTATGCATGTTTGTGATTATCCATGCATGTTTGTGATTATCCATGCATGTTTGTGATTATCCTCGAGACGAGGATAATTTCCTTGCATGTTTGTGATTATCCTCAAGACGAGGATAATTTCCTTGCATGTATGTGATAGACAAATATATAGTTCCGACATTTACAGCGCGAAAGTCGATTGTTCATTCTCGAACATAACATTCAAAGGACAACATTTTAGTTGTGACACCGGAATTCTCAAAACTCCAAGAATCGCAGGACTACATAATACTACATGTACCTTTGCTTTACACTGAGGAGCAAGAGCAGGAATCTAGCATTCAGTGAGAAGGGAAGACGGGAAATAGAGCAACTTACGACAATCCATGTGAAACTGAGCCACCTAGTCACATATACTTGTAAATGAAATGCAAAAACATAAGTTCAAAGCCCGTGCGGTAGCAATGTCTGCACGAGGACGAGGAGGAGGGAAAACTGGAAAACACGAGAGAGGAAATGAGGTGCTCGAGGAAGAGAAAAGATGCACACACTAGCGGGAGAATATGAGCGGAAAATCCGGAAATACAACGGCATTTGAATTCTTCATGGTTTTCAGGACGTAGGGGAGAAGTACCTCCTCGGATTTGGGGGCCGTTGACATTCTCATCCCCCAAATAATGACAATGATCTGGAATGAGAAGGAAATTTTCATGAATAGAAATGGGATCTCATATAGGCGATCTTTTTATGATTCTCATAGGGGCATTTTTAGTTTGTGGAATTTTGGCAGTCCCCTTTTCTCGTAAAATGTGGTAATATTCTTTGAAATTACAGCGGAATTTTGGATTTGGCAAATATGGCAATTCTACATCACCCACCAACCAACCTTTTTGTTTAAATAGTTAATTCTAATGTCTGATTTAGATGAATGTTTACGAGAGGTAACCACACTAATTTGGCACATGCTGGGTCCAATGTGTATTGGCTATAAACAGAATTGTACATAATGTAAGCTTTCAATAGGGAATGAAGTTGGGACTTTAGGGTTTAGGGTTTAGGATTTAGGCTTCAAGGTTCAGGGTTCAGGGTTTAGGCTTCATTGTTGACGCTTTAGGGTTTAAGGTTTATGAGCAACAACAGAGTCTTTAACAAATGTAAATTATATGTTCACAAATTCAGTGTTAATTGAATTTAGTCACAAATATGTTCACGAATGTATGTTTACAAATATTCATACGAATTCATTTTCATTTTGCAAATTATATGACAATTCATATTTTTTTCTTCAATTCCAATATCCAAAAACTGAAGGATGTTTCTTATTTAAAATTTATTTTGAACTTCAAATTTTTGAAATTAAAGCGTGACGATTAAACATAATGCTTCTTATTTTGAATGTTATTAGTTTCAGTTAACCCTTCAACGTCAAAGGGGTCATACTCAAAATCATCCTTTTGTATTACCGTGTGAATCATTGGTCAAAAAAATAGCAAAACCACCTATTGAAAGTCAAAGTACAGTAGGAGATCTTTTCTTTCCAAACCCAATTCCAAGGATTAATAGTTGCACTTTCGTCATACACCCAAAGATTCCTTGTCATCCATCGGACGTTAGGCGTCCGTATCGATGTCCAAGGGTTAATAAAGCATCTCCAATGTTGTGGACTTCTGAATGACTGTACATGTTCAAAACTACCCAAAATCTTATAAGGTAGTTTTCAATCTCTAATTTAATTTCAAAAAATATATACAGAACTTTGAGCTTCAATTTTGAAAACAAAGAACAATGTACAATGTACAATTTTTAACATTCAATTCTATAAAATGTGGTACTTGTTATATTTTTTGTTCCATGAATGTTTTCACACATTCTAAGGAATTTGCATTTATATATTAGCACATTAAATTCTTGCTATTTGACTTGTATAGTACATTGGCAACCAAAGAAAAAATGAAGGTAATTATGTTTTTTTTATAGAATTAAAATCACAAAAGCTATGAAATTTTGAAGAGGATAACTATAGGAGATCAACAAAACATTGAGGATAACTAGTTAAATTGTTGTATAAATTTAGAAGAATTATGATTCTTTAAAATAATATATAATTTTGTTTAATTGTTTTTTAAATTAGAATGATTTGGATGAAAAACCATAAAGTTTGCACAACACTTTGAAGAACGACAATGAAAACAAATTATGAAGATAAATGAAATAAAAAGCACACGCTTCAAATATTTCAAAAAATAAAAGTATGAGAACTAGAACTATACAAAGTAGAACCCATATTTTTAAAAGCTTTGTAATTATGTGAAAAGTACAACATTCAGAGACCCATGTTCTAAAAAGTCGTCATGTCCACCTTCATGGCATCCCAAACCATGATCTGAAGCATAGTTGGCTTCAAATGGGACTACTTTTTTAGTACATTGAAATGAATGATGGACTTTGCATTCATTTGCTACCAATCATTATTATTAATTCCATCATGGTTTAGAGACTTGAACGACTTCAATGTCTCGTAAATAATAATCATGGGGAATTCACCTCCTAGAAATGAATGTATTTTAATGTATCCCATGCAATGACTCCCTAAATTGTAAAAAAATACTATACTCTACAAGTTCTAGAAATTCTTTTATTACATCTTGTGTACTTAAAACACATAATTATTCAAAAAGTGCAAGTTATGTTGAATGAAAGGCATATCTTCTAACTACTATAAACAATTTTGAGTGCTATACTTTTATAATTTTGTCATTATAACTTTTCAATAAACAAAATATTATATTGAAGTAATTCTTAATAATTTTAACATTGAATGAAGAAGTAAAACAAGCGAAGCGTACGTTGTACTTTAAAAACTAAAATCAATGCCCAACAATCATAAACTTTTAATGCAGAGGGTCAAGTGCAAAAAATGGAGAAGTTTATTTTTTTCTTCATTCCACCCTAAACCCTATTCCATGAATTCAAAAATAATAGTTCTTTAAACTACAAAACATGAATATTTAATTTTCATGTTTTGCTGTGAAGTACCAAATAAATGGCACCAAATTTATTCACACTAGAATCATAAATTCAACTTGAAAATATTTTCAAATTCTACATTTTATTTCTTGTCCCATTTAATGGTTGTTCCATACCTTTTTAAATGTTAAATCTTTAAAAAATGGTGTTTAGACCTTTATGGGTAAGAATCATCTGAACAGTAACAGTTCTTTATAATTTAAAAAAAAACAAATTGTAAAAAACAAATAGTTTATTACTTTATTATTCTTTTATTCATGACAATACTTTAGAAGTTTAGCAAAATTTACTAAACTTTGTATTTCATATAAAATTTTAGTATATGGAATGTCCCAAATGTAACGTAAGCTTGGAATAGGGTATGGAATTTTGGAATTGCGTTCCAGTGTATAAGTTCTAAAGATGCACGATTCATTTGAAACTTACAGTGACTTCCAAGAAGCTCAAAAAACACGTTGGTCATTTAGAGGCTTAGATACACAACAAATTAGAAATACTATTGATTAAATTCTAGTCAAATTTGTTTAAATTAGAAAATATGGAAAACCTCAATGGATATGAAATTTTTTATAGATTCTTATGGTAAGAAAAATTATTCCTTAAATGGAAAAGTCTAAAAGGGATGAATTATCCCATCATGTGGTTTCTTTACCTTCCTTAATCCCTAAACTACTCCAAAGCCATCTCGTAATCAATGAATGACAAAAAATCTTGCCGTATAGGTCACAAATGTAAGTTTTCATCATCCAAAATTTTTGGGTGACAAGGAAAGATCATCTACAATAGTTTGTCTTTCAATTAGTATTTTTCCATTTTTATAAGCCAACAATTCACATGGTGACAAAACAAATGATTTCCATGATAATCGGCCTTGCATTCAAGGGTTAATGTTTTTTAATAGCAACATTTAGAGAGCCCAAATGTCATAGGGTATAATTTTGTGGTTGAATTTTCAATTCTTCAAAATAAAATGCTACTCCTTTGAAAAATAGGATCCTACAAAAACTTAATTGGATGAAGTTCTCTTACATTCCCTAGACCATACATAACGCCAAGGCCATTTTCTGGTTGATGAATGACAAAAATCTCTCCGTGTAAGACAGAAATGCAACTATTCATCCTCCAAAATTTTAGTGGAAAGGAAAGATCATCTACAATTATAGTTCGTCTTCTAATAAGAACATTTTCATTTTTTTAAGCCAACAATTCACGCAATGACAAAATGGATGATTTCCATGTTGACCCATCCATTGTTCAAGGGTTCAAAACACATAATTATGTGTCTAGGACTTGAAGCTTAGAAGAATCAAGTTTTGGGGAGGCATGTTCGGCGACATACATTCGGCAAAGTAGATTCCGGGAAGTTAGCAGGCTTGGTGAGGTAGGTTCAGAGAGGCTGGAAGTTTGGGAAAGTAGGTTCGTGGAGGCAAAAAGGTTGGGGAAGTAGGTTCGGGAAGGCCCGAATCTAGAAAGTTCTTTCGGCAAGGCACAAAGCTCCGGAAGTAGGTTTGGCAATGCACGAAGCTTAGAAAGTAGGTTTGGCAAGGCCCGAAGCTCAGGCAATAGGTTTGGAGAGGCCCAAAGCTAAGAAGTAGGTTCGGGGGAGGCCCAAAGCTGGGGATCCAACTTCGGTCCATCAACCCTCCCCAGCAACGAGAGGATTTTGCGCGCGTTTTCGTTTTCGTTTTGTTTTTCCAGTTTTGCAGCGTGGGGTGTTTGTGGCGCGGGTGTTTGCAGCTCAGGGTGGGGGTGTTTTTGCACGCGTTTTCGTTTTTCTTTTGTTTTTCCAGTTTTGTAGCGTGGGGTTTTCGTAGCGCGGGGTGTTTGTGGCGCGGGGTGTTTGTGGCGCGGGTGTTTGCAGCTTGGGGTGGGGGGGTGTCTGCAACGCGAGTGTGTAGGTGTGGTTGCAGCGCGGGGTGTTTGTGGCGCGGGTGTTTGCAGCTTGGGGTGGGGGGGTGTCTGCAACGCGAGTGTGCAGGTGTGGTTGTAGCGCGGGGTCCGTGTGTTTGGTTTCAGCTCGAGGTGGTGTGCGGGTGTTTGGTTGCAGCGCGGGATAGTGTGCGGGATAGTGTGGTGACAGTGCGGGGTGGCAGTAGCACGGGGTGGTGGCCGCGCGTGGTGGTGGAGGCAGCGCGGGGTGGAGGTGTGGTAGCGGGGTAGTATGCGGGTGTGGTTGAGCGCTGCAGACGTCGCACAGTTGCAGAGTTCCTCAGGCGCTGCAGGAGATCGCGTGGAGTTCAGCAGGCCACATTTTTATATTTTTCGTAAGTAACATTCAATCTTTGAATTGCAAGTTTTGAGCTCTGCATTTGTGCACCTTACTAGCTTTGTAGTGCTGAAGTTGTTTTGTAGTGGCAAGGTGGAAGAATTTAGTGTATGCAGTTCTTGTTTTTGTTCTTTGGGCATGTTAGTTTACAATTATTCTTGTTCTTGTTTCAAATTATTGTTGTGTTCATGAATTCTTCACCTTGTTTCAATTTCCATGCAAGTGTTAGTGGCATAGTTTCTAGAATTTTGGTTTGAAATTTTCGTTCATTTGTTCTTGAATTAGGGTTTCTACAAGATCCACTACATGTAGAAGTGTTGAATTTTTTTGAGGCAATCAATAATCTCCTGCAGGAAATGTGTAGGAATTGAGGAAGTCTTCAGTTCTTCTGTCTATTTGATTCTACCATTGCTGTTTGTTTGAATGCGTGATATCATTTTTGTTTGTATGCATGTTCTAATTGAATCTCCACTGTACTCTATGTTTGTATTCTGCATGTACACAGATGATTAGTATTAGAAATAGGGTTTCTGTATTAATGTTCTTCATTTATTACCCTGTGAACAACAAAAATCATCTTCGACCCGAAGATAACCTATAGGCTATAACAAGCAAAGAAACCCCAGAACCAATGAAATACAAAAATTGACAGTTAACAATTATCCTCGTTCCGAGGATAAATATCAATGAAAAACACACACACAATATTACTAAATGAAATAAGGATCATTTATCCTCGGGTCGAGGATATAAAAATCCAAAAAAACAAGAAAACAATTAAACAAAATGAGGACAAGTTTATCCTCGTCTCGAGGATAAATAGTGACGAAAACAACACACATAGGATACTACTAAATGAAATAAGGACCATTTATCCTCGGGTCGAGGATAAACAGCAACAAAAAAACAAAAAAACAATTAAACTAAATGAAATGAGGACAAGTTTATCCTCGGGACGAGGATAAATAGTGACGAAAACAACAAAAAACAACACACCAAAATTATATAAGGATCATTTATCCTCGGGCCGAAGATAAATAGCAACTAAGAAAAAACAAATAAAATATAATTGAATTAAATGAAGACACGTTTATCCTCGGGTCGAGGATAAATAGTAATGAAAGAAATCACGTAAACAAAAATATCTAAATTGAAATAAAGACCAAGAAACTAGAACAAGAAACTATATCCTTGTCTCAAAGATAAAAAGAATGTATCGATATGTAATATCCTCGGGTCGAAGATACTGGATCGAAGTTATCGTATACTAATATAGTCTGTACATTTCTCACTGCTTCTGATATGATGTGTACCCCGCATTGACAACGATTCACTCAAATTGCATTAGTCAGCAAGTATCTATTCTATTATCTTCGCCTCGAAGATAAATATAAAATTACAATTCTGACCATATTGGTTTACTATGTACAGATCCATATCAACATGGTGGATGCGGATGAATACGACTACTCAACTACTCTCCCTTTCCTTGAGCCTTTCAGCAAATGGGTGGAAGAAGAGCCCTTCATATCGGAGATGCCAGAGCTCTACGGCAAGCTCTGGAAATTCAAAGCCGTCGTCGAGTCATGGACATTCGGTGTGAACCAGTCCAAGGACTACGTCTACCTGCGTCACCGAGTGCAGGACAGTGGTTTGTACGTGAACTGGAACTTCAATGAGAAGGTCGCACTCATAGAGAACCATCAGGACAAATACATTGTCATCACTCTCCACGCCCTCGACAATGCAGGAAACAAGACCAAACATACTCATTCAATCGTCTGCCATGAAGACGACCGTATGGGTGTTTTTGACTTCGACAACCTCATCGTCGATTTGCACTCGGGAAACCTCGATGCCTTGGCTTCAGACTTTCATACAAGATACCACCCATGGCTTAAAAAGAACGCCAGGGTCATGTCGAGGAAAGTCGGATACATGTTTCATAAGCTGACAGAGGAAGCCAAGAAACATGTACAGAAAGGGCCTGCTCGAGCGAATCAAGGTCGTGGTCAGCAAAGACCGGACACTGCCGATGAGACCAGATCAGCATCTGGTATGCGTGGCCGCACAGGGCGTAGAGGAAGTGGGAGAGGAACGGCCCGTGCGCAGGCCCAAAAGAGAAAGAACCCGGACACGAGTACCGGTGAGCCTAGTGAGAAGCGCAGGAAACCTGTGACGGACAGTCATCCTACAACCGCAGGCAGTTCAGGTTCGATACTCACGAACGTGAATACCCGGAAGCCAGCCGGAATGCAGCCAATCGAGAAACACGAAGTTGCTGCTGCATATCAGTCAGAGTTTTGTAAGAAAAATGGCAAGTGCTTCATTTTTCATCCACATGTATTCCCTGTGAATATCAAGCAATGCTTCCTTGCCCCGGAAAGATACATTATCCGGAAGCTTGAAATGAAATTGGTGGATGAGCAAAAGGAGACCCTCATTCACCTTGGTTCAGAGCAACAAAGACAGAAACTTTGCTTGACCCCGATGGACGCCAGTCAGAAGCTTTTGAAGGAGTGTCCTAAAGATTGGGATTCCATCAAAAACGGAGGCTTCTACATAATTGACGGCCAACACAATGTCACTGCAGCCAAAATGCTTCAACAAGGCAGATGCTACGAGACTCGTAAGGTCGAGTTGCAGACGTGGGAGGCTGACGGCCAACACAGTGTCACTACAGCCAAAATGCTTCAACAAGGCGGATGCTACGAGACTCGTAAGGTCGAGTTGCAGACGTAGGAGGCTGTGATTGTGCAGACTAGAGACCCCACACAACTCACAGATATTTCAAAGTGGTACAATGCCTCAAATCACCTCGTTCACAGTCAGCCAACATGGGGAAATCAAATATCTGCAAGTAGGCAGGTCTGGAAAGCACTGAAGCGGCCTACCAACACAGACAGCGAGGGGCTGGTGAGAGGGAATAAAGCAGTTTACAACGTCTCAGCGTATAAGGTAACCCTCTTTTATCTTCGAGGCGAAAATAAAATTCTTGTCCATGCTCTACTTGCATTTACGTATTTCTTATAGAAGTGCTGCAATTTCTGTGATCTCTTTACTAGTTATCCTCGGCCCGAGGATAATTGTCTGATAATCTGTAAATCTTCTGAGTGCATTCATATGCGTGCTGATATCGTGAATATGTGTTTGAGCAGGAATTTGTGGACGGTGTCATGATCCGTTATGGCAGCATCAATCCGGACAAGGAGGGCACTCAAGTCAAATTGGCGTCCGATGTGAAGAACGAAATTTGCATAATAACCTTGGCCGATGAGACCTATCAGATGTGGGAGGAGTTTCTCATGAAGCACACTGATGGGTCGCTGATTGATCCCGTGACGCGGAAACCATACAATAGCGCGAAGACATTCAACGCAAAGAACTTCTCGCTAAAACGGGAGTTCTTCAAGCACATGGGACATTTCACGGACAAAGATCTAAAGGATTATGTCCTCCATCTGCTTGGGAGAACAGAGGGACGCACACGAGACTATCCGAAGGTCTCTATGGGGGCGGCAAAGATCCTGTGCGAGGACAACTACAAAGCCGAGCACTGGGTAGAGCGCAGGAAGCGTAAGGTCATCGTGGAGGAGTTCATGGCCCTCGACAAGTCCTTGAAATTCAAGGACAGAAATGGGGATGTCATCGATGTGAAATGGAGGCAATGGAAGCTCGACAACTTCTTTTCCTCGGCATTGTGGGATTTCCTCCTCACGGCAACGCCCAACCAATTCTTCGTAAAACGCCTTACCAATGAGGCGAAGAAGAAGACAGCGATAGACTACAAGGACAATCAGAAATTGTCAATGGTCTATCCCATGTTCAAGACTTTCTTGAAGATGAAGAAGCGAGTGGAGCCATCGGGAGGAGATGTGTTTATCCGAGGCCACCAATGCTATCCCCAAGGTCTCGTGACGACCCACATATGGCCCTACGTCCTTAGGGAACTTGGCCTTGCTGTGATTGATTTCCGAATCCTCCCAAGGCCAAATCCGGAATCTGGTGACAGTCCACCCTGCTTGCCATTACTAAATTTTCTGGATGATCACCTGTGGCTGGTGCTGTCTACTCCAGACGTCTGGTTATGGATTGTGGGGAGTTCATATGACATGGACGCGGCAAAGAAATTTGCGGCGTCGAAGATGTCAGGGTACGAGGTCAAGGTATCCACCTACCTGCCAAGTAAGGTTGAGAGGTTGGACAACTTGACCAACCAAGCAGTGCCACCCTCCGTGAAGCTCCTATTCGTCATGAAGAAACGCGATGATGGGGAGCCAAAAAATAAGGAGGCAGTGAAGAAGGTATACTGCACTGATGACATACCTTACTACACTGATTTCCAGAAGAACACGGAGGCGAAATATAGGGTCCATCCCAGTGAGCTGAGGATGGAGTTCTATATTGACATTCTCCAGAGTTTCGCCGTGACGGGAGAGAACGTCATTGGCGTTTACACAGGCTCGAATTTTGTGATTGTTGCTAAGGTGCGGCTCTTTGATTTATCTTCGGCTCGAAGATAAATGCTTAGGATCTCTTTCTAGTGTATTATTATGTTTGGTTGTTCTGTTGCATGCATCTTCATCCGTTTGTTGTGTTATCTTCGGATCGATGATGATCTCCTAGGATGGATAACTATATCTGGAAAAAAGTATTAACAGTTGCTTCCTGTATTGTAGATGTATGGCCTCTATTATTATGGCCTAACTAAGAGACATGCGTCCCAAAAGCTTCGAGATATGGCGACTTATGGCAATAAATTAGACATGAACGATTTCTGCCATGAGAACTCGCCATATCTTCCAGGTTACATGCGTCCTCGTAACCTTGAAACTCCAGACCTTGACTCGGATTCCACACCCTCCATCGATCGCAACGTGGAAGCCCAACAACAATTTCCTAGTGATGAGGGGGCTGCCAACCTTGGGATCGATGAATTTGGGACAAACACCAATGTTGTCCAAGGAGAAAATGTGGAAATCAACGCAGAGGACTTCCACGTAGAGAACCGCGGCCCCGAATCTGCGTTGAAGGAGAAGGAAGAGTCAAGTGCAGTCACTCGCAAGAAGAAGAGGACGGCGAGGAAGCCGGTGGAGGGCTTTATACCGGACATCATCATCAGCGACGTGGAGGACACGTATTCGGATTTGGAAGACTTCGACTACGCTGGTCCGAATGAGGATGGTGCGGGAACCTCTAGGGGAACCCAAGGTGCAGCGTCACTTGTTGAGCAACAACCTCCTCGTGATTCCACGGCCAGAGATGCTGCAGATCCAATTCGAGTTCCTCTTCGTCCAATGAAACAGGAACTTAAGGATTTTTGGAGGCAGAGAGAGGAGAGGAAGGCCTTCAAGAGGGCAGAGGAGGCAAGGAGAAGGGCTGACGAGTTGGCGGAGAAGGAAGCGTTGAAGAAGGAACTTGAGAAATTGCGTGAAGAGAATGTTTCTCTCAGAACGCGATCACAGGAGCCCTCTGCTTCTCAACCTAGCCAACTTGATACGCATGACGCTGGTGGTGCTTCAGAAGCCATAGGTCATGTGGCAACTGATCTGAGCACTGAGGGTTATCTTCGAGGCGAAGATGATCCTCTACCTCCCGCCTAAGAGGATATTGCTCCCCCTTCTCCTCCTCCAATGGAACACGAGCAGGGTTCCTGTCTTCCAGTTGGATCTGATCAACAGATCCAGGAAGAGATTACTCCCTCTGGAACTGGGACAGAGGGAGTTGATAATGCTGTGGATTATCCTCGAGTCGAGGATAATTTGACCCAGCCCCCTACTTTGGAGGCGCAAGCAGAGACGGTCCCGGAGACGCAAGAGGGTGATGTTATACCGGATCCTGTCCCGCCTCCGACTGAGCCGCGTGCACTAGAGACGGAGATAGAATTCGAAAATCCCCCAAACGACGACGAAGAGATTGTCGACTACGGGGATTATTTGGATGATGAGTTCGGCCAGGTACACTCTCGTCCATCCTCAAACCCCTACGATATTTCATGATTGAGTCTGTCGAATGTGATGTGATGGATGTTTGTTTTGGCTTCCATCATGTTCATGTTCCCAGTGAGAGACTCTCATGTCCATTCCTTCTGTCTAACAGGAGGGAGTGTACAGTCTCTGATTGTGAAGCGTGGAAGAACTGCCACTCTCTGACTGCGTTGTAGCATAGTGTAGTTACCGCAACGGGCTGTAGTTGGTACTTATATACAATCGGCTAGAGATCAACAAAACCGTTAGACCGGGTGTATCATAAATTATTTTGAAATAAATATATCTCAAACTTCACTTCAAAGCGTGTAGTGTCTAATGAATTGATATTGTCCATGTTTGTGCCCAGCGCGGACAACTTAGAAGTGTGCACCGCCTGTTGGCACTCAAACAATCACTTAACGGAGGGGTTCTGCAGTCGCTTAGTGGGGTTCCATGCTTTTCTCCGTTTTATGGGTCGCCTGATTCTGCCTTTCAACAGGTAACTACATCTCTTTCGTGTTGTGTTTGATTAGGTAGTAACAGCAGGTCAAAAAAAAAGAGTGCCGCGGAGTGTGTCCTCATTAGTGGTCCAACCGCGACAGAAGTGGTTGAATATCGTGTTCGATTTGAACAGAGTACTATGTGAGAGCTAGGGTCAAGGGCCCCATAAGAAGAAAAAACATTACACAGTCCAAGATAATATATTCTCCCATCGAACCCCAACCCTCATTGGGACAAAGGCCGTCTTCGTTCGTCCCAATGTGCACGAGTTGTCGAGTTCTTAGACGAGGTTTCTAAGATTTCGAACCGCGTCGTAGTTTGGAGCTCCATGTTCAAGAAGACGGTGGAGCCCGTTGCAAGTTTCCTCTTCCAGAATTGCAAGGCTCCCTACCACATCCTAGATCAGGACAACTGCAGGAGGGTAGAAACCTCGGAAGGGAAATTTCTTCATCAAGCTGGAAGTCCGTGGAAGACTCTGCTCTTCAAAGTGCTTGATGAGGAATTGTTCCTAGACCCTCAGGATCCCAACTCCTTCAACAAAGACAATACCATTCTCATCGATGATTCTCCGCAAAAAGGCATCCTCAATGAGAACGGGAATTGCATATATCTTGAGAGTTGGAATCCGTACATGCGTGGAGACAATGTGCTCATCGGCACTCTCATTCCGTGGTTGAAGAAACTACACGAGGAGTGTCCACTCGGACGCCTTCGTGAGTTCGTAGATCAAAACCGCATAGGTGTGGCGCCCTTGGTTGCAGCAGACGATCAAGCCAATTATATATTGGATGGGATGAGGATGTCCGCCAAGGCATTCGAGTCTCGATTCGTGTTGCGGGGGATGAATGTAGTGATTGAATAAGAGAGACGAAGGAAGAAACAAACTTCTCAGTGTCTTAGTCAATCATAGAACTCGTTGTACATTATTTTTGTAAATACAGATTTTTTTTGTACATTTCATTTTTGTGAAATAGTAAAATTTTGAAATTTAATCAAGATTTCTGGCCTCTTTTGGGGGTACTATTTTGTTCCACATGTGTTTGTCTTCTATGTTGAGTTATCTTTGGGTCGAGGATAGTTGTGGAAGATGTGTGTTATCTTTGGGTCGAGGATAGTTGTGGAAGATGTGTTTTATCTTTGGGTCGAGGATAATTGTGGAAGATGTCTGTTCACTTCCATTGCTGTAGGTCGGAGGATCCATTCTACACTTTCTCCAACGGAGGGAACCACTGACGAGGAGCTTGCTGTCTGGATCGGACGTGTCACTTTCAATGAGGTCCGGCTCGATTGGAAGGAGCTTCGTGCCGTCCTCCACTCCTCCTACTCTAAGCCTTACCTCCTGGGCTCGGCCACCGATGCAGCTTCGGCGGCCATCGACTTCTCAAAGGGGAATGTGGAGGAAGGCGTGGTAGATAGCCCACCTAGTCGGGGTCCCGTGAGGACACCGATTTGCTCACCATCGCCGATGAAGAGGGCCAGCTCCACCCCAAGTCGATTGCGTTCACAGTCGCCGACTTTGCAAACGCCAAACACCCCGCACAGAAAATTGTATGCGGATGACAAAGAGCGGGGTATGGATCCTCGTCTCGAGGATGGAGTGTTGTTGCTGGTGTCGATCGCACATGACGCTGTCCAGAGCGAGGAGCTCAACATAGATCCCAAGGTTGGAGAATGGATCAATGAGGTACCATTGGGTGCATGCAGTACACAGCAGGTTCCACACCTCGTAGAGATTCCTATCTCGTTCCCCTCAAAATCCATGGGCGGAGTATCTTTGCCTTCCGCTGTACCTATTTTCCGTCGAACAACTCTTCGAGACATACGGCGGACAAATTACACACGATCGACAACAACTGCCGATCCGTACATAAGCACTGTGAATAGATCGATTCCACGGCCGCCTCCTCGAGATTCTAGGTCTCTTTCCAATACCGAGATTCCGCGACGTGAACGAAAGCAGAAGAGAGAGGCCAAGGATTTAATGATAATGGGGATGTTCAATACTTTCAGTAAAGATAGTGGATCACCCAAGCCTTCTCGACGCGAGGATATTTTCAGAGGATTGGCCAAGTTGAAAGCCTTGGAGGCAGCCAAGGAGGCAACAAATAGCAATTCTTAATCCAAGAACGATGGTTTGCCGAGTGATCCTCGCTCATAGTGGTCTACACTTTGTGGAAGGATATTTACTATTAATAGAATAGTCATTCATATACAAAAACCAATTTTTAGTAAGGGTGAGTGCTCTCTGTGCACATAGCCTCTACATTTTTACACAAGACATTCAATCATTAGAATTAGCAAGATTAGATATACCGGGAAGTGAAGTATATAGAGAAGTGAGAGAAGTTGATTCAAGTAAATTTTTTGTTCTTCAATGTAAAGGGACCCGCTTTTATACATATTACATCTTATTACACAACTCATGTGGAGTTGCATTTTGCACGTTCACGTTTCTTAATTGTTTTGGTGTGGGATTGCTCTATGCCTTCTATCCATTTGCCTATTTTTATCTTTGCCTTCAACAATTTATCTTTAAATGGAGGAGCCTTAAGTTCTCAAAATGACCATATTGTCTCAA
This sequence comes from Rhytidiadelphus loreus, assembly GCA_947034895.1. Taxonomy (NCBI): domain Eukaryota; kingdom Viridiplantae; phylum Streptophyta; class Bryopsida; order Hypnales; family Hylocomiaceae; genus Rhytidiadelphus; species Rhytidiadelphus loreus. The sequence goes on from OX344763.1 coordinate 19,521,719, forward strand.
TTTAATGAATATGGCCTTTTTTGTTGAAACTTGTTGAGTGGACTCTCCATTTGGCATAACTGAATTAAACAAATAAAACAATGTTGTTGGTCAATTGCAAATTAACTCTGAAATCTCCCACAAGTAATCCCACATCATCATAGTACGTCTTTGATATGAAATCTAAAAATACAAAACTTTCTTATAGACCACAAGCACTTTCATTTTTTCCTAATCTATTAGTCTTCCTACAGTAGGTTTTTTCCATTATTTGAAACAAATGAAATGGAATTTCATTACTAGGGGAAATATAGAGACACAAGCCATGGTGGACCAAAAAAGAACAACATTGATCTTCCTTTGTAATTGCAACTCAATTGAGTATGGCTGAGGTTTATAAGTTTATAATATATAAGCTAATTATTTATATTACAATGCATGAGTTTTCAACAGTACATGAGTTTTCAACAATTAATCTTTTAGTTCAAATTGACTAAAGTTTATCATCCTCTCTAATTTCTACACTGTGAGATTGGTGTACACTCATACATCAAACATTCATTATTTATTGTATAGACTTGACATCATGAATTAAGTACGTGGCAGGTAGGTCTTGAAGTTTGATTTGAATGGGCTTTTGGTTGTCAAATTTTGCTTGCAGTTGGTGTGAGTATCAAAGTTTGAGACCATGATGGAAGCTATCTCTATACTAATGTACTATACATATGCAAGAGGTAATCATAATGCTTTATAATATTCTTAGTTATAGTTTTAACTTTTAAAATTCATAACTAATTCTACAAAGGAACCAAAAAATTAAGCAACTTGATATAAATGTATGGTCACATGTTTTTTCTTGGCTACAAAAATTTACAGAAAAAAATTTCAAAGAATTCAGCTTCAAACCTCAAAATGCAATAAGCTCTTTAATAAGTGCTAGTAGAGCATACCAAGAGAGTTGAAGCCTTAACAACATTGTCACCATACCTGCGCAAATGGTGTTTCAGTTGCTTTGCTTCAATTTCAATCCAACTTGTAGATTGTTCAAGTTCTCTTTCTCTAAAACACACCCTTGCATTAACAAACCAAGCATACAATATAGTACAGTCAAGCTTCGTGATAGTGCTCAATTGAAAAGAAGCCGAATTAAAAAAATTAAAGAATACCTAAATGAAGGAGGGGAGTTAAGAAGGCCTTACACGCTAGATTGAAAAAGTCACATTATTTAAACACTACTCAGACAATCAATAACCCTACAACAAACTTGTACGGTAGAGAACAAAATCAAACCTTAGTGAAATCCGGCTCGACAACAGCTTTGCCTTTGGCTTGAAGAGTCCACACACCAGATGGTCCATGAAAATCAAGAATACTTGCTATTGTAGAAATGCTTGCTCCTGTGTACGTCTGCAAATGAGCATGTCATTCTTCCAATTCAGATCTTAAACCAGATAAAAGCCTTACCGAAGTTCAATTCGTTGCTGCAATTTCAATACTGAAAATCATAACATGAGTAATGGCTTGTTAGAAACACATCGTTTATAGCTTTCCATCAAGCTATCACTCAGCAGATTTGACCCAAAAATTTCAAAATGGCAATCCACTCCAAACTTGTACCAAACTTTGGCAACCCACTCAGTCAGCAACTCACTTTGTCAGCAATTGAAAAGGATTGATATGAGCAAGAAAAAGAGGGCTAAACTCACTTTGTCAGCAAGGTGGGGTCTTCAACTTCCGGATCGGAATGAAATGAAAGTGTGGTCCAGCAAGGTGGGGCTGATACATTCCAAATCAAATGTCCAAGGCGTACAGGCTAGCCTGGGCAAAATTTATTCAAGGTGTGAGACCAGGCGGCGGCAGAATTCAGCTTGAAGTGTGCGGGGCAAACCAACTTCATTAGCAATGCCGTTGCTATAGTAATCCTTCAAAACCCTTACTATAGTCCCCTCCCCACGTGGACGTTCTAGACTTCCCAGTGAGTCACAAGGTAACTTCCCCAAGGTAAGGCAACCTAATTTCACTATTTAGTGTAGCTAATTAGGGCAGTGGTGTACTGGGTTCTTGCTCATCCATGATGAAAAACACTGAATTTTCTTATTGAATGGACACACATGATAAAATTTGGAAATTTTGAATTCATATTTGCATTTAGAGACCTCAGATGAACTTGGAGAGGTGTATAAATTAAACCAATGAAGTACAAAATAATGGGTCCATTTTTTACATGCATCTTTGGAATGAATTATTAGGGGACAAGCAATGGGTTTAATTCACTCCGACCCTAATTTCAGGATTGAGCTTACAAATATTAATTCTAAATTTTCAATTTCAATTTTATTTAGCAACTTGCATTGGTATATTTTTAGCTTGTGAATGTTCTGTTTTTAAAACTATTATAATATTGTTTTTAAATTCCTAATTTTTTAGGTTGTAAATTTCAATCAAAATTATAAAACAAAAATTTCATGCCAAGCACCATTAACTCCTAAAGGACCAACATGCGTTTTTTGGCAAAATATAAATTTTGGGCAAGTATGTGTGACTGGAGATTTGCATATTTTAGGCTGAAATTTTATTAGGAGGTGGGGGCAAGGAACATCTTTCATTTGCACTAAATTTCATGACATTTGGGAAATAAGAATCAAAAGTTATGGCCTAATATGTTAGTTTTTCCCCCGGCCGGCCGGGCCGGACAGTTTGGGCAAATGAAAAAAATCACTTTTTTCAAAAATAAAAATTTGAAATTGGTTTTCTAGAGTTATATGTATGTGGAAAGCTTTGGATCATTCCATTTTGATAAATGAGTCAAAAGTTATGATTGGTTTTAATTTGTGGGCAATTATTGAATCTCCACTCTAAAATAAACTTTGAAGTCCTTTATCTTATTCAATTTTCCATATTTTTTCAAAAAAATAAAATCATAGGGTGTAGATTGTTTATAAAAATATTGCAACCATTGGGATTGGCATTTTTCAATTCCATAAATAAATTGTTAACAATTTATTATTTTGAATCACTTTCTATTTCTTTCTATTTACTTTTTTTTCTGTATATGTTGTACAATTCCAAATGATATGAAAATTTTAAGCATGCAGCCAACTTGTCTAGTAAAAAGAATCCAAAGAAGCACCACCATTTTGGACATTTTTTCATAGAAAAGTGAGCTTGTGAAGCACAGCTGCCCTGTTTTTTGCAGGCCAAAAAAATGATCTCAGTGAATTTTAATACTTATATCTTGCATTCTATGAGGTGGAAATTTCTAAATTTTTTACCACATGTTTTCAAGTCAGTATTCTATAAGATTCTACAATCGCATTTGTCAAAAAAAGTTTTTTTCCAAAAATTTGGTACATGTATTAGAAATGGCAGTTTTGATGTGTTTTTGGTGAAAACATAGTCAAAGAACTTTAGAGGTTAATTTTCACTCTTAACCCCTCAAGACCCAACAATTTTTTGACAATAGAGGTTTTAAATGAATTTTTTTACTTTCATATTTTTTAGCACATGGATGCGCTGTCGTGATGTGGGCCGTCTAATATTTGAAGTTGACATCTTTGTTAGTTTCAAAAATGTTATTAGTATTGAGCATTATTAGTGTTTAGTGTTGTTAATTGAGAGTTGTTAGTATTGGATGATGGAAGTTGTTAGAAGAAGGAGCTTGTTGTTGTTGTTGACCTTGTAGTTGCCGGTTGATAACCAATTTGGTTGTAGTTGATACTAGGGTTAGTGGAGTTAGGGTTAGGGCTAGTCGGCGGCTAGCCACCTTTGGGGTTTGGGTGTCTACTTAAAGCAAGGGCTAGTTCCTAGTCTCTCTCTCTCTCTCTCTCTCTCTCTCTCTCTTGTTTTTGGGTGTGTTGGGAGGTGTGGGAGCATTTTTGGGTGTAGGTTGTGTACTTCTTGAAGTTTAATATTGAAAGGAGCATTGATTTGGGGGAAGCTTTGCGTGGCATTTTGCAAAACTATTGGTTGAATGCAAAATTTTAGATCTGAGTTTTTGAAGAGTTGATATACAATGAGGCCAAGTTTCAAATCTAGATCTATTATGGAGAAAAAGTTATGAAGGTTTGGAGTGAAGATGTTTGGAATCCAAGGCAACCAAGGAGGGTGTATTGAGGAGCATCATTCTTATTGACATTTTATGTTATGGCAATGAAACTTAGAGGGTACTTTCCTTATCTTATCTACTCTCTTGTGTCAAAGTTTTAGTTTCAATGGACTTCAGATCTATGAGTTATGCATCAAATACAACCGGGGTGTGAAGGTAGGGAAGGGTTGGAAAGTCAGTATTAGTAAAATATCCACCAAAGTTGGACAATATCTTAGATTAAGATGAAATTTGGTATGTGAGTACTTAGATAGGTGATCTAAGGTAAACCAGCCCATGACAGGCAAACCACCCATGACAGACACCTACTGACCCCCCCCATTACAATCATTTATCAATCTATGAGAGACTTTTTCTGAAAAATGGGGTTAAGACTGCATTGGGCTGATTTGTAGTTGTTATCAAAGCCTTGGGGTACAGTCATGAAGTTATTAGTAACTATCATGGACACTTATACCAATCTAGTCTAAATTGGTAGTAAAAAATAGTTTTTTTATTTCTTAATGTCATGTCCATGTTAGAAAGTCTTGTAGCCATCTTAGAAAATGCTATGACTGTTTTAGGAGGGAAGATGACCATCATGGAAACACTTTTTTGCTGATTTGGGGTAGTCTATAGGGTTTTTTTGGCTTACTGGACAGCACACTTCAAAAATTCACAAAAAATTCATATTTTGTCCAAAAATTAAAATTTCAGTTGCTTTCTTCATTTCTCACATGTGTCTTTGTATGAAAAAAAATTTGATTATTCTTGCTAATGGCAACAGACCACATCAGGCAATCTGCCTGTCATAGGCTGGTTTACCTTACATTGTGGAAAAGTTTCAAGTTGTTTGGAACTACTGTCCATATTTTTTAGTAGATCAAAGATAGGTGTGGTAGTTTTAGAGTATATTGAGAAGGGTTGGAAGTCAGTATTAGTAAAATGTTCACCAAAATGGAAAAGTTGGACAATACTTTAGAATAAAATGAAAATTGGTATGTGGGTACTTAAGTAGGTGATCTACATTGTGGAAAAGTTTCAAGTTGTTTGGAACTATTGTCCATATTCTATAGTAGATCAAAGGTAGGTATGACAATTTCTAGGGATTTGAGGGAATTGTAGGATAGGGATTTGGGGAAAAAGAAGTTTGAGGGTAGATTTATGGATACTTAGAGTGTTTAGGGATACCATAGTTATATACAAACATTACCACAGCAAAGGCCCAGTGCTATTCCAAACACATTCACAAATCTTTGTGACAGCGCTTGAAATTTATATTTTTAACCATATAAAAGTAAAAGATAACTTTGTCTAGTATGCATGGAATTAATTGTGGAAAATTTTGACCGCTAGATTTTTAAATTATAATAATTTTGGATGATCAACTTTATAGGCAAAAAATGCAAGTTTGAGGGTAAAAATTTATAAGAAGAGAAATAACATTTTTTGACGGAAAAAAATTGTATTAGAATTTGAGGTAGAATTACTATTTTTTAAATTACAAAAAATGAGAAACCAAAAACTATGAAATTTGTACATATTTTCAAATAAAATGAGTAGAAAGCCAAAATTAACCAAATTGGATCATACAAAAATTATAGAAATCTATATATGGATAAATTTATGAAATCTAACAATTTCTATTACTAGTATATTCTTTGAAACTTCTTCATAAAATTTGGAATCATTTAATTATTTTTTATTCTTTATCACACCAGATCAAACCTTTAATTTTTAACCCAAAAAGTTCCTTGACTATGTTATCACCATGAACACTCAAAAACTGTTATTTCTAGTACAAGTACCAAATTTTTGAAAAATATCATTTTTACACATGTAACCATAGGATAATGTAGTACACTAGATTGAGAAGATGTAGAATTTCTTTTAATAATTTTCCACCTTGTAGATTGCAAGGTATTAGCATTTGAAGTGACAAAAATATTTTTTCTAGCCTTGGCAAAAAACTGGGTAATTACACTTCAAAAACTCACATTTGTATGAAAAAAAATTCAAAATGGTGGTGCTTCTTTGGATTCATTCTTCAAGGCAAGTTGGCTATATAATTGAAAATTTTTAGATCATTTGGAATTGTACAACATAAAAACAAAATAGTAATTAGAAAGATGTAGAGAATGATTCAAAATACAAAATTGTTAATATTTATGGAATTGAAAAATGCCCATTCCATTGTTTATTCCAATGTTGTAATAAACAATCTACATTTAATGTTTGTTTTTTTCAAAATATTGAAAATTGAGTTAAATAAAGCACTTTAATGTTTATTTTAGACTAGAAAATCAATAACTACCTTCAAATAGTAAAATGCCTCATAATTTTGACTCATTGAGCTTTCTATGTATATATAAATCTAAATCTAAATTTCAAATTTTTATTCTTGAAAAAAGTTATGTCTTCAAATCTATCTGGTTTGCCTAAGTTAAGAAACAAACTACATATAAGGTCTTACATTTTGACTCATATTATCAAATGTCATGAAATTCAATGCACATAAAAGATATTCCTTGTCTACACCTTCTATTAAAGTTTGGATCCAAAACATAGAAATCTCTAGTTACATGTACTTGTCCATAATTTCTATGTTGCCAAAAAAGGCAGCATAGTCCTTTATGAGTTAAATTGCTGAAAATACAAATTTGAAATAAACTCTCCAAAACCAATTTGTTTTTGCAAAATTAAGACTTGAAAATGTCTTTTTCATGTCTATTCTTTATTTCATGAAAAAACATTATGTTTTCTCCCTTTTTCTATTAGACTACATTTTCTAAATAATTTTTTAAATACTTTTCACATTCAAATTTTGAAAATCACAAAATGCAACAATTATGTAAACTTTTTACTCTACATAAAACTAGTTTGTAATATATTGAGATTTGTTTCACCCAAAAAAAAATGTAATAAATTTTTTAATTAAAAATTAGATTTTTTTTAGTATAAAAAGATTTAATTTATTGCATTTGGATTAGTGCTATGGCAAATTATGATTTTTATACTATTGAACTGCCAAATTCAATTATTGGATGTTGTTTCTTTTTACGATAGAAATAGTAGTATTGAGTGGTATTTCGTTTGGAAAAGGCCTTGAGACCTACTGTCTACTATATATCAGTTTATTAAATGAGCAATGACTGAACAGTTTGGGGCGTCTAGAAAAATAGAGTGAAAATTATGCAAAGTCAAAGTTTTTATAAAAACTAACAAATGTAAATAAATTATCTTTTATTTTGGAAGAAACAAAACTTCACATCTCATGTCCAAACGCATCAAAAGAGAGCCCTTGGCTTACTTCATGATAAAGTTTACTATTTGTGTCAATTTCTTGGTGTTTGGACCTACGATGTGAAAGTTATGGATTTATGAAAATTACAAAATTGAATTACAATACCTCTTATTTTGAAAAAACTATAACTTTTACAACACATGTCCAACAACCACATAACAAAGTCTTTGTACTCTATTTGTACAATAGTGCGACTTCTCATACTATGGTGTGAAAATTATGACTCCCTAAATGAATGTTTGTCCATTAGAAGACCATACGTTTGTCAAGGTAGGTTCCTATTGTTTCAATTTGTAGTGCATGTTTTTGAAACTTTTTGAGGATTTCCAAGTTTATGATCATTTTGTATATATTATTTATTATTTCAATTGGTGCTTGTCAAAAATAGTTATGGTACAATAAATTTAAAATAAAGGTCGGTGGGCAAACCCCAAAAAAAAAAATTAAAAAAAAAAAAAAAAAAAAATCTCACATTTCATTGTTTTGTGTACATTTAAAGCTTTGATTCATTCTTATTGGCCTAGTGCTGAAAAAATTATGGATAGTCTTTGTTTTGGGGGCAATCAAAGCATCTTTTTCAAAAAATAACTTGTATGATTCATTTGTGAATGCAGTTTTTACACCTAAAAGAAGTTGTTACATGTTTGATTTTGCTTGCTATTACAATCTCACTATTGGAATTATTGTATTTCAATTCTATCTAAAAAATATTAATGATGTAATTTTCCTTCAATGTTGAATCTACTACTACTCAACAATATTTTAATGCGTAAAAATCAAGTGAGTTTTTATTGAATTGTTTTTTGATTCAGAATTCAACTATTCAAGATGAAAACTTAAAAATCAAAATCAATAGTAAAAATGTTTTTAGTTTTGAACATTCAAAGCCAGCAATTTTTTTCAAGCAAGTTTATGTTGCAAAATGCATGTTAATTGTAGATGTTAATATATGCAATCAGAGTTTCTTGAAATTTCTACCATGCATTATACTAGTCAAATATAAGAGCCTATAGTTATATATGCAATAAAAACTATATTTAAAGATTTTGCAAAAGAAAAGGTAGTTTTCATTGTTTATTGATGGAAAAAAGGCATTGGTCCATTGATACAAAAAATAAAGAATTTAAAAGTTCCAAAATTTAATTTTTATGTACTTGTCCATTTTTTGAATTTAAGATTTCAAAATTTGGCAATTTAGCATTCCAAAATCTTTCTTCAAGGAGTCTAGGAAAAAAGTACACTTTAAATTTATTTTTTGTATGTTGTGTTTGTATATATGATATGTTTGTTTATTAAAATCAAACATATATATGAAAAATTAAATACTTCAACATTTATATTATAAGACAAATAGAAGAATTCAACTCAAAACCAAACGCTTTAGGTAATTTAGTTTAAACTAGTGTACCATGTGTCGTTGCTACAATCAAAATAAGAGTAAAAGTAATTTTTAAATTTTTTAGTTCAATAAAAAATTTGAAATTCAATAACTTTTCCATCGTAGGTCCAAACACCACAAAACCAAGCTGGTGCACCCCTCCTCGCCAAGGGCTTTCTGACGATACTAAGCATGCAACTGGGGGACGTACGGTCCGGGAGATCTCAACATGACAAACAAACAAGTATGGCACCTAAATATAGAAGAATATACCATGCAAACTTAATAGATGAGATTAACGTATGTTGTGTTTTAAAATTTAACAGATTGTTTTGTTTGAATTATCCTAAATGCCATTGAGCTACATAATAAATGCAAGTAATTAAAAATGTTGGTACCTTGAACAATCATAATGTTTGTGTTTTTTATGTGGACAACGTGCATAAAGTAGGTAGAAGTCAAAGTTCCATATCTACAATATTGTGTGTCAAATATAATTTAAACAAGTTTTGATTATCTTTTAATTATCATGTATTTTAAAAACCAATTGAAAATGCAATCCATGATCCCAACAAGTATATATAAAAAAATATAGTGAACACTTAATTTTTGGTAATCAATAAACTTTTTCATATGTTTCAATAAACAACCACAAAATACATATTAATTATGTAGAAAAAAAATTATTTTGAATTGAACTTAGACTTGTACTAGAATAGTACACTTAAACTCTTAAATCCTGAAACACTAAATCATGTGGTCAATTTTTATGTAGGTTTTAATTTTGTAACAATTGGTTTAATTATTTTTTGAATTTTTGTATATTTTTTCTTATGTCTTTGTGCAAATGTTGTTTAAAAGTTGCCTCAAGTTATCAAATTGGTCATAAAAGAAGGGTTAAAAAATACCAAAGCTTTATTTTGGATGATTAAAACTTACTGGAATGATATATCCTCATAAACTACTACTTCTATTTACCTAATTGCACTTATAACTATACACCCAAAAGTGGCAACACACATCTGGTTTGCCATTAGTTGCCCCCCCCTCTCTCAAAAATGAATAGGCTATTCATTTTTTTTTTAAATTCTTCTTCCAGAATGCTGTTGATTTCTCAAATTTTCTTAAGCTGTTGATCTTTGAGATTTAATCTAAGCCATCCATCTAAATACGAATATGGATATGAATATGGTACGGATATAGTACCAAAATATGGATACGAATATTGGAATACAATACAATATGAATACAAATACGATATACAAATATATGGATACGGGATTTTCATTGTCCCATATTATTTGTCATGTTAACCTTGTTCAAAAAATTACAAGTAAAGGAGAGGGGGAATCAAGAAATTAATTTTAATTAATAAAAAAAATTTAAACCTAAGGTGGGGTGGGGTCTAGGGGGAGTTTAAATTTTTTTTTAATTAATTAATTAAAATTCTAAGTCCATTGTGATAGAAGTGTCACTATGCCTATGCACTCAGAAGTGGCTATAATAGCCACATTATATAAGACCAACAAAGTGACCTATGAAGTTGTATTGAAGAATAAAGTTATTAGACCAATTCCTATCAACTAATGAAACTTAGCAGCAATAAAAAAAAATTATATATGTAAACTAATGTGCCTTGTTGGGCCATATAAAAAAATAAATAATTTTTCTAATTTTTTAATTGTCCAATATATATTTTTATAATGCACAAAGGAATACACTGGCTTTGTTGTGGTGTGAGAAATTTTCTTCTTACTATGAATAAAACGCTCTATGCACCAAAAAAATGCAAGGGCTCATTATTGTGGCCTTAAAACATGACATGAGAAATATAAAGTTATTCCAAAATAAAAGATACTTCAATTCAATTTTCTAATTTAAGAAAATGAATAATTTTTACAAGATAAGTCCAACTGCCAGGAAATTGGCACAAATAAAAAGTTTTGTGCACAAAAGAGTTCAAAGGCTCCATTTTGTGATCTCATTTGAAAGTTATAGATTTACAAAATTGAAATCTGAAATTAAATTAATTTTAATTACTTTTGATTATATTGTAGGAACGATACAGGGTTCACTAGTTTTATACTTGAAATTAATTTGTTTATTTTGTTTAGCTAACTTTTAAGAAACCATGAAGTGCATGGGTGCGTTCTAAGTAGTGTTGGAAAGTTTTTGTAAGGAGGGGTGAATGGACTTTTTTTCTTGACATTTCAACAAGCAGTGTGAAAGTTATTGAATTCTGAAATATTTATGAGGTTGATAATTGAAATACATTATTTTTAATTTTGGAAAAAACTAAACTTTCACGTCACATGTCAAAACGTCATGAAACAAAGCCTTTATACTCCTACGTGCAAAAAGTTTTGTATTCATGCCAATTTTGTGATGTTTGGCCTACTTTGTGAAACTCTTGGATTTTTTTAAATTAAAAAAATTGAATTACATTCTCTCTTATTTTGCTAAAAGTATAATATTGACACTTAGAAAATGCTACAAAACAAAGCCCTTGCACTCCATACCTTTGTGCATAAAGCTATATATTTGTACCGAGAAAGTAAACTTTCACATAACAATGTGAAAGTTATTGCATTGTTTTAATGAATATAAATTAAGGTATAGTTTTTTTTTCAAGATCTTTTAGTAAGTAGAATTTATAATTTTAAGGTAAGAATTTGTGAAATTTTAAGAATATTCAACTTCATATTAATATGAGTAACTAAAGTATGACTATATTTTCACATGTCATAAACAACAATTGAGAGGTAGTCATAAAATCTAATAAGTAAACATTTGTTATATCATTTCAGCTTTTCCACATTTCTAGGAGATTTTTTGAGTTAATTGTAAAAGAAGTAAAAAAATCTAAGTCATGTTTTAGTCAATTATATGTCACTCAGAAAAAATTAAAACTTTGTGAAATTCTTCCGCTAAAAATTCTAAGAAGAGTTCTCATTCCACTAAATTAGTTAAAAATCAAAAATAAGTTATTTGTATTAAGGAAAATAAGTTATTTGTATTAAAAAAAAATTCACTAATTATAAGTTTGATTAAATTAGTTAAAAATCAAAAAGAGTTTTTAAAGTTCTTAAAAATTCTTAAAAATTCTTTTAGGTGGGTGTATTATTTTTACCAATTTCAATCCAAGTTTTGATTAAAATATCAACTGTTGGGCTATTAGGCTACTTGGCAGAGAGAGGTACTTAAGCCTGAGACCCATCGAACAGATCTGCTGACAGAGCCTTATCGATCCATCCGACCCTGAGTCCGAGCCTCCTGCAGCCCGTCGGAGCAGAACACAGTGTCGAGAACTGAAGATTCGGAGAACCACTTGCTTGAATTCCTGGAGCTACTGCACGCATGGCGTTTGATCGATCTGCGGGATTCTAGCTAGCTACAGCTACCTTTCATTTTTCTAGAACGCCGCATCCCGCGCTTGTATGCAACTGGACGGTGACCCTTCATACACATGAACAAGCATCACCACTTCCTTTCAGACCGAACGTTGCAATGGAATAATATAATATATACAATCAACTTAACTTCCTGTCGATAAAATCCCCAGTCAGTGTTTGAAATGTACACTCAAAGTAAATGGTCGCACACCAAGGGTAGGACTAGGTATGTTTGGAATGGAAGATGTACATTTTCAATTTGATTATATGAGCTCCCTGTATCACTCTGCATATGCAATTTGCACTCGAAACTAACTCTTTCGACCACTGTAAATATGCTCAGTCTGCTTTTCGATCGACAAGAGCTCGGATCGGAAATGATCGGATTAACCAATATTCACGAGGAATTTTCAGATTCGATCTGGTCAGGTACAACCAAAGTTCATGCACGCAGATGTGAGCTGACAATTAATAACAGGGCGGTGTGTTTCTAGGATATACATATATCAGATTTCGCACTTCTGGTTTTGGAGTCAAAAGCATACTAGAGTACGTCTCGCTAAGTAGCTAGTAGAACTCACAGGCAGTCTTCGTTCTAGATCGATCTCCCGTACGTTGGAATCAGTCGCACTCATATAAGGTATGTTGGGATACTATTTCTGTACCGACGTCACTTAAATATGCATTTTCATTCACATTTGTGAGACTGATATTTGGAATATCAGTACAGAGCTATGGATCGGAGGTGAGAGGCTAGCCTTCCTTAGGTGTAAGAGTCGATCAGAAACGTATACACAGGAAGATTTCACTACGTTAGCCCCAGGGTCTAATCTTCATCGGGGCCTGAACTCCCCAGCTTTACACCCCTGGGTTTTTGAACTCCCCCACTTTAGCAATTTTGGGGTCTAAAGTGACGTCCACAAAGAAAATTTGAAATTTTTCGAGTCCCTTGTAAAAAGGGGCTAAAGTAGGGGTTATTGCGTGAAACATTAGCCCCTGCTAATCCCTCGAAATCTTCCTCGATTTCGTTAAATTGGGGGAATTCCAAGACTTGCTTCTGCAATTTGAGGACGGGTGGACTGAAACGTAATTCTCTACCCACCCTTGCTAGTTATATTAAGGTCGAGCTGCGAATTACAGTGTCTCAAATTAACGAATTAGTTTGACGATCTTGCAGTCCTGGACTGTTACGTTGACGGAGCTCAAATGTTTGTCACTATGTATTAACTCAATTTTGAATTCAATTTCTAATCAGGAAGGGGGTCATAGAAAGTCCTCTTCAGTTACGACTAGCTGCATCGTTCTTTAGCTTTTCAACAAAAGATTGAAGTCTTGCACGTGCGTCCTTGATCCTGACCTGCTTAAGGCCGGTACTGCATCGACCGTTCTGTAGCTTTTCAACGGGGATTGAATTCTTGCACGTGCGTCTTAGCTTGATCAAGTACATACAACACCGACGTCGATCGATCCTGCTGACCCGCTCACTTACTTCGATTCAGTTTGCGCGTGTTCTGCTGTTCAGACTGAATTAGCTGCTGTTGACAATTATATTTCTCCACCATGGCCGCCCACCAGCAAGCGATGGCGGAGACCCCTGTGGAACTGCCATTCCATTTGAAGAAGACGGTCAATTATTCCCGAATGCGTGAAGTGACAGGGAAGCTTCCCATGGAGACGTCGTGGGAGCAGCTCTGGAAGGAGGGCGTCATCCCCTGGGATGTGCAAGGTACGAAAATAGATGGGAAACCTGAAGAATCTAGACCAGTCGTAGATTCTGAAGAAAGTATGTAATCACTTGCACACGTCATTAATTTGGGTAGTTGGGAAATTAGGAATTCAGCTCTCTCCCTCTCTGTAAGGTAACAGCACCTTAAATCATCCTAATAGTAAGAGATTGGGCATTTTAGGTACATTTTAGGCTAGAATATGGAAGACTCGGTTTTTGAAACACATCATATTTAGTCATTTAGGTGCAGTTATCAACACTTTAGGTGCTATAAAACGTAAAGGATTAGGGAAAAATTTAGGGCAAAAATTGTCAAAAATTGTCACCTTTCAAGGCCGCACTAAGCGGAAAAAAATGAAAACAAAAAAAAGTCTTTTGTAATTCAATTGTACAAATTTGTGCTAGATTATTGTAGGAATGTGTGCAAAAAATTCAGAAACTTTGACTACCCAAATTGAAAGATTACAGTAGCGATTGAAGTTAGAAGAATTTTTTTTCCCCAACCTTGCTCAACATGGTCAGCAAACCTTAACTTCTCCTCAAGTGAGATTGTTGCACTATACATGGGTGTTTTCTTACAATTGCATCCTATTCCATATTAATTACATACGTACCAAATTTCAGAAGTAGAAGAGGAGTTATCCACATATTGCCCAAAAAGTTGTGGATAGCATAACTTTGATTTGGAAACACATTTGATTCAAAAAAAAATACATTCTCACTAAGGGGTGCATCCATGTTCACACCTTGTGTCAAAAATTTGTGAGCATCCATTTAGAATTGACTTCATATGAACCTACCCAAGATTTCTTTCATACATTAAATAGTCACTTCAATTGGTCCTTTAGGAGTTAATGGTCAAAAGTAATTATTTGGACCAAGACTCTAAATGAATCACTTAAGCCAGTAGCAAAAGATATCATTTAGTAGAATGAAAAAGTTAGCTCAAATTTGAATAGTAAAACTTTGTTTCAAATTCTATTTTTAGTCTAGGCACTAACAAGCTAGTGAATGTTGCGTTTAGGTGTGACTCCTGTAATTGCACACTTATTGAAAACAAACCAAATTCGCGATGGCAAAATGTTGGTGCCGGGATGTGGAACTGGCTATGACGTGGTGGCCATGGGCAACCCCACCCGCATTGTCACCGGCCTTGACATCTCCTCTACAACCCTCCAACAAGCCCAAGTAAGTGGACGACTATTGTAGCAACCTTTTAGATTTTTTAAAGCTTTGGAATAATACCAAATGTTGTTACATTATTCCTATGCAACTTCAAAGTTTAGGCTCTTTAATGTTATTTAAGATTGATTTTATTTTCGTGCTACATCAATTTTTTCACATGATTGTTTCAACTTCCAAACAACAATTGCACGATATTTAATACCTTCATTCAAAGAAATACATGTTTTGTGTCACAATCACATACGTGAAAAGGTAGTTAAAAAAATTTAAGAATATTTAGAGAGTTAAAGATGATTGATAAAGTGATTGAGGTCATTATATTTTTATGCATTGATTAAATAAATCTCAATTTGGAGGTTAATTTGTGAATCATGCTTCCTTGTCCACTAACTTGATGTTATTAATTTCCACCTCATTTCAAGATATAGGTTTACCACACTAATGTTTATGCTCTTAGACAAAATATAATGCCATATCCAAGTTTAGAGGAACTCTATTACTTTGCAATTAGTTAGTCCAACCTATAAATAAACCATAACAGTTCAATGTAAGGCCTCTGATTAATCAAACAATGTACATATGAATGTTTGAAATTCAAAATAGATTTCAAATTATTTCACAAAAGTGATCTTCTCAATGCTTACAATTCTTGAATGTTATCTAGTTGATTAACATAACATAAATATAATGCCTAATAATATTTGAGAGGTGCAGCTCATGGCAGAGAAGAACGTGAACGCCAAATATGTGCACTTCCTCAATGCAGATTTCTTCTCTTTTACTCCACAACACAAATTCAACTTGATATTCGATTACACATTTTTTTGTGCCCTTGACCCGAGCTTGCGAGCACAATGGACAAAAAAGATGGCAGAGCTTCTTTTAGTGGATGGAGAGCTTCTTACTCTTGTATTTCCCTTAGATGAGCATGATGGAGGACCTCCCTTCACCGTCTCTCTAGAGGCCTATGAGAAGGTGTTGAGTCCTTGGGGATTTCATCTCAAGAGCTATGAAGATGATATTCCTAGCATGCCTGGACGGAAAGGGATAGAGAAGTTGGCTCGTTGGGAGCGAATTGTTGATTCCAAAGCTTAGGTTACTTGTATTTTGGTATTCTTCTTCATTTAAGATCCTTTCATTTGTTACAAAAAGAAACTAAAAAAATCAAAAGGCAAAAGAATCTTATTTAAGCTCTATAGTAATGTATTATTATATTAATCGCTTTGAGTCCCAAACAAATGACTATGACATAGTTTAAATTGTAGCAAGCTAATGATAATGTAATAGGGAGCATATAGCCATAATTGTATGTCTTAAGGATATCAATTGAGTTTCCTATTCATTAGGAGGCAAACTTCAAACATATAAACATTTTGTACCGTGTAAAAATGTATTGCCACCTTGTACCTCCTCCTATATGCCTTTACTTCCTTTTCACATAATTTTTGGAAGAAGCCTACGAGATTGTTTTAAACAATGAGACAACTAGTTCAATATATATTATCTAAAACTACATTAAAGTTGAGTAACTACAAAGAAGTATGAATAAACTACACTGAAAAATTAGTTAACCACAATGAATCACTCTAGAAAGAAAATCTATAAAAATAGTGTTTACAATATGTCAGTAGTTAATCTATTCATATTGTTGCATTGCAACTATATGTCATGCAAGTCTTTATTGCATTGGTTATGTCAAATTTGAAAAGAATATAATGATCTTTGGGAAGTCTCTTTTAAATAAATAATATGGTTGCAAAAATTTGCCTTTCATATCAATTATCTTCGATGTAACAGATCAACGGCATTTACAAACGTCATCTACTGTAAACGGAACTGTTCTATTGTAAAACCAAATTACACATAATACTAGGCTACAAATCTTTTGACCAATAAGATGTGTCGAAGTCTGTGTCTGTCTTATATCATAAAACGGACAAGGCCTGCAGCACCTTTGCCATTGGGAAATCATAGCAACCTCATTCACTTGCAATTGGTCAAATACAGACATCGGTTGTGCCATCCATCCTCTAAAGGAAGGTAACTCTAAACTCTCCTATATATATTACAACCCTACTTAGGCCCCTCGCGATCAAATCATAACCAGAAATCTGCATAATCTGAAATCCAGTATGTATCCAGCTAATGGACTAAAGCTCTTCTATCCTGGACCTGTTAACAATGGAGTATGCACTATGATTCACTCGCTGTAATTCAAAGGCAGCAACACTAGCAACTTCTGCTACTTGTGATGCACTAGATTTACATAAGCGCCCAACAATATTCTCAAGTGATACCAGGTCGGAACTTGAGGGATGGGAGACTTGAAGGGGCTGAGCTTCACGTACTGCGTTGCATGAGGCCGATATTGCAAACAGAAGTTGGCTCTGAAGTTTAGCAGATATAGACGGAGTGTGAGACCGTGCACACATTTCTAGCAAGTTCCCAAAACGACCCACGCTCGAGAATACGGGCCCAGCTGATGATCGTGGAGCGGTCTTGAGCAGCAACATTAGACACTCAGCTGCGGCCTCTGCAACCTGAGGTTCTCGGCTTCCACAAAGTTCCAAAAAGATGGCTGCATGCTGTCCTAGGTCTCCAATATCCTGAATAGCTGTTCAAACATAAACCAGAAGAGGTATAAGAGAGGCTGACTTAAAACCTCATGAATAGATAATTATATTTCTATTTGTTCCCTGGATTGCCATCGAGCGTCTCCTAAGCATGTACAGAATTCCACTATTCAAGATATAATCACAAATCACAACGGCTCCCAGAGATGTATTACAACTTCAGTCTACCTGATACAGAGAGCTTCCTTCCATTGGCAGAAGATGACGCTGCATTGCTGCTGTTTAACTCCAGTCCGTCTGCTACGTTACGAATTAGAAGGGAACGACAAACTGACAGAGCTAGGTCAAGAAAATCTTGCATGCCTTTGGCATGCACAAAGTCCAATAGAGCTCCCAAATGACTCACAATACGAAGGTCTGATAGAACCTTAGAATCAACTTTAGGTGAAGATGCCAAATGCGTACATAGTCGCACATTATGAAGATTAATGCTGGCTAGGTCACATTGCAAGAACTCAAAGAACTGAGAGATTAGCTTGAGCTGCAAGATGTCCTCGATCTGGATGCACTTAAGGTCGAGCAGCATGACCAGAAGTTTTTGAGCATACATTGGTATAGGATCCTCATCCTCCACAAGAATAGGGTACATGGGTATAAAGTGTTGCTTGACAATTACTTCAAGTTTCTCCCTGCAACAAAAACAGAAAAAATTTCAGTAAGAGGAGCTTTCTGAAATCAATCTGCAGAGGAATCCAAATGCGAGCCTTGCATTTCTTGAACCTGTAACACTGTTGGGGCCTCCGGTAAGGATGCAATTCGATCACAACGGAGAAACAGTACACAGTATAGGAGCGAAAGTTAAAATCGCAGAAGTTCATGCGTCAAAAATTTCAGATTACAAATGCTGTCAGATTAAACCGAAAAGATTCAGAGGTCGACGATGAGGAATATGCAGAAAGGTATAAGCGATTGGATGTTCAAAAGTTATGTACTATCGGTGATTAAACAAGCTGAAAGATAAGTATGTGGTATTTGGAGCCTGTTGTAGCGACTGCTGATGTCCATTACGATGTCGTATTGACGATGGACAAAGCGACAAAAAGGGTGTCAGAGGGGTCTTACGTACCTCCTTGGGGCACTCTGCACGGTTGAAGACGGTTGCCGGTCTCCCGCAGCGTTGACAGGTGAGATATCATCAAGAAACACAACCAAACTATCGAAGAAAACTTTGAGACACAGGAACCTTATGTCGCCATCGGTATTCTTTTCATATAATACAGCAAGGCTTGGTAACACTTTAGCTATGAATATATCGGGGAAAGTCAACAACGTAGTTGACTGTTGAGACATGACTTCCATTATTTGCAATAGTGTAGACTGAAATTCATCTTGTCCCTGCAGCATTCAGCAGCCAAGTCATCCAAAAGGGTGTGGTTAGCGGAAAGTAGCCGCCAAAGATAGCATATTCACGCCAATTATACTATGTTCCAGTAGAATATAAAGAATCAAATAGAGATAAATATTCAACTTGCACGAGCTGCGATATATGTCAGATACATTCCTGATAGATTTATTACATCATGTGGAGAAAGAGTGTATTTCAGACACAAGGTCCCAGTGTGGCCAGTAAAAGATCCCCAAGCATGAGCACCTGCATCTATGAAAGGAATATCTTCCTCAGAAATCAATATCACAGTTACTGACCTGAAAAGAAGAGGTTTCTAGTCGCTTGAGAAAAGATGCCAACTTTTCCAACACAGGCTCATCAATCATACGCGTCCTGAAAGTGGGACTGTTTACCAGGTTCAATATCACTGGAAATAATGGAAGGGAATTTCTTGGAGTACCACGGGCTGGCGATGAGCCAGGTCCAGGAGTTCGTCTTCGACTAGCCAACTGCGTAATATCTGTGCAAATACTGTCCAATATAGTAGGAACGACACCAGCAGTAGTTTGCACAAAAGCCTCTATGCATTGTTGTATGTATGGGTCCTTCTCCTTTGACAATTTATCCACTGCAGGCAGCAGCTTCGCATTAAAGAGAGAAGGAAGGCACCGACGGTTTTTGCACAGGAGCGCAGCACATACCAAGGCCTTGCCACGGAGTATTTCTGTACCCTGAGTATTTAACAGACGAGGACACAATGTGAACTCATAACGTCTAAGGTCCCAACGTCTCTTTTTTTGCAAAGGAGCTGGCAATCTGCTATCTACAAGTCCTATTGTCCCAGAGCACGCAATTCTGGCAATTCTTTCATCTCTTCTTCAAATTAATTGAAGCGGCCATAAGCATCACACTAAATAAGAGTTTCCAGCGATAAGTAGCCAAGGCATTGAAGAAAGGATAAATAAAAAGGGAGAGGGGAAAATGATTTCTTTAGTTTGATTGGACCCCCATTTCTAATATCAAATCCCACGACTAGACTACAAGGTTGGTCATTATAGTTGAGATTATGAGTGGTAAACATACCTGTCCCAACATTGAAACTACAGTAGAAACCAGGCTCCTCTCTTCCACAAGGGCATGAAGATACCTACTTATAGGGAGGACGCTGCTACCTACAAGAGTCATGTTGAGGAGATTGATGTTCACTTGTTGCTCTCGTCCTTTCCCTTTGCCAAGACCTCCCACGAGATCCTTAGGAGTGAGCCTCTCGAGGATAACAGGGATTGTGGTTGGCTGAAACCGCACCAATCGAACTAAACAAGAACCTGCTGTTGCCCTCAGGTTTCCTGGTTTAGCTGCTGCCCGAAACGTGTAACAGAGATTGTCAATAACTTCATTACTCGTGAACCGTTGAGCCCATTCTCCACCTTGACTTGCAATATTCTCGATAGTCTTCAAAGCATAGTGCTGGGTTACATCATCTTCACCCCTCCGCAGTATTGAAGCCACCAGTGCAATTGTTGTACCCGGAATCTATGAAGAAAAATTTCCCCAAGATCTCTAAAATCAGACGTTCTCAATAAGAGTATAAAATAAAGTAATATAAAGCAAGATCAGCTTGAAAGAAGGGAATCTTATTGAACAATAGTACAAAAAGTAGTGAATTTTGACATCACAAATGCAAAATACCTGCCACATTGAAGACTTGACGTAGTTAGTTGAATTGTCACGGCCACCTGCCGCCCTGGGGGTTCCCTCGTTCTGAGTTGCAACATAAAATAGAAGCTCTCCCAGCGTTGCCATTGCACAGCGCCTTACCTGCTGACAACACAAACTCGACGATATAAGAAACTATACTATAAGGCGAACTTGTATTAAGTCATTCAAAATAACTGTTCTACAATAAAACATCATTCAGTTAGTTGTCCAAAGTCACAATGATAGCCGATTCAGAAGAAGAGAGCACCTTGTCCTGCTTATCTCGTAGAGTCTCTGTCAAAACTGCGACAATCCCTGATCCTGCCAGCTCCTCCTCAATGAGAGTGGCATGCCGGATCAGCAGACCCATTACTGATGCTAATCGGACTCGCAGGGTTGCAAATTTCACAGTACGCAGGAGCTTCACCAGCGAGAGCATTAATGGTCCATTGATTAATTTATTTGCTGCATCAATGTTGGTACACAGAGTCTCAACGAATTTCAACGTATTGACCTTCTCATTCATTGAAACTGTGCTTCCACTGATGTTTCCCATGATCTTATTCAAAAAGACTTCCTGCTGCTCCGCGTCCAGCTTCACAAACTCAGTAGAAACCAACCGCTCAGCAGGTAAAATTCGCGAGTCAAAGGTTGATTCCGGAACCTGTTGCACAAATACTTCATCAAAAATCATTTTATACCAACACAGACCAAAAAAGCGCTAAATCTTTCAGGCTAAAAAAAATTGTCAAAAATATTTCACAAAGATCGAATGCATAATCAAGGTGCTATATCACGGATAAAAAGTATGAAGTGATGGCCATAGACAATACTGAAAGAAAGAGGCAATTCTCTGAAATAGTACTACAGTAGTGATTTTGGACATTCACTTCTTACCTTCTCTATCCGTCGATTCAGCATAATTGGCCTCACACAAAGATCTGATGGGTGCCAAAGGGATTGTGAGAGCACCACCAAAGGTCTAGAAGGATTCCGAGGGATGACAACAGCCTCCTTACTGTGCTCCCCAGTGCCAGGTGTAGCACGGTGTGAGCCTTCCCTTGGAATACACAAACCCAACGGGGTAGCTGCAACATGACGCATAGCATCCACCTGCTTTCCTTCAATCTCAACGTGCGTCAAAAGATGATTCTCAGTGCTGCCGATGCTCCCAGATTGTGGAGGAGTTACTGGCAAGGATTGTTCAGCTCCATTCCTTGATCCTCGGCTCTTTCCTTTGGCAGCTGGGGCATGCGTGGGCTTGGCCGAGGTCTTATGAAGGTCTTTCTCCTCTGCTGAAGCAATAGGACTAGAACCATTGCTCCCAGCTTCATCCTCCTCTTCCGTCGGATCACTTTCAGCTCCTTCGCCAAAGTTGAGTTCCAAGTCATGGTTCTCTAAAGTAACGTCTGTGTCATCAGAAGTACCATTTGCTGTGGACTGCTGCCGATACGTATCATTCTCAGTTTCCTTGAGGAGATTGGTTTTCACTATTTTGGACAATCTAAGTACGTTCACTACTGGCGCCCCTCCATTGGAATTTGGTTTCAATTGCTTGGGCTGTGTGTTGCTAGTAGACCCTTTAGGCACTTTCCTTCCATTTTCTCTGTGACCAGGGTTCCTGTTCTCAGGAACCCCTTTCGCATCTTGCCCAACATATTTACTTTCAGGTTTCTTAGGTAGATTTTGGACCTTCTCTCGCAAAGTGGCCCTGTCAACCATAACTCCTCTACTATCCGGAGCCCTCTTTTCAACTGGAGTACTTCCCCCCGACAACAGCGGCTTCTCTACAGGGGATGAAGATCTGTGAGTAAGTCTTAAGAAATTTGTAAGAGCAGGCTGGGGCGGTAAAGGGAGTTCCCTGCACTTGGTTCTCCAAAATGGATGATTTCTGAGTTCATTCCATTGTATCCTCTCCACTGGATCCTTGACCAGCAGGCGACTCACTAAATGCTGAAACTCGGGGCTAGGATTCCCCGAAATATGTGGCATAGGGGCTGAAATGATAGAATGTACCAGTTGGGTGAAGCTGTTAGAAACAAATGGGGGTCTCCCGGTGTAGCACTCGTACATAACACAACCCAGTGCCCATAGATCAGACCCATATGAGTGTACACTTCCTTCCCGAAAAAGCTCAGGTGCCATGTAGCATGGTGTGCCACGCTTTGTTTGTGGTAGCTGGCAATACAAGATTATCTTAGTCACTGCATAGGACATCATGTGGCAGTTTGTAGATTCTTTGAAAAAATAACAAACAAAACAGGGACCTGAAAATACTCTTGAAATAGTTAAAACAACACTAACTCAGAAAAGCAACACAGAGCATATAATCAAAGGATGAGGCCGTTAATTAAGTGAGAAACATATCCATACTCCTGCAAAATTACTAACGTCGTCGAGACGAGCATCATGTATCGCATATGTACATACCGTATTTAACTGCCTATGCAATTACTGTAGAGGAAAAAGAAGCATAGGTAAGGGTGCGAGAGCAACCTCCTGAACTGAACTCTTGGCGATATCGCTAAGTCGCCTTGCCAGTCCAAAGTCGCAAAGCTGCATTCAGAGTTTACCGAATCATCAGGCAAGGTCTAAGTGAAAGATGCTTTGGTGCACAGATGCTTAAATTCAGCCGCAGTCTCTAGTCAATCAGTCAAAGAATACCAACCTTGAGGCGACCATTTTCATCCAGGAGCACATTTGACGGTTTCAAGTCACAGTAAATTACTCCTTTCGAGTGTAAGAACCTGCAATACAAAGCCTTTAGCATCAGGCACTAGCTTGTATGATAAGTTAAAACTTTGAGAAGTAGAAGCGAACAGGACACGCGACATCTTCATTGCACAACCACCGCCAAGCTCCGGGTTGACGACACCAATCTACCTTCTGCAAGTGGGGTGCCTTCGCATCCACATGCCGGGAACAAAAATATTGTTACGTGAAGGATCTATAAATGCAATGTCATCACTGTTGAGGTTTTAACAAGAAATAATAAGTAGTGTGCACAACTACAGCATTCAAGTGGGCATGTTCCGAGCACATACTGTAGAGCTTGGACCAAATCGCGAGCAAAATCATGTATAGATTCTTCAGGCAATCGCGTATCCTGTAAACGATATTAGAAAAGGAATCGGAGGAAACATTCTTTCACCGAGTAAATATCACGCGTCTCTAGTTTCCCCTTGGCATTCACTCGAATGCCCTACAATGGAATGAGAAAGACTTCATGGACATGCAATTGAGTCTTCCAGCAAAAAAATAAAATAAAACTATGCTCTTGAGAAGTATCTGAAATTGAATCTAACGAAAAGTGAGACTTGACAGTACCATGAAAATTAAAGGGCAATTTAAATTCAAGTTGCGTTCACTCCAACTCTCAAATGGAAAGACACACCTATCATTCACTGAAAGCTTCTCCAGGAAAACCCAGAAAGGTCTAATTGAATTGATACTTTGCATAAACAGAAGCGGCAAGAAACGACTTATCACCCACCTGCCTAAGCAACGTTAAGAGATCACCTCCGACACAGTACTCCAAAACAAGCCACAAATGTGCTGAGGTTTCATACCTGTCAGAACAAGACACAGCCTTCAAACTCCTAACATAATTCCTCAGAAAACAAGACTCACACGGACTAACAAGAGGTCATACGGGCAGCAAGTATGATTACCGACAATTAAGCAACTTTAGGCATTCGATCAGCCACTAGTGAGAAAGTTTACCAAGCATAGAACTTGAGAACATTGTTGTGGTCAAGCGAGTGGAGGGCTCGGACCTGATCAAATCAAAGATGGATGTGAGAGAATGTGGTACAACTCTCCTAAATCAACTTGGATCTTGAAGATTCAGGCACATCAGAACCCTGAGATGCAAGCGATGCACCGGTATACAACCCCCAACTCACCTCCTGCAAAACCTTGGTTTTCTGACTCTTCTCGACACTCTTGATAGCATGGTACTCGATCGTCTTCTTCTTCCTTCCTTTGTACACAGTCTGGACGAATGAAAGAGAATCTTGTGCCAGTTATTTCAGAACACAAGCTTGCTCACAAAAAGCAGTTGCGCTTATGTTCAAAAATCATATGATAACCACGGTAAGGCAGATCAGAAAATTGTTGCACTAGCCAAAATTCTCATATCTTTGCGTGGGCATACAACTTGAGTGAGTTAATTTGAAAGACGTGCAATAATGTCTCTCAACCTGAAGACCATCAACGCAACTTAGGAAAGATATGTGTTCAGGACGAGGAAAATGAGAACTCCGTGATATATCACCTGGCGAGCACTAGAGCCAGTTTAAGAGACGATCCTCTATAATGCAGAACTACAGCTCTTTCATCTAAAGCTCTGCAAAAGATTTTGCACCTAGCAAACAAAACTTCTGTAATCGGGCCCACACCTGTGTGCCACAGTGGAACACAGAGCATTGATAACGAAAGGAAGAAAACTGATGAATAAGGGCAGAAAGTCGCAATGTATGGATCTAGAAATTCCCTCCAGCATGTGTTTCACCCCAATTCTCAAGTACACCTCCCGAGGTTCGTTCTTCAGATTCAAGGGACCAGTTCTAAAATCATAGCTCCGATCGTAACTCCGCAGAAGCACCCAGGGTTGCGATGACTTTTCAACTCAAGCAACTTCAAGCAGACGCAAATGGACACATGAACCTTACTCTTGCACAATCTCGACAAAATCATGAACGAAAATGCTCACTAGAATCGTGAACTTACAGAGTGCTTTCCTCGTCCGATCACGTCATAGATGTGATACTGATTCATAAGAGATACTTCAAAGGCCCGAAGGCAGCCCACCACTAGCTTGAAGTCACCTCTTGAAAGCGCAGCTGTGAATAAAGCTACTCCTGCTACTCCGCATGGGATGAAAATGTCGCGAATTTGCAATTTCTATTAAAAATCCAGGATTCCCTTGCTGCTCAATCTCCAGAATACGAACACAAAAAGTCGATTCTCGAGAATAGAAGATGCAACTCCCAAATCATTTCATAGATTACTGGCCTGTCTCGTCTAGCATCGCAGACAGTCTCCGCCACATCTAGCTAAATGTACAACTGAATTTAGACATATTGAGCCCAGGCATGTGCTAAACTGCGACGCACAATGCTGCACAAGCATGAGGAGAACTGTAACCAGATCATAGAGACTTGAATCCAACAAAATATTTTCCTCCCGAGCTTCACATGAATAATTACCAGGAGCTTCTTGTTCTTCCTCGACTTAAAACAGGAAAAAAAGACCTGACGAGGTCACAATGTAGCTCAAATTTGCCCCGACTATCGCACTTCAACAATATCCACTTGACCGAATTGCCAGAAACCTAAAGTGAAGAAAGATCAAACATAAAAAAATATAATCCAGAAATACTCTGTCCCTGTCAAGATAACCAAACTTCACTACAGCTGCCAAAATTCAATGTCCAAACATGAACGTACATCACATTCACGAATTAAACGGAAACAAAGCCCACAGCTTTACAATTAACAGACATTACCTTCCCCGAATTAAGCTCAGAACTCCAGTTGACTCTAGACAGATTAATTGTTCAAAACACGGTGACGAGAATTACAAAATGCAGGTCGACGATCAACTTCTCAATAACTTAACACAGTCCCGATCACCTTTCCAGAGCAAAGGACTCTCTCTCTCCCAAAACAATCAGCCGTTTCTATCTTCGGTTACCCAAACTCTGTAAACTCCATGGATCTGCTCGCAGAAACTGCCAAAAATATCGAATGAAATAGTTTGGGAAAATGAATGCGTTGAGGTAGGATTTGATTATGGCGGATGGGATTCAAATTTTGTGCCAAAGTGCAATCAAGCGACGAGGCTCAGCATTGATGAGAGAGAGGCGGGAGAAGAAAGAAGGGACGTCGGAGGGGACAGAACATGGATGATAATGTGATTTGTTTAGATGATATACGTTAACTACTCGACTTGCAAACGATCGGAAAGCATCTCGTTCGATGAATGATTCGTTCGTTAATACCATACGTTAATTTTGAATCTAAATGGCCGACAAGCCAACGTACAGTGCCTTCTAGGAAGTAAGGTAAGGTAACTATTACACCTAAAATCGCACAAATAAGCAATTTAGCGTGGTTCCCATTTTTATATTGACAAACTTTCTGTGGGGTCTTGTTGGTAGTCCAAAGGGGGATTCTAGAGTGTCTTAGAATGCATTTTTTGGACATCGTATGAATAAACTACAATTTTTCAATTAAAGTATTGAAAATAGGTGTTTTTAGAATTGACTATAGACTCTCATGCGTAGTAGGAGTACATTTTAGGCTAAAATCTAGAATGGTCGATTTTAGAAAGCAATCGAAATTAAATGTAGTCACCTTAACTCCAATTTTTGACTTGCAATAATTTCTTTCAAAATTTGACCTTTTCAAACTTATCTTTCAAAACCAACCTATTAAATTGTATTATTTTATACAATCTTGATCACACATACAAAATTTCAATTTCAAAAAATGTGTCACTTTTGGATGCTTGGTGAACCTTAGTAGTATTGACTCAATGGAAGTAAGTTTGAGTTGCCATTCCACTTAACTAAGTTAACTCTTTAAAGACAATTATTTTTTCAATAGAAATTGGAGTCACAATAATAGCTGGCTTGAAAGTAAAATAGAGATGTATTTAGGAATCCAAACATAAAGATGTATAGAAATTTATTATAATTGTTTGCCTCTAGTAAAAATGTCAAGAAGATCCACCATCAAGATAGGGAGGTTATAATATATAATTGCATATAAAGATGCAAGATTATAAGTGCTATTTTAACCCCTAAAGGACCAAGGCCTTTCTTCTGCCAAAAAACACTCAAAACTGTCATTTCTATAGTAAAGAGTTAAAAAAAATTAATTATCTTTTATGCACATCTAATCGTAGGATCTTATACCTAAATAGTATGAAAATGTGTGGAAAAAATTTCAGAATTTTTGGCCGCATAGATTGCAAGATAACTGCGTTTAAAGTGAAAAAAACAAGTTTTTCAGCACATTGCGGGACTAGATTTTTCGACATTGAACATTTTCGACTTAAATTTTTTGCACTACAGGGATTTGAGTTTTAAATCTTTATAGTAAAGAATTGAGTTGAGGGTCTATGGAGAGAAAAAAAAATCCAAAAAAACTTAATTTTCATTCTTAAAAAAATTGATAAGTAGAAGTAGGTATGAGATAGAAAGAAAATCTAAAATATTAATATCTTTTAGATGGAATTAAAATGCAATAATCCCAATGGTAAGATTGTTCTAGCAAAAAAACTAAACCATATGGAACTTTTTTTCTTGAAAAATTGCAAAATTTTCATTTAGAAATGAATCCTACAAGTTATTTTTTTCAAGAAAATGCTCTAATTGCCCGAAAAATTAGATTGTCCATAACTTTCTCATAACAAATCCAAATGGAATGAACCAAAGCTTTCCATGTAGAAAAAAATATAATCTACAAGGAAAAAAAATTCAAAAAAAAGATTTTGAAAATTGAAAAAAAATTATATTCCCACAAAGCTTATCAAATTTTCTATCTTCAAAAAAAGTTTTAAAAGATCAAGGCAAAATTTCAGCCCGTAGGTACTTGCCCGAAATCCCATTTGTCCCCCAAAGAAACAATTGTCCTTTAGGGGTTAAGGTACCTCCACATTATTGATCACCATGGATTTATTTGGGTATGTCTTCAATGACATTGTATGTACATGGAAAGATATTTTGAAGGGGCTTCCACCATTGGTGGATCAAAAGCATTGGTAAAGAATTAAAGCACAAAGCCCTCACAAAGTGGTGAAAACATGTTATTCTAATAACAACCTTTAGTTCAGAATTGATTTAGCCATTATATGGTGATATATACTTATATATAGACAAATGTAGGGTGCAATAGGTATAAAGAGATAAATAGACACGAGTTGGCCATGGAATTCTGAGGCCAAGAAACTAAAGCTATGAAATGAAGTCATGATGAATAAAAACATGAAATGCAACTGTGACTAAAACCATAAAATGAGATCACGTCATGGGCATGGAATCAATAGAATCATGATGTCATATGAAATGAAGCCATGAAATGAACACACATAAGTGCAACTACTTCAAATAATTTGAATGTCCCTTCAAGAATGATAGCATTATTTTCATAAAAATAAATTAATAAAAATAAATTAGACCTTAGAGAATTGAAGAGCTATTTTTATGTAAAAATTTATTTGTAATTTGTTTTGTGTACTAAAATCATTTGTATGTCTTTTCATTGACAATTGCAATTTTTATATTATTTTTATAAATAAATATTTGACCTTCGAGAGTTGAAGAATTATTTTAGGGAAAAATCTATATTTATTATTGTAAATTTGTTTTGTATATTGTATTTATTGCCAATGGTGAGAATTTATTTTAGTAATGTTGAGTAATCACGAGTGCCTAGAATTAGCAATTGAAAAAATATTCTAAAATTGAAACTAAGGCTCCATTACTCTTTGCACTACCAAGGATGTCCAACTAAAGGTTTTAGGACCAAATTTGGGGGCTAGGAGACCTTAGCAATGGGAATTTTCAGACATATATTGCAACCCAAAAGCATTAGATTTCTATTGGAAATCAAATTTTCATTGATACTCTTTGGCTATTCATTTGTAATTCCACTTAAAATATAGAATTTTATTCTGAAAAATGGACCAACAATTTGGAATGATTAATTTGCAACCATAGGGGGCTGATTTTCTAATTTTAGAATGACACAAAAAAATATGCACCATGATGTTTGATACTATAACTATAATATAAACATGAAGAGACTTAAAAAAAATTGAATTCAAAAGTAAATACAAGAATTGCATTCATAGATAATTGCTAAATGAAGTCTAAAAAAATAATTGTAGGCTCGTCCATTGAGGGTTAAAAGTCTCTAAAAATCATTTAGCTTGGAAGTCTCAGCAATTGTGAACTTATTATGCGGACTTTAGAGGTGTATGTTGACCAATGGTTAGCATTGACCATTATATTTGTCAATACAAAATCCCCAAAGATCTAGCCCCTTGTGGATGCAAAGTGGACCCTTTCAATACTCATATCTTATCATGTCCAAATTCAAATTCAACATTCTATGGTTGTTTTCGAAATTAATTGAATCCCCAAGGTTACTTTCCATTGGTTCCCTCAAATAACTTTTCAACTTCTTCAACTGAAAAGACATTGAATTTTCTATAGATTTGAACCCCGTATTTTCAAAACAAAAACTTTTAACCCTTACATTTTTTCTTTTTAAATTCCGAATTCTTCTAGCCTTTGTTTTGAAAATGAATTGAACATCAAAGTTTCCCATTGGTTCCCTCAAAAAACTTTTCAATTGAAAAGACATGGAATTCTCTATGGGCTTTAATATTAGTGTAGCATCAAAATTCCATCAGTGATTTTTGTTGTAACTTTATGCCACCAATTTTGTCATGGCTTCATTCTACCATATTGTTAGTCATTATTTCAAACGTGTTGTAATTAAGAAACAAAACAAAGACACAAAATTTATTGAATAGAGGTAGAAAACTAAAGTACACAAATGGAAAATTTCATTAAAATGGTAATATTCTAGAAGCCATTCATTTGTAGGACAAGTATTTCAAATTGCACGCTTTAGATGTGAAAGTGTTGAGTTTGTGGAACACTGCCATTTTAACATAATATTGGTTACAAGTACAAAGTGTGTCTACAAAAGGGGGGTTCAAAACATATATAAAGGAAATAGAAAATGGTAAATAAACCTCTTCCATAATTCACCTAAGAGATTCTCATATAACCCCTTATTGACTATTCATATACAATGTTTGGAGACTATATAATAATATTTCTTAACAAAACAGACCCCATGGTGACCAAATAAACCCTATATTTTTCAATGCAAAAATTCTAAAGGTCACTCTAAAAACTGACTAAACTAGTTTTAATTTAAAGGTTGCACTCAAAATTTATAGCAATTTGAACTTTGGTTCTATAACCATGGAGTGCTTAATTTCTAATTTTAGAGTGATATGGCAAAAATAATTGCATTATAATGTTCTACACTATATTGTAAATCTATAGAAAAATTTTCAAATTTTTTAATATCAATTGCATTTGATATATATGAATTGTTTCACTTTTCATTCATATATTCATGATAATTTCAAAATTTTACTATTATTAGAAGACATGTAATGACATCTTTCAAAAATAAATACAAAAATCACATTCATAGGTACTTGCAAATGAAGTTTTAAAAAGTGGTAATAGGCTTGTCCTTTATTAGTTACTCCGTATAAATCTATACACTTCAATTGATATGGAAGTCTTCATAATTGTGAACTTGTTATGGTGAACTTTGGAGGTGTATAAGGACCAATGGCCAACGTTGAACCCTATATTCATCAATATGAAAACCTCAAAATTCGAAACCCATTGGTTGGCATATAAACCTTTCAATTCTCATATTTTATTTTTTTAATTCCAAAATTTTCCAAGATTTTTTTCATAAATTAATTGAAAACCAAAGGCCTTCATTGGTTCCCTCAAAATCTTTTGAACTCCCTCAATTGAATTTAAGACACACTGGGCTTCAATTTAGTCTTGTAACTTTAAAACGTCATTATTTTTGTCTTGATTTCATTCCATCATTTTTGTCCTAACTTCTTTCTATCATTTTGGTTTTGGTTTCATTCAACCAATTTTTAGTAAAGGTGCCTCAAAGGCCCTCCATGGTCACAAAGCAAATCCTTTATACATCAATACTATCATTAGATGGGTTTTGGGGCCTCCGGGAGACCGTGGGTTCTATTGTTGTGAGAACCCATAGAATGTGACTGTTGGCCTGACACCTCAACGGTTCTACGTGGCCGAGAGGTTGCCAACGCATTTCTGGATTTTTTTTCAACTTCTTTTTGAAGTTGAATATTAAATTTTTTTTGAATCTTTTAAATCTTTTTCTTTTGACAGTTGGTCGTCTTTCACTGCGGGAGGAACAGTAAAGGGGAACAACCCTCTTTGCCCGAAAATCCATCTAATACTAAAAGTTATCACTAAAATAATAGAAGCAATGAAAAGTTTTTAGAGCCATATATTTATTCAAAATTTAAAAAAAATACTATTCTATAGTATATAAAAAACTTACTTCTAATGATAAGAATCCTTATTAAAAAAATCATGACTATGGTTTTAATTTTAATGTATGTTTTTTCTTAGGAATTTGTTGTTTTCCATGGTACCAATGATGTCCAACTCAAGATTTTAAATTAATATTGAAAATATGGTTCAAATTGATGATACATTTTAATTAATTTTTTGTATTAAAAATATGGGGTACCTATAGGATATGTTTATGGTTTCAAAGACTAGGGTGATGAAATTTTTTACAGAGATTTCAGATCCCTAAAAAAAACTTAACATTTTCAACTTCATGGAAAAAAAACATGTGAAAACTACGAATATTCAATCTATAATCAATTTAGAAAAAAGCACACGTAGTCCTCAAAGATTAATCAAAATGAAACAAAGGTTTTGAACAAACATCAATCTATCCAATAAAATAAAGATATTAGTGAATTTCTTTAAAGAAAATAACTTAAATGCTATCATTGAAATGGAAATCGAAAGAATCTTAAGACTTCTATAGTAATTGTTGGAATGGCAAGAAGTATAGTCTTATTTGCTAAACATGGAAATTAGAAATTATCCTAAAAATAATGTGTAAATTTTGAAAGAGTGAAATCACTGAAGTATGGCTAAATTTGTAAATGAACTAAATTGGGTTTTTCAATGACGCTAGTGCATGAGTACAAATACATGAACCCATGAGCCTTGACCCTAGTTGTAAATATGTACCTACAACCATTTTAAAGTGTTTATAATATATCTACACTACAACATAGACACCTACAACTATAGAAGGTGTCTATAATATAGACTCTTAGGGCCATGGTCTCATACAGTCTATACTTACATGCTAGCATTTCCCATTTTAGTTGAACTAAGTAATTACATTTCACTTCTTTTGTTGAATATGGACAATATTTCAACCACATATAGGATCCATAACCATTTAAGGTACATACACCCACAATCAACATTGCCAAAAATGTTACACTTACATTTGGACCCAAAAGCTTCATTTTTTTCTAGATATTGGCTACACTATATATATATTTTTATATACAATCAAAACATGAAGATATAAGAGAGTCGCCTATTGTTAGTTTTTGGTACACCTCAAAAATGTACTTTGCAAATTCACAACTTATTCAAACGGTATCCAAATGTTGCATACTGAAGAGTGTTGGAATCCACTTTAGTGCACACAAAGATAGAGAACATCCTTTCAAAATTCATACTTTATTCATATGGTGTCCAAATAATGCATGCTAAAGTGTGTCAAAATCCTCATTCAATTACTAATAGACCAACAAAAATAATTTAAGCGTATGAATAGAAACTATACTCAATTGTAATTAGTGACAATTGGAGGTGTACATACCTTCCGTAGACCATTATGAGAAACCCGAAATCCTATAATTTTCTCCCTCTACCATGCATGAAGTCCCCTTTCTTTTGATTGAAATTTTTCCAAGGAAGAAGTAGAGCAACTCAATGCCATCAATCACTCAATTCTAACATCTATCGAACCTTCCCATTTGCGTAAGTAAACTACCCATTATCACAATCTTAACAATCATTTTGTATTGCAACAATGCACTTGGTGAAAGGACAAATGTGTGGTTTAGCATTAGAGTCTACCCATGCTTTACCAATTCAGTTCTGACAAACTTTGGAAAATCACAAAAAATGCATTTCATGTCACAATGTCTTGATTCTCCTTGCCAATCAATGACTTCTCTCAATCTTCCCAATCTCTGAAAAAATATGTGAGTTGACAAATAGCTTCTCTAAGGTATCTAAATAGCAAATCACTATGGTAATAGGTATGTTTACCTCAATGCCCTCCAAATGCCCAACAAATTCGGTAGTATGGAATGTAAAAGCCTCAATCAACCCAACCTCGCAATGAGTCCCTCTCCAATTGATATTCCATCTCCAAGTAGGTAGTCTTTGATTAAAAAAAAAACTAATTGCTAGTTCAAAGTTAGCTAGTGGGATTGGAAAAAACTCGATTGCAATTTGTAGAACATAAGAAAAAACCAGGTGAAAAAATCCACAAAAATTCTCATTAGAGTTAAAGGTAAGCTACCCTCATTATAGACAAAATGGGAGCAAACCCATTGTGGGCAAAAATTGTAATGGTGGTGTACATTCAAGTTTTGAAACGTACACCACCAACATAATTCAGCCCACGATGTGCTTGCTCCCATTTTGTCCGTAATGGGGTAGCTAAACTCATTAAAAAAAAAAGAGAAAAAAAAGAACCACTTCGGGCTTGGTTTTATTTTTCTCCACTAGTACGGAGTCCCGATTCGACATGCGATTGGAAGGAAAAATAGCTGGTAAAACTCCACAAAAAAAAATATCCCCCCAACGCTGCATGTGGTGCAAGTGCTGCAAGCCTGCCACTGCAGCCGTTTTCCTATTCGGACTCCCCCCCGAGATTTTCCCAACCCTCCAATGAATGTCGCCCTCGCCCTCCCTCCCTGGGGGCCCCCATTGCCCCCCATTGGCTCCAAACCACTTCAGAGGTTCAGACCAATGCCAGGCCAGGGAGGCCCAGAACGGGACGGACATGCAGCATCCACTGGGCGGGGCCCACCCGAACCCTAACTCACCCCTACTTCTAACCTCCCCCCCCCCGAAGAAATGAAGAAACCCATCATTTCAACGGGTCCACCAGGATAAAAATAAGCTCAGTGGGAGGTGGGGGAGTGGAAAGGCCAAAAGGGCGTCCAACTGGACTGAAAAGATCTGAGGGTCGGCCAATGCGGGGAGAGGAATTGATCTGATACGATTGAGAGGCGGCCAATGGTAGTCTTCCTGTGGATGTGGATGTGGACAGGCCGTGGGATTGGATGGTGGGTGGGGGGAGGGCGGATGGGGGCCGTGGGATTGGGCCGTGAACATGGGGGACTGAGCAGCCGGCCGACGACGAGTGGTGGGCAGGTGCATCTTGGGCATATGAATGTGGGGATAAAATAATAAAGAGGACGGGGGGTGGGCGATTTGGGGATTGTAGCTTGGAGGAAATTGTCGGACGTAAATGTCCGTCTAAAGTATGTGATGGATGAATGAATTTTTTTGGAACCACCAATTACACAGAAATTTCACTCGTCAAGAGGGGGATTACAGGGAATAACCCTAGAAAATGGATTATGATGGTCAAATTTTTCATTGATTTTCTTGTTGGCACTTGAAAGGAGGTTACAACGACCAAAGAACGTGACATTTGGATACCGTACGCAAATGTTACGAGGGAACAAAGTTTGGTTTTCAAGAATAGTTTTGACCACATAGGTACATAATTGATTTTGGAGATGTAAACTCGGTTAAGATGGCAATTGAGGGTCAGTGGTGCATTTGGAGGGGGGAGGTATCCACCTTATTATACCTCTTTTGGTCTGACGAGTTTGGATGAATCTGTGCTGTGAAGTGCCAATGTGGAGTCTCCCATTGAGGATGACATTTGGATCCCGTGTGCAAATGTTACAAGGGAACAAAGTTCAGTTTTGAAACAATTTCTTCCACATAGGCACATAATTGATTTTGGAGATGTACACTGTGCAAAGATGGCAATTTAGGGTTAGTGGTGCATTTGGGGGTACCCACCTTATTATTATATCACCAGTTGGGTGCTGTGAAGTACCAATGTACAGTCTCCCGTTGAGGATGCCTCTGCGCCTCTCTCACCTGTACCAAGTCTCTCCTGTGAAGTGCCAATATAGAGTCTCCCGTTGAGGATGCCTCTGCGCCTCTCTCTACGTTACCGAGACGGCCCACTTTGGAAGATTTTTGTGGGATCTTTGTGGATCTTTCCCGAACAGCCCAGAGGGCCACCGAGGCTCCGTTCCCCATCGTAGGGATCGGACGGCTCTCAAACTCCCTCTGTCTCTCAGTCTCTCTCCGAGTCGGAGGGCCCCAGGAAATATCTAATTTCCGCCTTTCGCTTGGGCTTTACAGTGCCGACCAATGGGCTCCCGCGTCTCTTTGGTATTACAGACTTAATAATTTCCCGTCGCCTATTATTGCCCCCCCTGGCTGGCTGGACGGACGGACGAAAGGACGGACGGAAGGACGGACGGACCCGCAGCCAGCCAGAGTCGCAGACCAATGGCGTGGCCAGCTCGCTCGCCCCGGACCGGGATTGGTCAGTGCACTTTCCTTTTTTATTGTTTGATTTTTTAATTTTTTAATTTTAAATTTGATTTGGGCATGGAGTGAGTGGGTTCAAGGATTTGGGGTGCAAGTAATTAAATAAGGGAAAGGCCATCAATGCATGGGACCAAGGATGGTAGAAATGATTAACTTCCTCCCCGATAAAAAAAGGAAAGAAAATTCATTTACATGGGCATGTTTAACATTAAGCATAAAGGGAGGACATGTGGCGTTTGATGGATGACATGGAATACTTGTAGTAGGATAGAAGTGCAACTATTCATCCTCGAAATTTTGTTGTGAAAAAGGGAGGTCTTCTACATGTGTAGTTTGACTTCCAATGAGTGCTTTTGCTATTTCTAAAGCCCATGCTTCACACGGTAATGGGAAGTGATGGTTTCCAAAGTCACCCCTTTGTCCTTTGAGGGTTAAGAATATACAAACAACAAGCTTGAATTTGGGTTGGTTTATGCATTTTGAATTTTGAATTGGAAAGGCTCTTCAACAATGTACATTTTAGGGAACATAATTGGGGATGGAGAATATAATATTTAAGGTCCGCCTCCATCTTACTTGTGAGTAGTGAGCCTTTAGTATAGGTAGAACCTATCTTAGTGCATGGCGTGGGGATTATGCACTGAGAGAGGATTTATGCATTTAGAGAGGCCTCGAGAGAGGCTAGAGTCCACATGTCTTTCTATTTTAGATCGGACGTAGGCCCACCTATTGTCTCCAAACTCTCAAACTCCATGTAATGCACTAAGGAAGTATGTAGTAAGAGAGGTTCTACTTGTAGTGGGACTTCGTAGTAAAACACTCATGAATGTAATAAATGATTTCTTTTTTGGAGTGGTTAATTTTGTATATTTCCACCTTGTTGCATTGTGAATAATTTGGAGTCTCATATGCTTATTCCTAATGTGAAATGCAAAATTTCCAAAATTGGTCTTTGGTAGTAAATAATAAACTTTTGCATTAGGGGAGATTTCCCACCGGCAAGCCCTGCAAACTGCTTGCTTCCCGCATGTGTCTTTGCGCCCAAAGAATTTTTGGTCACTGGTTGAGGTCTCTGATTCTGGCAAATTTTGCAGTGGTTTTGGGTAGCTGCAAATTTTTTAGAGTTTCTTGGGAACAAATTTTGAACAAATTTGCTGAATAACTTGAATGAATAAATGCAATTTCCTCTTTGAATTTCTGGCTAAATTTTGTTCAAAAAAGAACCACTAGGTCAAAGTGGTAGTTTATTTTCCCATTTCTTTTGCAATTGATTTTTTCGCTTGTACCCAAGGAAAGAAAAAGAAAGAATAATTAGAGTAAGAAATAAAAGCAAAAGCAAAAAAAAGAAATTGAAGTGCTCCGTCCAGCTCCAGTGACCGAGGACGTTCCTTCCTGGCGGGCTGTCTGGCTGGGCGGTACTGCGCGACGCCGCAGCCGCGCGGTGACCGATGCCCGCCGAGAGTCGAGCGGCAGTCCCATTGACTGCCGCAGAAAATATCTGCCTCAGGCTGGGGTTGCAAGTTCTGTCGTGGCGCTTTCTCTCCTCGTTGTTGCTTCTCTCCCGAGCTCGAAACAATTTGCTTGCTCTCCCTCTCCCTCTCAAATCTTATTGCACCACCTGTTGTCGTTCCGTGTTCTTACTGATCTTTGCAAGCTCCGGTGCGCGTGGCATACTCTCACGGTGTTAGACGAAAGGACGCAGGTTCTCTTTCTGCCATTCCAATAATTTTTCATTTTTTGGGGTTTTTTAACTTGTTTTGTGGCGCTCTGGCCGAGCATCTGTCGGACAAATTGTCTCTGGCAATTTGTTTCCACCACCGGAAGTTTCTCGCGGAAGATCGGGTTTCGAAATATTCTACGGCTCGCCCTTTGCCTTTCGGTGACGGCGACTAGAATTAGAAGTTGGTATGTAGAGGAAATTGTGTTTCGTGTTTGTGCGGGCGGGCGTGCCTGCGTGAACGTCTGAGCTTCGGTGGGGACTTTCGAGCGCTATTCGACGGATTGTGCTCCGTAACATTAAGTAGTCACTGAAATTTTCACCGGGCTTTGGAGCTTCTGTGTAAGCGCTGGAGGAGTAGGGGTGAGGTATTATTATTCTCAGTGGCTTGAGTTGTAGGTAATAACTTATTGACGCCGTTGGAGCACAATGATGGTGGCAGTGTCTCTGTCGTGCTTTCGTGGATCTTCCAGCGTGAGCTTTCGAGGTTTGTCGTTGTTTATCTCGTGACGTGTGTAGTGATGCTACTGTTCGGCAGAAGTCTTTCTGTCCATCCTGTCTTTGTTCTTGGCTTTGAAATTTCGCTAGAGTAGATCTCGTGGAGTTGGTAACTCGTGGAGTAGTGGTGTGTGAAGCTCGGCAGTTGCTGGAGTAGCAGGGTCGTGCTTAGGAATGTGTGCCAGTTGCTATTGCACTCTTTTTGAGTTGTGCAGGAAGTTGCTTTAGGTTGTGGTCTTATTTTCTGTGAGTGATGCGTTGTGCTGAAGTGGAAAACCTTGTAGTTCCTAGGTGTAGTTAGTATCAGTTCAATGCTTCTATTTGACACACCGTTCCGCAAATTACGTTTCTACGGGCTTTCATGCACAATGGCACGGTCCTTGTTCGAACCTCTTCTTCTTTGAAGACCGCAACATGTCGATAAGTTTTGTGGTTAGCATTTAGCGTTTTTAGGAAATGAAGAAAGGGTTTTCATGACGCCCGCGCCTGTTGATCAATCTTGACACTCTGTTATCCATAGTGCTTGCTGTGAACAGGCTGGCCTTGTTAACGTTTCACTATGATGCTCGATGGTTGATTCTGTCTAGTTCATGCTTCATATGTGCATTTGAATTTTGTGGTTTTGTCTTTTCTCTCGAGTTTTGCATCGAGAGTTTGTGAAGTAGGTGTTCGTACCTGATAAAAACTATCGGTCGGATCTAATTCTTTCGAAACGCACACAAATCCACAAGGTTGCTCTAATTGAAATGATTAAACGTAACAAGCAAATACAATAATGGCTAAACTCACAGAACCAGTAGTCTATCTGATTTGACTTATCTACGCTTATTCTTGTCGGATTGATGCATTCTGCTTGAAGTGAAGTTTTTGGAGTGCCGCGAACTAGGGGATGCTAAATTCTTTTCCTCGTGTCTTTCGGTGTTTGTCACAGGCTTAAGGCTTGTGCCGCGCATGGTTCATCTTTCGTCCTCAGCACCCGCCCAACCACTCATGCCAAATTGTAGAGTGTTCATGCAATCTCCATGTTTCTTGGATTGGCACAAGTTGCGGATTGTAGTTTATAGTTAGCCCGTGACATGCGTACTCGAACTTCGCCTCTGAGAATCATCACTTCCTTTTTGAAGTAACACAGCTTTAGGAGCAGACATGGTGAAAAGCACTAAAGAGCAGAAGAAGGCAAGGCGAGAGGAGAGGGCTTGGAATACGTGGCTGTGGGGAGCAAAAGGAAACGCAGTTTGGGATGAGAGTGGTCGCACGGCATTGCGAATCGATCAAGCCCTTCGCCAAAACGCAAGAGCAGCTGCGGCTGAAGTCAGTCAGGTAGAAAGTGAACAGTTTGCATGGCAAGCAGGCCGCTGGGGCCATCAACCCTCCTCAGCGCAAGGTGATGGGGAATTGTTGAAGGCTGCACTTCAGTCCCTCGGAAGCTGCTCATTGAGGGAAATACAGGAAACAGATAGGAGTTCCACTTCAGAATCTGACTCTAAGAGCCAAAGTTCAGGGGATGAGTCAGAAGGTAGAGCTTCGTCGAAGATTTCAAATGCCTCTGGAACATCTGGTGGTAGACATGGTAATTCTGCTTGCAGTGATGTCTCTGAGTGTAGAAAATGCGGGTGCAGAGCTAGTTTATCAGATGGCACTGCTCAGAGCTCTCCGCATGGAAGTGTTTCTCAGTGTCACTGCAAGTTGCTTAGGAGGCAGACTTCACATCGAAAAGAACAGCAGGAAGACAAAGGAGGCTTCGCTAGCGTGCTGACGACACAGACCGCATGGCCAATGTACTCTTTTGGTGCAGAAAGACCGATCCACTGTAGCTGTTTATGGAATTCGGAGAAATCCGGTGATTTTATGGAGGATGCCCGGAAGAAGCGCCTTGGGAATTTATCTCCCGTTGATAGAGTTTCAGACGACGTTTTGTGAGTGCCAATTCCATATTTCTGATGTGGTTTAGGATGTAGAATGGTTGTGATGTGTAAGAGACATACCATACGGCCTACGTACGTGAGATTCATATCTTTCCTCAATCATTGGAAAAATATTTTTACAAACGGGTCCATTCTTCTTAGAATTAACATCTGTTGACCATCTTGTAATTACTCTATTCGAGCGATTGACAAGCTGCGAGTCGAGATTGCGTTGTGGTCTTACAAGTCAATATTTGATGCAGTTTGACGATTACAATCTTACATGCTTTGTGTAGAGAGTTGTAAGAGTGGATGACTAAACGTTCCATCTCGATTGTGCTGGAGTATTAAAACATGTCATTTGTCCTTGTCAGAATGCGGATTTTTGCAAAGCTATCAAGGCGGGAGGTCATTGGTATATCGTCAGTCTGCCGAAGATGGAGAGATGTTGCCACCTGTGAGCCTCTGTGGAGGCATGTAGAGTTTGTATCAGTGGCGGAATCTCTTGGTGACAGAGAGCTCGGTCTTCTTGCAGAGAAGCGCCTCAAGGTTAGTAGCGAACCTATCGGATTAGGAGGCGTTTGGAATGTTTAGATCGAAAAGTTTCCGACTTACGTTTAGATGACATCACCATACGCACCTAGATAGGTCTATGTTGTCCAGTTTTTTCTGGCCAGCAAGTTGTTGACGCTATTGCAGCAGCAGCGTTATGGGTTTGTCTCTCGCAACATTAAGGTTACACCCGCGGACTAAGTTATTTTGCTTCTAAAAACAGGTCTTGAGGTTGTGCGGTAGAACTGAAGTGATCGTATGCTTTTTTGTCGACGCTGACGGTTTACTTTTTGCATGACAGAATACCGCTGTTTTGTCCATGGCTCTCTGCTGGCGTATATCCAGTAACTGTATGGGATCTCTCATGCAATCTCAGTGCGGGCAACAGCTCCTTTGCCTGGATCTCTCCTTCTGTAACTTGGATGATACTGTGGTAAGGACTTGCGAAGGTCATTCTTTTGAAGTTGTGTACGCAGGTGTTGTTTCTCCATCCTATGGATTTGACTTTGATATGTTAGAACCACCCTTCTGAAAGAACTCAGTATTCAAGACAATGTTTGGGGTGTACATGTCTGTCTACCTGCTTTCTTTGAAGCATACTTGTACTTCTGTGTTTTCTTTTGGATGGAATTAATTTGATTCTCAAGCTTCGCCCCCTTTTTCTGCAGGTGAATAGGGTTGTCGAGAACTGTTCTTCACTTCAAAGACTAAGACTTTTTGGAGGCCGTGACAGAATAAGTGCACAAGCTTTGGGAGGTCTTGCTAATCTGTCCCAACTGCGTGAACTAGATCTTGGTCTTTGTGTTAATGTTTCTCAACACACCTTGTAAGTTCCTCTTTTTTCGAATAGGTTTTAGACTAAATTTCTTGGTGTCTATATGCAATTTTTCCTCTAGTTTGTCTTGGGTTGTGCCATGCATCTAAGAATACGTTAGTATCGTACAGACGTCTTATAGTTTTTTTATTGCCGTGGTATCTATAGGAAGGAAATTGGAAGCAAGTTGAAGCTTCTAGTCATCCTATCTCTTGCCGGCTGTCCGCGGGTTACGATGGCCAATCTTTTGTATTTGTGCGGCTGTGTCTCGCTTGAGGTATGGTGGCATGATGACTCGGTTGCTTACGTGAATAATTTCTACGCGTATATTGTTTCCGCATGAAGAGTATGTTTTCATGCCAAGTTGATTTATGTAAATATTTTCCCTGTGGTGTGTTCAATTTATTAAGAGTAACGTGCTCGTGTTTGCAGGCTTTGTGTCTTGTGGGTTGCAAGGCTGTATATCCAAATCAAGCCAGTGTGATTGCGCAAGAACTTATCAATGGAGGTTGTTCGAGGCTAGCTATGATTGAAGCTGGAAATCAACTTCCCAATGCAGCTCCATTTCCAGCACGACCCCCACCTCCGCCTCCTTTTTTGTACCCTGCACAGGGTGTTGCCTTTAAGGACTCTGGGTCGCCCACTGTTTCTCCTGCATCAACCGAACCTGGAGAGGATGTTCATAAAGTTCAAGATAGCCATGCATCAGATGGACTTGACCAACAGATGACTGAAAAACCACTAGATAAGGATGTAAGTTCCTAAATCTGCTGTCGTGAATAATCTGAATGATCAATAGTTGTTAGAGTTGGTTGACTTGAGGTTGGTTTAGCACAACCTGCTACATTGGCCCTTTTGAGCAAGTATGAGACATGAGGCTTTTCGTTTGATTCTACTCACCATCAAGTCTTTGTGTCTTGCTCAGATTTTCTACTCATTGGCAGTAGCTGACTTTAATTTTTATCTAAATACAATGTTTGAGAGAGGGTGTGGATCTCATCTTTGTTGTATGTTTGCAGGTTGGGCTTGGCAGACGTAGCGAGAGTGATATGACGCCACCTGTAGGCAGGCGTGAAGGTGACACTCATGCTGCATATGCTGCAGCAACCGAGCAGTTCCAGCAAGGCCAAATGGAACTTTCTGGTGGAAACATGGGTGCTGCAACCCATGCATTTCGAGCTGCCTGTCACTTCAATCCAAGTGCCGCAGCATACACGTTTATGGCTTGGATGCAGCGACTTGTAAGTTCACTACTTGAAATCGAAATCAAAATCGAAATCAGACTTTTGGTTGAAGTCCGACTCTTCAGTTTTCATTGTTTTGCAGAATACTTTGGTCCTGTGTATGTTTGTACACCTTGTTACTTACGTTCGGTCAGAAGGGCTCGTGGCAAGTATGCTGAAATTAAAGTGATTGTGTACTGTTTGCAGGCTGGTGCGGATCGTAGTGAGTGTGTTCGCGAATGCGCTCGTGCCATTTTTCTTGACAACGATTATGGTGAAGACCTTCTCTATGAACTAGCATATGAGTCATACTGATGATTCTGTTTTGGGTCGTCGTGTTTCCATAATGTGTTTTGGCTGGGTAATTAACTGTCTCTGCTGCTATTGGCGAACCTATTGTTACTCGAGTCTATTTGGATGGATACGCGTACTTTTGATGTGGGCGAAGTGTTGTTTCAAGTATCACCATTTGGTTCGCAATTGACATATGTATGCTATTTGAACAGGAAATCCTTGGAACGATGTCGCTTGTGAGTTATGGGACGCTGGTGACATCAGTCTTGCAGCCCGCTTCTTCCAGAGGTATGTGGTGATCAACCGCGATCTCTACATTATGTGATAATTTGGCGAGAGGAATTGTATTGTCGGTTCCCAGTTCGCTTTAATTGATTTTATAGGAACTACCGGCATGTAGTTTCTGAACTTCCAGAAGCCTTTTTTTTGCAGGGCTAAAGCATGCTCCCGTTATGAAGTTGGAGCTGGTCACTTACCTTATCTGAACCTGGCAAAACTGCGACTGAGTGAAAGTCCTTCAGTGCTGGGTGGTGATGGTTCGGTTTTGAACAAGAATCTGCATGATACTCCTTCCAAAGAGGCTTTGCTTGAGCTTTGTGCAGCACTAATACGAGCCCCAGGAGGTAAATTGGGTTGTGACATCGTTTGACCTTACCGCTTTCGAAATTATCAATCAATTATCAATATATTCTGTGTCGTCATTGCAATTTCGAAGAATGCTTTTACATGGAAGCCTGATTTTATTGTTTCCCCTGCCTGCAGATGAAGTGGTTCAGCAGATGGTGTTTCAGATGCTTGATAGTCTGAAGCGTTGTGACAAATCTTTTTCAACAGTAAGCTAACAGCTCTACCGATGGGTCTTTAGACACAGATATTTTTGCGGTTGTTAGTGCACAATTATCCGACCAAAGAGTATGGCAGTCATACAATGAACGTCACGATGAAAGCAAAGGATAGGAAAGATACATTGAGCGAACCTCATATCATGCACGTATCTCCTGGAGTCTGTCTGCAGCAATATCATGCTAGCTATGGCGTGCATTCTTTATTCCTTACCTCGCTGCTGGCAAGTCATGATTGCTTAGTACTCACTTGGTAATAGGAAATTTCACAGTACATTTCTCACGACCTTTTTTTTTTGGACTCGTATGGAATGAATGCTTGATAAACGCG
Organism: Rhytidiadelphus loreus; assembly: GCA_947034895.1. Lineage (NCBI taxonomy): Eukaryota > Viridiplantae > Streptophyta > Bryopsida > Hypnales > Hylocomiaceae > Rhytidiadelphus > Rhytidiadelphus loreus. The sequence continues at coordinate 19,565,892 of OX344763.1, forward strand.
CTATCATGGCTGACTTTGGAAATCAGATCTATGTCTGTTTTGTATGTGTAGGGATGCATTCTGCTGTGGTATTTGTTGTCCAGTGAGAAAAGTCTGGACAGTAGCAAAACTGTTTGTCAAATTGATTAGAATGGAAAACTCATGTCTTTGTGATTCACCTGTGTGCATTTATGAATGCCTAACGACTTACCTTCTGTGTGTGTTTGTGGATACGTTCCCATGCACGATGCGTATATCTGTGACCTGCAGCTGATCTTGGCTGGCGGCAAGGGGATTATCTCAAGTTGGAATGGATTGTATTTAGTGAAGTAGAGTTAGTTGCAACTCGATGTTCTGCAGCACACCAGTTGTATCTGTCGGTGTGATTCGCTGCATTAATCCGCATGTATATTATTAACACGTTGCTGGTTTCAGAATTTGACACAAGTCTGCTAGTAACGTATGACGTATCTTGTATAGCCCCTTTGTAACAGTGATGAGAACTGATGTTCTTTTTCTGTTGAGGTTGCAGTACAATTATTGATCGGGAATAATCCTGCAATTAGGAGATTTGGTATTGATCTCTTTCTGGCAGATAAGTGGCAGGTGAAGTATGGATGGGCCAAAAAGTGTCTATGAAACTATCAGTTGCAGTGGTTACAAATGTTGCTAAACTTTGTTAAACATCTGTCAAACCAGTGTTTGAAGTTGATTTTCTTAACAGGTTAAGCCAAAATAGGTTTTGGAATTTATGGTCATTTAAAGCTGAATTTTTTTTGCTTCCTCAGAAAGTTGGAGTCGTAAGTAAGGTAGGAGGCTCCAATGTTGGAGGGGCAAGAATAGTGCACAGAGTTTCAAAAATGGATCATAGTTCCTTCAATGTGTTTTTTGCTTTTTAATTGTGTTCTTAAATCCCTTAGAGTAAAATATACATGACAACATGATGTGGATCATTCTATGAGAATCAAAATTATAGAAACTCCGTAAGTTTGAAGTGCTCCATTCAAAGGTTAATTTTGATTTAAGATTGATCTAGTCTATGAGCACCAATAGCTACCTATGCACCTTTCACTTTGAAAATTATAATTTAAATTGTCGATGAATTTTTTCTCTTTTCTCTTTCTACCAAAATCTCTTTCTACCAAAAATATGCAGAAAATGTTATACTCTTGCTGATTTTCCTATAAAGGTCTACTCCGTATTATCTTTAGATGGTTGGTTTAGATGGTATGACAATTTCCTAGCCATCTAATTACTCTTGTAGCTTTCCACTCAACCAATGAAATTACTGTTGTAACTTTCAAGCCAACTAATGATTCTCTACAATTATAACTAAGATTATTCCAAGGTATATAGGGAAGCATTATCCCTCCTCCAAGGGGGGATGGTATAGGTTGGTTGACAATGTTATGTATTCTATAAAGACCCTAGGATTTTGAACCCAAACTTACAAATGTTCAAAAAAAGAAGAAGTTCTATAGCTATTTTGAAGTTTGCATTAGAGAAGACAATATGATGCATGAAGAATATAAAACATTTGTATAGTTAAAAATTCAAAAACTATTTTTCTATTATGCCTTGAGAGCATTGGATATTCATGATGCACATGATAGTTGAAAGTATTCTTGGAGAAAACTTATACGCTTTTCAGATGTTGGTAGTTGTCACTTACTAAACGAGGATATTGATTACCATTGCTAAAAACTTGTCTTCATGCTTTGTAATTAGAGACTAATTTTTGTGATTCAAATGGTAAAGAAGGCAATTTCCCCTAATTAAAATATTGAAGTAAGATGGGATCAAACAACACCTCACACTTTTGCCCCCATTCTTTCAATCCTCCCATTCCAACATTGAGAATACAAACTCAACCATAGTCAACACATCCATATACCTATTATCCCTCTACTTCTAACCATGGTTATAACCAAATTTGTTCTCATCAATTTCTACTATTTTCCTATACCTCCAATTCTTTCCACCCCTTTATTGTTGACCTTTAGTGTACAAATTTTTCTACAATAATTATATCAATTTACAATAGTCAACTTTGATTACTTAAACCATATCCATGATCTGGTCGATTTTGTTTTTGTGCAACCAAACCGCCCCATTTGCCACACAAAACCATCTAGGCACCTCCTCTCTATAACCTTATTCATTGCCACATCACACACCTCACAATTCATTCTATACTATATTAATTCTAGTTCCTTGTCAAAAAGAAACACAATCTTCTAAATTTCTTATCCTCTTTGTAAATTCATGCAATTGAAATTGATACTCGAGCTAGGAGAAGAGACTGGGAGAGAAATAGTAGAAATGTCCTGAGGGGTAGTAATGGTGGTCATTCTTGAATTGATTTCAATGAATCTCCCCCCCCCCCTTTTTCATATGACTCCTTAGAGTTAATCACATATACCTTGAGAACATTGGGTATTCAAGATGCCCATAATAGTTGAAAGTATTCTTAGAGAAAACTTGTACACTTTTTAGATGTTGGCCAAAGGAGGAGGATATTGATTATCAATGCTGAAAACTTGTCTTCATGATTTGTAATTAGACAGACTCATTTTCATGATTCCAATGGTGAAGAGGGCAATTTCTTCTAATTAAAATATTGAAATAATCAAGATGGGAATAAAGGACATCTTCCACTTTTTGCCCCCCTTCTATCAGTCCTCCCATTTCAACATTGAAAGCACAAAAGACATTGGAAATTTGTTGGTGACAAAATAGGAATTGCATGTACTAGCTGTTGAGCTCTTTGGTGTGAAACGAAGTCAAGTCACCCACTATCTACAAGATATCCCATAAGCATTGGCAGTTGTCAGAAAAGAAAAGAAAATATATAAACCTCTGTCGGGCGTGCAATCAATTCCAAAAGTGTAGTCAGTTAATCTCGGGAGCTTCCGTTGCCGGGACTCGAACCCGGGTCGCTCGGGTGAGAGCCGAGTATCCTAACCATCTAGACTACAACGGATACGTTTGCACGTGAAGATGTCAGTAGCGGGAATTCTGACCTATTTAGATAGATTCAAAATACAATTCCATTTTTACAATTACTGCAGGTATTTCAAATTTCCAAGATGGCTCGATGTGCTACCGGTACTGTAGTGGCCTTTTTTTCTGGTGGGTCTTCTCTTGGTGGGCAAGCACAGTGAGGCATCTGTGACTGTGGCGCACTGAGCACTGTGGATCAGTGCAACGCCTGTTTATGTGGACATGATTGCAGGCAGGAAGTAAGGCTGCCTTTTATTACACAGATTTGCTGTCTAAGGTACTTTGGAGAAGCTAATTGCAAAAAGAACGAGGACATTCCAATACGAAGTGAATTTTCTGTGATTTTTTTATATATATATGAATAGATTTTCCTACTTTGAAAGTTTATGTTTTGAATTATTGATATTTTTATTTGTTAATAATAATTAGTTACAAATTTTTGAAGTAAAAAAATACCCTGTAGAACTGAAAAATAACTTTCACCCCCCTATATTATATAAGAAAAAATTGTCTAAAAAATGAACAAAAAATTCCTAAAAATAATTCATTATTGAAAGCTCATTTTGAGTTGAATATTGACTCAATGGTCATCTAAATGTGTCCTCTATAATTATTTGAATTGAAAAACATGCCATTTTAGTTCATTTTTAACCTCTTCTAGAAATCATTTCATATTTTATTTGAGTTGGAAATTTTGGCAATAGAAAGCTATAGTCATTATTAAACAATGTTCAAAATTTTAGGTTGAAATTATAGTTGATTAGAAACCACTTATTAGCACGTGGTTTGTTATAGTAGAATTAAGTGCACACCTTGAGCTCTGAGAGACTGTCTGATCATGGTTCCCCATGCTCTGAACCATGGCTGGACAATCACGTTATTTAATAATAATAATAAAAATAATAAATTCAATTTTTTTAATTATTTAAAATAATTTTTTAAAAATAATTTTTTTATGCATTTCGACATGGCAGTCTCTCGGCGAACGCCACGCTAGCATGCAAGCCTATGAGCCTTGAGCATAGGTACTCTACAACTATTGAAGGTGTCTATAACATACATATTTATAATATAAGTACCCTATCACTATAGAAGGTGCTTATAATATAATTACCTATAATACAAACACCTATAATATAAATAATCTATAACTATGGAAGGTGCCTATAACATACATATTTATAACATAGACACCTATAATATAAATATCCTATAACCATAGAAGGTGCTTATAACATAGGTACCTACAATATAGACATGTACAATATAAATATCCTATAACTATAGAAGGTGCTTACAATATAAGTACTTGTAACATAGGAGCCTAGGCTCATGAACTCAAGATCCCAGGTTCACATGCTAGCAACCATGGTTTCTCAACGTCGGATTGCTAGTTCTGCAACGTTCCCACAGTTCGGGAATGTCGGGGAACTCATAATCTCTCAATGGACTAAAAAAACATGTAATGCAAGACATTCCAACAAGAAATGAGGTTTCTATGATTTTTCAATGTTTGTCGGGATGAATTGGTAAAGCATGGGTAGCCCTTGCCATGCTAAATCACACGTTGACATGTACCCTCCCCAAGTGCATTGTCATGATGCTAAAGGGTTGCTAAGATTGTGGTAATGGAAATATCTTGTAAGCAATGCAATAAGGTGGCAAGATGGAATTAGATAGGTTTACCTTACCGTGTTTTCTATTGTAGTCATCAAGTACAATTGTTATCATCTTGGACTTCCTTAGTACAAGAGGGTTTGTGAATGTCGAGGTGAATGGTATCTTTAAGTGCCACATTTGAGAAGAAGAATTTGAACTTTGACTCAATAATGAATGTAGATTCTATTAGGGGTAGTTCTAATTACTAGGCCACGTGGATATAATTTTCAAATTTATGGATGAATAGCTACATTCTTTGATTTCTAAGTTTCTTTGAAAATAATTTATTTGGGACAATTTGGTGATTTTGCTACGTATCATTCTTTGAGCATACTAAATTTGTATAAAGGTACTAGGTTTTGTAACACTCTTTAATAGGCATTCTCAAGGCTCCATGCTAATGAAGGAGTAGATTCAACCTTCAATGTAGCTAGTTGTATGGTTCAATGTTGGTTGCAATTTGAAAGTTTAGATATATGTTTATCTTGCTTGAAAAGTAGTGCACTTGCTTCATATAAGGATAATTGCATCTCATTGTAGGCCACTTTCAAAACCAACTTGTACAAATTCATGAAAAACACATGTTGGTTCTAATATGAGAGCCTAGGATCAAATTTAAATTAACCTATTTTCATCATTTTGAAAATTTATAGGCTATTCATACAAAGTCCAAAAAATGCATGCTAAGAAAAGCTAGAATCTCCTTTTCACTCCCACCAAGACCCAACTTTTAATAATAGGAACCATGCTCAAAATGCTTATTTGGAAAATTTTAGATGTACTTACCATATTGACTGGAAGAGACAATGAGAAAGGTCAAGATCTGTTGAATTGGTCCATGGTTGACAATGTCCTCTATTTGTATTTATCTGCTATAAAATAATCATATCTTGCCATTTTGTCCTTCCTCAGTTTCTTTCAATCTTAATTATTAGGTGCAAGATCAGCGAGGTTTTTTTGGACATGTGTCCCTGTGTTGGCTTCACTGTAGAGGCCAATTTTTGGAGGGATGAAGCCAGAGAGGTAAGATTTCTGACAGTTAAGCGAAATTTCGCCCAAAAAAACACCCTGTGCAAGATCCCAATTATGAGCCTAGACTTCCCTTGAACCATGGATATTACATTTACGATGAATCTAATTGAAACATATTTCCCAGTTGCCTGTTTGGATGACACTTACATTGTACATGGTAAGTTAATCTTTTAAACTGTAATACAGCTATTCACAGAAACGTGAAGCATAATACAAACTTGCTGCAGGTCATCAGCATCGAGTGGCTACAACAAACCGCATTATCCCAGCAAAATCTGGTATGATTCTTATATCCCGGAAGCAAGGAACAGGTGTGTTGGTTTGAAACCCCCCCACTGTTCTCAAACTGTGCAGCAGATCGGAGACAGCCTCCGCTTGCTCTCCACCATTGGTCTACAGGCAAGAAAAAAGATCAGAGGCCAGACAAGTTAAAGATCTCAAAAAAATGGATGCTGTAGTAACCATGACGCTATAGTACCAGCGAGCTTTGGTAAACATGATGCAAAACAAACTGTTTATTTTAAATTGAATGCAATAAGATTTAGATAATCAGAAAAAAGACGTCAAGACACATCACCGAAACTATAAGATAACCTCACCTTACTGTGAAATCAAACTCAATGCAACAATGAGGATATATTGATTTTGAGGATATACCTCGCCTCAACAACAGAACCTGTGTCCGTTTTAAACTCTTGTAACTTTTGTATTCGGTATTCAAGTACTGCATTTCTTTGGTGCATTGCATACTTTTTGATTTGCTGACAAAAACATTAAGAAACACGACATGCCTAACTATTGCCAGCGCTGAAAGTGTTGCAATTAGGTGCAATTCCCTCAAGTTAAGAAGAAGCATACCTCTAATGCAAGACAGCCACCGGATCTGAGAGCTCGAGAAGACCCTTGGCATATGATGCGCAAGTCCTTCATGCCATCCTCTCCTCCATCTAGCGCAGACTGCGGCTCGTGCTTTCCTACTTCAGCTTGAAGTCCGGGTATGTTTTCAGAAGGTATATAAGGAGGGTTGCTCAATACGCCTGCCAGAGAGCCGTTATAATTCTCAAGAGGCGTAAACCACGAACCAGAGACAACTTTCACTCGGTCCTGTTGGAAAGAATTTCACGAACACAAAAGCCATCAGCACCAAAAACGAATCCCAATACATAGCAAATAGGACATCATACGAACTCCAGAATAAGAAAATAATATATGAAAAAAGTCTTCAGTAAAATTGGACTGGTTTAGAGAACATTATAAAGAGAATCTTCCCCACGGAAAGATCTCCCCATGATCACACTATCACACAAAGGCTCCCTACGTATCATGAAGAGGCCTACATATGAGCACAGAGACTTCTCCATAAATGAAGCAAAAGATTCTCATTGTAATTTTCTGAGGATATATAGGGAAAATGCAATTATTACAAAGTGTCATGAGTGTCAAAGCACACGCTTACCGAAAGCCCATACTGGCTCACATTGCGGCGAGCGACGGCAACAGCAGTTTCACTGGCATCAATGGCAATGACTGACCCAGTGGAAGGAAGAAGACGAGCCAAAGCAATAGCCAAAGCACCACTCCCAGTTCCCAGATCCGTCCATACTCCATCGCCTAGAGACTTTTCTGCAGCAATTGCAGCTTCAGCAAGGTCAACCATTTGCTCAGTTTCTGGCCTTGGAATCAGAACCCCCTCTTGAACACTCAAAACTAAGTCTCTCCAGTGTGTACAACCCACGACGTATTGGAACGGCCTTCTGTCCTTAACTCTTTGAGTCCACTGGTCCTCCAGCTCTTCGATGCTGGAACGCAATAGAAGATGTGTATTTGTGGTCTTGTTTTCAAATGCATCATCTAAGATAGGGAAAGTAGTGGCCGAGAATGGGGAGCCCTCCACTATCACGTCTTGATCCTCGGGTGCCATGTTCGCTAGACTGTCTCGTAAGGAGTCACAGCAGCCGGCACCATCTGCGGCCAGTTCCGCCACTGGGTCCGTGTACCTTTCCTTTAGGAGAGTCCCAAACACTCCAAACTCAAGACTCACATCTGCAGATTCAGTTGAACCACTGCCTCTATCTGAATTTCAATAAACAGAACCGTCTTAGAAATTGTAATGCCAAAGCGTGTCACACTAAAACACAACTTGCACTACTTCGAGTCATACTGGAGGCCATGAGAAGACATCCTAAGGTAGATGAACTCCATTGCATCACGCACCTTAGCTAACAAGATCCAATGAAAGTTTGGATAGTCTAATAAGAGTAAGTATACTCAACGCTTAAAGTGAGCTGGTTAGCTTATACACTCATTTTGTGAACCTAATTCAGTTTAACAAAATTAGCCTATATCAACACAAGATCTTTAGTGTTCCTTTTGGCTCCTCAGAGTGAAGGTCCAATGTTTGCCAGCTCCATTTCATTCAATTCATACAGTTCACCTCTACACATGTGACCTCTATATGTGTTAAAATCTCATATAGGTTACAAGACTTGGTCCCCTACTAAATCCAAAGGTTTATTTTAAAAGTAAAATGTTATAAAAGTTGAAATTAGAGAAATATGGCGTGGAAGATGAGAAATTATTGGGGACTTTCCAGCTCACCAACTTGTCAATGAGGTGACAACCTTTCAAATTCCTTAGAGCAAAATTGTGATCTTTGGTGAAAATCAAATCTTAAGCATTTTAAGTGTACAGCAACCACATATCATTGGTAGCATTTGCAAATGAATGTCATACCGTACTACAATACAATAAGTCGTGTTGTCAGTATTATACCACAATAAAACAACTCTCTAGCCCTTGCTATTTGTTTGATGTTAAAAATTCATATATGTTAGAGCCTTTCACCCCTAGCTTGTAACATCTAAAGCCCTTGTCCTGCGAGTTGCAACCACATATAAACTGATAACATTTGCAAGTGAACAAAGTAATACCTTAGTGCAATACAAGAAGTTGTGTTGTGAGTTATAATACAACACGCTCTTTAAGTGTTCTAAATTGATTCTAAAGTCCATGCTATTTGATAGGTGTTAATCCTTCAGCTTTCACCCAGAGCTTGTAAAATATAGAAAGAGTGGACTGTATCGCTCACCTAGACTTGGCACTGTTTCCACAGGCAAACAAGACTCCACATCCCTCCAGCTGCATGCTTGCCAGCATCTGGCACTGGAGTCATCCACTTTTCGACCACGCCGACAACAGGCGGCCACGGCATCATCGAGAAGCCACTCCAACTCCCTCAGAAGATCACTTGCATCCGGTCCTCCATCTGCCTCGAAAAATTCTCTTCCTACACTGGCTGCCAAAAGCTCGGCCCTCCTCCTCCACTGAAGCAGGTCTTCCAAGCATGTCACATGCGTTGCAGGACGCTCACACAGCGGAGTTACTACTGCAACGCTCTCTACTGATTTTGCTTCACAAGCCAACACAGTCTGCATTGTCACATTTTAAACACTTTACCCCCCACAGACCAAGGATTCATGATTTTAAAATGACCAATTCCATTTATCACAACGTGAAAACGAAAATTCAGATGGGATCGAATTTACTCTCAACAAAATCAGTGAAGAACATTGCCTGTGTTGGTCAATATATAAATAAAATTAAACAGAAGTCTCCCTAAAACCACTCAAAACTGCTAAAAGACATGAGAATTAATTTGGGCTTCCTGGTCCTTCAGGGTAAATCCATAAATAAGCATTCCATAACCTACTGGAGAGCTCTAAGTGCGCAAGTAGTCAACCCCTAGATGCCCAGAAGGTCCTCTCAAGTCACGAAATTCAATTTTAGTGCCACATAATGGCAATTTCAGTCATTCCGTAAACTGAAACTCCTATGAAAATATAGTTAATTTACTTGAATGGATCCTGCATTGCATACATCCAGGCCAAACAGTCTGCCTTCGTCACATTCTGACCGCTTTTGTCCATAAATGAGCATTCCACAACCTATTGGATAGCTCCAACTATGCAAGCAATTAACCACAAAATTCAGTTTCAGTGCCACATAATGGAAATTTCATTCAATTCATAGAATCAGAGATCCCTTCAGAATTTATTTTTTCACTCGGAGACTCCCTGGACCAACTAGTTGTCCAATCCCCCAAATGGATAAAATTGATGAGATATGGGTATTTGAAGATTTACAACTTTCAAAAAGTCGACTATCTATAAATCCATGAGGTTTTATTCAATCATGATGGATTTTCAGTGTGTCAGTGTGTAAAATGCGTCTTCCTATTTGTGCTCTTCAAAATATTTAAGCTTAGATTCATCGTGTCATTCAATCAATTTTTTACTAATGGACTTCAATGTTTCATATCCTAATTTGAAGCAATGGCAAAACTCAAAACTTATATTATTGAAAGAACCTCTAAAATTTGGACTTCATTTTCGTATAATCTATAAATTCCAAAAGTATGTTTTGTAAAAATATAAGAAAAAGAGGTGAACATAAAACTCAAAATGCATGACGTCCAAGGTGAACCATGGTGTCACAAATGAAGGATAAGAGGTGAAAGTATAAGGGCAAATGCATTGCAGCAGATCACAAGAAAGGAGCTCCTACCAGACGCCTCTTCTTCTGCTACAGATGTAGAATAAAACGCGGACCCTCCAAGGTCGCCATCCCTCGCAGCAGAGCACTCAACTATTCTCTGAATCTTCGGAAGGACAGGTTGCCTAACATTGACAAGCTCTTCAACAAGTCCGGAATAACAACCGAGTGGCGAGCAATCCAACGAAGAGAACAAGCTGTGGATCTTTCTTGAACAGTTTTGTCGACGAATTGAGTTCCTGAACAGTGGCCGAGTGCGACAATGGGAAAGCGACAGAGTTCCAGCAATGGATTGTGAGAGACGGACAAAGGCGGTAGCCATTGTCGCAATAATTTTCCAGGTAAGGAAATTTCACACGAGGTTTGCAGCGATGACTCTGTTGGATACCATACTTCGAGGAAATCTATCCATGAGCTAGAAAAACAACGTCTGCACACAATTGCTTCGTGCGGAACAAAAATCACAAACCTCGATCCCGGACTAAGATAAACTCAAAATCCTCAACAATTGCAAGTTCCCATTCGATACGAGACCAAATTGGCGCTAGTGCAGTTTAAAATGTCATCGCGAACGTACGTGAAAACCGAAAACATAGCTAGGGATCAGTTCGGGGAACAATTTGCGCCAAGAATTGCTGGACGACCTGCAGATTCTCCCGCGGAGAACAAAATCTCGTCCGAATTGTTTGCGAAATTCGCAAATACAGAGAAGATATATCTAGAAGAAATCTGCACGGAGCATTAAAACCCTAACCCTAATTCACGGGGTTCTGTGTGATAAGATTGACCAATTCTATTTTTTTACATTTTACACTAATTTACATAATCGTTCATAAGAGGGGGCTGCCATAGCCTGCCGTAACAATGTAATAATGTTTCTATATGTAACTTACATTATATGTAAATAAATATTCTAAATAAGTATTTGAGTATATTTTGTATTATTAAAATTGGTTTAATATTGGTTTTAGTGAACACATTTTAGAGTATTCCATATAAATTGTGATTTTTGAAATGTTAATAATAAATACTTAAATTTGACCTTGGACTTTCATATTTAGGTTTAAAAAAGAGTCTATAAGACTTTCATTTGGGTAGCTGTTGCAATTAATATGTATAGATATATCATTGTCACATATCTTTGCAAGTAGATTGACAATTCAAAATTTCTTTAGTAAATATCATTGTATTTGTAAACTCAAGAGTTCTCTTATTTGAGACCCCACATCAAATTTTACAAAATAATGCCAAAAATTTACGAATTACATTTACTTTCATGGAAGTGAACCTAAATTACTACATCTAAAAACAATCTAAATATCGGTAAGCGACGCTTTGTAACACCATGAATATGCAATAGGATATGACAACCAATTTTTTGCACATTGGATGTTTTTAAAGATAAATGTAAGTAGTTAGATAATGGATGAACTATAAATTTGCAAAAGTGTAGATAATAAATATCTACAAGTGTAGCTTCATCCATTCAATGCACACCAAAAAATGATGTCTACAATATCAAAACATTTCCTTAAGAAATTGGTTCAACTAAGAGAAACTTTTATCAAATATTTCAGAGTATAATCTTTTACAAAGCCACTCCAAACTTTGATAAATGAATCACTAGCTAAGATTGTTGCCAACCTTCTACTAGTTGATATTCCATCCAAATATGGTTCAACTTTCAATAGTATACAATGTGTAGTTGCCTTATACAAAAGAAAAGAAAAATACTATGTAGCTTGATTTAAAAGATGTGAATGCTTCTATAATGTCTAAATTTCTTGATTCTTGAAGGAAGAAAACCATATTAATGCAAAAGGACACTCTTCTAGTAGGCTCTTTTACCAAGTATCTCACACATATTAAAATTGTGGGTAGTGAAGCCGAACGTGATATAGCTAGTTCTTTGAGCTACCCCTCCAAAAAATAAAAAATAAATTTTGGAGGTACTTCATATATGTCATGTGCTATAGGATGGCAAAAGACAAATGATATGATATTTGTTTTTGCACTTGTATTTGCATCCGTATCCACACTTATATATTGTACATTTATTTGTATGTTGTATCCATATTCATACATATATATTATACATGTATTCATATGTATATTTGGATTCACACATATATTATGTATTAATATTGTATTGTGATCATATTAGGATCAAGTTGACATAAACTCCTAAATTTTTTTCTTCATAAAATTGTTTTAAGGAGGTGGTAATTAATGGGAAGAACTGACCTCACTCTTCTTGTTGGATAGTCAAGTATCTAAAAAGTTATTCTTATAATTTTTTGGTTTTTGGTTTTTCAGTGGTAATTCTTCCTCCATCCATGCAATCATTGATCAAAAGACAAAGGAAATGACTTAAAGGGATCAATCAACATTATTCATTCTTATTTTTTGCATCACTTTGAATATTGCCCAATTGAAGGGGATAAACCTATGGGAAACAAAACAAAGAACCACATGTGGTCTTGGGCATATACTAAATGCCTACAAAATGACAACCTCACACTCAACAATTAATTGAGCAATGGTGCTCCTTGAAAATGCCCCCACAAATCTACTTTTCAACATTCCAAAACTACACTTTGAATAGGGCTTCGAAACTCAAAGTTTTTAGAATGCTATGAGTGCATCAAACTCTACTTATAGCATTTTGTCCAACAAGATCATTTTGGGACAGACATAGTAAAAAAACTTCCATTCACTAGCTTCCAAGCAATAATACCCAACAAGAACACTTGGCTTCTTCATTGTCATGTCATCAATCATACATCACATAAGGTAAGTACACCCAAAACCAACAAACTAAGAAAAACTAACACTAAATCATGTACCAAAATCCAACAATTAGGCACATCAATGTACAATAAGAATACATAATGTTGGTTTTGGGTATACATACCTTAGGATGTCTGAGAAAACGAAATCCTCAATCATTCAATCATTCTTGCAATTACACTAGCGTGGTAAGGACCTTAGCTCCTGTGCCTCTTCCTACTGTCCGAGTTTCTCAATTCACCACTGTCTCTATGGTCTCTGCTTCTATCCCGGCTCCTATGCTCAGCATGACCGTATTCTCTTCGCCTGTCACTGCCACTGTTATTAGCACTGGAACTCTTCTGTCTGTTGGAGCTATCATCAGCAGTGCGCCTGCTACTATCAGGAATTCTATCTTTATGTTGGTTACTGCAATCTCTTCTGGGACCCCTCCCTTTCTTTCCTTCATCTGAGATCTGCTTGTGCCCATCGGTATCAGGTTCATGTATCTTAGCAGAAACTCCTATAGCACCTTCTTGTCTACTTCTATTTCCCTGTTCACTATCCATCTCAACATTGGTTTTATCTGCAGGTACTACTGCTTTGGTCAAGTGAGGCCTGATGTTTGTGGGCCCCCGCGTGCCGCCTAGCTTCAATCTCGAATTCCTGCAATTACAATGCAGTAATCAGTCACTCCCTCAGGCAACCAGGTAGCGGAAATCTGCTAACTGGAATTGGTTATAAAATTTAGCTAGTAGGGATAAGTTACTGCACAAGCTGTGTCAATTAGCAAAGTGGTCCTAACTGCCGCTGACTAACTTACAATGAATGTCCACCAGTTGACTCTCTGCTTTTGGATAAGTAAACTGTGTCTATTGCAATGGTTTTAAGTGCTAAATCTGCCAGTACCAACGAAGTAATGTTGAACAAATGCATCAGAAAAACACAAGATAGCAATTCCACCATCAATAATCACATTTCTAGATACATTAAGTTCCCTTCTTCGTCCTGCACGTAATCAAGTTCTAAGTTACTTGTGAACTTGGTTTGAGAGGCATCATAGATTATCAAAGCGGAGGGAATAGCAGCTTACTCATCCCGTAATTCCTTCATTTGTTTGTCTTTCCTAGCCAGTTCCATTTGCGCTGTCTGCCCGTCAAATTCATTCATGATCAAATGAGCAAGCAAGGAAATGGAAGAGAAAACACATAATCGGTAATACGTACGTTGTTCAAAAAACATGCGCACCAATCAGCATCTGATTAGTCTGGATCTTTTTAGCAAGGGCTTCTAACGTCGAATTTTAGACTACAGACCACAATTTTGCACGTCGAACAAATAAAAGGCCTGGGACAGGTATATGTTTGTCTGAAAAACCTTGAACAGACATGAAATGTTACGAGTCAGAACAGCTTTGTCTTGCTGCAACGCCTCAACCTGTCGGTCCAACCATAATCAATAACAAACATACTGAATCAGAGCATGAACGACACCAGTTCTCGGTTTCTCTAACCTATTACGAAGATGTCAAGTCATATGTTTCATAGCATTTAAAGACTTCTAAATTACCCCATTATTATAAGGTCCAGCGAGGGTATAGAAAAATAAATTTGGTACAGACATCCTCTACAAGCTTGTGAAATGAGAGACCCAGCAAGGAACATATACCTCCTTTAGCAAGGACTCCACCTTGCCATTAAGCTCCCCTTCCTTCTTTTTGAACTCTTCTTCACGAGTATCATTCTGCAAATCAGCATCGCAGGATCAATATGATTTTATATCTCAAGTCCTTGCAGGAAAGGGCTGATGAGAAAAGATTTCACAACGATATCAATCTCCGATTATTGCAAAAGGGAAGTACAGCTCTTTCTTTGAAGCTTTTCAAAGATCAGGAAGCTGAGGTTTAGGCTACCAGTACATAATGTAGAAAACCAGTACCCCAAACCCTAATCTCTAACATAAGTAAAATACCGGTATCACCTCTCCAAAAAACCTAGTTGCATTAAACCCAGCTCATTGTAACGCCGTTGAAGGCAATTCTAATGTAAACCTTGCAAACTACATTGTAATGTAATGTAGCTGGATTATTTTACTAATAATTCAACGCTCAAGCACACATCAACACTTAAAGTTGATTTTCTGATTCTGGAAGGAGCAAACAATAGGGAAAGGATGAATTCCTTACCTCGTGCAAGGATTCGAAGGGTGTCTTATACAATAGCGAGTCATCAATATCCTCATAGAGATCATCATACAAATCATCCCCTTCGGCAATCATGAACACCAAAGAGCAGCAAAATTCCACTTGAGAAGAGTACTGTACAGAAGAAATTTCAGCTGTGAGTGAGATAGGTTGGGGTTTAGGGTTCAGGGTTGGGGGCGATTTGGGATTTGCCCGTCATTTGGGGGGTTTCCCAGTGGCGATGAGTGCAAGATGAAGGCCCCTATTTATGCTATTTAAAACGACCCTGGGTTCTGTATTTGCAATGCAGGTTGTTGCAATGCAACATCACCGAAAATTTAAGGTTTCATTGACGGAAGATTTTTGGATGTCATTAGAATACATTATGAATGAATGAACGAAAAATGGTGCTAATTGAAATGTGAAATTGTTTGCATTTAATATAAGAAATTTGGCAAATTCCTTATATGCAGAGATAAGGTCTAGTGGTGCAGAATAGAAGACATCACAGAACTCATTTTTGTTACAATGCTTCGTCCTAATATGCCCTAAAAATCTAAAATTCACATCCATTGGTAACTTCATCAGTTCCAAAGCAGCGCAGGAAAACAGTTAGTAAACACAGCGGAAAACATCTTACTTGACACTTAAGACGCCAACATCACGGATTTCATCGAAAGCACCTGCAAACACAACAAGGATCAATGGTCAGAAGGAAGATACAAACAGAATGACTCTCGCCATCTCTTGCTCGCCAACATGCCTGAACCATACCAAGTGCAAAACAACTTGTGAAATGTCATTTCATGCTCAGAACCTATGAAGCACAAACCGCACTAAGAAGCATGATTCCAGTTCCTAGAAAAGACATATATCACATGCAATCCGACCAACAGGTGTCCTTCGTATTGACCTAGAGATCGAAAACTTCCATACGAAGTCGATGCCAGCATCTCCGTAAGAAGGGGAAAGGGATCGCTTTTCGTTACACATTCCCTTCCACTATGTTTTACTTAATGCACCGAGTAACATCTAGGCAGAAAATCAATCTCCTAATGTTTTGCATTCGCAACTGCATACAAGACAGTACCGGGGTTACATTCCGAACAAACATAAGTTCAAACTTAACCCGAAACACCATTACCGAATTGCACTCACATAAACACTAACCAGAAACTCCAATACGCGACTCGCAAGTCTGCTAAAACAAAACTATTTAAACCTCTACAACTCCTCCACTGCTGCAAGAGGAGGAGAAAACGTGCAACCAACTAAATCGGCACACTAACGACTAAACGGGAAAAATCATTCTTCTTAAAGAGTACAGGGTTCCCCAGGCGGCTTCCAGGCCTTACTCAATTGAAGGTTAAAATTCACGATTCGAGTGCACAGTTCGCCTAACGATTCGTAAGGAAGAAGAGTGAAAGGGAGAAAGATGCCAGAAAGTAGTCGAATTATCTTACAGAAAGCATCGAAAGGAGAAGTCAATGAATTCAAACCTAGAGATGTAGAATGCACTGAACCAGTTGAAAACACTAAAACGCCTCGAAGAACTCATAAAGCCTGAAAGCCTCGCCAAAAGGCGTAATTCGAAGATAACTGAACTCAAGGCACAGGCGTCCCCGGGAGGCATCCACACCTCACTCAACTGCAGGTTAAAATTCACGATTAGAGTGCACATTGCGCCCAACGATTCGGAAGGACAAAGAGTGAAAGGGAGAGAGATGCCAGACTGTTGCATAATAATTATCTCACAGAAAAACAACAAACGAGAAGCCAAACCATGAATTCGAATCCAGAGAAGTCCAATGGACTGAATCAGCTGAAAATCTCAAAACTCCTCGAAGTCCTAAGATAGCTAAAAAGGCTCCCACTAAGGCATAATTCGAAGGTACCTAAACTCAGAACAGTGAAACGAAAGCTACAATGGACTGAATCAGTTGAAAACCCTAAAACTCCTCGAGGCCCTAAGGAAGCCAGAAAGTCTCGCAGAAAAACACAATTCGAGGATGTGAGAGCTCAGATCAGAGAAACGAAAGGGGACATTCCGAAATCGGGATGACAACTGAGTGCGAACGCAAAACCTCATCAAAATGGTTGAGAAGAGGCTCAAAGGAATCGCGCGAGGCAGGGCAAGGACACAAAGCGAGAATGTAGAGGGCATAGTGGCGTACTGTCGATCGAAATCCTCAATTCGTAGAGCGATCCTCACTCCTGGCAATGGCAGTACAGACTACGACGTGGTGGCGGCGATCTAAGCCAATGTAGGGATTTCAACAAGGACAGTGACACTGCGAGGTAGAGCATTGGGAGGGAAGAAGTAAGGTTCTCCATTTTCTTGCAGTGTGAATAGGGTTTTGAATAGGAAGTGGACTCTCACAAATTTGAGGTCCATAAAGTGACCATTTATCAGGTCGTTTGAAATTTGGGGGAGTTTGACTTCTTGAAATATTCTGTAGGGTTTACGATAATGCATGTTGTTACAGACGATTAGAAATTTGTTCACCATTTTGGGGGGCAATGGTGATTGAATGCAAGATGAAGTCAAATTCCCAAGTAAATTATTTAAAACTATTGTGGGTTTTATAGTTTACAATAACTAGAACAAAGGTTGTTGCAATGCAACATCACCTAAAATTTAAGGTTCATCAAGTTATAAGATTTTATTGATGGAAGATTTTTGGATGTCATTAGAATATATTATGAATGAATGATAAAAAAAGGGTGTTGATGAAAACATGACATTGTTTGCATTTAATGTAAGAGATTTGGCAAATTCCTTACTATGCCTCATATAGAAGTGGAGAAATGTTGCCCCAAAAGTTCTCTAAATCCTTGTTTTTGACAGTTGAACCTAATTGATTTTTGGTGATAAATTGCTACAAAGATTTATGTTGGTGTTGCCAATTGACCTCTGTTTGGAGCTCTTCAACCCACATAAAATAAGGGAAAATAGGAAGCAAAGCTATATAAGGCTTGTTTTTATGACACGCACACACTTTTTTAATACAATCCTATACAATTATTTTGACTTGTAACTTTTGTCAATAGGAAGTTTCTTGGAAGATTATGTTTATGTTTATGTTTCTTGGAAGATTTGAGGGGACAATTTCCTATTATAATTTATTAAATTGTGTTAAAATCTATTAAGTTTAACAAAATTTTAACTAGTTCTAACAAAAATATGCCCCAAACAAGAAATTTAACATGATTCTATTCACATTTTCCTATGAAAAATATGTTAAAATCTATTCATGTAATGTATTTTCACATATTTTAAATAGATTTTAACAAATCCAACAAGAAAAATGTCAAAAGGAAATTCTTGAGAAACATAAATAGGTGTGTGTAGCTAGTATGTATGTACAAGTGAAATATGAAGTTACTTGGATTCATTCAAAATCAATAAAGACCAATTGAAACAATCTTCAAAATCTTGTAGGAGTTAAGAAAGTGACATTAACTCCTAAAAGACTAGCCTATTGAATTTGGCAACATAGCCTCAGAACATAGCAATTTTGGGCAGGTACGTGTGATTGGAGATTTTCATGTTTTGGGCCCAAACTTTAATAGAAGGTGTAGACAAGGAATATCTTTCATGTGCACTAAAATTCAAGACATTTGAAAATATGAGTAAAAAATTACAGCCTAATATGTTACTTGTTTTGTAAATGGGCATTCCGGAAAAATTTTAAAAATCACTTTTATCATAAATAAAAATTGAAAATTGATTTTATCTATATATATATATACACGTGGAAAGCTTTGAATCATTTCATTTCGATCAATGAGTCAAAACTTATGAAGAGTTTTAGTTTCCGGGTGGTTATGGATTCTCTACTCTAAAATAAACTTTGAAGTCCTTTATTTTACTCAATTTTCAATATTTTTTGAAAAAAATAAAATTATAGATGTAGATTGTTTATTACACATTGCAACCATAGAGATTGGCATTTTTCAATTCCATAACTAAATTCTTAACAATTTTGTATTTTGAATCATTCATTACTTCTTTCTCCTTACTATTTTTTTCCCATATGTTGCACAATTTGAAATGATCTGAAATTTTTCAAGTATGTATCCAACTTGCCTTGAAAAATGAATCCAAAGATGAAGCATCATTTTAGAAAAAAAATTCATATAAATGTGACCTTGTGAAGTGCAGCTGTTTGATTTTTTCATAGGGCCCCCAAAAGGATTTTTGTCACTTCAAATGCTAATATCTTGCAATCTACATGGTGGAAATTTCCTAAATTTTTTCCGCATGTTTTCAGACTAGCATACTACAATATCCTATGATAATATATATCCAAAAATGTTTTTTTTCTAAAATTTGATACTTGTTCTAGAAATGGCAGTTTTGGAGCATTTTTGGTAAAAACACAGTCAAAGAACTTAATGGGTTAACATCTAAAGGATAAGACTAATAGTAGATCTCTATGGTCTATATTGGAAATCTATAAGATTTTGTTTTGACGACCAATAATGTATCTTTTAGTTTAAAAAATGACTTGACAAAAATACTTACAAAATATTTCATGATTTGCCATTCTTATGCCATTTTTTTTAAATTGATAATTTTGAATATGTGCAATGATCAAAGATACTAAAATGGTTTGTCTTGTTTTACAACTAATGAAAAATGATATGCTTCATAAGTTTAATCCTAAAACGTCATGAAGATTAAAAAATGTTGATAAATAACTTACAAAAAATAATAGAAGCAAATAATGCTTTTATTCCTCCAAGTATCTCATCCTAGTCATTTGGTTGACTACCTTCTAGTGTGTGTTAACAAAAAGGCATACATATTAGACTTTGGGTTATGTCATGCATCTAGGAAGGTGAATGGAATAGGCAAAGAAACCATACTTCAATTCTCGCCTTTTATTGTCTTTGAAGGCCGAAGACTAAAGTAGAAGGTTCAATAAGCAACAAAGGCCTAAATGCATTTGCTGATATTGTTTCTTTCAATTTACCAATTGCCTTCATTAATGTACCAACAATGAACATATCAACAAGTGAACACTTCAATGCCCTATGTGGTTTCAACTTCATTGTATATAACTAATTCCACAAGGGCCCAAAAATATGAAATTAATTAGGTTGTATGCCAATTCCATTCATCTTTAAAAAAAATTTACAAAAGAATATTTCAAGAAGTCAAACTTGCTAAAATTACAAACAAGTTGATAAATGACCACTTTATGGACCTCTTATATAACTTCACAATTTCAATCTTGTGAGAGTCTAATTCCTACAAAAAAATCCTATTCACACTATGAGAAGATGGAGAATTGTAATTCTTCTCTCCCAATACTATAGAGTCTCGTAGTGTCACTATCCTTGTTGAAGAAAACCCACCACTCCCTACAAAAAAGTTAGATTGTTTTTGTTTTGTTTGTTTGATACATTGAGATCTAAGAAATTGTGAGTCCTCCAATGGTGTTCTCGGTACCATTGCAAATCTCTTTACGAGGAGGGTGCACAAACTTTGTTTCATGGTCTTTGGACCTACAATGTGAAATTTATTGAATTTCAAATCTTTTATGAATTAGAAAATTGAATTAAATAATTTATTTATTTTGAAAAAAACTGTAACTTTTACATGGCTTGTCCAAACACCGCAAAACAAAGCCCTTGTACTCCTTTGTGCAAAATGATTTCTATTTTTTGCTAGTTTTATGATGTTTGAACCTATGGTGTGAAAGTTATGAATTAAAAAAAAATTAAAATGTTGAATTAAATTATCTTTTGTTTTTGAAAAAAACATAATTTTCACATGGCATGTCCAAACACCACAAAACAAAACTCTTGCACTCCTTTGCGCAGAGAGCTTTATATTCATACCAAGAACACAACCTCTCACACACTATGCTGTGAAAGTTATTGTATTTCAAAGTTTTAATGAATAAAAAATTTAGAAAAAATGATTTTTACTTTTATTTGGCCAGTGGCAACGGCACAGTGCATAGTTGCACACTAAGTAGTCCCTTCATAAGCTTAGATCGCCGCCACCACGTCGTAGTCTGTACTGCCATTGCCAGGAGTGAGGATCGCTCTACGAATTGAGGATTTCGATCGACAGTACGCCACTATGCCCTCTACATTCTCGCTTTGTGTCCTTGCCCTGCCTTGCGCGATTCCTTTGAGCCTCTTCTCAACCATTTTGATGAGGTTTTGCGTTTGTAGTCAGTTGTCATCCCGATTTCGGAATGTCCTCTTTCGTTTCTCTGATCTGAGCTCTCACATCCTCGAATTATGTTTTTCTGCGAGACTTTCTGGCTTCCTTAGGGTCTCGAGGAGTTTTAGGGTTTTCAGCTAATTCAGTCCATTGTAGCTTTCGTTTCACTGTTCTGAGTTTAGGTACCTTCGAATTATGCCTTAGTGGGAGCCTTTTTAGCTATCTTAGGACTTCGAGTAGTTTTGGGATTTTCAGCTGATTCAGTCCATTGGACTTCTCAGGATTCGAATTCATGGTTTGGCTTCTCGTTTGTTGTTTTTCTGTGAGATAATTATTATGCAACAGTCTGGCATCTCTCTCCCTTTCACTCTTTGTCCTTCCGAATCGTTGGGCGCAATGTGCACTCTAATCGTGAATTTTAACCTGTAATTGAGTGAGGTGTGGATGCCGCCGGGGGACGCCTGTGCCTTGAGTTCAGTTATCTTCGAATTACGCTTTTTTGCGAGGCTCTCTGGTTTTCTGAGGGCTTCGAGGATTTTTAGTGTTTTCAACTGATTCAGTGCATTCTACATGTCTAGGTTTGAATTCATTGGCTTCTCCTTTCGATGCTTTCTGTAAGATAATTCGACTACTTTCTGGCATCTTTCTCCCTTTCACTCTTCTTCCTTACGAATCGTTAGGCGAACTGTGCACTCGAATCGTGAATTTTAACCTGTAATTGAGAAAGGCGTGGAAGCCGCCTGGGGAACCCTGTGCTCTATACGAAGAATGATTTTTCCCATTTCGTCGTTAGTGTGCCGATTCCAAACTAGGTTTACTTATTTTAGTAGGTTGCACGTTTTCTTCTCCTCTTGCAGCAGTGGCGGAGCGATCCCTGAAGTTGTGGAGGTTTAAATAGTTTTGTTTTAGCAGACTTGCGAGTCGCGTATTGGAGTTTCTGGTTAGTGTTTATGTGAGTGCAATTCGGTAATGGTGTTTCGTGTTAAGTTTTAACTTATGTTGTTCGGAACCCCGGTACTGTCTTGTATGCAGTTGCGAATGCAAAACATTAGGAGATTGATTTTCTGCGTTTATGTTACTCGGTGCTTTCGACGAATTCCGTGATGTTGGCGTCTTAAGTGTCAAGTAAGATGTTTTCCGCTGTGTTTACTAACTGTTTTCCTGCGCTGCATTTGAACTGATGAAGTTACCAATGGATGTGAATTTTAGATTTTTAGGGCATACTAGGACGAAGCATTGTAACAAAAATGAGCTCTGCGATGACTTCTATTATGCACCACAAGACCTTATTTCTGCATAAAATTTGTTATGTGAAGAGCTCTTTGATAACCATGTAGAGATGATGACACCGGACATTTTCTCAGGTATTCAGAAGCAGCGCACTCGATTACAGTAAAAAAGTCTCGTCTAGGGCAAGGATAACGTATGCCTCATATGACACTCATCTCCTCTAGCGTCCTCACAGCAGCTTGCCTTCAGGTACTCCGCCCTCTTTGTATTCTGATACTCTATGTTCTATATTGATATAACTACTCGCTTTTCCTCGTTTTATATCCCGAGCTTGAGCATGTTTGAAGAGTCTATTGGGAAGGATGAATGTCTCAATAGGAGCACCCAAGTTATTGAGCTTGTTGACATTTCACTTGTTAAGTTTTTAGAGTTTTTCAATGTACTAGAACGAGCTTTTCATTGGGACCTAGAAAGAGCATTTGTCGAACATGTATTTATATTACACTCACTTGCTTGTCTATCATTAGGTGTTTGAGTCTTCTGAAGACTTCAAGAATTGGTAGTATCTTCGATCACTGGCTTCCCTTCAACTCCTTCTCGCCATTTGACCTCTGCTGCTGTACTGCCTCGCTTTGAAAAGAATCCCTCGATATCTCCACACCTTTTCTTTCAACCATGCAGCGAGACATCAGTGCCCTCGATCTTACAGACCCAAAACCAGTGGAGGATCAATCATTGTCAATTACCTCTGGAAATTTTACTTCAGCGAATCTGCCTTCTTTGAATCTATCTTTAGGTTGCTCGGACCCTCCATCTGTGCCTGAAAGCTTTCCAAGAGATCCAGTTCCGCAAAGTGGGAGAGGCAATGGTTGGCCTTATGCTCCGCAAGGTTGGCCGAAACTTGATGACAAATGGGGTTGGAGAGTGGGCAAGCGCGCTTCACCTAATGCATTGTGGATCGATAGATATGTTTCAGTACCAACTAGCCTTTTGAAAGGTAGAAGGACAGTTGAATTCGCCAGTCGAAAGAGTCTTGTGGAGTACTGTAAGCAAAACTTTCCTCAAATGACCGACCCTTACAATATCTTCAAAGCGTTTGACTGGAAGATTCCTGCACCGAAGGATTTTAAGGCTCCAGAACCGAAGGAAATCAAAATCCCTGAGAAGCTGGGACTGACACCGAAACGGGATGAACCACTACCTGTGGATGAGGACGATAACTGGCTGAAGTCGAAGATACAATGTTCCGCAGGAAATCCAGATTGCATTCTCTCGAAGGCAGAGGAGAGTAGGTCCACACCATTGGAGAGCTTGGTCTGTCACATATGTTGCTCTGAGCCGAGGTTTTGCTGTGAATGTAAGTGTATACTTTGTTGCGATTTTTTCCGACCAAATGGCAATGATTTCAGTGTCGTTCGGTGCCTCAACTTTCCAGTCCCTGGGCAAGGCATATGCGGACATGCAGCCCATCTAGAGTGTGCATTAAATTCTCAGTTAGCTGGGTTTACCAAGAACGGGTTGGAAATGGAATATACTTGCCGACGTTGTGACATGAAGACAAATTTGACAGAGGCTGTTAGCCAGTTCATGGTGGACAAGAATGCTGCGCAGTTTACGGGTTGACAGTTTCCAGTTTGCGCCGTAAATACGCAAGAGCGACAGGATGAGATTTGGAGTTCAGAATAGAGTCAGACGACTTTGATTGCTGGTGCCCTTAAGAAGGTACAAGAGGGAGAAATTATTAACGAGCTTTACAAATTATAGATCGAGCAATTCAATGGGCTTGAAGCAGGTGACTTCCTACAAATGCTGTGCAATAGTTCCTTCACCTGAAATTAGGTCTGAAGATCTCTCGATTCGTTGCTGCTCGGGAATAACGCAAGCTAGTGATGATTTAGGGCAAGGGGTCCATGATAGACAGTCACAGGTGATTGTATGAATTTTTGTAGTATCGGTTGCCAGAACTGTAACGTTTTGTTGGAGAACTTTTAAGAATGAAAATGAATATTTAGAAATATTTAGAAATATGGCCAGTGTTTATGTGCTTGGGAAGCTTGTAGCCTAGGAAGATCAAGAATCTGAGTAGGACATTTCAAAAAAGTGTGGAATCCGGAGAAAATAAATACTTCAACACATTAATTTGAAAGAAAAAGAGGAAATTAATCCAAAAAATAAAATAGAAACTGGCCATTTTTAATAATTGAGAAATCAGATAAGTTTGGTAGTTGAGTGAAGTCTCTGACGCTGTGGACAGGCCAAGAACTTGAACCAGACTCTCTGGCTTTACTAACAGAAATTGGTTAGTTGTTCGTTCGGTGAGGCTCCAGGAGAACCAGCTCCTACTTGCTTGAAGTGACGGGTACGATTATACATAAATATAGATAAATATTCACGCCTGAGATCTGCTTGTGAGGAGTCTTCGACGATGATGCAAGTTTAGGAATTTTTTTCTGTTAGTTGACAAAACCCTAGCTTGTCCTTTCTCATCAGTTTCTGAGCTCTCGGCATTTTTGATCTGATCAGGAGTTCGGTTTTATGTGGAGCAATGCTCGGTGATGTGTGAGAGGAGTAACCAATTGCATTTTATGGTCAATCACCAACTTCCGCTGTAATCCGTAATATTACGCAGATACGTCATATGGTCGCTCTGCCTGCTTCATTAGGAGCATTCTGTTGACTTAGGAGAAGGATGCAATGTATTTGACGGTTTCAGGTAAAATTCACGCTATTTGTTGGTGGTGAAGCGTACTTGTGATTGCTTGTGAGAGATGGACTAGGTAGGAACACTGTTGTTGAAGAGATAGGACTGGAACCATTGAATCAGCAACACTCGACTTCTAATTACACTTGTATCTCTTCAATAACTCACTCTGTAATTGCTCATTCCCTGTACATCTCGAAAACCTCTCATGTTGTGTACAGATTTATTTGGAAAGTAAATACTCCAAGTTGTAAATGATGTCAGAGAGCATGTAGAAGCCCATTTGTGTCCCCCGAGGCAGTGCAATTAGGGAGGGTGGAGTCTATTACCTTTCTTGACAAACCCTTTATCTTCCCCTTGACGATCTAATGTAAAAGTTTAGGCCCTGTTAGAGATTTAGAGCCCCTCCCTGCGTATGGAAATGCCAAGTCAATGGATACGCTGAGTGATGGGTTGTGACGTATCAATTTATGTGGGATACGGAAATGCCAAGTCAATGGATACGCTGAGTGATGGGTTGTGACGTATCAATTTGTGTGGGATACAGGATTACCGTTCTTGTCTTTCATTGATCATTCAACTTCGTTGGGGAGAAGACATCAGAAGTGTTCTGACTATCGCCAAGAATTTTTTTGAGTTCTATGATGAACTGCCTTCCCAGGATTTTAACCCGCAGAACCGTGACGTGGGGGCGATGATGCTTTGGAGTGGCGCCTCGGTCGTGGGCACATTTTGGCTCATACCGCCTTGGGATTGGTTCAGTGAGCAGATTTTTGGCCCTGAGGACAAGAAATGAGCTCTATCAGTATGTCCACCAACAGAGAGACCATTAGTCTCTTCCAGGACTGTGGAGATCGCCAAACAAAATAATTCACAGCCAAGCGCTGGCTAGCTCGTATCAACGGTCGATACGTTGAGGTTGCTATTCTGGGTGTTTACAAACAGGAATTTCATCTTCAACTTGTGTCAATAGACGATGCCAGGGAATGGAAAGAAATGAGATTGCTATGCTAAGGAATGAGATTGCCGGTGATTTTGCCAAGTGGGTGTTACTGATAGTATTGACATTGCTCTACATGTTGGGACCGGACTTTGCTGATTCCCTCTCTAGTTTGCGCGGTCTGGGGAGGTTGAGAAAAGCTTTACGGGGTGAGAGAGGTGATGCAGAATCCATGAGATCGCTTGTCAGAAGGTTGTTGCCAGAGGAATGTGTGCTCTTCGGGTTGCTTAATGATATTGATAGGAAAGCAGCTGGCTTAGCAGTCAAGTGGGGCGTAGTTATCGTTGACGACGAGGGTTTCGTTGAGGTCTTCCATCGCAGTTGAGGGTTTCTATTTCGTGAGCTGTACTCCAGGAAACTACTCCACTTCTGATACCATTTCCGAGGAAGGTTTGTGATTGGAGCTTCCTTGCAAGTTTGAGTTAATTTCTTTTGAACGCTGTTTTCTTATCTAGTAGCAGTTGTGAAGTTCCCCAAAGGCCTGTTTGGAATGGGGGCTTGGCTTATTTTCAGCTTTGGATGAGTGCAAATGTTTTAGGGTTTGAATACCTTCAGGGCCTTGTTTCCTGGTGGGTTTTAGTGTGTGGAAGAGGGAAGCCGAAAGTGTGTCAGTATATCTCAGGGGCACCCTTGTTCATGAAATCATCAACACTGGATTTCTTCAAGGTTATGAAGCAATGGGAACTGTAATTTTCTCCAGGATTTGTGAGTACATCCTCCATGAGGTTCTACCAACTGCAGTTTCTTATTACTCCTTTGGTAAGATGACTTCACAGAAGTGCAAACTCAATTTCATGAAGGTTCCAAGCTAGTTCATGAAACCTTCCAACCAATGTGACTAGTGTATTCTACCAATTTCATGAACCTTCAAAGTTAGTTCATGATTTTTCTAAACCAACTTGACATGTGGAACACCTCAACTTCATGATGGTGGATCTTTAATTATAGCAACTTCATGAACCTTCCTAACCAATTTCATAAATCTTTTTTCACTCTTTGCTTTGTGTTTACCTCGAAGGGTGTGCTCTCTGTTGGTTTGCGTTTCAGATGAACGAGCTTGGAGTGATTTTATGGTTTTTTGAAATTGTATGTTGGGAGGTGTTGGTTAGGGTTTCAGATGAGTGAATTCTGAGTGATTCATTGTTTTCTGATACTGTACATAGGGAGGAGATGTTGGAAGAGCAAGTTCATGAAATTGAAGTTCTGAATATGAATATCAAATCATGAAAATCTTCACATCATGTAGTGAAATTGGTTCAAAGTTAAATTGGTTGTGTCTTTATAGTGAATTTGGTTCATGATTCCAATGAATTGATAGAACCTATTGCTGAATTGGTTTGTAAAATCATTAAATTGAGTTTGCACGTATGTGAATTCATCTTATCAAAGGAGTATATATACACCAATTAATTTCTAAAATGCCCAATGCACCATGTTTTGGTGTCAACTAAGTTTTGAAGTTAAATAAAATCTTTTCAAAGTATTATTTCTAGAAATTTCTTTTTTATTTAAATATCCTTTGAAGTTTATTTTAAGCATCAAAAATCATGAACAATATTTTGTTGAAGATTTTTCTATTGAAGATTTTATTCAAGGATGTTTGTTTCAAATCTTGATTTTTTAGTGAGCCTCATACACCATATGTTTTGGAAAAAGTCACATTGGAAATTCATTTCAAAAAATTATAGAGTAGATTTTTAAAAGTTGTATAATAATAATGGTTATGTATGATATGTCCTTTCACTTGATTTTTTTTTTATGACTTCAATTTTAGAGTTGACATGTAAAAAGTAAATTTTGAATGTCAAAATCAAGTTTTCAAAAAAAAAACTCAAAATACTAAAATATAGATATATCATTTTTTTGATAAACTACC
Organism: Rhytidiadelphus loreus; assembly: GCA_947034895.1. Classification (NCBI taxonomy): domain Eukaryota; kingdom Viridiplantae; phylum Streptophyta; class Bryopsida; order Hypnales; family Hylocomiaceae; genus Rhytidiadelphus; species Rhytidiadelphus loreus. Next base: position 19,594,058 of record OX344763.1, read on the forward strand.
TTAGAAAAAGTTAGAAAACAACTTATGACTTGAACTTAATTCAATGATGTAGATACAAAAAATTCAGATGTAAATCATTCATTTGTCAATAAGATTCTTTGACTATTTAGAAGATACTTTTTGTTCCTAACATCTTTATAAGGTTCTTTATAAGGTTTGTGGCTTATGAGATTATGTAATATACATGGACTAGCTTTTTTTTACCTCCCCTAAATGCCTTTTTTGAGCTTCTTGGAATTTACTCTAAATTGAACAAAAAGTCAGTTTTGATAAGTTTAATCAATTTTTTTTGAATTATAACCATACAAATTCAAATTAAACATATTAGAGATCGCATGAAAAAAGAAAATACAACAATATCACGTACAAATTGAAAGATCATGAGGATGTAAAGACTATGAAAGTGATTTCAAGTCTTTCAATCCTCTTCTCACATGTCAAATCTAAAAAAATTGGTCACAACAAAAAAGGCATCACATGCATAAATTCAATCAACTTATGGTCTCTCAAAATCTACTCTACAATTTTTTTAAATGAATTCTAATGTGATTTTTTCTTCAAGATCTAATGTAGTTGAGGCTCATTCCTAAGAGCCATTGACACTAGAAAATCAAGATTTGCAATGGACACCTTTGCACAAAAACTTGAATAGAAAATTCATAATCATTCATTTTCAAAATTGGGTTTTTATGCTAAATCTAGACTTCAAAAATAATTTTTCAAAAATATAAACTATTAAAAATAATAACATGGATAGGTTTTATTTAACTTCAAAGTATTGTCAACACCAAAAGTGGAGCCCAAGGCATTTAGGAGTAAAGGACCAAGGATAGTCCAAATTTCCAAAATTCTAAAGATATATTATAAAATGCAACTAAGAATAATAATTTAATAATGACTCTCAAACAATAGTTGTAAATCATGATCCAAAGATCACATCCATAGAGTTATACCAAGTCACCAACTAGTATATAAACCAATACTTTTCAATTTTTCAAAAAAATTTGAAGCCAAAAATTTGAACTCCTTCTAAAATTGAATATTTAAGATTTTCACAAGAATTTTATTCCTTAAAATAATAAAATGTCAAGTTCTAATTATAGTGGTTTCTAAAAGAAATTTAATGAAACAATACCTATTGAATAATAAAATATTTGGAAAGCAGAGTTTTTAAAATCTATAAAAAACAAATGTTAAAGAACTAACACACAAATCTTCCAAAATATAATGAATGAAAAAACACGTTTCTCTCAATGTACTCTGAATGTGTTTACATTCATCCATTGTTCCAAATTTGAACACTTGATCCTTTAGAGGTTAATTAATAATTCACATGATGTTTTTGGAAGAATCAAACATGCTCTGTAGTTATGCTAATTTAGTGCTACAAACTTTCTTCCAAAGAGAGGGAATTTTTGGAGAAACTGATCTGGAATAAAATTAGGGAATTTTCATTTATATTTTAGAATTACAGACCTCAAATTATTGTAGATAGAAGAGGTCACCAACGTTCTCTAAAGTGGTTAAAAATTGCTTTGGTTCTACCAAGATTTTGCTCGTGCTAAACTTACATTGTATAAATTTGCATAAAAACCAAGATTTGAGCAAATTTTTCCACCCCCAAGAGAATAGGATGCAAAATTGCAATTTCATCCACTTTTCTCTTCGCATTCATCCCTTGCCATACAAGAATAGGGTTAGCTAGTTTTAGACTCCACGGAAATAGGGTTAGCAAGGACCTTATCTGGGCCGTCCGATCTTAGCAATGGTGGCTAGATCTGGTCTGTCAATTTTGCAGCTGATGCGCGTGCTATCACCTCCTCTAAGGTGTAGAGTTTAGCTAGTCTACTCATCTGCTGCAATGTTGCTCCATGGCATACGTTTTCGCATTATGTTTTGCATTTACTCCGTGCCTCCTCCTCCTCGTTTGTAGTTTGTACGCACATTGGCATTCAATTTCGTTTGAATTGAAAATTATTCTATAATTGTTGGGGGTTTGGGGCTCAAGCTTCTTCCTCTTCCAATTTGCAGGAGTACTGATTTTGTAAAAATGGAGGCGGTCTAGTTGTCTAGCGAATTGCTACCACTTCTTGGATGTTGTGAAGTTCTGTTGAGACTCGAGAGACATTTGTGTTTTGTTTTTCTCACGCATTCATGTCAATTGGAAAATGGAGGCTCCCGCTCTGCAATGTGGATTCAAATGTGTGAATTTGGTGGTGCAGGTGTGTAGAGTGCTATCACAGCCTCACAGCCTCACAACGAGTGGAATGTTGGAGATTAGGGAATGGAGATAGGGGAACTCTGGTGCCGACTTGGGAAATTGGAGTGCAATCATATATTTTACAAGTACAATTGTCGGCAGTTTCCTTCATTTTTGGCTTCCACGATTTTGCGATTTGCGAGAGTTTCTTTTGGTTGCACTTCCACCGCGATAGTGACTCTCTTCCTTTGCGCGTTTGCAATTTGGTTTCCATTTTTTTGATGTGCTTTCGTGTTTGTTATTGTTCTCTTGTTGTGGTCTTATGGTTTTTGGTGGTTTTGGTGCTGTGTTTTCTTGTATAGGGCTACAACCACTGCAATGGCACCTAAATTGAAGCTGCTTGAGAACTTTTGTATGCGCACTTTTGGCTCATCATGAAATTCCCATGATTTGGGTAAATACCTTCATGTTGGTGTGGCTCAGACTCCGATCAACGTGGAGGACAACATCACGTGCGTGTCGGAAATACGCTTAGAGGACTCGTTGCTTGCTATGTTGCTCCGTTTTCCTTCACTATCCAAGGCGACGGTGGTGTCACCCTCCGGATCTTGAGATTGCTAGTCCAAACAAGCAAAAAGGTTCGTAGAAGAGACACAAAGTTGCCCCTAGTACCGTAACGTGTCGATGGCAGAAGGTTTGGGCATGCAATTTTACGTAGACAAAAGGTGAATTTGATGCCGCTGGGAATTTGATAAGGGTTGTGTGTAAGAGCTACAATGTTGTGAATGGCAGGCAAAAGGTAATGGTTCCAAAAGGAGATAATTTGGAGAAGCATGAAGGAAAAAGGACTTACAAATGCGACGGCGATCCTTTCCCACACCTCAAGAAAGGGAAAAATTACGTGAAACATGACCACAAGCATGTACAATTCATAAAGCGGGGGGCGGGGCGACGACTTGATGGAAGTGTCGTTGACCAGGTCTTGGCTGGCTTCGACGACAAAGCAAACAAAAAGGAAGTATAGTTTTCTACACTCTTTCAAGTTCTTAATTCTGGTCGTCCCATGTGTGACTATGAGCATGAGCAATACTATTGAGGCATTTGAAAGTAAAGAGTGTCCCTAAAAAGCACTAGTCTCGGATGCTTGGGTGGGATATGGCGGAACACCTTCATTCTTGTGTTTTGTCTGCCTTAAAGTTGACAGTCCAGAATGCAAGTTTTATTTTGATTAGTGCAAATGAAGTCACAGTGGTGGATAACACTTCATGGGTCAGGGTTCATGTGTATATATTGGATTCATGGGAGAAGATGCCACACCTAATTCATTTGTCATGTGTTTATGACTATGGTACTACAGATTACCTCACTAACGTGATCATGTAGACATTGGTTGGAGTAGGAGGACTTATGCAAGAACAAATTGCAAGTAAACTAGTTTCATTTGGGGCAGATGGGGTTAGTATGTTCGAAGGCCCCAAAACTGAGGTATTGATCTAGATTTGTCAAAAATAGGCCCCGTTTTGCCTTGGAGCCAATTGTACTTTGCATTGCATTAGTTTGGTGGTAGAAACATTGTCGAACTATTCTATGGTTTTACGGTTGGAGGCCATGTGCCAGTCACTCTATTCATACTTTTGTTGTAGCCACAAGCGACACTTAGAGCTTCAGAAGCTTGTAGATCTGATGGAAATTAAGGGTAACAAAATGGTGAGGAATGTGAAGACATGGTGGATCTCCATGCGTAGTCCCACCCAACGTATCATGTCTGAATACAAGACTCTTTTGGTGAAAATGGGTGTAGATATGTCTGTTGTTGGCCAAAAAAGACAAGCTATTGTGACTGTAAACTTTGACTACCTCTCCAATATAGAGGTTTTGCTTTTACTTGTGTGCTTCATTTTGATGTTGAATGCAATTTATTGCCTCATCAAACTATCACAATCCCGTGACATATTTATATATGACTTTTTATCATCTATAAAAGTTTGTCAGTCCGATTTGGTCAAAATGTTTGTGGATGAGAGCATAGCATTCTTGACAACAGAATTTAAGCAGTATCAGGAACTCATTTCAGTGACTTGTCCTGAAATTCCAGTAGAATGGATGGCAAAGGAGGGAGAAGGTATTTCGTATCTAGCCATGAACTTTGGCGTTACCTTGATCAGTATTTGTATGTTGTCACTACAAATTGATGGGGGATCACTTGTACATGATAGAGGAGGATTTCCAACGCACTCAAGTCTCAAGGAAACATTTAGCGCCAATTTGTAGGTTTATTTTCTTCACTTCCCATTTTTTTGTTTTCTATTTTTTTTGCTTTGAACTTGTCTTGCATCCTATTTTGGTGGGGCTTGCTAGTTTGTTTATTCAACACTTGGCTGCTTGCGGTGCACTCTGACCTTCAATACATGCAAGTAATTGCATTCCGGTAGGATTTAATTTTTTTTCCATATTTTTTTCAATGGTTTAGTTCAAAGCCTAGTTAATGTTTACAAATTTGTTCTTACAGATTTTTTTCAATGGTTTAGTTTAATGCTTGGTTAATGTTTATAGATTTGTTCTTACAAATTTTTTTCAATGATTTAGTTCAATTCCAAATTTGTTCTTACAAATTTTTTTCAATGGTTTGGTTCTTTCTTGGTTTCTTGATACTTATTTTATCATTGTAAATCAAGGCTTCAAGGGACTTTGAGTCTTTGCCTTGTGACGGGCAATTAGATTGACTGACCTCAATTTCCTGTGCGGGTTGGCAGAGATTGCTTAGTCACTCTCGGACGAGTTGGACCAGTGCTTCCCGCAACAAGAGCTACTAGATGCGTTTGGTATAATATATCCCTAGTATTAGAAACAATCGGGGACTGAAGACAACTTTGGTCACCATTTGAGTGTGTTCAAGTGGTTCTATTTTCAGTCTAGGTTGTTGAATGTAGGGCTGCCTTTACATGATGGAGGAACATCATACACCACCCCTAATATGCTCTTTGGCTCTAATTTGGACAATCAACAGGGTTTGTTTAAATTGACTATGAGAGCTAACTGTGAAGCTACTTGTGCAGCAATTGGTCGCGTGAATCTAGTCATAGAACTCTGGCATACCCTTTTCCAATCACGGCATTTGTGGAAACTCATTTCCGAGTACTTTCGTGTGGCTAAAATTGGCATGTGTTTGGTCTTGGGGTTCGTAGAAGATGAGCGTTGTTTTTTTACGTTAAAGGTTTTGAAGTCTTGCCAGTGCAACAGGCTGGGCAAGCACTTGCCGCTGGTGGTCCACATATTTGGGTAGAAGTATTATACGCTGGAGAACTTTCCCTACAAGGCTGTGGTGAAATCCTGGAAAAATGCTTTGAAGGTGGGCCGCCATGGAGACATCTAATGTGTGCCAGATTCCAATACCTTCCCCCTTCAAAATCCTTAGTTTTCATCAAATTTCGTTGGCTTTGAACTTCAAGACAATTCTTTCCTTGACATATTTCTTTCTTTGATGGATATGTAGGCTCGTGGAAGCGAGGCTGCGGGAAGGCAGGAGCCATAGGCTATAGAGAAGACTGCTAGAGCACAGGAGTCATAGGCTATGAAGAAGATTACTGGAATAAGGGGCTGCGGGCTTCAATCTAACTTCTATTTTTGTTTCTAATTTGTTGTGTATTGTGTGCTGTGTAGATCACTAATACTACAATTTTAGGTAGTCTTACTTTATGCAAGTGGGATTCAATTCCCCAATTAGTGAATGTCTCTAGTACACTTGTTTCATGATTTTGTGTCTAGCTTTTACTTTTGAGTTCAAGACTTCATTGCTTTATCTTATGCAACTTCTTCCTAAGTTGATATTTGAGCTACAAATGCTTTATGTTTTTTTGGTCACATACTCACATTTGAGCTCCAATTATCAATCTATGTTTGAATGCATGCTTAGCTTCATTCTTGATTCATCTGTAAGTTCCAATTTTGCTTGCATGTAGTTGAAGTCTGTAGTACACATCTTCAAACTCTATACTCACATTTGTATGACATTGTGGCAAAACTCATACTTTTGGAAAAAGAAATTCGCATTGTTTAAAAAAAAATTGCACATTTCCAAACTATTCACTTGACTAAAATTAGCAAGTGCAGTCCCTGGTTCTAAACCAAATTCCAACACTTATCACAAATTGCCTTCTCCTGCAAGCAATAAAAATAGACAAAACATCACCATTTTTACACGAATTTATAATGCGGTTCATGTCACTTTCAAGTTTATTTCGTGGAAGCTACGACTTGTCAGGCACGGTAAAAGCGTTCCAGCGAATTCTGCAAAAGGTATTCTGGGAACGCTGGAGGTCACAAAACTCCAAAATTCAGAAACTCCAAAACAGGGTGCAGGTTTCAAAATTTAAAGTCATCCCAGTTCCCCATGCGGTGAGGGAAAAAAAATCTCACCCCAAGTGGAAGTTGTCTAGAAAACCATCAGTCAGCTTATCCAAAGCTGCTGCACAGATTCCCATTTCAGATTGAAGGCTAAACTGAAGTAGTCAAATCTAAGTAGGAGCCGCAACTACTTACATGGCTGTACAGTGCAGTACATGGGTGTCGAGCTCTGTGACCTCAAAGCTAGGTCCAAGGCTGAAGCAAAACTGCTCAGCCTTCCCAAGTTTGGCACCCACCATCCACGACCGCTGTACTGTAGAAGTCCCTGTATCCGGGCCTGTATCAACAAGAATATGCATCAACATGTTCTTCAAATCCCATGAATACACTAAACTTACACCCGGAAGAAAAGAAGGGTTTCCAGTCGAAAAGCTACAGACTACCTAAAACGGATGTACAAATGATGAGGTGCAACGCAAGCACCGGGTATGTTCAGCTGATGAGTCCCCTGAGTATCTATTACATGTTATGAATGGTATCTATCACACATAAATGAACAAATAAGTTGCCCGACGTCGGGGATTTGATCACATCCACTTGTCGAACTCGGCTTTGGTCATCCACTTGTTCCAGACCACAAATCAAAAAACCTTGCTTCTTACAAAGTGTCTTCTCCAACACAGCCATTCTCCACCAGCCTCCTTGCTATATGACAGTGTAGTTAGTACCTGGAAGACACATCATCACGCACGCATTCTGTTTCAGAAAGGAGAGGAAGAGAGGAAATTTGTAACTGTACTGTACATAACAAAAAGGACAGATTTGCAAGGATATTATACACTGCATATAAAATATGGAGCAAGGTGAAGGTGACGAGAGGGGCATGAATTGATATACTGACCTTCACTCGAAACTCTCCATTTGAGTTTGAGGGTGGATTACTAAGGCAGCATCAGAGAGTAGGTGTAGCCCCCTCAGCTACCATTTTTCAGAACCAATGCATCTATCTATCTACCATTGCAGGGTTAGCTATCCCAGCGGTGATCAGAACCGGCTTGATAAATACAAAATCAGGTTCACCATGTCAGTCTCCTCTTTATCTTCTCCACAACATGACACAACACAGCAACCCATGCTTGTTGCAGAAGAACTCGCACTTGGAAGTTGCCAAACTTCCACCACTAGTGATGAGTTCTCCTCGAGATCCTCCATCTCCTCATCTCCATATGTACCCTTGATTGCCACATTTTGTAACTCATGAGCACTATCTAAACTGTGCAGAAAACTAACGAACTTCCCCACCCACTATCAAATGAATGCACATCCCTAAATCGAAATTATGAAACACCCCACCCACCCCCTATTGCACAATCTGCTCTATCTTTTTACACAACAGCAATAGCTCACCCAAAAGATGTTTGCTGTTCCTACAAAGGATGCTTTTACAGGGATGCCACTCAAAAATCGTGGCATCCCTGCTCTCCTTTCCCTCCTAAACCTAAAAAATTCACCAAAAGCATTGATGCTCTACTTTAAAAGTGTGAGTCCACCAAAGGATTCTTGTGCCATCATCTCCGACATCTTCTTCCAAGAATATTCTCCTCTACGTCGTCCAAGTGATCAGAAGTCGTTTCATCTGCTGTAGTTTTCGAAGCTTTGCAAAGCTGGCTGTAGTTTCCAAATCTTTGCAAAAAACTACCAATTGCCTACGGTTTGACAGTAACATGCGGCCATGGTGAGGGGCCAAGTTGCACATCACACAAGACCCAAGGAGGGACCTGTCAGGTCGAACCCTTGCAACAGATAAGAGAGTTCGTCCCAGAGAGGGACACTCACAATTGCAGGGCTCCAAAAAGGTTCGCCAAAACCTAAGAAGGATCGAGTATACAGGATTAAGCAGTAAAATTACAAACGAACAAGGCGAAGAAAACCGCGGAGAAGCTCCCCCCAAAACAGAGCGCACCATAGCTAGCCATCCAGCTGCTGAAGGATGCGCGCAAAATCAAACCGAAAATTGCGAAAGGCATTCCCAGGAGGCCCCTTCAGAGCAGGCTTGTTGGGTAATGGCACTTGGGGAGGAAGACCATGCGGAAGCTCTTGAGGAGGAAGCGCTTGAGGAGGAAGAGCAGCAGGCGGAAGCGTCGTCTTGGAGATCGTTCTCGCAATATTGCGAGGTGAGTTTTTCGGAGACTGTTTCGGAGACTGCTTGGGCGTTCGTTTTGGTGAGTTTTTCGTGCTTTGAATCTTCTCAAACGACGGCACAGGCTCAGCAACCGCGGCTGGAACATTCGGCATCACCGCGTTCACGTAGTTTTGCGACAATGGCCCTGATCCCCCTGAAGATCCCAAGTTATGCTTCACCTTCCAAACTGTTACGCCTGGTAGCGGCACCGCGCGCTTCGCATACTGCGGCCGCCTCTTCCCGATCCAATTCTTGAGTGGATTCACAAACGGAAACACCATAAAGTACTTCTGCCCCGTGGGCCCTCGGTGGTGGACGATCGATTCCCCGTTCGCAACAGGAAGTTCGTCCACTCTGTGCCACGAGATTTCGCTCACTTCTTTCTTCGTTTGCGGTGCGAAGAGCGTGTCGTCTTTCACGCCTGGGATGATGTACAAGCGCATCCGTTGCTGCCCCATCACAAACTCCAAATGATCCTCCAAGTGTAGCTTCGGCTGGATGTCATACCCGGTCTCTTCCAAAACTTCACGCTCTGCGCATAAGTGATCATCCTCGCCTTTGTTTTTCTTCCCGCGAGGGAAACTCCAGCTTGCGCCCGCCTTCCAGCCTTTCACCAACAAGCAGCGCTCTAGGGTTTCGTCCAAGATGATCGCGCCCATCACGGGGACGCGCGTCTTGTAGGTCGTGAAATCCTTGTAAATGTCGTCGATCTGCGTGAGGTAAGGGCGGAGGGCGGTACAGCTCTGGAACATGAGAGAGGTGAACTCACGGAGAGTTAACGATTTGAGAGACATGTTCTGTTCCATGGCATTATCCTCGTAGAACCAGTGCGCCTGTTCGACGGAGAAGAGGATGCGCTCGAAAGCTTGAAGCTCCTCTTCCGGGACGTTGAGGACGAAACGGCTGCAGAGGTCGTCCAGAAGCTCCTGGGAAGGAAGTTGAGTGCGTTGCGCACTCGATGTGCGAGATATCGTCGTCGTCCCCGCCATAGCCACCACCAACCCTGCAACAACGAAAAGCTTTGAGGGGCATCAAAACAAAACGAACGCAGTGGAAACAAAGGTTGAAAGAGAAATGAGAGAAAACAGGTGAAGACCAGAAATGGAAGGATCCAGAAGCATCCAGAAAAACTCAGAAAATCCTGTTTAAAAGAGGTGCGATGTGAACGATGCCTGAGACCCGAAGAGAGATATTCGCCGGTGGATTCGTTTCGGGATCTCATCTATGGACTGGGGAGCAGTTGCAGAGTTGTACTGTTCTGGGTCAAAACAGAGCCTTGCAAAACTTTGGTATACGCGGCGACAGTACAAAGTAAAAGTTAGTGGCAGCCACGATGCCGCTGGAGCTTTGTCACTCTGGTTAGGTGGCGACCCTTTGTTTGGCCTTTTGTTTGATTTGGCCATTCATTTGAGCCCATATTGCTTTTGCCACTTGCCGGCCTCCACATCGTCCGCACCATTTCCTCGTCAGTCTTGTAACATTCTCTTGTACCTTCTTTGGTACCGGTAGTTTCTGTGGGCGGCCTTTGTCTCGTCTGGATGGTCGACTTTTAGTGGCAGATGTGTTTGATCGCTACATTGATAACTGCAATTTTGAAAACTAACTTGAGTTAGTGTTGACCGCGTCTTAGAGGTGCGTGGTTTCATTCTTGTCGTTGCCTGCAATTTCGCGAGGAGCTTCGTTTGTGAGATTTGAACGATTTGTGAGATTGCTGTTGTGATGAGCGGTGTTTTGAGTACTTTTTGTCACTTTTGCAATGCGGAAGCTGTGAATCGTTTGTTGTACGGGGATTTGTGCGCTCGTTTAGTCCAAGAGTAGTGAGCCCGTTTTGTACAAGAAAGCCTGGTTGTGGTCTTGGTTAGGGAGTTCTTTGGGGGGGTAGTTTGTGGGTTTAGAGATCAAGATTTCGTGGATTTCACGTGTTTTGCCATTCTCCGAAACCATGACTTCATTGTCGCCGCCGTCTTGTTGTCTTCCTCGTACATCTTGGATGTGTTTCTTCCTCGTCTCGTCTTCTTGAGCTTTGCTCGTTTGGATAGTCGATGAGAGTGGCATTCTTGTGGCAGATGTGGACATTCGTGGCTGCAATTTTAAGAATTTGTTTAGATCGTGTGCGTTTCTTTCATATTGCGATCTCACGAGGACCTCGTTTCGTCAGATAGTGTAGATTGTGTAGACCTGTATTTCACAGGGAGATTACTGCGCTCCTTTTGTACAAGAATAGGCGAATTGTGAAGCTCGAACCCTGTTCGGGGTTCTGGGTTGCGGTGAATTTCTGGGGGTTTTGGGGTTTAAAAATTGAGGTTTCATGGACTTCGGTACTCTGCTCTAGCTAATCTCATGTTTTTTTCACTTTCGTTGCTCTGTCTCTAGGGATTGATTGAACGTGCACAATAGAGCTTGGAAGTTTCGGCAATTGAAGAAATTGGTATTGATTTATTCCCACTTTGGGACCAGCAGCCATGCCTATCGATGCAGCAGCAACCGCGAGTGCTCCATCGTTGGTGACAGTTCCGCAAGCAACAAGGATTATTCTGTCCATTGCGAAACGGTTGTCACCTGTGACAGTTCCTTTACATGATGCACTTGGCGCTATTTTGGCCGAGGACATCATTGCTCCGGAGCCTCTTCCACCATTTCCAGCGTCAATCAAGGTATGTGATGGCTGTGAAATTTGGGATTCTTCATCTTGGGATTCCTCATCACAATTGAATTTTGTGGCTAAGAACCGACTGATTTGGTTATGCAGGATGGGTATGCCGTGGTGACAGCGGATGGACCAGGAGAGTATCCAGTTGTAGCGGCAGCTAGAGCAGGAGATGATTGTTCTCAGCTTCACTTAGAATCTGGCACTGTGGTCTACATCACAACAGGAGGTGGGATACTTTCCTCTCTTCTTTTCCTATTTTTCAGAATTTCCTATTCAAAAGAATTTATAAAGAGTTTCAAAAGAGTTTATATACCTTATGATAAGCAAGAATCTGTAAAGAGAGTGCCTATAATAAGGAAGAATACTTTTGAGCCTGAGCCTTTGTGCTTTGATTCCCTTCTCGAGGTACAAGTGGCATGTTTCGCTTGTGTCTGAGTTCTCGAAAAACGGTACTAAGAATCCCGTGTGAATTTGAGCTAATCCTGCAATATGGTACCATATGGGTTTAGGGTTTAAGGTTTTAAGGGTTAAGGTGCAGGAAGGAAAGCGTGACTGAGGATGTGAGTACGAATTGCGAAATATGTGTAGTGGCAGTTGAAGTATGTTAATTTTTTCTACAGACACAATTGAATATTGCTTCAAGTTTTGAAGACAATAAGCGAACCAAATTATGGACTTTTTCTGAACATGTTTTTGATTTGCAAGCAGGACCCGTGCCAGAGGGTGCTGATGCAGTCGTCCAGGTTGAGGACACGGAGGTTATTGAAGACAAGACGGGAAACGGTGTTAACAAGATTCGAATATTGAAAGCTGTCACCAAAGGCCATGACATTCGACCTGTGGTAATACTTTTAACTCAGATCATCAACATATCCTTTGTTAGTTTGCAATGAATTTGTGACACAGGAACATTTGACAGCGTGACTCATCTGAGCATGTATGGGTGATGCAGGGTTTTGACATTGCCCAGGGTGCTAATATACTAAAAGAAAATGAAAGAATAGGGGCCGGAGAAATTGGTTTGCTGGCTACAATTGGTGTTTCCCACGTGAAGGTAACAATTCTCTTCAGTATCGTTACTTGATTCATCATAACCCCTAAGTGACCAAATGGCTGCTTTTGTATCTATTGGAGGTGAAATAACTCATTTACGGTTCTTAAAGTAAGGTAACAAACTGTATCAACAGAAATAAGAGATCATGACCTACATTTTTTGATTGATGGAAATAGTTTTGGAAGTGACAATAATTGACTATTACACTCTTCATTCTATTTTGTGTGGACTGCATTATTTCGGTACTACCACACTATTTCAGTTGTTGCGTTGTGGTGGTAGGCCCTTCAAAAACTGCGGTCTGGAAGATACTTAGAAACATTGTGCAGGTATACCGTAGACCAAGGATAGCAGTAGCTTCAACCGGTGATGAGCTGGTAGACCCGATGGCGGGCACCCGTTTGGGAAGAGGTCAGGTGAGACTGTATTTCTTTTGCTGTTTTTAACTGATCTAAGTTTTTTGTTATCTGTGTCATTTTGTGAAATTACATTCCTAATGCAAGTCGAATCTGAACGTTCTTGAATTCGTCATATCCATAACGCTTCTCCATTGATAATATTAATAGTGTGGTGGCTTACGTTCTTACATTATGTGGCAAATATATATATACCTATTTTAATCCTCGGTACCTGTGGGTTGCAGATTCGAGACTCAAATCGTGCTATGCTCCTAGCAGCATGCAAAGAACACGATTGTGAAGTTATTGACTTGGGTATTATCCCAGACATTGAGGCAGAAGTGAGCCACATGCTAGACAGGGCTCTAGCCTCAAATGCTGATATGCTTATCAGTTCTGGTGGAGTATCCATGGGTGATAAGGATTTTGTGAAACCGTTGCTTGAGCAACGTGGCAAGGTGCATTTTAGAAAGGTAAACCATTTTAAGATGAGTATACAATTCAATACAGATGATAGATATTTAATCATGTGCTTTATCCACATAGAAGTTTTATTTGGGAGTGTAGTTATGAAAAGTCTCTGTGTCCGTTCCATTTTCCAACATAACAATCTGATTGGATTTAAGGAACAGTGAACCAAGAGAAGGAATCTAGATTCTTATTGTGCACAATCTTGAGCTCATTTTATGCTTGCAATGTTTAACATTAGAATTTCTTCTTCCTTTTCATCCAGTCCTTGTTCGACATGTTCACTTGTGGACTCATTTGACAGTGATTGCATGCCTGACAATGAAGTATGTTGCTTCGAGACGGGCTTTTTTTTCAATATTTTAGCTCTCCATATTCTTTTTGTGCTATAGTGAAAAGAAGTCAAGCTTCTCCGTATATACTATAGAATGTTTTGATGCTCAGTCTTTGCATGTTTCTGTAGGTGTTAATGAAGCCAGGCAGACCCCTGACTTTTGCTACACTGGAAGCCCGCACAAGAAGCGCCACAGTCACTAGAGAACTTTTGGTGTTCGGACTGCCGGGCAATCCAGTTAGCAGTATTGTCACATTCAATCTTTTCACTGTGCCTGCCATTCGCCAGCTTTCAGGATGGGTCGACTCCAACCTTCGAAAGTAAGTGGTTTCCAACTCCACTCCACTGATAATGTACAAAGTAGAATGTAAGATTAATGTATGTGTTGTTGCTTGTCATTTTGACAAGGGACTGAAATCAAAGCTTAATTTGAGCATGCATCCTGTGTTTACGGCAGTGCTGCGACTATGTTTGTTGATCCTGTTCCAGTTGCTGAGCTGTCCAAAAGTTGTTTTCAAAGACGCTAATTTTAGAACTTTCAAATTTCTTGCAGAATTCAAGCTAGAACATTGGGACCTTTAAGACTAGATCCAGATAGACCTGAGTTTCATGCGGCAACAGTGAACTGGGAGGTGGATGACGGTACAGGCCATCCTGGGTGAGTCATGAGTCAAATTTTTGGAAGAGTTTCGTGACGGGCTTCTAAAGTTTTCAACAATAGACCTCAAATCGGTTTCTTCTAGAGATGCTAGAAGTGTGCCAAAATGTCAAAAGTTCTCGTTGGCGTCTATGTGGATTTATTGAGCCCCTAGTTTCATAGGTGATTTGACATTTCATATTCTTAAGTTTTCCTGTTTCAGTGTCTCAAAATCTGAATGGATGCTTTGTTTCATATTCAGGTTTGTAGCAAAAAGCAATGGCCGTCAAATCAGCAGTCGTCTTTTGGCCATGCGATCTGCAAATGCTCTTCTTGAGCTACCTCAAGCTCGAGCAATCATGCCTGCAGGCACATTAGTACCTGCCCTTATAATAGCTGATCTAGCAGGTATCTTTGGTCACTTGTGTTTTCTACATGTGTTCATCCTGCAATTTGAAGTTCTGTCTCTAGTAATCATAATAGATGAGCCTAAGTTGTTAACGGATGGAACCCCTTACAACGACACCTGTTCTTTGGGCTTCACTTGGATTAATAATTAAGAGTTTATGCATGCGGGAAATGGCGGTGTTATTTATCAGTTCTCAATTGGTGTTGCAGGCATGCCTACTGCCAAGGTTCCTGTAGCTTTAAAAGATGTCCCGATATTAGAAACTCCAGCAGCAGCACCCGCCCAGGTAGAGGCTCCACATGCGCATCACAGTGTTGGGCACAAGCATCGTCACTCCCATGCCGTGGAAAAGAAGAGCGAGGTTTCCACAGGACCGCTAGTCAGAGTGGCAATTCTGACAGTGAGTGACACGGTGGCAACAGGTGCTGGTCCTGATCGCAGGTAAACCACTCTTCTGGATTTCTGAATTTAACCCCTACGTACCCGAGCGAAATACAGAAAAGAATTCTCACTTTGGAAGCTAAACTTCCAAAATTCTGTTCAGAAATTTAGGATATGATCTTTTTCTTTTGGTACATTTTGTTGTTGAGTTATCTCAACTCCGAGACATCGAAGCAGCCACTTCTAACCATTATTTAGGGTATTCAGGGGTTACCCAGTTTTTCGCTTCAATTATGTGAAGCTTAAGCATCCTTCTTAAATGCTCATCCTCTTTGGCTTGGACTTCAAATTAAACAGAGAAATGTGATTTGGTTAGCAGTGTCGAAGGGCTTTACTTTGAAGCCATGAGCTGAACTCAGAAGAATTTTTGCTTGCTGTGTCATTGTAAGAATTAGAAATTTCAGTGCAAGGAAGTTTTGCAAGGAAGTATTTCCATCCTGAGGTCGTTTTACGTTTCATGTTTGCACGTTACAGTGGGCCGAGGGCAGTGGAAGTTATAAATGGCGTCGCAGAACGTCTTGGAGGGGCGTCAGTAGTGGCCACCTCTGTTGTGCCCGACTCTGTGGAGGCAATTCAGGAAGTGTTGAAGAGGTGGAGTGATGTCGACCATGTCAACCTTATTCTTACAACTGGTATACTCACCGTTTTCCTGGCTGCGATCTCTGTGTTTTTCTATTATGATATGGAACCCATTACTGTGACTTTCAGCTGATTTTACTCGTTTCCATCAATAGAATGGCATGTTTTGGGTGAATCTTGTTTCATTTCAAAAGGATTCCAATACACCGAAATACGTATTATTTGGATGTTATATAAATATATTATAAATCTTCAAAGTTTTGTTCACAGGGTGAGTAATAGTTTTGTTCATGTGGGTATGTAGATTACTTTCGGAACTCTCTTGCTTCTAGTTAAACTCTTGAAATACATTTGTGTCTTTCATACTCATGCCAGTTGGACACAATGAATGATTAGAGAAGTGAAAGTGTGCAGTCAATGGGGGGGTTGCAAGCTGCGGTCCTCTTTTTTGTGCATTGCTTACACAATGGTATTTGAATTTTTGTTGGTGATGGCAGGTGGGACTGGCTTTACACCTCGGGATGTGACTCCAGAAGCAACACGACCACTAATACAAAGAGAAACGCCTGGCATTACGCAAGTTATGCTTCTAGAGAGTCTTAAGGTATCGTTTCTCTCAACTTACTGTGCTGCTCTTGAAGGGCAGGATCTCAAGCCTACGCACAGATATGCATCCGAGGCTTATTTATTTATTTCCGTGTCGTTGATAATATTATCGCTCAAGGTGCATGTGTAAGGGCTTCATTTATAGTGTCTATACTTACTTTTACAGGTAACCCCTACCGCAATGCTCTCACGGGCAGCAGCTGGAATTCGAGGATCCACGTTGGTAAGCGAACAATCCACAAACCTACTTGTGCATCCTCATTTTGAATAAATTTTAACAGTAAACTTCCATTTCATCAAGATTGAAGTAGGTTCCTATTTAAGCAAAACACATATTTCTTTGAATTAAGGTAGTAAACCTATTCTCGTGGGGACCTTTTGCCGTCGGTAGGCCATGAATCGGCCACAAGTGGAGTAAGTGGTACCAATAAGGAAGTATTCAGAATCTAGTGAACATGACAAATGTACACAAGATGAAGAATTGTAGCCTCCTCAAAGTTTTACTCACCTTGTGAGCTAAACTTCAAGAATTCATAACTTATTCATGTGATATCCAAATAACACATTCTAATCCGTTGGGAATCTTATTGATTATGAGAACAAGAATCACCAAATTAAATAAATTAACAGAAACTAAACTAAAATTTGAAACCCTTTCAAGTAAGGGATGAAAACCACTCAAAACAGCTGAAAGCCACCTTCCGTGTTTTGGTGGGAGTTATTTATACCTCCCCAAGAGTTGCGGAATCAATGTAATAACGAGCCTTTCTCTGATTTCTTTTCTCATTCTAAGGTTGAACCGAGTGATTCAAGACTTCGTGTAATAGCATGAATTTTCAAATGAATCCAGATTATCAACATGCCAGGCAACCCCAACGCTGTAGCCGAGTGCATAGCAGCGTCGATGCCAGCTTCCGAACTAAGTAAATTAACAGAAACTAAATTTTGAAACCCTTTCAAGTAAGAGATACCACTCAAAACAGCTGAAAGCCACCTTCCGTGTTTTGGTGGGAGTTATTTATACCTCCCCAAGAGTTGCGGAATCAATGTAATAACGAGCCTTTTTTTTTTTATTGTTTTTCTCATTCTAAGGAGCAATAAGGTTGAACCCAGTGATTCAAGACTTCGTGCACTAACCAACCAGGCATGAATTTTCAAATGAATCCAGATTATCAACATGCCAGGCAACCCCAACGCTGTAGCTGAGTGCATAGCAGCGTTGATGCCAGCTTTGCCTCATGCGATGAAGCAACTGCGAGGAGACAAGCGGGAGAAGCACCCCAACCATGTGCCTCATGCTGCTGCACGGCCACCACCCAATCCTGACGTCTGGACTACGAGCTACATGGCCTCCTTGGGGGCGCAGCAGACTGAAGGCCCTCTCGTTGATAAGCCTTGCAACTGTTCCATTCAAGACTGATCAGCATCCATGTCCAGGTTATCATGAATAGCAGGAGTTTCAAGGTTACCTCGAATGTTTTGTAAGAGAATATTTTGTCTGTATTCGGCTACTGACAGACTATTTTCATGATCTAACTGATAATCTAAACAATTCCAAGTGCAGACTTCGTTCTTCAAATTCAAGTATGCTTAATGCTCTCAAGTATGCCTTCTAGTGGGATTGTTTGAGAATATGTAGCTAGTAACAATATGAGTACGTCACTAATCTAAACAATTCCAAGTGCAGACTTCGTTCTTCAAACTCAAGTATGCTTAATGCTCTCAAGTATGCCTTCTAATGGGATTGCTTGAGAATATGTAGCTAGTAACAATATGAGTATGCAACTAGAATATTCCTAATGAGAGACTTTTCCAATATCTTGGGACTTTGTACTCCTAGTTAGTTATATTGGTTGTAGTGTTGTAGTGTTAGATCTACTATTGAATGTTAAACTTGCTATGTAGTGCATGATTGTTGATTGGTTCTAGACCAAAGGGGATGTTGATAGATGCTACTACAAGGGAATTTGAGAGAATTTGAGTAGCTACCTTGCTAAGGAAGCAAAGCCAATGCTATAGGGATAGAGCCTCTAAAATTGCTATATAGTGCATGATTGTTTATTGACTTTGGACCAAAGGGGAGGAGGCTTTGCATCAACAAATGCTATCATCAAAGAATTTGAGAGGGTTTGAGTAACTACCTTGCTCTAAAGCAAACCAATGCTATAAGTACTAAGCCTCTAAACTTGCTATGTAGTTCATGATTGTTTATTGACTTTGGACCAAAGGGGAGGAGGCCTTGTATGACAAATGCTATTGTGAGAGAGTTTGAGTGGCTACCCTACTCAAAGAACAAGACAATGCTCTAAGGACAAAGCCTCTGATAGTGTAGCTACTTGTTGTCTTTGAGAGAACAATTTTGGTTCTTTTAATGACATGGGAATGAATTATGGTGCTCTACAAAAAAATTTAGTGGTAAAATATTGTGTATAATGCAATAGGGTCGGGTGGTGTTGGATGTCCCAGCATGAATATTTTCCACGCATGGATTGAATCATGTCCATCCGATTGTGATATGTGTTTTATTTAGAACTTTGTCCAGGATGCATCAAAGTGGAGTCAAAACTGTTGAAAGCTTTACTTCGTGCTTCTACAATTTTGAGGTCCTTCAGGGATTATGACTAGTATGATTTGGCCTTCCTCTTTTATCAATAAAAGAAAATGGTTTCTATTTCAAGAATGAAATATAAAAGAAACTTCAACCAATCTACGTGGATTACAGGAATTTGAGAGTATACTTGCAGAGAATCACCCACATTACATAAGCTCAACATCCAAGTCTGGAGATTAGCTGTCCAGCAAGACAAATGGTTGAATATTGTCATAGAAGTGGGAATGTTGCACGGTCTGCATAAAATGGTCTGCATGGCAAGGGCTGCAGATTTCGCTCAAGAGAAAGATTCCATATACTTATTTCAATCAAGGACATACACTTTCTAAGGGGTCATTGTTAGAAAATATAATTTCAATATTGGGAAAGAGAAACTCCGGTTCAGAATTCTGTTTTCAGGCTCTTTTTCCTCGAAGGGACAAGTGATCTCATAATGCACCTGGAAAATATATGGAAACCCTCGGTCCATGAGAAGCTAAAGCCCTAATGCAAGCCGTCTTACAGAACATTGCTAGCAGAAACAAGAGGAACCCCAAAACAGAATGAGCAGAAAGAATCAAATCACTCCAGAAGTTGATAAACCCGAGGTACAGTATTCCCTGTTTGGGTTGACATTCAAAAATGGAGTAATGCTCTTCAGAATCAATGCATCAGTGTGTTGATTCACAGCTCTTCTAGTTCTCTTTCACCCGTCTAGGGCATTTTAGTCTCCTGATGCAACCTGAAACACAGAAGATGCACGAAATGAAAATTATTTGGAGTTCAACAACGAAATCGGATGCAACAACGGTGAAGAAATTCAGACATAAAATAAAGTAACCAAAATATAATAGGGATTTTCTAAGAACTAGAAGCTCATCGTATTCCGCAGAATTTGTAAGACCCACAAGATCTGAACACCGAATACGACACAAAATAGTGCTTTTAATGACTAAACCACAGGCAACAGACAAAACCTTGGTAAGAAGTGGCAGAACATGCTCGCTCCATTCATCGTCCCAACGAGATGATGACCCAGATGCAAGTGCACCACGCCTCAATGTATCCAGAAGATTGCAAGCGTCTGGAAAACCTTTGAACAAATCCTGGTAGTAACATATAAATGAGGAACGTATAGATCTATTATTGTTCGTACATAAGCACAGAGTCAACGCGCCAGGAAAAGCACAAAACTTTGATGGCTTTAGATGATAAGCAATAACATAATGCGACGTTTCTATAAATAGTCGGGATACATTATTCATGAATGAGCTCATCCCAAGCGATGAGGTTCAGTAGTACGTACCATTAATTGATCCGCCAACTCGGAAGATGAGGAAAATAAGAGGCCATTTTGACGATCCACCACCAACTCCCCAATACTGCTCAGACAATCATTCAAGCCTCGATCAAATGGGAATAGCTTCTTTAAGCATCATTCACAAATTCTGGCAGCCTGAGCCCAATTAAGCCCTTGCATGTCACTAAATTAAAAGATTATGTGACCCCTACAAATTAAGAGTCAAGGAAGCGGAGGGAAGGTTAATTCTGCTCACCATGAGTACGAGACAGCGCAAACTGGCAGACCACACCCAAACATGTCCACCACCTTCATAGGCAAATCCAAGCCCGAAGAAGAGGTATGAAGGCACACGCCCAAATCGGCAGCACCTGCATCAACGCCCAGATCCACCCAAAAAATCATCAGATATCGCAGTAGGTATTAAGCACCTCAAACCGGACTAAATCTAAAATATAATAAATTTTTTAATTTAAACATGTAAAATGAATACCAGCTTACAAATGGTCAATGATAACCTATACCAGGCAGACAAAATATAAACTAAGAATTGCTCAAAGAGGCTCGGACGTATTATACATAAAGTCACGTCAATGGGAGATCAAACTGTCGAAGCTGCACATAATGGCAGGCTGTGGAGTTACCTAGTAAAAGAGGATACTCTTCAGCTGATAACCACATGGTTCGAAACGCCACCCTCCGCAACCGAAGCTTGCGAATGTCTTCCTCGTACTTCGCGCGCATTGGACCTTTCCCTGGTGAATGATGGGTAGACAAGCATCATCAGCTGCATAATATTCATGGGTTTTCGTACTAGTCAGGTTATTACTCATACCGAAAACCTATAGTATGGCTTATAACCCTAAGCGCCCAAATGGCTAGTGCCATACCTATAGGAGTTGAAATAAATCATTTAGGAAGCTTCAAGGAACGTAAAAGGGAATTAATGTCCCAATAGAAAGAAGAAATCAGACCCTCTATAATTGAATGATCAAATATAAATTTTGGGAGTTACTACAGTCGACAATTACCTTCCATAAATATGAACTTTCTATTTTTACTTCGGGAATATATATAGGGGTTAATTCATCTCTGTCTACATAAAAGACTACCAGTGAGCAATGTTGAATATCATACCAGTCACAACAATAAGAAGGCGAGGGAAGGGGCTGGATGCAGGATATGCGTCCACGGAGGAATCGCTCTCTCCCAACAGAGCAGCAACACGACGGTCATAAAATACGGCAGCCTCCAGCAGTGTCCCGAAGTCCTCATCGGCTGTCCTGCAAGGTCCCATCTGACGCGCATCAGCGATCTTGATCAATGTGACAATAATAAAGATTTCATCGTTACAAAACAGGACCATCACAATGGAAAAGAAAAAACTGCTGCAATTCAACATCATAAGTAGAAATATATTCACCAGCTAGTGCTGCTCACGATGAGCGCAGGCCTGCCCCTTTCATACGAGTAGTGATCACCACCCTGAATTTCTCCATCCATGTCCCCTGCCACCGTCAGGACTGTAAATAGAGAGCGTTCCACCTGTGGCACAGCGTAGACGTCGAGGCCGTTTTGAAGATTTGCGTGGTCCTCAGCTTCATTCACACGGCTCGACAATGGCAACACTGGTTCTCCTCTGAGCATCTTACGTGTAGACGGACCTACACCTTTGTTATCACAGAACAAGAAAGAGTGAGACAACATTCCTGTAGGCATCCAAGGCAAGCTCCAATGGGCTCTACTTCATCGAGACGCCGCAAAGCTTCGACACATTTTGAGGAAGTGGCATGTAAGAGTTTCTGACTGAGATGTATAGGTTTTGAAAAACAGAGTTCATTTTGCTACAACTAAAACGTAAAATCTCAAGAGCTTTGATAGACTGATCACAAACCAGAATCAGCTTCCTTGACATGGCTCGCTTGCGTCGGGGCTTCAAGTAGACCATCACCGCAGCAATCGAGCACACCAGGGGGTTGAGTAAGAGCTGCATGTAGCCTGCTAAACAGCTGACCATAGTAGGCAGGACTATTGGTGAGTTTTGTGAAATTTCTCTTTTTAAATGTCCGAATTCCAAAAGACGACACACAGATTCTTGTACAGAAGCTGCTGGAGTAGTATCACACCATAAATACACGAACACTCTGAAATGAGAACACATCTGAGAAAAGAACATTAAGATCCAGAGAAATACTAAACTCACCTCATGCTTCTCTCTCAAATTTATAAGTCGAAAAAATTCAGGAGAACGGTCATATACAACAGTGGCCCTGCAGCACATGACATTTGATTTCGCTTGAGTATCGCTAGTGTGAAAGCTAAAAGTTGATATTTCGAAAGCTGAGATAAAATTCGATAACAGTAACTCGCTAATTAAATATTCACAGTTTACCAGTACAGTAAAGATATTCAATGAACGATTTGACTACCGATTGCACATACCTGATCCCCCAGTTCTGTTCTAATTCATGCTGCATAGCCCTGGTGACGCACAAGTACCCATTTGCCGTCTTCCCGTATCGTCGTTCATACCTGCGTGTTCCAAAACATTTGCTGCTGATGCCGAGGAAAAAAGGACGTGCATTTCTTTTACGAAATATAATATAGGGCTGAAGGCAACCTAATATGGGATACTAAAAGCCGGAGGCGTACCAGGAGTAGATCTTCACAAAAGGATGGCTTGAGCCAAGAGACAGTGCTAGTAGAGTAAAGCCAAAATTGTGCCAGTCTATAACGAAAGCAGCCTGGCGAAGCCAACAGGCAATCCTCACTACAGTCAACGTTGGAATCGATGGTGGGTTCTGTTGAACACAAACATAAAACAAATCACAAAATGAAAATTTATAGAAAATTAAAGCAGTAACCACGCCAAATAGGACAGATAAATATAACTCATTTACCGCAAACTACATACCTGTACCAAAAAGAAGTCTGGAGCGGGTATTTGAACGCACAGGATCCAGAGGAGCGTTGTGAATTGTATCATCAATTTCAAAGGCAAGAGCAGGATATACAGTAACCTTGAAAGGCCTTGTGGAAAAGGAGAGTTCTGCATTCAAGAAAGAAAAAAAGTACTAAAACTCAGACCCTTTAAATAAACACATCAAAAACTGAAAAAATTCAGATCTCAAACTCCTGCAGGTCTAAACGACTTCATCACAACTGAAGACCAACAACAGCAGGTTTAATGAAACCCTGGTACGTAAGACTTAATGCACGTTCCCCTGACAATACTTTCGAGCATGATCATGAGTATGTTGATAGGTTCAGTAGACAGAATTAACTAAAGCTGATCATCACAAAAGAAGGGAGTTAGTAATAAAATAACCATAAGGTGGAGGTGAATGTGTGGATGTTGCAAAAGTCCAGCGTGGGGTTCCGTTCCTAATACACAGTGAAAACACATTAAGAGTCAGTAGAAGTCCAGTGCACTATACGTGCGCTTCATCTGCTGCATATAAGAAAATGAAAAATGGTCATGATCTTGAGGAAATCCCTATTAGCAGTTGAAAGACGAAATTCTTACCTGCAAATGCCACCACATCAACGTCCAGGCCAGCCTACGGAGGGACACCAATATTTCAATACTCTCGCATCAAATATTCTTAGCAGTATCAACATTGTCCATGTCTTCTAAAGTCATTGAATGACTCGCTAAGCACTAGTGACGACAGGTAGAGATACAATTCGCGTCACTTCAAGCATTTTAACATAAGTGGGGAGTGAGATTATTACACGATGTTTAGAGCTCTGGAGATCAAACGAGGGAACAAGAGCCAAAGTCTCTTAAGATCATTAAGTGAGAAATGAACGATGATTTCTTCTACAATCAATGTATGATTTCATATACAATCCTTTACAGTGGGAGGTAGTACATCCCTCTTTCACAGTCAACAATCTCATTTCCATTCCAAGTCCAGAGGCCATAGACACTATTAACCAAGTCATGCTTACGTTAATCGAAGGTCCAACAAGTGAATTGGAAGAAATCAATAGCAAACGAAATCAGCTCCCTAACAATTTTAGTATCCTCACCCTTACTAATCCGCAAAACCAAGAAAACCCATTTCACTCCAAACCACAAACATCGAATCACGTAAAAAATACCCTAATCAACCACTCCATTCAAACTTCCCATCACTGATCAAATAAAACGCTGCTACACACGCAACAAGAAGACCCATCCTACTCCTCAAACTATACCTGCCGAGCAAGAGACAGAGCGTGATACTGCATCCGCGGACTCCGCCCCAAGTCTCCCAGCACCACTACTGCTGCTCTCCGACGATTCCTCATCCTCTTCCGCCTCCCGAACCACGATCGGAAGGGTAATCCGCGATTGAGAACCTCCTTATGCGGCTCCGCATCCTCGTCCTCCATGGCTAACTAGGGTTGCACGAAACCCTAGAAAATTGTCGGGAGAATTGGCGAATGTTGGAGAAGAAATTTTGCAGTGAAAAATGTCGCGCACTGGCTGTAGAATAAATTAGAAATGTGCTGTGCGATTACAAAGGAAAACTACAAAACAGGAGAGAAAGACGAAGTGTATGATTCTGTGAGAAATTGATGAGCACCAACTGAAAGCTTCAAAAGAGGCGAAAGCTTGGTTCCGGAGGCGGACTTCACCGTTCTCGAGTCAGCGTGGGGCTCTTGGAAGTAACGAATTGTGCTGCAAGTGTTCGCCAAATTTGGGTCTGAGCCCAAAACCTTTGACTCTCAAAAACTCAGCTAGGAGCACCTAAAAGCGTTCCTTTGGGGGAGGGGGTCCTATTTTTTTTTTAAATAAAAATAAAATAAAATTGGATGATGAGATTGTTGGAGGAATGCAACCCAGGTGGGTTTGTAATTTTCTGACATTCAAGTACTCCCTCCATACCAAAAGGATTGTCCACTTTTAATGTCATGTTCTTTTAACCCCTAAAGGACCATTGTCCCTTCGGGGCACTAATGAGATTTTGGGTAGGTACCTACGGGCTGAATTTTTATTATAATGTTATGGAAGATAGAAAAAATGATTAGCTTCATGGGAATATAGCGCTTTTTTCAATCAGTGCCTAGGAACAAAAATTATGCCCAAAGAAGCTAAAAACAAGTGAAAGGAGGCAGCAAAAAAAAAATTTCAAAATTCAAATTTTTTTATTTATTTAATTTTTTTTCTCAAAGATTATATTTTTGTCTACATGCAAAGCTTTTATTCATTCCATTTGGATTTGTTATGAGAAAGTTACGGACAATCTTGTTTTTTTAGGCAATTGGAGCATCTTCTTGAAAAAATAACTTGTACCTAGGATTCATTTTTTAATGCAATTTTTACAATTTAAAAAATAAATAAAAATTCCACATGGTTTAGTTTGCTTCCTAGAACAATCTTACCATTGGGATTAGGGTGTTTTAATTCCATTTTAGGGATATTAATAATTTAGATTTTCCTTCTATTTCGTATCTACTTTTACTTAATAATTTTTTGAAGGATAAAAATTAATATTTTTTGAAACTTTTTTTTCCCTAAACCCTCAACTCAAATCCACACAATAAAGATTCAAAGCTCAAAACTCTATAGTGCAAAATATTTAATTTAAGAAGGTTCAAAGTCAAATAATTTAGACGCACAATGTATTGAGAAACTTGTTTTTTTCACTTTAAACGCAAATATCTTGCAATCTATGTGGTCAAAAAAATTGAATTTTTTTTCACACATTCTTATACTAGTTAGGTGTAAGATCCTATGGTTAGATGTACAAAAACAAATTCAAATTTTTTTACTCTTTGCTGTAGAAATGGCAGTTTTGAGTCTTTTTTGGCAACAAAAAGGCCTTGGTCCTCTAGGGGTTAAGGTTGTTTTGAGTAGGTCAAAAAATACTTCCTTGTGGCTAATTGTATTTAGGTTGCAATGAACACATGTAATGCTATTCATTGATTCTAGTAATAATAAAATTTGGAACCTTCCTTAATTATTTTTTTCACAATATGGTCAATGAAATTGGCTCAAAAAAATATCAACAAAATTGTAGACAATCATTTTGAGACAAAGGGAGTAATATTTTACAAATTTTAATTCAAAGTTGAGGATATAGGATATAGATTCACCTTGAATGGACACCTTTGAAAGATCAAAATGTCTCACCACTTGCTTAGGGTTGTTTTTGAAAAGTTGTATTGGTTTTGAATCAAGTATTCTCTCAAATCCATTTTTTAGGTGTTGGAGAATATAAGGTATCACAATTGGATGTACATACCTTATCCTAGTACACTAAGGTAACTACAACTAATTTTCAATGCTTACTAAAATCCACCCCTTTAGGTTCCTTCTTGTCTAAAATATAGTTGCCTATATTTATACAAAACTAAGGTCTCTATTGGACACAACTATTTTCACCACTGAAATTTTTTATAGTTTCTATATGGGGGGTCCAAAAAATGTGTATGAAAAAAATCCAAAATACTTTGTTGACTTTCAACAAGATAAAACAAAAATTACGACAATTTAGTAATAGGAACCAAGGCTTTTTTTTTCATTTTCTATGAAGTGCCAAAGTGGCGATATAAAATGTTATGGTGGTGCTCTAAATTTTAGCATTCGTCCACATTTTGGATAGAAAATATCACATTCATACATTTCACATGTCTCTAATTCTATTTTCATCCACAATCTGGCGATTTCATTAACAATTTTTTTTAATTTGAAGTTTTCTGGCGAAAACTTCACCATTTCTTTATCATTTTTTAGCCAAATTATTTTTTTTTGGTGCAATTTGGCACTAGAAAGCCAGAAAAAATAAAACCCTGATAGGAACTATGCTCAATTGCTAATTTAGATGCATTTAGGTGTATGAACCTTACTAACAAAAGAATGGTACTTTAGTATCCACCGTATTTCAATATTTTGAGCTTTTTTCCCTTGAACTTGATATTGACATTCAAAATGATTTCTCTTGCTTTTGAGAAAAACTAACAAAATGAGGCTTCTAAGGTGAAGTTTCTACTCCACTTAAAAATTATGAAATATTCCTTAATATAAGCATTTAGTGAAGCTAGGGGAGGACACTCTCACTACATTTGGGGTACTTTAGTGTGGCGGAGTGATTTTTTGACCCCCTATTTACTTTTGAATAAACTATAATTTCATCCTAAAATTTTGAGCTTTGTTTAACAATGACTAAAGGTTTCTATTGACAAAAATTTCAATTCCAAATAAATTGTCTAGAAAGGGTTGAAAAATGAACTAAAATGGCATGTTCTCCAACTAAAATATTTATAGAGCTCACATAAAGATGACTATTGCATCAATATTCAACTAAAATAAACTTTCAATAGAAAGCTATTCTATAGAAATTTTTTTTCATTAAATTTTTTTTTTCTTATATGATATAGAGGTGTGAAAGTTATTTTCAGCTTTACAGTGTATCTTTTTTCTTAAAAAATTTATAACTAATTACTATTAGCATAAAAAAATACCGATAATTCAAAAATATAAACTTTTAAAGTAGTAAAATCTATCCTTAATTTTTTCTTTGGAAAAAAAATTAAATTTACCGATGTATTACTTGTATTACTTTTTCCACCGCACGTGGGTTGCTAAAACGTGGGGAGTGTCCTCCCCGGGTAGTGAAGTTGTAGTTGAAGATCTATAACAAGTTTCTAAATATGGAATGAAATAAAAATTCTCTTTATACCAAAATGTTCTCCACTTATAATGTACTTCTATAATTTTGAATATTTTAGATTTTTTCAAAACAATTTATATCTTATATAAATTTTCTTCATTTCTTCTTCAAAAATTCATGATAATTTGAATTTTTCACCAAAAGAATTTGAAAATTTTATGACAAATATTAGACATGTAATTTCATTTCTGAAAAATAAAACCAGAAAAAATTCACTCATAAATAGAGAGGACTTGACTACACGGTCATAGGTTACGTCTTATAGGGGTTACAGGGTCGGGAATAGGTTCGGTTACCTTATCGAGAGCGAGGCCCCTGCCCGTGTCCACCCCAAGCGGACGCTGCATCTGGTCCCTCGATCTTCCAGACTCAATCCTACGGCTCCGATCAACCAAGCTCCTCCCTCAACCATCTTCTCTCCGAAACCCAGCATTCCGAGTGTTGTCGCTAGGGTTTCACGACTCCGCCATAGCCACGAGCTTCAACCTTTCCGGCAATTGCTCCAGCCTTTTTTTCACCAACTCTCCACCATGTCGTGGGAGGCTATGCTGCCCTTGGGCATCATCTCCGCCATGTTTTTCATTATGGGCTCGTCGCAGTATGTGGTCCACACCACCATCTATGGCAAGGTGAGTTAGTGTGCGCTTTTGCTTGAGCGGAGATTCGAGCAAATTCAGACTGTGGTACTCTCTCTTTCTTGGATTTCAACGTGTTGCCGAGTAGTGTCGTTTTCAATTTCTGAACGAGTGGAGATTTGTGTGTTTGTGTGTGGGTCAGCCGAAGCACCCGAGACATGATGCATGGGACCGGGCGATGGACGAAAGGGATGCACGACTGAAAGAGGAGTATGAAAAATCTCAAGTAAGTGTGAGCAGTTTGATTGACTTTCTTTTAGCAGGCATTGTTGGGATCGGAGCGAGGGCGTATCCTCTGGTTTATGAATTCTCGATTTCGCCATGTTAAGAGTGGTTTAGGGTTTCATGTTGGGAATGGCCGGTGATCAGAATGTGGCCGGTGTTGCACGTTATGGGGAGTGACTTCAGGTGTCTGTTCTTTCGGGGTTATCCTTTTACTGTGGAGTGGCATGCGACTTGTTAGTAAACCGTTTGGATCAGAGCGAAGAGACTTTGTGCTGAGGTTGAATAAAAAAATATCAAATAGGTCATAAATCACAAACTCTTGGAGTAGAGTGAGTAGGGTTAGGTGATATGGCTGTTTTGCTTAGGTTGAATTTGAATTTACCAAAAGGGCAACTCACATTTTATCTCATTGATCTTTGTTTTAATTAATTGCACTGAGGTCTGCTAATCTACTAGAATTCGTTTGAAGCGAATTTGTGACTTGAACATCAGCTTCTTAGTTTTGTGCACTTGGTACATTTCCTCGACGTCAACTCAAGGAAACAGATTTCCATCCAATTATCTACAGGAAACGGAGAATGCAGGAATGTAGTTTGCTGATATTATGTTGTCTCTTACCCTAAGGGAGAGACGAAGCACCTGTTGGAAGCAACATACAAAACAATAGTAGCATGTCGGGCCATCATTCCCAATAATGAATTTCTTATGTCTAGTATAATTGTAACATGGGTTATAGGAGTACGATCATTCAAATTTTCAAGCACTGAGGATTATATCAATGATTATACTGAGGATTATACCGAAAATGTATGGAGAATATATCGAAAGATACACATGCACATTTCTATTTAGATGCAGGCACTTAGCCGCTTGTTTCACATATTGAGCAGTCAAGGCCTAGTTTTGACATTTTTCCTTGTTGTGTACTTCTGCAGAAGTAGCTTGATTCCCCTCTTCTTCTTTTGGAGAGGCATTTGACAAGTGGATCTTCAAGACTGGTTTCCCGTTGTATGCTTCACCAGCTTCTGGATCGTGAACTTTGATACGCAGAGACTTTGTTGCAGCTTTCAGGGTACCAATCAGATCCTACGTGATGCCGAAAGTAGTTCGATATGTCCATGGAAGTGTTCTATAGTGATAGCACCAGTCTTCCAGGCGCATCTTTTCACAAGGGTGAAGGTTCAGCTCGAATTTGCCTTGATGGTTTTTTCTGTTTTTTTTCGGTCCATTTTTCAGTATTCAGTGTCGAGTATTTGTAACAACCACCTAGCTTCTCTTGCGACTGGAATAAAAATGCCCTCGTCTTACGACAGCTGAGAATTGAACACGGCCATAACCTTGAGTTCGTTGTAAGTGAGAATGCTGGAAGAATTGTATGGAGGATAACATGAACCTCATTACTACAGGGAGTGGTCCAAGGAGATTGTAAGCTACTTTATATTGGTCAAAAGCACCATTCTAATTTTGTGCAATTTGAAATATCAGGAAATAACAAGAGCCCACAGGACTATATTCATTGTAGCCTGTGGCATTGTGTCAATCAGTGCGGTGCAGTGGGATTCGATTTATTTGGAGTCCATTCTTCTTCTATACTTTTACGTTGTCACAAAAATGGTTCAATGATCATCAAATTTTGCACTCAACTCCGCCAATTCGTGAACCATATTCGTCCCAGATTTGGTAATGAGAAAATAAAATAAAATAAAAGCATTTTCAATTTACTAATTAAATCATTGATTATTTTAAAAAATAATCAAGAAAACTAGCCGGACACCGACAATCGTAACTTCATTGAATCGATATCCCAGTGTATAGTACACACCATGACTTCATGACTCTAATCACTAGAGGGATAAATGTTTTGCAAATCTCCTCGCACATGACGAGAAAGTGGCAGCAAGTGGTTCACTCTGCATCGTTAGCCATCTTGCTTTTTTGAGAAAAAATAAAAAGTCCGAAATTCTCACAATTCTAGTATTGCTACATCATGTCCTAATGACATGGATTTGGTGTGTGCCCTCCGCCTGCTGGTGGGAAAAACACTGAAGAAAGAGCAATCATCTAAGCAACACCTAAAGACATAACGAGCTCAAAGCCATATTGGACTGCTCACGGTGAACCTTTCCACTTTGATTTGAACAATGAGCAATCCACTCTCGCATCAGTCTTCATCCATGCCAATCTGCACTTCCGGTAGATTCCACATGTCTTCCTCCACAACTGCTTTCTCAACCTTCATAGGAATTACGGACATTTGTTCGTCTTTCTGACCACGATTTCTGCTATTAAGCAACTCTCTGTGAATCTCTGGTGTCACCTACACAGAAAAAGAGCTCACCAAGCATTTAATCGTCAGACCTCAAAAGATCCCCTACTAGATAAACAACAGTTATTGATGGAGAATAAATTTTTGTCGGATAGACTATTAGATAACATTAAGATAATGTTAATTTTATGTCAGGGCAATATTGGCTTAACGTACACTTTTAACATTTGCCACTATAATATCAAGTTAACATCAAGGCCACTAAAATCTCACATGTAACGTTGAAAACCATTTCTGTAAAATTAACAGTGGCTTACCCTAAACTCAAAATGGAAACGATGCATCTAATGGCTATTACCCTAAGCGCCAAAGCATAGTCATATTAATGGGGGATCATTTGTGATGCACTTCTGGTAAACAAGAGAAAATAGGAATCCCCTCTGGTTACAAACTAGGAAATAAAATTTATGAAAAATGATTGGCAAAAATTGTGTATTTGTCGAGTTTCTGAGCAGACAGTGACGTACCAAATAGTGCTTTTGTTTCCGCATCAACTGCTTCAGTTTCTCCTTGTCCTCCTCCCCAAGCTCATTCTTGTACCTGCAACCAAGAGTTGAGGTATGAAACTTGTGTGGCCACACCACAATTTAACGAATCCACAACAGACACTACATAGAAGCAAGTCCCATTTCATTAGCACCAAAGAATTGGGGTAGGGAAAAGCCATGACTGAAAATACGAAGCCAAGATCAACCTTAGTGAATGAACCTTGAAACTAAAAAGAGTTTATTTAATTAACATTCTGAAATACAAGCGGTTCGTCACGTTCTCTGTACCTTTGTACAAATGTGAGAAGGGATTGATGCCAAATAACAGGAAGGTCACGATCATCCTCAATGAACCCCACAAAATGCGCCAAAACTGAATCCAGGACTCTGTATGGCAGAGCATACTTCTTGTCCAATAAAAGCTTTAAGAAATAGCTGCAAGGCAATTCAAAATCCCCAATGATTAGATGAGCGATCATAGCATCGAAACTACAAGGGAAAAAATACTATGAATACCGGCACAAGGTTGTGTATGCACGCTTAGGAGAAGTTATTACCTGTTTGTGCCGCAATACTCCATCTCTGCAATTTTCAGCAGTGCAACACTGTTCAAACCCACACAGAAAACATGTTAAATGAAATTCGTAAAGAGTTCAAGAGTCAACAGAAAACGACTGCCATCCTATTCCATGTACGAAAAATATAGAAGAAGCAAAGAATCGACCTCTGCAAATTGCTAACAAAGGGCAGATTCAGCACTTCCAATCATTGGTATGGGCACATTAGCTTACTTGTCCAAGATCAGAGAATTAAGATAATTAGTGGAAATGAATTCATTACAAACTATTTAGGGGGAATTAGCACCAATTTGCTAACTGAGACAACTTGGGCAGTGCAAGCATTCAGTAACTAATTCCAATTAGCTAATTGGCGCTACTTGGTTGGCATAGGCGGGGCCTTACTACATAAACAGGGTGATGACTGCAGGGTAACACATAATCAATGAGCAACAACCTCGTCATGGACCTAAGATTTGTCACTTAGTGAAGAAATAAACCAACAGTTCAACAAGTGCATATTCCGGTCGTACACATGTTTTACCTGGAGTGTAAAACAGGAATAGAAACCTTTTGGAGTACGCTTCCAATAATAACAGCCTCCCGTAAGTTGCATGTTCTCGTCTACAAGGAGCATAAAATTAATAAGTGAGACAGTGAGATGGTGTGAATTTTCACTATGCACATAATGATCCTGGTAGGCGCAATTAACGTTAACACCACTCCATGGATAATGCAATAGTATGCTGAAACTAAAAAGTAATGAAATAAATTCGACACAAGGTCTGCTTCCCATTTTTAAAATATAATACAATCAAGAGTAAGTGATATTCTCTCTGAAAAACAGGGTAAGGTGCGCCAAGCACCTAATGCAAATTACCTGGCAGAGAGGTAGCAGCAGGCCTTTGTAAAAAGCTGAAGGTTTATAGACAGCCTTTTTCATAGCTTGGTAAAGAGCAAAGTGAAGTCTTTTATGCTCTCTTATGTCATTCCGGATTCTCGGTAAGAGAACAAAATTGTAAAAGCGCTGAGCCATACGGGCATTCAAGTTGGAGGCAAAAACCCGAGTGGCTTGGTACATGGCGTTTGGAGACCATCTCTCTGGCTCTGTAAGAAATAGCACATCTTCCCAATTGGAAAGTGAAGGAATGATCTTGAAAGCTTTCGGTAATTTGCCAGCCCTGTATCGACTCAACAATTTTCCCACCCTGCACAGAGTAACTTCCAAACTTAATATAACGACTATGATCTTCGGCATGAAGAGGACGCTAAACACTCAGGCCCCTCGTTCAATAATATGCCAGTCACATAACGATAGCACGGCTACAACCAGATGGATATATGGGGCCTAAAGGACGAAGATATAAGTGCTAGAAGACGTACCCTTGATAGACCTCTATAACTTTGCTATCTACCCCTGGAATTGTTCGGCCTTCACCTGCATTAACACAAGCACAGGATCTTTCATGAGGTTTCAAGCGAAGAAAAATAAAATAAATCCCCTCTAGCCAGAATCTTCATCCATTACAACTACCTATAATGCATTCAGCACATAAGGTTCACTTTGTCTTGCATAGGTCAAAGCAACGAGCTTAAAAATTGCACATTATGAGAAAATAAGTGTCCCATCCACCTCAAAGAAATAGCTTGGAACCTTGCTAAGTCAAGAATTTAAGCATCCACCTTAGGAGCCATGTCAGCACCACCTCTTCATTTTTCTTGGACATTGAGTAAAACACGGTAAAACGTATACAGACATACTTTTGCACCAATCAAAGTGTGAGTTATTGTTGCCCAAAAATTGTTGCTTCAAACTGTGCCATATGACGTGACCATCAATGTACCGTTTTTACGGGTGTTATTACTTCAAACAAGGCAGCTCACCTTCAACGTCAGCAGCAACAGCCATGGAATCCCCGCCCTTGTCATTGATGCGCTCCATAATAATATCTGCTAAAGTTCGTTGCGGGGCTGCATCCGAAGCCATAAACATTGAAATAATCCTCTCGTCTTCTTCTGTCACCTCCTGCCAGAGAGGTTCAGAAAAGGCGTAAGGTAACAATGCCGAATATCCTCCACATTAACATGATATATCCACCATAATTTGAGCAATACGAGCCATGCAAGTCCTTGTAAGCAAAGGATTATCTACCTCAAACTCCTCAGCTTGGTCTTCTCCGTCCGAAAACCCATCCTCGTCGTTATCACTGTCGCTATCCATCCTCTTGTCAGCAAGAACAGCAGTAAAAGCTCTCCTTGTAGCCGCCACGCCGGTTTCTTCATCCCTAAATTGAATCAAGAATTGAAAATAAGTCCAATGTTCAAAATTCCAAGGCTCAAAAGCCTACTTACTCTAGAGGTCAGTCAGCTTCGGCACAAAACAATTCAAAACTCATTTCGGCCGACCCTGACCTCCACTACAAACTTGATGACAACCAAAAGTTACAAAACATCTCAAATTCTTCAAATACTTTCTCCTTTTCCTCAGGATCATTATCAAGAAGATTCAAGAGCTAAGAGAAATGGTACCGTTCATTATCAATTTCCAGTTGCTGCCTTCGCGCTTCACCAAGAATTTTATTACTCAACACCGGAGTCACGTACTGCAACAGCATAAACGAAGTTCATTCGATGAAAAATATCGTATTCAACACCACAGTCAAAAGCACAAATGAATCCTTTCAATAAAAATAATCTTAACATTCAAAACAACAGACAAAGCATTGCACATCACATCACACCGCAAAATTTGTTTCGAAGAAACGCCTCAGGCGACAACTATACCTCATCCTCCCCTTGCTGACGATTGCGGTTCCGTGGATGTCTGCGTTTCGGAGGCAAAGCTTCCAAGTTCAGCTCCATTTGATCGCCCAAATTCAGGTCGTGCTTCTCAGGTCCCGCATCCTTCCGCTTCTTCTTGTGCTGACCAGGAGCCCGAGGCTTGGTTTGACTCGCCATGACGACGAAATAAACCCCCGTGAAATTCAGCAATTCCTTCACCAATGCGGCGTCCTATCGTCACAACCTCTTGCTGCTTCCGCGACTACCAAATACAACTGTAATCCCGTCTAAAAGCACACACGAAAATCTGCTTTACTCGCTAGAATCTCCAGAAATCTTAGTAGCTCCAGTCCTGAAGCGATGGATTTTAGGGTTCAGGGTCCCTCAATACGAGCAGAGCAACAGCGCTTGCAACTGCAGGCCGCGATAAACCCTAAACCCTAGTGAAGAGGAACCATTCAAGGAAACCGAAATAAGCCTAAACTTCAAAACGTAGGCTTTTCCTAAGGTGGAGTTTTGTCTTTCAATATTTTTAGAAAAAAAATTCATAAGTCTTATATTGTCATATAAGAATTATGTGCATATTCATATGTGAATTTTGTCAATATGTTGGAAAATGGATTGAAAACATGTGAAAAAAAAACATAACCTAAAAAAAATTCATATTCATCTGTAAAAAAATTATAAAGCGGAAGTTGGTACTAAATGAAAGAAAAAACTAATATGCTAATAACTTTTTTGAAAATTGAAAATTGAAAATTTTTAATCCCAATAGTGAGAATGTTCTAGTAAAAAATAAATATCCTTTGTTTTTATTTTTATTTGAAAATTTTCAAAATTGAGAGAAAAAGACAACTTCGTATGTTTTTTCTACCTTCATTGCTTGCAAAATAAAACTCCTTATAACTTTTACCTCATTATTCATAATTGAATGGTTATAATTTTTTTGAATAGGTATAAATCTATAAAAATCTCAAAAAAAAAAAAATTTAATTTAGGATATATTTTTTGCTACCTAGTTTGACATTGAAATTGAAAGAAAAAACTTCTAGTTTTTGCAATATTTATTAAAATGAAATGAAACAAAACTTCACATATAGATTATGATGAGTAGCATCCATTTTGAAAATTTTGTGCAAAAATTCCAATAAAATCAACAAAGCCTACACAAGTTTCTCAAAAAGCCCAAAGTCGGCTCTTTGGTCCTTAGGGGTTAAAAAAAGAAAGAATGCACCTATTCATCCAAGGAATTTGATGATATAGTGTTAACAACACTTGTATTACAATATGTGGAAAAATTTCCATACACTTTGACGATGTAGATTGTAAGATATTAATATTCAAAGTAAAAAAGGAAACATTTATTTTTCCACCTTACTTAATTAAGTTTTCAAACTTTGAATCCTCTTATGTTTACTTTTTTGCACTACATAGTTTAGATGCTAAAATCTTTATGGTAGAGAATTGAGTTGAAAATCTAGGGTGAATTCTTTTTTTTAAATTCATTCTTAAGAAAATTATGTCATTCATTGTTCTAAAGTGGAATTGAAATATGGCAATTCCAATGGTCAAGTTGTTGTAGCAAGTAATACCCTCCCTATGGATGTTTAAGTTTCAAAAAATAGTGAAAAATTGATTTCAAAAACAAATCCTAGACATTATTTTTTTTAGAAAAATGCCCTAATTATCTGGAAAACAAGACTCTTTATAACTTTCATACTACTTATCCAAATGGAATGAATAAAAAAAAATTGTGAAAAAAAAATAAACTATAAGGAAAAAATTAATTCTAATTTTGAGATTTTGCAATTTTTTTTGCCACCCAAAGTCAATAATTTTGTACTTAAAAAGGCCTAATTCTCCTCTAAGGCACCAAATGAAATTTAAAAAATTATATTCTCATAAAGTTAGTACATTCCTTGATCTTTCAAAATAGGATAAAAAATTTACAATAAGATTAGACATCATAGGAACCTACCTAAAATCCTTAAAAGTTTGACCTTTAGGGTTCAAAGCATTATAAACCAAGTGCATCTTTGGGTTGTCTTAAAAAGGGTTAAAACATTCACTAAAGGCTCTATTATTTCAAGCCCACATTGCATTATGTATAAAGAGAAACACACTTTACAGTGATATTTTATAACCATATGGATAATACTTCAATAGGCCTCAATATAACTTAATTGGATGATGGACAATTCTATCTTAGAGGAAGTCATTTTAATTACATTTTATATTTGTTTTTTAAATTGAGGTTACGCTCATATTGCAATGTGAAATGAAAAATGTAAAACTAAATGAAAAAATCTTCTATTGTATAATGGAAAAAATTGATTTTATTGATTTTATAAATGCCCTATCTAAAGTTCAATAGATAATTAAAATAGAGTTTTACATCTAAAAAGAAACATTGATTATTTTTTTGGAAGGGGGGAAAGTTTATTCCACAATGTAGAAGAACAAATGGCCACAAGTTGAGGGAGAATCATAGAGATGATTTTTCTAGGAAGACATGAGCATCCTTAAAAAACATTTAACTAGGAATGCAAACTAAAGAATCTGCTAGTTGAAGGTCTCCATCTAGGCACATCTCTTGTTTCACTTAACACAATTATTAGCCAGCCTTCACTCTAAAGAAAGGAATAGCCATGTCTTGTTAAAGTCCCACTAGAACTTCATTGTTTGGACTGGATAATGTTCAAACAGTATTTAGGACATTCTCCCATAGTCAAATGCAGCTTTCTAGATAACACTAGTAGGAGCCCCTGTTTTTTTAGATGTTAGCATGAAACAAGAATGTTTTTTAAAATATGAGCAAAGAAATGGGACTTTGGCCATGGGAGGCTTAATTCACTTGGATGTTGCAAGAAACACGTTAACGTTAGGGTCATAACAAGCTTCTGTCCTATCTGATGTCCATATTTCAGAGAACATCACAAAAAACATAGTCACGTTTCTCCTGACGTCTTGAGAAACAAGTAACTGCCATGTTGGCAAAGGATTTCGGTTTGACTACAGGTAAGTTACTGAAACTTACTATAGACTGAGGTAAAATGCTAACCACATGTGAAAAATACAAAGAAAGGGCAACTCTTTGGCATCTTTTCTCAAAAACCTTACATGCATGGATGGAAAAACTGCGTAATGACTTCATTTTCTATTATACTTCCAATATAGCACAAATTGTATTAACAAGTCCTAAAAAATTAGTATAATGCGTTATAGTATATATACTATATGTAAATATTTGTCTTTATGCTCCCAAATACTTCATAATAAAACATATTTTGTTGTCAATTTTTGAAGATTCATTTTTTGACTGCATTGCAAATAAAATTCTTTTTTTGCTAAAGTTATTATTCATATCTTCTCCCAAACAACAAAGAATATTGGAAACAAAACAATGACTTTGCACTCACTTCCATTATGTGCTGCACTTTTTCCATTCTCCATTAAAGGCTTCAAAATAATTGGATTGCAAATATATTAGAAGACATTGCAATCTTCATATGTTCAATACTCAAATTCAATACTCCCAGTGCAAATTCTTGTTTACATGTTCAAAAACAATATTGCTATCAACTTGGAATTTTATGAGGCAACTCTTCTTTTATAAATTGAGATTTTGTTCCATTTCATTATTTTGTTAATCAAAATTTATCTTGACAGTGTAGTAAAGTAATAGTATTGTAAAAGTAGGTATTAACCTTCTACTATTACTTTAACAACATTTAAACCATAAATGCAGAAGGCACTACATTTTGGTATTGATTGAACTTTGAAGTCAATGAAATCCTTATTAAAACTATTCATTATTCTAATTAATTTTTTCTTAAGAATGATGTCTTCTTGAAGTGTAGTTTTAGCATCAAACATTTGATTTTTATAATGAATGATTATGATTTTTCAATTCAACATTTTGTACAAATCTTCATTTTCTATCCACTGCAAATCTTCATTTTCTATTGTTGAGGGCTCTTCAAAATTAGAATCAAGAACAATACATCTTAGAGGAAAAATCACAATAGATATTCATTTTCATAAGATTTATACTCTATAGAGTAGAATTGACTTACATGGCTGCATAGGCTTACGATTTGACTATGGATAAGTTTCTAAAAATTATTGGGGGCTAAGGTGAAATGTTGACTACATATGAAAAAGACATGGGAAGGGTAGCCACATCGCATGGTTTTAAAAAAATGGTATTTGACGTGGCATTTCAATAATATGGCATCCAATGAAGATGAAGTGGCATGCTACTTTAGTACTTATTGACGCCGTTTGAAAATTTTAACCCCTAAATGTCCAAACACTGTTTTTGTGATTTTGGACAGTTCACTCTGGGGGAATGCTGGTACGCGAGCGTGGAGCGTAGAGCGTGGAGCAAGGAAAAACAAGCGGGGAGCAAAGATTTTTGGTAAAAAGAATGAAGCCTATAACCGTGGTTTTAGGGTGCCTAAAACCATGGATTTAATTTATACCAACTTCAGGTCTTAGAATTTGGGTATCCCATGTTGACCTATAACCGTGAAATGAAAAAGGATTTAGGGGTCGAAGTGGGCAGGTCAGCAGGTGACATTGTCAGTTTACTGACATGTTGTAAGTATAACAATAGTAGAAGAGGACGTATAATTACTGATAGAATACTTGAACAAATAAGCTTACACATGCTTTGGCAATGAATGGTGTACTATACATTTCCAATTCAATGGATTCATAACAATGCCCATGACTCATGCATTGTATAGTTGTACATCAAAGAATATTCAAAGAAGTGGAATACATTGAAGCCCTCATATTGCAAGAGCCCAAATGAATTCATAATCAAGATCAATTCGTGTACAAATGTTTGTGTACAGTTGCAAGACCTATAAGTTTAGGAATATCTGGAGAACCACAAATTGTGGAAGGAAATTATAGGATGAGCCTCCAAGCTCACCATGTTCTTGACAATCACCATGCATTTCCTTCAACATATGACGTACTCACTCTACAGGACACTATTGAACTAATAGTCTTCCTGCCTTTTTCATCACAATGCCATTTTGTGATGATTATGACCCAGTTTGGTAACAAGGTTATGAAAAGGGTAGGGAGTTTAGGAAATGAAAAGTGTCAGTAGATGAATTAGTCACTGATTAAGAAAATGCATGATGATTATGAAGAACATGGTGTTCTTGGTTTTAGGGTTTCTACTAGAAATACGTTGGAAGCACAATATAATTTAGAGACAATGACATCCAAATGGTAATCGAAGACATTTGGTAGAAATGAACTACCAGATCAATGAATTGTACAATACCATCATGCACTAAAAAATGCCAGAGTATAATATGTCACCACTTCAACTCGAGTGGGGTGAGGTTGAATTACCCTCACTATCTGATGTCTGCGAACTAGATTCTACAGCACAATCATCAACGAAATCAAGAATGCGTGGATTCACCGTATGGGCCCTAGAAGGTACTCTGGGATTCAAGGCAATAAAATCCCTGGAAATTGCCTCAGCATAGACCGGGAGTTGATACGGTTTGGGTGGGCTTGGAAAGAAGCCCGGTGTTGCAAAGAACGGTACATGTTTGCGGTTTAGGGTCACACCCTGGGCTTGCCTACACAGAGCAGGAAAGACCATGTTAAAACCAAATACATGTACATGATTTCAAAGACACCAATTTGAGGACATTAAAGGGAAACTTACTTACTGAATCGGGAAGTCTTCACGATACGTTGGGGTAGTATTTCCTCGTCATCGAGATCAATGGAAGCAACGTCCGAGGGAGATGCTTGTGCTTCAGTAACCATCGCAGTGCGCATGACCGGAGCGATGAGAGCGTCGAAGATAGCCTTGTCCTCCTCAAATGCGAGAATATGACGACGTGTAGCGCGGCAAGCCTGAATGCTGGAACCTGATAGAAAACGAACAAGATGTAATGACGTGCCAAACAAACTAAATAAATGTAGTACTTTTATGTGACAAACCTAGAAAGTGAGTAAAAAACAAACCAGTCGCTGCGGTGCAGTCCATCACGACATCCCCTGGTGCAGAACACGCCTCGATGAGCATCTGCATGAAAGGTCGGGCCTTTTCACGAGGACCCCGCCACGGTTTAGCGCCATTCATAGCCACGTCATCTTTGCCACAAAAGTTTTGGAGGATGTCATCTTTACCAACATTTACCCCAACCGCGTCATGAGAAGGAACATTTTGGAATGAAAATCGTGGTGCAGTGTCGTTTACCACAAGAGAGATGGCAAACCTCATAGTCTACCAAACAATTAGAGGAAGAACGTCAGTTGATGCACATAAAAGTTGAGTGCACTAATATGAAAAAAAAATGGAAGGATTATTACCGTCATATTTGGATCCGCAGGTGATGTGAGGTGTAGACGATTCATGCCCAACCAAGACTGGACAACTTTATACCCGTACTCCTCACAGCATCCAAGAAGGTGGCTTTTGTGGGCTCGACTGGAAGGGTACATGATCAAAATACCACCATGGTCATGTAGATACTCAATCGCAAAGTCAAATATCGGCATCAAATATTCATCTCCAAACTTGTTCCACTGTGGAACAGGTCCCGGATGAGCAGAAATCGTAGGGACATGAAGACCTTCGGGGACGTCAACAATGATTAAGTCGACTGCAGACTGTGTACTGAGAACACCTTTAAAGTACCTGTCCTTGTCACTAGAATGCTGCATGAAGAAATGAAAGCGTGAGGGAATGAGTAGGTGAAATGAAGAAATAGTGATTTATAAATCTAGCATCAATGAAAACAACAGAGGTTTACACAAGAGAATAATTGAATCCGAATTTTTGTACGTCACTTGAATTCATGAAAATACTTGGACGACCCATGTAGACCTTAATATACAAAGCAAGCATTACCATGGCCAAGAAATTGAGGACGTCATTGTAAGCCCTTGCAGTAGACTTACTCCCCGTATCGAGAAGACGTGACACGGATAAGTTGATAATGCACTCATCAGTATCAGGTACGGGATTGAAGTTCTGAAATGTTGGCGTCGGTCCATGCAACAAGCGCTCCTGAGTAAGAGAGAAACCGGATGAAGTGTCCTTCATGTCTGCCGCGCTATTTGCAGCTTCCTGTATCGGTGTCTCCGCCTTCCTCTTTGTGTCCTTCTTCTTGGCCTTCTCATTCTCTTTCTCGACTTTGGCGGCAAGCCGCTTTTTCTTGTTCTCCTCTGTCTTTTTCTTTGCCTCCTCCCATCGATCCACCTTCTTCTTGTCGGCTAAATCTCGCCTCATGATTGCTTTAGCCCTAGAATCCGCATCCAATCCCGCGAACTCATCGAACTCTGGCTCCACTACTGCAGTTTCTTTCAATGTCTGAAAGAGATGCTCTTCTTCCGATGGAGTGAATCCTTGGTTGCATTCAAGGTACCAAGGACAAGCCTGGAGATGCTGAGTTGTCCAATTCTTGAGCTGCTTTGGAGAGAACATGCAATCTGGGGAAGACCGATCCAACCAAGTTGTCAAAAAAGGCGATAAATCTGCTTTCTCGATAGCTTTCTTGTTGTATAATTCGAACTTGAAATACCTGCACACCGAACTCGAGCTTCAGACATACATAAGACACCTAAAATCTCTGGAGTTGAAAAGGAAAATCATAGCATGAATGGATGAGTGTCATTTCACATGATCCTTGACAAATATAGAGCTGCCGAATTAATTTCTCAATTTGTACATGAAATTTCCCACTGCCATACTCTGAAAAGAAATACTGAAATGAAAATACATTTCCTCCAGGCACCCATATCTGAAATATAGAATATGGATACCTAAAGATGGAGAGCGAAGAAGATAAGATGAATTGCATGAAGGCACCTTCCGGGGAACCCCTCACGAAACCCTGAGAGGTTTGACGGGGTCCCCCATTAAGGTACTTCTGACATTTACAATAAATTATGAAGTTCCTCCAGAAAACACAGTAGGACAATTAATTGAAAATCCAATGCTAGAGAAGGAAGGCATGTCAAGGAAATTGTATAATGTCAAACCAATAAAGAAACATTACTAGAAACATACCTGTATATCAAGCGCTTCACCGCAAGTACGGATCCCCTAAAATCTTTGAACGAGTCAGACTTCTTGAAAGCGTCATTTCCCTTGAAAACACCCGTGTAAGCATGATCCCAGAGCTTCATTCTCCACCCCTCCAAATAATCAAGTAGTGTTTGGGGTTCACTTGGTACTGTAAAGTCGATAGGAATATTATCGGAGCGGATAATAGAATCGAACATCTCCTGAGCCGCGTCCTCCATCTAATCATCCAATGACACAGAAAAAAGGGTTACCATGTAACTAGTAAGCGCAGTAGGAATCATCTACATAGCTAAAAAATAAATCAACACATAGAAGGTTGTAAGTGGCTTACCCCAGCATACCAAGAAGCCCTCGAAAGAAAGAGAAGCAGTTTCTCCTCATTGACTAGGTGAGGAGGAAATCGGCGTGCTTCACGAGACGGACCTGAAGCATTAATCCATTTCAACCACCTCACCTTGTGATTTGGACTAACATTGGAAGTAGCAATCATTTGCAGCTTTTCCAAGGTCAACTCTGGCACTGTGTAGAGGCTCCAATGCCTCTCAATCTGCGCAAATTTGAGATCCAAAATGTTAGAAACAAATATGAATGTCGTGCAAATCATCAAAAAGGTAATTTAATTTTAATTACCTCATCCAGCCATTCGTGTCCGAGTGACGGATTAGCCACAGAAACTATCTTCGACAGTTTCTTATATAATTTGTCAGTGCAATCTTTAATAGAACTCCTCATAGCCGCTGCTACTCCTTCTTTGGTGAACTCATCTGCTGGCGTATCCTCAGTATACTTCCGAACTGCAGCATCACCTGACGCTGCAATTTCTTGCTGAACATAAGAACGGAAGACGTGTCTACTTAGTATTGCATGAAGTCTAGATCAGTTTATTATGGAAGGGGTGTTAGATAATAAAGAAAGAAGAAGAGGAAAGCATTACTCATACCTTGAAAATGAAGGAGGTGAAAACCTCAAGAGGAATAGAATACCAAGTTCGTCGTGTACTTTGTTGGCAAGTCTTCACTTCATTAGGACTTAGGAGCTCACTGAACTTATCAAGTTCCATGATCCCGTACTTTTGAACACGGTACAATGTATGCACTAAGTTCGTCTTGACGTGAGAGTTCTCAGTATGCCTGGCAAAAAAAGGATCCACCAATTATGAAGTGAGAACTAATTGAACAAAATAAAAATTCAGTCAACCCTAAAACAAACCGACGCGCAAGAAAGCAAAACAATGTCTTACTTGTTAATGTCGTGCATGGCTTGCATTGCCACACCAATCCGATTTCTGGTGTCCAAAACAATGGAGTCCACGGATACATGCCACTCCCTGTCTAGCTTATGTAGCCGCTTGATGTGATTCATCCATGATATACGGCGGTGATTCCCATCACAGACGTAGAACTTATGGTCCACCAAATGCTTCAGTGCTGGAATGGACCTTAGTTGTGCGTTGAAGGCATCATTCACCGACTTCCAAAGTGGTCCCCACTTCTCCTTTTCCTCGTCAGTGAAAACACCAGTTAATCCTTGCTCATCTGAAATAGAAATGTAAAAGACACGAGCACCCTCTTCATAGCCATGAACAAACTGTTGTTCTAGTAATGTCAAATCACAAGACAGAGTTGGTCGAACCATTGTCATGGGAACCAGTCTACAAAGCGGGATTCTCATCCTCGAAAGATCAGATGTTGTGAGTCTAAGACTAGAAATAATAGCCACAGTATCCATCCTATGCAACCTCCTGATGTCATCCTCCAAGTACTCCATGTCCTGCATTGTGGAGTCTGAGGACATGGCATGAGGAATGTCGGGCACCATCTCTTGGTCAACCTATAGGAACGAAACAAAATATTTGAATAGTGGACAATCAAGCAGAATGTATTTCTCCATAAACCAAAAAAAATATTCCTTTGAGAATTCTGTGAATATGATATGATCCGGTAGTATATAATTATAAATTAAACAAATAATCAAAGTCGTACATAAGTATATGGAAATTGAACACTAGTTTTCATGCACTACAGAAAAGTTCCCGC
This sequence comes from Rhytidiadelphus loreus, assembly GCA_947034895.1. Lineage (NCBI taxonomy): Eukaryota > Viridiplantae > Streptophyta > Bryopsida > Hypnales > Hylocomiaceae > Rhytidiadelphus > Rhytidiadelphus loreus. Next base: position 19,639,036 of record OX344763.1, read on the forward strand.
GGGCATGCCGCACTAATTGGTCTATACTGTCCACAACAGAAAATCAGAATGTCATCATCCTCGGATACAACTGAAGTGACTTCCATATCCTCATGGCCACATGTACACATTTCAGTGGAGTCTTCTCTGATGGAGAGTAGGAGTACTCGTTCGTTATCTCCAACAGAACTGCAACAAGAGTCGGTGAGGAACGGCAAATCCTCTCTATACAAGACATCAAGAGGATCTCCAAGTTCCAACATAAATGCATCCAAGCTTACCCTAGGCACATGGATCGCCAATGGCATAGGATCCACAATCACATGGGCCTCGACTGTTGGTCCAGCAACTGCATTCTCATCCAATTCCTGAAAATACAAGGCAAACTGAATTCAGGGGTAAGGCACGAGATTAACATCAATACATCATGTTGTCTTGTTGCTCTAACCAATATAAACTGATTTCAGAGACTAAAAACCCACTGCGGAAGACATAATAGGTATTGACGATAAGCTCATAAAAAATGAAAAATCCCAAGCCCCCTACCCTCATTGGAGCCCTCTTGGGACCGAGACGCCACTCTCAGGGGTAGGGACGAGCGACGAAATGCATCTCTCTGCTCGCCGATGAGAAAGACGAGGCCACACAATGGCACCCTCACCCGACTGTGAGCTCGGGGCTTCACCACCCGGGCCAGGCTGCGGCATGCAACACCGGCACCATGCCATGGAAGCGGATTCGCTGGCATCGACACGGGGAAGGGAAATCCCAAGCCCCCCGCCCACCTTAGAGCCCTCTCGGGACCGAGACGCCCCTGGTAGGGGGGAGGGTCAAGCGACGAACCTAACCTGCCTTGTCGCCGATGAGAAAGACGAGGCCACGCATAGGCGCCCTCTCCCGACCGTGAGCTCGGGGCTTCACCACCCGGGCCACGCTGTGGCACGCAACACCGGCACCATGCCATGGAAGCGGATTCGCTGGCCTCGACACGGGGAAGGGAAATCCCAAGCCCCCCGCCCACCTTGGAGCCCTCTCGGGACCGAGACGCCCCTAGCAGGGGGGAGGGTCGAGCGACGAAACTAACCTGCCTTGTCGCCGATGAGGAAGACGAGGCCACGCATTGGCGCCCTCTCCCGACTATGAGCTCGGGGCTTCACCACCCGGGCCACGCATTGGCGCCCTCACCCAACTGTGAGCTCAGGGATTCACCACCCGGGCTACGAATTGGCGCCCTCACCCGACTGTGAGGTCGGGGCTTCACCACCTGGGCCACGCTGCGGCACGCAACACCGGCACCACGCCATGGAAGCGGATTCGCTGGCCTGGACACGGGGAAGGGAAATCCCAAGCCCCCCGCCCACCTTGGAGCCCTCTCGGGACCGAGACACCCCTGGCAGGGGGGAGGGTCAAGCGACGAAACTAACCTGCCTTGTCGCCGATGAGAAAGACGAGGCCACGCATTGGCGCCCTCTCCCGACTGTGAGCTCAGGGCTTCACCACCCGGGCCACGCATTGGCGCCCTCACCCGACTGTGAGGTCGGGGCTTCACCACCCGGGCCACGCTGCGGCACGCAACACCGGCACCACGCCATGGAAGCGGATTCGCTGGCCTGGACACGGGGAAGGGAAATCCCAAGCCCCCCGCCCACCTTGGAGCCCTCTCGGGACCGAGACGCCCCTGGCAGGGGGGAGGGTCAAGCGACGAAACTAACCTGCATTGTCGCCGATGAGAAAGACGAGGCCACGCATTGGCGCCTTCACCCGACTATGAGCTCGGGGCTTCACCACCCGGGCCAGGCTGCGGCATGCAACACCGGCACCACGCCATGGAAGCGGATTCGCTGGCCTCGACACGGGGAAGGGAAATCCCAAGCCCCCCGCCCACCTTGGAGCCCTCTCGGGACCGAGACGCCCGTGGCAGGGGGGAGGGTCGAGCGACGAAACTAACCTGCCTTGTCACCGATGAGAAAGACGAGGCCACGCATTGGCGCCCTCTCCCGATTGTGAGCTCGGGGCTTCACCACCCGGGCCACGCTGTGGCACGCAACACCGGCACCACGCCATGGAAGCGGATTCGCTGGCCTCGACACGGGGAAGGGAAATCCCAAGCCCCCCGCCCACCTTGGAGCCCTCTCGGGACCGAGACACCCCTGGCAGGGGGGAGGGTCAAGCGACGAAACTAACCTGCCTTGTCGCCGATGAGAAAGACGAGGCCACGCATTGGCGCCCTCACCCAACTGTGAGCTCAGGGATTCACCACCCGGGCCACGAATTGGCGCCCTCTCCCGACTGTGAGCTCGGGGCTTCACCACCCGGGCCAGGCTGCGGCATGCAACACCGGCACCACTCCATGGAAGCGGATTCGTTGGCCTCGACACGGGGAAGGGAAATCCCAAGCCCCCCGCCCACCTTGGAGCCCTCTCGGGACCGAGATGCCCCTAGCAGGGGGAGGGTCGAGTGACGAAACTAACCTGCCTTGTCGCCGATGAGGAAGACGAGGCCACGCATTGGCGCCCTCTCCCGACTGTGAGCTCGGGGCTTCACCACCCGGGCCACGCATTGGCGCCCTCACCCAACTGTGAGCTCAGGGATTCACCACCCGGGCCACGAATTGGCACCCTCACCCGACTGTGAGCTCGGGGCTTCACCACCCGGGCCAGGCTGCGGCATGCAACACCGGCACCACTCCATGCAAGCGGATTCGCTGGCCTGGACACGGGGAAGGGAAATCCCAAGCCCCCCGCCTACCTTGGAGCCCTTTCGGGACCGAGACGCCCCTAGCAGGGGGAGGGTCGAGTGACGAAACTAACCTGCCTTGTCGCCGATGAGGAAGACGAGGCCACGCATTGGCGCCCTCTCCCGACTGTGAGCTCGGGGCTTCACCACCCGGGCCACGCATTGGCGCCCTCACCCAACTGTGAGCTCAGGGATTCACCACCCGGGCCACGAATTGGCACCCTCACCCGACTGTGAGCTCGGGGCTTCACCACCCGGGCCAGGCTGCGGCATGCAACACCGGCACCACTCCATGCAAGCGGATTCGCTGGCCTGGACACGGGGAAGGGAAATCCCAAGCCCCCCGCCCACCTTGGAGCCCTCTCGGGACCGAGATGCCCCTAGCAGGGGGGAGGGTCGAGCGACGAAACTAACCTGCCTTGTCGCCGATGAGAAAGACGAGGCCACGCATTGGCGCCCTCTCCCGACTGTGAGCTCGGGGCTTCACCACCCGGGCCACGCATTGGCGCCTTCACCCGACTGTGAGCTCGGGGCTTCACCACCCGGGCCACGCATTGGCGTTGTCACCCAAATGTGGACTCGGGGATTCACCACCCGACCCACGCTGCGGCACGCAACACCGGCACCACGCGGACTCCACAGACTCGATACGGGGACCTGGCTGTTTTCAAATGCCTTACGGAGCGGACGATGGTGGAGATTCTTACCAGCTGAGTAGGGTTTGGTGGAGTGGGATTCGGCGCGCCATCATCTCCATGTGCGACATTTCCTTGTCCCATGCCGTCGGTTCCTTGAGCACGGCGCGACCGCAAGTTCCTGTCCATACTGAAAATCTCTTGAACAACTCGGGAATGCGAGAGGATTCGGAAGAAAGAGATGAACTGCATATACGAAATGGGGATGTGACGCTGAGGGTTTGGTTGATCCCCGGGGAAGTCGTCGATAAGGAACAAGGAAGGAAGACTACGGTTTCTCACTGCCGACCCTAGTGCTGGCTCCGCAGGAGAGCACCAGTTTGATCCGCGAATGACTTAGTTCAAGGGCCCTGTAATTAGGGTTGAATCTTTTTCATTCATCCGTAATCAATGATCATTTACCTTCCTATGAGATTCTATTCCATAAATTTCAATTGTTAATTTCATTCATTAATTTGAATTGTCTAGCAATGATTTCTCGGTATGATGATCCAACACCGTCATATAAGGGGTGACGGTTACGGAATATATTCTAAAGGAAATAATTATGAATGAATTTGATCACTGTGGAGCTTAATTATATGTGAGCATATCCATATTTGAATGGATTCGGATTATATTTTAGTGTTTTTCAAGGCAGTTATTACTAATATAGATTTTTTAACTTGTAGGATTGGAGAGGACAATGTGTACGTATTTCATGTTACCTAGGACGATCCTGGATCTCCACATCCTTCAAATTAGGTGATCATATCCTCTTCGTATTTCCCTGCCTCATAACTGAAATTTATTTCAATAATTCTGGTCAGTTTTCGGTTAACGTTTCCGTACGACCATTTCTGTATTGTTCTCTGTCATTTATTGAAGTAAACTGATTCATCTCTTCTAGTCCTGACAGGAACTAGTAATTGTAGTTTACGTTCTCTTGTCATTCAAATCCCTAGTATTTATGGTTTTGAAATTGGAATGATTGTTATGCAAGGCGAGAATTATGCTCATCGTGAATTATGTTTCCGCTTTCCAATTCATTAGTTTTACATTGGTCTTTGTTTGTCGCGCTCTGTGATGACTTCGAGAATGTCGTCTGAGTCAATGGTTGTTGTTAGGACACACGGAGAAGCGGTGCCAATTTCGTTTCAAGTTGGTGAAGAAGGGTACGCGATTGTCAGTGCCTTTTGTTTGAGTATTAGGTTCCTTCTATATGAGAAGTCATTACATATAGATGAAGAGGTGTTCGATATTACAAGTGGAGTGTTGTCACACACCCTTGGTCATGAACCTGTTTCCTTAAGCCCTTGTCGGCAATGGCATCTTAAGCCTGGAAAATATTTAGCTTATGGTCTGTCTCAATCTAGGTCAGAGACGTCATGGGGTGATGGTACTCCGAGAGTATCATCTGGTTCTAATCTGAAAACTCCATTGCTAGGAGAAGTCAAAATCGAACCTGCTATGGAGGTCATTGAAATTGATAGCGACGACTCACATGACTCATCTCCTCTTCAGAGAGTCCAAAAGAAAATTCGGACGCAATCAGAGGAAGTCCATTTCCCGTCGCCTTTGCCTTGTCCAGTACAGAATTTGAGCACGTCTATTTCTAGTGTTGGCCAATCAATTATTCCTTGTCTGCAGAAGCTTTGTCTCGTGAAAGGGTCCAGGAACCCTTTTAAGAAGTTGAATTCCAATTCAATTCCAATTCATCAGGTTGATTTCGTTCCACCTAATTTTAATGGTGATGTGATATTTGAGTTACCACCCCTTAGAAGTACCGGTTCCCAATGCCAAGCAAAACTTATGAGTGGAATGGAGAAACGTTATGACGGGCATGTCTGGTCAAATACTCATACAACAAATATCAAGAATGATGACGATTTGACCTTCCGATCATCTTCTTGTGTCGGTCATCTACGTTGTGACAACGCCACATGCGACTATCTCACGCGGAGGCAGCGCGTAGCACTCATTAACGAGACCAAATGGGATGGATGTTCTCCCATTCCATTTGAGGTTGGTTCGACCCCCCCCTTCTGATTCATCAATTACATGTAAAATTTGCTCTATAGTTCCTTCCTGTATTGCAAATTGCCCTGCCAAAATATACTACGTAGTTGGAAAGAAGAACATGCGACGGGCATGTGTTCACTTCGGAATCCATGAGCACCCTGTGAAAGTTGGAGACTGCCGTGACTCGAAGGAGAGGACTCGGACATTAATTTCGGATCATGTGGAGAGGAACCCTTCCGCAACAAATTCTTCTATTGTCTTAGAGGCTAGCAAGGAGTTTCTAGGAGAGATGCTGCTTCGACCAGAAGGAGCCCCTACTGTTCCTATTGGTTTGGACGATCTTGTGCCAGTTCTGGAGAAGTGCAAATTCATGAGTTCCCCTAGCATTCGAAATGAAGTGGCAACCTTCAAGTATTTTCGGCGATTTGGAGTCATGGATAGCATCACAAAGCTACGGGGTTGCAGCAATTGGGCTTATGTTCAAGAGAACAAGTTCCCCGGTCAAGGGTCTGATTCAGACAAAGTGTTTGTCTTCAAGATGTCGGAGGTTGGTCCAGGGAGTGGCGTCGATTTAGTAACACGAATGCAACCTGGTGGTGATCTCCAAGACGCTTGGATTATGTTTGATCATGTAAAGAGAGTGAAGCACTAGACTACGATTGCGTGTCATGTTTATGACTCAAGCTACTGTAGAGTCATGACTATTGCTGTCTGTGACATGCAATCTGAAGATTCGACTGCCCCAAAAAAATTCTGGACTAATTTGAACGCAGTGATGAGCAGGCATGGTATTGCCTTGCCTTTTTTCAAGGGATTCATGGCGGATTGTGCACAGGCAAACTGGAATGCGGTCAGAATTGTTTATGGAAGTGGTGACCCTCTACAGCCTATGGTAGATCGAGAACGGACATGTCTCTTCCACTGGACTCAGTCTATGGAGAAACATACGATAGCAGACATTCGCGCAGACCTTCGAGATCAACATCGGAAGCTGTGCAAGCAGTATAAGGATGCACCATCGCCATCCGAGTCTGAAATCAGATTTCATGCCATCCGTGCATGGTGGAACTCCTCGGGTGCAACAACAGAAGATGGGCTTAAACGACTGGAGTTGTGGTTAGCGTTCTGGCACTTCCGATATAGACAGTGGGGAGGATTCATGCAAATTGTAAGAATATATTTATCCTTATTTCCATTCCTTCTATGAAATATTGATTATCGACTTCACTTTTAGGAGTTGCTTGTAATTATTGCTTCTAGTTGATATATATTGCTTTCATTGACATATGAGGGGATCCTTTCGTTGATTTTCTTAAAAGGACTCTTATCCTATTTGAATGCAATACAACATGTTTTTCCTATCTCTAACCTATATTCACTGGTTCAGGATTTGCCTGCGAATGAACTTGCAGAGATGCCTTCTTGCAACCTGGCCGAGACAGTCCACAATAAATGGTTGCAACAATCCGGGAATAGAGGGAATGATCTGTACGTGGCAACCGTTGATGATTATGTTAGAGCATTCATGCAGATGGTTCGATACTACCAGTTCTTGAAAGGTGAGAGTCATGGAACCGGTCCAGGAAAAGAAGAACTTCGACTCCGAGTAGCACAACGGTATGCTCAGCGCACTGGAAATCCTACTGGACTTCATGATGCAATGGCAACGGTGCCGGGTGCTGGAGAATATTGCACAAGAGATCCTCATTTTGAAGGTGAAGAAGTTTTTGGATCTCAACAACGGATGCCAAACTTACCCCCAGGTTCTCAGCATGATTCGCACCGCCCTGACAAAGTGAATTTCTCCCGCCCCCGTGTAGGAACAAGGTCCACCAGAGCAAATGCAGCTATAATTTCTCTACAAACAATTTCTGAAGAAACACTACTTCATGTACCCGTAGAAGAGCCAGAGGTCCAGGTGTCAGATAACCATACGACTGCATCAACGACATCGGTATACCCTCGAGTGACAAGTGTCGAAGAGAGCGCTTGCGATGAATCCCAATGGCATATTTCTCGACTGCCAAAGACATCGGCTAAAGCATGTTTTGCTTTACAAGCCCTTACAAGGAAGAAGTGTGTCGCAAAGATTGTGCAAAGTAATAGAGGAACTACCGCCCCAACTTATACAGGTGACATGGACAATTACAGAAAGAATAGGATTGAGAGGATGCAATTCTTCTTCTGCAATGATGACATTGAGCGGTGTGTGAAAGGTTCGAAGAGGAAATGGGTCCTTTCCAAACCACAAGTGCCCCACATTTGGCCAGTGAAGTTTGGAACTCATCTCACACCTAAGGAGATATTGGATCTTCAGAATGTTGGGTTCTGTCTCCCTCAACGTCTTCAAATCTCTCCCCGCAGGCTGTTTGGAAACCAGAACCTACCACCTGATGTATCAGAATTTGAAGTCCCACCAAATCCTGATGAGCACTCCGGTACAAGGTCTGGCAAGAAAATTCGAAGGAATCCAAGCGCTCCCACAACTAGACAATCAAACAACTGTGCTTCAGCACTTACGGTGAAGGCTCTTATTCGTCAGGTTACATTGATACCACATCCTGGGTTCGGATGCATTGTCCACCTTGACTCTGGTTTAGCACCTCTTGTCCAGCAATACATGATTACTATAGGTTCATTTCCGGAATGCACTTGCCCTAATTTCAAGGAAATGTCCACAAAGGCACTAGGAAAGAGAGGGCAATGGGCCAACTGCAAGCATTTATATTTTCTTTTCATTGTCATATGTCACTTGGATGCAGAAGTGGATGTTTTCATTCATGCTCCAAGCTTCAGCTTCAATGAAGTCAAGCGGATTCTTGAGTGTGGCATCTTAAAGTGCACCCAAAATGTGTAGGTCATCCAAATTAAATTGTGATTGTTTCAGCAGACGTAGTGAAGAGGTAGACATCAAAGAACTTCTTGTATTTCACTTTACTTACTACATGTAGTGAGACTAAAAGGGCCACTACTTCATTAGGATTCATTCATGCTACCTTTGGTTACACACTTCTGTACTTGAAACTTGAAGTGACCCTATTCTTCCCCTTGGAGTGATTTCTTTAAATCTACACTGGAATGTACGGCTGCCTTCATACGATTTGATGTATATACTCATCACGACAAAGGTTTTGTCCACCCTATTAAATCCTAGGAATACTATACATTCTCTAGAATCTATAGATTGCCACAAACTTGAAGCTATAAGTGTACACTTTCAGGTTATGGATATTCATGAAAAAAAAAATTGTCATTTAGTTCTAACAAACAAACTCCGTGTATACTTCTACTACATAATAGAAGAGCAAAAGATTACTTCCGATTATATGTTCCCTTATTATCGATGACCTTCTAATGTACACGGTTATAGGTCCTAAACCCTAAACCCAAACCCTATAGGTCACATAAAAGGGGTTCAAGGTTTCAGTCCAATATTTGGCATCCACGGATGTAGGTCTCTGTCCACGGTTATAGGGTTATAATGCTATAACCTTTAGGAATTTATTATTATTTCAAATATTTCACCAAAAATGTCAATTTTCAGAACATTAAAATAAATTTCCTACAAAATTCTATAAATTACACGCATCCACGCTCAATTTTCGCCGCTCTACGCTCCACGCTCCCGCTGTATGCTCGTATACTAGCTTCGCTCGTTCACTCTGAATTGAATTTTTATTTTTATTTTCTTTGAAATTTTCACACAACATGTGCCAAAGGGTACCTTTAAGGCACAATAATTTCCATAAATTTTGACTACATGGTATGTAATTTTCATTGTTTAACAGGCTACTTAGAAAATTCTTAATTTCTAAAATAAAAATTTGAAATTGGTTTTATGGATTTATATATGCATAAAAAGCTTTTAGTCATTTCATTTTGATCGATGAGATGAAAGTTATGAGGAGTTTTAGTTTACAGGCAATTATGGATTTGCTACTCTAAAATAAACTTTGAAGTCCTTTATTTAACTCAATTTTCAATTTTTTGTAAAAAAATAAAATTGTAGGATGTAGATTATTTATTGCAACATTGCAATCATTGGATTTGACATTTTTCAATTCTATAACTAAATTCTTGACAGTTTAGTATTTTCAATCATTATTTTTTTTTTCTACTTACTATTTTTTTCCTATATGTTGTACAATTCCAAAGGATCATAAATTTTTCAAGCATGTAGCCAACTTGCCTTGAAGAATGAATCCAAAGAAGTACCATCAATATAGGCATTTTTGTATATAAATGTGGCCTTGTGAAGTGTAGCTGCCTATTTTTTTGGAGAGCCAATTAAAGAATTACTGTCAATTCAAATACTAATATCTTGCAATCTATACAATGGAAATTTTTGAATTTTTTTCCACATCTTCTCAAATTAGTGTATTGCAAGATCCTAAGGTTACATGTGTACAAATGTTGTTTTTTCTCTAAACTTTAGTACTTGTCCTAGAAATGGCAGTTTTGGAGCATTTTTGGTGAAAACATAGTCAAAAACATTTAGATTAACACAATTTTTGAAGACATCAACTAAAACGTCAACTGAGACATCTTCTAAAACATCTAGATGTTTTTTGTGATGTCAACTAGCACATCAACTAAGACGTCTTAGAGGATGTCTACATATTTTTTGCAATGTCAACTAAACGCGTCAATTGAGATGTCCAAATGTTTTCTCATAAAATACAATCTCTAAGTTTCACATATCCCATATGCTTTGTCTTTGCTCCTATCACTACATTTGTATAAGTAGGCTATCTTGTCATGTTAATTTACTTATAATAAGTGGTTTTTTAGGCCATTTGACATAATTGCCAATACGGTATATTGTGTATGTTGTATAATATACTGTGTATTATATATGGTGTACAATGTATGACATATTGTGTATGATGTATAGTATATTGTGTATTATGTATGGTGTATAATGTATGATGTAAAGTATTGTATATGGTGTATAATATATTGTGTATGGCCTATTTTGTATTGTGTATGATATACAATGTATTCTATATGGTGTATTTTATGTCTTTTTTTGTATGGTGTATTGTATATAGTGTATGTCTAAGTTGACGTTTAAAAAAATGTTTAGATGTCTAAGTGGACATTGCAAAAAAAAACATTCAAATTCTTTTAGACATCTACGTTGACATTGCTGAAAACAATAGTAATTTTTTCAAACGGTATGATGTCAGGTGCCACATCATCAGCAAGTTAGGTTTAAGAAATTCCATGGGGCACTACCCGCCTGCATACGTGGCGCTTACGTGGCTGCCACATGGCACATTTCTGTCTCCTTTTTTTACCATGTTTGTTGTGACATCGCTTTAAAAACACGGCATGTTTTTTCAAATTCTTCGTGTTTTTGTTCCGTCAATCTTGACGAATTTTCCTAGACATCCACAGTACACATGCTTGACGTTAAACCTAACATGTAACCATGTTCATTGGCATGTCAGAAAAAACGCAGGTTTCTTCTAGTGTAATAATTTCAATTTTAGTTTAAGACCATGATTCCCCATTGAAGGACCACTCATTCTTGGCCATCCAACACAACCAAACCATTGACCTCTAAACCAAAGACCAAATTTTAGCTCCTTTAGATAGTTTCCTTAGAAGCTTTGAGCCAAGCAAACATTGAGTGTTGTCTAGTATAAATGGGTCATATTATATTCATCAACTATATCAACACCTTGTGTTATCTATGAAAATAGAAAGAATGAATTGTCATGCTAATTGAAATAGTGGATATTGCACAAATGAGTGGAAAATGTTTTCCTCCATGGCTAACCTCACAACATGTACTAATGTGCATGATACATCAATCTCTAGAAACATTTATGCTTGCCATGCATTGACCATGACAACTTTATAAATGATCATCCAAATTAAAAGATCCTATTTTTTTTAAAGCATGTTTCTGCTTCAAACCTTGGGCAAAATACTCAACCGGCAAGGCTCCTTGCCACTTCCCAAAGATTGATTTCTTGAGTTCCAATTGGAAATTGATCATTTAATGGTCAATTTCATTAAAATAGCGGTATATTCCATTAAAATGGCACAAAATGAAACCACTGAAAGAATGAAAACAATGGAAAGATTGTCCGAGGGGAGTGGAAATGCATGAACTAGGAGTGATTTGACTGTGCTAGGCATAAAATTGGCACATGTATGACCCTATTGCGGCACACTTATTCTTTTTTGTAGAAAATATTCTATTAAAATGGCGTGCGGAATACCACCATTTTAATGAAATTGACCATATTTGTCTTCCTTTATTGAAAATGTAGTTGTATTATAGACTTCTTGTCCCCCATTTCCAATGCCTAAGATCAAAACAAAGGTTTCTGATTACCCTTGAGTATTGGAATCTGATCCCTAAGCCACTTGCATAATTATGACTCCACAATAACCCGTTGTTAGGCAAAGAAGGTTTGTATTGGGAAAACATCAAATTTATTAAAAAAACTAGATTTGGCCCAAGACACAAAGGAATTCATAATCATACAAAAGTAGAAGCATAGTGAATGTACTCTGCATATATGCATACATTCAAGTATATCAATATTCATGTGACAAATATAAAACACAATATATTTGTATAGCTAATACATGCACATTTTATATTCATATAGGAATTGTATAAGTAGTATATAAATTCTTGTATAATATATAAATCAGGCATGATATCATATTTTCATAAACAAATGAGTATCATAGTGAATCTAAAACTCCAAATTGAGAGTGATGGCTTTTCAAAACGTTCATACGAATTATTATAAAACCTCAAAATTTTAATTTTAATTTTTTAATTTTACAACTTTTACAACCAATTCAAGTTTCCTACCCTAAATTCAGTGGTAGTTCAATTAAACTTTCTCATACATATCATATCCAAATTTGAACTCCAAATTTGTCATATTGTATTATCAATGACTTGTAAAAATTGAGACTCTAAAATTTGAGACTTGACAATAGCTCTACACTACTTTACTTCCAAGTCCATGTCTTTCACTTTCTAACTCTAAAATAAGAATTCTGCAATTCTGTGAGAAGACAACAAATCAATATATAGTCATTTTAAATATCAAAACTAAATACTTTCTAACAAAAAATTTATAAATGTTTATTAATTCCACCTTCAAACTCCATAGCAACTAACCTTCTCTCATTCCATCAAGTATATAATTAACATATAAAATCCAAATAAAGCAATTACATTTTTATGAATTAGAAATATGAAGGAGAACATTCTTTCAAATTTTAATTCAAAATGCATAATATACAGCTCATTGTATCTGTACAAATACACCACAAATCCCAAACTAGTTCATAGAGGAAGAAGAAGGCCATCTCTTATCTACCACCTAAGCAAGTGAATTTCAACCCCACCCATGCAATGTGGACTAGATTTTATCCATTGACCATTTTTTCTATCCATAACTCCATCCAAGTATCCCAAGTGGGGTTACAATCCTTCACCTTTTATTTCAACAACTTATTTAAAGCTAAATAAAAAATATAACTACCTCAAAAGACAAAAAAAAATAGAAAATTGGATCCCTCAATCAACAAATGGAGGCAATAAAACCTTCATGAAAGCTAACTCAAAGAAAGCAGTAAAGAATCATTCTTAAATTATATAGACAAGATTTTATACAAACTCAAAGAAACTCACTAGTTCAAGATGTCAATTCAACAAACTTGCTAACATTTCTTTTCCATTCAGAATGGTGAATATTGAACAATGTTGAAACAATATAAAGATTTTTTTATAACTTATTATCAGATTGCAATATTAAAATTTTGACAAAATGTAGAAGAATTCAAGTTCCAAGTATCATAGAGAAGATTTTTGCAAACATGACATCAATATGAGTATCACTCTCTTAAACTCACACCACAAAGTATCAATATATACCTAATATGGAAGGTGGTGTTTGTAGAATGCGCATTGGCTAGAATGGTATAATTCTTTTAGTCTTATTACAATTTTTTTCCTACATAATTTATAATAATAATAATTTGCAATCACATACAAATAGAAAGAGTCGCTTAGAACTCCTACACTACCAAATAACTCTCACTCTACAAGTTCTTGAACCAAAAAAATGTGAAATCTAACTTATGTTCCCCCTTGAGGTCTAGTTATTGTGGTCAAATTTTCATGTCAATCCAAGTTGTTTTGAATGCTTGGGAGCAATTTGAAGTTTAAAATCCAGACATTTTTGCATTACAATGAACTTCGGCGGCCTATAACTTCTTTAAAAAGGGTTTTGTTTTCAATAATTTTTGTTGCTAAAGTTGTGCATACTATTCTAGTTCTTGTGGTAAAAATTTCATATCGATCCAAGAAGTTATGATTGACTGAGAAGCATTTTAGCAAAGGTAGGTTCAACATAGATGTGTTTTTTTGCTCCTTTTTCACTATTTTTTTACATTTCAAAACAATTTTGCAAACGCAATGAGTCAATTAAATGATTTTTTTCCCACCAAAGTGTTTTTCTTTTGATTTTGAATCACTTTGTCGTTTAAAGTTTTTCCATTTGAGTAGATTTAGAAATCAAATTTCACCTCCAAATGTGCTTTTAGGAAAATTTCAGCATCTTTTTTCAACACTAAAACATTATAATCTTTCAATCTATACGGTCAAATGACCCCAAATTTGATTTACACCATTTACAACATGCACACTACAAGATTGTACGGTTGAGATTTTCATATCTTACTCCCATTCAGATTTATAACACTTGAAAAGCAAGGCTGTTTTTTTGACATGGTTAGCGCTTCGGCGATGAGGGATTAAAACCCAATCGATTTATGGACCTCCTCCCTTAGCACAAAAGTTCAAACAACTCATTGAATGCACTATGACTCCCCCTATTGCAAGCAACGAAACCCTACCAACAAGTCCTCCCTTCATTCTCCACATCAAATTTTTGTTTATCTACATGTAGGTCACTTGAACTTGCGATGATAGGAAAACCTTTTTCTAAATAGTGTGACCAGTAGTAACTTACACAGAAAAAACTACAAAAGTGATACAATTTTTTTTAGGGAATGATTAGGTCATATATTCCCCTTGATTCCTAATAGGATGAAACCACTAAACTCCTACATATTCTTAAGACAATATCACTCTTTTGGGGATGAATGAATGTACATTTTGGGGATGAATAATTGAAGTTTCATCCGCATTGTGCACAATCCATCTCCATTTATATAAGATGTAAAACAACGGCATCACTTCCGTGCACTGCCCAAATTAAAAAAAATTTAAGTTTTAAAAAATAAATAAAAAATCCTGGCCACGTTTAAATAATAATTGTGAACCCAATATCAGGCAATTGGGTCATGGGTTGGAACCTGCCATGAGAAACTCATGTCCGTCACGATCAGGGTGGATTGACCCCCTCGCTCGGCCTTACCAGGGGTGCATGTAAAAAAAAAAGCCCCCTATTTTGGGCTGTTCTGGGGTATGTTCTTGACCTCTGAAAATTAATTTGGGGTCTCTGATCGCAAAAATGAAATAAAATTTTGCAAAAAAATTCATGTGCAAAAAATAAATAATTTCAGGGTTTGCCCGCATGGCCGAGCAAGGGGGTCCGAGTTCACCCTGGCCGTCAGTCACGGGGCATCAGAAAACAGGAAACTACAGGAAACTTAATCATATCCAATCAAATATTTTTTTTGTAAAAGTGAACCACACCAACAGACATTTTTAACTTTTTTTATCTTTATTTTTTTTGACACAAAACATTTTTAACTTACATTTATGATATAAGATTCCTGAAATAGACCACGTGTTCACACTTCATTTGATATAGATGGTCTTATCCAGGAGGGTCCGTCTTGGGAAATCCGTCTGCCGGGGGGTGGCTTTTCAAAAGTCGTGCAACCTGGCTTGAAGGGCTTATGGACAAATTCATGTTTCTTTGGCCTACCCCACTCCAAAAAAGATTTTTTTCCCCCTTTTGTTTTCTTTTTCTTTCTTTTTCATTTTTTTCCCCTTTCTAAAAATCTTTCCAGCTTTTACCCCTCAATAGGGGTAGTCACACCTTCTTCACTTGGCACTTGGAGAATGGAGAATGACAAGTTGGTGAGGGTTTGGAAGAGCCAATGGGAAGCCACGGTGGGTGAAGAAGGTGTGACACTCCTAAGATATGTGTTGAGAGTGGAGAATGAAAAAAGTGGAGAATCCATTCACCTAAATGTAAGATTAGACGTAAAATTGGAGGGAAATTGGCAACATCAAAGGTAAAAGCGGCAATGAAAAGGTAAAAGTGTAGAACACAAAGGAATATTCTTAGTTGGATATATCTTCTGCACTCCCAATCTTCACCTCCAGAGGTGAAGACTAGGCATTCAAGAAAAAGGCAGCCCTCGGCTGGGCCGCCATAGAGTGACAATCCACTCTATTATTTGAAGTCTAGAAACCTAGCAAATTTGTCATATGTGAGTAGTCAGAGTGTCAGACTGTCTTCTGAAAATTGAATACATTAAGCAAGTTCTTTTTTTTTGACACAAGTAATAATTAAGCAAGTTTTCTGTCATTTGCTTAATCTCGTAACACCAACGATGAAAATTGAATACATTAAGCAAGTTCCTTTTTTTTGACACAAGTAATAATTAAGCAAGTTTTCTGTCATTTGCTTAATCTCGTAACACCAACGATGAAAATTGAATACATTAAGCAAGTTCCTTTTTTTTGACACAAGTAATAATTAAGCAAGTTTTCTGTCATTTGCTTAATCTCGTAACACCAACGACAATGAGTTACTTACTTGATTTAAGTGTCATTTGCTTAATCTCATAACACCAACAACAATGAGCTACTTACTTGATGTAAGTGTGGAGGAAGGTGAGGAGAGAAGGTCTTTATACAAGTGGAGTAGGGGTAGGTACAACAACCCATGTGGGATATGTGAATTAGGACTAAAATGAAGAGCTTCACCGCTCATAGTTATGTGAAAATGCAGAAAATGTGTTAAAAAACAAATTTTAGACCTCATTCAGGCATAGAAGAGTATCTTTTTTCAAAAATCTTTGATCTAAAAAAAGTTGGGGAATCAAGTCAAGTTTTATTTTCAAAAATCCGTTTCAAGTTTTGGTACTCCACATAAAAGTTATGGAAACATTTCAAAGAGGGTGTTTGAAAATGTTCAAAAAAATGACCCTTCCAACCCTTCCAACCCTTCACATTTCACAATTTTGCCCACAATGGACTTGCTCCCATTTTGCATGTAATGATGTAACAAGGTACTTTACCTTAGATCCTTCAATATGTGCCAAATAAAAAAATGGGGATTCTTCCGTCATTGTGGGCCCAAAAGACTCCCCAACTGGGTGGATCCCAGTAGCAAAACTCTAAATTCAAAATTTTAAACTAAATTAAAAAAAAATTAAGACTATAAATTTTAAATTTTAAAATCAATCCTACCCAACTACAGTGATGAATGTACCGTACATAGGCTTGGATTAAACCCATCCGCCTTCCGCCTTCGGGTGTTTTTTCACCGTACATAGGCTTGGCTATCCTATTCTCTTCAATAGTAGTCAACACCAACCGAAGCACCGTGCCACCGTCCATTTTTCACATACAGTACAACGTTCCGACACTGTCAGAAGTAAGGTACTCTTTAATTAAAGATACCTACACTTTGTTTTTAAAAAACACCCTGTTCAATGGAAATTGTCCATTTGCTTAAAAAAAGACCCCAAGAAACCAAACAAAAAAACCCACCCTGTCTAAATTTTTTTGCCCTAAAATGAAATCCTGGAATCTAAGAACCTAGGGTCGATTATGAAGAAAATCTACCAACTTAACATATAAAAAAAATTCATAGTGCATTTATGTAATGTCCCCCACAAAAACGTCACATAAAACCTTCCCTACAGATTAGTTTGGAGGACTATTTTAGTAGTAAGGAAACCCAAGTACAAAGAAGATCCAACAAAAATTAGAAAACGCTAATTTGGTCTTATTACAAGGAAGCATAATTCTATACTAGTTGGCTTTTTGTGCAATTGAATTTCACATCTTTTGACCCCAAAATTTAAAACACCAATTTAACGAAATTGACCACAAGAGAATTCAAAAAATAGAAATTTAATAATGGAGAAATTAGGGTTTTTTCACGTATATTACTACAGTAGTTCGGAGCCAGCCAGCCAGGCTGGCTGGAATGCCCAGAATCACCTGAACGAAGATGCGGCATCTTCCCCCAAATGGAGAGCTTCCATATCACCTCCACTTTTATGTTAAGTTACTCCCCGGCCCAGTCAAACGTCATTGGTACAGTTGCCAACACTGGATAAATCAGTTCCCGTTTCACTTGTTTCAAAAAACACATAAAAAAAACAGCAAAAAAACAGCAAAAAATCAGTGGATAAATGTCATTGCTACGTGTGCAAAATGTGTCTGCTCTTTTCACTGGGCCCCGGGGGAAATGAAAAAGATGAAAAGGACTCTCAAGACATGATGACATCTACTAAGCTTATCTTTGCAAAGTCGATGTGTACAGAAACAGGGAACTCGGTACCACTCTCCACAGTGGATGTGAGCTCTCGCTCTCTCTGTGCATCACTCAAATTGCATGGGACCCCGCCTGGCTGAGTCACAGAGTGCCTGTTTCTTTGTGTGTCCCCCGCTCTTGCACTTGAATTCGATGGTTACTTTTCTTCCCGAAAACAAAACAAAAAGCAGGGAAACTCCGGAAACGGGACCTGGATCGATCGATGGAGCCCAGTACGTATCGAATGCTATCTCGCCTCTGCATCCGCGCGTGGAGGCAGCATTGATGGGGGGGAAGTGCTTTCCCCTGAGATGGCGAAGAATCATTCCGAAGCATCGGATTCCCATGATCCCACCCAGGCGGCCAGGCCCCGCCATTTCATTCCACGCAAGAATTAAGCAACAGGGACTCACAGCTAGAAGTATCCGCCTGCTTGTGAGTGGTCTCTGAGGAGGAGCCGCATTAGCCTCTCCGCTCCTCTCAACACCCTGCCAGGCACCGGCATTCATCAGTTGGCAGTAGTTTGGAGTGGCACTCACTCCCGAGATCGATAAATCCTCCCGCTGGATCGACGGATTACCCACATCTGCTACGATGTAGCTACTCAACCTTTTTCAGAGGAACATCAATCTGTGGATGCAAAAGCCTCCTTTCTTTCGATCCAGAGCTAACAACCTGGCTGCCATTGGAACTAATCTGGTGACTAAAATTTCGCAGGTGGCTCTAATATTGCGCCCTTGGTAATGGGATACATCATCCAGGTTACTGCAGATGAAGACGCAAAACGTGTTTTGGGGGACAAGAAATGTGCTCAAGGTTACTTACGGTGTTTGAGTATCCAGAGCCTCTCCAAACTCTCCTTTTTACTTCTTCATCCTCTTGAAACCGGCTGCCATGGCAAACGATTCTTCCACCTGGCAATGTCGGTGCAAACACAACTGAAGTTCCTAATCGTCAACTTTTTCACGAGAATCGTATGGTACTGTATGTATGTGGAGAAGTAACGTTCGGTGGATTGCGTCCGGAGGGTACGTAGTTGCTGGCGAGCGAAATCATGAACTCACCACCCAATGTCGGTACTAACTAACCTAGCTTCCAAATCTCAAAATTAACAAATCATTTAGTCTAAACATCCGATGAAATCATGAAATCCAGGCGCGAAACATGTCGACGCAACCTCCCGAATCTTTCATGTGGGGTCGTTAAACGAACAGTCTCCATTACGTACACCAGTTCCGGAACTCGATCGAACAGGAGTCCTCTTCTCAGTAAAACCCACCATAATCTGGGTTTACAGTATTCGCGCTTACTACAACCTAACGCCGAACCTACTTGCGCCCCGGAGTTGCAAATTAGCACCAGACAAAACATGAAACGTTTCCAGGCAGCCCTTTGATACGGTCCAGAAGTCGACTCCGGTACAGGATCGTGCAATGTGCACATAGCCAGGCACCCCCAGCTGTTGACTTGCAATGGAATTTTAGAAATCCCATTCGCCTTGTCACGGTCTTCAAGTGCAGGTGCATAGACGCAAGCCCCCCCCGCACTTCCGCACCAAGGCTACCATCCCCAAATTTAGCAACCGCGGCAGCTGCGCCTGGAGGGAGCCAGTTCCCCTGCCAAGTGGGAGCAGAGTCGAATCGCTCCGTCCGCTGTGGGAGCAAAGAAGGCCCCTCCACGGGGATACAGAGCCATTCACTTGTAGCATAGCTCCCCCCACCCGAGTTGTAGCTTTAGCTTCCTCAAACGAGTCTACTGCTTCTCTGGATTGCTGGGGGCAAGGTGCAACCATGGCGAGTCAGCGAGTTTGTACGCTGGTGCTGCTGGGTCTTTTCTGGTCAGCGGCCATCTTGCATTCGGGTACGCAACATGCATATATGGTGGCGACGTTTCGTGGGCTGGTCTTCGTGAATGCGCATGTTGCGCGACGTCCTTAGTTGTTATCTTCTGCTTGTCGGTCCCGTTTGTGTCTCTGTAATTTTCCTGTAAAGATTGTGAGATTCGCAGGGACGATTTGAAAGGCTTGTATGTTGGCCTGTAGCTGTCTGTAACTTGTAAGTGAGAATCTAATTGGAATCTGTAGCAAACTCAGGGACGCAGAGTCTGGCTCCTTGAATCTGTGTCTGCCAACTGTCTCTGAAATTCTGTAATTTGAATCTGTGTCGGCTGCTCTTTAATTGCGCGTTTCTAACCATTTCTCTCGGAGAGGGTCTGTCGTCTAGGGCTCACTTCCAATTCAAGTCTAGTTATCTCCGATGGAAGTGCTTCCGACTAATTTTGGTGTCCATGTCCTTGAAAATTGCGCAGTTTCACCCTCGTTTCCAGTTTGGACATAGGCACTTGAGTGTGTAGAAACTGAGAGGGGAGGTTTAGTACGTCTTGATACAGGGGATAATGAGTATATGAGTTGCAGCGTCCAATTAGAATTCATGTTAGAAACTATTCCATGCCAGAGAATTCTTGCTGTCTAGAGGTCTACTAGCTGAGTTTGGATGAGACGTTTCAACCTCATTCTCGTTGCGAATTCACCGACGGTTTGGGATTGACGTAGAATTCTTGTTGGAACTTGGCAGTTGAGGCACAGAAGACGACTCTTCTTTTCGCATTCGGCGACTCATACGCCGACGTGGGTAACACCCCGAAGACAGGACCCAACGCCGGCAAGAATTGGATCCGCCCTTACGGCATCACATGGCCCGCCAAACACGGACCGCCTGCAGGGCGATTCTCCGACGGCAAGACTCAAACAGATTGGATCAGTAAGACTCACAATTCACAAGCACTCCTTTAGAAACTCACATCAACTCACAATTTTCATAGTGCACGAGCCTTTGCCATAGTGACAAAAAGCTTACCAATTCAATGAAAATCGGCATGCGCCTCTGTTTTCAGACTCTGTTCGTATGTCCGATTTGCAGAGGATCTTCTGCGCCTGCCGGTGTACCCGCCGCCGTACCTCTACCCTTCGGGCGCGAACATATCCTCAGGCATAAACTTCGCCGTGGGCGGCGCGGGAATCTCGCTGGCGGACAGTCCCATCAGCTTAGGCGCCCAAGTGGACAACTTCGAGCTTCTGCTCCGCACGGACCCCTACTCTAAAGCGGCGCTCGCGAATTCGCTCACCCTCGTCTCCGTGATGGTGAACGACTACTTAACATTCAAGGGCAACACCTCCTCCGAGTTATTCGTCTTCATCGAGCGCGTGGTCACAGGCATCCAAACAAATCTGCAACGTCTCTACGACCTGGGGTTGCGCAACGTCCTGGTGCCGAACGTGTTCAACATCGACTGCTTACCGTTCTCCACGGCAGCCAACGGCTACACCAAGTGCGTAAACGATTTGTTCGCCTACGTGACGATTCAAAACGCCTTCCTGCTTGGCGCCGTCCAGAGCATCAATGCCCAGAATCCTGGCGCCAGGTTCATCATCTTGGATCACTTCTCCGCGGTCGACACACTCATCGAGGAGGGGATTTCGCTCGGCTTCTCTGCTGGGCTGAAGCCGTGCTGCAGGGGGACGAGTAACAAGACGAGCTGTGGGGATGTGGATTCTACGACGCAAAAGAGGCTGTACACTGTGTGCAAGCGGAGGGAACGCTATATCTTCTGGGATGACCAGCATCCTACCATGTGGGCCTGGAACTATATCATCAATTTGTATGCTAATGTGCCTGGGTATATTTTGCTTGCTGATGCGCCCACGTTGAAGCAGTGGCTCCAGATCAATGATGCCTTGCAAGAGCCCATCGGCACCCCCATGGCCGCTCCAGGTACTGCACATCATTCCCACTCCATGCTACACATAAAATTTCTTTACCACACATGATTTAACACTATTTACCTCGGTCAGTGTTGGATACCGTTGTTGAAAGTGCACACGTGCGTAATGTGAAAAATTGGAGTTGATATTAGAGTGAGGATTTTTCTTTAATTCAAAAGTTAACTAGAAGTGAAAAGTCCTTATTGGGCCGTCTTAACAAAGAAAGAAACAACATGAAAGATTTCCATCTAATATGATATAATTTCTAGCATCTTCTTTGAGTATTTGTTTCAATAGGGGGATGGGGTTCCAGATTTTTTGCTTTGAAAATGGTGGCAATATGGGAAACATAATTTGAGATCTTCACTGCGGGTCCAGTACGTTGAGACGAAATTCTGCGGCTCAATATTAGGAGGGGTGGTTTGGGAAAGTTGTAGAAGTAAATGGCAGAATCGTGTGCCTGAAATTTTGAACCCCGAAATCAACGTGCCATGTCTGATTATGGCTTCCATTTGTGGTGCTACAGACCCGACAACAGCAATTGGGCAGGCGCTATTGGCGCTGGAATTTCTACTCGACAAGCCGCAATACTCCGAAGCCACAGGGCTCCTGCAATCCTTCAACTTGGAATCTGTTTTATCTGGTGACCCGAGTCAGAATGTGACGGTCTTCCTCCCCACCAACGACGCCCTTTCAGATCCAGCCAGCCGAGCTGTCATTGACAGAGTGTTCGCTGAAAACAAAGTGAATGACGTATCGCTCTACCATGTCGCCGCCGGCTACTTCGACTTGAACGCCATAGTCACTTCCAAGCCCGCGTCATACACATCCCTCTCCGGGTTGTCGGTGCCGTTGTCGTACCCACCTTCCGGGGTGTACGTTGGAACCAATTTGCAAGCGATGGTCGTTGAGCCCAACTTGTACAACGTTCCCGGGCAGATTGTGATTCACGGAATTAATCACGTGATCACGCCTCCTGGCGTGTAAGAAATTAGAAAGACGAGGAGAGTGAACAATAAGCTGCATCAGCAATATTTTCCTGACGAAAGTGTATAGGTGAGTGTACGTACGTTAGATTTTGCTAATTCGGAGAAGCAGCGCGGCCTTTCGATGGATGCTTTGATCTGCCAAGGTTAGAGAACTTCCGAGAATAATTTGACTCTGTTGTAATTTGTCAGATCATGTACAATGCTTTTTTCATGTAAATGAAATTGAGCTTTTATGCTCTCTGTACACCTGTTTCTGTGACTCGAGATGTATGCTATCTTGGGCTCTTACCTGCGTTATTTCTGTTCATGAGTTTTCGAGTTCAGTAGTTCCTAGGTCTGTATTGTTCAAAACTTCAGATTCTGAACCAACTTTTCATGAATTCAAAGGTTTGAATGCAAACTCAAAATGTTCATGAATTGTCAATTGAAAAGTTTATGGTAAAGTTTATGGTTCGGTGCTGTTGTAGATTGATGAGTCCTGCATGGGATTGCATAAGTTATGAAATTTGATCACCCGACTATTCGCATGATGCGATAAGCGTTGAATTAGATTAAAAAAACATTTGTCATGTCTTCCACATTCATTGCTCAATGAGTGTCACAAGCCTCTCCTTGCATCGTGCATGCTTAATTAATACGTGAAAAATGCAGTAAGGAAATTGTGCATCACTCAGCCGGCATTTGTCGTGTAACAGCTAGAAACGGAGTCTACCATGAGCCATCTTCATATCCGATACCCAAGAAAGGTTACGCTTCTGTATCCATCAGCCCTCTGGCTCAACAAAACTCGACCGTATTTTGACTTCTACGTATTGACTCCTAATCCAGTGTACCTAAATGCCCAAAGTACACACTTCTGCAAAAACGGGTAGAAAATAGGTCAGAGGAAATGGTTGTGCCCTGACAAAACGAAATTGACGTTGAAATTGACGCAAAAGACTACGTCGGAGTGATACAATTCGCAACCGATTTAAATGATGCATGTTAAAAGAATTGTCTAGGCACTCGTCTCTGACCCAGTAAGAGGAGTGACCTCATCAAAGAATGTCAAATATATTGCTCCCAGGATGTGAACACTAACCGGTCAACGCACTTGCAATCCCCAGTCATACCAACCACTTGGCTATTGTTGGCGCAGCGGGAATAGACAAGAGTTGAATAGTGGTCCCCATGTACGGCCAAGAATTGGCCCCTCATGATGCAGTGTAGGAATGAGAAACCCGATTCATCCATGGTGCTGCCAGGGCAGTACTTCCCTTGAGCTACCAGCGCCCCCCCAGTCGCCGTGAGCAATTGAATCCAACCTGCATCTCTGGTAACAACAATGCAAATACATAACAACGACAATTTCGTTTAAGTGGCGATATTCGTAAAGCCAAAAATTGTGACAAATATCTTCACTGAGGTCTAATTTCAGGCCACAAACTAGGACTGGTGTAGATTTTGTGTTCAGGCCGCGCCATAGTAAAGGAATATCGCCAATTTAACGAAATTGATGTCTCGTAGAACAAATAGTATTGCGCCAACGATGGATCAGTGCATATCATCTCCTGGTTAATGACGAAGAATTGCACGCCAAACGCATCGGAACGAACGTAGAAATACATTGACTGCAACTCATATTTTGCCCATGGTTTTGGCTTTAGTACTGGATTGCGTTTTAACACCCATGGAACCAGAAGAAGCCATACTCGAAACTGCATCCCAATTAATCTTCCAGGAATTGAAGTAGACAAATCAAGAACAAGATGATTTGACCCTGGTTTTGCAAAGAGACACACCTTAAAGAGTCATCGACCGACTCCGACTCCAAAGTCCTCAGAGCCTTCGATAATGCATCTGAAGTAGTAGTGTCGCCCGAAGTGTTCGTGTAACGTGTCTTGGTGGCCATAGGAATTGCACCTGTGCAGGGGCCATATCAACAGATGCGGAATGCCGCTGCTTGCATGTTTTTTTTCGTTTGCGACTGGGGATCCCGCAGAGTTCGGCAGTTGAAAGAACACACACGTTAGACAGTGGGAGAAGTCGAGAAGTGAAATTGACGCTCTGACTCTCGCTTGGTTGCAAATCGCGTAGGACGCCATTTACCACTTAAATAATATACGAGTAATAGGACCTTCTTGGAATCTTTTCCATCTTAAACCTCAGGCTACAAAATCGAATCAATTTGCCAGAGGCCACAAATGCATTGCTCAAGAATACGGATATGCATGCATTTGAGAGCATAATTACATATCGTCTTGCACTATTCCTCAAGATTGCTGAGTCACCCGAACATCCATTAACCGGATTTGAGACTGTCGAAATCACACTCCACCAGTGAATAAGCTGCTGATATCCTTTGCAAGCGACTCGCACCTCATTAAAATGTGTAAGGCTCGACTGTGAACGGTTGGAACTGAAGGAGATCAATCATTATAGATAACGAGAAGTAGATGGGGTAAGTTAGGGTCACCTCGCCATGCTTAGACTCCATCCAATTCCGCACTTACCCTGGCTATGAACTGGTCGGATTTCACGACCCGTGACTGAATCACTTTTTAGAGTCCCCGTAGAGTCCGCAGTGCATTCCCGGTGATGATTTCTGTTGCTGCCTTCTCCTTGCGAACTTACGTGCGTCTTGTTTATAAAGAAGTACAACCCTCTCCCTACGCACATGCAGTTTCAATATTATTTTCAGACCTGAGTTACTCAAGCTAGGTCTCTTACCTACAATGCCAGCATCAAATTAAATCAAGAAGTTCAGGAGAACAACTAGTGAACTTACGGTGAAATCACTTCATATTCATACACGTACTTAAAATAAACTCCGGTTGTAACATAGATGGTAGTCTGCCTCGTGTTAGTCGTCTCTGGTACCTGATCAGCAGGTTTTTGAATGGTGAGCACTGCATGGCGCAGAGCAGTCTGGGCAAACAACGAGGGCTGCATTATCGCCATAGTCTGCTTTCTTGAAAATTGACAACAAAGCCTCACCGACAGTAGGTGCAAATCGGATGCGCCTGCCTGTGGCCCAGAGGTCTTCCCTTGCGTAGTAGTGTAGAAGGTTCACCTTGAGATTCTGGTACTCAATCGATTGGCTATCAATACTCTGAGGCCGAACGTCAATTTCCGGAGAAGCACGGATGGCAGCACAACTCCATGAAACGCAGTAATTGCAGGACAATGGAAGTACTGCAGGTGAACAATTCTAGAAATGCCAGAAAACGACAATTTCGTTAAAATGGTGGTACTCCAATACTTTGGCACGTTTTATAACAGGTGCTCTGAAACATAAATCAATATCTATCCTAGATTTTAGACTTTTATGGACACACATATATGTCACAATTTTTGGCGCGGAATTGCTCCAATTAAACGAAATTGACGTTAGAAGTTTGAAGACTCAGACTGCATTTGCGAGTTCGCTCATAAGTATTACAGGTATAATTTGACAGGGTCTGCTAATGAGCGTACCAGTAAGTGATGTCAAATAGGATACATCTTTCCCGGGATCGGATGTCCACGGAAACTTTTAGAACAATTGGCAATGATCAGTCCTCAATAATGAAGTGTCCGAATACTACTAGAGAAAGTACGTAGATAACGAAGAATGCGATAATATCAGTAAGCGTCTGACGGTTGAATTGGCGGTGAAATTTTAACACGGCAACAATTACTTCGACTATGGAAAGCAAAGTGAGTGCAAGAAAGATCAAATAGCGCATATGCTGTTGAGTTGGCATATTGATTTAATTCGATGCAGCTTTGCAAATGTTTCCACTCTCGTCCGATGCGAAAGGAGGTTCCACTTCCAACGCGCCTTTCAAATTGGAGAAGACCTCGGAAATGCAAAAAAATCGCGTCTACAAAGTGCCGGCTATTAAAAAACAAACTCACGGACTGACCGACTTTCGCCAACAACTAATTTACAAATTTAGTATTGAAATCGGGATGCAACTAAACAAACAGACGGCAACATTGGAGCAGAGGGGGAATCGGAAAATTCGCGTGTGAGCTCGAAATCGAACAACGATAAACAGAAAAGTGCTGGATGATCACCACGACTTTGGAGTTTGCTGGCGCGCGACACCGGTGAGAGGAACCCATTCACACCTGCACCTTCGCTTTTGTTTTCCACGTCATCATTCCACGTCATATTCCTATTGCTATAGTCGTCCACGTCGGATCATTCTCTGCCACGTCTACATCATTGTCATGTTCGAACCCGCCAGTTCCGGAAATGCACTCGACACTGATGAGAGAGACCTGCTCTAGCCGGTTTTTGTTTCTCTTGAGTGGAATTTCATCTAGAGAAATTTACTATAGAATTGACCAATATCACCATCCACCTAATTCTACCACCTGTAAGATCCTTCCATTTGTGTCAATGGTCCATTAT
Organism: Rhytidiadelphus loreus; assembly: GCA_947034895.1. Classification (NCBI taxonomy): domain Eukaryota; kingdom Viridiplantae; phylum Streptophyta; class Bryopsida; order Hypnales; family Hylocomiaceae; genus Rhytidiadelphus; species Rhytidiadelphus loreus. The sequence goes on from OX344763.1 coordinate 19,666,086, forward strand.
CACAATCTTAGTGTTGCAAATATAAAATTAAACAAAACACAAATTAAAAGGAAACCAAACACTCAAGTATGCAAGAAGAATACCATTAGCATTGAATGTAGGAAGTATATACAAAGGGAGAGAGACGATGAATAGTACTCTCTCCCTATTGGCTAAGAAATACTTTGTTGATTAATCCACCATGTATTATGGGGAGTGTTCACACTACGTTTCTTAACACTTAGCAACCCTTTATGTACCATAATGCCAATGCACTTGGAGAACAGACACAACAACCCATGCTTTAACAAGAGTTTATCCATGCTTCAACAAGGGTCTAACGTAAACCAACCTATAATATGGCAATGCACTTGGAGAACAGACACAACAATCTATGCTTTAACAAGCATTTACCCATACTTCAACAAGGCTCTAAGGTAAACCAACCTATGATAGGTAAAATGGTTGGTTTGCCTTGTTGACATTTAAAAAAAAATTAAATTCTTTTCATATAAAGACAAACATGAAAAATAGAATAAATAATTAAAATTTTATTTTTTTGACAAAGTGTAAATTTGTCACTAATTTTTGAAGTGTGCTACCCAACAAGCCCAAAACAGTCTCTTAGACTACCCCAAAACCACCAAAAAGTGTACCCATAATGGCCATCTAAAGTAGTCACAATATTTCCTAATATAACCATGATACAAGGAATAAAAAAGTTAGCTCTTGTAATGAGTTTACACTAGAAAGGTAAAAGTTCCTATTGTAGTCATTAATAACTCTCCGAAGGCATTGATTTTGGCCACTAACCAACCTACACAAGTCCTAATATCATTTATTAGCAAAAATCTACCATGAGTTCATGTAAAATTGTAATGGGTGGTTTTCTAGGTCTTTGCATTGGGGAGGTTTGCTTGTTTTAACCTTATTCACAATTTAACATTTTAGCTTTGAAAAATCACAGAAAAATCACTTCTTGTTGGAATGTCTTCATTCTTTTTGCAATTGACTTCTCTCAAACTTTTCAATCTCTCAAAAATATGGGAGCTAACAGATAGTTTCTCCAAAGTACCAAGATAGCATATCTGTGTGGTAATGGACAGTTCTACCCTACTCAAAAATTTGATCTCGCGACTATCATCATGATGCGAAAGGATTAGGTCCCTGGATTAGGTCTAACATCTCTTTCATGTCTTCCAGCTAGTTTGTTTTAAGAGCCTCAGCTTTGAATCGTCCATGCTTAGTGATAAGCTAGCTCGGCTAGGAAATCGTGCATCATTCAGCAGGCATTTGCCGAGTAACAGCTAGAGATGGAGTCTACCACGGGCCATCTACAAACCCGATACCTAAGAAAGGTTGAGCTTCTGCATCCGTCGGCTCTCTGGCCCAATAAACTCGACCGGTTGTATTGGCTCCTCTTCCAGTGCACCTGTACTGCCCAAAGTAGACAGTTCTGCACAAACAAGTAGAAAGTAGGTCAGTGGTCAGCGGTAATGGTAATGCAATCACTTCCGCAATAGGCCATAGCGGAGATTCAATTTGTGAATGATAGATGTTCAAGAAAAATTAATTACATGATCCTTCCTGGTCCGCAGGAAGAGGAGAAACCTCGTCTAAGAATATCAGCTTCAAATACATTGGTCCCAGGAAGTGAACACGCACCTGTCTCGCTCTTGCAAGCCCCAGTCATACAAACCCTTCGTGTTGATATTGACATCCATTTTACAGTGGGAGTAAACCACAGTAGAATATTGTCCCCATGCACGGCCTAGATGTGGCCTTCCAGAGCCCGTGATAATGCAGCGTAGGAATGAGAATCCTGATTCTCCCATGATGCTGCCAGGGTAGTGCTTGCCTTGAGCTACCAGCGCGCCCCCGTCGCCGTGAGCAATTGAATGCAACCAGCACATCTGGTAACAACAATTCAAATTCATGTCACTCTGTCTCGTGGAAAGACAGAAATTGCGTCGACGGTAGATCGGTGCACACGTACAATCTAGTGGTCAATGACGAAGAATTGGACGCCAAGCGCAACGGCACAGTAGTAGAACCACTTGTTTGCCAGGTGGCTGCAGCTCATATTAGCCCCACTTTTCGCCCGTAGCACTGGATTGCTTTTTCAGACCCATGGAACCAGATGAGACCCTACTCAAAACTGCACTCCAATCAACCTTCCAGGAATTGAACTACAAAAATAAATACAAGGTAATTTGACCCTAGTTAAGGAAAGAGACTCACCTCAAAGAGCGAGCGACCGACACCGAATATAAAATCCTCAGAGCCTTCAATGAAGCATCTGAAATAGTAGTGTCGACCGGAGTGGTCGTACAACGTATCTTGGTGACCATAGAAATTGCACCTGTACAGAAAGGCCATATCACCCGAGATGCGGAATGCCGCTGCTTGCTTGTGCACTTGATTTGCGACTGGGGGTCCCGCAGAGTTCTGCAGTTGAAAGAACACACAGGATAGATTGTGAGAGAACACGAGCAGTGAGTTTAACGCTCTCTTCCGTAGTCAGTTCGTTTTGTGTGCACACCACGCGCATCGAGAGTCGGACTTAGCAAAGTTCCTCAACGCAAGTGGAGGACAGAGATCCTCTCCCCGCTACCACAGTGCCCCCCTTCATGTCATGCTTCGACAGCAGCGTGTGGCCATGAACATAAAAGTGAGGATCTAGTGCTTTCTCCTTGCAATCACGTACTTAGGTAGCCTTTACTACGTCAAATGATTTATAGTGGACGACCTTCTGGAAATCGTATTCTTCTTAAAGCTCACACTACATTGTCGGATCAATTTGCCAGAGGTGACAAACGGATAACTCAAGAATATTCTTGCATTTCAGAGCTTGCATATTTCACTGCTTTATTTCTCAAGATTGGTGGACACCCGAAACATTCAGTAACCAGATTTTAGAGTATCGAAAATCACATTCTACCAATTTCTTAGATGCGGATAATTTTTGCAAGCTCGACTCGCACCTCATTAAATGACTGAGGCTCGGCCGTGAACGTTTAGGAAGGATAATCAGAGGCAATCCAATTCCGCACTTACCCGGAATGATATGTCCCTGGCTATGAAATGGTCGGATTCCACCACGACCGAAGCACTCATTAGAGTCCCCGCAGAGGCTGCAGTGTCATTCCAGGTGATGATTGTTCGGTTGCTGCCTTCTCCTTGTAAAGTTATGTACGGCTTGTTTGTAGGAAAGACGACCTTCTCCCTACGCAAATGCAATTTCATTATTATTTTCAGAACTGAGTCTCGCAAGGTCTTTCTCACCTACCGATGCCAACGTCAAATTAAATCAAGAATTTAAGAAAACAACTAGAGAACGATGAAATCGCTTCAAAGCACACGTACGTATAAACTCCAGTTGTGACATAGATGGTGGTCCGCCTCGTGTTATTCTCTGGCACCTGATCAATAGCTTCTTGAATGGTGCGATACGGCGTAGTGCCGTCTGGGCTGACCACGAGGATTGTATTATAGCCATAGTCTGCATTCTTGAAAATGGACATCAAAGCCTCACCGAAAGTAGGTGTACGTCGGTTTTGCCTACTTGTGGCCCAGGTTTTTCTCCTCCGGGAGAGGTGTGCATTGTTCACCTTGAGATTCTGGTAGTCGAGCGATTGGCTGACAGGACTCTGAGGCCGAATTTCAAGTGCCGGAGAACCAACGATGACTGTGCATAACGCGAAGAAACATAGTAATGGCAGGACAATGGAAGTACTCGGGGTGCACAATTCTAGACATGCCATAAGTCTGACCATAGCTAATAACTACTCACATTGTCAAGAACGGTCCCGACTATCTGCGAGATCGCTTTCTAAGTCTTACGTGTAAATTTTGAGAGGGCTTGCTAATGAGTATACAACTAAATAATGTCATTCAACAAATAGTTCCGGAGATTTCCAAGAGAAACGATTAATTAGAAAACTTGGCAAGTATAAGTCCTCACTGTTCTCTCTGTCAGACTCTTGAAATGACTTCGCAGCCCGCTGGTAGAAAAACCAGTAGAGAACCACGAAAACGAACAGGTAAACATACTTGCGACTGTAGAATAGGTCACAAACCCTCCACACAAAGTAAACGTGAAGGATGAATTGCAAAAGGAGCAAAATAAAGATCACATCACTGATTTCCTGGCCGGCAGGCATATTGATATTCTGAAATTGGTACAGTAGCTTTGCACATGGCTCTACTTCCAATGTAAAAGGAGGCTGCGCCTTTCACGGTGGAGAAGGAGAAGTTCACGGCAAAAGAACTTCTAAAAAGCGTTCGCGAGTAAAATGTGGACGAAATCAAACATGGAAATTCACCAGATTCAATTACTGTTCAACTTAATTGACAGATTTAGTAATCAACTCGGGATGCAACTAAACAGACATTGCTGCAGAGTTGGGATCTGAAAACTTCGCACAAGAGCTCGAAATTGAACAGCGATGAAAAGAAAAGTGCTGGAAGGTCCCTATGACTATGACTTTGGAGTTTGCAAGAGAACGATACACCGGTGAGTGGAACCCATTCACACCTACAATGTTTCTGTGATATCCACGTCATTAAGACACGTCATATTCCAAACGGGTTAAGACTGACACGTAGGACTATTCCCTGCCACGTCTAAGTTGGGGTCGTGTTCGCTCAGCCAATTTGGAGAACCTGCCAGTTCGGCAAATGCACGGGTACGGTGGTCGATTTGCAGAAGCGTCGTTGGTTACCTGTTGAGGCAATTAGGGTTTAGTCGTGGAAGAGCGAGGCGGAGTTTGCAGGCTCGATTACTTTTTGAGCATCAGCGAGCCTGGGAGGGAGGAGGGCGGTGGACATCATGGCGGCGAAAATGGGATCCGTGTCGAGGATGACCAAGTACTTGAAGCCTTACGAGTTGAAGTTGCATTTCTCCAACAAGTATGTGCGATCCATGGTCGTTCACAAGCCCACCAGCCACACGGTGGTGGCGGCGACGTCGCAGGAGAAGGATTTGCGGGAGCAGCTTCCTACGACGGGCGACGTTGCGGCGGCGGCACACATTGCCGGAATCTTGGCTGCCAGGTTGAAGGTGAAGGACATTCCTGCGGTGACTTATGAACTGCGGAAGGGGGAGAAGTACCATGGGAAGATCAAGGCGTTCGTAGATAGTCTTCGGGAGAATGGCATCCTTCTGATTTAAGGTTTATATCACTTGGCGTATGAATTGAGTTCTATCGGGATTGGTAATGCCCTCTGGCAAATCCATGAATCGAATTCGTCTTGTGCTCAATGCACGGGTCCTTTATGGACGTTATCGGGAAGCAGTGGATGGTGGTGGTGATATTTGACAACGGAGAGTTTGATCGTCATGAACTGGTTTGCAACTTTTCTCGTCTTTCTTCATTTAACGATTCGACTTCGAAACCGAGGTGGAATTGTAGGAATTGAATTGAATCGCCTTTTCTAGGGTTTTGGTATCGCAGCAGATCCTCCTTTGTTGAAGCCTCTGAAGTTATTGTTGATTGCTTAGGCGCTCTAATTTGGAAATTCCCGCAATGGCAGCAGAGTACATGAAATAGGAGAAGATGAGTTCTCAGAGTGGTACAAGCCATCCTTGCCGACTTTGAATTGTCCTGTTTCTGTCGATGTCACCAATCCTATATCGTATACGATGATTGGAAATTGGCAAGGGCGCGAGTGTTTAGAAGTAACTTCTATACTTTGGCAAGATTGAAAAGCAAGTCAGTAGTGGTTGAAGTTTGTAATGTTGCCGAACATGGTTGAATGGGTTCAATTCACGGAGTTAGGTCTCTCTCTTTTGTCTGCTGATGACATCGCAGTCTTCTGTGGCGGCAAGTTCTTTTGGATGTTACAGCTGATGTGATCTGTAGTACCGAGCTTAACCAATGCTGTCATGGTTGCTTCTTGATATGCAGTGCAGAGCTCTGCCCTAATGTACTAGGAGAAAGGCATTCTCAATTGAACTTGGAGACTTGAGTTTGGCGATGCTTGTAGGTAATATGGCGCCCTCAGAGTTGGGTGATAGTGGATGGTCAAATTCTATCTGATCCTTTTTGCAAGTTGGCTGATTTCTCTGTGGATAGTCCGAACTTGCGTGCAGTGAAGCGGAGCAATGTGTAATTGTGTAATTGAGTCTTAAACGTAGTATTGCTTAAAACCGAGTAAGTTTGTCTGATAATCATTATTGGTTATATTATGTGTTCAAGGGAGCTCTCATTTCTTATTGATATGATGACAAATTGCAACTAGAGTTGTGTGAATTTTAAGAAATATACTTGAATGTAATATGCAAAAAGTTACAAGAGGGTTATAGTGTTGAATTGATGAATTTTCTAAACCTTGTCTAGATTTTTATGTCCACATTTTGATTATTGTGCTACATGCATTTACTTATCTTTTAGATTGTTAAAGAATATGTTTGAATTTGAGTGCACTAATCATAGTATTGGTTCTTGTGGTTGGATCATAGTATTGGATCATAGTATTGGTTCCACATAAGTATACTATCATATTGTGGTCACTTGATTATTTTCTCCATTGTAGTGAAATTTTCTCTCATTATGGTTATGTAAGAAGCTTAAATGGGACTTATTTGAAAATAAGTGAAGCAACAAGATTTTTTGGGATGTGCTCATGGCATTATTGGAGGAACATTTCATGCAAGAATGGGTTTGCAAATATCTTGGGTGCTTTGTTAGTTTATGTTGAACACTTGTTGGACAATGAAGATGTTATGGGTTTATTGAGTGTTGCTTAATGATCTTGACCAAAAAAAACCCTCAACATTGGTAGATATAGACATCAAATGTATGAAAGAATGATGAATGATTATTTTATGTGATCCCAACCTATGATGCTAGTTTATTTTGATTGTGGTACCAATCATTGTTTATGATGATCATAAAGAAGGTTTGTACTTCCAATATGTACTTTGTGCAAAAAGTGAATGTCCATGAATCTTTGAGATTGTCAACTCATTAAATAACAACACTACAAGAAAATGGTGAATAGAATGACTTCAATAAACCCTTGATTGTAAATAGTCTTGAGGTCTGCATAGTTGTTGTGGTCAAGTCGTTTATGTAAATGACTGCATTTGTATTATCACCATCCATTTCTACTTTGGATGTAGGAGTAGATGAAAAAGAAAGAGAAAAGGAATAAAAAAAGAAGGAAGTTGATCAGACACAATGGAAGTAATCGTGCAGTCATTGTATAATGGCAATGACCCCTTTTAAATCTAACATGGACATCCGCGTTAGCAATCAATTTATTTTCTAAAATCTTTGAAATTTGAATATTATTTTTTGAAATCTAAGATTATAATCTAAAATCCAAGAAATTTGAATATTATTTTTAGAAATCTAGCAATTTTGTAAATATTATTTTCTAAAATCTAAAAAAATTGAAGATTATTTTAAAGATGTGGTGAAATGTGCAAAATGAGTATAATGAGTACACCATACACCATATATAATACACCATACACCATATACAAATATATAATACACTATATACCATATACAAATATAGAATATAGAATACACCATATACAAATATATAATACACAATATATTATATTTTGCATATGTCAAATGGCTTCTTAAGCCACTTAGTGTATGAATACGAAGAGTTCAAATGACAAGCCTTTTATACAAGTGGGTGGTAGGAGGCAAGACAAGCGATATGGAATTTGTAAAATTCTAATGTAGTAGTAAAGTAGTGACACAAAAGTCATTACGTAGTCGCCTTAGAGGATATGGCAGTCAAAATGTAGCATAGTTTACTCACTTTTGACTATGGCCTCCATAGTGGAATTGATTAAGTCCACATTGGAAGTTTAACAATGTTGTAAACAAAAACTAATGGATGAAACATAGCACTAGAAGAAACCCGCGATTTTTGTGACATGACTATAACGTGGTAGTCATGTTTGCGTGGACATCACCAATGTCAACTTTGATATAAAAAAAAATGCGTCAGGATTGACAAGGCAAAAAACATGCAAAATTACAGAAAACATGATAAGATTTGAAGAAGATTTAGGAGGATGTCTTAGAAAACATGGTCTTTTAAAATGTTAAGAAGTTGCCATGTGGCTGCCACATGTGCGCCACCTCAACGATGACGGGGCAGTGAATGCCACATAAGCTACTTTTTCATCCATTCTTTGGATGACGTTAGCCATGACATCACTACCACATGTCAACTTTGTAGTAGTTCAGAATTTTGACATGTTCATTGTCTTGTGTCCAATCTGAAGTCCAAAAAGACATCTTCTATGACATGCACATGTTTCCTTTGATGTTTACAATTAAATCATTTACATTATCCCTTATGTTATGGCATGTCCTTTGCAAAATGGATGTCCACCAAGACATCCACATGTTTTTTGGGACATCAACTACAACATCCACATATTTTCTAAGACATCAATTGAGATAACCAACTACATTCATACACAATACACCATATTTCTTGCACAATACAGAATACATTAAAAATATAACATACATTATACAACATACATCATTTACACAACATACATTATACAACAAGTACAATACACCATACAAAATACACTGTATGTGGGAATTTATTGTGATATAATGAAATGAAAACACAAGCTTATATAGAAGTGAGGTGGTAGGAAGTTTGGCAAACCATATGGGATATGTAGAACGTGTAGTTTGTATTAAAAGTAAAATTTCAAAGATGAACATGAGATGAACACGGCAATGCCTCATTTGATGTCTATGAAAACATTTGGATGTCTCAATAGACATTGCAAAAATGTCTCTAGAGACATTTGATTTGATGTCCCTAGAAAACAACTCAAAAAACATGTAGACATCTTAGTCAATGTCTCAAAAAAATAGAATAAAAATTCTCAAATGTTGTAGAAGTATATATAAACTTTTTCATAAATTCTCAAATGTTGTAGATTTTTAATTACAACATTACAACCATTGGATTTTCATTTTTCAATTCCATAAATAAATTGTTAACAATTTAGTATTTTGAATCATTCCCTACATCTTTCTACTTACTATTTTTTTCCTATATGTTTTACAATTCCAAAAAATCTGAATTTTTTAAAGCATGTAGCCAACTTAACTTGAAGAATGATTCCACAGAGTTGCAACCATTTTGGACAATTTTTCATAATGATTTGACCTTGTGAAGTGCATCTACCCAGATTTTCGCAGGGGCAAAAAAAAGAATTTTGTCACTTCAAACTCTAATATCTTACAATCTACAAGGTAGAAAATTTTGAAATTTTTTGCACATCTTCTCAAACTAGCATACTACAAGATTGTATGGTTACATGTGTCAAAAAAAGTTTTTTTTTCAGAAATTTGGTACTTATATAAAAAATGGCAGTTTTTGAACATTTTTGGTGATAACATAGCCAAGGAACTTTAGGGGTTAAGTTATTTCAACCTAACTTTGAATTAGAGTTGAATTTTATTAAAATTTTGATGAAATTTTAAGTTTTCATCATAGTTATTGAATTTCATTGGAATTTAAATCACATTCAAAATCAAATTATACCTATTAAAAATTTCAATTGATTAAAATTCAAACTTTGAATTTATACTCTATAGAAAACTCCAAATGTTTTTGATAGATTTTGGAAGATTTTAAAATATTCTAATACAATTTGAATTGTGAAATCCCTAAAACATGAACTATTTTCAAATGTCCTATTTTTAGTATTCTTGAAAATTGTTTTTCCTACTTTTTACAAATTAAAATGTCAAAGTACCTATCTTCATGAGATTCTGCACTTTTCCAGTTTTTCCAATCACAATTTTTTTTATGCTATTCCTTCCTAGGGTATCTTTTTTGTAAAGGTGTATACATTGGACATATTTCTCATGTTTCTTTCAAATTTTTTTTCTAATTAAGAAGTATTTCAGCCAAAAATTATGAGGACTGTGCAAATGCTACAAAAATAAGTTTTTTTTTTCTTGCAATGACCCCAAAGTCTGTCTACACCTTTGTTTGTAGTATGTATCAAACTCCATCTATGTGTACAAAGCAAATGAGAGAAAATGTATTTCTTTTAAGAGATTTTGTATACTTTGAATTTTTTTTAAAGATAGCAAGAGCACATGAAATGGAAGTCATCAATGTCAATTGATAGTGCAAGTATTATACAAAATTAATTGAACCTAAAATGTACTGAAATTGTGACATTTAATGTATGAAAAAACTTCTAATTTGTCTTACAGAAGAATGTAAAGTTCTAGAAATGCAACTCTTGTATGATATGCAAGGGTCAATCATGGCATTAGAACGGATTACAAGACAACTTCTATAGAAAAGTATATGAAATTAGATTGATCAAGAAGGTACATGAGGATCAATTAGAAAAAGATGAAATGTAGAAAAAATTGACTTATATATTTAAAATAAAATATAAATATAAATATAAAAAATAAAAAATAAAAAATATATATATATGAAGAATAAAAAGATGTATATGGAGTTTTTAAAAATCCATAGAAGGAGTTCCCTCCAATTGAAATTAACATTTGTTTGTAATGTTCTATTTCTTTTTTAAATTACCGAGAACACCAAATAGTTGGGTAGATTTTGGTATGGTGCATGCATTAAAAAAATTAATGTAATAAGTTTTTTAATACTACTATTGTCTTTGAAGAATATACATGTCATGTATATGAATACGATTTTGGATTTTTTGTTGGAAGGGCTACGAGCAATTTTTACATTATAGCAAATTACATTCATTGAGATTGAAGAAAAATGCATTATAAGTAATTATAATGAATGGTATATAATATGAGAGTTGCTTATCTAGGTGTGAAATGGATTTTATAGTCCCCTTGTGGTATGAAATGGATATTGATTATGCTCAAACACACTTAATATTCAACTTGATTCGTGGATAGTTTTTCTAAAGAAAAAATGACACAGTCGCTTTTTCAAAACAAAGTTCTTTATTCAATCAATGACCAACACTAGAAGTGACAACAATGGAAGCCCTTCTTGTAGATGCAGTGCAATAAAATCCCCCCATTGAATAGAAATAAAAACAAATGCTAGGAATTATTTTTTTGCACTTTCTAATTAAAAATATAGTGGAATCTTTCATCTTTGTAAATGAATGTCTTTCGTGGAAGGTGGGGGTTGACTTTTTGTTTGGATGAGCATCACATTTTTTTACAAAAATTACTTCTATGATACATTTATGAACTATCAATATTGTAGTATTATATTAGGGATAGAGGAATTATTGTAAACAATTTGAATACAATGAAAATAAGAGTTCATTTATTCCTATAAGTTGTTGATGTATATGAACATAATTTGAAAAGTCCGCACATGCTTTGAAGCTTCCAATACGACATATACACATGAATCGTAAGATCGGAAGTGAAGCGTAGTACATTGTACTTGGCATATGAAATTCTAAAGGATTTAGACATATTTCCAATAATTATGTTTATGTACACACATGCTTATAGAAGAGATGCCAACAGATTTTGTGCTTCATGAAATCCTAACTAAAAAATAGTGAATAGTAGCTTCATCATCCATTCATGAAAGGGTTTTTTGGAAGACTCCCAAGCAGCTACTCTTCTCCTATGATTTTCAGATTGGGTTAACATTTTATATGGAGGTCCAATAACTCCTGGAAATTTACTTGTAGTGAAATTGATTGACTTTGCCAACATGGCATTGTCATATTGTTTTGCATATCACAAAAAATATGACAACATTTTTTTGGATGTCTTGCAAAACATACTTGTTTTTTGTATAATGCCCATGTTTTTTCATGGACATGTACACGTTTTTTGCAATGTCCATTGGAATTTGCCACCCATTGGTTCAAACTTTGTGACGCCGTCTTGTCCGCAAAAACATACCGTGTTTTTTGTTGCCATCACAAAAAACGCGGGGTTCTTATAGTGTAGACATTGTAAAAGTTTTCAACCTAGTTCCATAAAAATTGAAATGAAAAATTGTTTTTCTATCTCTTAGAGGTGCTAAGTATCATCTAAAATCTAGTTTTTGGCCTTTGCATTGTCAATCTAATTTAATTTTTTTAGTTTGTTTTAAAAAAAACATTAGTAAATAGAGAGAAAAATCAAGAGAGAAATAAGTCGAATAAGAGAAATAAATATTCAAGAGTGAATTATTTTAATTAGAATGGAAAATAATAAGAAAAATTTACAAAAAAGTGGAGTAGATTGTAAATTATTAAGGAGATTAAAATACATTAAAACAATAATGAAGGAAAAGGAAAATTTGCAAAAATGAATAAGATTGACAAAGGAAAGAAGGACAAAATTATAATAGTCCAAAATGATAACTATTCAACAAAAATGTGCCAAAGCCCGAAGGTGACCTCATATTAGAGTATGAAACGTGACCAATGAGCTTTTTGAGTCCAATTTTATATTCAATGTAGCAAACTTCTAGTAAGATGTCATGACTGTGATATATTACAATAGTCTTATTCACCTAGAATCCTCAAAATCAAGCATCTGGAATATCAAACAATTTCATTTTAATATTTTTTTTAATATGACTTGGATTTAGTTGTGCATTATATAAAATGATTCATTTTTAACACTAAAAAATTTAAAAAATTGTACATTATAATGCTTGCAAATGTCAAATTAAGCAATTTTTACCAATAGGTTCAATAAATCCAAAAATAATAAAAATTCCAAGAAAAATTCATCAAGAATATACATCTTGATCTCATTTATATGTAAGATTTTCTTTTTTAAGGTTATTTTTTTTTAAAAGATAAACAAAGAGTAGAGAAATTAGAAAGATAAAAGATCTTCAAAAAAATGAAGAAGACAAGAGAAAAAACAAAACAAATAAAATAAAATTACAAAAAGTAAAAACTGGAAAATAATTTTAAAAAAACATAAAAAAACAATAAAATATTGAAAAGAGAAAAATTATTATTATTTTTAAAAGTAAGTTGAAGAAAATTACAATTCATGAAATAGATAAGAAAAGTAAAAAGAAGAAGAGGATGTAAAAGAAGAAAAGGGATAGGAAGAGAAAAAAAGATTAAACAATTTTTTTAAACAATACAACATCATCTCTAAGTTGCATCCATTAATAATCAAGGAAGCACATGACAATACCCTTTCAAATTGTGTTTTGTTGAGTTTTCTATTTCAAAAAGGTGTAGTGACAATTCACTCATTTCGTAGTCGCGCTATAGTGAAACCCTTTTTGGAAGGAAATTTGCCTTTCAGCCACATCTTTCTTTCTGCCCATTTTTTTTTTTTTTCCAACATGAAGTTATAACTTCTCAAAATTGAGCTATTGGGGTTCTTGGAGTCATTTTCTAGTCACATTGAAGTCACTTTTGAGTCGCATTGGAGTGACGAGCAGTAATATATTATGATTGCGTTGCAATCTATACAAGTCAATGACATTGTGAATGAAATACAGTGGATGAAACTTTTCCCTCATGGACTTTTCATCCTATAGTCGCACTCTCAACTACAAAATGACTCCGCTACTATAATTCTCACAATGCTGGTGCAATTAGGGAGCCCGAGTCATTCTTAAGTTGTTTTGGTCAAGCAATCATTCTTTGTAGTCACATTTGTACCCATTTTTTTATAGTGCAATGTCAACTTGTCATATGTTGTCTTTTAGATTGTATACAAATGCTATAGTTGATTAGCAAGACTAATGAAAGTACATTCAAAGAATACTTTGAAGCAATTTTTGTGTAGTAGTTTGAAAATGAAGCATTGAAAAGCAAAAAAATGAAGTGGAAAGTGCTAAAAACAAGAAAGTAAGAAGCAAAGTATTTATTCTTCGTGGAGAATGATTTCTTCATATTGATACTTCACTTCTAGAAGAGAAGAAAAAAACTTCTAAATTTTTGGGGTTTAACAAATGCTTGTGTATAAGAAATTAGCCATTTGAAGCATATGGTGGTATATGCATCACTTCAAGCATTTTAATATATGTAGGAGTGAAATTTAGGGGCGATTTGGGGGCCAATGTATAGAATTATGGTCAATTTCGTTAAAATGGCAGTATTCCATTAAAATGGCACAAAATGAAACCATTGTAAGAATGAAAACAATTGAAAGATTGTCCGAGGGGAGTGGAAATGCGTGAACCAAAGGATTGATTTGAATTTCCTAGGCATAAAATTGGCACATGCATGACCCTGTCGTGGCACACTTATTCTCCATTTGTAGAAGATATTCCATTAAAATGGCATGCGGAATACCGCCATTTTAACGAAATTGACCATAATTGTGAAGAAGTCTTTAGGTACAACAATCATATTTGTTGAGATCAATTTTTTTTCTCTCCGTATATGATTTTTTTTAAAACAATCTCAAAGTAGAAGGTTGTAGACAATTATATATAATAGTAGGCAACCTTATTTTCATTCATCAGTGGCTATAGACATGTAGCCCAGCCATGCTTACACCTCCTGCTAGTTATGCCAATTGTGTATACGATTAGATGAATTTCTTTTGGTAGAAGGTTTTAGGATACCGGAGACGGGATCTGAACCCTAATGGTTTTTGTATCTTCTACCATGTGCTAAAATTTAGTTTTTGATCAGGAAACTAGGAATGGTGTTTACCTTAGTACCAATACGCATTGGGAAGTGCACTCTTGGCACCCTCTGACATCCTTACTTGGCTCACTCTAGGATTCACACTATTTCGAAATGGTAATTTTTGTCCATATTGTTATATCACACATTGACAATGACTAAGATCGGAATCCACTAGGAAGGGATGGACAATCGTTGCTGAAGAAATGCACAGTATGGACAATTTTGTTAAAATGGCAAAATTTTGCAACTTTGACAGTTTTTATAGTTCAAACCGGGCACTTTGAGCTATACAACTATCCTAGATTTCTATAATCTATATTACTCTTAGATGTTTGAAATCTACATGAGTCATAGATGAAACTTTCAAAATTCAAAATTGCACTGTTTGATATCTACACCGGTCCTAGATCATTGAAATCTATATCTATCCTAGATGTCACTTTTACGGTTTAAACTGGGTGGTTTGAAAATGGCACACGGAATATTGCCCTTTAGCTGTAAATTACTCAGGCTACTGCAGTAAGTTTATCTTTTCTTGACAATTTCATCTTCTATGTATCTTACAAGAGCTTTTCTTCTGCACATTATTATTAGAGCGATCCTCCAAGTGCTCTTCCTTTTGTGCAGGACGTAAGGAAGTTGGAACTGACGTTGCTCGTGACAGTGTGTGCCCGTGCTCTCCTGGCCCTCACTGGAGCTATTGATTCATCCCCGGTGCTGTTCCGGTCACGGACATGGACATGAATAAATAAATCTGGACATACAAGTTCAAGGACTGGGCTAGTACGTAGTTCGAGGGAATGATCGATAACGGTACTTTTGGAGGATCGTCTAATTATGAAGATTGGACATCGATCTGTCAATGAACCCTTGGGAGTTGGCTAGCTGATTCAATGCTTTGGGTGCTGGGAAAGACACTCGTGATCGCTGACGCTGTTGTGATGTCTCACTCTGAGATCGAGGACCAATACTCTTCCTAATCGTGCTGTCAATCCTTTGAGAGTGACTTCCGCCAATTTATGGAAGCTTGGAAGAAGGTCTAGCAGCTGATAGATAGGGTGAACGGTGATGAAGAGCCTCTAACAATACCTACCTTTGTGCATACTTAGATCACTTGAGATTCCACTCCTTTTCTGATTGATCCGTGGCTGTTTTACAGGCAGGGAGGATAAATATCGATGTTGTATGGGTGGTGTGACGGGCCAACTTTGGATTCTGTATCCTCTTCTCTTTGTTTTTACAGGTGAGGTTTGTTTTCCACCGACACAAGCAGTGTCTTGTCGGTGGTATATGCAGACAAATTTGCTCAAAGATAATTTTGTTTCTTTTCCCCATAACTGTAGCAGAGAAACGGTAGCACTTTCAAGAAGTTTTTCTGCTTATCTTTCGTTTCGGCGGGTTATCCACAATGACTCTGTGCAGGGTTTTCAGTTTTTTTTATTGGAATTCTTTTATTGAAGACTGCCATACCTGTACTGTATTGGAGGATGAATCTGAGTAGCAGGTAAATCAGACATCACCTTTTTAAGACTTCCTTTTTAGTCACTCTTGCACTTATTCTTCCCTCGGATTAGGCATGGTGCTCAAATCCTCAGACAGTGCTTTGTTTGGAATGTTAAACGAAGGTTTCAGACGATTACTGTGCTCTGTAACGGATGGTAGCTTGAGGGTTTTTTTGTTGATCCTGATGGCGTGTGGCAACTTCGCCAACGCAGTCGACACTTCAGTTGCGAAGGCAAAAGTGAAGTCGAAGATGAAGAAGCAAGGCAAAACCGCTTGAATCGCGCTCTTTCTGGTGTTGTAAATAGCAGGAAATATGAGCATTTCCAATTGAGCTCGTGTTCCTGCTAGAAAATAGTGCATGAATTAGACTGTTAAACAAAATAATAGAAATTCACTTGCTGCTATTGCCTCCTATAACAACACGTCTATATTGTAAATAGTAGGAAATAATAGAAATTCACATTGCTGCTATAGCCTCTTAGTTTTTAAGATTTTTAAGACCTAGTGGTTCAATGTTACTTTAGGTTGTATTTTTCAAGCACTAATTGGTTGTCAATATGAAAGTTGTTGCATATTTTGATGCCCCATAGGTAACTTGCTTGGTTGGTCCAATTTAGGGTTTAGGATTTTTGATAACATGAAAAGGTCAGCATTAGGTGTGCTTTTATGGCTTCTTTCTTGGTCGGTGATCTATTTCTCTCTCTTTGGGTACCCATTATTTATGAAGGGTATCTAAATATTGTCACCTAAAGTTGATCATGAATGCTCAAGAAAGGTATCCATTTGTATTGCGAGATTCCTCCATTTTAATCTCATTGTATTCTTTCCAACATGTTTTGCATTAGTCATGAATGACCCCATTTTCTCCTATCACTTATTGGTGCTCTTTTTTCTTCAATTTGCCATCTATCTTAATTCTTTATTTGAGTCAAAGTGTGCTACTTCCACTTCATCTTTCTTTTGACTAAAAAACACACATCATTCCACAATTCAAGTTCTAAGATCTCAATTTTGATTAACCCCAAAGGACCATTGTCTCCTTGGGGGACAAAATTGATTTTTGGGCAGGTTCCTATGACCTCAATTTTTAGTGGAACTTTTTGAAATTTTCTCATAAGATAGAAAAACTTCTTAGCTTCGTGGGAATATAACTTTTATTTCAATCGGTGCCCAAGAGCAAAAGTTATGCTATCCTAAATATAATTTTCACATCATCGAGCAGAAAAAGAAATGCACACAAACTTTAAATTAAATTAAATTTTTCTTCTTCTTCTAGATAATATTTTTGTCTTTATGTGAAGCCTTAGATCCATACCATTTAAATTAGTGATGTGAATGTTATGAATAATCTTGCTTTTGGGGCACTCTAAGCATCTTCTTAAAAAATGACTCATAGGATTTATGCAATGAAATCTTCAAGAATGAAAATTAGGTTTTTTTTTTTTTAATATTTTTTCTAAGACTTTCAACTCAATTCTTCTACACAAAATATTTTAAATTCAAAATCTATAGTGCAAAATTTTTCCACAAATGGCGGTCAAAGTCATTTGAAATTACAAGCCTTAGTATTTAAAAAAAAATTCCAACTTTGAATGCCAATATCTTCCAATTTGTATGGTTAAACTTTATGAATTTTTACCACATGATATTAAACAAGTAAAGCACAAGATCCTATGGTTAGATTCTAAAAAAAAAATTTAATTTTTTTTCAATCAACGCAATGTAACTAATAGTTTTGAGTGGTTTTTGACAAAAAAAATGGCTTTAGTCTTTTAAGGAATAATTCAATAGTGGTGATAATGGGTTTCCATCAAGGGGTTTTTTAGGCAAAAAAAAAGGTTAGCTTCAAGCTTTTGTAAAAAATGGAGTAAATGACCCCCAAAATGCCAACGTAGAATTATCTTGCCATGTTGATAGCCGAAGGGGTTCAAAAACCCTACTTCAATGAAAAAACAATGCCAACATCCAAATGTGAAAGCATCACTAAAAATAAAGATTATGCCAGTCTAATGAAGATTCTAAATTCTAGTGCACATTTGAAGCCTAATTATGAATAATTTTTATTATTGTTGTTGCCTAGTCATTCTTGTCCATACATCTTCATGAAGCCTCGCCCATCTCCATTTTATCAATAGATGATACTAGGATTCCTTTAATTGGAGTAGGTGAACTGCTATGTTGTCAACATTGTTGTTTTTCTTTGTTGAATGTTGATTTTCTTCCTTGTCATTCTTGAAGGACCAACTTTGGAATAGGTTGGATGCCAACTTGAGAGTAGTGGTTGGCATGAAGGTACAACAAGTGTACACAATCAAGAATTTTCCATATGAAGAATGTTTTCAACAATTGGTTCACTCAGTTGAGTGGTACCATTATGGTGTCACAAGGTAGTAAGTTTTTCTAGCTAGCATTGTTTGGATGTAGTTCCCCTTACTCATGCAATGATCATCCTTACATGGTAATTGAATTACTATTCACTTGTTTAGTTTCAAAATTGGCCCTTTTGTTTCCATCATCTATATATGGTTTTGGAATTTGTCTAGACAACATTTTCTGTCAATGAAGACTGTCAATGAAGCCCAATTGCACTTTTTCTCTTATTGTTGTAGCCTCCTAAGTCCTAACTACTTTGAAAATATTATCATTGCCGATGTTACAATAGAATTTTGGAAATTGTTGCCTATTTTCATTCCCTACAATAAAATGTTAATGCCAATTTTTTCTTCATAATTAGGAAAAATATAGCCACCAAGCCTCAAAATTGCTTACAAAATAGCCACCTTCAGTTCTTATCCTAAGTAATGAAGGAGCCAAAGAACTCAAAACCTTATTTGCAAAAAGGCTACATAGCCATTTGTCCCAAAACCAAGAAAAAAATCCCTAGTTCCCATACAATTAGTCATTATATCATTTTTAGGAGGTTGTATTTTTTATTTCAAATAGCAATTAAAAATGTTTACTGTACTGCAGGACAATAAAACCATCCCACAAAGTCATACTAGCAAGGTAAAAACACATAAATTTTTTATTTTTCACACATGAAAAGATTTGAAAATTTTGAATTCATATTTGTAATAAGAGACCTCAAACTAGATAGAAGAGATCAAGAGCATATCCTAAACATGGCACAAAAGAGGGGACAAGATTTTTCTTTTACCTCAAAGAATGTATTATTTTGACATTGCTGGTCCTACTTTGTTTCATGGAATGCATTTAACATCTTGCTGTTGCAATAGGTGAAGGAGCTTCCTACTTTGTGAAATTTAACCTCTAAAGCACCGGACAATGTTTTTTGGTTGTATAGAAATTTTGGGCAGGTACCTACGAGCGGAGATTTTCATATTTGAGGCTGAAATTTTAATAGAATGTGTGGGTGTGGAAGATATTTCATATTCACCAAATTTCATGACATTTGGAAATACAAGTCAAAAGTTATAGCCTAATATGTTACTTTTTTTCGTAATTGGGCAATTCAAGCAGATCAGAAAAAATGACTATTTTCAGAAACAAAAATTTGGAATTGATTTTCTAGAGTTTTATATACATGAAAAGCTTTGAATCATTCCATTTTGATCAATGAGTCAAAAGTTATGAGGATTTTTTGTTTGTAGGCAATTTTGGATTTCCTACTCTAAAATAAACTTTGAAATCCTTTATCTTATCCAATTCTCAATATTTTTGGAAAAAAATAAAATCTTAGGATGTAGATACATTATTGCAACATTTCAACCATTGGGATTGAAAATTTTCAATTCCATATTTAAATTGTAAATAATTTAGTATTTTTAATCATTCTCTACTGCTACCTACTTACTATTTTTTTCCTATATGTTGTACTATTCCAAATGATCTGAAATTTTTCAAGCATGTGGCCAACTTGTCTAGGAAAACAAATCCAAAGAAGCACCACCATTTAGGTCATTTTTTCATAGAAATGTGAGCTTGTGAAGTGCAGCTGCCCTGCTTTTCGCAGGGTAAAAAAAATGATTTTAGTTAATTTGAATGCTTATATCTTGCAATCCACCCGGTGGAAATGTCTGAAATTTTTACCACATGTTTTTGATACTTTATAATACAACATCCTACGGTTAGATATGTCAAAAAAAGTTTTTTTTCAAAATTATGGTACTTGTACTAAAAATGGCAGTTTTGGAGCGTTTTTGGTGAAAATATAGTGACGGTCCTTTAAGGGTTAAACACTGACAATTAAATTGCAACTCCATGTATGGTATAACTTGGTTGCACTGTGCACTAAACTAGGTATAAAATATTATGCTCTAAATGTGCCCATCTTCTTCAAATGGACCCTATTATTAGCTGGAGAATAGAGATGGAGTGATCCTTAAATGAACCACTTTAGCAATTGAATGCATTGAGGAATTTTTTTTTCTATTGCAAGAGCCAAGCATTGTCTTTGATTTTTGCACATCTCTTTACAAGTTGCAAGTGGACAGATTTTGGGAGACCTATGTTCACAAATAGGTGTCTGTGCCCCCCAAATCTTTGAAAATTTATAAGTAATTCAAAAATGCTTGGAAATATACAAAACCACTTGTGTTAGGTTCTACATCTATTTCTCTTTCTCTGAAAAATGATAAAAAAATATTTTTTACTTGAAAACCTCTGAAAAAAGCAGACTAGCCCTTAAATGATCGCCTTTTAGAGCATACTACCTTAAGCATATGCAGAACGAGGCTAGACTCTCTCCATTGATTGAAAGCGTCAACAACTGAAATTGCGACACAGGCAAGCAGCTACAGTACCACACCCCCTGACCCTCCTTCACTCTGGCTGTGGCGCTCCGACGCAGTAAGGAAACAGTCAATCCTGTGCCCACGACGTGCTTAAACAACACTGTTCTTCACGTGGGGCGGCTACGCAACTACTGTAGTGGTGCCATTATTGGCACTCCTAACTACAGTTGGTCTACGCCACCGTCGGCCCAGATTCCCAGGCTCCGACGCCCATCGTCTTCCCCAAACCCCAGCCTCGTCCACTGTTTCCACTCTTGCCCTTCCCCCTCTGCATCTGTTTTGCATCTGTTTGTGGCAGTTTCCGAGCTACGGCTACGGGCGTCTCCGAAGTTATGTGTGCTATGAGCTTATGCACACACAGGGAGGATAAGTTTGAGGCACTGCTCTCATACATGTGACCTGTGGAGTACTTCTGTGCTGGGCCGTTTCGTTGCTGGAGAGTTTCTTGCTTGCAAGCAAGCGCGAGAGAGACGAGCTTATGCACACACGGAGAGGATAAGTTTGAGGCACTGCTCTCATACATGTGACGTTGTTCTTGCTTGCCTGTGGAGTACTTCTGTGCTGGGCCGTTTCGTCGCTGGAGAGTTTCTTGCTTGCAAGCGGGAGAGAGAGAGACGACCCCAGGTGCTCTTGCATCCTCACGGGAGTACGTCAGGTATGCGCTTTCAAGTGTGAGTCTGAGGATTAGATTGAATTGGAATGCTTCAGATTGGAGTGGGGTTTTGGTAACACTGGAATGAGCATTTTAGCAAGATTGATTAGGGTGTTGTTTTGGGATTCTGTGTGAGTGAATTTTTTGCATCTTGGAAGTGTTGTTGTAGGTGTTCTTATTAGTCTTGGTAGGCTTGTGTTTGTGTGTTTGGTGTTTGTAATGCAAGTAGGTTTAGTAGCCGACAATAGGTTGTGCTTGCAGTTATACAGTAGCTCTAGGTAGCGATATTCCAGAGTTGCACTTCATTACGTTTGTGTCGTTGCGTAGAAGCCTATCAATTGAGGGTTGGTGCTCTTTGACGTGTGAATTTATTGAATGTAGTATGTCCTAACATTGAGTCCTAGAGTATGTAGTGATGACTTGCCAAGTGGTGGAGAAGTTTGTGAATGGTTGCAATGTTGTGAGGATGAACAAACTTGTGAATGGTTACGGAGATGGTGGATGTAGACTTCTCATTAGAATAGTTGGTGAGGAGTGTATTCTTTGAGTAGTTCTTGGAAAGAGCAGTGGTGAAAATTGGACTTCATTTTTCATTTATTTTGGGTCTCTCATGATGCAACAATTTATCATCTACCATTGTGGATATGGATGATGTATGAATTTGAAATAGTTTTTTCATCCAAAAGCATTCATTCATTCAAAGGAGTGATATTGTCTAAAATTTTGTTTTGCAATTTAGTAGTTTCATCCATTGAGAAATGGGAATCCATAGTGAAATATTCTTTTGTAGTTCTTTGTATCATTTTGTAGCATATTATATTGGGAAAAAAGGAGGTGTTCTTGAAAGTCAATCAATTACAAGGAGCTATTTGCCAAGTGATCTTTGATATGACTTGAAATTAAAAGTCTTATTATTTATGAGGTATAATATGTCTTAAGAAGCTCTATTATATTATTCAATGCATGTTCATGAGATTAGAGGTAGTGAGTGATGTACATGGTGGATAATATAGAATGATATATCCAATTGTAGCATTTGCCTAAATGTTTTATTTAAAAATTCTCTTTGAAGTTCACATAAGTTGACATTAGCTATTAATAACATTTTAATTTTATCATATTCTATCGAAATAATGACTTTGGGGAGTTATCAATTTTTGTTTTGATTTGAAGAAACTAAATTGTCATATTATTTTGCTTACAATAATTATTTCTCATATCACTTTTTGGTACATATATTCTAGTGAAAAAAGAAAATAATAGTAGTCCAATAGCGGTCATTACTTTGTAAGACTATTTTTGAATAGTATATACCAAGTGGCGGGGAGAGATTTGAAATCTTCCAAAGGTATCATCTTTAATCATGCAATTGACTTGAAATTTAATTTTTTCAAAGTTTTCAAAGCATATGTATGTTGAATTACAACTTATTACAATTGGAGTTGGATAATAGTCTAATATTGTAATTAGTCCTAGTTTCTATTAGTGAACTTTGTGCTCATGTTGAATTAATTATGGACACAACATGTCAAATGAAACTATAGATCCCTTAGTATAGCAATTGGTACATGTGTGTTTATTCAACTTTGTTCAAATTTTTTTTTTTTTGTTACTCAACAAGTTTGTTTGTAATTAGGTTTTGAATTTAAGCATGTGTTCATGGCTTGAGGTATATTATTGTGCTAAGACAAATGGGAGTCATGTCCATCACACTTTTATATTTGTTTATGAAACTTTTGAAAATAGTTATGAATTTTTGAAGTTTGATTGACAAGTTTTTAAAAGTATCCCTATTTTGAATTGTTTGTTGTTGGTCCAACGAGGAATTTAATATGTACCTTTGTTTTAGGTTCTTTTATCTTCTTAGATTAGGGATTGATATAGGTTTGGCCTTCTAATTGGGAGATGTTACCTTTAATCATTAATTGTCATCATGTTCACATTGTACATTAGAATACCAAAGGAAATTGGCTAGTGAACCTCTTTAGCTTTGTTAATGTATTGTAGAAATTCTCATCCGCATATACAAGATATGAGGTATTTTTCATTTTGGGACAAAAAGTCATTATCATTTATTACATGTTCTTCCAAACACTTTCAAAATTAGACACAATTCAAGTTCTATTGAAAAGCTTTGTTTATTGATTTCAACCATTGAGTAAATGTTGGCTGTATGGAATTATCTCATGGGACAATGGCAACCAATCAAAGAATATTCTTTTCCTACCAAGCTTGGCCTTGTCTATGTAAAGTACCTTGTACTTGATGCTTCCTCAAACAATTGTGTAGACGATGGATTTGGTGACCACTTGGGTATTATGAAGATTTTGTTCATGAAGGGGGTTAGGTTTCTTTATTCTAGATATTGAAGATGGGAGTATTGGTATATATTTCTAGAATCCCATTATTGCCTTTTTAAATTGATAGTAATTTTATCCCACATTTGTCTATAGGTTTAAGCTTTTGTTCGAGATATTGTTAGGTAAACCTTTGAAGGAAATTGAAATCAACTATCATGATATATTATGTTGTCACTAACTTGAGTTATGGTTATAAAGTAGACAATTACTATGTATTTATGCTTCAATTTTTGAAAGATGGCATTTGAAAGTATGCAAGTAGGATGGCCTTTAGAAAAAAATATATGCCCAATGAAATAGTCTTCATAATATTTATCACAAAATATGTGTAAAGTAATGTTGAAAAATGGATGTTAATGAATTGTAGTTGCAAATTTCCTTGTTATATTAGAGTTGGATAAGGATTTTGTAGATTGATGGGTAAAAGTAAATATAGTATTGAATGTGTATTTACTTTCACCCATTTGAGGATTTTGGAAGGATAATTTTGAATCAAGGGCATCAAACATTTTTTATACAATGAATAAAGACATATTTCTTTGTTATAGTTTGAAATGCAATTTTTGCGGTCCATTGTTGTATATTTTAAAATGCCAATCATCCTCTAGTGGAGTTTTGTAGAGCAAATATCCAAATTGTTTTTATAGCATGATGGTTTTGAGTATCTAACAAAAGGTGTGAATCAAAGTATACAACAATGACAAAAGTTTATCTTTGTGTTGATTTGGGTTCAATGATCTATGGTACTTCCAATTTGATTCATTTCTAGACCTTCAACATCTTTGAGAAGTGACAAAATTGTTACATATTTGAATTGCATGGTGTTGTGTTTGAACATTATAACATTTATATGGTGAAATGGAATTTAAATGAAAGATGATCATTGACTAGTGCGTATCATAACCAATCGACCAGTGTGTATCATACCAAATTTTAGTACCAATTTGAATTTAAAACACAAATACAATGTCCTAAATTTGGTTCTCTCAAGTTCTTTTTAGGAAAAATGTACATTATGAAATTGATCTTGCAATATTTACAAATCATATTTCTAAGATTATGGCATGTGCCTTCAAAAAGTGGATAAGAATGTGTTATCTTTCAGCTTATTTATTATTGTATGGTATTAGGTTTATGTAGGAATTGCTTGCTTTATTTGATTGACTCTTTATATGAGATAACTTTTAATATATTGATTATTTGAAATCCTCTAAGGACCTTTGCTATTTTTATGCGGTTGGGTGTTATTTTTTAACTACTTTCTTTGGGTGTTTTCTGATACTCTTGTTGAATTTTGATAGATGACTCCCCTTGTCGATCGAATGGCACGCTTTTTGATGTGGATGGTCAACTTCTTCACATTGGCAATTTTTTGGAAATACATGGGTATTACATGGTCTATTCGGTAAGCATAAATGTTATTTAGTAAGTGTTGGCGATTGGAAAGTGCATGTTAGAATTCAATATTGTTCACATTACTAAGTTTTTTGTATAGTTTTCTATTTGATTTTCTTTGAGTTGTACAACTAGTCTTGTTTTAAACATTTATATATATGATAAATCTAAAAAAGTATGTATCCTAAGTTCAATAGATAGGCAACTCTATCAATATTGCTCAATGAAGTTTCATTTGTTGGACATGCTTGATTCAATTATTTTATATCATGGAGTAATTTGCTCTCTATACATCCAAGCAAGATAGCTCATTGACAATACATATTAAATTCTTTGCAGGAAAGACAAGCATTTCTTGCAAGTGCAAAGTGAGCATTGTAAAAGACTATGCAATGATATACCAAGACTTGAGAAATACTTGAAGGATATGGAAGCATCTGTAGCAAAGAAAGTCTTGAACAAAAATCAATGTGTACATCTTTTTGGCAAGCTCATCTTGGTCATGAAGGGCATTGACAAAATGTTGTCAAGTGCTACTGAGGATCTCAAGTTCCAATTTGCTTTTGAAGAGTTGTGTTATCTTCAAAAGAAAGTAGAGATTATGGGGAAAAATTGCATTGAACAAGATCGATGGTGTCATTTAGTTGTATTTCAACTCCAAAACAAAGAAACTTTTCGTGAGTTGCTTTTAGATTTGAAGTGTTGTTATGATGTAGCACGTGATATATACTTGTTCCACTATCCAATGCAATCAAACGATATTCTACCTATTCAGTTTGATGCAACTACATATCAACAAGTCCTTGAAGATGGACAAGTTTTGAAGAAGAAGCTTGAACTTGTACTTCAAGGAGAAGTGTTAGAGGACTATGAAATAGCACAACATCTATTGTTGAGATTTAGAAATTTGGATCGAGTTGATGGTGGAGATTTGGATGCTTTGGACGTTCCAAATGATTTCAAGACACCGGAATTAATTAATCATATAGGTGCAGGAGTGCACACATCAAATTGGTTAGGCATTGCATGTGCCACCAAAGTATTGGAAGGGGATCGTGAATTTCTCATCAATTCTCAAAAAGAGCCTGGCATCTTGGCTGGCTTGAGCCATCCCAATCTTGTCCAATTTTTTGGTTGTGGGACTAATAGAAATCTTAATGAGATTGTTGAGGAAGATGAAATGGTTGAGATGTATTTGGTGATGGAGCTTATGGAATCAAGCTTGTCTACCATATTGAGGAATAAAAAGAGACCTTTACCCTATTATCTTGCAATTGACATCATGCACCAAATTGCCAAGGGTGTATATTACCTTCATGACATGCAAGTTGCTCATCTTGATTTGAAACCTGATAATGTGTTGGTAAGTTCAATATCTATGGAGGATTTGGATCCTTGTTGCATATTCAAGGTCACTGACTATGGAACTTCTCAATTGGAGGTCTGCAATAATCCTAAGAATCCAAAGCCATCAAAATATACTATTGGAACACTAGGGTACATGGCCCTTGAAATGATCAAGGGGAGTAAAATTCCATTATATCCTTTCAAAGCTGATGTATGGTCATTTGCCATGATATGCTCAAAGATTCTATCTGGAAAAATTCCATACTCTGGTTTGAAACCAAAAGTTTTTTATGATCAAATATCAAGTATACATGGCATGGGTAATAAAAGCTTGCGACCAGACCTACCCAACAATTGTAAAGAACTCACCAACTTAATTCAAGAGTGTTGGTCGCAAGATCCTCTTCAAAGGCCAACATTTTCCAACATTTGTGAAAGGCTCACACATTTAAAGAAGTTATTTATGAAGGGAACCTATTCATGCCAGATGTTTCCACAATATGTTTCATTTTGGTCCTTAAGAGATTCAAAGTCCATTGTAGACCATGTCCCACAGGTATGAAATTGTTGAAGTACGAAACTCAATATATTTGTTTTCCATAATTCTCTTTGGAACTTCACATTCATGGTTTGAAGTGTAGTGTTTTATTTTTATATGAAAATGACTTAGTAAATATGACTTTTGTATTTGTACAGGTGGATGAATCAATTGCACCTCTAAAGGAAGTTTTGATTGATTTAGATCATCAATTATCTAAAGCCAAAGAGCTTTTGAAGATGAATTATATAGGCATTGTTGGCATGGGTGGAATTGGCAAGACTACATTAGCTAAGGCAATGTTTGATGATGCGATAGAGAATTCTTCATACCATGCATCATGTTTTATTGCGCAATCCAAAAACTATCAAGGTTCATATGAGATATTGTGTGAGATATTACCAAAACTTGGAAAAGATCAAAAACCCAAGAATTTGGGAGATGCTCAGGAGATGATGAAAGAACTCTTGGTTGGAAAGAAGGTTCTTTTAATTTTGGATGACATCAAGGATGAAGCTCAAGTGCATGATATTGTACCTTTAGAGATGATTGATGCTAGTATGGGCACCACAATAATTCTCACAACACGCAAATGGAGGACAATAGAATCATTTGTAGGCATTGAGGGAAGGTTGGACATTGAATTGTTGGATGAGAAGGCATCAACAATACTTTTCACCACTCACCTTTCTTGGGGTGTAGCTCCTCTATCAACTGACTTTGAAGACTTATGCAAGCATGTTGTGAAAGCTTGTAATGGCTTGCCTTTGAGCTTGAAAGTGATGGGTGCCTATCTCCATAATAAACAAAGGTTGCGAAGTTGGGAACGAGCTTTACAAAGGATGGCAAGAGGAAGGAATTTGGATGGTGATGAAGAAATTTGGAATACATTGCAAATAAGCTATGACGGATTGAATGATGGTGTTGAAAAGAGGATGTTTTTGGATGTGGCTTGTTTCTTTTGTCGAGATGTATATCCATCTGGCCTATCAAAAGAGACCATCTTATTCATGTGGTCCAAAGATGGCACCCTTCCAATGGGTGAGTTAGACAGGTTGATTGACATGTCATTGTTGAAGGTCAATAAAGATGATGACACTATAGAAATGCATGATCAACTATGTGACATGGGACGAATGATTGCCAAAGGTACAAGAGTTTGGAAAGCTTCTATGATACGAGAAAGTGGATTTTTAAACAAGGTAATATTTCAATAGTGCAAGTGTGCATGAATAATGTGTTTTGCTACATACGTTTGAATGGAGTTAGTAAACAACTAAACATTCAACCCAAATTATTACAAAAATTATGAATTTTGAAATATGTCCAAAAAATTAATTATCATTTGAGTCTACTATATAAAGATGTAATACATTCTAATCTAAATTTTTTTGAATGTAGGATGTTGAGGTCCTTGAAGGCATTTCTTGGCAAGAGACTATAAACCATCATTTTCCTTTGGTTCAACAACACCAAAGTTTTGATTTTGAAAAACTTCGTGTATTGATTTTAGTGAGCACTTTGGACAATCCTAAAGTGCATGTTGAAAACTTCAACTTACTAATACAAATAGCTTTACAATGTTCTCAATTGGAGGCAATTATAATTGGAAACTCTCAAGATTGGATTGAATTGCCACATACACTTCCATCAAATACTTTAGTTACTCTACAAAGGAAGATATTAGACCTTTGTAAAACATGTGCATCACTAAAAGTTCTTGATCTAATAGGGCTAGGATTCCTTGAACAATTACCAATCAAATTTGCATCTAGCAATATCCTATTGAGACTAAGTCTTAGTTATTGCTTTAGCTTGACAACATTGCCAAAGGAAGTAGGGAACTTGTCTTCTCTAACTACTCTCAATTTATCGGGGTGTTCAAGTTTGGCAACCTTGCCAAAAGAAGTGGGGAACTTGTCTTCCTTAACCACTCTCAACATGTCGGGGTGCACAAGCTTGGTGGCCTTACCAAATGAAGTAGGGAACTTGTGTGGTTTGACCACTCTCAATCTAAACCAATGTTCAAGCTTGGTGGCTTTACCAAAGGAAGTGGGAAACTTGTTTTCTTTGACTACTCTCAATATGTGGGAGTGTACAAGCTTGGTGACCTTGCCAAAGGAAGTAGGGAATTTGTCTTCCTTAACCATTGTCAATTTAAAGAGGTGTTCAAGCTTGGCGTCCTTGCCAAAAGAAGTGGAGAACTTGTCTTCCTTGATCACTCTCAATTTGAGTGAGTGTTCAAGCTTGGCGTCCTTGCCAAAAGAAGTGGGGAACTTGTCTTCCTTGATCACTCTCAATATGTGGGGGTGTACAAGCTTGGTAGCCTTACCAAAAGAAGTGGGGAACTTGTCTTCCTTGATCACTCTCAATATGTGGGGGTGTACGAGTTTGATAGCCTTACCAAAGGAAGTGGGGAATTTGTCTTCCTTGACATTTTTGGATTTGACTGACTATTCAAGCTTGATGACCTTGCCAAAAGACGTGGGGAACTTGTCTTCTTTGACTACTTTAGATTTGAGTAACTGTTCAAGCTTGACTATTTTACCAAAGGAAATAGGGAACTTGACTTCCTTGACCACTCTCAATATGTGGGGGTGTACAAGCTTGGTGGCCTTGCCAAAAGAAGTGGGAAACTTGTCTTCTTTGACTACTCTCAATATGTGGAGGTGTACAAGCCTAGTAGCCTTGCCAAAAGAAGTGGGAAACTTGTCTTCTTTGACCACTCTCAATATGTGGGGGTGTACAAGTTTGGCGGTCTTGCCAAAAGAAGTGGGGAACTTGTCTTCTTTGACCACTTTAGATTTAGATGAGTGTTCAAGCTTAGCGGCTTTGCCAAAAGAAGTAGAAAACTTGTCTTCCTTGACCACTCTCAATTTGAGTGGAATGTGTTCAAGCTTTACGGCCTCACTAAAGGATATGAAAAACTCTTCTTCCTTGACTACTCTCAAATTGAGTGGAACGTGTTCAAGCTTCATGACCTTACTAAAGGATATGAGGAACTTTTCTTCCTTGACCACTCTCATGCTGACTAAAAATTCAAGCATAACGACCTTACCAAAAGAAGTAGGAAACTTGTCTTCCTTGACAACTTTAGATTTAGATGAGTATTCAAACTTGATGGCCTTGCCAAAGGAAGTGGGGAACTTGTCTTCTTTGACCACTTTCAATATGTGGAGGTGTACAAGTTTCGCAACCTTGCCAAATGAAGTAGGGAACTTGTGTGGTTTGACCACTCTCAATCTAAACCAATGTTCGAGATTGGCGGCCTTACCAAAGGAAGTGAAAAACTTGTTTTCTTTGACCACTCTTAATATGTGGGGGTGTACAAGCTTGGCGGCCTTGCCAAAAGAAGTGGGGAGCTTATTTTCTTTGACCACTTTAGATTTAAGTGAGTGTTCAAGCTTGGCGTCCTTGCCAAAAGAAGTGGGGAACTTGTCTTCCTTGACCACTCTCAATATGTGGGGGTGTACAAGCTTGGTGGCCTTGCCAAAAGAAGTGGGAAACTTGTCTTTCTTAATATGTGGGGGGTATACAAGCTTGGTAGTCTTACCAAAAGAAGTGGGGAACTTTTCTTCTTTGAAATCTTTAGATTTGACCAAATGTTCAAGCTTGACAACTTTGCCAAAAGATGTGGGGAACTTGTCTTTTTTAACCACTTTAGATTTGGCTAAGTGTTCAAGTTTGACAGCTTTACCAAAGGAAATGGGGAACTTGTCTTCCTTGACCTCTTTACATTTAGGTGAGTGTTCAAACTTGGTAGCCTTGCCAAAAGATGTAGGGAACTTGTCTTCCTTAATCACTCTCAATATGTGGGAGTGTACGAGCTTGATAGCCTTATCAAAGGAAGTGGAGAACTTGTCTTCCTTGACCACTCTCAAATTGAGTCAATGTTCAAGCTTGACAGTCTTGCCAAAGGATGTTGGGAACTTGTCTTCTTTGACCACTTTACATTTAAATGGGTGTTCAAGTTTGGAGGCCTTACCAAAAGAAGTGGGGAACTTGTCTTCCTTAATCACTTTAGACTTGAGTGGATGTTCAAGTTTGGAGACCTTGCCAAAAGATGTGGAGAACTTGTCTTCCTTGACCACTTTCAAGCTAAGTTGATGTTCAAGCTTGACAACTTTGCCAAAGGAAGTGGGGAACTTGTCTTCTTTAACCACTTTAGATTTGACTGAGTGTTCAAGTTTGGAGGCCTTGCCAAAAGAAGTGGGAAACTTGTTTTCTTTGACCACTCTCAATATGTGGGGGTGTACAAGCTTGGTAGCCTTGCCAAATGATGTGGGGAATTTATCTTCCTTAACCACTCTCAAGATTAGTGGGTGTTCAAGCTTGGCAACCTTACCAAAGAAATTAGGGAACTTGTCTTCCTTGACCACTCTTAAGTTGAGCAAGTGTTCAAGCTTGGTGACCTTGCCAAAGGATGTGGAGAACTTGTCTTCCTTGACCATTCTCAAGGTAAGTGGGTGTTTCAGCTTGGTGGCCTTACCAAAAGAAGTGGGAGACTTGTCTTCTTTGTCCACTTTAGATTTGGATGAGTGTTCAATTTTGGAAGCCTTGCCAAAGGATGTAGGGAACTTGCCTTCTTTAACTACTCTCAAGCTAAGCCAATGTTCAAGCTTGATATCCTTGCCAAAAGAAATGGGGAACATGGCTTCTTTAACCACTCTAGATTTATGGAGGTATTCAAGCTTGGTGACCTTGCCAAAGGAAGTAGGGAACTTGTCTTCTTTGATCACTCTCAATTTGAGTGGGTGTTCAAGCTTGGTGGTCTTGCCAAATGAAGTGGGAAATTTATCCTCTTTAATCACTTTTAATATGTGGGCATGTACAAGCTTGACAGCCTTGTCAAAGGAAGTAGGGAACCTGTCTTGTTTGACCACTTTTAATTTGAGTAGATGTTTAAGTTTCGCAACCTTGCCAAAGGAAGTAGGGAACTTATTGTCTCTAACTACTCTTGGATTAATTGATTGCTCAAGTTTGTTGGCCTTACTAATGGAAATAGGGAACTTGTCTTCTTTGACCACTTCTAGGGTAAGAGAATGCACAAGCTTGGCAACCTTGCCAAAAGACGTGAAATTACTCTCTTCTTTGACCACTTTAGATTTGAGTGGGTGTTCAAGCTTGGTAGCCTTGCCAAAGAAAGTGGGAATCTTATTTTCTTTGACCACTCTAAATTTGAGTGGATGTTTAAACTTGGTAGCCTTGCTAAAGGAAGAGGGAATCTTGTTTTCTTTGACCACTTTAGATTTGAAGGAGTGTTCAAGCTTGGTGGCTTTGCCAAAAGAAGTAGAAAATTTGTCTTCCTTAACCACTGTCAATTTGGAGAGATGTTCAAGCTTGGTGGCCTTGCCAAAAGACGTAGGGAACTTGTCTTCCTTGATCACTCTCAATTTGAGTGGGTGTTCAAACTTGGCAGCCTTGCCAAAGGAAGTGGGGAACTTGTCTACCTTGACCACTCTAAATTTGAGTGGGTGTTTAGGCTTGGAGACCTTACCAAAGGAAGTGGGGAACTTGTCTTCTATAACCACTCTTATGGTAAAAGATTGCTCAAGCTTGGCGACCTTGCCAAAAGAAGTGAAGAATTTGCCGTTTCTGACAATTCTCAATTGTAAGGTCAAAAATCGATGACGTGGATGCAATAAGGAGTGTTGGATTCTATGAACCACATTTTTAATTGTATTACCTATTATGGAAAATTGAAAAGAATTTGAGGGCTCCTTTATGAGTATAGTATCTTATTACTGTGATGAAATTTGACAAGTCTTTGACTATGTGGTTAAATTTAGACAATTTTTATTTTAATACTTCTTATTATGTATTGTGTATGTATAAAAATGTTTGTTTCCATTTTTAAAGATGATGTTACTTTAGAATGTAATTTCAAATATTTTTAAAAAAATTGTAGAAATTTAAAAGGGAATGCAAATTTTGAATTATAGAAGTAGAAATAATTCACAACCCAAATCAATTTAATCATTAATGATCCAAGTGCTCTCAAACACATTCATTGATTGTAAGACTATAGAGTGTCTCAAAGCTACTTATAAAGATCAAATAACAAAAGATCTTTAAATGAATGGCATTTAAATTTAGAAATTTAGACACATGAACTCATATTTGATGCAAATATTAGGTGGTGTGCCATGAATTTGTATGGTCTTTAGAGGCACGAGAACCTGATTTGACCCACATTTGGTTGATGCGGCCATTATATGTATGTATAAGGAGTGAATACATCAAAGAAGCAATTATTAGACAAAAATCAATAGATAAGGCTCTATTGCTATCTTTTGCTGTTTATGATTGCTTCTTCTTGATTTTTTGAAGGGATTTTTTAGAAGATCTTCATTCTATTTTCTTGTATCAAATTTTTATTGGTTGTAAGCGGAGGTTCTTAGAATTTTGTAAAGGACATAAGAAGATAAGATCTTAGTGATTTTACTTATTTTAAATTCATGAAACTTAAGAGGCTCATTGACAACAACAATTTTATTGTTGTCTTTATTGGGAGAAGAAAAAGTATTTAAATTCTTATTTCTAAATATTTCTAAATTATAAAGTGAAAAACTTATAGAGACATGAGTTGAACATTAAGCTCATAAAATATCATGTAAAATAGTTCAAAATATATCTACACCTTTCATAAAAAAATTGAACAATTTAAGTTTTTTGTTGTAACCAATCTAGACTTCAAGCCAATTTTATTTGAATTTCATTGATCTTTGCTTTGATCAAAGCTATTGATGAAATTTGTGCAAAACGTGTTTAAAAAATAGTCTTACACAAGTTAATCCGTTCAATTTTTGCTAAAATAAAAAAAATGAATATATATGGCAAATAAAATAAAATAAGTTATATAAATAACCTATTTGTAAGATAAGGAAATAACCAATTTGACCCTCCCTTGAGAATTTTAGCATGGATCAATAGTGATAGAGGTATTTGAACTTGCTCTAGCATCTATTCTATCCATTGAAACTTTGCACAAAGAAAATGTAAGGATTGTCAATTTGATGATGAGGCTCACGACAATATATTTGTTATAAATAAGGTTGCAAAAAACCTTGTATACTAAAGCTTTGACCCTACTCTCTTATTAAATGCACATTTGGATCAATGAACACATGCAAAATTTTCATCTAGGCCTTTGGATAACCACTAAAAAAATGGGCAATGTTTTCTAGTGAAATTCTATACGAAATTGTTGAAAACTGCCATTTTTGGGTGCATTTGCCAAAATTGAAAATTAAATTATTTTTTGAACTTCAACTATACAAAAGTGTATATGATTGTTAGGGAAAGTTGTGAAAAAAATTCAGCCCATTTGAGGGAGTAAATTGCAAGGTTATAAAGTTTGAATTTAGAGAAAAATATTCTTTTTATCCATACAAAACAACATCAAATACACTCCAAGCCCTTTTTGAGTGAGTTTTGCACTGCACAATATACCCATGCAAAATTCAAAGCAAATAAAAGGGTTATCTTACTATAAACCATTCTACAATATACTTGCCATTTTTTGATGATTTATTGTGCACTTTGGAATTTTATTTATTTTTAAATCCAAATGGTGAGTACATAGAACTAAACATTTAGAATATGAAAAAAAAATTCAACATCTTTGACTTTACAAATTGTAAGAAATCTTATAACAATTGAAGTTAAGAGAAAATGTTATTTTTCAAAATTACCCCAATATAATTAACAAAGTTTGACTCTTAGGGTGTGATTTTAAAATTAGAATTTTTTTGACAATTTCATGCCTTATATATAAGTTACATACATGCCAAATTTCAAAAGTTGATGAGGGTTTTAGCAAAAGATGCATGAAATGAACTAAAACTATCCAAGCTACCTAATCTTTTTGAGCATCATAATTTTTCACTTGGGCATTTGATTTGATTTATTTTTTTCCTTGCTTAAGTAGTTGGTATACAACTATAAGCACCTTGAATCAAAATTTCAAAAACATTTGAAGTTGACTTTATAGGAACCTACCCAAACATTAAATTGTGTGTTCAACTAACAATTGTCCTTTAGAGGCTCAACGACGCTAGTTTATGAGCCTAAAAGCATGAGCTTAGGAGTTGTGAGCGTACGTTTTGTGAACCTAGAGCATCAATTGAAAAAAACTTGAAATTTTTAAAGCCAACAAAGAAAAAATGAAGACATTTCAAAATTTTGATTTTGATTTTGATCCCTATGACCGTGGACCTATGACCGTGGGGTCTTGTTGGCATATGTACTGTGCTTGGCTTGGCACGTTGACAGACAACAACTTTAATCCACCTCGAGGCCTATTTTTGTTCTTCTTGTGAAAATGTTTGTTCATGGTCAAGCTTTTGAAAAAATTCCAAGAGAAAACAAATATTTTGGACAATTGATAGACAGATAGAGGGCTCATGTAGTAAACACCATCTCGTAAAAACGAGAAATTTTTTAGAATGTCTTACCCCCCAAGCCTCCAAAGGGACTTCTTAGTGCCTAAAGTTTTTTTTGGAGGTGATGGAGTTGTGATACATTCACACATTCAAAAAGAAAATTTGAAAATTATAAAAAAGAAAGTGCTTTCAAAGTCCCCTCCTTTAAAATTTGCAAGAGGATTCTTGAGATGGCGAAGTTGTGGAAACAAACAAATAATAAAAAAAATTTAGTTTTTAATTTTTAATTTTGAGAGTACGAAACTCCAAATTTCATAAGGAGTCCTTCGGTAATGGAATAGGGTTTTAAGGGGTTACAAAGTTGTGATAAAGGAAAAATAAATAAAAGTAAAATCTTTTAATTATTCTTTTTTTTAAGAGTCCCAAACCCAAAACCCCACAAGGGATTTCTTGATACTGAAAGGGATATCTTGGGGTGATTAAGTTGTAGAAAAAATACAATAAAAAAAAAATATATATGTATATATATATATATATATTTTTTTTTTTTAGTTTAAATTTTTTTGAGAGTCCTAAATTTTCAACTCCACAAGAGGTCTCTTCGAACCAAGAAGGGTTTCTTGGGGTGACAAAGTCCAAAAAAAAAAACTTAAGAGAAAAAGATTTTTCTTTTTTTCTAAATTTAATTTTAAAAAAAATGAAAGTCCCCAAACCCAAAACCTTGCCAGGGGTCTCTCATTACCGAGAGGTTTTTTTTGAGATGACAAAGTCGCAAAAATAAAATTTGAAAAAAAAAAAATATACATTTTTTTTTAATTGAAAGTCTCAAACCTCCAAATCTAGCCAAAGGGTCTCTCTATACCAAGAGGGTTTTGGGGGGTGGCAAAGTTGCCAAAAAAAATTGAAAAAAAAAAAACTTGGTTGAAAATTCCAAACTCCAAACCTTGCTAAGGGTCTCTCTGTACCGAGAGGGTTTTGGGGGGGTGATGAAGTCGCAAAAGAAATTCAATAATTTTCAATAATTCAAAAAAATCTTTTTTTTTATTATTTTCCCTTGAGATTCCCAATCCCCAAACTCCGCAAGGGATTTCTCGGTACCGAGAGACCCTTAACAGGGTTTGAAGTTTGGAACTTTCAACCCAAAATGAGTATTTTTTTGTTTTTTAAAAAAAAATTTGTCACAATTTTGTTACCCTCCAAAACCCCTCTCGGTACAGAGACATCTGTTAGGGTTTGGAGTTTGGGACTTCCAACCAAAATTTAATTTATTCCTTAAATTCAACTTTGTCACCTAAAAAAAAAACTCTTCGTACAGAGAGACGCCTTGTGGGTTTGGGAGTTTGGGACTTATACAAAAAAAAAAAAAAAAAAAAAAAAAAGCAAAAAAGCAAAAAAAAAAATAAAATAATAATTATTATTATTTAATTTGAGGGTCACAAAACCTAACACACGCAAAGGATATCTCAGTACCGAAAGGGGTATGAGGGTGCCAAAGTCGGAGAAAAATTAATTATTATATATATATTTTTTATTATTAATTTTTTTTTTTTGAGAGTGTCAAATCTGAAAGTCTCCAATAGTTCCTTCGGTAAGGTAACATGCTCTAAAAGCGCCCATTTACGGGCTGTTCCACCTTTTTCATATGCTTATGGATACCGTAAGAATTTTGGATTATTTTTCAGAGAAAGATAAATGAATTCGCCAGATAACCCAAGTGGTTTCGTAATTTTCCAAGCATTTTTGAATTACTTATGGATTTTCAAAGATTTCAGGCATAGGCACCTATTTGTGACCATAGGTCTCCCAAAATGCGTCCACTTGCAACTTGTAAAGAAATTTGCAGAAATCAAAGACAATGATTGGCTCTTACAATAGAAAAACATTTTTTCCTTGATGCATTCAATTGCAATAGTGGTCCATTTAAGGATCACCCCATCTCCATTCTCCACCTAAAATAGGGGCGGTTTGAAGAGGATGGGCGCTTTTAGAACACACTACCTTACTAAGATAAGTTTGTAGAGGTAATGAAGTCAGGAAAAAATTGAAAATATTTTTGAAGAAAAAATTGAAAAAAAATATTTTTAAAATATTTTTTGAGTCCTACACTCTGAAATCGCTGAGGGATCTCTCGGTACCGAGAGCGGTTTCTAGATGTGACAAAGTCATGGAAAAAAAATTTGAAAAAATAAAAATAAAAATTTTGAGAGCTTCAAATCCAAGGGACCACTAGATATCAAGAGGGGTTTCTAGGGTGATATTGTTGTGAAATAATAATATTAGTATTAATAAAAATAATAGATTTTTTTTTTTTTAAATTTGAATTTTTTTGAAAGTTCCAAATCCTTGACCTTTCGAAAATCTCTTAATATATATAATATTCCTTGTTGTATTTTGTTATCAAGAATTTTCCATTTCCATAATTTTTTTCAAGATCAGCTTCCAAAGCACCCTCATTCTAATCCACGGTAATAGGTTCTAATCCAAAAAATTCCCTTCCAAAAATTCTAAAATCGGAGGCTCACAGGCTCATAGCTCTTGGGCTCCCGCTCCAAGGCTCACAAAATAGCACCCATGTTAGAGGCTAATGATTACATTTTAGTTTAGTTGTATGGTACATTCACTGCAATTTTGTTTGTAATGTATATATAGTTGTCAATCCTTGTATGAAGACATGTTTGCCATATTACATTGAATTGTATGTAGAAACTATTATAGAGGTACAAACAAATATTTTTGTAGTAACAAAGACGCATTATAATGCAAATATCTCAATTTACCAAAATTATGAGGCATCAAAAGCTAGTGAGGACAATTCAATTAGTGGCAAGAAGGATATTAATGATGCATGCCATAGTTTGTGTATTACAAAACTAAATTTGTTTTGCAATCAATATTATTATTACCTGATTTATATCTATAGTCCTATAAATGAAGATAGGTTTAGCCTAACAATTTTTTATTTTTCTCCTTACATTCTTAGTGTATTTTTACATTAAATTTCACACACATGCAATTAATTAATGACAATACATGCCTATGCATGCATTTTTGCCATCTATTGTAATATATGCATAGTGTGAGAAAAGTGAAAAAGCACAAAATGAGAATTGTATGAGATGGAAATTCAAGGGATAGGGTCACGTGTAGTTACACGTACACAAACACGTGCTCAATCATTTCCAAGCAATGAGATATTGCTTTGAACAATAGTATCAACACTTGCTTGCAAAATGTTTTTATAGTCCGAACGAGCCTCTTGGTGTGGTTTGGATGAAGTATCCACCATGCAATCTCAATATATGGCTTTTTTCAACTTTATTGTGTTTTCATATTGCTTTCCATTAGCATATACAACATGCAACAATACCCTCCAAACATTCTCAATAGGGTTTAGGTATGAAGAAAGTACAAGCCAATGCATAGGTGTGATTTGATGCTCATCCAACCAAGTTTAGGTGACTTGTGTTGTGTGGATTGATGCATTGTCATGTTGGAAAATGATGTTGCTATTATTTTTCAAGTAGTAAAAAAGGCATGAGGTGATCTTCTAATATCTTTGTGTATAAGTGCGTACTTTGTTTGCCATGCATAAACACAATTGTCAATTGATCCTTGCTATTGACCACAATCCAAACTATGACTAATCCGGCAACAAAAAAAGACTTCGGTTTCCTTCTACAGATCACGCAAATAGTATTTGAAGCCATCATGATGGTCTAGGTTTATTCTCGTTGCAGAACACCTCCAAGTACTTTACTATACCTTGCAATCCATATATACGTGCATTGAAACTTTTTATTATGGGGGCTATTTAGCTATAATTTCACAATAGATATGTCCCTATTTTTTTTTCTACTTCTACTTTTTATCCATTTTTCTACACCCTATGGTAATTAAAACTAGAATTTGAGGCATTTAAACATGTCTCTACTATATTTCAAAAATTTATATGAGGTTTTAAGGTTGATCTGTACAACATGACTTTTGAACTATTGTTGAACACAATCTACACAAACATCATATATCAAATAATTCATACAAACAAATTATACACATGAATCATACATGTATAATAAACAATGGAAATTAAAAACTCCACAAGTAGTATTATATTGGTTAAGCCTAACTTACACATTTACAAATATAGTGGTTTAAGGTCCGAAAACCTTACAAAATGTGCTAGCAAGTGAACTGGTTTCAAAGTTTAGGATTCAAGGTATGATACAATGATAGCTCCTATTTAGAAGAAAAAAAACCCTTCACTACTGTAGAGAGAATTTAAAAAAATTAGTTAAATTAGAATATAACTACACTAATAATGTTAATTAGTATTTAGTGAAGATTAGTATAGTCTATAGTGTTTACCCTTGAACACCAATTTCCAACCACTTTCCATTTAGTGTTGAAATCAATGCGCCACCTTCCGCTTCCACCACCTTTCCTTTCACCGCCTCCCTCCTCTCTTCTCTCCCCTGCTCCTCTTCGCCTACTCCATTGCGCCTGCCTTCCACTGCTCCGCCTCTCTCCGCTCTGCTTGGCTCAACCCCGTAAGGACACTACAACTGTGCGGCTGTGCATAGAGTTGCGTTTCCAAGTATTACGCTTTTGAATTAATTGGTTCTTGATAACTTGTGATGATTTTTGGTACTGTAGTTTTATTTCATTGCAAGATCTAGATGTTCTTGTTCATTTTGGGTGCACATACCTTAGCCTCAATTGATTGGTGTACCCAGTTTGTTAAATTACCCGAGGTTACGGATGTTTTTTGCATCATTCTGATAGATTTGTGGCTTCTTTTTGCAAATTAATTGAGCAGTCACACTACAATCACACTGCAAATTTTTACTCAAGCTAATTTTTAGATGGCAACCCATGTGGCTTTTGTTCTTCCTGTGGATCTCAACCACAACGAGAATCTTTACACTAGTAGCGGAGCAAATCCCCCACACCACCATGTTGCTCCAACGAACCATTTGTCAATGTCGACCCCCTCCCTAGTCCCTACAGGTGCACCGTCCGCAATACATGCCTTGAATATAATTGCAATATTCTGTAGTGTTGATTTTGTAAATTTTGCTTGCTTAGAATTCCATTTACAGAATAGAATTATGAAATCAATTCATTTACTACGAATATTTGCATGATCAATGTGATTAAGCTTATTTCCAAATTCAAATTCATATTGCAATGAACTCATGAGATCTTCATTATGTGGATTGAAATTAAACAAAATGTTGAAGCATCAGAAATTATTCTATCCATATAATTTTGAAAATTTGACTAAATCTTCAAATCCAATGAATTATTGCAATTGCTTGCTTTATATGTTAGCATCTAAACTTCAAGAACCCCGTCAGGAACTTACTTGTTTTTTTATTTTTATTTTCAATGTCAAATATATATTTTAAATATAAATTTAGAAGTTTGTTTTACATTCTCAATTTTATTTTAAGTTTATATTCTAAAGTATCATACCTTTATTCAAATTCATGAGTTCACTGCAATAATTTCACAATTATTAAAAATTAAAAATTTACAGTAACTTCAAATTTAAATTAAAAAAACATCACAATACTTTCAATTTCAAATCTAAATTTATTCATTTAATTTTCAATTTTGAATTGTCAATCAAATTTTCAGTTCTCTACTTCTTTTTGAATTCCATTTTGAACCGTCAATTTCATTCTAAATTTAATACTTAGTTCACTTTTCAATTCAATTTTGAATTAATGTAATATGGTTTTCAATTTAAAAGATGCTTAAGAGCAAATACTTGCTGAATAATATATTGAGGAAGAATTGTTTTAAATATGGTTTGTTTTCTACATGTTGTTTTGTAGATCGTCCACCTCTTCACAACGCTTGCAACAAGTTTTCACTCTTCTCAACCGAAAAATAATCATTGCATGGATGGTAGAAGATGAAGCAATTCACGGACTTGCTGGCCTCAATGGACACACTATTCAAGCTTTTCTTGAGCACTTTCGAGGTCAGAAAGCTACCAATTATGTGAGAGCTACACAATGGTGGCAACAACGAGGCAACTACATTGAAGTTGATGAAGAATTACAATTAATGTGCAACCGCAATCAAGTTGGCAAATGGAAGAGAGTTGACTTCAAAGACAAGACAAGACGTGGCAAGAAGTGCTCCAATTGGGTCCAATGGTTGTATCCAAGGGTCCTGGAGGCATTCAAAGGACTTCAAAAATCTGG
This sequence comes from Rhytidiadelphus loreus, assembly GCA_947034895.1. NCBI lineage: Eukaryota > Viridiplantae > Streptophyta > Bryopsida > Hypnales > Hylocomiaceae > Rhytidiadelphus > Rhytidiadelphus loreus. Next base: position 19,707,800 of record OX344763.1, read on the forward strand.
TGTGAAATTTTCTTCCAAAATTTTGTTAGAGTTGGCTCTAGAGGTGTTACTGGGGCCAAAGTCAATTTATACCGTTGAATCCACTGATTCTGTAGACCAGAAATTGCTCACTAACAAATTGTGTCATAGTTGGATTCAAGAGTTTATAGGAGTACATAACATTGTATTTCTAACACAACGTGGCAGGCTCTCTTGTAGTTTTGAGAAAAAACTTCAAATTTAAATGCAAATTGCATTTCATTTAGGAGTTTTACAGAGGGGGTTCCAATCCGGTGTTTTGAATGAGAACTTAATGGAAAATATAGATGAAACACACTTCGTTGTCAATGTTGATAATGGCTAGACATTGGGTTTTTGGGGAGATATCACGGTGAAATATGCCGAGATAGTTTCAGGTGGAGAGTCTATGACCATGGTGGTCAGAATCTCTGGAGGTTGTAGATCAGTTATTGAATCTTCTATGTTGATTTTTACAAATCAAATTAAGAGCTATCCTATTCGGGGATTAGAGGATAACATCCTTGGAGTTTCATATAGAACTGGTCCAAAGGGTTGGATGGATCAGTCTATTTTCCTTAAGTACTTTAAGGAAGCTCATGCTTTTTAGTCTAACCTTCACCAACGGTTGAAAACTGTATGGGTAGATAATTCTACTACGCATACGATAACTCTAGTGTTGAGAGATGTTCTAACAACTAAAAATACCACTTTGACCCTCCATGCTCCACCCACTTATGCCAACCTGCAGATAACTTTATTATTTCAAAGATAAAGTCCGATGCTTGGACTACTCGTTGGGAAGCCAAAAAGACCAAATTGATTCAATTAAATGCATGGCAAAATATCCCTCGTGAAGATGGTCAGTGGTCTGGCAAATTGACAAATTCTGGTAAGAGATTTTTTTTGCAGTTGCCAGTGGATAGTATAGAAGATGTGAATAGGCAAGTGGATTTTGGCAATATGCCTTATGCCAAAAAGGCCTTAGATGTTGATGGTTCATGGAATGTGAACCAATTGTTTCCTCATCTATAGGAAATTATTGCAAAGCATTTGCAATACTTCCAAGGTCAAGAAGTGCCTAATTTTATTAGAGCACCCTAGAAGTATTTTCTAGTGCTTTGCATTGCATGTGATGGATACATGTTGTTTGTAATAAAATGGTTGGCTTTTTGAAAATGTTTTCTTCATTGTTTTATGATTTTTGTGCCAAAGTCTATAAAACGTGGTTCTTTTTTCTTGAAATTGGAAAAGAATGGTACTCTCGATAAACACTAAATATCAACTTTGTAAACTTTCGAAGGTGTAAAACATCATGGATGATGGAAATTAGAGATTTAGTGTGTACACATTATTGATTCAATTGATAGTGTTCAAGTTCGTAATTAGTGTTACAAACACTAATTAAAATTATTAGTGTAGCTATTAAGGGGCCCCTTTGTAGAAAAAAGTTTAGAATAAAATAAAAGTAAAGGTAAATTACACTTAATAGTGTAAATAGGTCTATGAGCCTAGGATGGATGAAAAATAAATAAATAAATAAGTAAATAAATAATTATTAAGTAAATCAATGTTTTCAAAAAGTTAATAGCTCTCAAAGAGTCAATAACTAATCAAATAAATAAATAAATAAATGAATGAATAAATGAATAAATGAATAAATAAAAACACTTGGATGGATGAAGTGTGACTTAGGTCACACCTCTTCATAATCACATCGGTTCGTTTTTTTTAGGAAACTATAAAAACCTAAAAAACTAAACAATTGACAATATTGTGTAAGTCCCAAATTTTATATGTGAATTACATTATTATGTGCATTATTGTGTGATTGTTTTATTATATGCCTTGTTGTTTTCGTTTATGTAAATTTCTTGTAATTAGGAATTCTTACCTATTGCGCATGCATTGTATGTATTCGTGTGTTTGTCGAGTGAATTTTCTGTAGAGGCATTCAAAGCATAATGCATCTGATGCAGGGTCATTGGAGTATTTTCAGTAAAGAAGGAATCATTTCATGAGAAAAATGAGTGTGTGTTTTGGATCCGTTTTGGTAGCTCTGAAATCTGAGGGTCGGAAGACAAAGCGTTTGGATTGAAGGAAGAAGGATCAATTATGTGTTCTTACAGTAAATTGATGTATTTGAGCAATAGGAGGAGCGATCGACATTTGAGGAGAATTTGAATTTGAATCTGATTGGGGGAAAGGAAGTCCAACGTCGCTGCAATTTGGGCTGTGGAATTTAGTGGAGTGAAGCAACAAGAGGCGAGAATTCTGATCAAAAGGCGACATTGAGATTGCAGCGCTGGGGTGGTCACGAATCAGACGATCAACAGCTCGCGGTTGCCAATTTGTGAGGATCGAGAGAAGTAGCAGATTTGAAGCAAGCGGAAAGGAGCGCTTGAGCAACCGAATCCAAATCAACGGAGATCATGTTTTGAGCAAACTAGTGAGCAAGAATCTTGAATTCTTTTCCATTATGAACGGGTTGCGTTCTCTTCCGTCCAAATTGCTTGTGAATAGCTACTTACAACTGGAGAATCGAAACTCCAACCACTGTGAGATTGCAGCATCAACTCAACAAAGCAACAAATAAATTTTTTGTTTTTCTTTCTTTCCTTTTTTGACCATGGAGAGATCTCTAAGGTATTAATTTGTAACCTAATTATCTAGATTAGTAGATTAGTGATTAAGGGATACGACTCTTGAGATAATCAAAAGGCATTAGCCTTATATATAACTCTTGTATTTCTCTTTTCATATATATTATAATTGTTCAATTTAGCATCTTGCTTCTTTACAACATGGTATCAGAGCCAAGTATGGCGCAGCAAAAGCTGAAGCATGGTTTAGAAATTTCCTTAAAACTTTAAATATCATTTCAAAACTAATGAAATTTTCTTTCAACCAATATGTGTTTTCCTCAACTACCACCTGCAGATGTTTATGATTTATTGATAGATGATTCTAATCGTATTCAACTCAAAACTAATCTTCGAATTGAAAATGCACTATACGAATTTCAACTTGAGTCTTTATCATTAGATTTTATTGACGATGGTTATCCCTTACCTTCAGATTCAATTGAAGAACAAATTATGCATATTAATATTCAAGATGCATTTGTTCAAACTCCTACAAATTTTTTAGATGAGGTAGTTTTTTTCTTTGATGAGCTTAACCCTCATTTTTTCTCTAATGCAAATAGTTTTGATGAGCCTGTGACTTATCCACAAGTATTTTAGAATTAGAATAATTGAAGTATCATTTTTATTAAAGAAATAATCTTTGAATCAAATGGAGCAACGTCCATACCGTAGTTGAAATTATTTGTCCAACAACAATATTTCTACTATGGCTACTTCAACATCTATGAATTCTTCTTCCAAAACATATTTGGTTGAGAAGTTAAATACAACTAATTACAATTCTTGGAGTGTCAAGATGGAATTAATTTTAATCTTAAATGATTTTTTCTTAGTTGTGGACAAAAGTAAAACCAACCCTAGAACTGCCACTCCCGAAGCTACAACATCTCAAATTCTTTGGAAACAAAAAGATTCCAAAGCACGTGCTACTATAATGCTACATTGTGGTGAAAAACAATTTAGTACAGTTAAAACACTAAAAACTTCTAAAGTTGTTTGAGATAGATTAAAGGAAACATATCAACAAATTGACATTGCTACCCAGGTCACAGCCCAAAAGAAATTATCGCAATTAATAATGACAGAAGATACCCCTATTGCCGAATTCATTGAAGAATTCCAAAATATTATTGATGAAATAAGTGTTTCAGGACTAACTATCCCTGAAGACTAACAATTTATTTATCAAGAGCTCTACCTCCTTCATAGAGACCATTTATATCCTTACAAGGTATGTACTATTACAAACAAAACAGTATCTAATTTAATTGCTCAAATTTTAGAAGAAGTTGCCATGAAAAATTATGAAGATTCTAAACAATCTCATATTACTACCACTAAACCTGGAGCATTTTTTTTGTAAGAAATGGTCAAAACAAACAAACAAATTAGAAAACAAAGAATTATTCAAATAATTCTCAAAATAATTCAAAATATAAAAGTGGAAATTTTTCCAAATTTACACGTAATCTACAAGTTAATAATAAATTTAATTATTCAAAACCAATAATTTGTTACAATTGTGGCAAACCCAGGCATATTTGACCTAATTGTCAAAAATTACCCCAAAATAAAATAAATCGCACCTACAAGCGTATATCTAATCAAGCCAACCTTACGTCAACTGAAAATCCTTCTATAAATTCTACAAAATCCAATATAATACGAAGGTTTATGGCCACCATCAAAGACCATTCACTTGACTCACATACATGGTACCTAGACTCCGGTGCCACCCAACATATGACCCCTATCAAAGAATATTTTATAAACTATACAATAATAAGTCCCCCTTTAAAAGTATATTCTTGTGTTGATCAAGTTCATGAAGCTATAGGTAAAGGGATAGTTCAAATCCATCTTAATAATGGACAAACAACTACAGTATTTGATGTCTTGCACATTCCAACACTTGCCAAAAGTTTAACTTCCGTATGCAAAGCCACTATTCAATGCCAAAGTATTGAATTTTTTCACAATTATGCTATTATAAAGCATAAAAATAATAATGATGACTTAATTGAAATGCGTTTTAATCAAGTAGACAATTTATACTCCCTTGCTACAGGGTTGACAGGGCGTCCGGACGTCCAGAGTCCGCGGACGCTGACCCCAGGACGTCTTTTAACATACCTGGCGGTAGATGGCGTCCGACCGCTGGACGAGCGAACGACCGATTCTTCCGACGGAACAGGAGCGGACGGGCCGACGGTACAGAAGCGGACGCCCCGTCGGATCAGAAGCGGACGGCCCGACAGAACAGAAGCGGACGGGCCGACGGTACAGGAGCGGACGGCCCGACGGAGGAGGAGCGGACAGGCCGACGGAGGAGGAGCGGACAGGCCGACAGGGCAGGAGTGGACAAGCCGACGGGGTAGGAGCGGACGGCCCGACGGAACAGGGGCGGACTGGCGACCGGATGTTCGTCCGCCCGTCGGGGGCCCGTCCGCTTTGGACGGTGACCGTGCGATGTGACGGACGCCGATTTTCCACCGTTCGATCTTGCCGTCCGCATGTGTGCCGTCCGATGCTCCCGTACGTGGATTCATGCCGTCCGACTGCATAAATAGCGGAGAGCACGGCTTATTTTGCCACAATCGTTTCCCTTGCGGAGTGGGTGATCTAGTGCCTAAGGCTCTGTGCGCCTCTTCCGTTTTGGTGTGCAAATGATTGTGATCGAACCCTAAATTGTTTCAAGTGTAAGTGCGAATCATTAATCATTTAAGCAAGCTTACCATGCCTCGCGATAAGAAATCGAAGTCTAGTAAGAAGGGCAAATCTCAAGACATAAATTGGGATGATTGGGACAACCAAATGTGTGTAGCTGAACCGGGTTGGGAAGAAGAATCCAAAAAAACTTGGGACTGCACGACGTGCAAGAAGTACATCAAAATGACGCACCTCTCCAAAATATGGTCCAGAGAACGCGCAGAGGTGCAAGTTCGTCGTTGGGAAGGACAAATTTCCACATGCCAAAGCAAACACTTTGTTCATCGATACGAGGAAGTAACACGTTTAGCTCAAATACGGGACTCCAAACCGAATTTAATGAACTATTCCAACATGAGCATGGTTTGGGCGGAGATTGTACTCCACAAAGATGTAGATTGGCGCACAATTTACGGAAAAGATGTTACCCACTTGAATCGCAGTGATGCGGTACTTTATACCAGTTGGATTGGGCCGAGCGATTGCATGCCAGAGTGGTCTAATCGAGGCCAGTTTGGATTTCCACCGGTTGTATTGCCGGATGTAGAAGATGAATGGTCAGGTGATGATGATGAGAAAGACACTCCAACACCCGCGAGGATGGAAGAGAGGCACGAGCGTACAGAAGATCGGGAGGACATTCAATACCAACAAGAAATGCGAGAGGCAATGCAAAGAAGCCTAGAGGACCGTGGTCGACAATATGGCCATCATGGGGTGTACAGACCCGATCGTGGTGCATATGGCTCGCAAGATACGCGAAGTATTTCACACTACAATAATGACCCTCAAGGGGGGTATCACAGCTCAAGGACAAGCCACGGAACCACGCATCATTTTGAAGGTAACCAGGGAGGCTCCCAATACAACTTTACGTCTACTGGAGGTGGTTCTCATGAACCTCAAGGAGGCCCTTCTTATGGCGGTTCAACTCAAGGAGCATCTACTCACAATGATTCAATTCCTCCTCCAACTTTTGGAGGTCCATACCAAGGACATTATGGACAAGCAAGTGGGCAAAACAGATATGGAGACGACTACTATGGCGGAGGACCATTTCTCAATGTTTATAGGTCTAGTGGTACAGGCCCAAGCCAAAAAGATGACACCGAATCAGAATCTGAGTGAAGTAGATTGGACTATTGGACATTTGTAAGATTGTAGTTGTTGTCTCACAATACAATCAAGTGATTGTAAATTTGTAATCTCTTGCCACATAATATAGAAAGTGACAAGCACGGTACAAAGATGTTGGCTCTTAACAAATAGTATTTTCCTATTTGTAAATTATGAATAAAATATATTGTAATTAAGCCCTAAAGCCCTATGGATGTTTTTAGAAAAATGGATTTGTTTGGACCACTTCTACGGTATATACCGTAGAAAAACATCAACATCAATTTCTAGGGGGAATTTAAATAAAGTATTTTGTACATAACTTATTTGAGAGCATGGCGCCAAAATTTCAAAAATTTTGACTGCATGGATTGAAAGATATGGCATGATAAGCACTGCATTTGAAATTGAGAACGCCTTTAATCTCAGACAAAATTTCAGTAAAGAATTTTTACAAATTAAAATCTGCAATTTCGGTTTAATTTACAAGACCACAACCCAATTATGCTTTGGAATTTTAATTTCATTTAGGGTTCTAGAATAATGAACGGAAAATTGATTCAAGGAGTTTGGCACTTAAGCTTCTCCTAAACAAAATCAACTTCGCAAAACAACATATTGTATAATTGTATTATTTCAATACAAATGGTGTTGTTACTTTGTTGCCCCCCAATGAAAATTTGGGGGATTCTCTTGCATGTGCCATACACATTTACACGATAGATCATACAATTTAGCACACCACCTTGCCAACCTAGGTGGCTAGGTACCCAACAATCCAACATCAATGATACATCAAGAAGAAGAACTCCAAGTCTACATTTCTCATCCACCCAAAAAAGATGTTTTGTATTTAAATAGTTTGTGTTCCGAAAAATACAAAATGTTCAAAACGGAAAGCCAATTTCACATATATTGGCATACATTGATGGTGTATATATAGTCTATAGTTAGCACACATAGTAACGTACATCCTCACTGATACATTTATCGATTACTTCTATAATCTATAGTACTATGTAGCACACTCATATATTAATATGAGTGACGGAAGTGGTCATCTGGAATAGGCCAATTGTAAGAATTAGTAAATCGTTGGATGATTTCGGAAAAACTTCCGCGCTCCGCAATCACTGAATTGCAAAGGCGATCCAAGTAGAGGTGAAATACCCTTGCCAAATCATGGTGGCTAAACCTCGTATGTCCTTCATTTTCACGATGAAGCGATGTGTTGGCCTCTGACATGCATAGTTTGTTGATCCGTTGAGCTATTCGACCAACGGCATATTCCTCCGATTTACGTGACAAAGTTGGAATCATTTCCACATCCGCATCTTTGCGGTGCACGTATGCAATTGAAGGGTCCACCCACCACCTTCGGTTCAAAGCTGCATCCCGATCTGCCGCGGATGTGAACGTATACAATGACTTCATTGGTTCAGTACGAACCGTAGACATGCCCCAATCGCAAACTCCAATGTAAACACGTGATTCATCCTCAGGAAAGTGAAACATGATATTGTCGGGAGAAATATCATTGTGTAGATGACCCGCATTGTGGACCGCATTCATGATATGCACCAATGCCCATGCCAACTTGGTGCGCTTCTTTCTCCATCGACCAAGACGGAAAGCTTGAATCACCTCTTCGGGCGTTGGTCGTGAATAAGACAATCGAATGGCAATGTTATCTGGATAATCATTATCGAGAATCAACATTTGCCGCAATGTACCACCATTCCACCAATATGCATACTCTTCATTGTTTGTTGCATGGACAGTGGCAAACCGAATAACTCCGTCATGTGGAATCCTCACTGCCATTGATTCGTTTTGGTGCTCCAACTTCGCAAGTTGAGGACGAATCCGTTGTTGATGAGATATCTTTGCAGCAAATTCCCAAAATGACGGAATCTCATGACATCCTTCAATTCGAACCCTGCGAATTGTTGCGTATCCGCCCTTCAAGATTTTGTCATCTTGTAGAATCACCCTTGCTGTGTCTGGTAGTGCTATGAGATGTCGTCGTCCACGTTGCAATTCTACATCTCCTTCATCCGAAGTCCACCAACCCAATGACCCTCGCCGATTGCGTCTCTTTGCAAACGGAGCGCAACGACGAACAAACAAGTCAGCTTTGAGAATGACTTGTTCAAAGCTTTCATCACTTGCACGGTGTTCCCTCCCGTATTTTTCTAGGATCACCTTCGCATTCCACAATGCGTCTTGCACCCTGTTCTTTAGAAATTGTTGGAAGCCTTTCTTCTCCATTTCATGAATCCATTCTGGAACGTTTAGAGCATCCGTGAACTTCTGTGTCATATCCATCTTGAATTTGTCTACACATTCCTCTTGGTATCTCACATATTTAGTGTCAAGAGACACTGTAGTTTCCGCCTCATAAAACTTCACAATGTATTCAATCAAGAATGCTTTGCAAGCATTGGAAGGAAGTTCACGTGCTAAGTCAATATCGGGCACCACATTCTTCCCCTTCGCTGCTCTTTTCGGTCTCGGCATCGTAGAAAGTATTAATTTTTAGTCCCAATTTAATTCATAAAAAATTACAGTGCACCAAGTACACATAAACTGGAAAAAACGGGCAAAATATAGGCCCCCAAAACCCACCTCCTACCTTCCCAACGAAAGGAGCTAATGGAGGATAAACCACCAAGCTCTCCGCTCTCTCTTGCAAAGCACAAGGGGGAAGGCAAAAGTGAGAGCGGACGGGCCATCTGCACCGCCTTATATGAGGCGGACGGCCTCGAGGTCCGCACGAGTGGACGGACCCCAAAGCGAACGGCCAACGGTTCGCCTCGCTTCGGCCGTCCGATGAAACGCACGGATCGGCAGTCCGCTTCATCGGACGGCCAGAACATACCGCCCAGCCGGACGCCGACTCCGCGACGCGGACGGCAGCGCCGAAATCGCGGACGGCGATCAGCAGCCGGACGGCGGCCTGCAGTACGCGGACGGCGACTCCAACACGCGGACGGCAGCGTGGGAACGGAGGACGGCGGGGTCTGCCTAAGCGGACGGGGGTGGGATTTTGAAGTGCATCCCGCCCAAATTCATCATTACGGCCTTAGGGGTCTTTGAATCCTTGATGTCACCAGCTGGCTGGCCCTCCGGTTCAATTTCATTTTTAATGTGGTTCCTTTGTGCCAATGGCGCTGGGATTTCATTTGATCTAAAAATTAAAAAATAAATAGAAAAAAGGATGTGTGAATTTAGGAATTATCTAAAAGATTCACATATTTTTTTATGTTGTTTTTACGTGCATGCATTGAGTTTATAATTTTCTCTTATTTTCTAGGGATGCAATTGAATTTCCTATGATATAAATTTTTGAATGAAATGAAGAATTGAACACATGGTAATTTAATTCTACTTATTTGAACTTCGAGAAAAAACTTAAAGCTTCTCATTGTCCAAATGAAGCTACGAGGTTTGTTTCTTGTATGTCAACACCTCATAAAATGGTCATTTCAAAACCAAAGACAAAAATTCTTTTAAATGGTATTTTACATGAAGGGGATATTAGTAGCTTGCAAAGGTTTTGATACTCTAGCATGAAAACGTGTGGAAGTAGATTTCTAGAAGTCTCCCCCCCCCCTCCCTTTGAGTTGAATGAATTTATTGATTTCCAATGTATTGATTTCCATTCTTTAAAGAATCATAAGGTGCCAAAATATTAGCGCCAATTATATCAAGTTAAATTAATTCTAGTATGAAATTATAACTTGCTCAATCACTAGGATGGGACAACATGCTATGAAAATAGTGCATACACTTGTCTTCTTATAACCTCACAAGTTCATGTGCACCCTACTAGGCATTCAAGCAAATTTTTTAAAGTCTAAACATCTACATGGTTAGGAAATGCAAGGACAAATGTTTCTTTCGTTGTGGATACTAAAAGGCCATTTTTTTTTTCATACGTACAACACACTTTGAATGGCTTGGGCACTCAAACCTCTAAAAGATTTGATCCATTGGAAAATTAATCAACTTTGAATATTACATGAATTGGACCTTGGGAATTGTTTGCAATTCAATAACTCCTTTCCATTTTGTTATTAGTTCTATTTGGAATTTTGGGGGGCATATTTGTTTATCCAAAATCAAAGACAAAGGATTGTGATTGTCACCCCCATTTGGACAACGAAAGGCCTAAACCCTATACCCTAAACCCTAACAAGGGTTTGGAGGCATTGCATTAGTCAAAATACTACCTTTGAGTCCGTGGATTGCCTTGACATTTATGAAAACCAAGTCAATGCATCGAACATTGAAACATTCCTTCATCAATGAGCACCCGGTACTAGTACAACGTCTCTACATTCCCAAATGAAAGAATCCTATGCTTCTGGAAATCAGGAGAGGACTAGAGGACTCAAGAGGGTGAAAACAAGGCCCAAACTCCCCAAGTGTGCTTGGGCGGACCTCGGGGAGGGAAGGGCGGATGGCAGCGTTGGAAATGCGGACGGACCCGTCGGAGTAGGCGGACGGACCCGTCAGAAATGCGGACGGACCCGTCGGAGTAGGCGGACGGCGGCCTGCAGCACGCGGACGGCGACTCCGACGGGCGGACGGCCCGTCGGAAATGCGGACGGCGGCGGCGGGAAGGCGGACGGCAGCGTCGGATTTGGAGACGGATGGGCCGTCCGATTGAGCGGACGTTCGGGTCCGCTTCGCATTGGTCGGGGGAGGTTCGGTGGCGGACGATCTTAGGTTTGGTTTCGGACGGCTATAAGGGCGGACGGCCTTCTTGTTTTTTCTCACTTCCCTCTCCTTCCTAGGACTCACAACTGTGTTGGATGTGCTACTGTTGCTTCATTGTGCCAGTTGCTCCTACATGGTGGAGAGGTGGGGTCATTCATCTATCATTATTGGTTCACATACAAACATTCATTGAAACTTGGGTGGATTGAAGACACATACTTTTGGTGACTATTTAAATTCAATTGGGGACAAGTTCAAGTTGACAACCATGAGTGGTCAAGGCGTTGAAGGTAGCGGTGGGTTGACCGGCGGAGGTGACAATAGTAGGAGGCCTAAACCAAAGGGAACCGCCCATGAGCTCCACTATGAGATTTTAGATGATCCCAACATCAAAGCAGAGGGTGGTTGGGAAGCGGCGGAAGCGGAATATTGGTCCTCCAAAACGTGCAAGAAGTATGTGAAGATGTACCACATCGACAAGTTGTGGCCTAGGGAGGCCCACATCATCCATACTCGTGGTTTTTGTTGCAAACCAGGGAATTGCAACAATGCGCACTTCATTCACCGAGCGCATGAAGTTTGGCGGGCCCTCTTCGGGGATAAAGCAATGTCCAAGGGGTATATAAACTACAGCTTGGCTTCTATGGTGTATGTAGAATTGATATTGGCACGCAAGGTGGATTGGAGCACGTTTCCAACGACAACGAACGCTCCACGTGTGCTTGAATGTAATCGGAAAGATATTCCTGATTTGTACAATCCACAAGCAAGGCCAAGTGAGGCATTTAAATCCAAAAGAGAGGTCAAACCAATGACAATGACTATGACCAAGGACGTGGAGGTCACAAGTTCGGCAATGCAATTGGCTTCAACACAAAACCGTACGGCAATACAAGATTTCAAAGGCGAGCATGTGGAGGGAGACATATTTTTAACTCCTCCAACGGATTTGATATGCACACCAAATGGAACAACAATGGTGGAGCACGTGGCCCCATCCGCACCACATGAACGTCATGATGATGTCATTGAGGGAGAAGTTGCTAATGCGGGAATTGCCATTCAGAATCTTATAGACAGCAATGCTTTAAATCATTTGGCAAGTACTTCAAAGCAAAGTTTGCCGAAGACACCGAGCCCGACATTGAATCTAGGAGTTGAGGTGCATCCTTCACCTCATCATGGAGAACAATCGGATGGCATGCTCCCAAATGAGACCATTCTTGGTGGATTTATCGATTCCAAGTATCCACATTTGTCATCATTGAGGACATCAAAATGGCAAATTGTTCGTCGGATGCCCTCGGTTGCATTATTAGAATCTTTGTGTAAAGGTTCACATTTGTGGCGGTCACACGAAGAACGTTTAAAGAACATGGAGCACACCAACGAGGATGGCACAAGTAACGGAGGCGCGTAAACCCAAGATGAGCCTTCCGAGAGTCAATAGGCTGATTTTGTTTTGACCGCATCAAAATTGGCAGTTACGGCTCAATTTGTAGCAGAAGTCGCTCCAAGGCTGCAAGAAGTTGCAACGGATTTTTCCAAATTAGCGCCTGAATTGTTGAGTGGTGCCTTGGACTTCGTGAAGTTCAGCCAATCTATGACACCATTTCTCGACGAGCATGTTACAGATTTGAAGGTTTTGAGTGAATACCAAGAGGAGATCAAGAAGTATAAGGATATAGATGTTGAGAATCTCAAGTTGGCGGCGGATGCTTCGAAATTGAAAGAGAAGCTAGAGACATTGGAGGCTCAATCAGATCGTCGCCATAATACATTGCTTTTCCAAAGGAAGTTTATTGAAGACTTGGAGTATGAAATTGTAGCGTTGAAGAAGAAAATCCGAGAAGGTGAGGTGGTTGTTGAGAAGGGAAAGGAGAAAGTGGAGGACAGACTAGATGGCATTGAGGAAAACAACAATCTGGATTTGTTGTATTTGACCCCCATCGGTAATACTAATTCGACATTCCACGATGCTTCCATGCAAACGGAAAGCAATGAGGTCAAATAATTGAAGCAAAAATTGAACAAGGTCACCGAAGAAAACACGCATTTGGAGGCCGAGTTGAAACGATTGCAACGGATAGTGCAATTGGATGAATGTATGCCGAAGGGCACTTTGGACTCTCGATGGTTGGCATGGGTGCAAAAACTCGAAGACAAACCGTCTGTAATATCACGAGCAATGAAAGGGCTACTCAAATTGGCAATGAAGTCGGATGAAGAATGCGATAGCGTGGAGTCCTCTCTTTGGCGTTTGAAGAAGATGTTTGCCTTTGTGCCAACGGGGTCTACCGAAATCACATATTGGGGAGACATGGATGCAATGTTCGAGCGTTTGAACCACACAAAGAAGGAAGAGGTGGCCTCCATTAATTGGGCCTTGGAACTAGAAGAAGGTTGGGTCCCTTATCCCACACTTTCGGCACACATCAAGAAGAATGACAAGACAATGGTGCATGCTTGTGATCCTTCGGCCTTAATATTGGAGGGTCATTGTAGCCTTTGTCGAGTTCATTTTGGGCCCGAGGGAGCCCTCACCATGGGCCAATGTCCCCACACTTTCCACGTCACATGCATCGTGAGAGCATCCCTTATTCGTTCGGTGTGCCCCGAGTGTCGTTCTCCCTTGCCTCCTAGGTTCTACGAAATGCTCGGGATCTCGGAAGCTATGCCCCCCGGCCATGAATACAATCGATGGACCCTTCCGTTAGACCAAGCGCCATTCAAATTTCAAAATTATGCGCATTGGGGAAAAAGTCTAACGTGGGATTCGGTAAATTCTACACATGGGCTATACGAATCATCGGAGGTGCCGATAGATTCCTTGGTGTGGATGATCCACGATCGAGAGGTGGAGTTGCGAGCTAGAGGTATTGCCAATGAGGAGGATCGAGAAGTGTTTTGTCGTAGTATGGGGGGCCATTGGAGCATGCAACACCACAAATTCTTTCGATTTCCCGAAAAGGAAGTGAAGAAAGGACTAGATGGCAATTGGATAGAGGTGGAGCCTACACAAGAGTTTAATGAGCAATACGGGGATTACAATCACACTTTGCTAGGGAGGGCCCTGTTTTTATCAAAGTTGGAGGAAGCTGCACAAGTTCGTGCCTTTGTGGAACTAGATGGGCAATCAAGCACAGAAAATTCAATGGTGGAGGTGGCGGGGGCATTTGATAAGAGGATGGGCGAAATCATAATGCATTGGAGGGCATTTTTAGTGGGGGGAGAAGAACCAAAGTGGTTTTCCATGAAAAATGATGATGACGTGGTCAACTTTTTGGTAGATAAAGTGGATGCTGCTTTGAGAGCGTTGAAGGCAGAAGACGTGGATTTGACTCCAAAACGGAAGAATAAACGGAAGATTGAAGATGAGGATGACTACTCTCCGGATACGAAACGACACTTTTCCGCAGTAGACATGGAAGCTGCGTCCAGGGGGCCTATGAGTGAGGGCAGTCTTGGTCCTCAAACACGCCGTGCAAGTGCAAGGCTGAAGGATAAAGAGGGTTCGTCGCGTCTTTCTGAGGGAGGTAGCACGGATAATATATAGGGTAGTTACACCTTGTTTGTATTTCGATATGACATTATGGAGTGTTGTTAATTTTGAATCTCGAGAGGATTCAATACTATTAATTCACAACACTCATAGTATGCTATGAGTTGCTTTTCATTAATATAAAAATATGTGGGTTACTCAAATGTTTTTGAATTTACTCTCCTAAGTTTTTGATATTTTATGCGATACTTTTTTGTCAAGTATGATTTTGGACATGCCTATCTCTCAACATAATTTTATCTCATTAATTTCTGTATTCCTAAAATTACGTGCATCTCTAAACTAAGTCCCTAAAATTAAAACTTGTAGAATTAATGAATTACTCAAAATCCACCAGCCGTCCGCTAGTCCGCCACCCGCCTACAATTTCAACACTGCCGTCCGCCTGTCGGAGCTCGCCGTCCACGATTCCGCCGCTGCCGTCCGCCTGTCGGAGCTCGCCGTCCGCGATTCCGTCGCTGCCGTCCGCCTGTCGGAGCTCGCCGTCCGCGATTCCGATGCTGCCGTCCGCCTGTCGCAGGTCGCCGTCCGCGCTTCCGACGCTACCGTCCACCTATCGCAGGTCACCGTCCGCGCTTCCGTCGCTACCGTCCGCATTTTTGTTCTCGGAACCGTTGGGGCTTTAGAAATGTTTTAGTTTTTGCTGCTCAACGGTCATGAGGAATGGGCCTGATCTGAAATCTATAAGTTCTTAGAATTTCAGACTAATAAGCACTCTTGAGAAATTGAACGCTAAGATTTCCAAGGGCTAGGAGCTGCAATTTATTTTGTGTCCCTTGCTTGGTAATGCATAGTTCAGTGGACAGGGGGGCTTTGGTTTCCAAGGCTTCATTCACACATTGTTTCTAATATTTTTTACAAATCTTATCCAACGGTTACATTTTTAATTTGAATCCAATTTACGGAATTGGAGGTGATCACTATGAGCAAGGATTGGTCTTCTTGGTATGGCTTCCCGGAGGTTGGTAAAGTGCAATGCCGGTTTTGCAACTTGGTGTTTGCCAAGAAAGTAAGCCGGTTGTTTAGCCACTTAGGATACCAAGGCACATCGGGGGCTCGTGACAAAGGAATTAGCCTTTGCGCAAAAATGACATCTCAAGTTCGAGCTTTATTTTTGGGTTGCCAAGGGGTGATCCCACGAAGATCGTCTCTGAACAATGTGGATGGCAGTGGCACACCTATGGCTATGCGGGAATGCGATAATTCAAATGGAAGAAACATGGCACGGTCTACACATTCCGACTCATGCACTGCACCGGAGGATTTGGATCCATTGTCTTCTGAAGTGAACCTCAGTACACAAAGATCAAGTGAGCGTGGTACTCCACGGGGATCAAGCAGTAGGCCTCTGATTAGTCAGAAGCAAAGTAGTCTAGTGAATGGATTTGAAGAAGCAAATAAACGCAAGTTGAATGCGGTGTGGGCCAATTTCTTTTATGCTGCAAACATACCATTTGCTGTTGCGAGGAACCCAGCATTCAAAGAAGCGGTGAAGCGAACCGCCGAGTTTCAACGGCCTTATATCCCACCGTCTTATCACGACTTACGCCATAAATTGCTTGACCAAGCAAAGACAGACATTGAGGTCAATCTCCGAAAGCGGACCGAACACAGCATTAGGAAGTTTGGAGCAACATTGTCTATTGATGGATGGACGTCGGTTACGAATCGGCCGTTGATAAATGCCATGCTCGTGTCTTCTGCAGGTGAGCAATTCTTGGGAGCGGTGGATACGACAGGGCACGAAAAAAATGCAACATACTTGGCTGGCATACTTGAGAGCTTCATAGAACAAGTAGGCCCCAACAATGTGGTGCAGGTGAGTACAGATAATGCGTCAGTGAACCCTGCAGCATGGAATTTGATATCTAGTAAATATCCCCACATTTTTTTTCAAGGTTGTGTGGTGCATGCCCTCAATTTGTTGCTGAAAGATTGGGGGAATGAACAATGGATTGAAGAGGTCGTGGAAAATGCCCGTATCGTGGTGAAATTCTTCAAGAAGCAGCACATGCCACTTGCAATATTTCGGAAGTACTCACCGGAATATAATTTGTTGATGGCAGTGGAAACAAGGTTTGCCTCTAATTACAACATGATTGGGCGCATGTTGAAGGTCAATGGGAAGTTGCAACAAACAGTGACGGACCCGCAATGGGATGAATACGCAAGGAAGTTTGGGCGGAACTCCAAATCCCGCAATGAATGTCGGATGGTGAAGAAGATAATTTTGAGCGAGCATTTTTGGCGCCGTTGTCAAAATTTCAAGGACTTGTCGGCTCCCGTTGTAAATGGTCTACGTGACTTGGATGCAAAGAGGCCATGCATGGGCAAGGTGTTGCACATAATGAGGAAATTAGAGAAACATGTCCTCTCTTTAGATAAACCGCCTTTTCGTTTATCCTCAGACCTTGCCATTCCACTAGTGCAACCGTATTATGCCCGACGGGAATTGGTGGAGACCGATCTACATTATGCAGGAGCTTTGTTGAACCCCTACCTTCTTGAAGATAAAGAGCTAGCCGACGATCAAGATGCAATGGATGCATGCAAGCGTGTTCTAATGAAAATTTGCAAACAAGGGGAGTACGCCTCGGTCGTGAAAGAATTTGTAGCCTTCCGCCACAGGGAACCTCCATTTCACAACATGTTGAACCCGGACGAGCAACAATTGTCGGCGCACGCTTGGTGGGATTTTGAAGGTGCGTGTGGGAAGCTCATTGCTCCAATTGCTAAGAGGATTTTGGCCCAACCGGTATCTTTGTCTTCATGTGAACGAAATTGGAGTAGCTATTCATTTGTTCACAACAAATTTCGAAACAAGTTGAAGCCACAGAGAGCCCAAGATTTGGTGTATGTGTACACCAATTCCAAAGTCCTTTCTGCATCAAAGGAAAACGATGAGAAGAAGTGGTACACCGAGAATGTGGAGTCGGAAGATTCTATGTCGGAGGACGAGCGTGATGAAGATGGTGAAGATGGTGATCCTCTATTCGATGACGAAGATGCTATGAATGATGACATCACCAATTTGGATGATGAACCGCTCCGGAGCCCAAATCGGAACAATGAAGAAGGGGATAGAAATGCGGAAGACATTTACAACTTTCCATTGGATGAGGACAATTGTGAATACGATGAAGGTGGCCCTTCTATAGCTAAATTTGTAGATGGAACCGGGTTGTTGACTAGCGAAAAGATTCTAGCCAATACGGAGGACACTCATGCGCAAATAGTGGAGGAAAATGAGGCAATGTTTGTCAATGATTGCATCCCCCAAACAGATGAAGTGATTCCAATTCTCGAGAGTCTACCCATGGCAATGGCACTTGTAGAAGAAAATCCCGAAGTCAATGACATGGGAGAGTGTGGGGTGAAGTCTGACATGAATGTGGATAATACAAGTGTTGAATGTGTGGAATTACCATCGAATGTAGATGCACGTGTGACGGAGTTTGATCGCCCAATGCTAGTTCACAACGTCAAAGACCAGAAGCAAATTGTGCAAGATCTCCAATTACGACCACGTAGCGATCGTCCATCAACACTACATACAAGAGGTAGTACAACTTTGAATGGTCCCGGAGGCTCAAGATTTGGGAAACAAGTTGAACAACATTTGACCAGTCCGACCGGAATGCACCTTCGTGTCAATCCAGATCCATTCAATTCATCATGGAGCGATGATGAGAAGGACGAGACATTGGCATCAATGTTTGGTCAACGTTTTGGCCAAACAAAACGTGATTCATTCAAATCGTCTGATGGAACATTGCAGCAGATGATTGGAGCAAAGATACCCAATCAAGGAGGATCGCAAGTAAGACCACCAACGGTGAAAGAGTCCCACAAAGCTTGAAATAAAAGATTAATGGAGGCTTTTGCAATTTCCCCATCAAAGAGACAAAGTCTTGGTAAAACCCCTCTTGATGTATGTCAACCAATTTCAGCGAGGAAATTAAAACCGATTCATGGCCTTAAAGAAGGTATAGGAAAGTCTATACTAAGAGCCAAACAAGAGCAGAGGAAGGGCCGACCAACGAGGTCAGTTGCATCCAAGCAAGTACAAGGAGGGGCAATTGTACAATCTTTATCAGAGGATATGGAAAAGTCAGACAACGATGAAGATGAAGATTCAGGATGGGATACTAGAGGTCATAGTAGCGGGGCAGAGGTGAAAGGAGATAGTGATTATCAGCCTTCGGGATGAAAGGGATGTATAATTCATTATTCAAGTGTTCATAATGAATTGTTACATGGAAGCATGTAACGGCAATTTATTTTTTGAACCTATCATTGTAATGCACCTGAACTTAATGATGTTCAAAATATCATCAAGGTTTTTTTGTTTCTAAATAGTCAAGCACTATTGACTGAAATTACATTGTGTGCATCATTTTCTGGATCAAGTATTACCTACAAAAATGTAATAGTATAATGCATCAAATTTGGCTTCATGTACTGTAGTTTTATGGATGTCCGCCCGTCCGCGCCGTCCGCCATCCGCGCCTTTCGTCCGCCGACCGCGCGGATGCGTCCGCCGTCCGCGCCTTCCGTCCGCTGTCCGCGCGGACGTGTCCACCGACCGCGCCTTCCATCCGCCGACCGCGCGGATGCGTCCGCCATCCACGCCTTCCATCTGCCGTCCGCGCCTTCCGTCCGGTGTCCGCGCGGACATGTCCGCCGTCCGCCCGTCCGCCGACCGCGCCGACCGCGCCGACCGCCCATCTGCGTCGGCCAAACGACCGACGGGTGCCGTCCGATGGACGCCGTCCACATCGTCCGCGCGTCCCGAAAATGTGGACGTCCGGACGTCCGGACGTCCGAAAAATGGACGTGATTTTGCCCCGGACGTTGAAATTCGTCAACCCTGCCTTGCTAATGATGCTTTAATTAAAAATTCTAGCTCAATGGCAATAATCAAACCTTCTATTCATGCTACCATGACATGGCATCATCGACTTGGTCATCTAAACAATTTTTTCCTACAAGAAATGCAAAGGCAAAATATGGTTAAAGCTGTGAATACAAATTTTTCAAAACTATCTTTTTGTGAAGGTTGCATGTTAGGAAAGCAACATAGATTGCCTCTTCCTAAAAATACATCATTTCATAATGTCTTCTAATATATTGGAACTTATAGATTTGGACATTTGTGGCCCTATGCAAACCCAATCTATTAATGGTTATTATTATTTTCCCACTTTCATTGATGATTGTTCCCGCTTTACAGTGGTTTATTTTCTTAAATTCAAATCTGAATTTCTTTCAAAATTCAAAGTCTATAAAGCCTTAGTTGAAAATCAAACTAATAAGACTATTAAAATTTTACGATTTGATAATGGAAGCAAGTACAAATCTTTAGCTTTTATGAATTTTTGTGTGGAACATGGCATAGTTCACTGTAGATAATGTGCATATTTAAATTTTGGTTCATTTTGTAGTTATTGAGGCTTAGTTTACTCTTTGTACTACGTTTTTCCAATTTGGCTGTTAAAATGTCGACTATAGGCTGATTATTGGTCTAATAGTGCTTTTAATCCTAGTTGGCCGGAGTAAACGGTCATGTTGTAGTTGAATTCCGATTTGGGAGATCCAGTTTGATGACTCAGCCGATTCAGTTGGGTGGGCAGTTAATGCCGTTGTTTGTGAATCCTATTAGGTGAGAAGTTGTAGATCCAATCAGGACCCATTACTGCTGAGTGCGAGTGGAGTCTAGCCCGATTTGACTATTTTTGCTTGTGTTTTGTTTTGGTGTGTCGTTGTAGTTTGTGTGCGTGAATTGGATGAGGATTTGTGGTTGTGAGTACTAATTGGGCGAGATGCTGTGGAAGCAAGTTGGAATTTAGAACACTAATTCAATGATTGTAACATTAGTTAAAACAATTTGGAAGTAAAATTGGAATATTTTTAGACAAATCGGTTTGTGCATAAATGTGAAATGTAATTCAATCTGTTAAATAATGAAATATTTGGAGTCGATTTGGATATATTTTGTGTATGCGTTAATGCATGAGTTCTCTTGAGTCCTAATCGGAATTTGGTCTGTCGTTGTCGACGTATGTAACAAATGGAATTAATTGTGTTTTCTGTGATGAATTTTTTGCAATGTCTGATTTTCATAATCGGTTTTAATTGTGATATCCTTCGTGATTGAGATTTTGCTTGTGTGTTATTCCAATTTGGATTTCAATCATGGTTTGTGCAGTGGGATATTTTTGTTGTGATTTGATGCCTTTAGTCTAGTAAGTCCGAATGGGGTATGAGTGCATGGCAAATGAGATCGTTATGTATGAGCTATTTGGTTGTCTAAGTTTAGCCTGTTTGTAAGTCTAATTGCAATTCAATTGGGAAGTTGAAGAGTTTTAATTGAGGGTAATTGCTTGTGAGATTTGAGAATTATTAGGAGTATAAGTCTGGCAATGTAATAAAGCCAATTTGGGTAGTTTTTAGTCTGAGTGTGATGTGGAATAATAGCTGATTGGAGATTAAGAGCAATTTGGATGATTAAGCACTGCTGCAAGTCCAATTCGGTCATGTGTGGTGCGAAGCTAGTTGTTGTATGCTGTGGTATAAAGATCAAATTGGATTAGTTTTGGATGAGTGTTGTAATGCCAATTCGGATATAGAAGCAGTGAAAGCGATTTGATGCTGTGTATCGTGCTGTAAAGCCAATTTGGAGAAAACTTGAATAAAGTAAAAAGAATAAAGATTGAAATTGGAAAAGCTGAAAGAAAGAATTAATTTTAAAAAATAAATTAAAATGGGAGCAATTCTTATCCTTGTGGCCTTTAAGAGTGGAGAGCAGATTGCAATTAGGCCTAGTGTAAGGATTTGTTATTTAATGTCCTTGTGTTGTGCTGCCTAGTAGGATTTGATCGACTAGTCTATTATCCTATTTGAAATTCTCCCTAGGAACGAATTTAATATACTATTGGGTATTTTTTCTTAAATTATCAAATATCCTATTTCTACATTCACCAATTTACAAATCCATACACCCCTAAACAAAACGGCGTTTTTGAAAGAAAAAACTGTACTCTTGTTGAGTCCACTCGATCTATGTAACAAATAGCTAATCTACCAAATTTGTTTCGAGCGGATGTTGTTGCAACAACTTGCCATATCTAAAATCGTTCTTATACATCTAAATTTAGAAATAAAATCCTTTTAACCATGTGGAATGGAATTGTACCTTATCTTAGTTATCTAAGAATTTTTGGTTCACCGACCTATGCCCATGTGCCGGAATGCCGGATGAACTTTGTAAGAAATTACATCCCAAAAGCCATAAAGGCATATTTGTTGGATATGGTGAACAAAAAGGCATTAAGGACTACATATTATATGATAAAAATAAACGAAAGTATTTCACAAGTCGGAATGTTATATTTAATGAAGAAAGTCTTCTTCCTATTCTAGAAACTACACAAAATATTGATTCCTTACCTATTCCAAATACATCAACACTATATAAACAAAATGTTCCTAAAGATTTTGTAAATGATTATGTGGAAGTCTTTTATGATGATAACCCACATCAACAAATCAATCCACCACCACCTCATATTGAGTTTCCTGTACTTCTACCAATTATTTACAATTTACCACCTGACCTATTTGAACAAGGCACCCAATCAACATCAATTGATGCTCCTCCCATTTTAGAGGTTAATACTTAATATCCCTATTAGTAAGTTACAAAGACGAAGAATATTTTCAGATATATTAACTACATCAAAAATCCCACTCCCGGATGATGATGATTTTGATGAAGTGACATCCAATCTAACACCCCCTAACAATCAATGCCTTGTACGAAAAACCAAAGGTACATTACCTCCCAAATATAGTGATTATATATTATATATTAAATATTTGAACAATAATCCATCCTTGTTATCGGCCCTTGATACACCAGCTACTATACAAGAAGCCCTTAATAGTATTGATGCTCAAAAATGGAAAGAAGCAATGGATGGTGAATACAATTCACTCATGAAAAATAATACATGGGTATTGACCGACTTACCCCCAGGATGATCCATTGTTAGTTGTAAGTGGATTTAAAAATATATATATAATGCTCACGGTATAATTACTCGCTACAAAGCTAGATTAGTTACTCGTGGTTTTTCACAAGAAAAAAAAATTGATTATAACAAAACTTTTTCACCAGTGGTTAAAATTACCTCATTAAGAATCTTACTTGCATTAGTAGCAATATTTGACCTACATGTCCATCAAATCAATGTAAAAACCGCTTTTCTTTATGGTCTAATCCTTGAAGAAATATATATGGCACAATCCAAGGGATATATTAATCTTGAATTTAAAAACAAAGTTTGTAAACTTCTAAAGTCACTTTATGGTTTAAAACAATCAACACAAATGTGGTATAAACACATTGATGAGTATCTAATTACAAATGGATTTATTAGGGGAATTTTAGACCTCAATGTTTATATAAAAAGGAAACTTGTTCAACAAAAATTTGTTATTTTGACTCTATATGTAGATAATTGCATAATTATAAGCAATGATTTAAATTTCCTCAATCATACAAAACGAACTCTTGCTACTAGCTTTGAAATGACAGATGAAGGCCCCATAGAAGATGGATACGGATGCTTAGGTATGGTTATTAATAGAAATAAAAAAGATAAAGCTCTTTCTATTGATACCTAATAAATATCCTCAAAAGATATAATATGATAGATTGTAAACTAGTGTCTATTCCTTTAAAAACAGGAATTAAATTAACAACAACAATGAGTCCCACAGAACCTCAAGACATAGAAACAATGAAAGTAATACCGTATTCTACTGCCGTTGGTAGCCTAATATATGCTATGACAACCACTAGGATTGATTTAGCATATTCCAATAGCCAAGTTAGTAAATATATGGCAAATCCTGGTTCAATACGTTGGTCTGCTATCAAGCGTATCATGAGATATATTAAAGGAACCTTAGATTTTAAAATAACTTATAAATACGAAAATAAAAATTCCAAGTATTCTCATCAAATTCAAGGCTGGTCTAATTCAGACTGGACTAGTGATATAGATTCTAGAAAATCTACATCAAGTTATGTTTTCACTTTAGGTAGTGGCCCAATTTCATGGCAAAGTTGTCGTCAAGTGACTATTGCTTTGTCTTCTACTGAGGTTGAATACATTGCATGTGCATCAGCCGCAAAAGAAGCTATGTGGCTTAAAAAATTTATGAAAGAAATTGGATTTATTCAATTGGAACCATTACCTATATCTTATGACAATCAGTCATGCATTGCTTTAACGAAAAATCCAAGACATCAATAAAATTCTAAACACATAGAAATAAGACATCACTACTTGCGTGAAAAAGTTGAACATGGTGATATTGAATTGTTGTTTTGTCCAACTGAAGAAATGATTGCAGATGTGTTAATAAAAGCTTTACCAAAATTCAAGCATAAAAAATGTTTAGACTTACTGGGTATTAAGTAAATTTCTAATGTAGATATAAATTAAGGGAGGGTATTAACTTGTAACCTAGTTATCTAGATTAGTAGATTAGTGATTAAGAGATACGACCCTTGAGATAATCAAAAGGCATCAACCTTATATATAACTCTTGTATCTTTCTTTTCATATATATTATAATTGTACAATTTAGCATCTTGCTTCTTTACAACATAAGGTTGCAATCGATTGATTGAGAACCTTAGCTTTTACAATCACAGGCTTTAACGGACCCACATTGATTCAGTTTGGAAATTGCAAACTTTTTAGTTGAAGTTGCTACACCTACTCCGACCTCTTTACCAAATCACCAAATTTTTGAATTTTGCTTGAATTCGATCGCATATGAGTTGCAATGATCAGTTTGATGGATTGCATAAACAAATTTGACAAAATTTGACAATCGTAGATTGAAATTTGGGATGCTGGATTTGAAAGCAGTAGCACTCTCAAATAAAAATTTCAAATCCTGGGTTGTGAAACAATCAGTGCAATTCACCATGTATAGTTGTTGGATCTCATAGTATGAATAGGATACCTTGGGAAATTTTTGTAATCAATTGGAAAAAATTGCCCAAATTTGCAATCAAAATTGAAGCGCAGGCAGTCTGTGGTGAGTTTGCAATGAGCTTTGATTAGGGATTTGATCGCACAGTAATAGGGTGCGCCGTGCAGCCATAGGGCTAGATCACACAGTCATAAGGACAAAAACTTGAAAAATGCATTTTTGAGTTGTTTTTTTGTTTTAAGTCATTTTGTCATGTTTTGTGGCTTTAGAGCTGATTTCTATGGCCTTAGGATCTAGATTATGGTCATAGGCCTTGTGCACGCTTATAGGTGCTGATTTG
The DNA here is from genome assembly GCA_947034895.1 of Rhytidiadelphus loreus. Classification (NCBI taxonomy): domain Eukaryota; kingdom Viridiplantae; phylum Streptophyta; class Bryopsida; order Hypnales; family Hylocomiaceae; genus Rhytidiadelphus; species Rhytidiadelphus loreus. Next base: position 19,732,911 of record OX344763.1, read on the forward strand.
TGCGATTTTGGCTGTTGTTTGGCTCATGGTTTTAGGTTTATTTCTTGAGCAAATATGAAAATTGGATCAATGTTTGTTGCATGTAGGTACTAACTTTGTGGTCAATTGGATCATTTGACCTGGAATCATTTGACAAAAACAAAAGTGGAAAAAAACAAAAAGAAAAAAATTGACCATTGGTAAATTTCTAAACTCAGAATACTTTGCATAATTGGAAACCATTTGACATAGAATACAGAAACACTAGACATATTTTTGCATGATTGAGATAGCTGTAGATTGACTAGACAAATTTGACCTAAACATAAAAAGGTATAATTAATGAATTATGTGTACTATTTTATAAGTATTATCTTGTTATGATTAAATCTTAGAGCATGCATCATATAAGATTCATTTGACAAAACCTCATTTATATGACAAAGAATGATTTGACCTCCCTTATAACACTATATAAGACTGGGACTTTATACAAACATTGGTAAAAAACTAGCCAACAAATTTTACACACAAGAATAAAAGTGTTATAATATTATACTAAACTTGTAAATATAAATCTATTTGTAAAAGACTTTTAGTCATAAAACGTTAGACTGATTAAACCTTTCCATAAAACTAAGAACCCCTCACTACAACAACGACAGTGTTTTATGACTACAAAAATATGACTAAGGATGACTAGTGACTACTTGCAGTCATATTCTTGGAGGTCAATACCTTGGGGAGAAATATGACTACAAAATATGACTGCCAATCGTTTTTGGGCCTTGTACTTCACCGGCGTATATTATACGTCCGTTGGGAACACCAAAGTATTTCATAGGGAACGGTAGGGAACTCGTTTGAGAACATTGAGTTATATTATTAGTCATATTTTCATGGTAGTAACATTTTTTTGTTGTTGGGCAACCTAAGAAAATTATGGGCAATCAAAAAAAATATAGACAAGCCATTGTTTAAAATTTTGAAACCTAATCACCACTTTTTAAGGGTTTTGAAACCCTAGCCACCACTTTTTAGGATTTTGAAACCCTAGCCGTCATTTTTTTAGGGTTTTAAAATCCTAGCCACTACTGCTTTTGACTCTTCTTCCTTACCTTTTGTTGTTTGTTGTCTCTTGTCTCTTGTTTCTTTGAGTTCACTCTTGTTTCTTAGTTGTTGTGTTTTGTTTTATTTTGAGTTCACTCTTGTTTCTTAATTGTTGTGTTTTGTTGCATCTTGAGTTCACTCTTGTTTCTTAATTGTTGTGTTTTGTTGCATCTTGAATTCACTCTTGCTTCTTAGTTGTTGTCTTTTGTTGCATCTTGAGTTACTCTTACTTCTTAGAGTTGCTATCTTTTGTTGCATCTTCACTCTTACTTCTTGTTTTTTTCTTCTTGCATCTTAATTCTTTCTTCTTCTTATTTCTTCTTTCTTACTTTTTGTTCTCTCTTTTTGTTTCTTGTTTCTTTTTGTTGCATCTTAATTCTTTTTTGTTGTTTCTTGTTACCTCTTAGAGTCTTAGTAGTTGCTCCTTATTGTTTCTTATACATCTTAACTTGTATTTGTTGTTATCTTTTAGCACTTGTTACCTTTTTTCTTCTTATTCCTTGCATCACCATTAGTTTTCTTCTTACCCTAAATTTGTATTACATATTTTCTATTGTTGTAAACTTTTGAAAATTGAGCTTTGTTGTATGTTCATTAAAAAATTAACCTCCTATTTCATTAATTGTATATGCAGGCAACAAAATTGAAATAAAGTCGTTGGAGGCTACTTGCAACTCACTTCATATTATTGTAAGAAATATAGTCTCTATTGACTTGTGTAAATAATTCATTATGATATACATATTTTGTATTTGTGACTAATAAATTATAAATGTCATTGAAAAGAGTCACATTCCTTCTTATATATTCCCTCTCTAATATAATTGTTTCTTTTATATCTTTAAAATCCTATGTATTTGTTTTTAACTACATGAAATCTTTTATTCAATTGTTAAATCATTTTAATGTATGATTGCAAATATGCTTAAGTATCCTACAACCGTTGTATGATTTATTCAATTCATAGTTCAAAATACATATCAATAAAAAAATGACTACTTGGAGTCACAAAATGATTATAATAATTTTCAAAAAATGACTAGGTGCTCTCAATATGACTAAGAAGAGTTGTTTTACAAATCATCAAACAATATGACTCACCGCAATCATATTTCACATGACTATAGAATATGACTCACCGCAGTCATATTCCACGTGACTGCAAAATATGACTCACCACAATCATATTCCACGTCATCAAAAAATATAACTCAATGTAGTCGTATTTCATAGTAATAAAAAATATGACTAACCGCAGTCATATTCCACGTCATCAAAAATATGACTCAACGCAGTCATATTCCACGTCATCAAAAATATGACTCAATGCAGTCATATTCCACAAAATATGACTGACCACAATCATATTCCACGTCGTCAAAAAATATGACTGAACGTAGGGGTAGATGCAAAAAACACCGAACGATTTAGGGAGCGTTCTGCCAAAACTGAGTTTTTTCTGCCTAGTACTGCTAGTACTCGTAGTACTGCAAAATGGAGTAATCTTAGCCGTTGATCTGAAAAATCAACGGCCAATAGTACTTTTGAGTACTCAATAATACTGAAATAGTACTCTTTGAAAAAAATGACAGTTTATCACAAAAAATAGATAAAATTAAGTATAAATTAATAATAATTAGAAAATCATGAATAAAAAAAAACTAAAAATTGGCCATTTGTAGAGACTTGATAGTGATTACATTTCACCAAAAACTAAAAGTTGAAACCATCATGAATGTTTGGAGCGCTATGGGCAAGGGACCCCTATTTGCATGCATGTTGAGGACAAAGAATTGTGTTTTTTTTAGTGCCCTTTGGTGGGCACATGCCCTTCTATTGTGGCAGTAGCCCACAACAATCCTAGACGTACATCATCATTTTTAGATGCTCCACAGTACTAAAAAACCCTAAAACGCAAAGTGTGACAAATTAGGTAAATTACAATTTAATTAAAGGATTTTTTTTCAAAATTTCTCAAAAGTAAGGAATCTAAGGACTTCCAAGTTAGCCATCTCCAATAAAAATTTCAAGTACATGGACTTCATTTCCCAAAAGATATGGCAAATGGCATCTCCGTCATTCTAATTGTGACGCCAAATAGTACCGGTGTTTCTTGCATTCACCCGTAGTCATATTCCACATAAGATTTTTTCATTTACTCGGGAAGCTCAAAAAAAAGTCAAAGAAAGTCAAAATATACGCCTTGTTGGCATACTATGGCTAATTATGGGTATTTATACCCCTCAACTTATATGATTGCCAATATGACTGATGTCTAAAGGGACTGCTTCTAAACGACTACAGTCAGTCATATTTCGAGTCATCTACAGTGATTTTTGCGCGAGTCATATTTTTTGATTTTATGACTCACTACAGTCGTTTTTTGCAATCATAAAACACTGCTTTTGTTGTAGTGCCTATACTATTGTTTTCTGGGTTTTGTGGAAGTACAAAATCTAGTTTACAACTACACACATACACAACCAAAAATGAGATATTCATTATTATGTCTCTCTGCGTATAGAAAGTGGAAGCTCCTCATACACGTTCCTCCCCTCCTTTTTTGACTGTCCCTTGTATAGATTTACAAATTATGTACTATGGATCATTATAATATATTGTATAGTAGTTGTAATTATAGTATGCTTCAAAAAAATGATGCTATAGTAACTTGATTTTTTTTTAATTATTAACCCCAACATGTAAAATATACACTATAGAAGGTCTCATAGTGTTTCTAAAGTAACCTCTAGTGCAGTACCTAGAAGAACACTATGTCGTTCAATTTGTCACGTAGGTCAACATGGTCACAAGCCCACTCGATGCTTCAACACTTGTACGCATGGGTTAGGATTGGCACTCTTTTCCACTTTTCAAACTTGAAATGCTTGTTGTCTGCTTCATGCAACGGCTAGTAGAGATAGTCATATTGATGTCACTAACAAGCCTTGAGGACAAGCAACATGTCCTTGATGCTTCGTGAAATAAGTTGGACTTATCCTTTGCTCTCATTTTGTACTGCGTATGGTTGCTAAAGTTCCATCTATCCCCCTTTGGATCCTCTAAAAATATTATGACCTTATTTGGAAACATTTCAACAATTTTGCCACACTAGTAGAAAACATGTCCTAAATGATTGAAAAGTATCCGCAATGAGCCAATGACTCATGTATAGTCATTGTGGACAATTTCCAATCATTTAGGACAATCATTAAATAATAGCTTATTTTCTACTAGTGTCACTACCCTTCCGCTCCCTCCCTCCTCGCTAACCTTGTATGCAAAATGATCCTTCACTCTTCATCACTCAAAGTCTTTTCCCTACCTATATATGTTGCAACAAAAATACACACATCTAAGTAATTGCCACTATAAGAAACTTGTGTCTTTCTTGACGGGGTTTTTTAGACTTCCATTTGTTTTCATGTTAACAATAATGCCAAATCTAACATCGATTATAGTCAATGTACAACTTCTTTTAGACTTCCATTTTTAAAAATGACACAATAGTATATGAGATTTTCAAAATTAGCATTATGAACTTCAAAGAAAAAAATGCAGTAGAAGTCAATTATATTCAATGTACAACCTCTTTTAGAAGGAATTTTTTGAATTTTGAATTCCAAATTTTATTTATAAAAATTAATTAGCACAATGGTAGATTAACCCTTAGAAGACCAAACAATATTTTTTGGCAACATAACAATTTTGGGTAGCTCACTAAGAACAAAAATATTTACTATATATTTATTTTTTATGTAGGGATGAGAAGTACCTTGCCGCCCCACCCAAAAAATTTACAATTGGATTTACCCATAAAGAATTATGGGGGGAAATGTTGTTATTGATTGATAGGGGGTAGCACAAGTAGGGTTATTTACACTAGAACAAAATTTGTACTACAATGCCTTAAAGAAACTTGGGCAAAGCTTTGGGTAGGCTATCATTCAAGGTTCAAACTAGGTTACTTCTCTAATATTTTTTTAAACTCATAAAATCTGTCACAATGTACAAGGAGGTCGTGACAATTAGGAGTAACCATCCCGTGTGAGATATGTAAATTAGGATAAGTAGGAGCTTAACTACTCATAATTAAGTGAAAAGTAGGCATTTTGTTCAAAGTAGAATTTCAGCCTTTCTTTTGGTGTAGTAGAATAACTTTTTACAAAAGAAAGTTATGGACAAAATTCAAAGAGGATGTTTGAAAAAGTCCCTTCCAACCCCTCTCTAACATTAGATGTGTTTCAGCTACACTGGAGGGCCGTTTCAGGACCCTTCTCGAATTTGTTCCTTATGCAGCGAGAGAGCACGTGCTGTATTACCAAAAAAAAAAATTTGCTTCTGAAATGAAAAACTGAAAGTAATTTTTTTTCCCCAATGACATGGTCGTCGCTCAGCCTTGTCAGACTGCTGCACTGGCGTAGCGTAGCGCGTTCCCTGCAATTGGGAACTCATGGCCCTTCGGATGGGCCAAATCCCATCTAATGACTTTGTCCATAACTTTTGATTGGAGACTCAAAATCTCAAACATGTTTTTGGAGATGAAAGTTAGCTTGATTTTCCAATAAGAATTAGTCCAAAATTTTCTAAAAAAATTTATTCTATTATGCCTAAATGAGGTTTGAAATTCTACTTTGAACACAATTCCTAGTTTTCTCTTAACTATGAGTGGTTGAGTCATTGAGCTCCTACTAATTATAATTTACATATGCCACATAGGTTGCTTTATCTCCTACCACCCATCTTATATAAGAGCATCGCCACTAGTACTGTTTAACGTTCTCGGCAACGGTACTCCATCTTTGGCGTGCCTTTTTAACTGTAAACGGTTCCACACCAACAACACGTTACGGTATAAATTTTGGCGTCCATCACGTCACATTCACATTTCCACGGCAAGGGAGGGCCTTTGTAGAGGGTAGTATTACAACTCACGGTATTTTAGATTCTTAGTCAACATAGACTATTCCCTCAATGGATGTCAACGTGGAAGCAATGGAGGGGGGCGGGGGGCATGCAAAGAAAGGGAAGAACTTTTTTGAGGCAAAGGAGAAGCAACTTTGTTGTTTTTCTTACACATTTTATAGGATCCGAAGCAAGGGACTGGACATAAGGGTGGGAATTTTTGGAGACACATCATAGAGCACTACAATGCAAACAAGACTTTTTCCCATGTGTACTCTCAAGAATGTGCGGACGCTTTGAAACCAAAACTTTTCAATGCACACATCACACTCTTGAGGAACAAGACTTTTTTCCATGTGTACTCTCAAGAATGTGTGGACGCTTTGAAACCAAAACTTTTCAATGCACACATCACACTCTTGAGGGATGGGAAAAATAATAAAAGACTTTTTATATAAAAACATAACATTAATACATTATATAAGATTTCATTCAAACTTAAAATTAGAAGTTCTATAAATATTAACAAGTATATGTATATGTTAGGTAATGTAAGAGATAAACCTTCTATTTTTAATCCATTAGTATATGTTCATATGGAGTACAAAATAAAAAAAATTATTTTTAATCCATTAGTATGTGTTCAAACTTAAAATTATAAGTTCTACAAATATTAACAAGTACATGTATGTGTTATACATACCTTTAATGTAAAAGATAAACCTTCTATTTTTAATCCATTAGTATATGTTCATATGGGGTACAAGATAAAAAGTTTTATTTTTAATCCATTACTATGTGTTCATGTGGGATACAAAATAAAAAGTTTTATTTTTAATCCATTAGTATGTGTTCAAACTTAAAATTATAAGTTCTACAAATATTAACAAGTACATGTATGTGTTATACATACCTTTGATGTAAAAGATAAACCTTCTATTTTTAATCCATTAGTATATGTTCATGTGGGGTACAAGATAAAGTTTTTATTTTTAATCCATAGATTCATTGCAATGTTCAACAAAAAACTCAATCTTAAAATTTTTAGCTCCAAGAATAAGCCACAGTGTCCGGTGCCTTGGTAGCACTTGAAAACTTATACTCAATCCAATTTTAGAGGGTTGTTGGTGGGGATCACTATGTGATCACGGCATAACCACATCTCACGGGACTCCAAAGCCCTCGCCACTTTTGGGTACAGTGCTCATTTGGCGTGCAACTGGTGGCGATGCTCTAAAGAGCTTTTCTTCTCATCTCCATACATACAAATGAAGTGGCTTTTGAATCTATGTGTGATAGTTGCCAAGTATTTTGAATTTATTGAATTTTATGTTGAATTTTCTAAAACTATATTTTAGAGAGCAGAAGAATCACAGTGTTAGTAATCAATAATGAATTGGACATAACTTACCCTGATCCAGTCTCCTCCCTTACTAGGCCAATATGTCCAACTACCATTTATTTTAGATTTGCCATAAATTTATCAAGTGAACCTTGCCAAAGTTTGATATTTCGGGTGATTTTTTTTACTCCCTCTAGGACTAACTGAAACCTAGAACTCCACCATTCACATTTTGAAGAGATTATTGTATGTACAAGCCTTAAATTGTTGAAAAAAAGGCTTTATATAAGAATTTTCTTGAAGTTAGTTCCTTATTGGGATTTTTTGGCACATATTCTCTAATTTGAAATGTTATGAATTTTTTTGGAAAATGTAGTCCATTTTGTTATAAAAAGAAATCCAAAAAATTAAATTTAAGCAAAAAGTAAAATTAACTTGTGCAAAAGCATCCTTAAATTAAAATTGCCTAGAAATTTGATGCTCTCAAAAAACATTTTTTTAATGTCAAACACTATAATCATGCAATTTGTGTAATCAAAATCTCCCATTTTATTACTATAGATTAATTAAATAGTCTACCATTAGGTCTTACTATAAGATGCAATAAGATTCCGTTTTTCATTTGGAGGGGCCTTTTGCCATCAAAATGGCCCATTTTGAGGGTTTTTCGATGAAACATAAAAGCATCACTACCATGATTCAGGCAACATGGCTAGGATGCCATAGATCAGTCTTGGAAGCCCAATCGCCTCCACCATAGCTCTAGACACTCTTTTCCAGGTATCAGGTACAACATATTTTTGTTCAAATACCTTAGCTTGGCATGAACAAAGGAGTTTTGGACCAGGCTTGAAGTTGACCAATCTTTGGTACTATTTTTTTAATTTTTGTTCAACTTTTTTTTGTTTTTTGGTAGAGAGCCTTCAATACACAAGCAATGTTCCTTGTTTTCCTTCAACTTTGTGTGTTTTAGGCACTGCTTTATTGTTTTGTTTTTTATTTTTTGAATCAGAATGGAGTATCATAGTGGGGAACAAGGAGTCATTGTGCCCAAAGGGTTCAATCAATCACACCAACGCCAACCTATTGTGGGTATTTGGCCTCCCCACAATGGTGATGCTCTAATCAAAGAACTTTAGGAGTGAAACCATATTGTCAAAAATACCAAACAACTAATTGTGTTAAGATTTGTTCTTGATAATTCTACTAATAGAAATTGATAAATATTATCACTAATCCCTTCTAAAGACTAAAGATCAAAGATTTTTTTTACTAGAAATTGAGAGCAATGGCTATTGTTACAAAATTCCTTAAACATGATGGATATTTGCCATAAAAATCCATAGACTTTTTTCCAATATATAGAAAAGCGGACATGATGGATATCTATTGTCATTAAAATTCCTTGAACATGATAGGTATTGCCACCAATGCCTTCTACAAACCGCAAACTCTTTAACACTAAAATGTTGAATACAATTGTACAATAGGTATTTCAATTCATGCAATATTGACTAAACAAGAAGACTTAGAATAGAAGAAACAACAAGATTAGAAGAATAAAAAAAAAAATTAGATTTCATTGATTGAAAAGCAAAGTACAAGAATACTATCCAAGACTTGTGTTGGTAAGATTGAAGTTTCCATCCTCACTCTCTCCACAACTTCCAGAAGTTCCCACTTATTGCATTGTTCTTGGAAAGCTCGCAATTGTCTCTCTAGAATGATGATAATTGGTGGGCTGATGGCCCAAGGCTGCTATGTTGTTCCTAAAGCGCCAATTAATTAAGTTTCAACACTTTAAAATATCCTTTTTTTAAGAATTTGACTTTACACTCAAAACATTCAAACAAATTTGGCATCTATGTCACATAGCATCAAAAGCCACTTATTGTGTGCGTAAAGAGATGAAAAGACAAGCTCTTTATACAAGTAGGGTAGTATACTAGTATTAGATTAAACAACCCATGTAGGATATATAAATTAAGATTAGTTGGATCTCAACCACTCATAGTTAACTCAAAAGCAAGAGTTTTGTTCAAAGTAGAATATCATACCTCATCTAGGCATAGTAGAATAAATTTTCTCAAAATATTCTGGTCTAAGTTAATGTGGGATATCAATTTGAATTTCATCTCCGATAATCTATTTTAGATATCAATCCTCCAATAAAATGTTATAGACAAAATTCAAAGAGGGGTTGGAGGGAAATTTTTCTTTTACATTTTCAAACATCCTCTTTGAATTTTGTTCATAAATATTTTTTAGAGGCTTAAAATCACAAACATGTTTTTTGGAGATGAAACTTGAAATTGATTGCCAACTTTCATAGTTCAAAGTTTTAAAAAAAAACTTATTCTACTATGCCTAAATGAGGTTTGGACTTCTATTTTGAACAAAATTCCTAAACTTTGAAAATGAGAGGTCAAGATCTCATCTTCAAATTATTCCATACCCTTTTAGGATTCATGATGGACAATACATTTCAATGTAAAAACAACCTCTCCATCCTTCCATCTGACAAAATCTCAATGAATTTATTCCTCAATTATGCCATGATCAACGTATTTCTAAATAGTAGGTAGTCAAATGATAGATAGATAATTGACTCAATGGATTCTCTTTATTGTCTTGCATTTTTAATTAATTTGTGTTGATGTTGCTATTGGCATACATGAATTTCCTTGTTTAATGTGACAATCTCTTGACTACATTATATTTGTTCCCACAACAACCACCATCAAATTAAGGTGTGATGATGGGAACATCTTTGAAACTTGTAGACTTCTTATCGCCTCAAAAATCATCTATTAAACTACTATAGAGCTACAAAAAGTTATCCAAGGAGAAACCTAAGGTGTATGCCCATGAAATATATAAATATACTCTATGAGTCATGGTTTGCAACTTTGGCTTAAAATTGTCCTAAAATTATTATTCTAACATATCTTCTCAATTTTGAAAATTAGTCAAATTAGTAGTCTTCATTCATCAAAAGATTTAGGAACCCATTCTAAAAATGAAGACAAACTCTAAAGGCTTTGTATTTTGGAATTTTTAAGGAAATTTTTATGATAACTTCTAATCATCATATTCAATATGTGAAGTATATTTGTTATATCACTCCAATATATTTCATGTCATATAAAAGTTAGTAGAGTTTTCAAATATTTATTCCAAAGAAAGAAACTAAAAATATTATTATTTTTTTAATTTGATTAATTGTATTTGATTGAATGGACTAATGCAAAGCTTTGAAACATTGTATTTTGACTAATGAGACGAAAGTTATGAGGAGTTACATTTCGAAAATAATATATGGAATTGATTTTTTATTTCAAATTTTAAAAAGATCGTATAAAATAAAAGATATTAAATTTGTAGATAAAAAACATTCTTACTATTTGGATTGAAATTTGAATCAATGTTATAGGATTTTAGATTTAGATTCTCTTTTCATCATATACATTTTTTTCACTTAATAAATATTTTATTTTTACATGAATTTTCAATTCATTTCTTAGCATACTATTCAAAATGCACAAATTATGGGACACTAAGAGTTTTTAATAAAATTTCTAAAAGATAAAACTTCACCTTTGGAAATGATAAGACTTGTTTCTTGATATTTTGGTTTTGTCATCTTGCAATCAATGGGATTTTCTCTCTAAAATTTTGAATAAATTAACCAAATTTTTATTGTTGGATTCAAATAAAAAATTTGGAAAAGATGAAGATTTTAGATTTGCTTTGAGAAAAAGTAATTTGGTGTAGTTTTGATCATAAAAAAATCATAGAATTTTAGAAATGAAGGTATTTTGATAAATGTACTTCATTTCAACCATATAATCATAAATATCCAATCTAAATTATTACCTAATATGTAAAATCTTTGAACATAAGAGCTTGAGGTTATTTCAACCCCTAAACCCAACTTGATTGTAAGTGACCACTTAGAAATTTGGATGAGTTTATATGAAGTCAATTTTGAATGGATCTTTTTGAAATATTGACATATGTCATTTTGAAGATCCCATCTTTTCTTCAATTAGGTCTTTGAATCAAAATTTATGCTAATTAATAATTTGAATAATTTTAGGCAACAAGTAAAAGCTCCTCTTCTATTTTTGAAATTTAGCAAGTATGTATGTAAAATGATATACGGAGTATTAAGCAACAATCACAAAATGAACTATGAGTAATGCAAATATCTCACCCTACAAAGAGACCGAGTTTTTTAATTTTCTATGGGTCCGAAAATATTTTTTTTCTAATTTCAAATGCAAATGTATGTGCTGATTTTGCAATGTACAATGGGTACAATTCATTTACAAATTTTTGAATCCTATTGAGATAAGGAGAACTTTGGAAGGCCACTGTGCTAAAAAATGAATGGAATTTCAAATTTCAAAATGTGTTGGAATCACATTGACGTCTACTTAATCATCATTACAAAATACAAACACATATGTGTAATTGAAAATCATACAAAGAATTTGATGTTTTCTATACACTATGTACTATCTAGTGTTGCTAACATTTGTGAAAATTACAACTTGCATTCAATGATATATATATAAGAAATGAACCTTCACAATTGCTTTAAAGATACTTATTCCCATACCACTTGAATTGCTTGTATGATTTCTTGCTTGTTCTTCACCCAAATGCAAAAATTCTTTGACTATCCTCCAAAGGTTCTCTATGAAATGCTGGTAGATAGTGTATAAAAGGAATCCAAATTTTGGCATGATTTTAAATTATTCATTTTTCACTTGTTATGAAGTTGAAGTGAACTTCGTTGCAATTCCAACACAATTTGCAATTTCAAAATTGGTTCATTTTTTAGCACACTCGAGCTTTCTAAACACTACAAAAAGACAAGGGTAAACATGACTTGTCCACAATGATTGAAAGCACAACAATGACTACAAAATGATTGTTTTGTAGTCATTGCGGACAAGTCATGTTTACCCTTGGTTTTTTGTAGTGAAAGTTGCACTTTTTAGTGAAAACTAATTGAAAAACTTGTAAATGAATTGTGCCCCTCTATATAGCATATGTTGATCAAAGACTTAGAGTTTCTAAACTTTTTTCCCCATACATTGCCATAATAATAAATCTAACATAGTTTTGTATGGTTAAATTTCAAAGAAAATTTTCCCAATTTTTTTACAATCTTTGTACGATATGTACTATAGTCTCCTAGGGAATAAATACACCTATTTCCAACACATTGAAAGCTAATTTTTTCATTCATACAAATATACAATGTCCTCTAATTCTAGAAAATCAAATGTATAGGACATTTTCAATTTAATATATAAAAATATGATTAAGTCACTAGAAGAAGCCCATGTTTTTTTGAATGTTTTAGATGTCAAAGTTGATGGATTTTGCTAGACATCTTTTATAACAACTTGTGTTTTTATATCAACAATGATATCTAATGTAATGTCAAGATGTTACATTAAATGTCATTGTTGACATAAAAACACAAGTTGTTACAAAGGATGTCTAGCAAAATCCATCAACTTTGATGTAAGAAAATTAAAAAAAACATGGGCTTCTTCTAGTGAGTGTTTATTTGAATGATTTTAGGTGTAGTCACATTATTAGAGCAACACTACCTTCACACAAAACCTTAGACATTGACAAATTTTGGGTGAAATGCATATACCTAATGCTTGGACTGGCCAAATTTGTAATTTAACACTAGATTGGTACCTCTATCAAATAAGACTATTTCTTTTACAAACAACGTGTTGACTTCAATACTAAACCAACATTTTAGGGGAGACCATATATCACTCACTTTGACATGTTTCAACATGTTAGGGTCGGTCCCTCCAAATTTCAACCCACGTAATGAAGGCATTTTTAACTTATTGTTCGAAAATATTAAAAAAACTTGATTGAGACTCTATTTTTACAAACTACATGACTTACAATTGGTTAATTGGAAATTTAAAAATACATAGAAATTATTTACCACTAAGGGAGAGGTCCCTTTCACATCTTTGGAAAAAAGACTCCTACTAGAAATAAAATTGTTTTATATGGCTCTTCAACCAACCCCAATCTTTGAATTAAATGGAAATCTCTCCTAGGCATCTAGAGAGGCATAATACCTTCCTAGCATGGGGAGGGCCATTGCCTAGTTATATAGTCACTTCAAAAATTGAATCTATGTTTTGTTCAGTTTCACTCCATGCAATATATATTGAAAATGAGTGAACAAAATGCAAATGAACAAACATGAATGTTATAGTATCCTTTGTGTACTACAATCTTAAAAATACTTAAAGCCAAAAGCAATTATAGTTTGGAAGTAAATGAATTCCGAAGCTAACCACCCCATATACTCAATTATTGAGGTGGGTTTCATAATCACTCCCAAAATTGCCTATGCTTCTTTTTTGAGCCTTGATGACTTGAATATTTTACTTCATATTGTACACCATTTAAGACCCACTCCCATTGCTATTGTAAAAAATTGACATAGGTATGAATCAAAAAAATTATATATAGAGAAAAATACATATAATATTAATTTGAATTGAAGTTGAAGATTCTTAATAAATCAAAGACTTGAGATTTCATTTACGATCATAGATGATCTATAGGTTGCAATTTGAACCGTTGTTGCATCAACTTTGAATAGATTTGAAGATATTTGTCGTAATACACAATTAATACAAATCATTATAATTTGTATTTAGCACCTCAAACAATGATTTTCACTGCAATCTTTTTGAATCCAACATATTAATTTGTAAGGGCTATGTATAGTACATTTGTTTGGATTGTAGGTGATTTAAAGTATGATATGACAATAACAAAGCGATATTAAAATTTCGATAATACGTCTTAATTATGTTTTTTATCAAATGCATTTGTGAATATTTTGTCATATATATTTTCATTATTCTATAACATACCAACTAACTAATTAACTAACTAACTAATTAACTATATTTAATGCATTAATGGGCAATTTCATTAAAATGGCATTATTCCATGTGCCATTTTCAAACTGCCCGGTTTGAACTGTATAAGTGCTACCTAGTACATGTGTAGATTTTAGAAATCTTTGTTTTTTATAGATTTTAGAAATCTAAGATCGGTATAGATTTCAAACCGCATAATTTGAACCATAAAAGTGGCATCTACGACATATGTAGATTTCAGACATATAAAAGAGGTATAGATTTCAAACCGCATAATTTGAACCATAAAAGTGGCATCTACGACATATGTAGATTTCAGACATATAAGAAAGGTATAGATTTCAAACATCTAGGACATTTGTACTTTCAGACCATTTGGTTTGAACTGTCAAAACTGCCAAAGTAGTGGAATGGCACCATTACTTTAACGAAATTGCCCATATTAGTAAATGATTGGATTTCAATTAAAAGTACTTATTCATCACCTCCTACACCTTGCATCTTTGAAAATTTTGTAACAAATTCAAAATGCTTCCACAAATTATGGAACCACTTGGCATTTTGATTCATACTCCTTCACCAAAGTTTGAAAAATTGTTGTTCATTTTCTAGACCATATCAGTTATGCCACAAAAGCTTATTTTGGACAATCTTTTAAGTGTAGTTACCTCATAAACAGGTGAACCACTTCATGAACCATTGCTACTCTTGAACCTGCCTTTAGTTTTCAAATAGTATGAAAAGTTTTGCCAAGTGGTGGAGAGTTTCAATCCTTCATATTCTTGACATAGGCTTGGTAAGCTTGTAACCTACTGTATCTTTTTGCAATGAAATTCAGTTTGATTTGGTTCAAAACAAAAACAAAAATTAATCCTTGAATGACAATTGAGCTGGTCATTGTGTGAATTGTTGGCTTAAAAAAAATGCAAAAAGCACTTGGTGGAAGTCAAACTATTGTAGAAGACATTCCCTTTTCACACAAAATTTGGAAGGATGAATAGTTACACTTCTATCCCACATCACCGGAAGAACGGTAGGGCATCACCCCAGGGGGTATTATAGTTAAACTTGCATCTTTACCCCCACCCCAAACTTTCTTAAAATAGGAAATTTGATGTGGGGTGGGGGTAAAGATGCATGTTACACTATAATACCGCCTAGAGTGACACCGTTGCCGTTCTTCCTATGCATCATGGAGAGATTCTTTGTCATTCATCGGCCAAGAAAACGTTCTCACTATTGTTTATATGGGCAATTTCGTTAAAATGGCGCCATTCCGCTGTTTTGGCAGTTTTCACAATTCAAACTGGGTTGTCTTAAATGTACAACTGTCCTAGATGTTTGAAATCTATACCTTTTCTAGATTTCTGAAATCTACTCATATCCTAGATGTCACTTTAAAAATCCAGACCCTGAAATCTATATATGTCTTAGATATTTGAAATCTATATAAACCAAAGATTTCTAAAATCTACAAATGTATTAGATGTTACTTTTATAGTTCAAACTGGGTGATCTAAAAATGGCACATGGAATACCGCCATTTTAACCAAATTGCCCATTTATGGGTTGAACAAACTTCACATTGTGCAACATGTGCACACTGAAATGCACTGTCTTTCAGTTTGTACTCACTGGGTAATCAACATTTTATCTACTGAAATGTGGATCAAAATTGGCGGATGCTTATTAACCCTTGAACGCCAAGCTCGTCAACATGGAAATCATCTGTGTTGTCACTGTGTAAATTGTTGGCTTAAAAAAAATGGAAAAATACTCATTGGAAGAAAAACTATTGTAGATGATCTTCCCTTTCCACACAAATGTGTCACCTACAACGCCAACAAAATTTTGTTTTCTAGAAACTAGTGCAGACATTTCAACCACCTCTAATTTACAATAGTCGACTTGAGTAAATTAGTGTCGCATGCGCTAATACAACAACGCACTAGTAGAACAAGTTAACCATTAAAGGACAAACGGGTGACCTTCAAAATCATCCCTTTTTATTACTATGTGAATTATTGACTTAAAAAATAGTAAAAGCACTCATTGGAAGTCAAACTATTGTAAAAGACCTCCCCTTTTCACAATAAAATTTTGAAGATGAACAATTATACTTCAATCCTACTGTCTAGTCAGTAAGGATTCCCTTGTCATCCATCAAACACCAAACATCTG
This sequence comes from Rhytidiadelphus loreus, assembly GCA_947034895.1. NCBI lineage: Eukaryota > Viridiplantae > Streptophyta > Bryopsida > Hypnales > Hylocomiaceae > Rhytidiadelphus > Rhytidiadelphus loreus. The sequence goes on from OX344763.1 coordinate 19,749,378, forward strand.
TGTCAACGTTTAAGGGTTAATGTAGTCATACGAGTACTAGTCATTAGAGATGATGAAAGTAGATTACTTAGTGTTTTTTTATTTCAAAACATTTGTAGCACAATTCTAGACTCTAGATTATAGACAACTCCCTAGCTTGGGCTTTGCAGTTCAATGCTCTCCTTGTGCACACTAAGTTCTTCCATCCAAACTTTTTTTCCTGCAAATTTTTTATCAAAATCTTACCTCATTACAATGACTAGCTATCTCACCCAGTAAGAAAAGTGGTTACAAATTTCGATTAGCAATCCATCACATCCCCTTTCTCAATAAATTAACCAAAAATTCATTAAAATGGCGGTATTCCACAAAGTAACTTGGCACGGCTTTTACGTGTTTTGAAATCTATACCAATCCTAGACTTTAGATGTAAAGAAGGAAATGAATGGAAAAATGGTGTATGGAATAAGGACCAGCTAATTTAACCCCTAAAATCCTATTGTCTCTACAAGGGACAAAATGGATTTCAGGCAGGCTCTTATGATCTATGATTTTTTTTGAAACTTTCTCATAAGATAGATAAACTTATGAGCTTTCCAAGAATATAATTTTTATTCCAATTGATGCCCGGGAGCAAAAGTTATGCTACAATAACCTCAAAAAGGGGGAGACCGTGCAACAAAAAAAATTCACAAAAAATTGAAATAAAAATTTTAATATTTTTTTTCTTGTAGATTACATTTTCTTCTGAATGGGGAGCTTTTATTCATTCCATTTGGATTAGTGATGTGAAAGTTATGGAGTATCTTGTTTTGCGGGAAATCATAGCAACTTTTTGAAAGAATTTTTTTTCTTCCTCTTTGAATGCTAATATATTTCAATCTACACGGTCAAACATCACAAAATGTTTATCATGTGATCTAAGACAAGTGTAGAACAAGATCCTACGGTTAGATTCTAAAAAATATTTTAAAAATTTATTTCATAAGTGAACGTAGCCAAAGTGGTAGTTTTGAGAGGTTTTGGCAGAAAAATGGCCTTGGGACTTTACGGGTTAATGAAATCTCCCATCAATGAGATTCACCAACCAATGTTTAGATGCAAGGTCCTTATAATAGATCATTTTCTGGATAACTGTTGACACTTGCACACCAATAATTCTATCCTTTTATCCTGAAGTCTTCCATACATGTCCCTCCCTCCCAAAACAACAAAAACAACAACAACAACAACAACAACCGCACACAAAGATTCTTCTTTCCATTTCCTCGAAGAATCCAAGCATCCAAAACAAAACAAAAACTCCCTCCCAAGGTGACCTGATCCTCCTGGTCCTTTCCAAGTACCGAAACCGTACCAGGGGTGGAGGCATCGTACCAAAAGGACCGCCTTCCGATCGAAAGGCCAAGGCCAAGGTCAAATGCCCAAGTGATCCGGATCGAAGCGGATTTTCTGCTTTCCCGGAGATGATGGGGAGAGCCAGAATGGCATCATGCATTCATTCCTGGGAACGGAATTGGCATGAGTGACGCCACAATGAAACCATCCGCCGTGCCGGCACGCGCTCGCTGGGAAGGGACTGGGGTGGAGGAGTCGCTGTTCTCGTGCTGCCATGCACCCGCGTTCTGTCGTCACTGCCGACATGGATCGAGGATATACTGTATATGTATGTAAACTCGGATCCTTGGAAGGAACGTACGTAAACGGCGGAGGTAAACTCCAAAACGAGGGGCATATATAGCTAGCTAAAATCCAATAGATTGGTTGATCGAGAGAGTAATTATTCAATCCACTGTTTCGTTGAATCCATTAATGGAATCTCAGAGTTTCTGATCCCAATTCGAATCGTCGTCAAATTCGTGGGATGCATGGATCCAGTAACGCATAGAATGGTAGTAAGAGAGATTAATCTCACTGGTTAGTCGTTGAACACCATCATGATTGGAATCGCGCACTCAGTATCTTAATTATCCCCATTTGAATCGTCAAAATTCGCTAATTGACCCTGCCAGTGGGGACGCCGAAATCATGAATTCGCTACCCGAAGTCCGTACTAATTATCCTATCAAGTATTACATTAACGGATCTATCAATATATTTTGTTAATCCGATTTCATGAGCGTGGAGCATATCGACACTACCTCCACCAGCATTCAATCATGCGGTGGGTCGACTTAAACGAATTGAACGAACTCTTAATTTCTTGTACACGAGCTCCGGAACACGAATGGGAGTGAGATCTCAGTTAAACGCGCCACAATTTGGGTTTACACCATGTGCGTTCCCAAGATGCGGGTTTACAGCAACCTAAAAGCCGCAACCGCAGTTGTAAACTAACGAGCGGCAGATAAAACATGAAAAAATTCCCAGGCAATGCAACCCTTTGACACGGTCCAGAGGACACTAACTTCCAGTCATGAGGAGCCAGTACTGGCCAATACTGGCCCGTGCAATGTGCTCCCCGCAGCCAGTGAGCCAGGCGCCCTTCCCAGCTGTTGACTTGCAATAGGAGGCCGGAAAGCACACTCTTGCTTGTGTTCTCTCGCAGGAGCACGCAGGTGCAGTGACGCCCGACCGCCTCTGGCTCGCGGCCCCAAATTTAGCAACTCCAGAACCTGCGCAGTCCCCACTGGCGCAGCGTCGGTTCGCTCCGCCCAGGGGATCAAATGGACCCCTGCCGGTAGTATTTAAACCACCCCAGTGTAGCCCCCACTCATAGCTTAGCTCCCTCAACGAGTCGAAAGCATCTGGGTCCAGGACAGGACAGGACAGTCGGTTCTGCTGCTGGAGGCGTGTGTTTAGCTAATTTGTTGCAAATGGCGGGCCTGCGAGTTTGCAGCCTAGTGCTGCTGGGTCTCTTCTCTTCGGCTACCATCTTGCATTCGGGTACGCACCTTGCATGGTGACGACATTTCGTAGACTGGTCTTCGTGAATGCTTGGGAATGTTGCTAATTCGACGTCGTCAGTGCTTCTCTGCTGATTGTCGTTAGGTTCCAGTTACAAGTGTCTCTGTAAATTTTTTGGACTGATTGTGAGATTGGTATGAGAATTTTTGTAGGAAGTTTGTAAGGTTTGTATGTTGGTCTGTAGCTGTGGACATGGGAATCTTGTTCAAGGACAGTCTGTGACATTGAGGCTGCCTTTTGGAGGAAATGAGGGCTGTGTCTGCAACTGTTGGTACTAGCGCATTGCGTTTAGAAACAGTGTGGTCTTCCCAGAGAGGATATATCTAGCTATCATCCAGCACCTCCAACTCTGAGTCTTGTGCTTCCCCGTTGGAAGTCCTGGCGAGGAATATTGGTATCTACGTGTCTGAAATTGTGGTGTACTTTCACCTCTTTTCAGTTTGTGCATTACCATTTGAGTACAAGCTGAGAGGGGAGGTTCAGTCTTGAAACAGGGGATAATGAGTATATGCGTTACAGTCTCCAATTAGGGATTATTGCATGCGTGAGAATTCTTGCTGTCATGTCGTCTTGTAGCTGAGTTTGCATCTGACGATTCAGCATTAATCCCTTCAAGCAGTGGATTGATGAGAATTTCTGGTTGGAATGTGGCAGTGGAGGCACAAAAGACAACGCTTCTGTTCGCATTCGGTGACTCATACGTCGACGTCGGAAACACCCCGAAAACCGGAAACTTCACGGGCAGGGCTTGGAAAGCTCCTTACGGCATCTCATGGCCCAACAGGAACGGAGCCCCTGCCGGACGATACTCCGACGGCAAGACTCAAACCGATTGGATCAGTAAATCTAAAAAATTACGCTTCACAAGTCCTCTCTGACTCTCAATTTACATCTATCAACCTCCCCGCGCCACAATTTTCATAACCTTACCCCCATTTTTCCCAGCAAATTTTCCAATTTAATGCAAATCAGTTCGCCACTCTGTTTTCTGACTCTGTAATGTCGCTGTTGCAGAGGATATGCTGAAGCTGCCCGTATACCCGCCGCCATACCTCTACTCCGAAGGCGCGGACATCTCCTCCGGCGTGAACTTCGCCGTAGGCGGCTCGGGCGTCTCCCTCGCGAACAACCCCACCAGCTTGGGCGTCCAAGTGGACAACTTCGAGCGTTTGCTCCACACGGGCACGTACGAATATGAGGAGCTTTTGAATTCCCTCACGATCGTCTCCGTGATGGTGGACGACTACTTGACCTTCATGGGGGAGACTCTCCCGGAGTTTTACGTCTACATGCAGCGCGTCGTCAACGGCATCCAAGCGAATCTGCAGCGCCTCTACGACATTGGGCTTCGAAACGTCATAGTGCCGAACGTGTTCAACGTTGACTGCAGTCCTCTCGCCACGGCCTCCCACTTGTACGAGCACTGCGCAGAAGCAGATGCGGAGCCTTTCATCAAGATCCACAACGCTTTCTTGCTGGGCGCCGTGCAGAGCATCAACGCCCTCAACCCCGGCGCAAGGTTCATCGTCTTGGACGAGCACGCCGCCATGGACAAGCTGATACAGGAGGCGAGCACGAACGGGTTCACTGATGCGCTCAAGCCGTGCTGCACGCCGACAACGAACACGTCGGCATGTGGGGATGTGGATCCTGCGACAGGGGCCTGGCTGTACACTGTGTGCAAGAGGAGGGCACGCGCCATCTTTTGGGATGAGCTCCACCCGACAATGTATGCCTGGAACTATATCATCAATTTGTATGCAAATGAGCCTGGGTATATTCTTTTGGCTGACGCGCCCACGCTGAAGCAGTGGCTCCAGATTAATGACGGCATGGAGGAATCTGCTGGCGCTCCCTACTCCCCTCCAAGTACGCACTGCGCACCATTCTCACTCCATGTTGCTCATGAATTGCATATCATCTCACGTGATGCATCACTAGCTTAGTTTGCGTTGAATACCATTAACTGTTGGGAGTGATCATGTGCTTACGGGGATATGTGGGAATGTACTGAACGAAATACGAATTGGTAATTTGTTTCTAGTTTTAGAAGTAAATGAACTGGCGGGAAGATTTTCAAGCCTCATAATCTTGTAAGCATGCTCGAGATTTGGGGTTTGGAATTTGTGGCAATACGGGAAAACACAATTTGAAATCGATCTATTCTGCGGGATTGGTAGTTTGAGACGAGATTTTGGGTTTGGGAATTAGGCGTGCTGGATTTAGGATCCAAATGAAATGACAGAATAGCGTGTCTGAAATCCTGAACTCAAGTCACTGTGTAATAAACGAATCCCATGTTTGGTGGTGTGACAGACATGTCGACGGCAATTGGGCAGTTGCAAGTGGCGATGCACTATCTCCTGGACAAGCCGGACTACTCCGAAGCCCTAGGGCTCGTGGGATCCTTTGACTTGGACGCTGTTTTGCTCGGGGACCCCGCCCAGCCGGTGACCGTCTTCCTCCCTAACAACGAAGCCCTTACCGCGCCAGATAACCGACCTTACCTTGACAAAGCGTTCGCTGAGAACAAAGTGAACGACGTCGCGCTCTACCACGTCGTCGCCGGCTACTTCGACTTGGACGCCATACTCGCAACCAAGCCCGCCTCGGTCACGACCCTCTCCGGATTGCCTCTGGCACTGTCGTACTCAGCTGACGGTGTGTTCGTTGGGGCCGACATGCATATGCGGGTCGTTGATCCCAATTTGTACAACGTCACTGGGCAGGTGGTGATTCACGGCATTGACCATGTGCTCTTTCCTCCTGCCTTTTAAGAAATTGGAAGGACGAGGAGATTGAAGAATAAGCTGCATCAGCATTATTTTTCTGACGCAAGTGTATAGGTGAGTGTACGTACGTTAGATTTTGCTGATTCGGGGAACAAGCCTGCCCTTGCGATGGATGCCGTGACCTGCCGAGGGTGACTTAGGGTCCGACATGATGGACGCGCACGGAACAATGTGACATTGTTGTAATTTGTCATCGTGTTCACTGCCTTTTTCATGTAAAACAATTCGAGCTTTCATGCTCTCCGTTTCCCTATCTCGGTGTCTCCACATACAATCACCGCATGGTCTTACCTGAGTTTCTTCCCGAGTTTCTTCGCTTCGTGAGTTGAAAAGTTTATCTGTTCCTAGCTACATCCTTACAGTTCAGATCGTGAAGAGAGTATTCGAATATTTGAATGCAAATTTATGAACTGTCAATTGGAAAGTTTTTAAAAAAGTTTTGACCTCGGTCTCCTTGGAGATAGTTGAGTGCTGTATGCATATACTAAAAAATTTGATCTCGTGACTATCATCATCATATGATGAGCCTTGGATTTGGTCCCTGGATTAGGTCTAACATCTCTTTCATGTCTTCCAGCTAGTTTTATTTACGAGTCTCAGCTTTGAATCCTCCATGCTTGGTGATAAGCTAGCTCGGCTAGGAAATCGTGCATCAATCAGCAGGCATTTGCCGAGTAACAGCTAGAGATGGAGTCTACCACGGGCCATCTACAAACCCGATACCTAAGAAAGGTTGAGCTTCTGCATCCGTCAGCTCTCTGGCCCAATAAACTCGACCAGTTGTATTGGCTCCTCTTCCAGTGCACCTGTACTGCCCAAAGTAGACAGTTCTGCACAAACAAGTAGAAAGTAGGTCAGTGGTCAGCGGTAATGGTAATGCAATCACTTCCGCAATAGGCCATAGCGGAGATACAATTTGTGAATGATAGATTTTAAGAAAAAATGATTCGATCATCTTTCCTGGTTCGCAGGAAGAGGAGAAACCTCGTCTAAGAATATCAGCTTCAGATACATTGGTCCCGGGAAGTGAACACGCACCTGTCTCGCTCTTGCAAGCCCCAGTCATACCAACCCTTCGTGTTAATATTGACATCCATTTTACAGTGGGAGTAAACCACAGTAGAATATTGTCCCCATGCACGGCCTAGATATGGCCTTCCAGAGCCCGTGATAATGCAGCGTAGGAATGAGAATCCTGATTCTCCCATGATGCTGCCAGGGTAGTACTTTCCTTGAGCTACCAGCGCGCCCCCGTCGCCGTGAGCAATTGAATGCAACCAGCATATCTGGTAACAACAATTCAAATTCATGTCACTTTGTCTCGTGGAAAGACAGAAATTGCGTCGACGATAGATCGGTGCACACGTACAATGTAGTGGTCAATGACGAAGAATTGGACGCCAAGCGCAACGGCACAGTAGTAGAACCAGCTGTTTGCCAGGTGGCTGCAGCTCATATTAGCCCCACTTTTCGCCCGTAGCACTGGATTTCTTTTTCAGACCCATGGAACCAGATGAGACCCTACTCAAAACTGCACTCCAATCAACCTTCCAGGAATTGAACTACAAAAATAAATACAAGGTAATTTGACCCTAGTTAAGGAAAGAGACTCACCTCAAAGAGCGAGCGACCGACACCGAATATAAAATCCTCAGAGCCTTCAATGAAGCATCTGAAATAGTAGTGTCGACCGGAGTGGTCGTACAACGTATCTTGGTGACCATAGAAATTGCACCTGTACAGAAAGGCCATATCACCCGAGATGCGGAATGCCGCTGCTTGCTTGTGCACTTGATTTGCGACTGGGGGTCCCGCAGAGTTCTGCAGTTGAAAGAACACACAGGATAGATTGTGAGAGAACACGAGCAGAGAGTTTAACGCTCTCTTCCGTAGTCAGTTCGTTTTGTGTGCACCACACACATGGAACGTCAGTCTTAGCAAAGTTCCTCAACGTAAGTGGAGGACAGAGAACCTCTCCCCGCTATCACAGTGCCCCCCTTTCATGTCGTGACTTCGACAGCAGCGTGTGGCCATGAACATAAAAGTGAGGATCTAGTGCTTTCTCCTTGCAATCACTTAGGTACTAGCCTTTACTACGTCAAATGATTTACAGTGGACGACCTTCTGGAAATCGTATTCTTCTTAAAGCTCACACTACATTGTCGGATCAATTTGCCAGAGGCGACAAACGGATAACTCAAGAATATTCTTGCATTTCAGAGCTTGCATATTTCACTGCATTATTTCAGTCTCAAGATTGGTGGACACACGAAACATTCAGTAACCAGCTTTTAGAGTGTCGAAAATCACACTCTATCAATTTCTTAGATGCGGATAATTTTTGCAAGCTCGACTCGCACCTCATTAAATGACTGAGGCTCGGCCGTGAACGTTTAGGAAGGATAATCAGAGGCAATCCAATTCCGCACTTACCCGGAATGATATGTCCCTGGCTATGAAATGGTCGGATTCCACCACGACCGAAGCACTCATTAGAGTCCCCGCAGAGGCTGCAGTGTCATTCCAGGTGATGATTGTTCGGTTGCTGCCTTCTCCTTGTAAAGTTATGTACGGCTTGTTTGTAGGAAAGACGACCTTCTCCCTACGCAAATGCAATTTCATTATTATTTTCAGAACTGAGTTTCGCACCTACCAATGCCAACGTCAAATTAAATCAAGAATTTAAGGAAACAACTAGTGAACGATGAAATCGCTTCAAAACACACGTACGTATAAACTCCAGTTGTGACGTAGATGGTGGTTCGCCTCGTGTTATTCTCTGGCACCTGATCAATAGCTTCTTGAATGGTGCGATACGGCGTAGTGCCGTCTGGGCTGACCACGAGGATTGTATTATAGCCATAGTCTGCATTCTTGAAAATGGACATCAAAGCCTCACCGAAAGTAGGTGTACGTCGGTTTTGCCTACTTGTGGCCCAGGTTTCTCTCCTCCGGGAGAGGTGTGCATTGTTCACCTTGAGATTCTGGTAGTCAAGCGATTGGCTGACAGGACTCTGAGGCCGAATTTCAAGTGCCGGAGAACCAACGATGACTGTGCATAACGCGAAGAAACATAGTAATGGCAGGACAATGGAAGTACTCGGGGTGCACAATTCTAGACATGCCATAAGTTTGACCATAGCTAATAACTACTCACATTGTCAAGAACGGTCCCGACTACATCTGCGAGATCGCTTCTAAGTCTTACGTGTAAATTTTGAGAGGGCTTGCTAATGAGCATACAACTAAATAATGTCATACCACCTCATAGTTCCGAAGATGTCTAAGAGAAACGATTAATTAGAACAATTGGCAAGTATCAGACCATATTTTCCGCACTCTCAGGCTCAACGTCCTCAACGTCAGGCTTTTGAAATACCTTCGAAGCCAGCTTGAAGGATAAACAGTAGAAAAACACGAAAACGAACACGTGAACATACTTGCGACTGTAGAGTAGGACGCAAACATTCCACACAAGGTAAACGTGCAAAAGATGAACGATGATTATCCAAAGGCGCAAATTAAAGATCACATTACTGATTTCCTGGCCGGCAGGCATATTGATATTCTGAAATTGGTACAGTAGCTTTGCGCCTGGCTCCACTTCCAGTGGTAGAGGAGGCTGCGCTTTTCTCGCTGGAGAAGGAGAAGTTCACGGCAATGGAAAAGAATTGTTCGAGAGTAAAAAGCGCACGAAATCAAACATGTTCACCAGATTCAATTACTGTTCAACTTCATAGACAGATTTAGTAATCAACTCGGGATGCAACTAAACAGACATTGCTGCAGAGTTGGGATCTGAAAACTTCGCACAAGAGCTCGAAATTGAACAGCGATGAAAAGAAAAGTGCTGGAAGGTCCCTATGACTATGACTTTGGAGTTTGCAAGAGAACGATACACCGGTGAGTGAAACCCATTCACACCTACAATGTTTCTGTGATATCCACGTCATTAAGACACGTCATATTCCAAACGGGTTAAGACTGACACGTAGGACTATTCCCTGCCACGTCTAAATTGGGGTCCTGTTCGCTCAGCCAATTTGGAGAACCTGCCAGTTCGGCAAATGCACGGGCACGCTGGTCGATTTGCAGAAGCGTCGTTGGTTACCTGTTGAGGCAATTAGGGTTTAGTCGTGGAAGAGCGAGGCGGAGTTTGCAGCTCGATTACTTTTTGAGCATCAGCGAGCCTGGGAGGGAGGAGGGCGGTGGACATCATGGCGGCGAAAATGGGATCCGTGTCGAGGATGACCAAGTACTTGAAGCCTTACGAGTTGAAGTTGCATTTCTCCAACAAGTATGTGCGATCCATGGTCGTTCACAAGCCCACCAGCCACACGGTGGTGGCGGCGACGTCGCAGGAGAAGGATTTGCGGGAGCAGCTTCCTACGACGGGCGACGTTGCGGCGGCGGCACACATTGCCGGAATCTTGGCTGCCAGGTTGAAGGTGAAGGACATTCCTGCGGTGACTTATGAACTGCGGAAGGGGGAGAAGTACCATGGGAAGATCAAGGCGTTCGTAGATAGTCTTCGGGAGAATGGCATCCTTCTGATTTAAGGTTTATATCACTTGGCGTATGAATTGAGTTCTATCGGGATTGGTAATTCACTATGGCAATTCCATGAGTCGAATTCATTGTGTGCTATCGAGCACACAGCGAATGTTGGAGGTGATTCTCGATAACGGAGGGTTTTATCGTCATGAGTTGGCTTTCAGTATTCCTCGTCTTTCTCTAGTCGTCTATTTGGCTACGAAACCAATGTGGAATTGCAGGGTTTAAAGAGGATCACCTTATCTAGGGTTTTGGTAACGGAGCAGATCCTTCGTTGTTGGAGCCGCTGAAATTGGTGTTTAGTGGCGAAGACGCTGTAACTCGGAAATTCCTGCTCTGGCAGCAAACTAGATAAGATAGGAGAAGGTGAGCTTCCAGAGTGGTACAAGTCATCCTTGCTTGGCTTTCCTTGCCCTGTTTCTGTCGATGTCACCAATCGAACATCATATACGGTGATTGGAAAGTGGTAGGGGCCTGCGTAGACGAGGCTGCGAGTGTTCAGAAAGTTACTTCTATCTTGAGGTCAGATTGCAAAGCAAGTCTGTAGTGGTAGAAATTTGTTATCACTGCCGAACGTGATTGAATCGGTTCAATTCACGGGTTGAGGTCTGTTTTTTTTGTCTGCTGATGATATCGCACTCCTCTATGGCGGCCATTTCTTTGAGATGTTGCAGATATGGTTTAACTAGGGAATGTGATTTGTAGTACCAATGCTGTCTTCATTGCTTCTTGAAATCCAGTGCGGAGTTCTGCCGTAATGGAATAGGAGAAATGCACACCGACAGTTCTCAATTTGAATTTGGGAAACTTGAGCTTTGCTATGTTTGTTTGTAAGACACTTCACACTAATTTTTACCATTACTTGTAGGGGAGTTTTATGCAATTTTAAAGTGGGAGCAATTTGAAGTGACAGGGCCAGCAGCCTTTAACTCCTCCTAGAGTGAGATTTTTACACTACACATTGGTTTGTTTTTTTACATTTGCATCTTGTATCATGTAAGTTGCATACCAGTCAAATTTTAGAAGTAAAAGAGGAGTTTTGCAAAAGCTGTCTGAAGTTGACTGGACTGAGCTGTCTAAAAAGTTCAGGGCAACCTAATTTTAGATCTCGGCACTTGATTGGAAAAAAAAATTAAATTTTCATTGAGGGGTAAAGTAGAACCACCCATCAGCAACTACAACCCATTAACAATCAATAGAGTGTTTTAAATTCAGGAGATGCTGGGATTCATTTTCAAACATGAGTTCTTGATTTCCGACACATCTGTTTGATTTGGAGTGCCAAAGTGAACAAGAAGTAGTCTCTTAAATGAGCAGTTTTGGAATAGTGTACACATTGAACATGGGTTTAGACCAACTTTTGCCTTTCAAAATTCATAATAATTTCAATTCAAATGAAAAATTTGTCAAATTTTGGCACCCCCACTCATTTCTATCTCTACACCTGTCAAAATTGACTTCATAGGTACCTACCCAGATTCTCAATTGTCCATTCAAAGGACAATTGGCCTTTAGGGGTTAACATTGGATGTGAACAACCCATTTGCAACCATATTTATTTACCCCAGTTACCCAAGGAATAAAAAGAATTGCAAGTAACTCTCACAAAGCCCTAACCTATTTAGGCTCCCATATACACAGGAAAACTTCTCTACTTGCACTAGTTCAAGATAAAAAAACGAACTTCGAACTACTTCCACATGTGTTCGCAGCTTGGAAGTTTCGAATCATTCTAGGTACATAATTGTAACGATGTACAGTACAAATCGTTTTAGAGGGCTGTGAAAGACTGTAAGCAACAGGAGACAAGCCATTACCATTCAAAAGCCGAAAACATTCAACAAGTGTAAGATGAGATGAACTGCTACAGTGATTACTGGAGGACATGCTCGAGCGTCTCTAACGCTCTCCGTCCGCTCTATCGCATAACCAATACACAACCTGTACTTGACGCTGTTGCAGAATTATTACAAGAACAACAAGAGCACATCCACAACGCACATCAAAGAGTGAAGAATTGATTCAGACATCCAGGGAGTATAAATTAAATAAAGGGTGAGCTTCAACTCCAGCTCGGATCACATTATGAGGAGCACCTCGGTCCCACAGCAGAGAACCCCTCCACAGTGAGTCTCCTCAACGGCTAACACTAACCGGAGATCAGAATTTCGCACATGTGAAGCTCGGTCAGTCTTTTCAAGAAACCAGAGCAAATTCGGTGATCTTACAAAGACCTGGGCTGAACCTGCTGCAGCTTAATTTTACAAGGTTAATTTTTCACTTATTCTCTCTGCCTCCGCCACCCCTGTCTCCGCCCGGCCAGCCCCCTGTCACCGCATTATGCGCTTCGCACAACCCTGCTGCTGTAAACTTGGCCTGCAATCTTTACAAAAGGTTTCACAGCAACTGAAAAGAATCGTAGAAACCCTTGGGACAATTTGAGAAACCCTAACCCTAAAATCGCTGATACCCTCTGTACTGCACACGAAACTGAACACCCTAACCCCTTAGCAAGCGAGCCCGCACTCCACCAAGTTGGGCCTGTTCGACTTCGACACGAACGGATTGATGCGCACCCAGAGGAGCGAGAAGATGGACGCCAGCAAAATCGACCACACAATCACAATCGTGGGCGTGCGGCTCTGCCGACCCATGAAGCCTTTGAGAGACGGGTACAAGTGCACGATCAATGCCGAAGAGCGTGTCCCAGGATTGGGGAGTCGTCGTTGATCACATCCAAGATTTCCAGCCACCACCCCCACCAGGTTGAAGATGAGAATGGTGGTCGGGGGCACCAGCAGTGACGTCCACTTGAGCGTGTAAAATTGTGACAATTGCGAACCCCTAAACCCTAAAACTGTGATACTCTCTGTATTGCACACGAAACCCTAAACCCTAACCCTAAACCCTAGCAAGTGAGCCCGCACTCCACCAAATTGGGCCCGTTCGACCTTGACACGAACGGATTGATGCGCACCCAGAGGAGCGAGAAGATGGACGCCAGCAAAATCGACCACACAATCACAATCGTGGGCGTGCGGTTCTGCCGCCCCATAAGGCCTTTGAGAAACGGGTACAAATGCACAATCACCCAGAAGGCGAAGAAGAGCTTGCCGAAGAGCGGGCCCCAGGATTGGTAGCCGTTGTTGATCGCATCCGAGATTCCAGCCACCACCCCCACCAGGTTGAAGATGAGAATGGTGGTCGGGGGTATCAACAGCGAAGTCCACTTCAGAGTGTAAAGCTCACCGAAACTCTCGTCGTCGCCGGCTTTTGAAGTCACCGTGAAATTCGTGTCAATCCCCGCAAACACCTTGAGCAGGCCCTGGAAGAGAGCGAACAAATGCGCGCTCACCCCGCCGATCACCCAGAACTGCTCGTTGCGCCACCACTCGTCCACGCCCACGCCGGACCAACGCATCTCCAGAATGCCGGTGGCGAAGATGGAAATGAAGAGGGAGATGAAAAACAAACTGTCCAAGTTGCTTATCTGCACACAACATCAGCAAACCGTAAACAAATTGGAGTTTTCGTGTTTCGTCTACACTTTTCTGCCTTTTTCTTCTTGCACAAAAATCTAAAATGGAATTACTTACCGAGAGCAACATCTCAAAGGTCATGAGTTGCAATGCAGTTGAAAGAAACGGATTCCAAAGCAGACCTTCGGCTTGCATTGAATTTTAGTTACTAAATAACTTATGATAATAGCTCTTATTGGTTGCATGAGATAGGACTACAAGCGCACTGGATTTGCGGATTCCTGTCACAATATGAAAATCTATACTGAAATTTTGCGTCCATTTGCATAATCTATGAACCAAATTGGAGTTCGAAGAAGAATTCGTGAGAGAAGTGACGGCGACCGACTTACAGTAGGGATGATGAACTTGCCCGTGAGCAAGCACACGGCCGGCAGCACGCAATACGCGACGAGCGGCAACGACGTCAAGGGATAGATCGTCGTGTTGATATACGCCAGTCTCTCCAAGCACTTGAGCCTTCCTCCATATCCATACCACAGCGGACAATGCCTGCTGAGCGAAATCTCCACGGACCCGAGCGCCCATCGCAGCACTTGGTTCAACCGATCCGACAGATTGATGGGTGCCGAGCCTTTGAACGCCGGTCGGTGCGGCATGCAATAGATCGACCTCCACCCTCTGCAATGCATCTTGAACCCCGTGAGAATATCCTCCGTGACAGATCCATATATCCACCCTATTTCTTTCCCCCATTCAGTTTTGTCCTCGTAGCCGCAGCTGATGACGTGAATCGCTTCTTTCAGGAGCGAACCCGCGCTGGCGGAGTGATGCACTCCGCCGTGCTCGAGAAGCGTCGACGCGACGAAGACAGGCGACTGGCCGAACCGCTTCTCGTAGCTCTTGGTGGATTGCACTAGGGATGAAGAATTTGCTGAGTCTTCGTCCATCATGCCTTCTTCGATGTCTTCCAAGCTGAAGATCGGCACGCTGGAATCTGATCGAGTGGGAGCGGTCTTCTTCTTCGAGAATTTGGACCTCTTGTTTTTTTTCTTCTTGCGTTTGCCGCAGCAGCAGCACCAGGAAAAGCACGCACCGGCGCCGCAGCCGGCGCTTTTGTTGGGCTTCTCCTTCTGCTTGGGCTCGTAACCGTACAACGCGTGACGCTTGAAAACGCATCCCGTGCCCACGTACACAGGACCTTGGATCCCATCCAAACCCTTCAGATTGATCTGATCACAAGAAGTCACCAAATTGGGTTACGAGAATGACTTCCGCAACTTAGCATTGGAATCCATGCACATGGCTTTACCCATGAAGAACCAAGGATTCATGGCTAGAAAAGGACAAACTCAAATTAAATTGGCTACCATACGATCTGCACTCAAGAATTCGCTAAATTGCGTTACGAGAATGACTGCCGCGACTCAGCATTAGAATCCATGTGGCTTATCCCTTGAAGAACCAAGATTTTCTGGCTTGAAAACGACGAACTCAAATTGGTTCCCATACGATCTTCCCCAAACTGCTAAAAACATGAAACCCCAATGTATAGCATACGCGGTGCTTACATCAAAGAAGACGGTGTTGTGATTCGCATAACGATCGTTGCGATCAATCCCATCAAACCGCTGCGGGAACTGCACGTAGCAGACCTTCTTCCCGACGTTGGGGTCCATGAAAAAGCACATGGACTCCCGGATCGCCTTGCTGTTGTTGATGTAGTGATCGCAATCCAAATTGAGGAAGTAGGGCGCGTTCGTGAGCACCGCGCTCACACGCACCAGCGCATTCATGGCGCCTGCTTTCTTGTGGTGATTGAACCCCGGACGCTTCTCCCTGGAGACATACACCAGGCGAGGCAGCTCGTTGCCGTCCGTGTCGTGACCGCCGCTGTGCCCCAAAAACACCTGCGCATATTCACAGGAACAAAATCACAAATGGGAAACTGCAAATCTTGTTGCCAACTTGATTTCTATCCCCAAGGAAACGCTTGCAACGGAAAGATCAATGGGAAACTGCAAATCTTGTTGCTAACTTGATTTTTATATAATAAGGAAACGCTTGCAATGGAAAGATCGAGGGACTAGTCACGTAATGGGGAAATTGATTAATTGCTGTACCTGGATCATTCCGGGGTGATCGCGTGTGTTGTTGCCGGGCCACGGAGTGCCGTCTTGCATCGTCCATCCCTCTTCCGGCACTTTCTTCGCTTTCGCAACCAACGCATTCACCCGCACTTTGAATTCTTCATACTCTCTCTGCAAGATTTCAGAAACCTCGTCAATCTCCGCATCAACTGCAGTTGAGGATTACAGCCTGCTCTCAATAAACTATTACCTCTACCGATAACAGATCATGATATCTGTGAACATTTTTGTGCTCCCCAATTTTACTGATTCCCAAATGAAGAATGTTAACAAATTCACAAGTGAAACAAAATTGGCAGAAAGTCTCGTGATTCCGGACCTTCATGGCTCGTCTCTCCTTGACGAAGGTCGGCTGCACCTTATCCTTCAAGTAGTCGATCTTCTGCGCGAAGTACATCTCCGGCGCCCGGGGCTCGATACTGAACTTTTTGCAGAAGGGCACCCACTTGCGAGCGAACTCCGACGTCTCCGACAGGACCTCGAACGTGAGCATGGCGGCACCGTCGTCGGAGAGGTAGCACGACACTTTGTCCACGGGGTAATCCACCGCCAGAATCGACAGGATAGTGTTGGCTGTCACCAGAGGGGGCTCCTTCATGGGGTCCACGGTACTCACGTAGACGTCCACCGGCTCGAGTTGGGAAGGCTCCCCTTCTTTCTCGTACCTTTACCCACATCGATCTCAGGAGCATTAGATCAAGTTCCCCCAAAAAACCTATCTCGCGAATTGACATCGACAACACCAAGGCATCACATCAATTTAAGTCTCACGAATTTCTTCTCACTGGCAACATCTCAAGTTATCACTCCAATTTCACCAAATCTCTCACGAACTTCCACGGACAAGTTCTCAAGATTTCACACCCACACCACCCCAAAATTTTGTGGGTACGTATCACTGACCTTAAGGAGAGTCTGTCCAAGTAGGTCTCCCGATTGATGGGCAGCCATTTGGGGAACTGGTCGAGAATCCACGAGATGGCGAACCAGACCTCGCAAACGACCGATGTGAGCCACAGTCCGTAGGCGCCTTCCACGGGGTTGAGGATGCGGTAGCGGAAGAAAAACGCCAGCACCACTAGGCGGAGGACAATCAGCATGCGGTACGGGTTGATACTCGCGGAAGAAATCGGCACTTTCCGTGACAACGGCTGTCGCGATTCATCCATACTGCACACAAAAATCACAAAATCACAACGGTAAGCAATTCAGATTTCTCATGAATACAAACCCTTCGAACAATTTGAATTCTAAACAGGACTAGAACTTTCACAAATACAAAGATTTGCAATGCAATCCGTCAAGCGTACAAACCCTTCACACAATTTGACTTCAAAGATGCTCTCAAAATCACGCAAACATCCAAAGATGCGCAATGCAATCGATATCCATCTTTGAATAGAAATTCTTCAAACAATTTGACTTCAAAGTTGCACTAAAATCAACGCAAGTTACGCAAAACTATCCAATGCGTACAAACCCTTCCAACAATTTGACTTCAAAACTGCAATCAAAATCACACAGGCACAAAGATGCGCAATGCAATCCTTCTTGCTTACAAATCCTTCAAACAATTTGACTTCAAAGCTGTACTCAAAATCACACAAGCACAAACAAATGCGCAATGCAATCCGTGAAACATACGACTCCTGCAACCAACTCGAATTGGTTGCAGGAATCGTATGTTTCACGGATTGCATTCATATTATGCTCCAAAAACACGAACTCAAAGATGAGAAATTGGTTGAAAATACAAATGCTTCAAACAATGACTGGATTTAGGATTGTGAGAGCCTACATGGGAAGATCGGGGCCGTTTTCGCCATCCATGTCACCCCCGCCTTTGTGGTGATGGCCTTCAGTCATCATCTTCTCTTGCCGCAATTTCCAGTTGTCCACGCGCTCCTTCCACGCCACGCTGCCATAGCCGTAAGCTGCCAAGTCCTTCGTAGGATCCATCGGCCGCGCTTGAACTGCAATTACATACAAGATCGAAATGAGATGAAGTCTCCTTTCGGTTTTCGCCTCAATCTTTATTGCATGAATTGCAAATTTCAATTGACTACGTCTGCATAACAGTATCAATTCTAAATCTCTTCAAATACATATTCTACTCTTGATTTCAATTCAATATTGCTTAAACGCTACCTTCATTAACTCTTAAGCTGTTCTACGAGTGCGCTCTTACGGAAGTGAATGATGTTTGGGACTACATTCTTCAATTGAAAGTTCTTGAGCGACTGTCACAGAAAAATGTTGGGCACTCATAGAATAACTAAAACTCGTCCTATGGATTCTCTATCACAGCGTCTTTGATACCGTGATTCTTCCTTGAATGAGGAGAAGTAGCAGTTACAGCACATCATCAACTATTCTGCAATAGTTTTATAGCGATTCCGTACTTCGCTAAAAACTTATGGTCTTTTGCGAACAATTGCAAAAGCGCTGCAAACTTGCCGCAAAAGTCTTGAGCACGGAACCAATCCACATCTATGCCTAGCAAAACTGTTGCAAAACTACTGCAATCTCAAATAGTGGGCATAGTGTTATACTAAACCATTACAAATTGTTTAAAGATTTCTGACGGTCATAATTGCAAAATACTATTGCAATAATCAGCCCTTCCGAACTAGTGTTAATTAGAAGCTCAGTTCAAGAATGTTACGGTGTGGCAAAAGTCTTGGGCTCGAAACCAAAGCAAATCTTCGCTTAAACTGTTCCGAAAACTATTGCAATATCAAGTAGTTGCAAATACATTGCATAGTGCTATAATTCTAAACCATTGCAAAAATGTGAAAAGATTTCAGACGGTCCTTGCAAAACCACTACAAAGACTAAAGTAATATCAGCCTTCCGTACTAATGTTGGAAGCTCCGACCAAGAATGTTTTGAGATGGCAAGATCGATGGAACCAATACTGAAAGCTAGCAAAATCGAACTCTTTGGAACCAGGCAATTGCGTACCAGGGAGGTTGGATTCGATGTAAGGCAAGGGGTGCACGCGCTTTCCGCCGTTCATCGGTGGTGGCACTGCAATAGCGTGCGTATCATCCGCCATGTCCTCCTCTTCTTCGTTGCCGACAGTGCCGTCCGTCAGCAACGGGAACTGCGTGGGCTGGTGGTGGTGGTGGTGGTGCATCATGTGGTGCGGCAGGTTGTGGTCCGCGTACATGCCCCCGTAGCTCATGTGCCCGTGCAGCATCGCGTCCGTCACGTGCTGGCTCTCCATCCCCAGGTGGTGATGAGTCTCCATCTCGAAGCTGAATTCGTTCTCCAGGTCGTCGGTGTCGTCTTCCTCGTCGTCGCCAGGCACGCGAGGAGACCCTGTTGACGTAAGTGAACATTCAAAGCGTCTGTCAGGGTCGGCTGAAAGTTGTTAAACCCTAAGCGGCAAAAAAAAGCAAGTAAAACTCGTGTGCCCAGGCAGACGGAGCAGTCTTTTATGCTCTATGAGCTTCAAAGGGCATGATTGATTGCTGCACCCATGGCGGCTTTTGATTACCTTTCTGGCGATTGTAGCGGGATTTGCATTGTGGGCACGACTGGTTGCCTTCCTTGCGCTCGTACTCGAAGCAGGGGCGACACACCGGGAAGCCGCACTCGAAACAGGCGACGAAAAGCTCCCCGTCGACTGTGACCCCGACGTCGTCCCCACAGATGTTGCAGATGAGCCCGTTCACGTGACTCAGCGGCTTCGGCTGCACATTGATCAGCAACGCCCAAGAGCATTCAATATATGTTGGTTACCCTCACAGCAGCAATCACAAACTCTCTCCGGAAACACTCGCAAAGGCTGACTGTGGACAAGTCAACGTTTCAGCAATGAAGAGAGCCTGCATTCTAAGTATGCGTACCCCGTCGCCTCACAGCAGCAATCACAAACCCTCACACAGCCTCTAATCGACAATAGTTGCAGGCAATGACAGAGACTGTGCACAAGTCTACATTTTTGTCGATGAAGTAGGCATGCATTCTAAGTCTGCGTGCGTACCCCGTCGCCTCCGGGGTCGCGGATGACCACGAGCTCATTGCGATTGTGGGAGCCGGCAATGAGGCCGCCATTGGCCTCCATCGCTCCTCAACGAAGCCAACAAAGCCGCAACCCCAACCCCAACGCCAACCCTTGAGCTTGCTCTTCAACGTCTCCTTCTCCGCTTCTACCTCGACTACTGGCGGCAGCAATGGCGCTGCGGCCTATCCGTCGCCATGCACAATCGCTCACACCTCTATCAATGCGAACCCGCTTCTCTCCTCCTTTACATGCAACCATGTGCTCTCAACTCGTACCGTGGAACCCACGATATCACACACGCGCACACGCACACACCAAAACAAGTACCCTCGTCACCTTCGCCCTCCTCTCCTCTCCTCTACCTCCCACACGCCTCCCCTGCAATGCTCGCCCTATCTACACACCGATCAAACTCCCCAAAACTCAAAATACACCCTCGGTGCCCTAGCTACCATCGCCCCAACACTCCAAAACAGCGACCTTGGCAGCCCCAATGAACCCTGGCATGCATGCATATATATAGAGATATATGCGCGCGCGCACTAGCTACACTACCAAGGCGTCAATGAACGCCCTTGGCTCCGCAAACCCATGGACATGGCATCAACGACCTCCAACAACAACAACAAAAACGTCGGTGCTGCATGCATTGCTCTAAAATCTTATCTCTGCAAGCAAGCGCGCGAGCGAGCGGGCAAGCACGTCAGCCAGCCTGCCAGCCAGCCAGATGCGTGCGGAGACAAGGCCGGAGCGACTGTCTGAGGAGGAGACAAGACTAGAGAGTGGGGAAGAAGAAGAAGAAGAAGAAGCGTGTGAAGCGGGAAGATATATATATATATGGAAGTTGAAGGTTCCGTCGACAGGTTGTTGGCGATTGTTGACTGGGAAACGAAATGAAACGAAATGGAAGGGAGTGGAAGGGAAGGAAGAAAGGGCTTGAAGCTGCTGCAATGGCAACTGATCAGCTGTAAGCTAGCTGTATGTTATTAAGCTGTCTAATTAATTAATTGAATTGAATTAGCTAGCTAGCTACTGGAATGTGAGGATGGATGGCTTGCTTGCATTGGCATTGTGGCATTGTCAGGAGGAAGAAGAGGCTGGGGAGCGAGGAGGGAAAGAAGCTGGAGCCAGCTGCGAAAAATTCTTCCCTGGCGAGTGGCGAGGGGTCGTCGTCGTCGTCGTCTTTCCCAAGGCCATTAAGATATATGGCCTCACTCGTCTCCTCTGCAGGCGCAGCCAAGGACACTGTCTCCCTCTGGCTGCTGCTGCCTGCTCCTTCCCCCGATGGAGCTACAGGAAGCTTTTAGTCCTTTTCCTTTGCGGTACTACTCGCTCTGTGGGTGCTCTTTGGGAACGGAGAACGGGGAACGGGGAACGAGGTTATACGTCCATACGTGACTCTTAGTTGGGGTTCCTTTTTTCCTGGCATGTACCTGATAGGAACATGTGATGGAGGGGATGTGGTCGGTGGAGTTACATCTTCTTAGTTCGCTTATGAGTTATGAGTCAAGCTTATGACAGGCAGAATGCTGGTTTGCACTGTTGGCATTGTTCAAAAAATTAATTAATTAATTTTTTATGTAAAAAACAAAGTGAGGAACGGGGAGAGGACTTGAAATTTTATATTTTTTTTTATTGAAGTATGAATTTTTTTATGAATTTCTTTTAATGTGTGATGCCCAATTGATCTTAAAAAGTCTCTTAGATTACCCCAAAACCAATGTGGTATCCATAATGGTCATCTTCGTTCCAAAGTGTATTCAACGTGGTCGTGCTTACTCCAAAAGTATATCCATGATGGTCGTGCTTGCTCGACTAACTTGGCAGTCACAATATTTCCTCACAAGGACACAACATGGAGGCCTAAGAAAGTCACTTCTTGGGATGAATTTATGTTAAAAGGGTGGAAGTTCCAAATTCAAATCATTGATCACTATGTCACCATCATCCAAGACATTGATTGTAGACATGAACTCAACCTAACTTAGTTCGAATCTCGTTTATTGGAAGAAAAAAAATAGTGGTGGATTGTTGCAAGATTTTAATGGGTCATGTCCTAGGTGTCTATCATGGTGTTTTGATATAGAAACCTTGCGTTTGCAAACACCCTCTATTGTCTTGATAAAAAAAAATGAAACTTTCAATCATGTTGAGGTTCCAACCAACTTTAGTTTTATATTTGTTTTACCAATGTTTTGTTGTTTTATACAAGATTACAAGATACAATGCACTTTTATGATTGCAATTTCTTTTTAAATACTCAATCCTCTACATAGTTAAAGGATTAACTTCACAAACACCGCGTGAATAAACTACAAATTTTTAAATGTCACAGATAAAAATATCTAAATTTACCAATATTGGATTGATCCTAGGATTAACCTTGGATTGATACATTCATATTGTAACTCATTCATTACTTCATAGTTTTAACCAATCATAATAAAGCTTAAGTATTAGATCCCAAGATTGTATTTTTGGAGATTTTTCAAAGTCTATATGCTTCTAAATTGATTTAATAATTGAAAGGTGCATAATGTTTGTTTACAAATTAAACCTAGTAGAGAGTTTCTAAAAATCAAGTCTAATATCTTTTATTTAATGCAAATGTTCAAGAAATCATATATTATAGAATAAGTTGGTTTTGTATAAAATCCTTAGATTTAAATTACTAAGCACTCTGAAATTTATATTGTAGACAATCAAGAACGTGCATTGGGAAAATGCTTTGTTCAAATAATTTCTTATTCATCAAAATTAACCCCTAAAGCACCAATTGAAACTATGTTTTTTTGGCAACTTAGTGATTTAGGGCAGCTCACTATGAATGGAATTTTTATTTTAAATTTTAAATTTTCACAAAACATGTGCCTAAGGAATAGCTTAAGGCTCAACAATTTTCATAATTTTTTACTATATGGTTAAAAAGTTATTTTATGATATGTAAATTTTAATATTTGACAAACAACTCAGAAATATCACTTTTAAATAAAATAAGAATTTGAACTTGTTTTCCTAGATCTCTCTATGTATACCATTCTATTTTGATTAACAAGATGAAAGTTCTAAGGAGTTTTTAGTTTGCGGATAGTTATAAATTATATATTCTAAAATAAACTTTAAAAGTCCTTTATTTAATTCAATTTTCAATATTTTTTGAAAAAATAAAGGGTGGAAATTTCTAAATTTTTTTTCACATATTTTCAAACCAACATATTAAAAGATCCTATAGTTATATGTGTCCAATTTTATTTTTCTAGAATTTGGTACTCAATGTACTACATTGATTAGGGATATCAAGGAGATAAAAAATTAAAGGAACTTATTTTGGAAAATTGTAGATATTTGAAACGTGATGTACAACCCCTCAACACTTTAGAAACTATTGACATATGACAAGGGTAGATATTTATATAGTGTGTAATGTCAATTAATTAGCATGGGTCCCCTTAAAAACCCTATTAAGTGTAGAAATGGCAATTTTGGAACATTTCTAGTAAAAACATAGTCAAAAACCTGTGGGGATTAGTGCCTAAATCTTTTCTTAACAATCTTTTTTTAATGAATAAATGGGAAAATTTGAGATAAATGGTGATTTTGAATAGACATATTAGCAAAAAAAATTAATGAATTTTAGTGTGAGTTAGATTACTTTGAACAATTTTGTTCTTTGTTTGTACTAATTTGATTTTGTAATTGGAGAAATTATGTTTGTTGTAAGTTCCTTTTGTGAAGACTAGACGTTAATCCTTTAAGGATTGCATTGCTTTTAGGCCCAAAACTGCTTCCAAAATACTTTTGTCCAGAGCAAAACTAAAACCTTCATCTATATGTATTCTTTATTTTTTTAATTTATTCTTTAAATCCAACCATGAAATCTTTTGGTTAACTAGTTCAAGTAAATCCTTTATGACCTCAAGTGAGCATTAAAGGGTTGGGAGGATCATAAACATTCACCAAAAAATTGTTTTCAAGCCAAAGAGAAATTGAACAAGATGGAAGTTTTTTTTCCTTGTGTTGCTAAAAATTTACATTTTATACTATTTTTAGTCCTTTTTTATGTTGCTCGATAAAAATCTAAGTATTTATCAAATATTCAATCAAGGGATCAAACATGTCCCATATTTTCAAATAAAAATAATAAAATTAGACAAAGTTGCTAAATGACTACAAAAGTCATGGGGGCAAGTTACTTGCTGAAATTTATTGGATTTTATAGTGATTGTTGGTCACATAACTAACATACAGAAATTTATATATCAAGATTCAAGATTATTTTTGAGTTTCACCTGATAATTTTCTTTCCATAACATATTGAACCTGGTTTTTTCAAGTATTGAGTCCATTTGTTTCTCTTTCCTTTACTCCAAACAAAAAATTTATAGATTTTTTCTCTATTTTTTTCCGAATGTTTTCAAATTGCAAACGATTTTTTCCCCAATTCCACCAGCTAACAATGATGTAATCAACAACAATCACAAACATTGTTATGTATTCATGAGTGTGTGAAAAGGACATGATGAGTTTTTGCTTCCAACTTCAGTTTCAACCAATGAATGTTGGACTAGCCCAAAATTGAACTGAGTGATTGTTTGAAGTTGGTGTCATAGATTAATGGGCACTTCACGCTATGGTCCAAGCTTGAGAAGCCTTCACATTAGGAAAAATCTGAGGCTTCAACAAGGCCGTTAACAGTTTCTTTTTGGCAGTGTTGCAGTGCAATAACAGAATTTATTTATTTATTTTTATTCAAAAAAAATTAAATTAAAAACTGCACAGTCTGTCGTGGCACTACTGCAGCAGTGCGGTGGCACTCATGTGGCTCTACTATGGCAATAGTAGTGCCACATCATTTGTACCGATTTTTTCTACAATTGCACTTTTTTTGCTTGGGGGGGGCTGAACTTGTAGCCTTTTTGAGGCCTCAAAATTTTCCTAATGATTTCCACCAATCAGATTGTTGAATTTTTGCTTTCTTGCAATTTGATTGGTGGAAATTGACGGCCTCTTGACCTTTGGTCATAGTGCGAAGTGGCCATAAAACTGGGAAGTTCATTGGTTTACACATTTTTTTGGGAAAAAACGGTAGAAGAAGAAGGACCATCATGAACAAAGCATTTGTTGGGGATGGATCAATTATCTAAGCCTTGTGAACCAACTCTATCTTGAATGCCTTTGTTGGGAGGTATGTTGAGGTGGGTACCCCCAAACCACCATTTTTTGCTATTGTGACTAGTTACTATTATTAGACTAGTAAAATTTTAATATTTTCTTGTTGGCAAGTGAAAGGAGGTTCTAATGCACCAAAGAAGGTCTATGACATTTGGATACCATGTGTGAAAGTTATAAAGGGTCAAAGTTTTTATAATAGACGTTCTAAAACTGTTTCTTCGACATATATACATATTGATTTTGGAGATTTATGTATAGTGGTTTTAAGTAGGGTGTGATTTTAGATGTAACCGCGTTAAGCTTGAATGTAATCTACAAAAGAATATTTTTAGAATTTAAGGTGGATACCTCCAAACCACTATTTTTTGCTATTGTGCCTAGTTACCATGATTAAATTGATCAAATTTTTATATTATTTTTCTTGTTGGCAAGTAAAAAGGAGGTTCGAACGCACCAAAGAACGTCCATGACATTTGGATACCGTATGTGAAAGTTACAAAAGGTCCAAGTTTCTTATGATAGATGCTCTAAAATCGTTTCTTCACCATACGTACATAATGATTTTGGAGATGTACCCAGAGCGATGGTAGTGGGTTTTAGGCCTGTAGTCAACCCACCTTATGAAAAAGGATAATGTAAAAAACATTCTAACATGAAATGGCTCACCAAGACATAGCAAGTGACTGTGTGCATCTTTTTCAGTTCCGCAGTGTAAATAATGTCAGACGTCATTATTGTCATTAAATTAACTTTGAAATTTAGGTTGCTAGTAAATGGAATCCACTGTGAGGCGACCTTCGCCTTGCATTGAATTTAATTAATGAATTCACATAAACTTTGATGAAAAAGATTTGTTTTTCATTGCATATTATAATAAGAGCATCAATTTGAATGCGCTAATTTGGAGATTCCTGTTACAATGTAAAATTATATACTAAAATTGATCAATATCCTAAGCAGCGTGTTTTTTTTTTTCATTTTTTTTAAGAAGTGCCAAAGTGGCAATAAAAAAATGTCGTAATGGTGCTCCAAATTTCAACATTCATTCACATATTCAATATACCAAAAGGTTGGTTACATAATATTGGCTACCAATGAGGTAGGGGGCCCTTTAGCATCCTTGAAAAGGAAACATCTACAATGAACAAAATTATCTTCTATAGCTCCTCAACTAATCCCAATCTTCGAATTAACTCGTATGTCCCTCTTTTTGTATCTAGCAAAGCATAATACCTTCCTAGCACATGGAGGACCATTGCCTAGTTAGAACATCCATCCCTTTCACGGAAAAACTACCTTGCCAAATGACTTTTTGTAGGCTCAACCATCCTTTTGAGCTCCACCAACAAAGTACGTAGTTTTTGTCTACTTTTTTTCTTTCCACATCTTCAACAACTTTGCATTCTCATTGGTGGGAGTTGCTATAGTTGTTACATGTTTCAAGAAGTGTTACAAAAACAAAGTCAGACAAGTAGAATCCAAGCTTAGTGAAAAGATAGCAAGGCTCGTCAAGATGGATGGTTGAAGGTTCGTCTTTCAAAGGTCAAGTTTTTAGGGATTTTTTCCTATGACATATTTGTAATGGAGGAGATCCGGGAGGCAAGGCTTGCTATAAGGTAGCCTACTATTATAGTGACCATTTAAGAGTTGATTGTCTTTTTGAAGAAGCTAAACTCCTCGAAACAATTTTCAATAAATTTTTGTAGGGAGAAAAATACAAAATTGGCATCTAACCCAAGCTAGTGATTTCATATTTTTGGGACCTTCGTAGAATTAGTTACAAATTTTTGTAGTTGAATATAGTGGTCACTAGCTCAAAGTGACTACTTCTTAAAATGTACGTTGTTGTTACATTGAAGAAAGCAACATGTACCTTAATTTGTGTCATGTTTGTTTTTTAGAGCCCAATCTCTTTTAGAGCAGACTACCTTACTTAAATCAGGCCAGACCCTCTTCCCATCAAAAATGAAACACAATGGTCATTAGTGAAAAGCAACCACCTCTTGAAATGTACACTATTGTTACATTGAAGAAAGCAAAAACTTACTTCTATATCATTTTTGCTTTTTGAACATAGTCATTTTTCAAGTGGACTACCTTAAACCAAGTTGAGTCTTCTTCCCAACGAAGTTGAAACGCAATGGTCACTAGCTAAAAGCGCCCTCACAAGTACACTACCAATACATTGAAGAAAGCAAAATGCTCCTTTGTGTCATGTTCGCTTTAATTTCAAGCACAATCACTTTTCAAGTGGACTACCTTAACCCCTAAATGCATGGGCAACCAAATATGGTCGATTTGAAATTTCAGGCTCATTTTGCAATGGGCAGTTAAATCCGTTTGACTGGTTTAATTTTTTTCATGATTTTCACAAGAAAGTGTTGATTTGGAGTTATTTGTGATTTATACTTATAAAAGAAAATTGCATCTCAACAATTGCAAGGTGGATTGTGTAATGAGTTTAATAGCTTTTCAAGTGATATTAAGTTTTTTGAAAGGGTGTTTTAGTGTGCTAACACAATTTGTAGTTGTTCATGTCACCTCCAATCCCAAAAAACTTTTATGTGCAAATTTCTGAAACATTGTGGGGAGGGACAACATATTAAAAATAAAAAAGCGTACATTTCTCTTGTTATAATCTCACAACTCTTATGCAATTTTGCACCCAAAATTGGTGTGCATACTAATAAGCAAGCTCTTTAAACACCCATACGGTTAGATTTTGAAAAAAAGATTAATTTGCTTCAATGGGGATAACTATAAGACCATGCTCTTTTTTCATAGTCAAAACACACTTGAAAAAGGCTTGGGCATTTAGGGGTTAAACCAAGCCATGCCCTTCTTCCTAGCGAAGTCGAAACAGAGTGATCACTAAAAGTGACCACCTCTTGAAATGTACACTACTAATACATTGAAGAAAGCAAAATGCACCTCTATGTCACAAACGCGTTTAGAGCACAATCACTTTCAGAGCGAACTTCCTTCCTTGGGCTCTTCCCAGCATGGCTTTTTTTTTTGGCTTTCTAGTGCCAATTTGCACCAGGAAAAAAAATCTGGCTAAAAAACACCTAAAAAAATGCCATTAAACTTGGATGAAATCGCCAAAAAATTTCACAATAAAAAAAAACTTGGATGAAAATTGTCAAATTGACATGTAATATGTACTAATGTGATATTTTCTATCCAATATGTGGATGAATGTTGAAATTTGGAGCACCACTATAACATTTTAAATCACCATTGTGGCTATTCTTAAAAAATGAAAATAAAAGCCCTGCTTCCCAGTGAAAGAGTGGAGATGCTCTAACGAAGCCGCGATGAGAGGCAGTTGTCCTTGTGTTGTCCTGGACATGGAATCCTGCCATGACTGGACATGCCTTTGACGCGGCCTCTTCAACTTGTCACAGGAAGTGCAGGTCTTGTAGCGACTAACTTAAGTTTGCCCATCTGACAAATACTTAACTTATGCGTCCAAAATATCGGCTCTACTTTTCGTTGGACGGACATCTGTCATACATACGTACTAACAGTGATAATTTTTAACAAAAGAAAAAATATATTTTTTTGTTTTTTTTGTTTTAAAATAAACTTTTGTTGGTTTTGATGAACTGATGGATGATAATCATTAAAAATATGCATGAGATCATCGTAATGGAATGAATCAATGAAGTACAAATATGTAGATGTAAAATGATTTGTATTCAAAAATGAAATGGTAACATGATGAATTCATTTGTCGTCCACGGAGATAAATTTTAAAATCACTTACTTAGAAAGAATTTTTTTTACTTTAGGTAACTATGTGATTTATAATCCTTTTAGTTATCTAGAGATATGATGCCCATTGGGTGAATTATAAATGTCTTTGGGAAATTGGAGGGGGGGTACAAAAATGGATGAAGTGTATCATGGTTTGTTGAGAAGTGATTTTTGTCTATTCTTCACACATATGATGACACTAAAAATCGTGTTTAGTGTCACCCATGTACTAACTACTTAATGAAGGCCTTAATTTTTTAGGATAGGTGAATATTTTAACCTAAGAGTATAGATATCAATACTATTCAAAGAGGAGGATCCCTATATAAACATAGTTGGTAAAAATTATATTCACTAAAAATCTTTTTGCTATACCCTTGCTATGCGCTCAAACTTAAAAACCTTTATGGCCTTCGGCCCTTAGCGGGCCTGCGTGTAATTGGAATGATGCTGAATGGAGGAAAGTTCACTCTTTGTTCAATCATTATTAGTATTGGAAAAAAATGCAATTTTTTTTATCTAATCAAACCTGAAAGTTAAAATTTTGAGCATCTAAAAACCAATTAGCATAGGTGACACTGAATTGATAATTTTTAATGTAGCATGGTCACTTGATGCTTCATAATTTTTGTACAAAGTTCTAAACGGATTCATCTATTTATAGAGGGATAGAAAAGGAAAAAAATTGCATCAAAGAAGATCTTATGCTTAAAATAGATTCTTCTCGAACCATAGTTTATTTAACTTAAAAAACTCCATATCTACAATCTCTTCCCTATGAGGAACTCGTAAGGATTAAGGTGGGCAATTGGGCACCCAAAAATGCACCACTACCTCTAAATTGCCATCTTCACTACATGCACATCTCCAAAATCAATTGTGTACCTAAGTATGTGGAAGAAACAATTTTAAGAACCAAACTTTGATCCTTCATAACTTTTGCATATTATATTCAAATGTTGTGTTCTTTGGTGCATTGGAATCTCCTTTCTCTTTCCAACAAGAAAATATGAAAATTTAATCAGTCTAATAATAGTAACTAGGCACAATAGCAAAAGTAGTTTGGGGGGTACCCACCTTAACCCTTCATTGCCTAGGGCCTATTTGAGTTAAAAAACATCATTGCTTTTGAAGTGTCATAGTTCAAAATGTCAATAAGGTATAGAAATCTCAACCATACAATCTTGTAGAGTACATGTTGTAGATGACGTGAATCAAATTTGGAGTCATTTGGTTGTGTGGATTGCAAGATTATAATGTTTCAGTGTTGAAAAAAGATGCTGAAAGTTTCCTAGAAACACATTTGGAGATTAAATTTGATTTCTAAACCTACTCAAATAGAAAAACTTTAAACTAAAAAATCATTCAAAACCAATATCCAAACACATCGGTGTAAGAAAATATTATAGAATTGACTCATTGTGTTTGCAAAATGGCTTTCAAATGTCCAATAAATAGCAAGAACAGTTGCAAAAAACACATCTCATGCTGAACCTCCTCCTCCTAAAATGCTTCTCAATCACTCGTTACTTTTTGGATTGATATGAAAATTTATCCACATAAACTAGACTAATATGCGCATCTTTTCTAATTTTTTTATATTGGAAATTGACACTCTACAAAGAAGAAACAAGCCGCCGAAATTCACTATAATCCCAAAATGTCAAGATTTTGAACTTCAAATTGCTCCCAAACATTCAAAACAACTTGGATTGACGTGAAAATATTACCACAATAACTAGACTTCAAGGAGAACATAAACCAACAAATTTGATTGAAAATAAATTTTAGATAAAGGAGATACAAGCCTCCAAAGTTCCAACCTTCAAATGCAATTTGGTGAACTCAAATTGAACCAGGAATTGAACCTATGAACTTCAATTGGCTTCTAAGAAATAATTGCATCTTGGATTTATCTAAAAATTTTACTACATAAACTAGAGGAGAGAGCGCAAATTTTCCAACAAGTTTTTATTTATTGAATTCGAACATTGGATGCAAAAATTACAACACTTTGAATTGGACTTGAAACTATGTGAGGACGCTTTTGATCCCCTTTGACGGTGAGGGGTTAAGGGGCTAAACGGGATCTTTGACAAATAGTTTACTTGCTACCAAAACTTGCTTTGTAAGCCACATTTTCATGATCAGATTCGAAGCCATGTATGTAGCTCAATAATTGAGTGGCTGGTATACAAGTGCACATCAGAATCAAGTAATGCTAAGTAACACCAAGGTTGCCATACTTTGAAGCCAAATTTGAAGTTGTGGATTGTAAGGGAGGAGGCTTTGTATCTACAAATGTTACATGTGAAAAAAATTTAGTAGAATTTTACTCAAAAAAGAAGTCAATTGGTTGCTTTGTGGAATTAGTTATGAATTTTTGAAGTTGAAATGGCATAGGGCTCTAAAATCACCTACTTCCTCAAATGTAAATTGTTGGTACATTGTTGGTAAATAAGCAACATGTACAAATAGCATACATTTGAGGAGGTGGACAATTTTAGAGTTTGAGAACTTCCTACCTTAGTGTAATTGCTTGTTTGAATGAGGAGCTATATGTCATTAATTACTGTATTTTGAAGTATTTTTGATTTCAAATGGATATTACAACTAGCAATGGAAAAAAGGTGTGATATTATCTTGAGTAATCACTTTTTTTTAATACCTTAAACACCCTTAGTTAGATATGATGTTCAAGTCATAATGCCATGATTGTATTACCATTTAAAAGCTCAATTAACCTTTTAGTATGCAAAGCACTTTTTTCTATAAATTTTTTATTTTTTCCCAAAAGTGAGGGGAATGATC
Organism: Rhytidiadelphus loreus; assembly: GCA_947034895.1. Lineage (NCBI taxonomy): Eukaryota > Viridiplantae > Streptophyta > Bryopsida > Hypnales > Hylocomiaceae > Rhytidiadelphus > Rhytidiadelphus loreus. The sequence continues at coordinate 19,780,993 of OX344763.1, forward strand.
ATATTGTTGTAAATTCTTAAAGCATACAAAAGCATGTAATTTTTCATTTTTCACCGGCCACACCACAAAAAATGACATTCATCCCTCTTCTGGCCTCGGGGGGGGGGGGGGCATTTAGAGTGTCCATTAGAAACCACGTGGGAACAAAACTTTAAACCCCCTATATACAAAATCTTTTTTGTTTTGAAGGATGACTTGTCAATCCAAATGACGCGCTTTGAGCAATCAACGGTCAATGGTTGAAGGATGATTGAAAACTCTTTGCTTCTCGTTTATAAAGGACTTCTTTGCTACTATGTGCAAATAGAAGCCCAAACCATGGAAAGTCTTGAACATAGTGAAAAATGCAACCTTGTCACATAGATTTCTAATGATCCCAATAAGTGGGAGCTAGCGGTCTTGGCTCACAAAATCCCCCATACTGGACCATTTATCTCAATCTAAGATATTGGAAGGCTATCTAGTCTACTTTGGCAAGATGACAATGTTTTTAGCCTTGAAGTTCTAAAGTATGTAGTGTATACATAGTTAGTGGTTACTGACATCCTGACTTCAAGGGCAATTTTTGCTCCTTTAACACCAACTTGCTTCATTCCAATGATTTGGACCCTCTCCTTGGTCGTAAGGTCACAACTTTTCATAGTTTCTATGGGAATACTATTAGTGGGAGGCCAAATCAAAGATGTTAATGTTATATAACTAGTTGAGGATTCAACACACTTTTAGAAAAAATTATGTATACATTATGTTGGTTATTGTAAAATATGTAAGAAAGTTATATGATTGTTAATGTATATTAGAATAATAAGAGAGTTTTTATTAAAATTAGAAATCTAAAATGAACTAGTAGGTATACTATGAATAGAAATGATTAGTTATACAAAATTCATTAGCAAATAGAAAATAACTTTAATTTGGAATTGAAGCACATCAATCGTAACAATGAGGTTGTCCTAACATGCTATCAAAATCCCATGGACACTTTTTTCTAGGAAAATTGTGAAAATGGAGTTTGAAAATGAATCTTGTAAGTTGTTTATTCAAAAAAATGCATTGACTTTGTTGGTGAAACAAGACTTGTTATAATATTCACATCAATAACCCAAACAAAATGAATAAATGCTTTTCATGTAGTAAAAAATATTTTGACCAAGTAAAATTTCTATTAAATTTTTTTTCAAGTTTTTGTAAATTCTTATGTTGCTTGGTCTTGACTTTTGTTTATTTAGGGTGACATAAATTTTCATCTTGACAATGATTAATATAAGAATTACAATTTTTATAAAGCTAAATATTTTTCCATCTTTAACCCCTAAAAGATCATTGTCCCTTTTGGGGACAAATGAGATTTTGGGTAGATATCTATGGGCTGAATTTTTTGTCATGATTTTTTGAAATTCTTTTTGAAGATAGAAAAACTGATTAGCTTCATGGGAGTATAATTTTTTTTGAAGATAGAAAAACTGATTAGCTTCATGGGAGTATAATTTTTTTCAATTAGTGCCCGGGAACAAAAGTTATGCCCAAATAAGCTCAAAACATAGGAGAGGGGGCAACAAAAAAAACCCTTCAAAAATAATAATAATTTTTTTTTTTTTTCTTATAGATTATATTTTTGTCCACATGGAAAGATTTGATTCATTCCATTTGGATTTTTCATGAGAAAATTATTGACAATCTTGTTTTGGAGGCAATTAAAGCATCTTTTTGAAAAAATAACTTGTAGGATTCATTTCTGAATGCAATTTTTCAAAAGAAATGTTCCACATGTTTTAATTTGCTTCCTAGAACAATTTCACCATTGGAATTAGAGTGTTTTAATTCCATTTTAGAGATATTAATAATTTAGAGTTTCATTTTATCTCATACCTATTTCTACTTAATATTTTTTGGGAGGAATAAAAATTACGTTCTTTTGAATTTTTTTCCCCTAAACTCTCAATTCAATTCCCCACAATAAAGATTTAAAGCTCAAAACTTTGTAGTGCAAAAAAATTAATTTAAGAAGGTTCAAAGCATTAGATGGGATTTAGCCCTTTGGGAGAGCCGTTTTAGGCTGGTTCCTACTGCTAGGAACCAACTTAAAAATAATAATAATAAAATAATAATAATGATTTAAAAAATGATTATTAAAATTAAAAAGAAATATTAAAGAAATATTAATTTATAAAATAAATAAATCTGATGTGGCCATTTCTCAACCATATCAACAGACTGCGTGGTAGAGATCCCAACGCAGGGGAACGCTTGGGAACTCGCAGCCCTTAACTGTAGTAGAAACTCATCTAATGTCAAATAATCTAGTCCCGCAATGTGATGAAAAACTTGTTTTTTCCACTTTAAACGTAGATATCTTGCAATCTGTGTGGTCAAAATTTCTGAAATTTTTTCTACAAATTTTCATCCTAGTTAGGTGTAAGATCTTACAGTTAGATGTGTACAAAAAAAAATTCAATTTCTTTTACTCTTTGCTATAGAAATGACAGTTTTGAGTGTTTTTTGGCAGAAAAAGGACCTTGGTCCTTTAGAGATTAAAAGAAACATTTCAAAAGTCTTTTGAAAATTGAGATTGTAGGTGGCTACTGAGATTTTATTTGAGCCCATATTCTAGGATCTTCAACAATATAAATTTGGGGACCCCACTACACTATGCTATGCCAAATAAAACTACAACTCACTTTTATGAATACCCTTTTTTTACTTACAAAGCAATATGAGATTTTCAATTATTGACAATTTACCTAGAGCTGTTCAAATCACCTGATTTATTGAAATGACCTAATCTATACATGATGATATAAAAAGAAAAAACTTTTATTACTGTCTTTTGAACCTACCATGTAGTAAAAAATCGTTATTACCATTATATAAGATTGACTCAATTTTTAAAACATTTATAGGTAATTTTTTTAATTAATTTTTGTTATTGATAGCCAGTCAAATGAAATACTCTATCCGTCTCATAAAACTAGCCTCTTTTGTTTTTTTCATTTGTCCCGAATTACATGTTCCCTTTACTTTAGACTTAATTTTAGGGTCAAAGATGATTTTATTTGTTTTTTGACATTGACTAAAGAAATAAAGCAACCACAAGAAGTCTAGTTTGTTATCTACTTTATAGATCAAAATAATTCTAAAAATTGAATTTTTTTATAGTAATTTGAAGTTGACTAGGTCAAAGACCAAAGGACATAGAACTTTTCATTGAATCTATTGAATTCTAAGCTAATTTTTGTGCGTATCTAAACACACACAAAGGACAAGGTAGTTGCATACAAAGTCTTTGCCTTCTCTATAAAGCCTATGATTATTTATGTGTGGCATTTTGTATCTATTGTAAGTTCCTACTTTCTAATCTTTCTTGATTGCAACTAATAGCCACTTCCACTTGTTTTGCACTTGAGAGGACACATTGCACATTCACTATAGAATCATTTGTAATGTGCATTAAAAAATCATTGTCAAATCCTTAATACTTTCATTATAGACTTTAAAAATAGACTAGTATTATGGGACCTAGGGAGTAGATCAATAAAAAGATTTGGTGTAGAGCAATCCCTAACAATGAGGACATTGCCCAACATAAACTATTGCTAGAAAATTAGATTTCATTAATATAATAGGTTGAATTTGGATGAATAAGTCGTAATGCTTGATTACATGGGCAAAATCGCGTAATCAAGAGTTATGACCTATTTGTAGACCAAAACCTATTTGAGAAATGTAAAGACAATTTCTTGACAATGGTTTACGGTTCTAACATGTTTGCATTATATTTGCAAACATATTAGAAAAAAATAAGCAATTTTAATTGCTCAACTACATTAGTACATCTTGTAGTACATCTTGTAGCTTTCATTGAATAAAATCATTCACTACATGAATGCTAGGCAAGTCGTGGGACAACCATACTGCTTTGCTAAATGTTCATTCAATAAGCACACAACTCTTGAAAAAGTCATAGTGTACATTTGAATTGGTAAAAAGTGAACCATCCTATATATATATTACCACCCAAATCCCAATTCCATCTTCATGTACTTTGAGATGTACTTGTGGAGAACATTTTCATGGTGTATGATTTTGTTTTAAAATGTATCTCTTGGGTACATAAGGGTGGGATTGAAATGAGAGCGATAATACGATGGTTTACCTTTTACATAAAGACCAACCTTGTATCTCAATTTTAAACCTTTCAAATAAGATTTACACATTCTCAAATTACATGTCTTGTGATCACATGCTAAGGATAGTATTAGAAAGTACAAAAGTGCTAGATTGCATGAAAAAGTTTGGCTAAATTACGTGTGCTAAATATCTTGTAAGAAATCAACCAATTTTGGGTCTCTTGGGTGTTTAAGGATTAAATTATTACAATGCTAAGGTTGGTATTACTGAGGTGAATGAAATTTATTTATACATTTTGTGAGATCCCTAATTTTTCTAGGAAAATAATCATGCAATTTTTTCTACAACAATGTAACAACGAACTAAACTAATTGCACTCTATTTTTCATGGCAAACTTTTTGTAACTATTAGGATGTTCCATTTTCTATGATTGTTGTATTTTTTTTGTGCTTGAACATTTGTATTTTGCTTATATTTTAGTATTGTATATAATTTTCAAGTAGTGTTAGATTTAAGAATTATTATAGTCTATATTAATGAAAGGAATGAGAACAGTATTGTATCGACTTAGCAAGATTGATCATCCCATTGCAAATGAAAATGTGAAGTTCTGAGTGTCCACATAAAAAATAAAAAAACCCGGGAGTGGGAGTTGGAGTTGGGAAAGAATTGTATCATTGAAAAAACACTTACTTAGGAGTTTCAACCAATCAATAATGACTTATGTAGCTTGTTTTTATTTTCATTTCAATTTTTTATACTTGCTAGGAGGCTACAATACTAGATATAGTCATTGATATTATGCAAGACCTCATTGTGTCTTTGTCAACATCATGTATTAGATACTTATGAGCCACCTAATTTCAAATGTAAAAAAAAATTGATCATGATTTGACATATTGCTTGATTGCTATGGCAACATCAGTTTTGCTAAAAGAGCTCATACAATGAGAAATCAAATTGCAACTACTAAAACTTGAAAATTAAGATGTCGGCAATCACCCACAACCTAAGATGACCATTGAAGCCTACAAAGGTGTTGGCAATTGTCAACCTATCTTTGCAAGGCTTGAAAAAACTACAAAGGATATGAGTTGCCAAAATTTGTACAATTGGACTTCTGGATAAAATAATAATTTAGTATTTACAAGGACAACAAATTTGAATTGAAAAATCTATTGTAGTTGAAGATAAAAAATAATTCCCTTTATTGAAGTCTTGTCACATTCATGTCGACAAAAAATTCTCAAAAAATCTTCAAGGGGTATTGCCAATTGCCAACTCTTTTATGGAATGGAACGTTACATATACAATCCTAGGAAGATTGGTGGTCACCAATCCTTAAGGCAAGGTTTTTGCACCTCAAGCATTTCAAACTCATCATACTTAGGCACTTGCTTTTAACAAAAATGGTACTCCCTCCATCCTTAAATGATCTTCTGGTTGGACAATTTTTTTGGGATTAAGGCTGAAAATAATGTCATTTCAACTCGTTTTTAAGTACTTTCTAGGAAATTGTTATCCATTCACTAATAGAATCTTCAGGAACAAAAAAAAATCATAGTTTTGAACAACTGGAAGATCATTTTGGGATAGAGGGAGTATTATTCTCGATGTTTCTTTCTGTTGCTATTGTATTGTAGAAACCAATGTGCAATGTGGCCTTATGCATAAATTGATGGAGTGAAAATTGGTTTCCAAACTGTCTAGCTATAAAAAAAAAGCTTTACAAACATCTATACATTAAATCAGGTTGTTTGTTTTGCTTTGTTTGTTAAGGTGAGATTTTTGGAACTATGTGCCCTCCTCAAATGGAATTCTTGGTACTGTTGGAAAGCTCTCTACAAGGAGGGGTGCACGAGCTTCGTTTTGTAACATTTTGACCTATGGGTGTGAAAGTTATTGAATTTCAAAGTTTTTATCCATACATTAATTTAGGTTCATTAGATGAGATCTGGGGTGGGTGGGGGTGGAGGGTTGTTTTAAGCCTATTCCCAGCTCCATTCCCTCTAGTCTCATTGAACGCCAGTGTCAGATTTTTTTTTTCAAAAAAAAAAGAAAAAGGAAAAGAAAAATCCTTAAAATGAAAAACAAAGTTAATTTAAAAAAGAAGAAGTGACTTGGCAGTCTCTTGGCTAGGTCAGCGTAGCTTGCAAACGGCGGGTTTCCAGATGGGAACTCACAACCCTCCAAAGTAGCAAAAAAACATGTAATGGTTTAGTTTAGTTTTGGTGAGATTTCTAGAACCATGCATCCCCATCACATTCTTAGTACCAATAGAGCGCTCTCTACGAGGAGGGGGGGTGCATGGTCTTTGTTTTATGGCAGCCATTTAGACCTACAATGTGAAAGTTATTGAATTCCAAAGATTTTTTATGAATTTGAAAATTAGAAAGTTACTTACTTTTACACACACAGGGCACACTACAGTACAGTAGTAGACATGGAATTGGCACTGCTCCATTCTGCAACCTTGCTAGAAACCTGCTCCAACTTTACTTGAATGTTCCTTGGTTTCATTTTATGCATGACAAACAAGAGTAGCACTTTTTTTTTTTTGCAACGGCACTCATCAATCTCTCCATCCGCTCTCACTGTCAAAAAGAGCAAAAAAGAAAGCCTGCCTTACGCCGTAGTTCTTCGTAGATTGAACGCTGACAGCCATTACGACATCGGGACAAAAGCCCGCCTTCGATCACAGGCGAAAAAAAAACACAGAGAGAAAAATGATGGCTTGGATTCGTCAATGTCTTCATCATTCAGTTATCATTGTCTCCGCTATCCACCTGAACAAATGAACCCCCTTTTGAGAGAAAAGTGTTGCAAAGATGATGGATGTAAGTTAAGTGATATACCACCAAGAAGCTTTCAATTGATGACAGAGACAGACAGACAGACAGACAGACATTCCTTGCCACTGTTTCGGATTGCTGCCGCCTGAGATACGGAGTAGCGAAGTTCAATGTATTTGAATTTTTTTCTAGTGTGAATCGCCACAGTAAAAGTAACCATCTGAGGTGCGATGCTGGCTAGGATCAGAAGAAGAAAACAAAAAAATCGGTTGCCAGAATCGTTCAGTCACAAGGAGAGTCAGAGTGAAGTTTACGAAGTGGGGAAGATGGAGGGAATTCAAATTGGTTGGTAGAGCTTACCTGGGAGAGTCCTGAATTTTGGAAAGATACAAAGAATATGTGAACAGACACAAAATTATTAGAATTAATCGTGAAGTGTGTGCAATGCAGGATTAGCAGTGAGAGTTTGAGAAAAACATAGGATGATACTCCTTGGAGCACCAAAACTGAGGTATGATGGAGTTTGGTGATGTGTTTCTTTTGTACTCCGTACTATTTTTAGTTAAAACCTTCCTCTTGATACCACTGTTACAACTGGGGACGACTGTTACTGTTAACTCTGTTGTTTACAGCTATTGATTGAAGTGAGAGATTCGCCTTGCCGAGCAAGTTTTTGGTTTGCCTAAAAGAGAGAATGAAAACTCTGGTTCTTCTTGGAGCTAACGCACAAGAAGAGTCCCACGTCAAAGCCCTGCAAGGCAGTGCAAGTGACTCTGCATTAGTAGTGCCTAGAATTTAGCTGAATTAATTTAGCATCATTCATTAGTAAACTGAATAGGTTTCTATATTTATAAAAAAAGTGTGTATATATATATATATATATACCAAGTTTTCTGATCGATGAATGAAGAGGAAAAAAATTCACCAGCCCTTGCCAATAGATAATCCAGCAGAAGATAATTTGTGTGAAACCCACTATTGATGATCTTCATAACAAGGTCCTGTAAGGTCGGTAGGCTGCTCTTAAAGCAACCTTTTAAGAGCTGATTGCATTTACAGGGGGAAGCTAAACTCCGTGAAGAAACAATTTTCAGTAAATTTTTGTAGGAAGAGAAAACGGAATTGGCATCTAACCCAAGTCGTTTTATATTTTTTGGACCTTCATGGAATTAATTATAAATTTTTGAAGTTGAAACACAGTGGTAAAAGTGGCCCCTCCTAAAATATATACTATTGATACATTGAAGAAAGTAAAATGTACCTCTGTGTTAGTGGTTGCCTTTAGAGCAAGGTCACTTTCAAAACACCCCACCCTACCTTATTTCCATGCGTACCATTCAAATTATCGTATGTGTTGATTTGACACTTACGTGTCGAAATTGAATTTCCACATCACCTCACACCAATCACCAATCACAAGATGACATGTGACACTTTTTCACAAAAATGACTTCACCTAGGGTACAACCTCCGCAATTCAGCTGCGTAATTTGAATGGATAATTCATTTACATTTACATTTAGACATTTGAAATATGGGTCGGTCAATAGATGTAACTATCCAAGCATTATTTTTTTTTTATCTCCGAGGACAGTACTAAATGTCACAAGAAATCACAGTTCCTGACAACAGAGAGGAGCCAATTTGCAACAAGGAGTACTCCTGTTATGTCTACTTCCCTTCAATGCCATGTACACTACAGTACAGTACATACTGAATGGTATGCTGCAAATATACTGTACATGTTGGTAACATAACAAATCACATTCAATTTAGGTCATTATTTAAGGAAAACCTAGAGTTCTCTCTCACAGAATCAATGTGTGGTAAATTGGAACCATCAGAGTCCCAAAGTAGTGCAAACTGCTACAACGCATGAACGTTAAGCATTCAATAAAGGTCAATTTTTTTGTTGAAGATTCAATTTTATTCTGGTTGTTAGTAGCAGATTGTAGTCCACCAGAAAGATGCGAGAGTAGAGAATGACCAACCTCTTGATTAAGTTAGGCAGGTTGATTCGGGGAAGTGCTTGTGCTAACAGTTGTTATCTGTTGTTGGTGGCGATTGGCCACTAATATAACAAAAAAAGTTCACAATCTGCCCAAACATTGGAGTCCAGTATCCCCCAAAGGAGCAGATCCATAACTCCAGCTGAGAATTCGGCAGCTACTCCATGAGAATCTGCAACTTCAAAAGGTGTAGCAAGACATATCTCAAATTGAACCTCTGAAGTGTTGTAACATGAGCATACTGGTACACCAAACGTAGGAAATTCATTTGGTGTAAAAGCATCAAGGGTTTAGGGTTCAGGTATAATTTTACACTTGAGGGTAGACGTCCAGCCAGAAAAGTGTCGATGTACTAAGGAGCAGCAATATACTTAACTTGTAGCAGGTTGGAAAAAGGTCCTCAATTCCTTTCCACATGAATTGGCAGTCCATTCTGAACATAAGAACGGACCTTTTCCCGTGGGTTGAAAAGTCGCCCATGTACAATGTTAAGTGTCATTCAAGTACGTGATTTGCAAGAAATGAGATACTTCTAGATTTGATCACAGTCAAAGATGCTTCCTCATAGAGTCGATACTAATGGTTCAAGGGTAATCTGCGCTTGTGATTGGGCATTCCTACTTTGAACTTCAACAATTCATCACTCATTGATATGGCATTGAAGTGAAGCACGTTTTAGTGAGTTGGAATTTTAATGAAAATATGGACAAGGCCTGAAAAAAGAAGAAAGAATCCATTCTACAAAAGAGAACCACTCAGAAGAGGTGAAAAGCCACAGGGATAGGCTCCTTACCTTGTTAAATGTACAACTGAAGCTGGGCACTCAGACTACCAGTGGAGGATATGGCTACCTAACTGCATTAAAGGGTGTGAGAAATATGCACCAAGTGTTACCACGACTATTACATAATATGGCACCCTGAGAAACTCCTTGTAATAATCGTCGGGCAGCTTCTGACGGCCATCCAGAATAGCCGCAAAAGGAATGATACTCGTCCGGTCCTTCACTCGCTCGAAGGCGTCCCCATATTTGGCTGCCAAGCGTTTATCTCCATGCCAAACACCAAATAAGTGATGAGCTAGTAACCCGAAGGAGGTCGTCAAAGTGAAGGAGTTCCCTATCCATATGGTGTGTGCCAGGCACCAGATAAACTGCCCCACCATCTGCCAAGCACCGTTTCATCAGCTTGTTTCATCCATACAGGCAATATATCCGAGTGCCTAAATGGTCAAAAGTGTCTATTTCCATATGCATAGGAGTTGAAATGAATAATTTAGGAAGCTTCAAGAAAGGTAGCGAAATAACAACAGAAAGAAGACATCAAAATCTGATTGCTCAAAACAGTAGAAATAATAAAAATTGGAATCCAGAGACCGACTAGAGATGAACGTGACTTACTTGAGGGTGTCTGGTGATACGCATGATACCAGTCTCCCACATATGAACTTTGGGTTTGTCCACTGCGGCAACTTCCAAAAGATTGAAAGTCGAAGGATACAGAAACAAGAAAGAAGTGAAGGAGAGTATCCAGACCGCCTCATGAACACCAGGGATTGTACGAAATTGCCAGAGTTGCACACCATCATATCGATGGTTGATGAAGTAGACCTGACCAATACAAGCATACAATGCGGTGAGAGTTACACTATGATAAAACAGGTAAGGGTTGAACAGAAAGCACTCCATGACTTACAAATTTGCAGAGACCTGGCTTTTTCAGTGTGCACAACAATCTGCGTAACTACAGACTACACATTTAGCTGGAAAAGTATTTTAGTTATCTGCAAAAAACACGATAAGTGAGTATGGGTTTGCGAAGCATACCACAGCAGAAACTGCCAAGGGAAGTGACAATCCAGCGAATAAGACTCGATATGCACGTTCACCCACCAGCTTCTCGCCTTGCGCACGCAGACCAGCCAAACCACTGTGTACTAGAGCGAACACAGCTAGAATGGCCAACATTACAATCTGCATTCAACAAGAACACTGTTAGCGAATATGCAAGAGGGTTGCATGAGCGGCAAAGATAAGAAAACTCAGCATTGAAACTGGTGTCCCAAATACCGTCTAACAATGCACGAGTAATTTTCCAATGGAAAGCATCCCGAGCAAATGACTTGACAGTACTTTGGAGATGAACAATTATCAGAGTATAAGTGCTTGAACAGCAAAAGTGTGCCCGATTATGCTTAACCCGTAAAGGATCAAGGATTCGTGGTTTGAAAATGACTAATTCAATTGATCTTATTGTGAATCAATTACTTCAGATAGGTCCATTTTATACTACCAGAGTCAATGAAGAACTTTGCAGATATTGGTCCAAAAATAAACAAATCTCCTATACGACCTAACCGAACTGCTAAAAAAATATGAGGCCTTATTAAGCCTCTTGGTTCTTTAAGGTTGAGAACTAGAAATTTAGTTCAAGACCTTCGCTGGGGAAGCTACAACAACCTCGTGACTCTCTCCCATAAGATGGAACTTAAATAAAACATCCGAAAAAGCCAGTAAGGTCAGTGCTGATGCACGAGATTCAAGCCTAGCTCACCTCATGGTTACCAAAAAGAGAGGAGAGAGCATCAATGAAAGCCCCTCCGTAACCTGTGTTTGAATCCAGCCATATATAATACAGAATCGCCAAAACAACTCCAAGAACCAAAGTGAAATAGATCCATGAAGATGTCTTTTGTGCTACCACGTCAAAAACAGCTGCGTCCTCACCCACAAGCACTGGCTGCCCATTCTCTGAATCTGGAGGTCCTTCTACAACGGAGTTCACGAAATTGGGTATTTTAGGTGCTGACGCAGGAGGTTGAGCGGTTGGACTCTCCACCTCGGGCTGGGTCTCGGCCCTGCATCTTCTAGTGAAGTGCTTGACACTTCTGTGCTTGATTCTCAAATTATAACTATATTTCAACAAGAAGGCTTTTGTACCCTGCATATACACAATACAGATAAATAAATACTGAGAACGTGTGGTTAGAGTTCAAATCACGCATTAGACTTGCATTCTCAAATTTAGTACAAGTAGCATTCTAGGTCCTTAGAAGTCCAAGTCAATGTGACTATCCATTGATTCATAATAGACTCTCAACGACAAGCTGTTACTATTTCTATTTCGAACAGGTAGCAATTCGCATTTGAAGACTACAATTCCCATTCTCAAATTTAAGCAAATCTAGATGCATGGCTTGAGAACAATGCACTCAAAAGTCGCCTACTGCTGCGTATCAAATTGTGCTAACACAGTGAGGCCTAACTACACAGATCACAATGAACAAGCTCACAAAACCAGAGATTCATAATTCTAAAACAGAGATAATAAAACCATGCGAATTGCAACGCACATACTCAAAGACCTATACTGAAACCCCTTGAAATGAGAACCTAAAAAAAATGCCTTCATCCGGCTAAATTTTGTATCAAACAACTCATCATCTTCATTATTGACCCGAATTGTATAGCCGTTCAGCTCTAGATCCTAACATCCTGTTGAAATTCGAGGTTAAGCAATTGGAAACCCTTTGAATCAAGCCTAATCCCTAAGTACTAACCACGGCATCCTCTAATTCGGATTATCATTCTGGTTTCTATTCTGAAACCCTAGAAAGCTATCCTCGCCCAAAGCGTTGCAAAAAATAAATTCAACCAAAGCTCCAAATGCAACCAGAGCTCGGAAATATGCGTCCAATAGCTCAAATTCACATTCAGAAGTGGATTTTTTTTGCGGATTACCCCCGAAGTGCAAGATTCGAATTAAATAGCCGTTCAGCTCTAGATCCAAACATCCTATTGAAATTCGAGGCTAAGCAATTGCACACCTTTTGAATCAAGCCCTAATCCCTAAGTGCTAATTCGGAGAATCATTGTGGTTTCTATCCCGAAATCCTAGAAAGTTATCCTCCCGCCAAGTGTTGCAAAGGGCAAATTCAACCAGAGCTCGGAAAAATGCGGCAAGTATCTGAAATTCACATTCAGAAGCGCAGGATTTGGCGACTTACCCCTGAAGTGCAAGTTTTCGCGGCGCATTGCAAAACCTGCGGCCTCCTTTGCGTGCCAGGCTGATGGGCAGCGAGCAGAGGGCGTGCTGCAGCGCCGGTGCAAGCTGCCATGGCTGCTGCATTCACAGGATGATGATGCCGGGCACAAGTCTATCCTCTTCACTAGAACCTCAAAGCAACCATCTTGCTCAGAAAGTGAAAAAGTAAAAGTAAAAGTTCAGGAGAAAAGGCACTGGTGGCTTCAGAATGAGTGTATTGGATGTGGCGTTCTGTGATTAGCCCTGGCTAATTGCTTTTCATATGAGGTAATTGGACCTAACTTAATTGTGATTAGGGCAGATGAACCATTTCCAACCAATTTTACATACTTGGAGCACAGGGTTTTCTGAGTGCAGAATTTTCTCCATGTACAAAAATAGAGTTTAGAAGGATTGTACATTTTTCCATAATTTTATTGCTCAAAATGTAATTACTATGAGTTTTTTAATGGAAAATTCTCTTTGACCTGTAATGGTGATATAAACCTTTCTATTTATAACCACGGGCTGATTGTAAAATCGACCAAGGGCTAGTTGCAATATTAATAGCCTTGTAGCCAATCATAATGCGCTACAATTGTTCTTCAAACTGCGCCACAACTTCACAGAAAGATAACAACCTATAGATTGGAAATGGAGGGGTGGTTGGAAATGGGTTGGCTACTTTAGTTTTGAAAATCAAGCATACGTACCCTTGCCTAAAAGTGTACAACTTCTATTTATGAGAGCTTACAATTGATGTTTGAATGTACCTTGTACTACCATTTTGAAAATAGTCTATCAACTCTAAAAGGAAGGTTTGCATTGACAACAACCAAAGTAGAAGATCCATTTTTGATCAGCCACCTATTTGGGAGGTGTAGGGTGTTTAATTTCCGTGTAGGTAGAGATGAGTAAATGATTAGTTGTAGTGCAATGTGGTGCATTTTAAATTGGCTACAAGACTCAAGTAGTCCTTGGTTGGAAATATGATGACCTATATGACCAGTATATGACAAATGGAATCTTCACCTAGAAAATTCATAGTAATTCTGTTTTGAGAAATGAAAATTGTGAAAAATTATGGAATCCTTTTTAAATCTATTTTTGTAAACAAGAAAAAAATTTCACTCAATATACCCACACTCTAAATATGCTCAATCGCTTAAGTCGTTGGAAATGGGTCATCGTTGGAAATGGAAGAAGCTTGAGTAGGGCCGTACTTGAAAAGTAAGAGAGTGCTTATACAAGCAAAGACCCTCATAGCATAGCTCCTTCTCATATGGTATCCAAATTTTCATGCTAACATAATGTAAAATCCTTTGCTAACTCAATCTTCAAAAGATCCAACTAAAACTTAGATCGCATTAGGAAAAGTTTGAGGCCTGAAAGAGGTTGCCAGTTTTTTATTTTTGGCAGCCCCGCAATGCAAGTACAAAAAAATAAAAATAAAAATAAAAATATTTAATATTAAAAAATAAAAAATAAAAAATAAAAAGTTGCCAGTTACTAGTAGTGCCATGTCAAATCCGGGAAAAGAAATTCCCTAATTGCACCCGAGGGAGGGGGGGAACTCTCAACCCTTTGCATGCCTCAGATTTTTTGTAATGTTTGGTAATAGAAACCATATTCAAATCCTTATTTGCCGGTGTTTTAAAATGTAGTTAATTTATTTTCCTTAGTTCAAGATTCTCGTCAAGATTGCAATCCAAAATTCCCTTTAGTTGGAGGAATTAAATTGATGCATCTCAAATGTGTTCCAAAACGCTTAGTAAATTTGATGCTAAAAATGCATTGATACAATGTCAACAAAAAAATGCATTGAAACCACATCGAGATGTGGTTTCAATGCATTTTTCACACATGTAAATGCAATTTTGTTTTCTTAATTTTGATAGGACATTAGAACAACTTCTAAAAAATAACAAACAAAAATTTTAGAGATTTTTTGACATAAGAGCTATATCTTGCAATTTCTAGCCCATGATCTACAAGTTTGTTACTAAGTTGGACACCAAATGATTCTTTTATCTTTTATGCACTACCATCCTTGTAGAGTAAGTTTTGAATTTGATTCTAAAACCATCCCTCTAATAATTAAGGTAAATAAACCAACTTTGACACTTAGTATTTTTTGATGGAAGAATGGATTCATTAGGGGGAGTCATAATTGTATATTTTTATCTTCTATAATTCCCTCATCTTGATCCATTAAACTTAAAGATAATTTGACTATAGTTTGGAGGTAAGAAAAACAATATTTGTGATTTAACCCCTAAATGTTTTTTTACTATGTTTTCATCAAAAACATTCCAAAATTGCCATTTCTAGTACAAGTGCCAAATTTTAGAAAAATATCATTTTTGAACACATGTAACTATAGAATCTTGTAGTATATTGGTTTGAAAAGATGTGGAAAAAATTTCAGAAGTTTCTATTGTGTAAATTGCAAGATATTAGCATTTGAAGTGACAAAAATTCTTTTTTGGGCCCTACAAAAACCGGGCAACTGCACTTCACAAGGTCACATTTGTATGAAAAAATGTCCATGTTGGTGGTTCTTCTTTGGATTCATTCTTGAAGGCAAGTTGTCTACATGATTGAAACATTTCAGATCATTTGGAATAGTACAACATATACAAAAAAAATAGTAAGTAGAAAGAAGTAGAGAATAATTCAAAATACTATATTGATAAGAATTTGGTTATGGACTTGGAAAATGCCAAATGCAATGGTTGAAATGTTATAATAAATAATTTACATCCTATTATTTTATTTTATTTCAAAAAATATTGAAAAGTGGATTCAATAAAGGACTTCAAAGTTTATTTTAGAGTAGAGATTCCATAACTACCTACAAGCTAAAATTCCTCATAACTTTCATTAGATTAACCCTAGAGCGACTTGATTCATGACAGAAGTGGAAAGTGGCTGTTTTTGAGGATGATTTTGGATGGACCATATTTGGAAAGGTTTGCCGATGAGGCAAAATGTAACCGCTGGATCTTCTCAGTCAGTATGAAGAGGATGGGAATCCAAAAATGAACTCTGAAAAACTGGTGTGCCCTTGAAGATCATGAGGTTTGACTGATGTTTTTGCTACGTTGACTTCAATGGGCAGGTGCGATGTTGCATACAAAGCATGTCCTGTCGACCATGCAAACGGTCGGAAAAATACAAGGAAAATTGTAGTGCGTAGGGGATGTCGATAATAAAGAGATAGTCAGTGATTCATGAACTCTTCATGAACATATAGAAATCCATGGGTCTTGCAATGAGCATGCCTCCGAGCAGAACGGAAGAGCGTGAACTTTTGATCTGCCCCATTGAAATGCCACAGGTGCCCGATGGGGAATATGCGAGCTCTTGTGCTGGCTGCCCGTGCACACTGTTGGAAGTGCCGAAGTCAACAAAATATTATGAAATGCGAAATTGCTGATGTCAGGCATTGACATACGCCACATTCTCGCCGTCCTTGAGTTCCCACATTAATTCCTGAGCGGTGAAACACTTCATTGGATAAATTGTGAGACGTCGATGCACAAATCTACCGTGCTATGATTGCAACAAAATACCATTTGGCATTCCCAGATACGAATTGATAATTCTTTACGCACCCCAAGAGAGTACTGAAATTACTGAGTAATTTCGACATCACGTACCCACATTTTCTCCCTCGTACAGGTCAGCGACGACGGAGCAGCCCTTTCCAACTGCCCTGCAAATTTGTTTTGCCCAAACAAGGGCTAAAATAAAATTCTCTCACCCAGGGCACATGAAAATTTTGAACAGAACCATATATGTTGCACTTCAATCATTTTTCTCTTCTGCATGTTCTTTCTGAAGCACAGTTGCTATCAACAGTCATCGATAGCAAACTTCTGCTTGAACTTGTGAAAAAATGGATGAATGAAATTTCGTAATTCTCCGTTGCCTGTAACTCCTCGACTCTGTGCGTCGTCCACTTTCTGGACGTCGGAGCGCTTAGGGGTTAATCAAAATGGATTCAAAGCTCTCCACGTATATATAAATGTAGAGAATTAATTTTTAAGAAAGTGATTCTTTAAGAAAAAATTTGAACTACCTAGATTACCTACAATTCAAAGAAATTACATATCATACAATAACTTTTGAATGGTATAGTCAAAAGTTATAAATTGTTGGGTCTTTAAGCTATTCACCTTGGGCACATGTGTGAAAACTTCAAAGATAAAAAATAGAAATTCCATTTGTAGTGAGCTGCCCCAAATTACTATGTTGCCAAAAGAAAGCAGTTTGGTCCTTTAGGGGTTAAGGATTCACTTAAGGTAATTAAATCCATAATAAGTAATATAGTGATTCCTCCCAAACATTTATCATTGGTTCATAGAATGTATTATTTCATCTCTTGATTGATACATAATTACACTATCTTCCTTGAAGAGTCTTTAGTGAATTAAATTGGATGAAGAGTTTTTTAAAAGCATTTATTGTTCAATTAATGGATGGATACTAAAGCAATTTAAAGTTTAATTTCTTTTGCATTAACACAAGGTACAATTGGTCAAAGACCTTTATCTTTTCAAATCATGTTAAAAGAAGAAAAACAAGAGACATACAAGGTGTTTTAAATTTACACAACAACAAAAACTAACAAAACTTTGATTCGATATACATCTATATGATGAATTTATTTATTTATGATAGCATTTAATTCTATTGTAGAGGTTAACAACCATATTAGAATTAGTTGATAGAGCAAGTTATCAATTTAATGACTAATCAATAAATTATCTGTTTTTGAAGCCTATCAAAAATCATGTTACATATTTTATATAATAAAAAAGTAGCATTCTTGTGTTTGAATTTTATCTCTAAAATAAGGCTTCAACAAAGTCTTCAATAATTTTTTTATATATTGTTCCTTGAGGGTAATGTATGTCTATACTCTATAGGTCTTTTTATACAAAAGATAGTTTATTGATTGAAAAAATTCAACATCATACCTAAAAAACATCTTGAAGGATAATTTAAAAAAAATTTAAACACAACTTTTTATAATAATGATAAAAGATGACTTAATGAGCATCTTATATTTTACTCATGACAAGAAACAATAATAATTTTAGTTCTATTAGTGGAGAACAATATGAAGGAAGGAACCTTTTATTCAAGATTCCACATCTAAGTCTATAGAACTTAGCCATGGAGAGTACATGAACTATATTCCTTTTTTGCAAAAGATTGCCCCTATGCTACAAAATTTAATACTACAATTGCATTTGTAATTTTTCTAGAACCAATATCCAATAGAGTTTTTTTGTTTATTAGTATTGACTTTGAAGTGAAAATTATAATTTTAGTATCAACTTCTTGATTAAAATTGGTTTACGTAATTTTTTTGGTAATAAAAAGGACATATATAGATTTTTGTATTAAAAAATACAAGGTACATTTGAAAAGAGTCACAACAAAAATCATGGAATTCTAATGCCACTTGACTAAAGTTATGGAATTTTGAAGCAACATGACCTAAAGTCCATAATTTACTTGGAAGTACAAACAATGTTGCTTGAGGATAAATCCTATCCAATGGATGATCGTCCATGGGAGTTAATTGTAAAAAAGTGGTAAATAAAAATTTACATAAGATGTCCAACTATCTACCTAACCAATGGTGACACTTGCTAAACGTCTTGGGACTAATGGTTAATATCAAAGGATGGATGCTTAGTTAAACTATGTTACTACTGGCTAGCAATACTTTGTAGACATATTAAAGTTGATTGTTGACTAATGATGTCCTTCACTGGACAATAAATAGCTAGTTGCCTTAGGTCATGATGACAAATCCAAGTGTCATATATGATTTAGAGGATGGTTGATCTTCATTTGTCTTTCGATTTGGACATCCTAGATAATTTTTTTTCATATATTTCAAAACAATTGTTTTTGCAAATTTTCTTCTTCTAAGTGTCTTTTTTTTTTATCTACAATGGTCTTGACAATGGATACTAAGAGTTTGAGTTCCCATCTATTAAATTTGGTGTTTTTAAAAATGCTCACAATGTTCATGACTATGATGTCATCACATATAAACATTACTTGAAAGATGACTTTTGTCTCCATGCATATAAACCCTACAAACACTCTAAACAATTTGTAACAACTAAAAGCTTTAGGAATTGGTTCCTACATTTTTTAGTTCACTTCTAAAAAAAAACTATGAATTTAAATAGATGATAAATATGTACGGAAGCATCCTTCATCCAATTTATCCATGTATGGCACTCTCACAAGACTCCACTTATCCACGGACATTGCATTCTGTATTCTCCTAAAAATGTTGGTGACTGTCATCATGTCAATGATGTGTGCACAAGTGCAAAAATGCATTGTGACAAATGGAAGTTCATACTGTTCCCAAAGCCAATTTGGCTGACCACACTTTTTAGGCTCCTGTCCTTTAATTGTGAAAATTCCAATTGCTAAAGTTTTCTAAATTGGAAACATGACTGTAAAACCTTCAATTGGGCCAAAACCTTCAATTAGGTTTTATAAATCCAAAAGACATGACTATTGGAGGGTGACATTTGATATCACCCCCTATGTTTGATTTTTAATTAGTTTTAGGATGCAAGGCTTGAATCATTTAGATGTAATTTAGAGTCTATTTTGGTTCTATTTTTTGAAATTCAATTCTAGGTTCACTTTTTATTTTTATTTCAATTTGAATTTAATTTGGAATTCATTTTGAAATTATATATAGATTTGTTTTTGATCTCATTCTTACCTCTCACATTTGTAAATCACTTGGTAGCTCATCGAGTGAATTCCTCTTTGAACCTTGTGGCTATTGTTGTGGCTTGAAGTATCAATGAGTAGCACCTTTTTTTATTTTATTTTGAAACATTTTCATCATGTCACTACCAAGTTTCAAAAGTGAGATAACTTCTTTCAATATCTTCAATCTTGTATTAATTAAGTCAAAATTTGAAGTGGATCCAAAATTTCATAAAGTCAAAGACCTTTATCCAAAGAATAAAGAATTGTTTATTTAAAGGTCTTTAGTTCATTTTGAAATCTTAAATGCTCTAATTTAAAAACTTTAGAATAATTTGAAAATTAAAAAAGACATGTCCAATGTACAAATATTGAAATCCACCAATTGAAGAGGTAAGGTAGATTTTCAAAGAATTAAACAAATCTTTTTAGGAAAAGTTACAAACAAAATTCACTCGGTGGCAACTCTCAACCAATTTGCATACTTACAACCAAAATTCTTGTACAAATTAAAATGATCTTAGCAAGATGTGACTTATTGAATCTAAGAAAATTTATAAAATCTTGAAAGAATTTGAGAGAGGACATACAAAGGCCCTACTTCAAAAATAATGCTTTGTCCACACTACAATTGGAACATTGGATTGAATGACAAATCTTAATTCAAACAATAGAAGGAAAGATTTATTTAAAAATCACTATTTATGTAAGAATTTTCTTTTCTTTTTTTAAAATCTGAATATGTATCTTTTATTTTTATGAAAAACACCATTTCATTTTGTGCCAAAGAAGATAGTTTTGAAAATACATGAGCTTTTGAGGAAAAATACTCGTAATAAAATACAAAAATTTAGAACAATATTAAAAATAATTCATTATCAACAATTTAAGTCTAAAATTTTCTTTAAAATTTGTGCACAAGACAATTATTCAATGAAAATATTCAAAAAATAGATACTTAGATTCTTAAGTTTTTTTAAATAGCCAAAATTTTCAAATAAATAAATAAATATTATATATTTTTATCTTCAAGGATATTTAAATCAACCAATTTTGATTCAAGCAAATAAAACAATCTAAATCTATATAAACATGCAAAGAAAGCATATTTTAAGCTCAAATGCAATATAAAAAAATTCTATTATTTTTCTTAAAAACTTTTTAAAATTTTGGAATCCAAGAAGATGAATTAGAATCCTTATTTTTCTAAATTTAAAT
Source organism: Rhytidiadelphus loreus (assembly GCA_947034895.1). Classification (NCBI taxonomy): domain Eukaryota; kingdom Viridiplantae; phylum Streptophyta; class Bryopsida; order Hypnales; family Hylocomiaceae; genus Rhytidiadelphus; species Rhytidiadelphus loreus. The sequence goes on from OX344763.1 coordinate 19,801,925, forward strand.
CTATTTTGTCTATTTTTAATCTATTTAGAGAGTTGTAGAAAAAAAATTCAAAATTGAGGATATTAATAAATTGTGAAGATGTTTCCTACAATCACCAAAATTGAGATATGAAGATGCATAAAATATAGATTAATATGTGATGCCTTTTTCCAAGTCTATATACATTCAACAAGATTTTGGGATCATTATTTTTTGTTTCAACCATTTGATTGAAGTTCTAATATAATTGCATGGACATAATATTACACTTTAGTCTATGTTACACTACTTTCAACATGTTATTCTGATAGTCCAACCAAAAATATAGTTTAAATAGTTTGACTAATATAGATATACAATTATACAATAAAATTGCAACTTTAAAATGTATGTGCATATATTAATTGAAATGAGAACAAGAGTTGATTTATTGTATACTCTAATTAGGCTTATTTCTTTTACTAACTTCCAATAAAAATATCAAACTAAACTAAGATTTGTTCTTTAAACCTAAATCAAAAGTTGTTCTTGTAGTTACATACATTAATCTATCACCAAATTAAAACCAACTATTAAATTCAATACAATTATTTCTTGTGTATAAAATAATTTTATATACAAATATATATTTTATTGTGACCTAATCCACAAAACAATCCACAAAAGTTACAATATTGATTTTATTTAGCATATTGAGAATTCATCAAATCATCTTCATTTCATTGACACCAAAGCACATGAAATAATTGAATAGTTTAAAATTGTTACCTTTATATTAAATGAAAAGACCCTCTGGCTCCTAATTTCTAAAGACCTATTGCCATCATTCTATAGTAGAAGCATCCATCTAGATTTTAGTCAATGATAGTACACATTCAACTACTAAAGTTCTTCAGCCATCATTATAAATCCAACTTGTCTTAAACATTACTTCTTTCTATAGACTAAATAAGACATTAGACATAAAACATTTGGGCTAAGTAAGTACTAAAACATGAAGTAGTCCTAACTTCTCTAACTAGAATACTGAATACCTCAAGTTCGATTGTAAAAATTAATCTAATACATGCAATTTAGTAACAATCAAGAAAAAGATATGCAACCAAGTCTTACTAATGTACATTGATTTTTTCCTAATTAGCTAATGCTCCTCTCTTGCTATGCAAAATTCCAATCATCATATTACTAAAAAAGTCAAAACACTCCATGTTGCAAATGGATAAATACCTCTACAAATCCAACATGAATTGAAATGGTTTTGCATATTGATTCTATATTAGCTTCATCATATCTTGTGTTAGCTTTAACTCATATTTAGCAAAAAACTATTTCAACCTATCATAGTGATTGTATAATAATGACAAGCAAAAAGACTCTTAATCCCTTCAGTTGCAAACCATAACATAGTTCACAAATATGTGGCAATTCAAAACACTATAAAATTCCCCCAAATAGGATCAAAACAAGGAATCATGAATCATACCTTTCCAATTTGTTTGAACTATAGAGGCTAGTCCACATTCCTTTTTGACTATACACTTGGTTGTCCTTGAAGCCAAATGGAATCATATTCAGTTAGTAAGCAACATTATTAATGAACCAAGACCAAGAAGCTACATCCATCTCAACTAAAGTAGAGATCCTAAAAGAAGTCAAACTCTAAAAGCGTTCTCTACCTTACAAAGAAATACACATGACATTTATGTACTAATTGTGCTCTTCCCTGTAGTACCAAAAGTGAACTAACATGCATAAATAGGGACACTATTAGAACCTTGTGGAATCCTAAACTTTAAAAATTCCAAAAGTTTAAAAGAACTTACAACACAGAATGATGTAGCAATTTCCATTTTCTTTAAAAACTTTAGCACTAATTTTTTTTAGGGTCCCAACACTTCTCAAATGATCGCTTAATGCACCTCCTGCCTAACACATGCAGTTGCCGTCGATCCTTCTGCATGGGCGAAGAACGGCAGGACTGCCCTTGCAAAAACAGTACTCGAAGCTCCACATCCTCACTGACTGGGAAACCTGAGAATGCAACTGAAGCCGCTCGCTTCTTCACGGAAGTCCCCGAATTTCACTGGAAGCCGGTTCTTCACTGACCTCTATTCTTCAGTGGAGTTTTTCTTCGAATCCCATAAGGCCGAGGCAGAGGAGGGATGGTTGGTGTCCGGGTCACTGGGTCTTGAGATTTCAAGGGACTCACATTTGCAGCAGTCTTTTTAGCTGCAGCATGATATCTCTTGGACACATTCTTGGGCTTCTGCTGCTGCAATTGCTCTCCATCTGAGTCATCATCGTGGTTGGAAACTCCTGTGGCAGGCTCGTGGACATTCTTTGCAGCTTGAGTATGGCTAGGACTGTCTTCCCGAGATATTGGAGGAGAGATTGTAGCCGATTCGGGATGAAGTGAAAGTGAAGACAGATCGACGTTTGTGTGACTTTCAGGCAAGTCCATAATGCTGGAGTCGTGGTTATGTTGAACACAGGTTACGTCTTGCTTTCCCTGTTGTGCATCTGCGAGTTGACGAGCTATCCTTTCCTCTCTCCACTGTTTGTGATGCTCACAAAGCGTGTGGCCCCTCATGGCAATCTTGCTGCATTGCGAACTCCTGGTGCCATCTCTGGATTTGTAGCGCTGGCTGCATTGTACCCCAGTTTGGACGTCCGCCTTTGGAGCGATCCAAGGTTTGAAAGCTGGCAAGTGCTTTGAGCTGCCTGAATTTGGAGAGAGCGAGGTTTTGCCATTTTCTTGCAGTTGGAAGCTCCAGTGATGGTTGCAAAGGGTAACACCTGTCATTGCCATCATGTGACACCGCCCGTTTTCAGTATCGTCTTTCTGGACGATGCACCTTTGGCCCGTCTGTACTTCCGTCCTGGCGAGGATTTCAGCCTGAGTTGCCTGCGAGCCACCTGGAATGGGATGGCCATGGTGAGCAAGATCCTCATTATGTGATAAAAGAGATTTCCGCTTCCTGCTTGACGGCGAGGGTGGCCCATGCGAGACCAGTTGTGAATCTGTTAAATCTACAACCAAAGAAGGCATTTGCATGTCGTCGCCCATGCTCTGGTGCATCTTTTCAAACTCTGTCGCCTGTTCGGACAGAGCTGCAGTTGCAATCGCCTTCTCTGCGTTCAGAAATGCTTTCCTCCGAGTTCGGCCGCCTCCTGGGATGTCAGGTAACACAACAAAGCTTCTGTCAACTTATGTCGAACGTAGTGAGTACAGTACGGTCTAATTCAAATTCAGGGTTAGCGTTGAGTGTTTGCAGCGTACACATATGCGAGGATTTCCAGGAACACGATTGTGCATACCTTCATTTGTATCCACCGAGAGGCCGGTCTGCACTGCTGCTGGAGTTGACTGCTGACTGGATAGAACAATTTTGCTCGAGGATGCCCCATAACAACGTGAAGTACTTGCAATGTTTGCAGGAGTGCGCTTGGGTTGTTGCGCCTCAAGTTGGGGGTTGCACACAAGGTAGTGGTATTTCTGCGTTACGCAAAAGTATGGGTTGGTCTTCAAGTGCCACCAGAATTGCACCTTCCAGTCTAGTCCGAAACTCTGCACCTGTGCCAGCTCCTTAAAGTGTTTGAAAAGCTCTCGCACTGTGATGCCGAGACTGCCAGCATCCAAAAGCTGCAAATACATTGAGTGCAGCAATGAGCCTTCCGGTGCTTTAGAGGGGTCAAGCCAGGATGGGAGCTCGGAGTCTGATTCTCTTTCTTCTATCAGCAGAGGATGTAGCTTTCTTGCACCTGTTCCAATTACTATTACTGATAGTATCGCTAGACCCGTCAACTCCGATTGTGTACCCTGCTTTTCAATTCCCACGTCTCCGTTAACCAGCAACACAGAACCCCGTTCCCTGTCTCAAGCAACAACATTTCCCGTTCTTACGCTCTTATCTATGGCGCTCCTATCTATGGCGACAGCAATTCGGTAATTGTATGCGAATATGTCCGGCAACGAACCCTAATTCTGGGGATAGGCATACTAGTTCATCCCCATAGAAAATTCGAATCAAAGCATATATGCCTGTTTACTAAGCAAAACGAAATTGTGAAAGAACCGCCGGGAGACGTACAGACGATTCAAGATATCCTCCCACAATGTTATAGTCACTTAAACTAACATACATTGTCGTGTCATTGCATGTTACTGTACGAATGGCAACCTTCACCACAAATATTAGTGAATTGCAATATTTCCTCCATTGCATTACTTACAGAGAAAGAAGGAAACTGTTAACTAATAAATTAGAGAAGGTACCTCAAGTGAAATGGCCATGGAAGTCACATACTCCTCGCCATCTTGGCCCTGCAGAGACGGATTCACAGACGGGACCGCCACCTCCTTACTAGTCTCCGTCGACGGTGCGGTCGAGTTCCGCTGAGAATCATACTGGTCCCATGCTGTATGGGAAAAGTCAATCGAGGGCTCGGCATCTCTCGTATCAACCTCATGTTCATCCTTCTCAAGTACTTGCGCCAAGTGAAGCAGAGGTTGAAACTGAGGTTGAAGCGAAGGTTGTTCGCTCCGACCACGCGGGCCTCTGATCCTCATTCTCCTCTGCGTGGATCCGACCTGCACAGCACCAACCCGACATTGATTAAGGCTTCACCAAGACTGACTTACAAACCCAAAAGCAGGCCCAATCGATCAACCACGATAGTAGATCGCTTCCAAACAATCATCTTCGTTTTGAATTCCACATCGCGACTTTTCAAGTCAGTCATCTCCTCTGACATCAGCTTTAAACTGACGATCTGCCGCAACATTGTTTGATTCCTTACGCCAACTCCATGGTCATGGTGGAGGCTTAGACCATGAAATAGTGGACTGATCGATCGGACCGATCGAGTCTTCATTCCATGCGAGGGTTTATGTACTGCACCTAAATTCGCAACGCTGTGACCATTTAGCTAGACGAACTCGTGAACACATCCGACGAAACTTCAACAGGAATACAATTAATTGCAAGATCGAAACTCGTTGAATTTCACAACGTACGCCGCTAAAAGCAGGACAGGACCCCTCTGCCATAACTACATAACTAGTTTTCAGCTGGACGAGCTGGCTACCCATGCCAATTGCAAGTTCACCGATCCCATCCATACAAGCAAGCGCACGAATCCCAATGGATCGTGGACAGCTACTGTAGCTGCTTGATCGATCACGACTTCACTGCTATGTAGCACCATCGATCAGTATGCAGATCCAAGGTACAAAAAGAATGGAACTCAAAGCTAGCAGCTAGTTACCCTAATTAGAAACGGCGCGTCAATCGATCTGGGTACGTAGGGAGATTTTAAAGCAAACTCGATCGATCAGCTGCGGTTGCAAGTTTGGTTGCGAGAAAATCTGTTCGCAAACTGAATGCGAGCGAGCGAATTGGGGGCGATGGCGAGAAGAGCGAGAAGCCGCTGCAAGCATGAGTCTGGCAAGAGCTGGCGATCAGCACATGGAGACTGGGGGGAAATCCATCCCGTCAACCGACTTTCTTATACCACTGTCTTGGCGGGAAAGGCGGACTTCACGAGAGGCATGAGTCTGGCGGTGTTGGTCAAAACTCACAACTGTAGATGACAAGACACTCATCTAACTTCCTCTGGGCTCTAATTAATGAAATTTACTGTAATAAAACCACCCTAAGTTTCACTCTTGATAAATATTTTCACCAACTATAGGTTCATAGAGATTCCCTTTTGATAGTATTGATATCCAAGTACGCACTTGGTAAATAGACCTTCATCAAGAGTAAATTTTTTTAGGATTTCCAAAGCAATTAGTATGGTAACTGGTAACCCTAAATTACGTTACTAGTGTAGGGAAATCAAATTATTGCATAATTTAGTACATTTGAGTTGATTTTGCTCCAAGTTTAGTTGTTTAGTATTGTTGTACATATAATTATGGTTAGAAATTGGGTGGTTGTAATTGTAGCAATGAGCTAATGACGCAATTATTCTAGCTACAAAACTCTTGTATTATCACTAGTACTAGAGAAAGGGTGCGTTTATTACATTTCCTAGCTGTGTTTTAGAACATGATAAAGGAACACTTGTTGTGTACTTATGGCCAATTTCGTTAAAACGGTGGTATTCCATTAAAATGGCGGTTCAGGGGGCAATGAGGGCATGAAATCTTGTGGAAGATGACGGTGAGAGCAATGCCATACGTAAACAAGTGGTGATTTGGGCACACATGAGACACAGTAGATGCTTGATATGACATGAATAGGTGCCTCAGACAATTGACTACTAGTATGAGTTCATGTACAAATGGCACATGGAATACGCCATTTTAACAAAATTGCCTATACGGCTATACTTGTAAATTGTGTATACATGTACACAACAAGTATTTCTTTATCATGTTCCAAAATTTTGTGAGAGAACGTAACAAACCCATTAGTTTTCTAGTAGTGTATATGCACAGGTCATCAACATTAAAATGGCTTAAAAGATGGCTTTTGTAAAAATTATATCAAATTAAAAAGACTAAAAGTTTGGTGAAGACCAAATTAAAAAAAAATTAAATGTAAAAATGTTTGGTTGCATAGTTGCATATACATTAGAAAAAAAAAACTTGCAATATATATAAAGAATTATAATACTTATGTATAGTTTAAAATAATCCATATAAGCTGTTCTCTCCAATTAAAATAAAAAAAATTATTAGAAAGGCCCCAAATTTGGGTTGCTCAGCCTACGATACGTGTATTAAAAAAATTCATATAATTAATTTTTAATGCTATTATTGTCCTCAAAAACACTCATTTCATGTATATAATTACATTTTTGGATTCCTTATTGAAAGGGCTACAAGAATTTTCTACATTAAAATAAATAATATTTGTTGAGATGGGACTAAAATGCATTATAAGTAATTATAATGAGGGCCATATAATAAGGGAGTTGCATATCTAGGGCATTTACATAATATTGATGATAATGGAAAATCCTTTGAAGGATATTAACAAATGATTGATTGTTTGATGTAGGAATGTAAGATGGATGGAATTGTTTGGAGGTATTATTATCCCCTAAAGGATTGGTTCCACTTCTATATTGTTGAACTTCATTCTTAAGTTGAGTTTAGCATTCTTCTTGAGAAAATGTGGATTCTCTAGAAGGTCATTTGACTTTTGGTAGATTTGCAAATCCAAGGGATTTGAAAAAATTATTTTATCAAGAATTTTTTTTTGAAAAATATTTATTAGTTCCTAATCCACAAGTGATTATGTGGTCCAAAACAAGAATAACTTTTTGTAATTGCACATTTTCATGCAGTCAAACAATTAGGTTATGTACAATCTAGATTTTTTCTAATGCAAATCATATTTAAGTTTCAATGTAGTATATTTTTTACATTAGACTATGAGTTATCTATTGATGTGAGAAATTTCTATAAGTTTTGTAATAAATAAATAAAAATTAATTCTTAAGCTACTAAATAAATATAAGAGATATAGTTCACTTTTTTTTCTTATATAGTATGAAAATAGTGTGAAACTAATCAATATAAAAATAGTATAAATTTTTTTAAGTGTGACTACAAGAAAGACCTGTCCTATTTTGCATCACATTTAGAGTGACAAAGTTGTTTTCTACTAGAACTTTTGATGGTAGAACCCAATGAACTTGAAATTTTCATTAGAGATGATTAGTTTGACTGTAATCATATCCCTTATTTTTTTTAAATTTAATAAAATCATTTTGTATTTAAAAGTCAATTTTGCTAATTTGTGACACTTTTCCTACTAAAGGAAATATAAAAATATATTATTTTATGGCTTCCATATTCATACAAATAGGGCTCCCTCGCACGTACAGTTTTGAATATTGAGGATGGTTTGTAATTCTATTTTTTCATGAAATGTGATCAATATCAAGTCTTTATATATGGCAAATTTTAGGATTTTTTTGTTCATGATTTTATTAGTAGTAGTAATTTATACCTAGTTGTATCTATTTTTTGTGACAAACTATCTTTTTATTCAAATAGTACTTTTTTAGTACTTGCAAGTAGTCAAAAACTCTTATTAGCCGTTGATTTTTTGGATTAACAACTAAGATTGTTTTTTTTCATAGTACTCATAGTACTAAGTATAGAAATTGTAGTTTTGGCAAAATGCTACCAAAATCATTCGATTTTTCTTACAATCTCCCTTATGTGCTAAACACCCTTGGCATTTGGTTCCTACCTTTGTTAGTTGACTTCTAACTTTTTAAGAAAAAAATATGAATTTAAATAGATGATAAATATGTATGAAAGTATATTTCATCCAATCTAATCTATTGCACTTTGTCAAGACTCTATGTATCCAATCATTGACAATGTGTTCTATATTATCCCCATAATGTTGTTGTTGTCTTGATGATGTGGGCACATGTCCATAAATTCTCAAAGATAGTTCTAACAACTTCACTTTTTGAAGTCTAGTATCCTTGTGAAAAGTCTCATTGCCAAAGTTTACAAAACTAGAAAATAGACCCCAAAACTAATTCAATTGGGCCTTATAGTATAGAATTGGATACTACTTGCAAGGTTGTTTAAATAAGTTGGTTTAAAGAACCAAAAGACATGTCTATTGGAAGATGACGTTTGATAGTACTTCTAGATTTGGTTCTTAATTAGTTGTAGGATGCAAGATTTAAATCATTAAGATGTATTATAGAGTTTATTTGGTTTTATTTTTAGATTTTTCTTGATTCAATTCTTGATTCATTTTGAATGTAGAATTCATTTTGGAATAGAAACTACATTAAATTTCCAAATTTGCATTTAAAGATTAGGACTTGGTTCAAAGGGTGTGTAATTGCTTAGCAATTGAATCTAACGATGATGTAAGGATTTGGAACTAAACAACTATTCAATTCAAGTCAATAATGAGGATGATGAGTTGTTGATTCAAATTTGGCGGAATGAGGGCAATTATTTAGGTTCTGATTTTGAAGGGTTTTAGTATAGATTCTTAAAGATATGCATTGCAATTTGCATTTATGACTTTATTATCTCTTATTTTGTGAGCTTGTTCACTATGATCTATGTAGTACAATTTGATATGTGACAAAAGGCTACTTTGGACGGAGTGCATTGTTCTCAACCCATGGATCCATTGTGCAATTTGTACCTCTATAGATCATCAATTTCTGAATATTTATGAAATGCTATTTTAGAGTTAAAGTTTTTTCATTAGATAAATGTGAAATATAAAAAACACCTATATAAATCTTCAAAAGTTTCCTATCTTAATTCCTCAAGGTCAATGAATCTAAAAAGTGAATGTGTTTGGTCAAATAGTTATAACATTCAAAATTTTAGTTATGACCTAAATTTCAAAACTTAAGTCTAAGATAGCTAAATTAAGTCTAAGCTAGGTTAGTTTTAAACTCCATTTCAAAACTTTGAAAAAAAATTCAACATTTGAGTTATTGTAATAAAAAGCTTCGTGTGTTAAAATCCCAATAATTTAACTTGTAGGTATTTCATTTAATTTTTCTTTAAAAACCTATGCATGGATTAATTACAAAATACCATTTCTTATTCTAACCTTCATTTTCATTCAAATTTCTAAATTTTTATAATCTAAATTTTAATTGATGTAAATTTTAAATACCTATCACACCTTTAAGAATTACAATAAAGGTGATTGCAAGAAACACTTGTCCCTTTCTTTTCTGTTCCCTTGGACTTAAACATATGGTTTTTTCTTCATAAATTTTGCATAGTACATCAATTTTATATGAAATTTGAAATAAAGGTACATGTGGTAGTTTTAGGCATAGACTATTTTATTATTTTTAAAAAGTTATTTTATTATTTTTAAACAATCGCTGATTGAATAGAAGGATTCAGTATTTTATTTTTGAAAATTTTCACTATTTCGTAAGAATCAAATATCAAAGTGTCTATTTTCTTGGCATTTTCCATCGTCTTTTTTTGTACATAAATTTGATATATGAATTTTTCTAGGTATGAATTTTAGAGACATATTACTTTTAATGCTTTATAAATTATCTTTATTTTTTTTAAATTATTATAAATTCTTCTAGAAGTTACATTATTCACAATACTAAGCCATTTTGAGACAAAAACGGCAAGAGTTTCTTACAACAACCTAATAATTGATTTTTTTCAATGTAGATTTTAAAATCAAAATTTCAATTAAAAAATATTTAATTATACATATAAATTAATATATTTTTATCAATAAATTATATAAGCTAAATTCAACTTGATGGTGGCCAAATTGCCCAAATAGTGATGATTTGATATCACTAATTGCCGAGGGTGTTTTGTGCAAAATAGAAAAACAATTACATGGAAAAATTTAACACTATTCTTTATGTCTACTATTATCTCTCGAAAAAATTTAAAATTAATTGAATTTTTTGTATACCAATTTATTTTTACTAATTAATTTTTAAATCCCAAAAATTAAAAATTATTACAAAACTAAATTTAGAAATTTTTCACATTGATAAGTAACATAGTTAATAGTTTGATGTAAAAAACAAATTATATTGAAACTTGAATATGATTATTATTATTAAAGTTAAATTGAATTCAAGATTGAAGTTTGACAATCCTTTAGAACTAATCCTTTAGGAGCTAATAGTATCCAAAAACAATCCCGTCCATCATACATCAAAGTGATCAAACAATCAATCATGTCCTAATTTTTCTTTTGATGATTTTTCATTGACATATATATATATATATGTCATTGGCTCATTGCTACAACTACAATAATCCAATCTTTAGCCATAAATTATACATACAACAATACTAAACATTTAAACTTAGAGCAAAATCAATTTGGATTTACAAAATGCAATAATTAAAATATTTTAATTCAGTAATCCTATTTAATAAATCTTATACAATTATGATTGACAATTAATATTCAATAGAAAAGTTGAGCTTCCTAAAGAATCTTCCATTACATATATTTTTCTGATCTTTGAAATATCCAACATTAAACAAAAAGATCAAATTAATCATATGCCAATGTGACAATTAGAAATTTCCTTAAAAGAAGCTTTCAAACTTACACCATAACCGTATAGAATGATGCAAATTGATTTTCCTACACTAGTAACGTAACTTAGGGTTACCAAGTTACCACACTAATTGCTTTGGAAATCCTATAAATTTTTACTCTTGATGAAGGTATTTACCAAGTGAGTACTTGAACAATTATCAATACTATTCAAATAGAAATCTCTATGAACCTATAGTCGGTGAAAATATTTATAAGAGTGAAACTTATGGCATTTTAAAACCAAAGAGGGTGGTTTTATTACATTAAATTTCATTAATTAGAGCCCAAAGGAAGATAGATAAGTATTTAAAAGCACCCACCTTCTTCAAATTGCCTCTATTTCTGGGCGGAGAATGATCTTTAAATAGACCATTGTAGCAATTAAATGCATTCTAGGTCATTTTTATTTTTTTTATTGTGAGAGCCAAATCGTTGCCTCTGATTTTTGCACATCTCTATAGAAGTTGCAAGTGGACGAATTTTAGGAGACCTATGATGAGTATGATCACAAATAGGTGCCTGTGCCTTGAATCTTTGAAAATTTATAAGTAATTCAAAAATGCTTGAAAAAATACAAAACCACTTGTGTTAGATTCCACATCTATTTTTCTTCCTCTGAAAAATGATCGAAAAATATTTCTGTCCACAAAAGCCTATGAAAAAGGTGGACCAGCCCTTAAATGGTCGCTTTTAGAGCATACTACCTTACAGTTGTGAGTTTTGACCACCACCGCTAGACTCATGCCTCGTGAAGTCCGCCTTTCCCGCCAAGACAGTGGTATAAGAAAGTCGGTTGACGGGATGGATTTCCCCCCAGTCTCCATGTGCTGATCGCCAGCTCTTGCCAGACTCATGCTTGCGGCGGCTTCTCGCCCTTCTCGCCATTGCCTCCAATTCGCTCGCTCGCATTCAGTTTGGTAACAGATTTGCAATTGCAACCACGTTTGCAACCGCAGGTGATCGATCGAGTTCGCTTTTAATTTCCCGGAGTACCCACATCGATTGATGCGGCGTTTCTAATTAGGGTACTAACTAGTTAGCTTTAATTGAGTTCCATTCTTTAACTCTGTACCCTGAATCTGCAGACTGATCGATGGTGCTATATAGCAGTGCAATCGTGATCGATCAAGCAGCTACAACAGTTGTTGACTAGCCGTTGGGGATCGTGCGCTTGCTTGTATGCATGGGATCGGTGGACTTGCAATTGGCATGGGTAGCCAGCTGGTCCAGCTGAAAACTAGTCATGTAGTTATGGCGGAGGGGTCCTGCTTTTTGCTGCGTGCGTTGTGAATTTCACCGAATTTCGATCTTGCAATTGTATTCCTGTTGAAGTTTCGTCGGGTCACGAGCTTAGCTAGATGGTCACAGCATTGCGAATTTAGATGCACTACATAAACCCTCGCATGGAACGAAGACTCCATCAGTCCGCTAATTCACGGTCTAAGCCTAGCTCCTCCAAGATCATCGAATTGACGTAAGGAATTAAACAATGTTGCGGCAGATCGTCAGTTTAAAGCTGATGTCAGAGGAGGTCACTGACTTGAAAAGTCGTGATGCGGAATTGAAAACGAAGATGATTGTTTGGAAGTGATCTACTATCGTGGTTGATCGATTGGGCCTGCTTTTAGGTAGTAAGTCAGTCTTGGGGCCGGGGAAGCCTTAATCAATGTCGGGTTGGTGCTGTGCAGGCCGGGTTCACGCAAGAGGAATGAGGATCAGGAAGCCGCGTGTTCGGAGCGAACAACCTTCGCTTCAACCTCAGTATCAACCTTTGCTTCACTTGGCGCAAGTACTTGAAAAGGATGAAGGTGAGGATTATATGAGAGATACCGAGCCCTCGATTGACTTTTCCCATGCAGCATGGGACCAGTCTGATTCTCAGCGGAACTCGACCGCACCGTCGACGGAGTCAGAGGAGTTGCCGGAGATGGAGACTGGTAAAGAGGTGGCGGTCCGGTCTGTGAATCCGTCCCTGCGGAGCCAAGATGGCGAGGAGCATGTGACTTCCATGGACAATTCACTTGAGGTACCTTTTTTAATTTATCAGTTCACTTCCCTTCTCTCTCTGTAGCGCAATATTATGAACGACATGTTGTACGTAAGTCATGATATTAGCTTAATTTTCGTGGTGAAGGTAGGCACTAGTTCTGTAACATGTATATCGATGGTACAACGATGTATGTTCGTTTAAGTGACTCTAACTTTTTAGAATGTTGTCTTAAATCGTCCGTTTGTCTGCGATTCTTTCACAATTTCGTTTTGCTTTGTAAAAAGTCATGTATGCTTCGATTCGAATTTTCTATGGGGTGAGTCTGTAGACCATGAAGTGGAAATTATGAGTCTACAGACGTTATATAATCTGGGATAAGTACACTGTGATTGCTTGCATGATCAGTACGTACGCCCGTACCCAGAATTAGGGATCATTGCCGGACATACTCAAGTACTTTAGCGAATTGCTGTCGCTTGAGATAGGAACGGGGTTTTGTGTTGCAGGTTAACGGACACGTAGGAATGAAAAAACAGGGTGAAGATTCGGAGAAGTTGACCGGTCAAGCAGCGCTAGCAGGAATTGCAGTTGAAGAACTTAGGGGTACACGCAATTTGTGTCCTCTCCTGATAGAAGAAAGCGCATCAGACTCCGAGCTCCCATCCTCGGTTGTTGACCCCTGTGAAGCACCGGAAGGCTCGTTGCTGCACACATTGTATTTGCTGGTTTTGGGTGGCGACAGTCCCGGCATCACCGAGGGCATCACCGAGGGCATCACAGTGCGAGAGCTTTTCAAATGCCTTCAGGAGGTGGCAGAGGTGCTGGATTTTAGAATGGACTGGAAGGTACAAGTGCGGAGGCACTTGAAGACCAACCCACACTTTCGGGAAGAAAAGGGATACCACCGCTACCGCAAGTGCGACCACCAACTTGAGGTGCAACAATCCAAGAACAGCCCTGCAAACATTGCAAGTACTTCACGTCTGTATGGGGCATCCTCGAGCAAAACCGTTCTACCCAGTCAGCAGTCAACTCCAGCAACAGTGCAGACTGGCCTCTCAGTGGATACACATGAAGGTATGCACAATCGAGTTCCTTGAATTCCTCGCATACCGTATGTGCATGCTGCAACCTCTAAGCCTAACCCTGAATTAGACCGTACTGTACTCACGACGTTCGACATGAGTTGACAGAAGCTTTGTTGTGTTACCTGACATCCCAGGAGGCGGCCAAACTCGGAGGAAAGCATTTCGGAACGCGGAGAAGGCGATTGCAAATGCAGCTATGTCCGAACAGGCGACGGAGTTTGAAAAGATGTATGACAGCATGGGCGACATGCAAATGCCTTCTTCGGTTGCAGATCGAACAGATTCACAACTGATCTCACATGGACCACTGTGGACGTCAAGCGGAAAGCGGAAATCTCTATCATCAGATGAGGAGGAGCTTCCTTACCATGGCCATCCCGTTCCAGGTGGCTTGCAGGCAACTCAGGCTGAAATCCTCGCCAGGACGGAAGTGCAGACGGGCCAAAGCTGCGTCGCCGTCCTGAAAGACGATACTGGGAACTGGCGGTGTAACATGATGGCGATGGCAGATGATACCCTTTGCAACCACCACAGGAGCTTAAACCGACAACACGATGGCAAAATCTCGCTCTCTCCAAATTCAGGCAGCTCAAAGCACTTTTCAGCATTCAGAACTTGGATAGCTCCAGAGGCAGACGTCCAAACCGGGGTACAATGCGGCCACAGCCAAAAATTCGAAGATGGCACCAGTAGTTTGGAATGCTGCAGCAGGATTGCCGTGACGGGCCACACGCTTTGTGAGTATCACAAAGCGTGGAGAGAGGGAAAGAAAGCTCGTCAACTCGCAGATGCACAACAGGGGAAGCAAGTCGCAACCTCTGTTCAACACAACCACGACTCCAGCATTATGGACTTGCCTGAAAGTCACACAAACGTCGATCTATCTTCGCTTTCACTTCATCCCGAATCGGCTACAATCTCTCCTCTAATCTCTCGAGAAGACAGTCCTAGCCATACTCAGGCTGCAAACAACGGCCACAAGCCTGCCACAGGAGTTTCTAACCAGGACGATGACTCACATGGAGAGCAATTGCAGCAGCAGAAGCCCAAGAATGTGCCCCAAAGACGTCGTGTTGCAGCTAGAAAGACTGCTTCAAATGTGGGTCCCTTGAAACGTCAAGACCCAGTGACCCGGACACCAACCATCCCTCCTCTGCCTCCGCCTTTTGGAATTCGAAGAAAAACTCCATTGAAGAATTAACAGAGGTCAGTGAAGAACCGACTTCCAGTGAAATTGAGGGACTTCCGTGATGAAGCGAGCTTCAGGTGCATTCTTATGTTTCCCAGTGAGGATGTGGAGCTTTGAGTACTGTTTTTGCAAGGGCCGGTAGTCCTGCCGTTTTTAGCTTATGCAGAAGGATCGACGCGGTTCTTCGGGAAGTGCATGTGTTACGCAGGAGGTGAATTGAGCAGTCATTTGAGAAGTGTTAGGACCCTCAAAATGTTTTCCAGTGCTAATATTTTAAAGAAAATGGAAGTTAGTACATCATTCTGTGTTGCAAGTTGTTTTAAAACTTTTGGAATTCTCAAAGTTTAGGGTCACACAAGGTCCTAAAAGTGTCCCCATTTTTGCATGTTAGTTCACTTTTAGTACTTCAAAGAAGAGCACAATTAGTACATAAATGTCATGTGTATTTCTTTGTAAGTTAGAGAACGCTTTTAGAGTTTGACTTCTTTTAGGATCTCTACTTTAGTTGAGATGGATCATGTACCTTCTTGGTCTTGGTTCATTAATAATGTTGCTTACTAATTGAATATGATTCCATTTGGCTTCAAGGACAACCAAGTATGTAGTCAGAATGGAATGTAGACTAGCCTCTGTAGTCTGTAGTTCACACAAATTGAAAAGGGATGATTCCTTGTTTTGATCCTATTTCGGAGAGTTTTATAGTGTTTTGAATTGCTACATACTTGTAAGGCCATATTCATTAAATTGAGAAAAAATGGTTATATTGAGACCTTGAAGCCACTTCGTTTCAAAGATAAGTTGTTGAAGGCAAAGATAAATTTAGGGTAGCCTACATTTACAAAGCATGTTCCACTTAGAATCCACATTGAATATCCAAAGACCCATACAATGAAGGGACGTAAATTGAGAAAGTGAATTCCATATAAGAGGTCAAAAAGTATGTAACATTTTTGGAAGCAGGTCACTTTACATTGAAGGACCTATATTTTCTAGAGAATCCATGTACATAAAAACAATATATTGTAGGCACCTGTATGTATACTTCGCTTCATAGGAAATGAAACCCAGATTTTTCAATTTACTAAATAATGATTGATTAGAATGATGTAATTGTATTGAAATGTAGAAAGTGCTTATAGTTCATGTGCATGCCTATTCTATTAATAGTAATATATATTTCACAAAGCACACTGCTTCATGAATGAGACCAGGCAGCTAAACATTGTTTTTGGTAGAAGAACTACTTGTTGCCTCAAGTGCTTTTAGCTTGGCCAACCCCCTAAAAATATCCTCGCGTCGAGAAGGCTTAGGGCGATCATCCGCACTAAGGACGGGTCCCCACATCCCCACCTTCATTATTTCAATGGCCTCTCTTCGTCGCTTGCGATCACTATGTTGAATGCCCGAGCTCGAAAGAGACTTAGAACTTCTAGGTGGCCGCCCTTGCAAGGATCTACTGACAGTGTTCATGCAAGGATCTGCAGTTTCAGTTGACTTTAAGTCGTTCGATGGTACACACTGTCCAAGAATTGCTTGCCCAGAAATGGGTACGGGGGAAGGCGAATGTCCATCTCTCCCAGAGTTTGAGGGGAATGACCTAACAATGTCTACAAACTGCAGGTTCTGACCTGCAGTGCATGTAGCAAATGCGACCTTTCTTTTGCGTTCTCCCCTTCTCAAATCTGTTCCAGGCTCGCTCTTAAGGCTAGATGGTTGCCCGAGGTCAACTTCCATCACAACTGCAATCTCGCGCCGAGGATCCTCAGAATCTCCTTCGACATCCGCCCACAACTTCTTGTGCGGTGTCATCTCAGTGCGCTGAATTGGGGACATAGATCGCAACCGACTGGGCGTTGATGCCGTCCGCTTCAAAGGGGAAGGCGAACAAATGGGAGTCCTGATTGGTCCCTTACTTGGTGGACTATCCACGGTACCATCCTCCACATTTCCCTTGGAGAAGTCGATGGCCGCCGAAGCTGCATCCGTGGCTGAGCGCAACAAGGAACGCCTGGAATAAGTGGATGGCAAGCAACTTCCTCCATCGGAATCAGACATCCTCGAAGGCGTCCCGTCTGATCCAAACAAGAGACTCCTTGTCACTGGTTGGTTACGCCGGAGCAAGTGCATAACGGAACCTCCATCCTAAGGCAACCCACGATACAACATTGTTCCTCACATTAACCTCGAGCCAAGGATAAAAGACTAGCTCTAACAAACACCACGCCATTGTAAGATTACAACCCAACACCCCAAAAGAGAGACCAAAAATTCAAATTGAAGATCAAAATTTTATTAGAGTACAAATGAATGACATTTACAAAATTAACCACATTACACAATGTTAACGAACAACCATTTCTGGAGTCGATAAAGAAGTCTACTTGCAAGAACTCTCAGGGTCAATAACTAAATTCAACCCTGGCAACACGTAACGAGTCCCGAAATTCCTCGCGGACACTTGGAATCCGTCTAGAAGCACATCTACTCTAAAGGAGGAAGCTGTCACGGGGGATTCACCAATCCGGTTAGCGTCTACATACTCACGCAGGCGCCCCGGTTGACATTCCTCGTGGACCCGCTTCAGCCATGGGGCCAGGGTTCCCATTAGAACATTGTCCCCACGCTGGTTGCGACTCCAAGTCTCCAAAAATATCCCATTCCCGTTCTCATTGAGGACACTCTTCTGCGGAGAATCATCAATAAGGATGGTGTTGTCTCTGTTAAAATACATGGGGTCCTCAAGCGCGAGAAACAAGTGGTCTCCAAGTACTTTCAACATGAGGGGCTTGTGAGGGTTTCCGCCCTACACTAGAAATTTTCCCAGCTCATATTCGACCTTCTTGCATTTCTCCTGCCCAAAGAGGTCAAAAGGTTGCCTACTAGATTGACTCAAAAAACCCGCGACAGGCTCCACCGTCTTCATGAGCATTGAGCTCCAAAATACGACCCGGTTGGAGATCTGGTTGACCTGGCTCAAGAATTCTCGCACACCGGGTCGAACAAATACGGCTTTTGTCCCAATGAGGGTAGGTTCACGATCCGAGAACACATTGTCCTCGGGTCGATGCACCTTCATACCCTTAACGGAGGACCTAGCCACGCACTGACACAGCACTCCGTTAAGGTCAAACACGAAGTTCAACCACTTAGCTCACGGTTGGACAACTACGGAGGACACACTCCGCGGCACTCTCAGTCCTCGACTCCCCGATTCTACTTGATCAAATAAAAACACGAAAGCGATGCGGTTACCTAATGGAATGTAGAACTACATGATCCAAACAACATCGAACAAGACTGACTTCCAGACAATGGCGAACACGACTGAATTGCACAAATCGATTACACAAGCTGTCCGATATTAGGAAAATTGCGAACCAACGCACGCTGCACACTTCTAAGTTCATTGGGCGGGCCACAATCATGGACAATATCAGATCATTCACAATAGTCCACTGAAAATGTACCATCCACATATATTTCAAAAAAATTGAAGATACATCTGAGAGAACACTTGGTTTTCATTAACTCGTACTGTATAGTCGCCAACTACCCCATGCTATAATATCTACACTATGCTACAAGACCCGGTGACCGAAGAGCAGCCCGTCGACGCCAAACAATTACTGATTGTCCACTCCCTCCTGTAAACAGAATGAATCGACATAAGTGTCTCTCACTACAGCAACGAAAGTAAGACGGGAAGCTAAAACAAACATCGATCACATGGCATTTCGACTGACTCAGGAATAGTCATAAGGGTCTGAAGTTTGAGGAGACTGTACCTGCCCGAACTCTAAATTCTAGGAGTCGTCCTCGATATTCTCCCCATAATCAACTAGCTCTTCATCGTCATCAGGAGGGTTGTGGGATTCGATTGCAAAATCCCGAACTGGCGACGCCTGTGGGACAGGCATGGACTGCTCTTGCACTTGGGTCTCTGGAACCGCCTCCGATTCGGGTTCCTGTTGAACTTCAACGTCTACATTATCCTCGCCTCGAGGATAATCCAAATCCTTCTGGGGTTCCTCTGGTGCATTGGATGGACAGCGGACCAACCCCGGGAGAGGTCCTACGTCTCCAGAAGTTCGAGACTTTGATTGAACAACATCCACAGGTTGAGGAGAATGTATGAGTCGATTATCCTCGCCTCGAGGATAATCCTGAACATCAGCTTTCTCTGAATGCTGACTAGAGGACTGATGCAACGACTCCGGAACGTCGACCTCACTTGTTGGATTACGGGAGGCCATAGGGACTTGAGTCATTGCGACTTGAGAAAGCTGTAATTTTAGTATTCTATTTTCTTCCAATAAAGCCTCTTTCTCAAGCCTTTCTTGTTCTCTTCTCATTTCGTCTTCTTCTTTCCTTTTTGCTTTCTCCAAATCCCTCGCCTTCCAGAAGTCAGTGTTCTCCTTCTTCACAACCGCAGACAGTTCTGGAGTCGGCCGGTGTTTCCTTCGGCGCAATCTGGGGACTTCTGCGTGGGATTGTTATTCTCTTTGACGCCAGATGTTCCCGCGTCATCGAGATCTGGCCCGTCATAATCGTACCCTGCCATGTCCCCATAGGAGTCCTCATTGTCACTGAGGTTGATAACCAATCTAACAGGTTCGACCTCTACCTCTTTCAGTGCATCTTTCCCCCTCTCTTCCCTCCTTACGTCCTGATCGGACTCTCCAACTGCCCCTGATGTGGATGTGGGCTGGGGGATCATCACATCAAAGTCCTGTGCCGATACCTCCAGATCGGCACCGCGGACAACGTTTGTGTTCGTCCCGAATTCATCTATGCGCAGGGAAGAATCTACCTGCGCGGGACTTTTATTTCCCTCTGGCCTTCCTACATTGGCAATGCCTTCCTGCGATGGAGATGAATTGGAATCTAGCTTTGGAGTTCCGAGAAGACGTGGGCGAACATAATTCGCTTTATATGGGGAGTTGTCATGCAAAAAGTCGTTCACGTCTGTCCTATTGCTGCGATTTAACATCTCCAATAGCTTCTCCCGCATGTGCCTGTCTGCTATGCTGTAGCAGAACACACCACACATCTGCAAGAGCAACACACATTTTTTAATGAACAATCTCATAGATGAATTACAAATACGACTGCTGAAAAATTATCTTTGAATCGAAGATAATAGATGACCTGACTTCCGAATCAGGGTTGTCTTGTCTGACATATTTTTGGGTTTAGGCGTCGTGTATGACGTCTGACGTCGCGTGTCGCGTGTCACCAAGTGTCGAGTTTACTTGACATCGCGTCGCGAAGGGGTAAAAAAATTTACCCCACGGTAAATAAATTTTGCCTACGTGGCAAGGTTTACAAAATGACGTGGAAAGCCAACTTGGGCGACTGCGGGTAGGGGCGCATGTACTTCAGCCTTGGGCGACCGCGGATGGGGGCGCGTGCAAGTACAAATGGGGCGAGTACGGGTTCTAAAATTAGGGCGACCTCTGGTCCAAGGGGGCGACTGCTGGTCCAGGGGGGCGACCTCCTTGTTGCAATTGTCAAAAAACACTCAAAACTGCCATTTTTGTGCAAATTGCAAAGAGAAAAAAATTTAGAATGGTATTTTTTTTCCATATGTTACCATAGGATCTTGCAATAGAATAGTTTGAGAATGCATGGAAAAAATTTCAGACATTTTGACCACATAGATTGCAAGATAAATGCATTCAAAGTGAAGAAATTGTGTTTTTTTGGCACAATGGCAAACTAGTTTAAGACTTCAAATCTTCTTAACTTAAATAGTTTGAATTGTAGATCTTGAATTTAGTTTTTTTTCATCATTCAAAATTGAGTTGAAAATATAGAAAAAATAAAAGTTTAAAATATAATGTAATTTTCATTATTTAAAAATTTATTTAGTAGAAGAAGGTATCATAGAGGGAAAAACTAAATCATTAATAGCTCTAAGATGGAATTAAAACTCACGAATTCCAATAGTGAGATTGTTCTAACAATCAATGTTGATTTGGTGGACCTATTTGTTTTGAATTTTTCTGAAAATTGAACTCAAAAACAAATCCTATACCTATATTTTACAAATCAATATTATAATTGCTTGCAAAACAAGATGCTCTACAACTTCTTGGCAACCTCTTCATATCATAAATCCAAATGAAATGAATAAAAGCTTTCCATATGAAAATAAAATAAAATATATGAGAAAAAAAGTTAATTTTTAATTCAAATTTTTCAAGATTTGTTTTTGCTCATCCAAATGATTTAATTTAGGTCAAAGCTAATTGTTGTATAACTCTTGCTCTTAGGCACCAATTAAAATTAAAATTACATTCCTAGAAAGCTAATTTTTTTTTCCTATCTTTTCATAAAAATTTGACCATATAGGAACTTGGCCAAAATCCATTTGCCCCTTGTGAAGACAATGAGAATTTAGAGATTAACATCCTATCAGTGTATTATTTAACAAGTGGATTTTAAATTTGAACACCCTCTGAAGATTTGTATAAAAACATTCCTATTTGATTTTCTCTATTCTCTATGCATCATCATACTTATGTATAATTTACCACCTTCATCTAAAATTTAAAAATAGAGGAAAGAGATTTAAATTAGAGCTTCTCCTCTTGAATTACGCAAATCTCTAAAAGTCATCCTACTAGGGTATTATTTATGAAGTAGATTTTAAAATACAAAATAATAAAATGTAGATTTTAGAAAGAGCTTTCCATTTTGAATTTCACTATCTTCCAAGTATCATCAATTCATCATACTCATGTATTATTTACCACTTTAATTTCAAGCTTAAAAATTAGAAGAAAGAGATTTAAATAAGAATTATTCCATTTGATTTAATATATGCAATCTCAAATAATCATCCTATGGGAGTATTATTTATCAAATGTATTTCAAAATACAAAATAATGAATGGAGATATTTGCAATACCTTCCCCATTTAATTTTCTCAATTCTCCAAGCATCCTTGTACTCAACTACTTATAAATTATTTACCACATTTATCTCTAACTTAAAAATTAGAAGGAAGAGATTTGAATTAAAACTTCCCCTTTTGATTAATGCAAATCTCAAAGACTTATCCTATGGGTGTATTATTTATAAATTGTTTTTCAAGATACAAAATAATGCATGAAGATATTTGCAATACCTTCCCCATTTAATTTTCTTGATTCTCCAAGCATCATTGTACTAAACTACTTATAAATTATTTACCACATTTATCTCTAACTTAAAAATTAGAAGGAAGAGATTTGAATTAAAACTTCCCCTTTTGATTAATGCAAATCTCAAAGACTTATCCTATGGGTGTATTATTTATAAATTGTTTTTCAAGATACAAAATAATGCATGAAGATATTTGCAATACCTTCCCCATTTAATTTTCTTGATTCTCCAAACATCTTTGTACTTATGAATTATTTACCATATTCACTTCTAAATTAATGGGGAAGAGATTTAAATGAAAATGTCCCCTACGGATTTAAACAAATCTCAAATAGTCATTCTATAAGTATATAATTTATCAAATGATTTCTAAAATACAAAAAAATAGATGGAGAGATATGTATGATGTTTCTTATTTGATTTATTTCATATCATATAATCCCAACCGAATAAATGAAAATGAACCATTGATATATATTTAACAAAATTGCATATTTGCAAAACTTCAGTGTTCAATAGAAGATGACATCTTGCCATAAAATTTATATACTAGAGCAAATTAATAGATCAAACAAGATATTATCAAATACAAGTAGTACTATAGAGAATCCAAAGCAACTAGATTTTTAGAAGAGCTTTCATTTCTAATAAATGAGATTAGGTGTCAAAGCTATGAAATCTGATTTCATCAAGGTCCATTTACTTAGCTCACCTAACAAAGTACGTCCACTAATGTACCTAGCAAACTAAAACAAAAGTAATTGACTATAATGAAGTTGTCAATTTCTACTTTCATCACCCAAAAATTGCAATCCAATGAGTTTTTCAAGTAACTTTGAGTCTTGGGCAACCTCTCATGGAGGAGAACGCGGGTCAGGGCGAGTGCTTAAGGGCGACTTCGGATAAAGGGCGACCGCGGGTGGAGGTGGAAAGAACGGCCCTCCTTTTGTCCAAAAATTGACAAATTTGGGCCGTTTGGGGGTTTCTAGGGGCGACTTCGGGTCTTGGGCGACCTCTCATGGAGGAGAACGCAGGTCAGGGCGAGTGCTTAAGGGCGACCTCGGGTAAGGGGCGACCGCGGGTGGAGGTGGAGAGAATGGCCCTCCTTTTGTCCAAAAATTGGCAAATTTGGGCCATTTGGGGGTTTCTAGGGGCGACTTTGGGTCTTGGGCGACCTCTCATGGAGAAGAACGCGGGTCAGGGCGAGTGCTTAAGGGCGACTTCGGGTAAGGGGCGACCGCGGGTGGAGGTGGAAAGAATGGCCTTCCTTTTGTCCAAAAATTGGCAAATTTGGGCCGTTTGGGGGTTTCTAGGGGCGACTTCGGGTCTTGGGCGACCTCTCATGGAGGAGAACGCGGGTCAGGGCGAGTGCTTAAGGGCGACCTCGGGTAAGGGGCGACCGCGGGTGGAGGTGGAAAGAATGGCCTTCCTTTTGTCCAAAAATTGGCAAATTTGGGCCGTTTGGGGGTTTCTAGGGGCGACTTCGGGTCTTGGGCGACCTCTCATGGAGGAGAACGCAGGTCAGGGCGAGTGCTTAAGGGCGACCTCGGGTAAGGGGCGAGTGCGGGTGGAGGTGGAAAGAATGGCCTTCCTTTTGTCCAAAAATTGGCAAATTTGGGCCGTTTGGGGGTTTCTAGGGGCGACTTCGGGTCTTGGGCGACCTCTCATGGAGGAGAACGCGGGTCAGGGCGAGTGCTTAAGGGCGACCTTGGGTAAGGGGCGACCGCGGGTGGAGGTGGAAAGAATGGCCTTTCTTTTGTCCAAAAATTGACAAATTTGGGCCGTTTGGGGGTTTCTAGGGGCAACTAAAATTGACATCACTAAGCATATGGTGACATAATGACATGTGCTTCTAATTCAAAGTTGGTCACCAACAAGTGAGGACAGAGATTATACGCTTTTTAATGAGAGATCCTTAGTAGAAACAAATATTTGACGATGTGGTCATTAATAAAAGGACTCTTTTGATTTTAGTTACCTATAGTAAGGCCGCAGGTGCTACTATAGAGACACTAATCCACGCAACTATTCAAATATAACAATGGAATATTTGAAAACACATTAGTAATGAGGTACTTTGTGAGGAAGGTGGATATAGTCATTGAACCTAATTCAAGAAGCAACTAATATGTAGATAGGTGGTAAAGCTACTCATGGTTGATAAAGCCCCTGAAGTTGTTTATCGCATTGATGTTTTGTAATAGGGTATGTTGTTATTATGTTAGTACAAATAAAAACATAGGTCACATTTCATGCTTCTAAATTTTGAAAAGGAAAGTAAATATATTAACCACTTTTTATATGATGTGCCATTTAGAAAAAATATTAAATATTCAAAATGCTAGGTGCCAAGGTCTATGTATTGAATCTTGAATTTGAATTCTTTTGTGCAAATATTTTGTAATTTTTTCCAAACAATGTATTTTAATTTATTTGCTTCTAAACTAATGTGTGTAAAAGTGTACAAAAATAAAGTTGAGTTTTAACCCCTAAAGGACCAACTTGAGTCCTTTTGAAGGACTTTAAAGAGTTCAAGTAGGTGCATATAGTCTCAATTTTCATTTTCATTTTTTGAACTTTTTTGGAGGATAGAAGAGTACATCATCTTTGTAAGAATATAAAATTTTCTTCAATTGGTGTCCAAAAGCAAAATTTATGCCACCCTAAGCTGAAAATAGAGGTCAGCAAGCAACAAAAAAATTACAATAAGTCAATTAATATTAAATTTTTTTCCCTCAAATATTATATTTTTGTCTACATGTGAAGCTTTGATTCATTCCATTTGGACTAGCAATGAAAAAATTATGGACAATCTTGTCTTTTAGACAATATAAACAATTTTTTGAAAAAACATCTTATATGATATATTTTTGAATGCAATTTATACAATTTTTTTGAAAATTGTTTAATATAGTTAAGTTTGTCTACTAGAACAATCTCACCATTGTGCTTATTGTGTTTCAATTCCAACTTAGAGCTATTAACAATTTAGTTTTTCATTCAATCATAGACCAACTTCTATTCAACAATTTCTTAAAGAATGAAAATCAAGTGTGTTTCTATTGAAATTTTTTGCTTAAACTTTCAATTCAATTTTTCAACATAATTTTTTAAAATTTAGAGTTTATAGTGCAATTTTTTTCCACAAATGGTGGTCAAAGTCATCTGAAATTGCAAGCCAAAGTTCAATTTTTTTTTTCCAACTTTGAATGCTAATATCTTCCAATCTATATGGCCAAACTTTATGAAATTTTTACCACATGATCTTAGACAACTTAAGTACAAGATCTTACGGTTAGATTCTCCAAAAAATATTTTTTCTATTTTCTTGGATGACTGCAGCAGAAGTGGCAGTTTTGAATTGCACTACAAATCACTCCTACAAGAGGTCGCCCCTACCTCCAGTCGCCCCTACATGCAGTCGCCTAGTACCTGTATGCGCCCCTTGAGTTTGCCATGTAGATGCCACATGGCATCCAGCTGGAGGGGGGTAATTTTATATAAAGTCAAAGGTAAATTTGACTTTTCGTGATGTCGTGCGAGCTCTACTAGACGTCGCGCGACGTCTGTCTGTCGCGGTGTCGCGCTGTCGCAGCGAACAACCCTGTTCCGAATGTGCAGAGGGGAAAATTAAGGACACAAAGAACATTATCCTCGACTCGAAGATAATAAATGGGATTTATTCGGAGACTCACTTTTGCTGCCATCAAAAACTTGGATCCCGCATACACGCTAAGGACATTCTCTCCTTTGACGGAGAGGCTCTGGAGTAAGTCAATGTAGAATTCCATTCTCAGCTCGCTCTGATGGACTCTATGCTTTGCTTCGGTATTGAAGCGAATCCCCGTGTAATAGGTGCAATCTGATGCCTCGTACACCTTTTTGATTGACTTCAATCCCTTCGCCACGCCGTCTTGTCCTTTCCTGAATAGGAATAGGAGTGTCACCGGTGGAACCACTGCGCGAGAGCTAGCATTATTCATTCTCTCTGCCTTACAAGGAATGTAAGTCGAGATTTTCAGAACAAACTGCTTCAAATGCTTCTCTGCGAATGCTGTTGCTTCTTCGACCTCGAAGGAATTCCCCGGGATCCACAACCACACCTCTGCAGCACCCAATGATGGACGCATGTGATTTGCAAGAAATTTTAGTAGAGGCAACACAGGCGCAGTTTCACCGGATCCAGCTGTTGGCCTTGTCACTTGCCGAAAATCAATCAATGCAATTGGAAGTGGCCTCCTCTGATACGGCCAGTTATGACTCGAAACGAACGCCTACGGGTAGCATTCGTGACCCCGGATGTAAATCTCCCCATCTGGCCGGTCCACATTGTTCTTCATCTTCAAGAACCTTCTTATGATTGGGTAGGCCGACGGAAACTGCTTATCTTGATAATCGATGGCTCTTTTTTTCTTGCCTTCGTTTTGAAGGCGCTTCACGAAGAATCCGTTGGGAATGCCATTCAATAGAAAATCTCACGACGCTGATGAGAACAAGTGCTTCACCTTCCAAGACCTCCACACCTCATCGACAACGTCTCCTTCACTGTCCTTAAATTTTAAGGACGCGTCGATGGCCATAAACTCTTCAATGATGACCTTCTTGCGTTTCCGACGCTCCACCCAATCTGCATGGGAGACATTATCTTCACACATGACCTTCGTCTTCCCGATGGATACTTTCGGGTAGTCCCGCTGGCGACCTTCCGTTTTCCCAAGGAAGTGAAGGACATATTCACGCAAATCCTTGTCCGTGAAATGCCCCATGTGTTTGAAGAACTCCCTCTTCAATTCAAAGTTCTTGAAACTGAAGTTCTTGGCGCTCCTGTAAGGTTTGCGAGTGCAGGGGTCAATGAGCGACCCCTCTATCTGCCTTGTGAGAAAAGTTTCCCACTCCCTGTAGACCTCGTCGCTCAACGTGACTATTCGGATTTCGTTTTTTACGTCTGGCGCGTTCTTGACATTACTTCCATCTTTGTCCGGATTCACGCTTTGGAAACGAACTATGACCGCCTCTACAAATCTCTGCAGTAGTCAGCACATGGACATGAAGAGTTAGTGTGAATCCCAGCAAGAGAACCATTTACATCAAAATTATCCTTGCCTCGAGGATAATGAAAACATTGTCTAAACATTGAATGGACTTCTACGGGAAACTAGACTGCATTCATGAATAGACTCTGCATTATCTTCGAGTCGAGGATATGAAATTCATTCTGAGCTTACCCAGTATGCTTCCTTATTGAACTTTGAGCCGTTTCCACGTTTCTCTGGCTCGGTTTCTATGGCGGTTGGTCGCTTGGCATTCACCCAGATTTCCCTGCAAGCAAAAATCTCATTCCCCCAGGATGCCTGACTGTGCTGGAGATGATTTGTTTTGTTGTACCATCTCGATATCTCAGTCAACTTCTCTGGATTCGTTGTCCAGACAATCGTTGCCTTCCAAGTCTGCAACTCTTTCTTTCTTCTCTCACAGACTCCACCTAATTGGAATTGTTTGGCAGCAGTAATGCTGTGTTGTCCATTGATGATGAAGAAGTTTCCATCCTTGATATCGTCCCAACACTTCGGACGTTGTTTGAGAAGCAATTTCTTATCATCGTATGGAGTCAAGCAAATTCTTTGACGTTGTCTTTCGTCGCCTAAGTTGACTAGCTCCCGAATCACCTCTTGTACAATATTGTCCTGGAGTTTTCTGATTACGTACTTCGGCCTCGCTAGAAAACATTGACTTATATTGACTTTGAATACCTCGGGGTCAAATATGAAGCAGTCTTTACACTTCTCCCAGAAGTTTTGTTGATAAGCGGCTGCCACCTCGAACTCCTCGATTGGCTTATCATCTTTGCCGCGGCCAGTCTGTACATTTGTAAGGGCTGAACCAGAACTACCCGCCGTGGTAGGCCGGATTTCCTTCATAGCTTTTTGCCTCTTTTCGGTTGTCTAACCCTCCTCTGGAGTTGCACTCTTTCTCTTCTGGGCTTGTGCTCGAACCAAGCCCCTCCCACTGCCACGGCTTGGAGTTGGTGCAGGCCCAGCCGAAACGCTTTGAGTTTCTGGCAAAGATGGATGTGTTACTTGGCCTCTTCCATGGGTAAGAGGCACTGCTTTTTCAGCGTTCTGCATGGCATGCTTTTCCATCCGTCGGAATAAAAGATTAATTCTTCTGGCCATTGACACTGCGTCATTCCTCACCCAAGAATGGAACTGGTTGTTGATATCGTCCGCCAATGCTTCCTTGCCTCCATCACGAAGTGAGTTGATTAGTTCCTCAAGGTCAAACAGTGCTCTCTCGTCAGCTTCATGGAAGACAATGGAATGCGTGTGCTTTATCTCTTCACCAGCATTGTTCATTGCTTGAAGCGTGATTACCACAAAGCTTTGCTTATGATTCTCCACGAGTACCACCTTCTCGTTCAAGTTATATGTGACGTATAACTTGGATCCCTTCACTCGTGTGCAGAGAAAGACGTAGTCTTTGAATCTGTTGACGCTTAGTGTCCACGATTCCACGACGGATTTGAACTGCCAAAGCTTCCCGTATAACTCTTGTAACTCCATTATGAAATCACCTTCTCCCACCCACATCGCAAAGGGCTCCAGGAATGGTAGAGTAGCAGAGTAATCGTAAACGTCTTCTCTATCCATCTCTAATGATCTGCACGTCCATGAAATGTCAGTCAGCAACACCTTTTATTTATCTTCGATTCAAAGATAATGTTTATGTCACTTATCCTTGCTATGAGTCTGTCCACAATTATGAGTGGTTATTGTCTGTTGGATGTTACTTGTTCCAATGACGTTAGGCCTTACGAGCTCTTTAGTAATTTGTAAATTTATTTTTTGAAGTATTGTCTTGTTATCCTCGTTTCGAGCATATCTATTACTTTCTTTGTTTATCTGTTTGACTCATTTGAATGGTTGATTTGTTCTTGATTTACAATTCTGGCCGACACGAAGCTTGGCTTTTATAGTTGTGGTGACTCCTGGTTACCAGTACTTGTCGTGTAATGGACTTTCATTTTTTTGGTTTTACATGTTCTTATCTGAGTGGATTTTTTCCTACTTATCCTCGACTCGAGGATAAATCTTCATACTCTTAAATACTCTGCCTGCTTGATCTGGTCCTATGATTCTGCTTATCGAATTGGTTTCTTTAGTTTTTTATATGTCAATGTCGTTTTAGAATTT
The DNA here is from genome assembly GCA_947034895.1 of Rhytidiadelphus loreus. NCBI lineage: Eukaryota > Viridiplantae > Streptophyta > Bryopsida > Hypnales > Hylocomiaceae > Rhytidiadelphus > Rhytidiadelphus loreus. The sequence goes on from OX344763.1 coordinate 19,831,567, forward strand.
AAATTGTTGTGGTTAGTCGTTTTATGCTCGTATTGAGCAAATGTATATGCTCGTTTCGAGGAAATGTATACTTGGCTGGAGCATACATTTGCTTAAGCCGAGGATATTTATGCTCGAGGCGAGCATATATATGCTCATTTTAAGGATTATTATTCTTGAGACAAGAATATCTATGCTCATTTTAAGGATTATTATGCTCGTGGCGAGCATATCTATGCTTTTTTGAACAATTATTATGCTCGCCTCGAGCATGTCTATGCTCGCCTAGAGGTTATTTATGCTCGGCTCATTGTGATTATGCTCACCTCGAGCATATTTCTGCTCGTCTGCTGGATTTATATTCTTGCTCTTTGTTTATTTATGCTCGGCTCGAGGATATGACTGGTGCCTACGTCCTAATTTATATTATATTTTTTTGAAAACCCTAATTTCAGTTGAAGTGTTGTCTTGGTCTTCAGATTTCTACATGTTTGTATGAGTGTAATAGTATTCGTTCAGCATAGAAATGGAATTTGCTCACCTGTTCTTTTCCAGTATTGGAGATTGCAAATATTTACGATGAATGTCTAGAAACTAGCTGCACCTGATAGATGTGTTACCACCTGCACACTTGAAACTGGAATTGTGAGAACTTGCTCAAACAATTCAAAACAAATCCAAAAAAACAACAAATAAACGGATGAAAGAAAAGCACAAGAAACCCTAAACCCTAGATCTCAAGAGACCTTAGCAGTGGACCATGTGTTGCACCAGTATTGTAAAAGGAAAATCAAAACACAACATGAAATGAAATGGACAATTTGAACCCTACAAACTAAAGCAATACCAGTAGAAAATATCCAAAAACAATGCTTAAACTGCGGGCGCTCGAAGTCCCAACGTTGCAAAGCCCAACATTTATGATTTTCCCGACATCTCCCGATGTTTTCAGCAACAAAATCCTTAACACGAGCTTCTGACATTGAATCTCCAAACCCTAAATCCAAAATCAGTAAGAGCAATGTCCGGAATGAAGAGTGAATGGTTCCAGGGCAAACTCATCTCCTGAACTGCACCCCAGATTCGTTGCAGCCCCGCGTCCTCGAAGCCTCGCTGCAACGACCGTGTAGAACTTTGGTTTACCAGGCGCACCCGAGCTACACCCGAGCTGCACCCGAGCTACACCCGACAGAAGCAGCGCCCACGATTTCAAAGCCTCGCTGCGTGCAAACAAGAACTTCGGTGTTCCACGCTTCACCCAAGAGGCAACTTCAACCACCAACGGCAGATGTAGATCTCCTCCCCCCTTGCGGAAAAGGAAAATGCGAAAACAGAAAACGACTGAACCTGCAACAAGAAACGGGAGAACCTGCGACCCTACCTTGAACCCGACAACTGAAACTGCGAGGACAAACGGGAGAAGCTGCGAGGACAAACGCAAACGGCGGAGGGAACCTGTGAGGACAAACGGGGAAAACGGCGGAGGGAACCTGGAGTGCGAGTACCCTATTCCCGCGAGAGTGATGACCATATGGCCGTGCAAGGACGCCTGTAGCCGCAAGATTACTTTAGTTTTTTTTCCAAAGTCTTAAAGTTGAAACCGATGACCGTCAAAACCATCTATTATCACACGTTTGGAATTACAAGTTTTAAGTTATCATAGACCTCTCATTGGAAGTTGTTCAAAGTATTGTAGAAGATTTCCTCTTTCTAAACAAGAATTAGAGAATTAATAGCCACATTTGTGTTTTCCAAAAAAAATTACTCCGTCATTCATTGAAATCGCTCTAAAAGTTCATGTTCATGTTTGTGGGTGAAGTGGAATTTGAATATATTGTGTAAGATTTTAAAAGATTTGTCAGAAATATGCACGCAATGAAGTTGTCAAAATGTAGGCTCTATTACACTAGAAAATAACATATAAGGTTAGTTGGTAACTTTTTTTTTATTGATGGGGGGAAAAAAAAAAGCTATGGTATTTAACGTAGTTACAGTATTAAGTAAACATCTTAACAAAAGAAATGATTGAACATCTATCATTGTATGTGAAGAAACTAGTATTAGGATTTAGGAATTTAAATATATACCTCTTTTGAAGTAATTGCATTCATTATCTACAATTCATGTAGCCCTATAGTATTTATAGTTCAATTTCTATACTTTACATAACTTTTGTATTTATTAATTCTTATACAATTTAATAACTCCTATGCATAATTTTGCATTGAAATTATTGAACTTAGTTTCTATAGTGAAGCTCACTCTTTAATTAACTAAATAGGTTATGAAGTTCCTGTTTTTAGGGTTCAACGCTATAATGGTGGTTTGAATGTTAGTAGGGAATATTAGTAATTATGCCAATTATTTTTTGGTTATTAAACTTAGTGTATGCATTTCCAAATGAATTTGTTTCTTATGGGTTTAGAGTGTGTGAAGGTTTACATCAATGACCTTAGTACAATTGTACATTTATTTGTTCTTTCATTTGTCATTTTTTTTGGACAAGAACAATATAAAGTATGAAGTTAGGATAATATCAATTAGACAAATACATGTGGACAAAGGTGGTAAGTAATTTGCAACGGACTAATGTTGAATTGAACATGATAGATCAAGAGTAATTTTTATAATTTCAAAGTATAGAAACTTTATTTTTTAAGTGCAATAATGAATAATTAATGTACAATGGATCTTGAATCTCAATTTCTATTTATTAAACATATAAGTTAAACATAAATGATTGAAAAAATTTGGTAGTAAAGTAAGACTGCACTGAAATAATTTGTTCATGTGAACAAACAATGGAGAAATTGTAAGAGAATAAAATATATACGAAATATCCAAAGAATTTTTTTTGGGTATCCCCCCTTGATGCGTGAAGGGATAGTTTCCGTAAACACTATTTCTCTTTAAGGTAGAACTAAACACTAAGTCCCTACTATTTATTTACATGATTTACCAAACTGGCCGTAGTATTGTCTTTAGGAAGGCATCCTCTGTTTTTATCAAGTGGTTTAGTTTATGAAGGCACTTTGTTCCCTAATTTTTTTTTCACACCCTATTTTTTGGATTAAGGCATGTTGTTCCCTAATTTTTTTTAATACTTTAAAAAAAAAATAAGGCACTTTGTCACTAGTTTTTTGCACACCGTATTTTGATAGGTTTGCATATTGTTTCATGTGGAACATAATATTCTTTCTATTCACACTATATTTTTTTTTTCACACCCATTTTTTGGGATGAAGACACTTATTCCCAATTTTTTTTAACATCGTCCTTACTGGTTTTGGATTGTTTACACGTTCTGTGTTGTGAAATTATTTAGGTTCAGGGTCAGTCACCATATTGTTTAAAAAACTATCTTCTATAGTTGAGACGTTCTATTTTCGCATTCTTATCCTATTATTTTGTTTCCAACTCACTTTGGGCGGATTAGGACATACATGTGTAATGAAAATGGAATATAGTCATAATTATCAAAGAGAAAAATACGGAGAGAGTATTGAACATTCAACATGAAAGGCTAATTATGCCAATGCATTTCAACTTCAACATTTCCTAAATTCTACTTGTCAATGAAACTGAATTGTTTGTAGTTGCATTGTTTAATTTGATTTAAGAGGACATTCAAAAGCTTTTGTTTCTTAAGGTTAGTATGCATATTCGGGATTTCAATTCGTTTGTATGATACATTGATTCTGTTATAATTGCCATATGCAATCATGATGAAGTTTTCTATTTTAAGTTTTCTATCAAGCATTACGCTTGTTGTTTACTAGATTAGTAAACACTATTATTTAAATGATTTCGAACAATAGATTTGACAACCTTAATATTATAGAACATTAGCTAGCAACAAGTTTTTATTAGAACTAGTATCAAATTATATGTCATTTCATTGAAATGCCTAATTTATTTGAAGCTCACAAATGTTCAAGCTAGAATTTTTTCTAAATTGTTAATTTCATTGATGAAGCATTTTGGCATACACATTAATATGACCTATTAATAAATTTCAGTTATATATAATTTGTTAAGTTCAAAGTAACTTTCTAGATGAAAAAAACTAAATGTTCACTTGGGTCATTCTCAATGTTTACATTCAATACAAGACTAATGTACCACTATAGTTCATCAAAATAAAGAATTAAAAACTTGATGGTCTGCCAAAGCCTCCTTCAAATGAATTAGATCCATGATATCTAAACCCTTAAATTGGATTCCAAAAAAAAGGTATCAAGCTAAAAATGTAGACTCTAAACCTAAACACTAAAAAGGTTGAAACCCGAAATTCCACTTTGGATGGCTGGAGACTATTGTGTTCGTGTTCCGTTGCCACCTGCCAAATGTAAGTAAAAGTGATTTTTTAATTTTTTAATTTATAGAGTGAAATTCAATAACTTTTTCACCATACTAGGTCCAAATGTCTTAAAGTAAATCTCGTGCATCCTTCCGTATTTATGGCCTTCTGATGGTACCAAACACGCCATTGCCATGATTAAATCACTTTCACACTAATAGGATAGGTTTGAAGACCATGAAACCAAGCCCTTACACCCCTTCTACCGCGAGCTTTCCAAGAGTATCAAGCATGCCTCTAGAGAAGTGATGGTGTAGGACATCTGAACGTGACAAATAAACAAATACGAAACCTAAACATATACCCTAAACATATGCTACCTTAACTCCTAAATGCCAAAAATTTGATAAGATGTTTCATTTTTTCTAAAATAATAACCATCAATATTCAAACTAGACTTGTTAGAGATTGCATAGAAAAAGAAAGCACATTCAACAATATTAGTTATGGAGTGAAAGATTATAACATTTGATTATGAAGGTGCTAAAATTGCAGAAATGAATTGAAATCTTTTTTAGAAGTAAAATCTAAAACGTTGATGTCCAAAGAAATATAAGGTTAATGGGCCTAACTTGAAGAACCCTAATGAATTTCCGACTTCTCAAAATTCACACTACAACTTCTTAAAATGAATTTAAAATGTGATTTTCTCTACAAGATCTACTGAATTTGAGGTTCGTTTCCAAGAGGTCTTAACCTATGGAAAGTCAAGATTCCACAAAGTACCCGTGCACAAAATGCGATGGAGAAAAATCACTGTCATTTATTTTCAAGATCGGACTTTTGGAGGCAAAACTAGACTTCAATAAGAACATTTAGAAAATAGAAACTACTAAAGAAAGAAAATTGGTTAGGATTTATTTAACTTCACTGTTTTGAAAACAACATATTTGGGCGCCCTCGGGCATTTAGGGGAAGTTAAAAAAAAGGGGAAATGCAAAAGGCGTTCACTATTCCCAAATCTGCAAAATCTGTTCTCAAAACTGCATGGGGTCTCCCATTTGTTAAAAAAAAGAAAAAAGAAAAAATCTGGGAAAACCTAAATCCAGAAAAGCATGACCACAAATTCCACATCCCGCATGAAATGACGGCTGCCAAAACGGTCTTCAAGTAAAATTCCCCTATCTATGTGTCGAAAAGTCCGTTGAATAGTAAGATTCTGTTTTAATTAAGTAAAAGTACTTTTATATTTAAATCAGTGCCATTTAAAGGGAATTGGGAATGTGAGGTCCCCCAAACTCTGGAGGTTCATTCCCCCGTAAGTCCGAAAAGTATTGAAACTTTCAAATGTCTTATCCTTTCCCGCTCAATTGGTGCTACCATTCTTTCTGCATCGTCTCTCTCAACGCGAGCACCGTCTCTCTCATTTTTTTCTCCCTTCGCCTTGTCCTTCAAACATCGCTCTACCATTGTCGCTTAGCTCTTTGTTTCACTGCGTATTAAGGAAGTATTCGCTTCTACGCAGCCAGGTTGCTTTTGGATTCCTGTAGGTTTACGTCCCTCTTCTTCGCTTTGCCCTGTTTCATGTTCTCTGTTTCTTCATTTCACTAATTTTCAATACTTTGATTCATGTAGGATCGATTTCCTCTTCTTTGCTTTGCTGTGTTTCATGTTCTTCGTCTCTTAGCTTCACTAATTTTTCAATACGGATGCATCGGCTAAGTCGTAATTCACATGGGTCGTTTCTTGTGGTTCATATTCAGAATTTCAATGAGTATTGGTCAGTCAGAACGTACGATAATCTTCACATATTGCAGTCCGATAATGACGCCGAGAAATGCGGAACAAAAAAATATAAAAACGAATACGGATCTTCTAACCTCGCCTCGAGGATACGGATCCATTTATCTTCGAGTCGAGGATACGGAAATTTTTATCCTCGCGTCGAGGATACGCATACATTTATCCTTGCCTCGAGGATACGGATCCTTTTAACTTCGTCTCGAGAATAAAAGGATCCGTATCCTCGAGGCAAGGATAATTGGCACTAATCATTCATATCAAACTCTTTTTTGATGGTAAAGAAGTATTTATTAGAACCTGAATTATTATAATAATGACATGAACAAATACGTTCATCAGAAAGTGTCGTTCATAAATACATTCGTATTCAGGAGTCAGATATATAGTAGTAAAAATGCAAGAGACATCATCATTGAACATTTAACATAGAATATTTAAAGTACATCATAAATATTGGAAATCCTCGTAAATCCTTAAATGACTTAGTGTCCTCAATTTATCTTCGATTCGAAGATATAAATCCTTAATGGAAATTAGTCTTCTTAATAATTATAAGAACTTGCTGTGAAGGGACTTTCGCTGCATTGAGAGGAAGCTTTCTAACTGATGTCATTCTTCAGAATGCTTAGGGGTTGCTTATTATGATATCTTCATCCATACCTTCTATTCGTTTATAACTCTTACATTAAAAAATCCTTTGTGTTCTTCCATATTCCAAAGACAGGTTAGAATGTATTTAGAAGTTATGTAATAGTAACTTATCTTCGACGCGAAGATAGAATTCCTATCTGGGTCAATGTTATATACTGATATCCACAGAAAATTAAGTAGAGTTTCTAGGTGACATACGAACCATCTGTTTGATAAATGAGATAATTGTTCTGTAACTTTTTATCCTCGTGTCGAAGATATTTCTGACATTGTTGTAAGGATCTTTGGAATTGAAAAGGGGTGGTTAATATGATGATGATCAGCAAGTATAAAATTTTGCAATTATTTTAAAATTGAGGTTACGATTGATATTTGTCGTAATTATTTCAATTATGTACAGTGATCAACAGAAGTCAATGAAAACCGCATATTGCATATGGATTTAAAATTTAGAATATCTGCCTGGAATAAGTTTATTATCCTCGGATCAAAGATAAGTTAGTACAATTTAAGACGTTACTAATATGTAGGTGAAGAGGACATTTCCAGTAACCTAGGGTAGTAGAAGTTGTATTTCCTTTTCTTCATTTATATGATAATATGATTTATTTATTTTTGAAATTCAGTTTTTGCCTGTTCATTAGTGTGTTTCATGCTGTAGACTAAATTTCCTCTTTAGAAAAATTCAAAATATCATATCTTCGACTCTGGGAGAAATTGTTCATGATCATCATGACTAATTTATGTCGCTGTAATTTCGCTGTAATTTATTTCCTCGAGTCGAGGATGTATTCCACTATCTCAATCCAATGTCTATTGTATTATGCGCAGAATGGATACTCCTACGGCTAATGAGTTCACAATTCCGGTGCCAACTTTGCCAGAGGGGGTCGCATCCTGTGAGGGAATACCTCGTACTTCTTGGTTTACGAAGTGCGTCACCCTCATAAACGAATTGGGGGTTGAGGTGGCAAAAGGAATTTGTCAAAATGTTGATGCAGATCTTGTCATCGATATGAACGGAGAGCCACTCGGGGACGACAGGGTCGCAATTCACATTGCAGAGTCATTATGCGAAGAAGAAGTTCCTTCGGAGTGGATGTGGTCTATGCACTCTTGGCACATTTCAAGGGTCTTCCTCAATGGTGCTAGTCTTTATGATCACGAACAAACACATCTTTACAGAGCTGCACTAAATGGGTCAAGGCGGCGTACTCGAAGTGGAGTTCGTTCTTATGAGAGCTCGCGTGAGAGGAGGGAGCCTACTAGCCTCCCGAAAAAAGAAGTCCTATTGAGCCACCAATCCATCCTTGAGGTGTCCAGCAAGGAGTGTTGCTCAAAAAATTGCTTACAACCATTTCCGCGTGGGCAGATTCAAGCCTTCCGTTCTTTAATGTACGTAGACGGTGGAGTATTTAATCGGAAATCACGTTTATTTGATGTTCACGGTCAAACCCATCCAGATGAAAATGGAAGGGAAATGATTACTTTGGCAAATCATGAAGTTTGTCCCTTAGCTTGGTGCCACATCCATGGAGTATCGAAGGCTACTTATTACAGGTACAAAGAGAAGGCCTTGAACAAGGACAAATCGGAACATCACGGTAACTTCGGGATGAAGAAGCCTCGAACACATACACTGCAAGCCACCGCCACTCTTCGTTTATTGGTGGAGAACGAAGCTGATGCGATGCCACACAAAACTAGGACCCTTGACTCTGGGGAGAAAGTCCCTTCAATGGTCTTACCCTCTGGATTTCATTGGAAGGACAAGTTGCCAGAAATAAATAGTCTGAATTCAGCATTTCAATTGCGACACATTTCCGCTAGTGGATTGAGCAACATCCAATGTCAATCTTTCCCAGAGTACGCTCCAAAGGCTAAAGGTGATAGTTTTGCACGTTGTGGATATTGCGATAGGTATAAGCAACTAAAAAGTGCTTGCACTCTTGGTTCGCGAGCACAACAAGTGTGGGCCAGCAAATTAAAGGTGCACAATTCTGGTCAGAAGGCGCATAGAGTACTGTATTATGGGAACCGTGGAATGTCTGAGAAGTATCCTGATAGAGTTTTGACCATTATCCATGACAAGATGGATCATTCGAAGACAACTTCTCCGCATTACTCTCACAAGAGTAAGGGAAATGATTCTTATATGAAGATGCCGATAGCAGTTACGGGCATGATTGCTCATGGGCATGGAGATGTGCGATATGCGCACTATGGTTTGGACATCTTTCCCACGGACTCCAACCATACCGTTGGGTCCATTGCAAAATTATTGCGAGATCTCGAGTCCCAGCCAAAGCATTCATCTCGTCAATTGTTTGTAGGTGGTGGCCGTTCTGAATTGGCGAGGGCTGTATTATCAGGCACAGAAATTTGTGTAGACTCACTTGGGTCGATTCCTGAGGATTTAGTGGAGGCTAAACCTCTACCTCCAACATTGAATTTGCAACTTGACAATGCTGTTGGTGACAATAAAAACCGATGGGTTTTTGCGTTTTGCTCACTTCTTGTCTACAGAGCTGTTTTTCGAGAGATTTACATCAATTTCCTCATTGTTGGACACACCCACGAGGACATTGATGCTCTATTCGGTCAATGGAGTTCCAAACTAAAGACAAATGACTATTCAACCATTCCCAAGTTGATGAAGTCCTTCATGGATTGTGAAACCCAGCCCGTGATTCCTCATTTCATTGAGGAGGTTCCTGATTTCAAGAGTTTCGTAGATGGTTACCTGCATACAGGCGATGATTCTCAACAAGGCCATTCTCAAGCGCAGCAATTCAAATTTTTCAAAGACTCCAATGGTTGGCCGTTGATGAAGTATAAGATCTTGTGCACCGATGTTGATTGGTTGCCAAAGGAAGGCGGGGGGATTCGCTTGTGGAAGGAGACAGTGGAAGGGGGTCCTAAAGTGCCGAGGGGAAAACCTGCACCTTTGGCACCACAGCAAATGCGTGGCTTCGATGAGATTTGTAAGGGTTTAGATGGTTACATTGCATTGTGGGGTGCTATGGCAAATCAAGACTTGTCTGGTGAATACCGAAGGAAAAATGCACCGGTGAAGAGGTATTGGGAGGGCGTGAGAAGCGCTCTCAATGCACCACTTGTAGTGCAGGAGACATTGCAAGATGGATTTTGGCCGCAATCTCAAATCGCCGAGGAGTTGGAAGACCAATACCAAGATGATGGTCAAATGCGTGAGGAGTTCGCAGAAGATGCACCTTTCGTTGGTCGTAGGCGTGACCGTCCTGCTCCTTCATTCCGTGTTGGTCGTGACGTATATGCGGGTTACTTTGTTGCAGTGCGACCTGCAGATGGTGATCTCCGCCCGTTTTGGCTTGCTCGCACACTGACAAACCCAAACCCGGATCCAGGGCATATGAATTCCATTCAGTTGCAATATTGGACCCCTATATCTTTTCAATTCACTATTGAAGACACATATGGAGGGTGGGATACGAAACAAGGAAATTCTTGGTGCGAGGACAAGGCTATCTCTCCGAGCTGGACACATACAGATTGTATCATGACAGCATGGAAACCGCGTGTCAGAGCAGGGACTTCTGATCCAAAAGTTAGAATTCCAAAAAATCAAATTGCTATCATCAAGGCATCAGTAGATGCTTACGTGTTCGGTGAGAGCAACAATGCATCTACGGAGTGAGGGTGAATAGTTAGTAGGCATAGGTAGTGATTTGAAGTTTTAGGATTTGGTAGGGTGTTTTCTTATGTTTAGGGTCAAAAAAATATGTATAAGCCTCTGTAGTATTTCAGCGTTTTCTATAAATATATTGAAAGAAGGGAAAAAAACTATGGGTTTAGAAGGAGGAAGTAGATGTAGTTACTAAATATTATAGCTCATTTTATTGAAGTATTGTATTTGTTATTTCACAATTGGATGTTGAGGACAGTATGCAATATAATATATTTTTACTTTTATTTTATGAATTGCATAATACATTTTGTAACTTCTTAATTATCGTATTTTTGTTCTCTATTACATTTGATATCGAAGACTAGGAGTCCTAATGTATTGTATGATATTGTGATGAGCCAACCACTTCCAATAGAAAAAAAAGTGTATCCTAAACCCTAAACCAAAACAAAAGAGGGGGGAGGGAGTGATAAAGATCACTATTTATTCATGTTAAATCGGGTGTAAGCACTTGTCACAGGTAGGTGGGATGGGGACGGTTGGTTGGTATAACTTTTCTGCCTAATGATCACTCACTAGTAGCACCAAGTCATATCCATCACGCTATTGTTCAAACGGATCCGACAGGAATCGAACCCGGACCATATAATCGTGATACTTAGTTCCTCTCCAACCAACCTCTGAACTCATGACTTGGTGACCCTCTACCACTATGCATTACATTTATAAACCGTCCATATTCAACTAACAATCTTAACCTTTAAATTAAATGTTTCTTTATTTTAATTACTAGTTATGTAAGTGTCTATTTCTGAAAAGGGAAATAAATTTTGCATCAATGGCTCGTGATCCATTGGACATTGTCTCACTGTCATTATGAACAAGTACTTTATTCACACTTGCCGCCTTCGAAGTCCAGAGTTTCAATCTATATATCTATATATAATGAGTTTTGGGTTAACTACTTACCCTAAAAAGCAATTGCTTTGATTTTTTGGTGTAGTAGTTATTATTAAATTGACCAATTTCAAATAAAAAAACCATGCCTCCATTGCCTTGGACTTCAAAGTTGGCAAGCAATTTCTCATACACGCCTATAGTGCTAAATCTCTTGGCATTTATTTATTTATTTTTTATTAAAAATGGATCTCTTGGCATATTACAGTCTCACTTTATTGAATTGTCTCAATTTAATGAACTCTTTTCTATACTAAATTTAGAATGAAGATTAAAATGAGAATGCAAATTGTCTCACTTTAATGAATATGGCCTTTTGTGAACTATGTTATGGTTTGCAAAAAAATTTAAGAATCTGAAAATAATAAATATTTTCATTTTTCTTGTCATTACTCATTAGTACAAATCCACTAGAATAGAGTAATAGACTGAAATAGTTATGTGGTAAATATGCATTAAAATTAACAAGTTATGATGAAACCAACTATCTACTGTGATTAAAGAAAAATTGGTTTGGCCTCCTTCCACCCCCAAGATTCATGGATAAATCATTTTGAACACAAGGTAGATGGCTAGTTGTGCGCAAGAGGTCTTCTTTTATTATCAAAATCTATTGTTATTTGTGTGTGACACTTTATCTATAGTATAGCCACGTTCACTTGAATGTTTTGTACTTGAACATTAGCTACAAAAATTAATCATTTGATTGTAACATGCATGGGATGGAGGAAGTACTTGATTGGATGCTCTTGAAGTGCAAATGAATTCTTCTACAACTTACTGGCCAATAATGAGGTTAATATTATATATGTCCCAGTTTGTACAGCTGGGATTACTAACAAGACTTTGTACTTAGAACATGAGGTAGGCATTTTCACCTTTCCACCGTCCAGTGACCAACCTACAGCAGTTTGTAGAGACACATGTGCGCTGATGCCAAAGTGAGAAATATAATATTTTCACAGTGTGTGCAGATCGCCGTCAACCTCCGCTCGCGTCCTCTTCCAAAACTCCTCTTGCAAGTTGCTCCTGCGCGCAGTGGATCGGACGAGGGCACAATGGAGTTTCAGTCTTAAAGATTGACGACATGAAGGCATATATGGACACACATACCTGATCCCACTGTCCTTAAAAAAAGTCTAGCAACACTCTGCCGCCCTTCCCTGAAGAGGGTCGATCGATGGGCTTCTCCTTTCTGCTCCTACTTATGAAGAAAGTGACGTGAATTGAGGTGTGGCATTCGTCACTTTGATTTAGCGACATGGCAGTGGAGCCTGTCACTGGAACGTAACTTTTCAGTTCATTACTTCTTAATGGAGCATCTCTGAAAGCATCGCTTCGGTTTTTACAGATCGACCTCACCGATTCAACATGTGCAATCTTGTTGTTTGGAAGATATGGACAATTTCGTTAAAATGGCAATTTTGGCAAGTTTTACAGTTCAGACTGGGTAGTCTGTAATGTACACTGTTCCTAGATTTTTCAAATCTATATAATTTCTAGATGTCTGAAAACCACAGTTTTCATAGATGTCACTTTCACAGTTCAGACCTCGCATTTTGAAATCTATATAAGTCTTATACTTATGAAACCTATACTTGTCGTAGATGTCACTTTCACGATTCAGACTGGACGGTCTGAAAATGGCACACTGAATACCGCCATTTTAATGAAATTCCCCATCAGATGCTTTTTGTTCCAACTTCCTCCTATGATCAAATTGGAGTGCTGTTCTTCAGTATTGTTCCATCTCCAGTTGCACTAGACGACAATACTCAACGAGGTATTAAAGAGAAAGCTTGATCGATACTGGATTACTAGTGACCTCTTGAACATTTCATACTTTTCTTTTGCTTATTATAGTGTAGTTTCAGCCCCAGGTGGATATGACTGGAGAGAGTCATACGTATTACGGTACCAATTTTTTGAAATTTTGCACCACGGTGTGTCAGACAATGTCGACAACCGCCGGCTGAGTCAATTTCGTATGAATAAGTGAACGATGCTCTGGCTACATTCAAAAGTCGCTGTTCTGGCAAGAGAAAGAGGATGCGCTAGGGTTGAAGTGTTCGTTTTCTTTCAGCGTTTGCATTCACGGTACACATTGGACTTAATTTCTTGTAGGTGATAGACCAAGAAGAGATTATCAGGCTTGATCGATTCGACAGACGGTCCTTCAATACATGCACTCAAATATTCATTAAACACAACTTGAGGAAAGGATATTAGACGACTCATCTGGTCTTTACCTGTGAAGCACATGCGCTTGTGTGCATCGTGCTGTTGAGGATCGAAAATTGGCTCATCAGAAGATCACGTTCAGCGTGAATCTTGAAAACATCAAAAGAACAGGCGTGATTCTGAATCCCGTCAATAGACATTACACTCTGTTTCTTCGCTACCAAGGCCCTGTCTCAATTCAACCATGGCTTTCGAAAGAGTACCGGGAAGAGTACTAAGCCTACTTCCAGCACATGTCACCGGACAGAGTTCACATGACCTGCTCCTTGAAGCTAAAATAATGTCGAAGGCAGCATGGCAAGATTACGTCGCAATTCCATCTCAAACATCAATTTTGTGAAAATGGCACGATTCCAAAGCCAAAAAATGTGACATATATGTACGTAAAGGGCTAAATCCAGGATAAGTATGGAATTATGTTTCAGAACAGGTGCTTTGAAAGGTGCCAAAGTACTGAAATTCCGCCCATTTAACGAAATGGACGTTCGAAAGACCGCAACTGGTTATCAGCTAGCTTGATAGTCGATTCTGGCCTTGTGACTCACCAGTCGCCTGGACGAATCAGTGCAAGAAGCAACAGATCATGGTTTCGGAAAACCGGAATATCCTCATTATCCAATTTCTAATTCAGCACACAATTGATCGAATTTCATGTTTTTCAATCTTTGAATGCCGGTACTTACAGCCTCGTAACAGCTTAAAAATGGAATCTTTGAAAATACAATCGAAGGAAACGGCGCTTACGGCAACCAAATACGCAAACGAAATAGGCTTGATGCCTCTGGTGCTGGCCTGCACAGTCGTACCACCTCCATTTCTTTTTTTTACATTGGGCTTTCGTCCCTTTTCTTCCCAGAATTGTGAGAACACTAATATTCTAAGCAAACAAGAAAGTCATCGGACAAGCCATCGGACAAACAAAACTTCACCAGGTGACGAAAAGAGTGTCTGAACCACAGCTTGCGCGCAGGAACAACTTGCAAGAGGAGTTTGGAAGAGGATGCGAGCGGAGGTCGACGGCGATCTGCAGTCGGCGAACGGGCCTCCCTGCCACGCAGACTGCCACGCGAACGCGTGAATTGCTCGATGGTACATAACGTCTCGCAATTGAGAATACATCTAGGTCAAGTAAAGCTAACGACACGTAATTTGGACCCATATCTATACCCGACCCAATCAATTTTGGATACAAGTACGTATATTTTAAAAATTGAAAATCGATTTTATAGTTATTCATAAAGTGCCAAACTATGCATGCTAAAGGAATCTTGAATCTCCTTTAGACTTCCAGCAAGACGGCTAGGACCAAGCCTTGTGGCACGGTGGTACACCAGTGCGAAGGGTCTATCGGTATATGTATGTAACTTACTGGAGCTACATATCACAATTTTATTCGTCAAACACTCAAACCCTCCGTACAGAGATTGGAAATGCTAGAACACGTACGCAATTTAGAGCCAGTTCAATTGCAATGACGACCACAATTGCTCCACTTGACAACATCACCATATATTTCAAGCTCCGTGTAATAACACACGCCTTATAAATCTACAAAGTAACCAGCGTATCGCTCAGGCAGTCTACAGCGCTTTCAGAATGATGGGCACGCCGAACTTCGGCTTGTGCAGCACGATTACTGTGGGATGGTGCTTGTAGTTCGGAGAAGGCAACAGCTGAAACCGTCGAAGCACCATAGCCAACACGATCCTGGCTTCCATGATTGCCAAGTTATTCGCCGGACAAGTCTTTGGACCCAATCCGAAAGGGAAAAATGCTTGTCGGTGTGAGCAAGCCTCCGACACTCCATTGGCAAATCTTCCCGGATTGAACTCTCCCACATCGGTTCCCCAGTAGTCCTTGTCTTGGTGAATGGCTGCCATTGCACATTCGATTGTCATGCCCTTTGGCACAAACAATCCTTTCAGTTGCAAATCCTTCGTTGCCACTCTTGTCAGAAAAAGGATAGGTGGAAACAATCGTAGGGTTTCATTACATACCATTCCCACCTGAATCCCATTTCCAAAAAAACCCACTAGATGTTAACTCCATTCATCAATCACTAAAGAACAGCTTCAAGAAGCTCCAACTGACTCCCAATCTTATAGTGAAACCCTAAAACCCTAGTGGCACTTTTTTTACAAAAATGACTTAATTTATGCCGAATCTGACCTTCACGTACACGTAGGGTATCGTTTTTCAGAAGAAAAAAAAACATTGACCACGATGCACTCATGAAGCGGAGAATGAGCATACTCACCACTTTCAGTTGGGACAACGCACTAGCATTCCAGCTCCGTTGCTCACCCAAGACCTCCAAAACCTCTGTGCGCGCACGCTCTTGCCATTCGGGATGCAACGCCAGCATTAGCATCGCAAAGGTCAAAAGATTCGACGCTGTGTCTTGGCCTGCGAAGTAGAAGAGTTTGAAATGGCTACACACTGATGCCATGTTGAACTCTTGCGCGCTTTTGTCCCATCCTTCCGCTGCCGCACCGAGCATCTGACCCAGAATGTCTTCGTTGCCATTATCACTCACTTCCCCCTTTCGCACTGCTTCTCGCCGGCCATTGACTATGTCATGGAGTAGAGAATCTACTTTGGAAATGCACAGATTCATCAACCGGTTCCCTTTGGTAGGTAGGTATCTGTTACAAACAAAGCAGCGAATGCATGTCATCCCCAAATAGAACGGATCCATAGAGCTTGGAAATAATTCATTTGTTTCAAATCATGGCGTGGAATTTCATTCCATGAAATTGCGGTGGAGAAGTCGCAATTCAAGTACCTGTAGCCGGGAACGAGCCAGTACGCTGCGCTCTGGATCATTTTCATGACCTCGTTTTTAAGGATGCTCTGAACCTTGAAGATCTGCTCCCCTTTCTCTAAATTGTCCTTGGAAGTCGTCAGCGAGATAATTCTTCCGGAGATTTTGTGAAGACCTAACTCCACGTTGATTTCCACTTCGCCGTGTGCTTCGGCTACCTTTTGCTCCCAAATTTGTATCTCTGATGTTGCTCCTTGAACTATAGCTTCAACCATGGCCTACATGCCATTGCCATATGCAAAAGCTAATTATCATCCTTGAATTGTAGGCATCACCACAAGAACTGGAATGAACAGACTCTTAATTCACGCCAATTAAAATCTAAGGTCGGAGTTATAGATTGATTACAACCCCTAAAGGTGACCATGGCCTACAAGCCATGGTGATGTTCAAACGGAAGTAATAATCTCTAATCACAATGATTTCTTCAACTACGTGAACATCATGTGTAGGATGAAGGTTGCTTCTTGGATACATGATTGTCTTGGGAAATGCACTAGGAAACACTCCCTATTTGATGTAAGGACCTTAATATGGAATTTCTTGAAATTTCACCTAAAATTTAGATGCATCATAATTGATATGTAGTTCATCTTTTATTGACTTCAAATTAAGGTAGTGGCACTTTCAAATATCCTAATACCTTAACCTTTGGACGGTGACATAGACACCAAACATCCAATGGATGACAAGGAATCTTTGAGTGTAGGATGAAAGTGCAACTATTCATCCTTGGAATTGGGTTTGGAAAGGAAACATCTATGTCTCGATTATAAACTTGAGTATATACAATCCCTCGATTATAAACTTGAGTAAATAACCAAAGTAGCTATTCAAAGTTGCACCTATTCATACATCACTCTATAATTCATCAATTGTCACTTCATGTAGTTACCTTAATATGTACAACATGCTGCTTTCAATTGTAAAATTTCGATATTAACAGAGTATATCTTCCGAGTATCTGCCTCTACTAACGTAGAACGTATTTCACGTCTTCGAATTTGGTAATCCTTCTGATTGAACAAATAATTTCCACTATGTGAGCACTCTTTTAAGGGGAAACTAAGACACTGAAACTCTTGTATTGACAATTTAAGGTGCCAGCACCTCAAATTGCAGACAGTTTACGTTAATACCTTGATTGCGTGCTGGTTGAAGGAGGGATTGACCATGCGCCTCTCGGATCTCCATTTCTCACCCTCGTGAGTGAGCAATCCATGGCCCACGAGTTCCGAGATGAGCATTTTTTCCACTGCAGGCTTCACCAAGAAGTCGTGGTTGGTGATCAGCAATTCCTTCACAATCTCCGGGTCACGCACCACCAGTTTCGTCTCCGTTCCCCACCAGTACACAAACATGTTGCCTGCAGCAGTGAATTGCATGAGGTTATAAAGGTAGGAGAACTGGTCTGTAAATCCCATTTAAGAGCTGAAACTGAATTTGGGGGAGGGGAGGTGAAGCTTCTTGAAATATTTTTCAGTAAATTTTCCTTGAGAGGTAAGTGGAATTGGCATTTAATCCAAGTCGTTTCATGTTTTTTGGAGCTTTGTGGAATTACTTATGAAATTTTGAAGTTGAAAATGGCTTGGGGCTCTAAAATCGCCCAGCTCTTCAAATGTACATTGTTTGTACATTGTTGAAGGCTACATAATAGCAACATGTAGAAATAGTGGACATTTGAGGAGGTGGGCGATTTTATAGCCTTGTGTGCTTTTAGAACCTCCTACCTTTAGTTAGTTATCTTTGCATGAATTCACATGATGTACACCCCGGTCCGCCTGAAAATGCCCCGTTCATTTGTTGTGCAGGTTATTTTGTGTAATTATTGCATTAGGCAAGTCCACCCATGCGATTGGGTATTACTAATTCTTCTTACCAAAAGTTTTTTGTTCATGATCCTGAATTTTTTTGGCAAGTAGTTTACTCTAGGCAATACCCTTGTCTTTGAGAATTGCATAGGAAAATGTGTCTTTTGGTGAGGCTCTACCCTCCTTGTCAACACATTTTTCTGCACAATTCCCTCCTCCATGGGCATTGCCCTATATACAATTAGATTGACTTACTAAATAATTTCACTTGATGTTTATATTGGTGTACAAGTGAAAAAAAGAAGCAATGGATAATAAGCCAATGATACTATAACTTCTCCTAGGTCATTTTGTGGTTTAATTTCTAGCTAATTAATTATTCTATCACCGAATTTCTCATTAGCTAGAATGTGTTTTTCTTTCTTAATTGTCAACTCCTATAGGACCATTGTCCATTCAAGGGACAAAATGGATTTTGGGCAGGCTCCTATGGCCTCAATTTTCATTGTGAATTTCTTTAAATTTTTCTTAAAAATAAACAACACATTAGCTTTTGGGAAATATAATTTTAATTTCAATTGGTGCTTGGGAGTAAAATAATCCGGCCACTCAAGGTGCAAAAAAATCTTATTTTGTTCACAATTAGCCAAAAAGATGCAACCATGTCATTTCTCCCTCTTCCAAAAATTGATAGCCATTGATTTAAAAAAAATAAAAATCCCTGACCCCCTCCAATGCTGTTGATCTTGAATATAGAATACGGAATATTAGATACTAGATATGGGATATGGGATACGGAATGTAGATATAGATACGGGAAGACGTAAGACAGATATGGTACGGAACTACGGATACAAGTTGTAGATATGGATATGAGGAGACATAAGACTGATACAGTACGGATATGGATACGGTGATATGGGGATTGATACGGGACATATCCCATGTCAAATGCCAACCCAACCCACTTGAAAATTACAAAAGGTTGGGTAGGGGGTATTTGAAAAATATTCTTTAATTTTCTTAATTTTCTTAATTTTTTTTAACTCACCGGGAGGAAGGGGAAAGGTAGAATAAATAAATCTAATTTCTTTTTGAGCTCATTGTGTCACAATGACAATGAGCTTAGAAGATGTCGTAACTGCATTATTTTTAATTGTTGATATTGTGTGATATATGTAGCCAAAGTTCTTGAAATCTTGTTAAGACATTCTTCCACTACTCTAGTGCAAGATCCTATGGTTCGATATCAATGCAAAAAATCATTTTTCACAATTTTTTGCTCTTTACAATAGAAAAGGAATTTTGGAGGGGGTTTTGACAAAGAAAAGGCCGAGGTCCTTTAGGGGTTAATTTTCTTGAATTGGAAAATTTCCACTGTCTATTTAATTTGTCATTTCAAAAGACTTCTGCAATGCTAATTTCTTTGAATTGGTGGTATTCTACTTTTGGACTGTTGTAAGAAATACTTTTACATGATTGTCTCAAAAATGTTATTTTTAGTCATAGGACTACCACTACTATGAGTACTATAAATATTGTGCAAGAATAATGTAGTCTAAGTCATGAATGAGAATTAAAAATTGATTTAAAATAAATTTAAAAATGATTTGAAAAATAGTTTAATCATTAAAAATCATTAAAAACATTAAAAAATTTAGATATAATTTTTTTTAAATTAATGAAATAAAAAATCATTAAAAATATGAAAAAATATTTTTAAAATGAATTAAAAAATTAGACAAGTGCAATACTATGCACTTCTAATAATTATTGTGGACTACACCAGAGCTGGGGACTAGAATTTAGCAACAAAATGGATATATGAATATTTTGATTTTTAGTAATTTAAAATAAATAATAAAAACAAATTTTTAAATGTTCATTCTTCTACACTTCAACATGCTTGAATTGCACCAAATACTTTTGAAAGGACATTTATTTTTCTCATTCCAATCTTTGTGCAAAGGGCGCACACTTTGAGCTCAATCATATGTACACCACACATGTTAGAATTTGCATAAATTCTTGTTACTATTGAGTGTAATTTTAGTACAACTAGTACTTCTTTAATTTTTGACTCTAAATTTTCATTTTTAGGTTAAAAAAATAGTTTTAATCTCCCTTCCAAATGGCAAAAGTAGACATATGGGCAATTTCATTAAAATGACAAAATTTTGCAACTTTGATAGTTTTTATAGTTCAGACAGGGCAGTCTGAAATGTACAATTGTCCTAGATTTCTTAAATCTATATCATTCCAAGATGTCTGAAATCTACATGAGTTAGAAATGTCACTTTTACAATTTAGAACACATGGTTTGAAATCTATACCAATCCTAAATTTCGGAAATTTATATAAGTTCAAGATTTCTTAATTCTATATCTATATGAGATATCACTCTTATAGTTGAGACTGGGCGTTTTGAAAATGATACACAGAATATTGCCATTTTAACAAAATTCACCATGCATCCAATTGGAGGCTCTTTAAAATTACTAAAATATCACTCCATGTCTATAACTAGCACATGTACCTTTGTTTCAAATTTTATGTGCATGGAACATACACTACTAAAGTTGTAGCTAAAAAAACACCTCTCCAAAGCCAATGGGACAAAGAAAAGGGCAAATGTTTCTTGCAACCACCCTACTTAATTTCACATCTTTTAGGAGTTTTGGGGGCTTTGAGAGTTTGAGCAAGTGTATATGGGAAATTTTGTTAAAATGGTAGTATTTCATGTGCCATTTTCAGATCGCCCAGTTTGAACCGTAAAAGTGACATCTAGGATCGGTATAGATTTCAAAAATCTTAAACGTATATAGATTTTAGAAATTTAGGATATATGTAGATTTCAGATACTGTTTGAATTGTGAAAGTGCCATCTATCTATATGACACACGTAAATTTCAAACATCAAAAGTATTTGAAGCTTTCAGTCACCTCCAGAGATCTGACCTGTAGAAACTTTGGCAGTTTCTACAGGTAAGAGCTTCAAATGGCGAAATTCTGCCATTTGAAGCTTTCAGTCACCTCCAGAGATTAAAATAATAATCTTCGGGAGGATGCTACGACAAGTACGATTAGGATATTCATTAATCTCATGCACTTACGTCCGTGGCTCAGCATGTCAGCATGCTTGTATTGTTTTCCACACCCGGTCACAGTCCCACACTCCAGATTGGAGTCATCTAGTTAGTTCGTCGATCAGATCACAAGAATAATGGACAGACTACAATACGAAATGTAGAGTAGTTCAAGCTTGAATCACTTTCCACGATTATACATGACGTACACAGGAAACTCATATCGCGTTCCCTGTGTTGATTCCCGGTGAGTTTCATATTTCCCTGTGTATGTGCAGTTGCGACATGTGTACAAAATTACTGTAATTAGCAAAGTTTTACAGATGTCAAATTCTAAAGTTCAGTGGGAAATATGAAACTCACCGGGAATCAACATAGGGAACGCGATATGAGTTTCCTGTCGTAGAGAATTAAAGAAGCGCGCGTACCGTATTTCGGAAAATACATGGCATACTGAGGCGCGGCTGTGGGCGAGAGATTGGCGAAGTCATCCATGGCAAGCGTTTCAGGAAACGATTCGGAGAATTTCACCATGTCCGTGTACTGGCCCAGCAGGAACTTGAACGGAGGTCCACGCACGCCTTGCTTGGTCATGATGCGACGCAGTCGCAGCGGCTCCCACAGTGCAGCTCTCACAAACTTGAAGACGGAATACACAATCACGGTCGCCACCACAACTGCGAGCACGGCGTTCCTGACTTCCTCTGACCACAGCATGGCCATGGCTTCACACTCCCGTTTCCTTGGCACGTACAATTGTTTGCTTCAAATTGAATGGAATGAATACGTACAACTATATACGTAGACCGGATTGTGGGTGTCTGCAGTATGGGTGTATGTCTTATATAGACAACTGAAATCTCTGGAGCCCAGCTGAGTTAACTGCCCGGACTTGATCTCACTCGATGTGGATTAATATCTTTACCGTTAATTTCCAATACTTTAGCACCTTCCAGAACACATTTTCTGAATTATGAATACCCATATTTATCTTAGACTTTAGACCTTTATGTACATATATGTGGAAAATTTGGTACCAGTTTAACGAAATTGACTTTCTAACTTGCAATTCTTGTTTCAGATTGGTGATAAATGTATTAACTCTGAACATCCATACCATATACCGTGGAGCAAGAATGGTTTTTTGAGCTATGGGAAATTTCGTTTAAATGGTGGTATTCCATATGCCATTTTTCCATTCATTTTCTTGTATAGCTCTAAAGTCTAGGACTGGTATAGATTTCAGAACGCACTGTGTAAACGTGCCACCTGCAGCTGATTCGACGAAATCTTGGTTGACCTATTTATGAGCGCCAGTAGCCCTGTATCGATCAGTCGCAAAAACAAAAGACCCTTCTATAATTGTGCGAACAAGGGAGTGAGTCAGCTTGCTGCAATTCAGGGTAAAAGAACTCGATGACCATTCCTGACGAGGTGATGACGCAATCCATAGTTGCGGTCGACCAACTTTTAGCATGTACAATATCTGAACGTCAACTTCGTTAAATTTGTGATATCCCATAATTGTGCGAACAAGGGAGACAGTGAGTCAACTAGCTGCGATTCAGGATAAAAAAACTCGATCACCATTCCTGACGTGGTGGTGACGCAATCCATGACTGCGGCCGCCCAGCTTTTGCAATCCATGTAGTTACGTCAATTTCGCACAATTATTCCTTAATTGTGTGCGAACAAGGGAGTGATTCAACCCGATGACCGTTCCTTACGAGGTGGTGACGAAATCCATGGTTGCGCGTGCCCAACTTTTGCATAGACCGTTAAATGGGCGATATTCCACAAACCCAAAATTGTGACATATATCTTCATAAGGTCTAATTTCAGGGCACAAACTACTGTAGGACGGGTACTGATTTGGGTTTCAGGGCGTGCGGCCTGGACCGCTCCAAAGTAATGGAATTTCGCCAATTTAACTAAAGTCATTTGACGTTAAATTTATATAGTTAGGCAGCTCTCAAGATGCAAATCGTATATGGTCCTGGTCACGTTGCTCCTTTCGCTTAACTTAATTTTGCACCACGTACTGGGTGACGTTGGTGTGTCGTCGAGAACAAATCAAGTAACCAGCTTGATTAAAAGTGTCTCGTGGCATAGTGGCATGAATAGCTTAGCTTCTAAAGAAATAGAATATATCACGGCGTGCACGTACAGCGGAGAAGGTTGCATGTCAGATCGAATTGTCACGGAATATAACTCAGGATTTCAAAGCTCCGGCGCTTTTGCATTCCATGGGTCCGCCACTTCGATTCCAAAGAAAAGGCTCGGTGAAACGGCCTTGGGAAGGATTATATCAATGTTCATTGATTCCGAAATATATCTGCTACTCCTTGTCATGTAGCTCCTCCCACTTAACTTTGCACTCACGCATGACCTAACGGAATCAAAACAAGACCGTGGGAAGACGGATCGATGCCACGAGAAAGGGTGCAATTAATTAAGTCGGTGACCAGTACCCAGTGTCGGGTAGGTCGATTCAGCCCCACTGGTTGACGTTGGTGCGCGTCGTAAAGAATAAAGTAACCAGCTTGATTATAAGTATACGGTGGCATAGCGGCATGTACATCGATCGATCAGTGCAAAGGGTCTATATGTGTAGGCATGTCTACTGAAGGCCATCACAATTCGTCACAACCCATCACAATTCGTCAAACCCTCGTTACGCAGATTGGAAATGCCAAAACACACAATTCAGAGTCAGATCAATTGCGATGACTGCCAGACTCCACTTCACACCTACACCATTCCAAGCTCCATGGAATAACAAACGCCTTTTAAGTCTACAGCTGCAACCAGAGAATCGCTCTACAAAGCTTTTAGAATGATGGGCAAGCCGAACTTAATTAGACTTCTGTATCAAGGTTAGGGTGGGACGGTGCGTGCTTGTACTCCGGAGAAGGCAACAGCCGAAACCGTCGAAGCACCATGGTGAACACGAGCCCGGCTTCCATGGCTGGCTGCCAGATGATTACCCACTCAAGTCCTTGGGCCCAGCCCGAAAGGGAAAAACGCTTGTCGGTGCAAGCAAGCCTCCGACACTCCAGCGACAAATCTTCCCGGCCGGATTGAACTCTCCCACGTCGACTCCCCAGTATTCTTCGTCTTCGTGAATGACTGCCATTGCACGTTCGATCGTCATGCCCTTCGGCACAAACAGTCCTTTCAGCTGCAAATCCTTCGCCGACACTCTTGTTATAGAAATAGCAGGTAGAAATAAACGCAAGATTTCATTGGACACCATCCCCAACTGCACGCCATATCCAAGATGGAACACTGGATATTAACACAATCAATCACCGAATAGCAACTCCGAACTCCGAGCTCTCACCCTAAACCCTACCCCCCCCCCAAAAAAACTGATGATTGAAGAGAATTCCCGCAGAGACCGTTCGGGTTCCACGATTGCTTTTATGTAATATACTCGGACAGTTTATGCTCAGAAATATTTGATTGCAGTAGATACAAGCGATGGGAGGTCAATAAATTAATTTGGGGAGATTAGACTCCTTTGAAATACGGAGTATTTTTCAATGATTTTCCTTGGAAGAGAAATGGAATTGGCGTATAATCCAAGCTCCTTCATATTTTTTGGAGCTCTGTGGAATTAGGTATGAATTTTGAAGTTGAAACAAGGGGCCACTAAAAGCATCTAGCTCTTCAAATGTACACTATTTGTAAATTGTTGAAGCAATGGAAAAAGAAAAATGTAGGTTCTTAGGGTTGTGGGAACCAGGGAACTGCACCACTGTTGGAGTGGCGTAGCAGTCTAATGTGGCCAAACTTCGGCCATGTCACCGGAAAAAAAAAATGAAATAAAAAAAAAATTCAAATATATAAAATAAAATAAATAAAATAAAATATATATAGTTTTTTTTTTTTTTTTTTTTTATTTTTATAAATTTTATAAAAAAAAAATATTTAATTAATATTTTGATAGGTTGGCCTTTCTTTCCCTGGATATAGAACAGCCAAGGGAACAGGCCTAAAACGGCCCTTCCCTTGGTTGAAATAACATCTAATGTTTTAGAGCCCAAGTGTTTTATGGACCTCTGCTATCACAATAGGTAAATTTAGGGGTCTATATTATAATCCTTAACATTGTATATGGTTGGTGATGTTTTTTAAGTAAATTTCAATTTAAATCTTTCCTTCTAAGTGTCACCCCTAATTTTGGGACAGAAAATGAAGGACCAAAATATTTTTAAATGGATAGGGAATAGATAGTAAAAAGGTACCAATCAGGTGTAATTAATTGCTAATTTTTTTTAGAAAAAAAATGAATCCATTAATGGCAACATGCAAGTGGCAGTCCTATATAGGAATATTAGGCAATGTTTTGATATTATGAATAGTTTTTTAGTATGAGATGGATTTTATATTTTGTACCTACAATATAATTCAACAACCTAGAGCTCACAAAATGTAAATTTAGAAGAAAGGAATGTTATAAATCTTTCAATAGTTTCAATAAATTTTCATTGTGCTTCAAAAAACTTATAAAAACTACCTAAATATATTGTTTTATAGGCATTTATCAAGGTCATTATACTTGTTTTGGAAGTACTTTAAAATTATAAATAAATAAATAAAAATATAGACAATGTATATACCTTCAAAAAGATTGTACTCTAGAAAGATAAAACATAGCAAAATTTTCTAAGTAGGAGAACTAAAAATATTCATAGTACTAAAGACCTTAAATATAAATTTATGTAGTTTTAGGTGGGATGTGCTTGATTACTTCAATTAATTGCTAATGTCAAATTGCCATGATGTTCAAGATAGATTCCCCCAAAACCATCCAAGTTGACAAAACACCCAAGACACCATTGCCATTATTTAGTATCAATTACAATATAATTTGAAAGCTATTAATTTTGTATTTGAATTTTTCTAACTATTGGGTCGTTGCAAGAAACATTTGTCTTTTTTTTTGTCCCTTTAGTTGTAGACATGTTTTTTTTTATTCATAACTTTTGTGTCATGTATCCGTTTTCTATAAAATTTGAAATGCTTTACAAATTATCCATATTTTATTTCATTTAAAGAAATTTACTCCATAATTCACAATACTCATTGAAATAGGCCCTTTTGAAAGTGTTTTTTGCAATTATGACCCTTTTTCAAAATCTTTGATTTCAAATAATGAATTCCAAATTATTTCCAAATTTTATCATTAATGGTAATTAATAAATTCCATTGTTTTTTTACAAGGGTGAAAAAACGGACATTGAAGAGGATAGTTTGCCCAATACTAAATCCCTAATTTCTACAATATATACACCCATTCTAGATCCATTCTTAATTGTGTTCTCTATCTACACCTATCCAACATTTCAGCTGGACAAGTATAGAAAGGGGACAAAATTAGGAAAATGAAGGTGCATAATGGATTTACTTACCTC
Source organism: Rhytidiadelphus loreus (assembly GCA_947034895.1). Taxonomy (NCBI): domain Eukaryota; kingdom Viridiplantae; phylum Streptophyta; class Bryopsida; order Hypnales; family Hylocomiaceae; genus Rhytidiadelphus; species Rhytidiadelphus loreus. The sequence continues at coordinate 19,858,306 of OX344763.1, forward strand.
TAATTACCTTTAGAACTTATCATTAGTAATACAACCATTGCACCTTTTGCATCCGCTCCCCCATTGCATAAGAAAAGAGTTAAAGTACTTTTTTTTGTTTCCCAATACTAAATTTCAAACTCAAAAGTGTTGTCACAATTTGAATGAAAGTTTGAAAGAAGGAAAATGTAACCACTCTGATAATGAGTGATGACATTGTGCACTTAGTATGAAAGATAACGGATTCATGAAGTCAAAAATGATTGAGCATAATTACCACTTTCAATTGAGGTGAGACACCGCATTTGCACTCTAGCTCAATCCGTTCCTCACCCAAAACCTCCAAGACCTCTAAGTGCATACGCTATTGCCATTCAAGATGCAATGCCACTTTTAGCATCGCAAAGGCCGAAACATTCAAATTAAATTGTGTCTTTGTGTGCAAAATGGAGGAGCTTGCAATTGTTAAACACAAAAGCCACATTGAACTCTTGCTCATGAATTTTCATCCTAGACATCCGTTGTCGTGGTGAGCATGCAACCTAGGAGATCGTTGTTGTAATTGCAAGCTCCTCCCCTTTTCACTTAGCTTTTTGCTAGCCATTGACAATGTCACACATGGAATTATAGAGCTTCCACTTTGGAACTATACAAATTCATGAATTGGTTCCTTTCCGTAGGCAAATTTCTATTACAAATCACTGAATGCATGTTAGCGCCACAAAGAACAAATAGAACTTGGATGTAAATAATTTGTTTCAAATCATGCTTTGGAATTTCACTGTCTCTACATGGGGAATTTCGTTAAAATGGCGGTATTCCGAATGCCATTTGTACATGAAGGTCCGGAAAGGTGGTTTAGGATGTGTGCTACGTAGCCAGTTGGATGTGATGGTAGGGTCCGACAAAGTGACCCCACGGCACGAGAAGATGCATTTTTGCGTACTAGGAGAGGAAGGACAGACAATGGGCACAAATCTAGTTCGCAAAAGGCGGGCAAAACGAACGGGGAGATGGTGGAATATTCCTGGAATCTTTGGAACCGCAGGCTTTCTGTCGTCGCCTCCTCAAATGGAAGGGGGGGGCATCAGGGGTAGGGGTCAGGAACCCACGATGGACAATTCGGCGTGATCATTCATGAACGCGGGATCAACAAATATTGCACAAAGAGAACTCAAAATAGGACTCCTTCAAATGGACGAGCCCCCCCCCAAACGAAACGCATCATTTAATATAATTTCTCCTCGAAGAAAATGGTCGTTACAAAAATCGGCCAGCATGCACGCCACGCTTCCTAGAGTCTACCAAGGACCTCAACAATGCAATCTCAAGCACCAGTCCAAAACTACATGGATTGCCATTGACTGCTCACCGTTGGCTACATTATATGTCAAACGCCGTCACTCGGCCAAAACGCATGGTAGTTGAGCGCGCATCAAAGATACAGCTTCCAACATCCCTCTCCAGCAAAGCCCATCATAATTATTCTTCAAAAGTTAGTGTACCTCTTCCTCTGCAATGCGACGCAAATTGTCCACCGCAAATTGCACTTGTTGACGCGGCGCAATGAAGCTCTTCCCGTCATTCTTCTTCGGTTTCCACAAGGCCATAATACTGTCCGTGGATACGTAGTCCGCCTGGCTCGCCCTACGGTCAATCTTCCATCTGAAACTGGACTTCGTGTCCCACCCGGCGTACAACCGCGCGGTGTCCTTCGAGGTGCCGCACGGGATGTACCATTGCACCAAAACTTCACGGAAGTGGACTCCCGCGGGATCGAATTGAGGATTCTCCACGGCCCTACCAAGCCACACCGGTTCCTCGCAATCCAAGCCCGGCCTCACAAACACGTAGAAGCCTTCGCGCAGATCAGTGGCCACGTTGTACGCTGGCGGGGGCCTCCCCTCCAGAGTGCCGATGTAAGGGTCTTCCGCCTCGTGCTCCTCCCGCGTCCGGCCGTCTTGCATGAAGTCCGTCGTGAAATCCCCAGGTTGTCGAGTCTGAGGCCAAAACCCCTGCTGCAACTCATCAGAGTCGCGAGGGTCTTCTTCCGCTCCGTCACGCAGCGCATTTCTCACGCCGCTCCAATACGCGACCAAATAGGACATGCGCGCCTTGTACTCCGCCGTCCCGTCTCTGCATACGTCCGTCCAGTGTTGGATGTATCCGTTCAGTCCGCGCACGATCTCGGCTTCGCTCGTCATTTTCTTGGGAGACATGCGAAGGGGATCGCCTTGCGGAAGCAGAGGCTTGTGCTCAGCATCTTCCTTCCATAACCTCAAGCCCGCTTCCGGCAACCAAGGAATGTCTGTACACACCAGTTTGTATTGCATGATCGGCCAACCGTTGTCGTCCATGAAGAACTTGTATTGCCGGCCGTGCGAGTGGCCCACCAGTTGTTGCTTCTGCATCCCGATGTAAGGTTTCACGTAAGCCTTGAAATCCGGAACTTCTTCGACCAGGTGGGGAATGAAGGGGCCTTGTTCCATTTCCATGTACGACTGCATCAACAACGGTAAAGTGGGATGGTCCTTTTCGCGGAGTTGCATGCTCCAACGCCCGAACGATGCATCCATGTCGTCGTGCGTGTGTCCCACGATCATGAAGGATACGATCACCTCTTTCACGATCCGCCTTGCCACCAAGAGCGACCAAAAACAAAAGACGTACCGGTTCTTGTTTTCCCTCCACGAGTTGTCCATTTGAACGTGGAGCACCGGGGGCAATGGTTGGGCTTCGATGGGTTGTGGAGGAACCTCTCCCAAAGAAGCCACACAAATCTCGCTACCCGACAGCAATGCTCGATACAACTCTGTGCTGCCGCCTCCAGCAAACAAAGATCGAGAACACTTGATGGGGGGGGCTTCCAAATCTCGCAACAGCTTGGCGATGGATCCCACGGTGAAGTTGCTGTCGCTCCGAAACACGTCCAAATTGTAATGTGCGTATTTGCCATCCCCGTGCCCGTGTGCAAAGATTCCCGTTACTTTCATGGGCAACTTCATGAGTCCATCGAGTGCCTTCGTTTTTCTCGCCAATGCGGGACACGCTGTTTTCGAATGGTCCATCTTGTCGTGCATGATGGATAACAATTGCATGGGTTGCAATTTGGACAACCATCTACTCCGGTAGTAGGCATGCCGACAGGCCTCTTGCAGAAACAAGTGCTTCTCGAAACGCTTCTGGATTCGTTCGTAGTCCTCGCACCCAGGTGCAAAAGAAGCACGTAATTGCTTTAAGGTGTCGCAAATGCTACATCTTGCAAAGGAATCTCCTCTTCCCTTGATGACGTACTCGGAAAAATGTTTTGTCCGGATCTTACTGAAACAAGATTGCGAAAGGGCGGACAACCCGAGTCCGGAGTTGGCCTGCAAACAGTGCCAAGCACATGGTTGTTGGATGAATGATCACAATGGACAAGGACTTTGGATCATTGTCATGAGTAATGCGCAGTGGAGCCAGTGCCTCATTCTCTGAATCTCAAGTGATGATGTAGGTACGTGGGAAGCTTACCTCGTTCATGGTGACCAACAATTGCCCCCATTCGGTTCCGGCGGGGAGCACTTTGACGCCCACTTTCTCGCCTGTGCGCAAGGTGTGAGACAAATGGGGCATGTGGTCGGCCCTTGCCTCCAATAATGAGCGCAAAGTCTCGATGGCTTGTACAGCTGCATCCCTAGCCTTTGTATGGTGGTGGTTTCCGTGCGGAGCGCCTCTGACGCCGACCTTGGCCTTGGCTTTGTACCTCTCGAACGTGCGGCGAGTAATGTTGTGCACAACCCTCCAGGCATGCGGACAGATGTCTATGCCTTCTACGGTGACCATTTTCCTCCTTCCGCTTCCCCATGCTTCGTGCAGTGCCCTGTGTACGTCCAAATTCCGGGTGCTCCTGATTTGAAATGACTGCATGTGCATTTCTGTCCGCAGCGCGCGAATGGTGGAAGGAGAGAATTTGCGAGTGCATTCCTTGTCGCAACAAAGTTGCGCGTAGACCTCGGCGATGGACTCATGTGATAGCATCTTGGTCCTTTTGTTCAATGTTGTGGCAGCTCGAGTTCTCCTGTCATAGCGATATTGTCGTCCGCCCGTTCTCTTCCGATTTCCTTGCAGTTCTTCCTCGATAGCCCGTCGTTTGCGAGCGTGATCATAAACACTGACATACCCGTGTTCACCGTGATAAAAGACGCGTCGCATAGGCCATCGCAAGCACATGTCGCTGACGCTGTGGTCCCCATTGAGGACCTCGAGCACAACAATGCCGACGTCATCCACGCCCAGCCTGCTGTTACCATCAATGCATGCGTTTGGACTGGCATTGATGATGATGACTTCCGCGAAATCGGTGCCATCGACGTGCCTCGCGAGCAGTGCTTTGCCAGACCATGCGTCCCGACCAATGCCCTCACAATCCGGAATGGGAGTGGCGTCCTCATTTGCCTGGGCAGGTGCCTCCAAGTCGACGTCTTCCTCTTCACATTCTTGGAACCCCTGCGCATGCCGCGGTCAAGAATCAACTTGGGACGCGGAGCAGAATGCCGAGAGGTGACGCAGGGTCGATGAGTAAGTGGGGTACCTCGTCGCCGTCGGATTCGCTGCTAGAAGCCATACTGGCCCCTCGAAAGTTGTTTCCGGAAACGAAGTCTCCCACTCCACGGAGGGCCCGCACGGGAGCTTCGTAAGTTGTCGCAAGAAGTGGTAAATGCTTCCCCGACGAATTCGATCCGACCGCGCGGTCTGGAAGACAGGATATGCAAATCATTCAGACATCCCGTGTGCATGCATGACATGATACTCATCCGACGGACTGCAACCTTTGTCTTGAAAATGTCATTCATAATTGCCAAGTGCTCTCCAGGATCAGACCGCGCGGTCTGATTGTGAGGAGCCACAGGAAGACCACTAGAGCAGGAGATGAACCTACGGCAACCGGTACTAGTCAGAATTCGACGGCCTCGAACTCACTGCCAGCCTCCATACTTGCATAGGACGATATCTTCGGCAGTGAACGTGTCGTTCGTTTAGACCGCGCGGTCTAATTCGAGAGGTCTGTGGATTCATAGAAATAAGACCATGCATGTTTCGGAATTCGATGAGCGGAACCTCCCGGAGCAGTAACTTGCTCGGAACATTTTAGACCGCGCGGTCTGAACTGTTGTCCGAACTACTCGGATCCAGTCCTTCCAAGTAGAGGTAACATGGAGCATTTCAGAGCGCGCGGTCTGGAATGAGAATCCAGAATTTCGACAAATGCTGTACGAGTAGGAAACAGTTGTCATCGCTTGGACATAAATGAAAATCCGATGTTGGAACACGAGGTGAGGTATCAAACATTTCAGACCGCGCGGTCTGAAATGTGAAATCCGATGGATCTCCAAAATGGACTCTCCGTTGTTGGATCTCTGAATACGGTCGAAAAACATTTCAGACCGCGCGGTCTGGAATGAGTGGGGGGTGCAGTTTCAGGATATCAAATCCTCCGTCTCAAAACGTTTCAGACCGCGCGGTCAAAAACAAAAAGGCCTCACTCGTAAGGTGACTTCCAACCTCAATGTGTTCACACCGTGCAACGTGAATAAGTCGGTGTACAGACGTACCTAATAAAACGGAGCATCTAGGTAACTAATGTGCAGTCAGGGAGGTAACACAAATGACGATGAACTGTTGTCCAGAATGCCAACCAATCGAAAGGCAATTCCACAGGGGAAGAGTGGATAATATAACAATGACAGCCAAACACAATTGACATTCTAGAAATCCAGAATGGTATTCCTAGTTGCAATGCCGGTATTCCAATGTAATGGCACCGCATTCCATTAAAATGGCACTGAATTCGCGAGACAAGAACACTACATTCCGGAAAAATGACAAGCTTGCCGCCATTCTCGCAAAATGGACCCAGTGAGCATAATTGAACAACCGATCACAATTCTTGAAATCGGGATACACCCGAAACTGAATGAGGTAAGCCACAAATTAAATGCATGCACGCGGAGAATGACTTACATTTACAATGGACAATATAACATTGAATGGAATGAAATCAAGCATTCATTTGGCAATGACAGCAGATCAAACATCCATGAAATTGCAAGTACTTGATTTGAATTCGGAAAACACCTTCGCATCCATCTCATCCGAAATCAGTAGGATTCGATGAGGTCGAGCCTTCCATTCCGACCACGCAAGTCACACTACGCAAAGGAACGAACCCTACATTCTCCGACTAAGAAGCGAAATCAAACACGGAGACGTCTTCGTACCTGAAAGGGAGGCGGTCTGACGTGATCTTCCGACTCAAGGCGCCGACGAGCGGCAACCCAGCGACTCACGAGCGGCAGCGCAGCGATCCAAAATTCGCCCCAAACGCGTGTCTACGGAGTTCACGCGAGAACGACGACGGGAGGAAGACATGCAGCGACGGAGCCCGCGGGAGAACGGCGACGGGAGGGAGACATGCGGCAGACGAAGCCGGCGACCTAGAGTGCTAGACTTCCTTCATTTAATGCGCTCGGCGGCCAGCACATAAAAGCTCGTGGGGCCCACTTGGAAGCCCGTTCGTTGTGTATCTTTTTGCACCTAAGTATGCTGCAGGTAGGTGATGACGTAGAATTCGGAATTTCCGAATGATAAGAAAAGATGTCACTTGGTGATAAGCAAATCAAATAACACAAGAAGAACAAAGTTCACATTATGAAAAAATAAACATGTGCGCAAACATTGACATATACATCATATATATTGTGACCACACTTTATACTCTAATTTCAATTTCAGTTTGGGAGTATTAGTTCTGAATTGTCGAATGGAGGGAAGAGGGGGATAAAATAGGAGAATCCTATTCCGATTTGTTTCATTTCCGAGGCATTCAGAACTGGATCGGGCACGAAAAATTAAAGAAGGATCACAATTAAAGGGAGAATTGAACCCGACCATGCATAGAGTTGTTCTAAATTGGATTTGAAATATGTGAACCCCAACGGGGACCTGGTTCGAACAATGTCCACTGGGATATTGGAACAACTGCATTCAGAACTCAGTCACGAAAGTCATTTCCCGAAAACATGCTCACAAAACCAGAAAGTGAACATTCACAGTTCAGACCGCGCGGTCTGAACTGTGAAAACGGCAGAACTTGAAAAATTCCTGCACGACAGGGACTGGACGTCTTCACAGGAATCCAGTCATAGAAATTTGTCATCCTCCAAACGAGGCCTTCTACCTGACCTCGGAGTGTCCTTTCATATCGACAGGTTTGCATTTCAGACCCCGCGGTCTCAAATGTGAAAGTCACGGACCTCGCGGAAATCGAACGAGGTGAAGGTGTACTGAAATTCAATCTAATAGGCACTCTACATGTCATTGAATAATCACGAATCAGAATTACGAACTCAAATAGAAAGGGAATGATACCTTTGGAAGCTCCAAGGGGAACAATAATTTGATTTCATGTAAATTACTGAAAAAACACGAAACCAAAGGCAATGCAATGCATTCAATTTCATTTCAAAGAAAAGGTCGTTGAAAGTCAGGAATTAGTCAAAGTGGGATGGAACAAGAATTACTAATAGTACAACACATTCATTTGTCCATCAAGCTCTGTCAATGGCTCGGGCTTCAAAATACGAGGGAAGCGACAAATACAAGAGAATCATGGGACGTACAGTAGGGTCATCTACAGAAAACTCGTGTGATACTCTCCCATTTAATATAGTTTAAGGGAAACTCGTGTAAGTGGCGGCGCATTGCAAACGGATGCAAGCCTTGTACCTTCGACGATACTTCACCTGGGATTCTCGGGCGAACTTCAAGGCGGCGTCCAAAGGAGTTGGGCGCAACAAGGTAGCGGCGTTCATTTCAACTTGCGCTGCATTTCGCAACATCGACACAAGGGAGGTGGACGGCCGGGTGGGAAGAAGGCGGCACAAACTCAAGCATGGGGGACGGTGGAAAGAAGGCGAACATCCAAACGCGAAAGAGGAGGGCAGTTTCGCGACACTCTTCACAAGGTAAAACATATTTCAATTGTTTCCATTCTTGCTTTCTTGGGATTGCGCCAGTCAAAACCGATCAACTCAAGAAATGGACATTGTCAATGGATTGATTTCAGTGTAGATGACACGCAAATGCATGCAAGTCTCAAGAGTTCTATTTCCATCCACTGCACGATGTCATAGAGAACATGTTTTCGGTTTAGGAATTATAGGAGTCACAGACTGCGCAAAGAGAGAATGCTTTCTCCTAGTACGCGCTTTCATGGAGCCTATTGTAGGAAATAAATAATACACTTCATGTTTCACTCGCCGCTTAGTAACTACGTGACTGTATGGTCAATTTCGTTAAATTTTGAACTTTGAACTTTGTAGATGTCACTGGATCACGGCTCCGCTCCCTACTGACTTGCAATGCTTCTCATTTCCTCAGTGGGATTCAAAAGGTACCTCCCTTGGCTCCAAATTGCACAACTAAAGCATACAAGTTTCTTGGATTTGGGGGTAGGTGCACATTCGACGAGGCTCAATGGCAGACTCACGTTTCAGCAAGTGCTCCCACAACCTCAAAACTATACTTGACCATCAAAACTTTGGGTACGTTGAACTGACTTCAAGTTGTTGCTTTCCGAGCATTGTGTTCATTGAAAGCCATCACGGCCATTATGATAATCCCATTCGACTGGCGAGGTTTAGCAACCAGGTTTCGCAAATCTACAAGTTTCTGCAGATCAGACCGCGCGGTCCGAAATCCACAACTGTCCTAGATTTCGGAAAACTGGATCACAAGTGGATGGAAGAAAGTTACAATTCACACGGACCGGACTGTCACACTTCAGACCGCGCAGTCTGAAGTGTGTCGAAGTCCACGACTTAGGAAATCCAAAACGCTGTAGGGCCTGTCAGTCACTTTTACGATTCTCCCATAGTCCTAGATTTAGGAAAACGAGATGACATGCTTCCTAGAAGTCCGAAAACTAAAATTGACACGAACGGGACTCACGGACTTCAGACCGCGCGGTCTGGAGTCCGAGACTGCGGAATTCCATGACGATAGTGACCTTCCCTTCGTCGCTTCACGCCAACTGTCGAAAATTTGAGAAAACTGTCCAACATCAGAAAATTTCAATGATGCAACCTCCACAGTTCAGACCGTGCGGTCTGAACTCGGTACAATTCACTCAGGAAGCCGGACACTTCGAAATGCGGTCTTCGGAAATGGTCCACAAAAACCCGCCATTTTCACGAAATTAAAGTAGAATCTGATGCTCGTGTGCTTGCCCATGTATTCTAGAAATGACCATTACTGTTGACATCAATCTTTGCGAATTCCAATTGGAATGATTTCCCAAACAGAGCTCAAGATTTCTGGCAAGGATACAAACTGTACTGCTTTGCCCATTATTCTCACTGTGATACATCCAAGGGGCTGTTCCAAGACAACAAGATGGGTGAGTGCTATATGGACCATGTTGGGCTTCGTGCATTTGTATGCTGCATTCAATTCAAATCACTTATTTTTTAAATGGCGCGCTCGTGAATACCACTTCGGACAACATTGATGGCTTCCTTTCTGTAGGTCAAGTGATGTGTGCGTTGCAAAACACAATGGAAGTGGCATGGGGTGCACTATTTGATGCAGCGATTCGGGATGTGTGGGTCATGATGGAGGAGTATGTCCACATCCGCCATGGCAAGGACTGCAAGAACCTCAGGTGACCACTCCATGTCAATCATGTCAGACCCCATTTGGAGCAACAAGTAGTACAGTGGGTTTGTACCATGCAATCATGTTCTTCACTCCAGAATTTCTTTCGTCCTAATCATGCTCAACTGGGGGCTGCGGCGTGACATACAGAGCTCTCATGGAAGAATTCGACGATGCCAACAAGCTATCAACCTCCGAGAATGGTTCCTTATTACTACAACTCATTCAGGTTAGTAGTAAACGCTCGTCCCTATCTACGAATAGCATCTACTAGGAGATAGACAAAGATTAATATGTCCAATGCTACCTTGTCATCGAAGGGACTCCACTCTCAAATCCATGTCAAACTTTGGAAGGGACACAACAATCTTCACCCACTTGGGAAGAAGTCATCCATGATATGCAATGATGTTGGTTAAGTTGGTAAACGAATGTTCTAAATTCATCGAGGTTCAATTGCCAAGTACCTGATACCAATATTGACTCATTGGAATACGTGTTTCCACCACTACTCTCTCAGGATGATGAGCACGGAACCGAACATCTCCACAGAGAGTCGCAAGCCGTTCATGTCGACCTAGATATTTTTGAGCAAGTGCGGGCTCGGCTGAATCAAGCACAAGTGAATCTGGCAAACCTCTCGCCTCAACCTCGCGGGGCTCGACGTCGCAACCGCTGATCGCACTTTTTTGCGGGTTCACTGTATCTATGAGGAATCAGCTCTTGCTGAGTAGCATTGCATGGGGAACAGGTTTTATAGAAAAAAGACATTGCCCTTGTTATATTGCTTCATATTCCGTTCGTAGTCTCTTATTTTCCTAGAACGAAAGATGTATGCTGTGAATTCCTACTCATGGCAATCATCTATACTGCTTGGTTTTTCACTTCTGGCTTCCAATCCAGATCCTTCCAATTTCAGTTATTTTGGGACTTTATGAATATAAGATTTGTTATGGTGGTCTATATTTGCATCTGGAGTTTCAACTACCTAAGGGGGGTGGCTCTCATATTTCAATACTTAGAATGGGTTGCCTCCGAATGATCCAAAAAAACAAGCCTCTAACTACACACAGTCATTCATTCAGCAACGTTGAATCCTGAGTTTCTTTAAGCTTTAGAATTTTCAAATAATTCTACCTTTTCTTCAGCAATAGTATTGGACTTACAGATGGTGTGTTTCAACAAGCCTCTCAATGAATTGGTCTAATTATATACGAATACAAAGAAATGGCAACTTCAACAAATGTGAGCATATTAGCACCGATCTTCTCAAGCCATAGTTGGGCGGGCCGCAAATGCTCTACATCTATATTTTCCACTTACTAGGATATCTCATAGAATAAATGTCTACTTTTTCATTGGAAATTCAACACATTTTATGTTGTATATTTCATATAATTATGCTTCTTTGTTATATCTCGTTTCCATGGAACTCATCATAGAGTGAAACTCTCAATCATTTTGTAGTATTGGAACAGTCATGTTACATCGAATTTGTAAATAATCCAAGTTAGATAATGCTGGAGTTCACTTGCAACTCCGGGAAAACTTCAACTTCATAAGTCTGAAATATAACACTCAGTTTCTCAAGTTGTGAGTGAGCTTTAGAGAAGGTACAGTAAGCTCTGAACTTCACGCACAAAGGTGAGCAAGAAACTTGCATTTAAAAAGCATCGGATGAGACATCTTGCTATGAGATACATGATCAAGTTCATATGTGTGAGAATCATTTAAAAAGCCATGATTTTTTAAATGACAATTGAGTTTGATCATTGAGTGATTGACCTTAGGTGTACCTATTTTTTTTTTTTTTTGGGTAGTATATATGCTATTCGAAATGTCATGGTTATGAATCAATTGTTTCATTTTCACATAATTAGAAGCAAAATGAACAAGATTTTTGATATAGGGTGATTGCAAGAAACACTTCACGTTTTTTTGGTCCGCTGAACCTTAGATAGCTGGTTTTTTGCTCATAACTTTTGCATCGTGTGTCCATCTTCTATGAAACTTGAAATGAAGGTACATGTGGTAGTTTCAGATGTTGAGTACTTTTTAAGGCTTTTTTTTATAGTTATTCTACTATTTTTAAATTGCCCCCGATTGGATGTCTACCGTGGCCATTTTGAAGGGTTTTAGCACTATTTTCCACCCAAAAATACGAATTTGAAGCTCAAAATTGGTATACTAGAACTTCTACTAGAGTTACACAACCTTACCAAAGATTTTCTAAAAATAGATAATTTTCCATCTGCCACATGTGCTCAAAGTGCACTACCTTTGCGCAAGTGTAGAGAGCACAATTTTATATTTCCAATAGTGAAAATTGGTGAAAAGGAGTATCTATAAGTTAGAAAAAATAGATTTTTTTTTGAATTTTTTGAATTTTTTTACTGTTTCTTAAGAATTAAATTTCAAACTGTCTATTTTCTTGCATTTTTCAACCCTCTTTGACCGTGCCTAACTCTTAGAGAATAAAAAATTTAGGTCTGAATTTTTGCACATACCATTTTTTTAATGCTGTACAAATTATCCATATTTTGTGTACCATTTTCAAAGTACCTAGTTCGAACCACAAAAGTGACATCTAGGACAGGTATAGATTTCAACAATCTTGAATTTATATAGATTTCAGAAATCTAGGATCTCTATAGATTTCAAGCGGTGTATTTTGAACTACAGAAGTGCCATCTATGACTCATGTAGATTTCAGACATTTAAAAATGATGAAGTTCTAAGAAATCTAGGTGCGAATCTAGGACATTTGAACATTTTAGACTACCCGGTCGAAATTGAAAAAATTGCCAAAGTTAGCGGTGCTAGTTTGTGAGCCTGCGAGCATGATGAGATTTCAAGCGGTGAGCAAGATTGTGCGAGTGTTAAGTTCAAAAATTTAAAGAAGTACTAAAAGATTAAGAATATTGCTAAAAATAAGAATATTGCTGTAAGTCTGTAGACTTGTTTAGATTTTCGAAATTGCCCATTAAAAAATTGCCCATTAAAAAATTTTCGAAATTGCCCACTAAAAAATTAAGAATATTGCTGTAAGTCTGTAGACTTGTTTAGATTTTCGAAACAAAAATTTGTTCATAACAAATAATTCATTATATGTAGAAATAGCTTAGGTGAAGCAAATTTCATTTTTGTTGGTCACTATTTTGTAGTAGCATGGATCTTCTTAGGGCTGATGGAAGGTATTTGTACGTTTGTCTTAATGAGCGTATAACTGAGCTTGTTCAAAATTTGAAAGAAATTTTTTGGTTTATTGTCATATGTGCTATTTAAAATATCATGGTTATAAATCAATTGTTTAGCGTTCACATAAAAGCACAATATTCAAAATTCCTAGGTGTCAATAATATTTGAGCTACTAACAATGTCATGAACCCCTATAAGGTCTTAGTTAGTATAGATCCATTTTTCAAATCGTCAAGGTGTGATATAAATTGCAATTTTTTCTTTTCTATGATGGAATCTCATTGTGTGTAGAATTTGTTAATGTAAGAGTCTAAGTCTGTGACGATTTGAAATTATTGTTCCATCTCCAAAAGATAGACTAAGTGAAGAAATTAATATCAAATATCAAATATGATTCAAATGTCTACTTCAGCCTACATTTCATTCTTGAAATAGGATTATATATCAAATAGGGTATTGGAAAATCTCTTGATTTAAAAAAAATAGGAGATATGAATGCAATGGTGAATAAAATCGAAGAAGAGAAGAAATTAATTTGTGCATCATGGTACATTAATAGAATTGTGTAAGTTTCAATTTTCATAAATGAAAGAATGGTGACAAGTTTAGAGAGCAAGCCATGTTGCATTCTTTGATATCCCAAATAGACTCACATAATTGTTGTGAAGTGTAGGAGGAACAACAACTTGGCCAGGTACAATTTCGGACACAGTTTCAGATGTTGGAAATTGAGAAGAGTTGGTACATTGATCTAGATTAAAATACCTCCACTTCTAGAATAGCAACAACGAAACACAATAATTCAAACAAACAAATTAAGATAACAAAATCCCAAATTTAATAAACCATCCTAGTAAGTTCGTTATATTTCTAAGTACCCAGTATTGTGTTTTCAAATTATATATCAAGTATTTTTGGATTTAGTTCACAAGAAATATGATAGTTGCAAAATTCTAAATTCTTTTTTTTTCGTTTTAGAATGGTGTGTTATGAGTGGAAAAATATGTAACTATTTATGAACAGGATTGAGTACCAATTCTTCATGGTCGCATTTTGTGTTCTTTTTATCGCAGACGCTGAAGTGATTATAACGTGGTTGCTTGACCATTAAATGGGATTATACAATACATGGAGGAAATGAAGCTCTAACCCTGCTAGCGCCAAGCATTAATTGGCGGATGGACAAGTCAGTGGTGTAATATATGCTTTCATTGACCAAATCCCCCAACCTGTTGCTTTATCGGGGTAAGTACCCAAACACTCAAAGTTTGGGATTTTCTTTTTACATAAAAGCTAGTTATGTACATCCAATTGTACCGAAAGATGACCAAATGAATTTGATTCTCCGAAGGATCCCTAGAAGTGCCATATCATTTGAATATTGCGAATAATTGAATAAGTACTTTAGAAATCAAAGTGACCACGTTTTGGTCACTAAGGAAGTTAACCCTTTAGTGACCGTGGTTGATTTGAGGGGCGGGCCTAGTTTTTCTAGAAACTGAATTTTGTGTCCATTGCAAAGATGCAGTCTTATATCAAACCGTACAAGGTGTTTCCATAAGGGAGATTCTTCAACCTAACAAAATATGAAACTCATCCAACGGTACAAATTGCTATAAATGAGATAGGAGGTTCACAAATCAACCAATTCAAGGCTAAAATTGAAATTTGGGAAGTGAAACATTTTTAAATATTTTTTAGTAAATTTCCCTCAACAGACAAGTAGAATAGACATCTGACCGAAGTCACTTCCTATTTTTTCAAGCTTTGTAAAATTAGTTACAAATTCTTGAAGTTCGCAAAAAATGGTCATCAAAACAAAACCCTTTCTAAAACGGGTACATTGAAATGTACCTCTAAATCATGTTTGCTTCTAGAGCCTTGTTGGAGTTTGAGTTGCTTTCCTTAATTCTCAAAAATCAATGCCTTAAATGACCCTTTACAATTTATGCTACATAAATACCGATGCATAAGTTTATTGTGGACATTTATGAGGTTACAAAGCAACCCTTATGCCTTTTGTATTTTTTGTATTTTGGTTGAAGATTTCCTGTGTGAGTTGGTAAATACCTCGATCTTCTGAAGTACATTTTAAATGATTGATTAAGAATAAGTAGAACTCCTAATCCTCTCCAATTAAGCAAATTCTTCCCCCTTCTAGAACTAAGCATAATATACATGTTGTAATCGTTGATTTAATTTGTAGGCAGTGCACGAGTGCATGATCGTTGTGAGATTTGAATAAGAGTTAATGTACATATGGCCTATTTTGAGTATGTTGCCAGTCCCTTTCATGTTTGTCCATCAGTGCGAAGTGCAAATGATCCAAATATTTTGGAAGTTCATTTTAGCATTCGAAATCCAATTTTGGAAATGATTGATTATGATTTTCATGTTCCTAATTTTTTTCCATGCCCATCCCAAATCTTTATTTTCTAGGATTGAGGATTCATAGAAATGTGCCTCTAATATCCTAGAGCTTCTTTAATATTGTACAACTTCCTTGAATTTAGGAAAATGGGCTTTTGGGTGAATTGATTGAAAAAACTAGGGTTGATTTAAGGTCGACAATGTGTGTTCTAAGAGCACCCCTTTTCTTCAAACCACCCCTATTTTTAAGTGCAAAATAGAGATGGGGTGATTCTTCAACGGAGCACTGAGCTTTATCAATTGAATTCATCGCCTGGAGGAAAAATTATTTTTGTATTGAAGGAGTGAATCATTGTCATTGATTTCCTCACATTTCTGTACAAGTTGCAAGTGGACGTATTTTGGGAGACCTATGTCCACAAGTACTTGCTTATATCTTCCATCTTTGCAAATTTATAAGTAATTAACAAACGCTTAGAAAAATACGAAACTACTTGTGTTAGGTTGCACATGTATTTCTCTTTTTGTAAAGAGCTCCCTTTTTTTTTTCCGGACCACGAAAGCCTATGAAAAAGGCAGAGCCGCCCTTCATTGGTCCCTTCTAAGCTCGCTTTTAAGTCCCACTGTTTTAACCCTAAACTGACCATTAAACATGATTACTTTGGGGCAGCTTCGTGTGGTGTGCGCAGGTTCGTGGGAGGCTCGGGACTGCTTCGGGATGCGCGTGCAGGCTCGGAGGAGCTCCGTACCAGCTTGGAGGCTCGATGCAGGTTCGGTATTTGGGAGGCTCGGTCGGTCGTCTTCTCCGTTGGCCAGGGTTTCGCTGGAGTCTTTTGTTTTCTTCGCGTTCCTCACTGTTGCTCCGCGTTTCGTCAATTGTTGTCGCTGTTACTCCTTTTCGTGTGCGTTCTTTTTGTTGTTTAGCGTTTCTGTTGTTCCTCCTTCCTCTGTCTTGCTTGTTCGTCATTTCTGTCGTTGGTTTTGTATGTTGTGGAGGAGACTGGTTTGACTGATCGGCAGAGCGTTCCAATCGGCGGCTTTCTTGACTGATCGGCGGAGCGTTCGGCTAGCTGGAGCGTTGTTTTTCTGCTGGGGCGGTGTTCTTCTGCTGGAGCTGTGCAGGTATGCTTGTGGACCTTTTTTTTGACTTTCCGTGTGCCTGGCTGATCTTCTTGTGTGCTTGGCTGATCTTTCGTGTGCCTGGCTGATCTTCTGGCTTTCCGTGTGCCTGGCTTTCCATGGCACCGTAGAAGTAGACCCAATCGTTCCAGAATTCTGAGCTTTCGTGTGCTTGGCTTTCTGTGTGCTTTCTGTGTTTTCAGAGTTTAGTATTCTATCATGGTAGGCATTGTATGGGTTTGTGTTCTCGTGATTTCATTGTTTGTGTTCTCGTGCTTGCATTCATTCATTTGTTTGTTTGTACCATTGACGAATTGTTAAGAATCTGCAGTCCTTGGCGTCATCGAATTGCTGAGAATCTGGTTTCATTGGCGATCAGTGGCATTCGAACATTGTCGTGTTGCTGCTTTCATTGGAGTCACAACATCCACAGCAATCTGAACTGCACAATTGAGGTAAGTTGTCTGCAAAATCTATTCTCAGTTGTGAATGTTGCGGAAATTTAGAAGAGGCACCTATAACCGTGCAGTGTATGTGGCCCCAGCCATGTTTTAGACCGCGCGGTCTGAAGTGTTCCGGCGTCCCTGAAATGGCCCGGAGTTGTCGACGTAGAAATTTCTGAGAGCATTAGGTAAAATAGTTTCAGACCGCGCGGTCTGAAGTGAATTCTTGATGCAATTTCCTCAAAATGTTGGACGAATTCTAGACCTATCCAACTTCATATCAATCAAGTTGAAGTAGTTTCAGACCGCGCGGTCTGAAGTAATGAACTGTCCCCAAAATGACCTGGACTAATTGCCGATCGACATTGTCAAGTTAGTATATATACAGGTTCAGACCGCGCGGTCTGAAGTGATGCACCGCTCCTAAAATGTTCTGGACGAACTACTGATCAAATTATGTCACGATATTCTAGATATAGGATTAGACCGTGCGGTCAAAAGTGATAAAACGTCTACAAAATGTCAAGGACGAATTACTGATCCAATTAGTCCACGTTTCTCTAAATACTGGTTCAGACTGCGCGGTCTAAACTGGTCCCCCGGCCATAAAATAGAAGGGAACGGACCGACCAGACCGAGCAGCCAGAAGATATCCTTAGTGGTAAATGCGTTCATGTCGTGTTGTCATGACAGATCCATTGTCGACGCCTTCAATAATTTAGACTCATTGTCATGCCAACTAGTAACCCAGCCGGGGGGGATGCACTATATCAGTGGGCACGTCTAAGTAATAACCGAATGTTGGCAGATTCAGACCGCATGGTCTAAACCATATCCAAAGATGCATCACAAATAGAGGGCCTGTCCATGTTCATCTAATCACGCACCATGAATAAGCATCACACATGGATCACACAGCGTGGTCAAAACCTAATACTTTTAGTATTATAGGATCGATTCATGAGTGATTGGAAATAGAGTAAAACGAACTAGACGCCACGATGGCTGGTAGCATTGTGCAGAGCCTCCAAAGTAGGCAGGGAAGGAGTAAATCAGACCGCGCAGTCAGATCCCCGACGGATGACGAATAAAGGACCTACGCCAATCCCTGCCCAAGATAACAGAAGTAATGGTTGTCGACCCTGCAATCAGTATCTGTTAATTCTCGCCGCATACGGGGTAGACTTAGGAATGACAGGATCAGACCGCGCGGTCCGATCTAATAGATGAAGGACAGTTCCAAGTGATGGGCGAGACGAAAATAATGTCGTTCGCAGGGTCCCATAGCAAGGAGCATCGTCATCAGCCGAATAGAAAGGGAAGGCGTTTTAGACCGCGCGGTCAAAACCTCGAACAGCAGTCATTGTAGAAATATCGTCATGCTAGCCTGGTCTGTCTAGGCTATGAATCGTGTCCCTGGTTTAGACCGCGCGGTCAAAACCACGCCATGGACTCAGCATAGCATGAAGGAGTATCGTCCTATCAGAAGTACGCTAGAATGCAATAGATCGTCAACGACCGTAGGAAATGAATCCTCAACTCGTTAGTGCATCGCATGACCACTGCATGCTGGGCGTGTAGCAATCTCCTGAGTCGTCCAATTTAGACCGCGCGGTCTGATTTGAAGTACTGCTTGTGGACAGTGGCATGGAGTCATTCCTAGAGAGCAGTCTGCCGCTTGCGGGCTACTTGAGGCCCATCTCGCCTGACCGAATCCACGAGTCCTGGAAGCTGCACATCGAAAAGAAATTCTCCTTGGAGTTCGTCGCGTCCAAGTCATTGTGGACGATCGAACTGAATTTCCTGATGGGCTCCCCCATCTTCAATTTGGAGCTGGGATTCACGAAGACGGGGGATCCCCGATGGAAATCCTTCTCCACTTTGGTACTCGTGAATGTCCATGTGATGAGGGAGGCCATTCTCGTCGACGTGGTCAATGCCAGTAATAATGCATTCGGAGTCATCGCCATCCGTGTAGAAAATGAGATGACCTTCTGTAGCAAACGCCTCATGAAGAATTACGCGTCCGTCCCTCGTGCATATTAACTCTTGATGGCCGAAACCCAATCGCACTACGAAGCCGTCTCTAGTGACTTCCACGAGACCGGAAAGGTAGCCAACTCGTACGTCGCCAAAGCGTTTGCCATTCACAACAAATCACTGAGTGTGTCGCCCTTGAACGTCTGCCAGGGTGAAGGAAGTCGACCAATGGCTTCGCCAGAGGGTTCCGCCAAGAATGTCGCCAAGGCGTTGGGAGCGGGAACGCGCAGCCGCCCCCCCCCCCTGTGTCGGCCCTTGCTGGAGCGTCCGAGCGTACTGACCCACTCCCACCGGCGCGTGGACCCATCCAACGACCGCCACAGGCGACTCAGTCGGCGGCCCGAGCCACCACAGCGCTGACTTCTCGGTCTAAACAGAAGGTCGTGAAACGGAAGTCAGCGGGCCCGCCCGTGGCGACGCAAGCATCCTCGGAAGAAGATGCGAGGCGTTGGGTCCGGACGAGACACGTGGCCGAGGAATCGCATGGCACCCCCAGCTCATCGACCCACGAGGCCAACACGGAACCGGCAGAGGTGTCCGAGGAAGAGGCGTAGAAGATTGCGATCAAGAAGGTGAACGGGAAGTGGACCAAGAATCCACGAACCCTGCCCTTCGAT
The DNA here is from genome assembly GCA_947034895.1 of Rhytidiadelphus loreus. Taxonomy (NCBI): domain Eukaryota; kingdom Viridiplantae; phylum Streptophyta; class Bryopsida; order Hypnales; family Hylocomiaceae; genus Rhytidiadelphus; species Rhytidiadelphus loreus. The sequence goes on from OX344763.1 coordinate 19,877,768, forward strand.
GCCGACGCCGTCCCGGCTAGCGTGTCCGTGCCCGCGGAGTACAAGCGCAATCCGCGACGCAGCGTCGAGTTGGAAACGCGGACGCGCCTCAAGGCCGAAGCGGCGGCCAACAAGGTGTTCAAGGAACTGTCCTCGTACATGTACATATTCGGTCGGGGACAGTACTTCGAGTTGGACGTGGCCGACATGGTGAATGCCTAGGAGGAGTCGGGAATCATCGTGAGGCCCCTCGAGAATGATGGCGTCTTGGCAGTCCTGGACAGGATGGTGAAGGTGAACTACGCCAAGCAAATCCTCACCGTCATGCCGGACACGCGCACCAGACCGACATGCTGGGCGGATTGCTAGAAGGCACGACCGCTGCTCATCATCAACGGGCAGCACACCTGGATGGCCGCCAAGGACATCATCTCCGGGAACACTACCGTCGACGATGAGAAGGTCGTCGCCAAAATGCACAGGTGGACGTGCGAAATCGTGTGGTCCCAGAACAAGGACCACCTCCACGCGTTGTCCTCCAAGTGCAACGACGGAAATGTCGCGGGCCCGTACCTGTCGTCCCTGCCGGCAACACTCATGCATGTTCGCCACCTCTGGGAAAACGCGGGCAAGCCTGCGCAACATCGGAAGAATGCGAAGGTCATCATTGAAGGGGAGGACCCGAAGGTCTATGAGGTACGCACGACTTCCCTACGCATTTCAGACCGCGCGGTCTGAATCCCAGTGATGCAATTCCGTCCCATTCCATATCGGTAGGCTCCCATTGTCCTCGTTACGCTCGTCACCTTTCTGATTCATGGTCACTTCGGACCGCGCGGTCTGATCCCGCGATATGCCGACCTCGACGCCACTTGGTGTCGTGGATTGTTCGGTGACAGTTCAGACCGCGCGGTCAGATCACGACACATACTCACCGCGCCGATGCGTGTCCAGGATTTCAAGGAGAAGGCGCACCAAAGCTTCGAGGCGGTGGGGAGCGCCAAGCACCGAAACGGGGGGGGGAGGACCTGGGACTTCGACAAGATGGGCGACCGGAAGATCGTCATGGCCTCGAATGCGACCTGGACCAGTTGGCAAGAGGTCTTCCAGAAGCACGAGTCCGGGGCGCTGCACGACATCGACACCGACGTCCCGTTCAACCAAATTCCGGACGGGAAGGGGGGCTCCAAGATCTACAAGTTCACGGCGATCAATCACAACCAGATGAAGAACCTTCTGGGGATGGATGACGCTGCCGTAGGCGAGCTCGCGAGCAGAATCCTGGAGACGCCGCCCAAGGTCTACCTGAAGAGGCCGACCAGTTGGACGGCGGCCATTCCCTTCGCCCAGTGGTGCACCAATAAGAAGCACAAGGCCGTGCTCATCTTCGAGATGAAGGAGAAGGCCGACGTCCTAGGCATCGACAAGGCCAAGGAGGTGATTTCCCAGGGGGAGGTCGTCCCTAAAGCCTGGCGGGAGTTCAAGGCGCTGCTGTGCATTCGGGGGCATAACATGTGGGCCGCCATGCACATTGGGCAGAAGTGGCTCAGGCACCAATGTGGCTCGGGGAAGAAAACGATGGTTGCTCCCTCGGACTTCGTCGCCATGATCCAGCGACTGCTCACCAACAACGAACGCTGCAACACCGTCAAGAGGTGTGCGCGGGCCACGGTCTGCCGGTGGGATCGCGTGAGGAGGGTGTTCGATCCCTTTGTCTACGTGAAGCAGAAGCGCAAATGGGTGGAATACGTGGACGGACCCGCCAGCATTCGCTTCTGCGAGGTGGGGATTATGGATTTCCGCCTGTTCTCGGCGGTCGGGAATATGGAGATTCACTACGCGTACGAGAAAATCATCCAACAAGTCGCGCGGGTCTCCCAAAATATCATGGCCAAGGGGGTCCACACGTGGATGCTCATCATGGGCGCCGAGAGGGTGGTGGGAGTGGAACAGGCACTCGAGAAATTCTTCCCCGAGCATAACACTCGGCGCATCGCGACATACGTGTATTCCAAGGGCGAGCCGAACTATTACACTAGAGGGAAGGACAGGGTTATATACATTCAGCGGACCACGAAGCATTTCACGAACTCCCCACTCGTCAATGTCGGGGAACCGATTCCCCGACTCTCGGCTGTCGAGGACAAGCCTCTGGTGACGGATGACGTCAGGTACAAGACCCGGGAGCTCTGTCGCCACGATAACCCTTGGATCTTGACGAATCGCGAACTGCGATACGAAGTGTACCTCCGCTTCATCGACAAGTTCTGCAGGGACCAGGGAACGGTCATGCTCGTCTTTGCGGGATCCAAGCCCGTCTCCGCGTGCTCGGTAAGCTCTCCACTCCTTCCCTTTCTCGCTTCCAATGTAGAGCTCATCTGACCGTCTGAATGCGTCATTCGGAGAATTCATGCCGTGTGCCTTGTTTGGCACTACAGATGTTGTGTCGGAGCTCCGTCTCCTTCGTGCGCCCCACCGATAAGTGCCTCCTGCGCCAGAGCGTGCACGCTCGAATCGGTACACAGATGTGGCCCGACATCTTGGTGCCGCAGCCGCACACCCTCAACTTCATCTACGACCCTAAGTCTCAAACACGGAGGCTCCAAGACCCCGACCCCGTGGAGAGCGAGTCTTCGGATGATGAAAGAGAGGGCAAGGAGGAATCGCAAGAGGGCGCCCTCAACCTCCGCGATGGAAGCGACTCCGACTCAGAAGTGGAGAAGGAGAAGGACGAGGACGAGGACGACGAGGACAAGGAAGAAGACAAGGACGACGAGGACAAGGACGAAGATGAAGACGTCGACCGCGCGGGAGGGCGAGACGGCGAAGGCGACGACGTTTCAGACCACGGAGATGCCTCGGTGTCCGGCGTCCACTCTATCCAGAGGGAGACGGATCAGACCGCGCGGTCTGATTCGACGCCAACCTCCCCGCGGAGCTCGAGTGCGCCTCCGCGCAGGAATCAGACCGCGCGGTCTGATATGCACCCGCACACTCCTCTCTCTCCCTCCAACCCCCCCCTCTCCCTCCGCAAACCGACTACTGTCTCCTCCACCTCCACCTCCATCTCCTCGCACTCCCTCTGCTTCCCCCCGACCTGAAGATCCGGCCCTGCAGTCGGATCCCGTCACCCAATCTTCCGAGGATCGCCACGCTCCAGTTCTGACCGCGCGGTCTGAAACACGGCCACATGTCTTCCGCGTTCCCACTCCCCGACCGCAGGCGGCTGCAGTGGAGGTGTCCACTCCTGCGGAGGAGTCTCTTCCGCCCCCTCCCCCGAAAATGCTCATTCAGGACCTGCAGGCTGATTTGGCTGCATTGCAGAGACTACTGTCTTCGGCCAGGCAGGCGGAGGTGGCGAGTGTGAGGACCGACCTCGCCGCCTCTCCCGCGAATCCCAGTTATGACTCCGTGGAATGTAGGATTCAGGCGTCGTAGGCGATTGTCCAGGAATTGAGGTCCATCCGCGATCCATCCAATCTCAATGGGGATGAGAACATGATGAAGCTGATCGGTGCGCAGGTCAGCGTCGACATCCTGGAGTCGGAACTGCCTGCCGCCAGTGCGGGCGAGCTTCTGCTCATGGCCCATACGCGCGCCGTGTACCGGCAACTCGCCCTCAAGTCCACGAATACAAAGAGCAGCCCGATCGATCTGGACGAGATGGACGACAGAGACTTGGACAACCGACTGGCCTTGGCAACAACCGGCAGAGACGAGTACAGCAAGATGGCCAAGGCCGCGGCGGAAGCGGCAACATCGGACGCGGGGACTTCCTCCGAGGCAGGAGGGACTCCAGCCGCGGTGGACATGGACGCCAAACCCATCCACATGGACGTCAAGGCAGGGATCAACCTTGAGTACGTGGAGATGATGCTCGAGCGGGAAAGGCAGAGGCACTCGGGGGCGCTCGACAAGCGCAATGACGCCATCGACAACCTCGTGAGGGATTTAAGGGAGAAGGATCGGGAGCTCAAGAGGGAGAGGGAGGAGAGGGAGCGGGTGGAGGAGGAGAAGAAGGTGAAGCGGAAGGCCAAGAAGGCGTAGAAGGAGAAGGAACTCGCGGAGGAGCGAAGGCTGCAGGCCGAGAAGGAAATGGAGTACAGGAGGGATCGCGAGACGAATACTTTGTTGCTCAAGCAACTGCAGGAGCAGATTCTGGCGAAGCAGGCCGCGCAGACAAGTGCCCCTCCGATGGCTGCGACTCCCATTCCTGTGAGCGAGCTCCACAACGTCTCCGGAGTCTCCACCACGAATTCGATTTCCGCCGCCACGGCCACCGCAGCGTCCGGACTTCGACAGCTGGGTTCAGGAGAGGTTGCAAATATTTCGGTGAGTGTCGTTGACGATCCAGACAGATTCGATGACCTAGCCCTCAGTCAATTTCCGTTTGTGCATGTCGCTGGGCCAGTGCATCGTCCGAGCATCCACGACGATGACCCTTACGACTTGGAAGTCGACTTGGGAGATATGGAGGTCTCCTTCACTAACTTGACCCAGCAGTATGCTCCCTTGTAGGCCCCAATCGCTCCGGCGCTGCCCCCTGCGAGGCACGAGGAGCATGCGCTAGTCGACTCACCCTCCGACGACGTCTAGACTCCCACGGTGGGTAACCCCTCCACATAGCTCCCCATCTTTTGAATTGCGCTTCCAGGTGTGGAAGCTATGTGAGGGTGTTACGTCGGGCCGATCGAAGGTCGTCCCGACGGGTCCATCGTCCATGGAGCGACAGGCCCATAGATGTAGGAGCCCTTTTGGCGAGGCCTGTGACGATTTTAGTTGTACAAACGTGATTTTCGGATTGTTCGTGAAACACTGTTCGTAAAGTTTGTACAAACATTGTATTCTATTTGTAATATATCGGTTTCGTTTTTTGGCAATTCGTGTTTTCGGGAATTCGTGGCGTTGAGTGATGTGCAATGTAGAGTGTTGTGCATTGTGCTTTCTATCCCGAGTCCTCTTGGGCAATGTAGTTACGCTCTTGGCAATTGGCATTTGCGGTTCAGGGTGGCCATGCTCTTGGGTTGGGCGAAGAGTCTGCACTGGTACTCCGTCGACCGAGTTGCCCTCCTTGTCCGCCACCGATGGCACTGGAGGCTCCCGCCATTGCTGAAGTCCCCCCTCCGGTCTCTGAGGTGGAACTCCCCCCTCCGCAAGCTGCACAGGTCATGTCTCCCATCGTCGCGGGTGTCCAGACTCGCGCCGCCACGAGGCGTGCCACCACTCCCGTTGCAGCCACCACTCCGGATGTAACAAAGGTGAGGCTCGATCTCCTTGCATCCCTCTACTCACTGCCTCCGTAGCGCTTGCCTAGATAGTTTGTAGGGATCGGACGTGGATCTCGTTTAGAAAGAGGATGATAATGGACAAGGGTTCACGTCTCTGTGTTCAAGCCTCCCACACCTGTTGGGGGGGGGGCGCATTTTCAATTGTGGACTCCCGTTTATTCAATTTTCAAATACTACTTTGAACAAGGGATTTCGCATACGCAGGCCTCGTTGCCGTTGCCTGCGCCGCCGCCTCCCGTTGCTTTGCCTTTGTACAGTTATTTTGTTGTCTTGGAGTTGGAAGGAGTCCTATGCCAAGTTGAGCACGTCGGGCCCCTCGGATCCGGTCGCTCGCCCGCAGCAAGCGCACCATCGGAGGACGATTACGATCCGACGAAACGCCACGTCTTCGGCGAGTTCTCCCTCTCGTGTCGTCCGGAAGTGCGCGAATTCCTCAGAGGCCTGGCGAAGAGGTTTCGCTTGTCTATGTGGACGAGGCTGCCGGCCGTCGTGGCCAATCCCATGATCGATTTCCTCTTCCGCGGCTTGGAGCGCTCGTCCATGCGCGTGCTCACGCTCGAGGACTGCACCTCCATCGTGGAGAGACGATCGTGGCGGTTGTGCAGGTGTAGGCCCCCCCCACACCTCCCCTCGTTGCCTTGTCCGGCGCACCCCTACCAACCCGAGTGGGATACCGACGTGGACGAGGACACGTACGTTCAGTTCCCCGACCATCCCGAGGGGAGGCTGAGGCTCAAGGTTCTGCACAAGGCCGTCTGGGATGGAGATAGGTTCAAATCCGGCACGTTCAGGGCCAATTCCAGCAACACACTGCTCATCGATTCCTCCCCTGAGAGCAGCATCCTCAATCCCGTGCACAATGCCATCTTCCCGTTGTCGTACATTGGCAGCCCGCACGATTCCACCCTGGACAGGACGTTGCGACTCTATCTCAAGGGCCTGCTAGAGTCCGATCTTAGCGTGTCGCAGTACGTGTCTCGGAATCCGTTTTTCGGAAACCTCACGACGCCCTTTTTCAGACTCAATGTGCACGGGTTAGCTACGTTGCAGGACAGGTCTCTCTTGCTGGAGTATCCAGAGTTCGTCGGCACGTACAGTAGAGACGGGAACGATCATTTTGTCTGTCGAAGAGCGAAGCACGTGGTGCAAAAGAAAGAAAAGGGTTGATGCACCAAGCGGAAATGGATGGGTGTGCAGGGGCTGCGCCACGTTCGCGCTTTCGGCGGGCACTCCGTCGACAGCGCGCGAAGGGGCCCTCGACGAATGAAGCGACGGCGGACCCAGACGACGGAAGGAGTGGGCTCCTCCGACAGTTGCGAGGCGCCGGGCGAGGCGGGCGACGCGGGCGAGGACGTGACCTCGACTTCCCTATAAGAATACATCACTGCTGACGAGCGCATGGTGCGACGGTGTACATATGTGGTAAGGTGGGTTGTTTGCTCCCTTGGGATGAACTAAGGTACGTAGGGGACGACGGATGAGTTTGATGGAGAAACAATTTTTTCCCGCCCTACACTAGGCTGTAGTCTAGGATGGGGTGAAATTGTTTGTCCATCGAATACTCCGTTGCTCCTCTTTTCCCACTCTAAACTTTGTCTTTCCGGAGCTCGTCCAAAAAATCGCAATCACGTTTGCACGGTCGTGACCATTGTCTTCGTTGTGCAGGATCCCTCCGGGCAGTCACCTCCCCAAGTGGCCGACGCGACGAAGGTTGGAGTGTCAGCGCCTGCAGTTCAGACCGCGCGGTCTGAACCGTGGGCAGCATCCTCAACTCGTCTGCGAAGGTTACGACGGAAGGCTGCACAGTCGCGTTCCAAGTCCAAAGTCCGGTCTACCCTTCATTGCTTTTAGTAATAGCTCCACACTAACATTGCTGAACGTGGACTCATGGTGAGCCACGGATGACTTTCCCATACAACATAAATGACATTTACAGATGCATCTCATTAGAGATATTTTAGAAACATTTTCAGTTCATCATTCTTGTCAACAATATACTGTTTCCCACATTGGATAGACTAATACAAATACCCGCATTTTTTTAACACGAGTCCCCGATCCCATAGAGCGTGGTTCCCTTCGTCGTAACATCATTTCACCAACGCCAGTAGGCATCTATTTGCCGATCATATCGTGTGGGTAGCCGTTGTAGGGCACCTTGAGAAGGTCTGGAAAATATTCGTCCATTGTAGTGCTGACCAATTCGAACGTGCTAGATGGATCGTTGTTGAACTCGTCTCTTGTGTGGAGCGGATGCGCCTTGCGTTCACGGGACTTCCAAGGGCAACCATCGTTGGAGGTACACCAGGAGAGCCACCGTCATGCGTCCCCCTCCGCCACATCCTCGCGTTCTTCGTGGGCTTCGACCGCAGCCGGTCTACCATTGCCGGGATGGGGACTGCCGTGGACAGGGTGCCTATCAACGCACTTGTTGGCTACTCACAATGCCCTCGAGTGAAAGTGGAGCAATGATATCCAACTCTGCTCATTCCTCGGAAAATGCACAGGAGCATGTGTTCGATGATTGCGCATTGTTGGATATGACTGTTCCAATCTCACTTGAAGGCATTTGTTATCAGCAGCCAACAGGTGCGTTGATATGCACCTTTCACGGCAGTCCCCATCCCGGCAATGGTAGACCGGCTGCGGTCGAAGCCCACGGAGAACGCGAGGATGTGGCGGAGGGAGACGACGGTCGCACGGATGGGGTGCCCTTGAACGGTTGGAGGAGGGCGTTCATGACAACGCCTCCCCTGGTTGTGCACTGGAAGTCTTGTGAACACAACACGTACTCCGCTAGGCGGTGGGTTCCGGGATGTGAAGAGGACGTTCTTGACGTGACCGTGGATGGGGTATCCATGTCCTTGCCTCTTCTCATTACAAGAGCGGGTTCAGCAATGATCCATCCGGCAAAGGGACGACACCAGCATGGGTCCGCACTACAGTGGACGAGCATTTGACCGCGAACCTCGGAGTGCCGTGCGAGGACCTCACGATGATGTGATCGGCGAATAGACTCTTGCTGATGTTGATCAAGCTGGAGAGTCATCACGAAGAGACGATGGTTGGAGCGTCGGCGCCTGCAGTTCAGACCGCGCGGTCTGAACCGTGGGCAGCATCATCAGCTCGCACGCGGAGAACTCGGTAGGCATTGCTCCTTGCGCTCACGGGAATTGGATGCGCCTTGCGTCATCACGAGGCGACGGAGGTTGGAACGTCGGCGCCTGCGGTTCAGACCGCGCGGTCTGAAACGTGGGCAGCATCCTCAACTCGTCTGCGAAGGTCACATTGACATTGCTGAACATTGCTACAACATAAATGACATTTACAGATGCATCTCATTTATTAAAGAATTGTAGAGACATTTTCAGTTCATTCTTGTCAACAATATACTCATTCCCACATTGGATACACTAATACAAATATTCTCACTTTTTTAACACGAGTCCCCGACCCCGTAGAGTAGGCTTCTGTACATCGTAGCACATAGATGAAAGGTCCTCGCAACATCATTTCACCAACGCTAGTAGGCATCTATTTGCCGATCATATCGTTTGGATGTTCGTTGCACGGCACACTGAGAAGGTCCGGAAAATATTCGTCCATTGTAGTGCTGACCAATTCAAACGATGTCAACGTGCTGGATGGATAGTTGTTGAACGCGTCTCTTGTGTGGAGCGGATGCGCCTTGCGTTCACGGGACTTCCAAGGGCAACCACGGGAGGCGTTGCCATGAACCCCTCCCTCCATCATCGTTGGAGGTACACCAAGAGAGCCACCAACCTACGTCGTCCTCCTCCACGACTTCTTGCGTCTCCGTGGGCTTCGACCGCAGCCGGTCTACCATTGCCGGGATGGGGACTGCCGTAGATGGGGCCTATCAACGCACCTGTTGGCTGCTCACAATGCGAGCCCTCGAGTGAGAGTGGAGCAATGATATCCAACTCTGCTCATTCCTCGGAAAATGCATAGGAGCATGTGTTCGATGATTGCGCATTGTTGGATATGACTGTTCGACTCTCACTTGAGGGCACTTGTTATGAGCAGACAACAGATGCGCTGATAGGCACCTTTTCGCGGAAGTCCCCATCCCGGCAAAGGTTGACCGGTTTCGGTGCCAACCCTCGATAACGGTGCCCTTGAACGATGCGAGGAGTGCATCCATGCCAACGCCTCCCGTCGTTGCGCACTGGAAGTCCCGTGAATACAAGGCGCACTTTGTTACGGGGTGGGTTCTCGTAAACACAAGAGCGGGTTCAGCAATGATCCATCCAGCTATGGAATGACGACAGCATGGGTCCGCACTGCAGTGGACGAGCATTTGACTGCGAACCTCGGAGTGCCGTGCGAGGACCTCACGACGATGTGATCGGCAAATAGACTCTTGCTGGTGTTGATCAAGCTGGAGAATCATCACGAAGCGACGATGGTTGGAGCGTTGGCTCCTGCAGTTTAGACCGTGCGGTCTGAACCATGGGCAGCATCATCAGCTCGCACGCGGAGAACTCGAAAGGCATTGCTCCTTGCGTTCACAGGAATTGGATGCGCCTTGCGTTCACGGGAATGGCAAGGGCAACGACGGGAGGCGTTGCCATGAACCCCTCCCTCCGTCATCATTCGAGGTACACCATGAGAGCCACCGTCATGCGTCGTCCTCCTCCGCGACATCCTTCCGTCTCCGTGGGCTTTGACTGCAGCCGCTCTACCATTGTCGGGATGGGGACTATTGTGGACAGGGGGCGTATCGACGCACCTGTTCGCTGCTCACAATGCGAGCCCTCAAGTGGGAGTGGAGCAATGATATCCAGCTCTGCTCATTCCTCGAAAAATGCATAACAGCATGTGTTCGATGATTGCGCATTGTTGGATATGAATGTTCCACTCCCACTTGAAGGTCCTTGTTCTGAGCAGCCAACATGTGCGCTGATAGGCACCCTGTTCACAATAGTCCCCATCCCGGCAATGGTGTCACAATACTTGTCCACCAACCCCTTCTCTTGGGGCCTCGACATTCATCACAGGCAGACGAAGGTGGGACTTAGAGTGCTCTGGCTTCGGCTTCGTGGCCCCAAAGGAGGAAGGCCTGGACGTCACCCTGGTGCGATTGTAAATGAGGTTGAGGACTCCGTATATCATAAGGTGGGCTTATCAGTACCCTACGTGGTCTTTGAGTGCGTTGTTTTGCCCCCCCAAGTCCGGAATTGACCGTTGGCCTTTTTGTACAGGATACTTGCTCTCTCCAACAGCAAGGCGATCTAGTTTCCGAGTGTCGACCACGTCCCCACGTTGCTTATACCCCCTCTAGTTTGCAAAACTGTAGATTGTCAGCGGACCACCATTTCACCAACACCAGCGGGTGTTTATTTGCTATTCATGTCGCTTGTGAGGACCTTACAGGGCATTCGGAGACACGCGGACAAATGCCCGTCAAGTGCGGTGTGGATCCATTCGGGCGTTGTTATCGTGCTGGCTCGTTCATGGTTGAACTTGCTGACTCGGTGTAGAGCAAAAAAGTAGGGACGCTCGCGGCCCATCTTCTGTCCGAACACCAATATGCATAGGGGATTCATGGCACAAGAATCCATGGCCCTGATCTTCGTAGGGTGTCACTTGCATTCAAGGAGCTCCTCGGCGCAAGGAAGGACGACGTTGTCATGCACATTCTCCTCCTGTTGTTCTAAGGTACTTGGTAGCAGCAACGTCCATCCACCGTCCTCCCGGCATCCGGGGTTTCTGTGGACATGTGCCAGATGCGGTCTACTATTCTCGGGGCGATGGATCGGTGTGGGGAGGGTGTCCATCGAAGTATCTATTGACTGATCATAACTCAAGCCGTCGAGTGCATGTGTGTCGTCGTAAACCAACTTGGCTCTCACTATGCACCGTGGTATTCGGACGACGGCACATCCGCTTGACGGATTGAGTTATGAGCAGCCAATAGGTACTCTAATGGACACCCTCTTCACACCAGTGCACTTCCCGGGAAAAGTCGACCGTTTTTGGTTCTCACCCTCCCAAACTCCGGATGCTAGGACGTGGACGGTGGATGGCCGTCGCTGCTACCAAGTACACTCGAACAACTTGGGGAGAATGTGTATCACAGCGCCGTCCTTCCTTGCGCCCAGGAGCTCCTTGAATGCAAGTGACGCCCTATTTGCGAGGTGGGTCTTGGTGTGCTTCATGGGTGACCATGTGTCACCATCTTTCGAGGAAGAAGTTGACTTCCCCTATGAACGTGGATGGGTTGTGAGTGCTCTTGCTTTTACCTCTCCCGGTCGACCGGTTCAACCATGATGTATTCGGCAAAGAGGCGACGCCGGAAGTGGTCCATGTGGCAATTGACGAGCATTTGTCCAGGAATCTCCGAATGCCCTGTAAAGGCTTCCCGACGACATGATTGGCAAATAGGCGCTTGCTTTTGTTCATGAAGCTCAAGACCCTTCACTAGAAGAAACTGTGTTAGAATCCCTGAAAACACATCACCTTGTTTTTGTTAAGTTCCCGTTTCAAAACGCAGGCAAAATGCGGAAGTCAAAACATTTTTCTACGTTTTGAAACGAGAACTTCACGAAAACAAGGTGACGTGTTTTCAGGGATTCTAACACAGTTTTCTTCTAGTGCTTCATTCAAAGTTGTCTGCATGCGGTTTTGGAGGCGCAATTTCAGAATGTGGAGTGGGCGACCTAGTTTCCGGGTGTCAACCACTTCCCCACGTTGCTTACTGCCCCTCTAGTTTGCAAAATTGTAGATTGTCAGCGGACCACCATTTCACCAACACCAGCGGGTGTTGATTTGCTATTCATGTCGCTTGTGAGGACCTTGCAAGGCATTCGTAGACACGCGGACAAATGCTTGTCAAGTGCGGTGTGGATCCATTCTAGCGTTGTTATCGTGCTGGCTCGTTCATGGTTGAACTTGCTGACTGTGTAGAGCAAAAGTAGGGACGCCCGGCGGCCCATCTTCTGTCCGAACATGAATATGCATAGGGGATTCATGGCACTGGAATCAAGGGCCCTCTTCTTCGTAGGGCATCACCGGCATACAAGGTGCTCATCGGCGCAAGGAAGGACGACGTTGTCATGCAGATTTTCCTCGAGCTGTTCGAGTGTACGTGGTGGGAGCGACCGCCATCCACCTTCCTTCTCCCGGCATCCGGGGGTTTTGTGGGCATGTGCGAGATGCGGTCTACTATTCTCGGGACGGTGGATCGGTGTGGTGAGGGTGTCGATCGGATTACCTATTGGCTGCTCATAACTCAAGCCGCCCCGTGGATGCACATGGGTCTTTCATATCCAACTTGGCTCTCAGTGTGCAAGGTTGGATGCGGACGACCCCCCATCCGCTGGACGGCTTGAGTTATGAGCAGCCAATAGGTATTCCGATCAACAGCCTCATCACACCGGTGCACTTCCCGAGAAAAGTCGACCGTTTTTGGTTCTCACCCTCAAAAACTCCGTATGCTAGGACACGGACGGTGGATGGCGATCGCTCCCACCAGGTACACTCGAACTGCTGTCAGAAAATGTGGATGACAACACCGTCTTTCCTTGCGTCGATGAGTTCCTTGTATGCCGGCGACGCCCTTTTCGCGAGGTGGGTCCTGTTGTGTTTCAAAGGTGACCATGTGTCAACCTCTTCCGACGAGGAAGTTGACTTCCCCTATGAACGTGGATGGGTTGTGAGTGCTCTTGCTTTTACCTCTCCCGGTCGACCGGTTGAACCCTGATGTATTTGGCAAAGAGGCGACGCCGGAAGTAGTCCATGTCGCAATTGACGAGCATTTGTCTGGAAATCTGCAAATGCCCTGTAAAGACTTCCCAACGACATGATTGGCCAATAAGCGCTTGCTTTTGTTCATGAAGCTCAAGACCCTTCACTCAAAGATGGTTGCATGCGGTTTAGGAGGCGCGACTTGAGAATGCGGAGTGCAGATTCACCCCTCTGCGTCGGCGAATGAAAAACGAGTCGTGCGTCCCGGCGTGAACTTAGAATGGTATAGTTCAGATTGTACCTTCCTCCATTTTTGAGTTTGTCCTGCAGCACATGGTCCCCAAAAGTTGGGCGTAAATAGTTTCTTCTTGGACTGCACCTTCTCCCGTAGAAGAGAGCTAGAAATGATGTAAGCGGGTTGGGATCCCTATGCAAAATCCACTATAATTACCCTATTCAATAAAGACTGTCTTCTTTAAACCGAGGCCGCGCTTTCATTTGCGCCCCTCTTCTCCCCGTGCATGGCCGCGCATCCCGATCCGTGAATTGTTTTCCTCTTGGCCACTTTGCCCCAAACCCAAGTGGCCATGTGATGTGTCTTTGTGATCCCCCACAAACTGTAAGAGTCATCCACGCCTCGCACAACAAATGGCGCTTAGAGCTGTTTTCGCTCTGCTCCCCGTGCATGGCCACGCATGCAGATCCAGACATTGTTTTATTCTTGGCCACTTTGCCCAAAACCCGAGTGGCCAATTGAATGTTATGTGTGTGTATGTGATCCACTCCAACTGTTGGATGTAAGCGGGTTCGGATCCCTATGCAAAAACCACTATAATTACCCTTACTATTGAATGTAGACTGTCTTCTTTACACCGAGGCCGTGCTTTCATTTGCACCGCCCCCTCTTCTCCCGTGCATGGCCGCGCATCTAGATCCGTGAATTGTTTTCCTCTCGACCACTTTGCCCCACACCCAAGTGGCCATGTGATGTGTCTTTGTGATCCACCCCAAATTGTAAGAGTCATGCACGCCTCGCACAACAAATGGCGCTTAGAGTTGTTTTGGAACTTTCTTTCAGGTAGCTTGCTCTAAGAAGGCACGGAATGGATATGATTTCGTCCTGAACTGGACCCCTCCAACTTTGATTGAATCGAGGAAAAGGTGTTTTTATCACAGGAACCCATCATTGTTGCAGGATTTCATCCCCCCGGCTACCATTTTCGGTCGGATTTCATTCAGACTTGGGAGCTCTGAACCGCCATTTTAATGGAATACCGCCATTTTAACAAAATTCCCCATCCACCAAATTGTAGTGGAGAAGATGCAATTACATGTAGCCGAGAATGAGTTAATACATTGCATTCTCGAACATTTTCTTGAGCTCGTTTGCAAGAAGTGTTTGAAACTTGTTGATCTGCACCCCTTCTCGAAATCATCACCAAAAGCTAGCCACTTGCGAGATAATTCTTCCAAAGATTCTGTGAAGACCTAGCTGCACGTTTTTTTCCACCTTGCCACATGCTTCAGCTACCTTTTGCTCCCAAGTTGTATCTCTAATGTTGTTCCTTGCACCATAGCTATGTTCAAACTCTAGTTACAAACTCTAATTGTGACTCATTGTTGTCACTTAGGGCGTTGCACATATGTAGATTGATGAGATCAAAAAGATGTTGAAAAACATTTTGCAATACAATAACAAATCAAACAATTTTTCATATGTATTTTGGCTAACTCAAGTTTGAGAAAAAAAACGAAGAGAAATAACTCCAACTTCTTTTGAATTTGGTGAACTTTGGTGAATTAAGGTTAATATGTTCACTTTGAATTCCATGTCATAGCTTGAAAGCCAAGTTAGAGTGTTACTAAGCTACATGACCTTGTGAAGGCCTTATTCATATTGGGACTTTGAGTGGTAGTGGACAAAACCCTTAGTTGACTACTTCATCCGCCTCGGTGTAGAGTAAAATTGCTATGTCATCATGGATCTTGTCTATCTAGTGCATTGCTTCACATTAGGAATTGGATATCCGATGGAATTATATTTGTAAAAGCTCCTTTGAAGTAAGTTGGGTTATTTATTGTTCCATAGAAGCTCCTTCGCAACTCCTTTCTTCTTGAACAAACCCGTTTTGTCCACTGGATAAAATTTGGAATCACCTCCCAACTTGATCCCAAACTTTTCCACTACAACTATGGCTTCATATTGAGTTTTGGAAGGAATAGGTGATGACATGGTACTACTTCAAGTGTCCATCTGTTTTGGTGTGAATGCCCTAGCAATCTAGCAGATGAAACCCTATCTTTGGACAATGAAATTGCTCTAAATCTTGTCCAATAATACTAGACATTCCAATGTGAACTGACCTAAGAGGGAGACTTTAGCCAATTTCTTATAAGAAAAAAATAATAGGAGCAAAAGGTTGCTAAAGGAACTCTACTCCTACAATTGTATACATATTTTATATTATTTTGCACTTAGTTAGTGTCTCTTTATTGAACTATAATATTACCAACCTCAAATATGTTTGTGTATTGATAACCTCATAGCCTAACACAAAGCAAGCATACTTGGGATGCATGTCGAAGACATAGAGTACACATTTTGAAACAATCTCTCTTTAAATCTATGAAATAATGCCATATTTAACTACTTTTGGACTTTAGGGCAAATTTTGGACTATGCCAAGGTACTATTCATCAAAAAATCTTTTGATATTATGTAGATGAACATTTTGTAGACACTTTAATTTATTGTTTAGTTTGTCTCATATTCATTTCACCAACTAAAAGAAAAAGCCTCTTTTTAATAAATAGGTAAGATGAAATATTCAAAAGTTGCTAGATGTAAAAAATTTAACAAATAGATGAAGTGGAAAATATAAAGCTAGTATAATCATGCAAATTGTAGCACAAGTCTATATAAGAAAGGAGTTTAAACGTCTATCACTACAAAGGGTATGTAGATACATATATACTATTGTACATTTATAGTAAGTTCGGCACTCAAGTACCAAACATTTATTTAAAGTGCAAAAAAAAGGTTAGCAACACTAAATTTGATTTATTCTATTTTAGTAATACTTGGAAATTTCAACAAAATTACCACAAAAGAAGTTCAAAGTGGAGACCTTCATTGATACCTAGAAGAGGATATATATGGAACTACTAGAGGTTGCTTCAATCTTGCTTTGAATCTCCATTAACAAACATACTCATGCTCATTGATAGTTTGTTTAATTTTAGTCCTAATGTTCTTATGAATTTTCTTGTAATTTGGCAAATAGTAATAATAATTTTCACAATTTTTCGGCTTAAAATTTTTTAATTAATTTTTGCCAAATGTGCTATGAATAAAAGTTAGTAGATAGTTCAATTGTTGCAAAACTTGCAATAATACTCATTTGTAAAGTATTTTCTATAGTTTGTCAAAGCCCCAAACTAAATTTAACTCTCAATTATAATACTTCTAAAATTGAATGAAAATATGTAAAGATGAAAAGACAAAATTTTGATTAAATGGTTGTATTCCACAAACTTGGCACTTTTACATTTAGGCCACGAATTCTGAAATCTATACCAGTCCCTAGACCTTAGAGCTAAAGAAGAAAATGAATGGAAAAAAGGTGTATGGAAGACTGCCATTTTAACAAAATTTTCTATGAAAACGTAACCATTTGTTTAGAAGAAAATGTGACAAATACAATCATGACAATTTTTTGTTTAATATAAGAGATATTTATATACATGAATATTGAAGGTACACATTAGAATTGCCCAACCCATTGTATATACACAAATTAGAAAAAAAAAAAACGCAATTCAAAGCCAAGTCAATAGTGGTGAATGCATGACTCCACTTGGCAATTCAACTATACCATTTCAAGCTCTACTAAGATTAGTAACAAATGCTTTATAAATCTATAGCTACAACCAAATAATCCTTTAGTTTATAAAGCTTTTAGAATAATGGGCATGCCAAACTTTGTTGTTTGCATCAAAGTTAAGATGGGATGGTGCTTGTACTCCGAAGAAGGCAACAATTGAAACCGTCGAAGCACCATGGCCAACACAATCTTCACTTCCATATTTGAAAAGTAATTTCCAAGGCAAGTCCTTGGACCCAACCCAAAAGGGATAAACGCTTGCGGGTGTGAGCAAGCCTTTGACACTCCATTGGCAAATCTTCTTGGATTGAACTCTCCCACGTTAGCTCCCCAATAGACTTTATCTTGGTGAATGGCTGTCACTACACATTCAATTATTATGCCCTTTGGCAAAAACAATCCTTTCAATTGCACATCCTTTATTACTACTCTTGTCACCAAAATGAGAGGTGGAAATAGTCGTAGAGTTTCATTCCATATCATTTCTACTTGCACACGATGTTTGAAAAGAAACTTTCAATGTTAAACTTCATCAATCAATTACTAAAGGAGCAACATCAAGAAGCTCCAAACTTCTTGCCTCATTGTAAAACCCTAACATTTTACAACAAAGAACCCTAAATGGAAAATCAATGAAACCATTTGAATTCTAAAATTGCTTGTATAAACATAGACGTAGGTAAATTTGGTGGTCTAAGTTACAATCTTTACTATTATATTTGGCTCAGGCTATTGTATTTTCAATTAAAAATCATTTTATATAGAGTGTACTTTAGAATGTACTTTATTTTTGGATAGAAAATGAAGAACCAAACTATTTTAAAATTCAAAGTAAATAGTACAATAGAAGAGAGACAATAATATACAATTTATGACCTTTCTTTTTGTAAAAAATGAATTTATTAGCAATCTCATGGAGGTAGTGGTTTTGTAAGGGAGTGTTGGGCAATGCTATGATATTATGAACAATTTTTTGCAGTGTGCATAAGAAGGATTTTTAATTCATTGTCTAGATTGAAATTCTTTAACTAGGTTTCACAAAGTATAAATTAAGTAGGTAAAGGTATAAACCTTTGAGTATTTACAATCAAATCTTCATTATGGTTTTAAAAATTTAGAAAATCAACTAAACATATTGCTTCATGAACATCTACCAAAATGGGCAATTTCGTTAAAATGGCGCCATTCCGCTATTTTGGCAATTTTCACAGTTTAGACCGGGCGGTCTGAAATGTACAATTGTCCTAGATGTTTGAAATCTATACCTTTTCTAGATTTCTGAAATCTACTCACATCCTAGATTTCACTTTTAAAATTCAAACCCTGAAATTTGAAATCTATATATGTCTTAGATATCTGAAATCTATATAAACTAAAGATTTCTAAAATCTACAAATGTACTAGATGTTACTTTTACAATTCAGACCGGGCGATCTGAAATTGGCACATGGAATACCGCCATTTTAACGAAATTGCCCATCAAATAAGTTGTTCCTCATTTCTATTACGGGCAATTGCATTAAAATGGTAGTATCCCATGTGCCATTTTCAAACCACTTGGTTTAAACTGTAAAAGTGACATCTAATATAGGTATAGATTTTAGAAATCTTTGATTCAAATAGATTTCAAAAATCTAAGATTGGGATAGATTTTAGACCACTTGGTCTAAACTATAAAAGTGACATTTAGGATAGGAATAGATTTTAGACATCTAGGAAAGATATAGATTTCAAACATCTAAGATGGTTGTACATTTCAGACTACATGGTTTGAACCATAAAAATTGTCAAAGTAGCGAAATCAATGGCACCAGTTTAACGAAATTGTCTATTATTGTACTTCTATGGTGCCATAGATTGTAAATAAATACACTGACATAGTTTAATGTGCTTGATTTACCTTTTTTAATTAATTACTCAACTATTAGTAATCATTTTAACATTTGCAACAACCCTCCATAATTGCATTAGAAAAAAATTGTTTTTTCTTTAGAACTCACTGAAATTCAATAGTTCTTTCAAAATTTAATTGAAAATTCGTAAAGATGAAAACATGACCTCATGCAGAAGAGCATCCACTTTGGAACTATACAGATTCATCAACCGGTTTCCTTGTGTAGGCAAGTTTCTGTTACATATCACCGAATGCATGATTGTCAGCCCCGACCCGTAAAGAACAGAAAGAGCTTGGAAGTATATAGTTTGTTTCAAATCGAGGACTTGGAAATTCATTTGCACGAAACTGTAGTGGAGAAGACGCAATTACCTGTAGCCGGGGATGAGCCAGAATCCTGTGGTCTGGTACATTTGCATGGCCTCTTTTGCAATGATTCTCTGAAACTTGAAGATTTGCTCCCCTATTTCGAAATCATCACTGAAAGCCGCCCGCGAGATAATTCTTCCGGAGATTTTATGAACACCTATCTCCACGTCGATTTCCACCTCGCCGTCTGCTTCAGCTACCTTTTTCTCCCAAATTTGTATCTCTGATGTCGCTCCTTGCACCATCGCTTCGACCATGGCCTGCACACCATTGCCGTGTTGAAACGCTAGTTACAAACCCTGGTAAAGATCTATGGAGTCTCGGCAGCGAAGTCTGTGGCAGGTACTATCCTGCAGTTGTTCTTCCTTAATTGACTTGCTTTAGCAACGACTGTTCAAAGTGACACAATCTCAACGCAAAAAAGTTTGAGCTCTAATTCCTACCGCAACTCTACTACCACAATTTCAAGTGTTGCTTTGGATAATTATTAATTAATAACTTGTAGATTAATTCTCGATCAAAGTAACAGAAAACTCAGACTCTGCCTGGGACGTGTTTTCACGACTACAATTTGGTAATGATTCCGGTCGAACAAATTGTTTAAGGTGCCAGCACCTTAATTTTCGTACGTACCTTGAGCGCATCCTGGTGGAAGGCCGGACTGACTGTGCACCTCTCGGACCTCCATTTCTCACCCTCTTGATTCATCAATCCTTTGCCCACAACTTGCTGGATGAGCATATTTATCAATTTCGCCCTCATCAAGGAGTCGTGATTGTTGAGCATCAATTCCTTCACGATCTCCGGGTCTCGGACCACCAGTTTCGTCTCCGTTCCCCACCAGTACAGAAACATATTGCCTGCAAGCAAGGAGTGATTGCATGAATTTAGTTATCTATGCATGCATTCACATAACAAATTAGATCGACTCACTGAATAAATTTCAATGAGTTATGTTGGCGTACGTCGAATCAGCTTCAGGTGGAGCACGGGTGAGGAGAAGAAGCGATGGATTATAAGCCACTGATACCGTACGTACCCTCTCCTCGGCAAATTATTCTAGCTAATTATTGTACCACTCGGTTAAATCCCAAATAAGTCCTGTGTAAGCTTGAACTTAGCCATTAATTTCCTTGAATTGGCCGGCACTCCTTAATTTGGCATCTTTCAGGACTTGTCCTAATTTGTGGGACTCTGTGTACGTAAGTGTATGTATGTCACAAGTTTTGCAACCAAAATCGAGCGAAATTGACGAACTTCACGATTGAACCATGAGATTAATTAATATCCTAATTGTACTTGTCGTAGCATCCTCCCGAAGATTATTATTTCAATCTCCGGAGGTGACTGATATCTTCATGTAGAAAGTGTACATACTTCACCATGCACTCGCGTACGTGGTTCAGCATGTCAGCATGCTTGCACTGTTTTCCACACCCAGTGAGAGTCCCAGACTCCAGATTGGAGTCACCAAGCTAGTTCGTCAGATCGAAAGAAGGATAGACAGAGCATTAATACGAAATGTAAATTAAATAGTTGACTTCAAGGTCGACATTCACTTTCCGATTCCGCTATATACGACGTCGAGAAGAAGCGTACCGTCTTTAGGAAAATACATGGATGGTCTATTTCATTGAAATGGCGGGATTCCGTACGCCATTTTAATGGAATATCTTCTACAAAAGAGAATAAGTGTGCCATGATAGGGTCATACATGTGTCAATTTTATGCCTAGCACATTCAAATCACTCCTAGTTCACGCATTTCCACTCCCTTCAGACAATCTTTCCATTGTTTTCATTCTTTCAATGGTTTCATTTTGTGCCATTTTAATGGAATACCGCCATTTTAATGAAATTGACCATATGGGATACTGCGGCATGACTGTGGCGAAGTCATCCATGGAAAGAGTTTCAGGAAACACTTCGGAGAATTTCACCATGTCCATGTAGTGCCCCAGCAGGAACTTGAACGGAGGTCCGCGCACGCCTTGCTTGGTCATGATCCGACACAGTCGCAGCGGCTCCCACAGTGCAGCTCTCACAAACTTGAAGGCGGAATACACAATCACGGTCGCCACCACTACTGCGAGCATGGTGTTCCTGACTTCTACTGACCACAGCATTGCCATGGTTTGCACACCCGGATCCTCGATCCGCACAATGGTTTGCTTCAAATTGAATGGGAGTGAATACAACAATGTATATCTAATTGTGGATGCCTGGAGTGTGGGTGTACGCCTTATAAGGTAAACCAGCCCATGACAGGCAAACCACCCATGACACACACCTACTGACCTCCCCCATTACAGTCATTTATCAATCTATGAGAGACTTTTTCTGAAAAATAGGGTTAAGACTGCATTGGGCTGATTTGTAGTTGTTATCAAAGCCTTGGGGTACAGTCATGAAGTTATTAGTAACTGTCATGGACACTTATACCAATCTAGTTTAAATTGGTAGTAAAAAATAGTTTTTTTATTTCTTAATGTCATGTCCATGTTAGAAAGTCTTGTAGCCATCTTAGAAAATGCTATGATTGTTTTAGGAGGGAAGATGACCATCATGGAAACACTTTTTTGCCGATTTGGGGTAGTCTACAGGCTGTTTTCGGTTTATTGGACAGTACACTTCAAAAATTCACAAAAAATTCATATTTTGTCCAAAAATTAAAATTTCAGTTGCTTTCTTCATTTCTCACATGTGTCTTTGTATGAAAAAAAATTGATTATTCTTGCTAATGGCAACAGACCACATCAGGCAATCTGCCTGTCATAGGCTGGTTTACCTTATACACAACTGGAATCTTTGGAGCCCTGTTGAGTTAACTGGCAGGACTTGAACTCGATTACTGCATGTAACTATGGGCAGTTTCGTTAAATTGGCGAAATTCCGCAACTTTGGCAGTTTTCATAGTTCAGACTGAGCGGTCTGAAATGTACAACCCTCCTAGACTTTTTAAGTATATATCATTCCTAAATGTTTGAAATCTACATATATCATAGATGCCACTTTTTTAATTCAGATTTGACGATCTGAAATCTATTCACGTCCTAAATTTTTGAAACCTATATTTTTTCAAGATTTTTCAAATCTATATCTATCCTAGATGTCACTTTTAGAATTCAGGTTGGGCAATCTGAATGTGGCACACAAAATATCGCCATTTTAACAAAATTCTCTATAATTAAATGAATTTTCCATCTTGCATGAAGACATTGAGAATATTCAAATGCCTTTGGCATGTTTTTAAATCATCATAATGATTTGGGGCACTCCTAAAGTCAAAAGTCATACTAAGAACTTATAGTAAGAGAATTTTATCAAAATGAAGGAGCAATCAAATCAGATCCCATAGGGATTTATTTTTTAATTATTAGATTTTTAATTTTTTAATTATCTATCTTCCTAAGATCCTTCTAATTCATTGGGGGGCTTTTTTTATTCCATGTCTCACTTTCCCTTGCATATGTAGCAAACCTGTGATTTATCCTATGTGTGATACATGGAATTAAAGGTCACCGAATTGTCACATACACAAGGAAAAGTGAGAGGGAATTGCAAAAAAGCCCCCATTGAATAATGCTAGTTATCAAACTTCATTATTACATTTATCACATTCAATTATTGGTGCATGAAGATTTGTATATTGGTATTGATGACCATTCACCACCTACCTATTAGTAGAGCATTCCATCAATTGACATTCAAGTTAGAAATCTCAGCCCTAGTTCTTCTCATAAAGCTTTCATTATAACAATGGAATTGTGCTAGGTTAACTAACGAAATTGACAATGTACCCAAAAGAATAAACCATGGGTATTAGTTGCCCCCCACCTCTCAAAAAATTTAAAGGCCGTTGATTTTTTTTTTTTTTAAATGCTTCCTTTCAAAATCATTGTCAATTTTTCAAAATTTCTTAAACCGTTAATCTTTGAGATATAATCTGAGCCATTCATCCAAATACAAATACAGATATGATATACGGATACAACTTGAGTATGGTTACAGATATTGGATACGGGATTTTCATTGTCTCCATTAGAGAAAAAGGCAGCCCTCAACTGGGCCGCTTCAAAGTGACAAACCACTCTATTCTTTGATGTCTGAAATTCTAGGGAATCTGTAAGACGTGAGTAGTCAGACACTCTGACTTTCGGCACTTGTCAGACCACTAAAACCAAGGGCAGCCATTGAAGCAAAGAAGAAGGCAATGGAACTCCAATTTCTTTTTTTTCTTAAATTATCATGTATGCTGAAAATGAACACACAATTTTCAATTGGTAAGTGTAACCAATGAAGTGGCTTTTAATTGTATCACATTCAAATTTAAG
This sequence comes from Rhytidiadelphus loreus, assembly GCA_947034895.1. Taxonomy (NCBI): domain Eukaryota; kingdom Viridiplantae; phylum Streptophyta; class Bryopsida; order Hypnales; family Hylocomiaceae; genus Rhytidiadelphus; species Rhytidiadelphus loreus. The sequence continues at coordinate 19,901,225 of OX344763.1, forward strand.
CCACTTAGTGAAGTGTGTGTATTTGGGAGGGAGAAGAGATGCACTTTATACAAGTGGAGTAATGGTAGGTGAAACAACCCATGTGGGATATGTGAATCAAGACTAGAAGGAGCTCCACCACTCATGGTTATGTGAAAACACAAAATTTGTGTTAAAAGTCAGATTTTAGACCTCATTTAGGCATAGTAGATGAAAAAATTTCAAAAAAATTAAAACTAGTAAAAGTTGTAAAATCAAGTTAAGTTTCATCTGAAAAAATCCTTTTGAAATTTAAAGACTTCACCTTAAAGTTATGAACAAATTTCAAAGAGGGTGTTTGAAAATGTAAAAAAAAATGTCCCTTCTACCCCCTCTTTGAAGTTTGTCCATGACTCTTAGATGGGGATTCAAAATTTGAAACAGATTTTTGGAGATAAAAGTTAGCTTGGTTTTCCAACTTCTTCTAGTTCAATTTTTTTTCAAAAATGATACAATACTAATCTTTTTTCATATAAACATTGAGAGTAGTGGCTTGTATGAAAGCAAAATTGAGTGGAATTCAAAGCTCAAATTTCAATACAATATTGATGGACCACTTCACCAATTGTATCAAATATAATCAACACATATGCAGGAACATTTTCATATAGAGCACATAAAAATTAATCTACCTATAGGAAAAGTATAAAAAAAGATGTCAAAGCCTAAATTATAAAATATAATTGACGCTTTGATATACTTCAAAAAATTCAATACAATCTTACTATGGTATTGTGTAAAAATTCTTTTCAGATGTTGAAAATACACAAAGCACTTGGTATTCCTATAGGCCCTAGAGATTGATTTGGTAATTGGACACTTTATCTTAGGGCTACATATTTCTACCATGGGTGTCCTTGGTATAGTAATGTTGTTTTACAAATGAAAGCTGAAGGACAAACAATCAAAACATAGTGTGAATAAGTAAGATGTTATTTTTTAACAATCATAATTCATTATTGTATCAATGATCCTTAAATTTTTTTGTTTAAAAAATGTCTCATTGTTGTTTCAACAATGGTTGAATGTTGTCATTTATATTTTGTCTATTTGTTATTTTAACAATGGCTACATGTTGTTGTTTATCTCATGGTTTAACTATAATTGGACATAGATAATTCAATATTTTACATCACCATATTGAAAATGTTGAAACAATACCTTTGAATAATGATTGATTCAATATTTTTGTACCACTATATCGGAATTATTGAAACAATACCTCATTGATTGACAACATTGACTCAACACAACTTGGGACATTGTTGAGACAATCTTGTGTGGCTATTTTGTGTTTGTCATGTTGTTTCAACAATGATGAAATATTGATTCAAAATTCTAAAAAAATTGAGATGCAAGTGAAAATGCAGGAATTGTGCTCAAAGTTGAGTTTTAGACCTCATTTGGTCATAGTATTGTATCATTTTTGAAAAAAAATTGAACTAGAAGAAGTTGGAAAACCAAGCTAACTTTTATCTCCAAAAATCTGTTTCAAATTTTGAATCCCCATCTAAGAGTCATGGACAAACTTCAAAGAGGGGGTAGAAGGGACATTTTTTTTTACATTTTCAAACACCCTCTTTGAAATTTGTTCATAACTTTAAGGTGAAGTCTTTAAATTTCAAAAGGATTTTTTCAGATGAAACTTAACTTGATTTTACAACTTTTACTAGTTTTAATTTTTTTGAAATTTTTTCATCTACTATGCCTAAATGAGGTCTAAAATCTGACTTTTAACACAAATTTTGTGTTTTCACATAACCATGAGTGGTGGAGCTCCTTCTAGTCTTGATTCACATATCCCACATGGGTTGTTTCACCTACCATTACTCCACTTGTATAAAGTGCATCTCTTCTCCCTCCCAAATACACACACTTCACTAAGTGGCTTAAATTTGAATGTGATACAATTAAAAGCCACTTCATTGGTTACACTTACCAATTGAAAATTGTGTGTTCATTTTCAGCATACATGATAATTTAAGAAAAAAAAGAAATTGGAGTTCCATTGCCTTCTTCTTTGCTTCAGTGCCCCCCTCCCATAAGTGTCCATGCCCGGCACGTTTGGGTGCCTTTGTTTTCCCCTGCCTCCGGGTGTCCTCACCTCCGCCTTCGGGTGTTTTATTCTGAATATATGTTCCACCCTAGAATGGGTTTTCTCTTTGTACCCAAAAGAGTAAGCAAGGGTATTAGTTGCCCTCCTCCTCTTTCAAAATTTTTTAAGGCTGTTGATTTTTTTTAATTTAAAATGCTTACCTTTGAAATCGTTGTCAATTTCTCAAAATTTCTTAAGCTGTTGATTTTTGAGATTTAATCTGAGCCATCCATCCAAATACGAATACAGATATGATATACGGATACGAATCAAAGTACGGTTATGGATATTCTATGGATACGGTACCAAAATATAGATACACTACTTGATATTGGAATACTATACAATACAAATACGTGTGCAGATATGGATATGATATACTGATATGGGATACATGATTTTCATTATCCCATATTGTTTGCCATATTAACCTTGTTCAAAAAATTACAAGTAATGGGAGGGGGGACAAAGAATTAAGAAATTAATTTTAATTAATAATTTTTTTTTAAATCCGGAAATCTGGGAGAGAGTTAAAATAAAATTTAATTAACCCTTAAAGTCCCATTGTCCCCTTGGGGGACAATTTGGAATTCGGGCAGGTTCCTATGGGCTGAAATTTTACCCTAATTTTTTGAAACTTTTTTTGAAGATAGAAAATCTGATAAGCTTTGTGGGAATATAATTTTTATTTCAATCGGTGCCCGGAAGCAAAAGTTATACCACAAAAAGCCTAAAACTAAACTCGGCGGGCAGCACAAAAAATATTGCAAAAATTCAAAATAAATTTAAAATTTTTTTTTTTCTCAAAGATAATGTTTTTGTCTACATCTAAAGCTTTGATTCATTCTACTTTGATTTAATCTTTAATTTAGTGATGTGAAAGTTGTGAACAATCTTATTTCTTAGGCAATCTAAGCATCTTTTTGAAAAAAAAAACTTGTAGGATTCATCTCACAAAGCAATTTTCAAATTTTTTCAAATTTTTTTTTTGAAAAGGTTAAATGTGCTTGTTAGAACAATCTCATTGTTGGAATTATTGTATTTCAATCCCATCTAAGAGCTATTATCAATTTAGTTTTTCTTTCAATCTTGGACCTACTTCTACTTGAAAAAATTTTGAAGTATGAAAATCAAGTTGTTATTTTTTGAAATTTTTTTCCTAGACTCCCAACTCAATTCTTCAACACAATAAATTTTAAATTCAAACTCCACAGTGTAATTTTTTTCCACAAATAGAGATTAAAGTCATCTAAAATTGCAGTCCAGTGTTCAAAAAAACTTGTTTTTTCAACTTCGAATGCTCATATCTCTCAATCTATACGGTCAAACTTCATGAAATTTTTATCACATGATCTCAAACAAGTAAAGTTTAAGATCCTACGGTTCAGCTCCAAAAAAATATTTCTTTTGTTTTTTTGGACTAACACAGTAGAAATGGCAGTTTTGAGTGGTTTTTGACAAAAATATGGTCTTGGGACTTTAGGGGTTAATTATGTTTTTTGAGCTCATTGTGACAGTTTGTCACAATGACAATGAGCTCAGGAAATGCAATGACTGCATATACACATTATGTATTGTGACAAGAATTTCACAATGCAATCAAATCCAAATTTTTTTAACCCCCCAAATACCCAAAAAAATTTAAACATAATTATATTAAAAAAATTCTGAAATCCACCCACCATCCCACCACTTGTAATTTTCAGGTAATGATATAGATTATGAGGCAGCTACTGCCTCTTTTGCCTCTTTTGAGCACATTCTACGTACCCAAGTACTACATGAAAAGAAAAGAAACACATATTCCATAATAATATTGTGCGAAACAAGGGAGTGAGACAGCTAGCTACGATCCAGGGTAAAATTAAGAATCCAAACCATTCCTGACCAACTTTTGCATAATTATAACGTCAATTTTGTTAATTGGGTAATTGGATTGTGTTACTTGACCCTTTTCTGAGATCTGTACAACACTTTTGTAAGAAGTATTGATTCGAAATTTGTAGAAAAGAGTTAAAGGTATCGAGTAAGATGTGCTTTAGAGTACAAAGGAAGTGAAACGTGAATAACGTGTCGAAATTGTACTGAGAAAAGGCAACAGGCAGTAGTTAGTTTCCACCGTTCAGTGACAAAGCTGTTGACAACAAATGTATGTTGATGCCAAAGTGAAGGAGAAATATAGTCAATATTTTCACAATGATCTATTCTTGAATGCCATCAATGAGGTTTTGCCCTTGGTTGTACCACCAACCAAAAAGCCACCATTCAACTATAAGGTTGAGAATACGTGTACGTCAAGTAAGGTAACAACAGGTAAGTTGGACACATTTCTATATCCAAGGCAATCAATTTTAGATACAATCTACGAGGCATTCTGCAAACTGAAAATGAATTTCATAGTAAGTTATTCACAAGGTGCCAAACTATGCCTTCTAATCGAATATTTTGAATCTCCTTTTTGACTTCACATTGCGCATTCAGTATAGAATCATTTGATTGAAAAAAAAGCATGGGATGGAGTTGATTGGATGCTCTTGAAGTGCAAATTATGAATTCTTCTGCAAGTGGTCAATAACAAAGTTAATATCAGTATGTCCAAGTTCATTCAGCAGTAATGCCATCAAATGAATGAGGTTTGTGCCACCAAGGCAACCAAAAAAACAGCAGCAAAGGTTGAGAATACTCTAGGTAACAACACATGATTTTGACCCATTTCCATACCTGACCCAATCAAATTGGGATACAATCATGTACATCTCAGAAATTGAGAATTGATTTCATGGTTATTCATAAGATGTCGAACTATGCATTTAACCCCTAAAGTCCCCAGGCCATTTTTTTTTGTCAAAAGTGATTCAAAATTATTAGTTTTGTTGCATTCATCCAAGAAAAAAAAATTAGAATCTGACAGTAGGATCTTGTACTTTACTTCTCGGATTATGTGGTAAAAATGTCATAAAGTTTGATAGTAAGGTAGGAGGCTCTTAAAGCGTGCACTTAAGGGTTGGTTTGTCTTTTTCATGTCATTTCTTGTATGGGATTATTTTTAGCTCATTTTTCAGACAAAGAAAAATAGATTTTGATTGTAATCCAAGTTGTTTTGTATTTTTTTGAAGCATTTTTGAATTACTTATGAATTTTCAAACAAGATGAGTCGTAGGTCCCTATTTCTAACCATAGGTCTTTCATAAATTGTTCACTTATAGCTTTAGAGAGAAATGAGGAAAGCAAAGCAAATGATTGACTCTTATAATAAATAATATTTTTTTTATTGATCCATTTAATGATAGTAGAAGGTCCATTTGAAGACCACCTCAAGTCCATTACAGATGAGTCTACATGAGCAGTTCTAAATGACCCTCCAACATTCAAGCATCCTACCTTATAGATTGGAAGATATTAGCATTCGAAGTTAGAAAAATTTACTTTTTTGAACACTAATTTACAATTTTAGATGACTTTGACCACCATTTGTGGAAAAAATCTGCACTGCAAACTTTGAATTAAATTTTTGTTTGTTTGAAGGATTGAGTTAAAAGTCTAGGAGTTTAAAAAAATATATATATACAAGATTTTCATTCTTTAAAAAATTGTTCAATAGAAGGAAGTCCAGGGTTGAAAGAAAAACTAAATTATTTAGTAGCTCTAAGATGTTATTGAAACAATATAATCCCAATCGTAAGATTATTTTAGCAAGTAAACTAAACCTTGTCAAAAAAAGAATCGTGGAAAATTGTGAAAATTGCATTCAAAAATTAATCCTATAACTAAAGTTATTTTTTCAAGAAGATGCTCTAATTGCCCAAAAAATAAGATTGTCCATAACTTTCACATAACAAATCCAAATGGAATGAATAAAATCTTCTTGTATATATATATAATTAAAATATATAAGAAGAATTTTTTTTTAATTTTTAAATTTTCTTTTTGTGTGAGAAAGTTTTTGCCCACTTCATTGAAAAAAAGACCTTTTGTGCTATAACTTTTTTTTTCCGGGCACAAAAGGTCTTTTCTTTTCCCAGGCACTGATTGAAATAAAAATTATATTCACAAATAGCTAATATGTTTTTCTATCTTCACAAAAAGTTTCAAAAAATCATGATGAATATTGAGGCTATAGGAGCCTATCCAAAATCCATTTTGTGCCCCAAGGGGCCCACCAAGGGGAGATTGGAATTTTAGAGGTTAAAGCGTATCTTGAATCCTCTTTTGACTTTGAGCAAGATGGATTAGGCGGACCAAGCCACATTTGGTCTTGGGGTACTTGGGATGTAAAGATTCCAAAAAATTTACAAGACAAATAAATGTAAAAATCTACCCACCCTATTTTGGAGTTGTTAATTATGTAGTTCATAAATTTTTGTGACAAATTTGTGGTCCTTGATTACAAATATGAACTCAAAAGCTCCAAATTTTGTCCTCTAAGGCAAAAAATAATTTTTTTCATTTTTCTAGGATTCAAATTGCACAATTGAGTTGACAAAATTTCAGATAGCCTTGGTTTAGCAAGGCCCAAGATAATTTTAGGAAGTTCAATGATAGGAACTTTGCTCAAATTAATACCTATTTGGAAATTTTATGGTGCAGGTACCTTCCTTGATTTGGAATAATTTAGTTTAGAAAAATAGAACTGCTTGGAGTAGAACTTTCACTAGATAAAAATATTTAATTCTTGAAGGGCCAAATAGCATTTTTTTGGATCATACTTAGTGTTTTGGATCATCCATTTACAAATGGAATTTTCCTTTTCATTCTTTGAAATTTTCAAACATGTAGTTGAGGAGTAGCTAAAGCACAACAATATTCATAAATTTGACTACATGGTTTGAAAGTTATTATATAAATAATATGTAGTTTCTTTTGGAGCTCAAGTAGGGTAAGTAGCTAAGAAAAAATCACTTTCTTAAGAAATAAAAATTTGAAATTGTTTTTTTAGATTTATAATATATGTAGAAAGATTTTAATCATTCCATTTTTATTAACAAGATGAAAATTATGAGGAGTTTGAGTTTGTAGGCAGTTGTAAAATCTCTATTCTAAAATAAACTTTGGAGTCCTTTAGTTAATTCAATTTTCAATATCTTTGCAAATAAAATAAAATCATATGATGAAGATTGTTTGTTACAACATTACAACCATTGGAATTGACATATTTCAATTCCATAACTAAATTCTTAACAATATAGTATTTTAAATCGTTATGTGCGTCTTTCTACTTATTATTTTCTCAAATATAAATATGAAATATTTTTTGTTGAATTTTTTGTACATATTTCCAACTTATTTTTTCAACATATTGTGGAGAGTTGCAAGTTGTAGGATCTACATATTTTTGGATTAAACGTTTGAAAGACAAAACCTAACCATTTGGAAAGAGTTGAAAATACTCAGTCTTTTTGAAATCCAAGCATCAAATGTGATCTTGCAAATGGTAAGGTTTCTTATTCTGAAATTTTAGGAGTGTGTATTCTAACAAGTTAGCTAAAGGATACTATGATTGAATTTGTTAATGATTAAATAAAGATGAAGATTATAGCCTTGCTTTGGAGACTACTAGTACTATAATATGAATCAACCTTTTTTTTTATTAATTAATTAATGTCAAAATCAAATTGTGGAAAATGAGTAAGAGGTGTGTCAAAAACTTCACTAATAAAGGGCTAGTGTTGGAAGAATTTTGGTAATTAGAAAGAGAGACTTTATGAGACCTTGAGCATTAAGTTACTATAGTTTGTCGTGTCTTGATGACATTCTCTCTCTACATATTCAAATAAATTTGACTAGCCATTTAAAGCAAATAAATGTGTTAAATGAGTGTCAACTTGTATTAAGGATTGTAAGTTTTCTCTACATTCTCCTATGTTTTCAAGCTCTGGAATCTCTACCATACAGCTTGCTGATATGGTTGAGAGACGACTAAATCAACAAGCATTAAAACAAATTTTGAATTCTTTTTGAATTTTTTTTAGTTAATTTTTTAATCAATTTTTTAATCAATTAATTAAATTTTAATAATAATAAATTATTTTATTACTAAAAATTAAATAATTTTTTATTTTAAAAAAAATACGGTTTTAATATTTAGATTTTAGATTTTAAATTATTATTTTTTGAATCTTTTAATTTTTTAAAAATTTAAAAATTAAAATTTTCTTTTCTTTACCTAGCAGCACTACCTGGTTTCCAATAGCGGGAACTAAACTGAAATTGCCCTTCTGTCAGGCCAAAACACATGTAATCAACAACTACCTTGAACCATTAACAATGCAATTAAAACATGTAACACAGAGCCCACTTCCATGCATGCATATTAATCCCTAAACGTCCAAACAACGTTTTTTGGTAGCATAGCAATTTTAGGCAGGTCACTATAGACATAGTTTTTCTTTTTTTTCTTTGAAAATTTCACACAATATAATTCCAAGGAGTAGCTCTAAGGCCCAACAATTTTCATAACTTTTGACTACATGGTTCAAAAGTTATTGCATGATATGTAATTTTTAGTGTTCAACGGGCAGGAAAAAAAAACTTCTTTGAAAATCACTTTTAAAAAAAAAAAATTGAAATTTATTCTTTAAATTTTTATATTTGTGGTAAGCTTTGAATCATTTCATTTAAATTAATGAGATCAAAGTTATGAGGAATTCTAATTTGGGTTAGTTTGTGGGTAGTTATGGAATCTATACTCTAAAATAAACTTTGAAGTCCTTTATTTAACTCAATTTTAAATTTTTTTGGAAAAAAATAAAAACATGAGGGATATGTTTTTTATTACAACGATACAAAAATTGGAATTGGCATTTTTCAATTCTATAAATAAATTGTAAACAATTTAGTATTTTTAATCATTCTCCTCTTCTTTCTACTTACTATTTTTTTCCTATATGTTGTACAATTCCAAATGATCTAAAAATTTTCAAGCATGTAGCCAACTTGACTTGAGGAATGAATCCAATGAGTAATCACCATTTTACACGTTTTTTCATACAAATGTGACCGTGTGAAGTGCAGCTGCCTGTATTTTCACAAGGCCCAAAAAAGGATTTTTGTCACTTCAAACGTTAATATCTTGCAATCTACATGGTGGAAAATTCTGAAATTTTTTCCACATCTTCTCTAACTATTTTACTACAAGATCCTGTGGTTTTATGTATCCAAAAATGTTTTTCATCTAATATTTGGTGCTTGTAAATGCAAAGGCAGTTTTGGTGAAAACATAGTCTCTGACGTTTAGATGCCACATTTAACTACTTTTGGAGTGTCTAGAATTAGTAAAAGATTCTTTGACAATTGTAGATTTTGACTCCTATAGGTGTTATAAATCTAGGAATGATATAGATTTTGGATTGACAATGTACAATGAATTTAGATCTTAAGAAATCTATGACATCTTGAGATCTCCAGATGGATAAAGTCCAAAATTCCCCCCAAAGTCCAAAAGTAGTTAAATTGTGCATTTAGGGCTTTAAAAAATTATAATAATTAAATTGTGTTCTCTTTTGTGATCCTCTTAAATTTGAAAAGACATAATATTTTGTTCATTGTGAATGTATGATGATTGGTGAAATAATTACATGATTACAAAACTAAAACCAATCATCTTTAATTCATATATATGTTAACAAACCACTTTGAATGGAAAAAATAATTTTTTTATCATAGCAAGACGAAGGCTAGGTTACACTATGTTAGTATTTTGAAGTAGTTTTGGGCTTTTAAATATGAAAGAACTTTAGACATTAACCCCTAAACGCCCCATGGGACCTAAAGTGTCTTCTCATAGTTTCAAAATAATCCAATTCAAAGTGAAAGGTCATATTCATTCTATTGAGACTTTTTGCAGTCTCATTTTTATCCTTGACTCGAGGATAAACTGCTTTATCTCTTTACTAGTATTTTTTTATAAAAAAGTGACAACACCAACTTTTAGAATTTCATTATAGAATCACTGTTTGAATATTAGTTTTTTTGGTTTCAATTACTATTTTTTTTAATGAATTCTTCAATAACTAGCATTCTGTCTCAAAATCTGCAAAAAGTCTCAATTTAACGAATATGGCCTTAGTGTTGTAATTTTTGCATCCAATGTTCAAATTCAATCAAACTTGTTGGAAAATTTGTACTCTCTTTCTTTCTTTTAGTTTGTGTTGTAAAATTTTCAAATCAATCCAAGATTTACTGTTTTTGGGTAAGTCAATTGAAGTTTAGAGGTTCAATTTGGATTTACCAATTGAAACTGCATTTGATGGCTGCAACTTTGGAGGCTTGTATCTCCTTCATCCAAATAATGTTCATTTTTAATTCACTTGAAGTCTAGTTATGGTGGTTAAATTTTCATGTCAATTCAAATTGTTTTGAATGTTTGAGAGCAATTCAAAGTTCAAAATCCCGACATTCTTGGATTACAGTGAACTTTGACTACTTCTTACTTCTTCATACAAAGTCCATTTCCAATTAAAAAAAGTTGACAAAGATTTGCATACTAGTCTAGTTTGTATGACTAAAGTTTCATATCAATCCAAGAGATTACGAGTGACTAAGAAGCATTTTAGTAGCAGGTTCAACCTCAAATGTGTTTTTTGCAACTTTTCTTGCTATTTTTTGACATTTTAAAGTCATTTTGCAGACACAATGAGTCAGTTGAATGATATTTTTTTTACCAATGTCTTTGTATGTTGGTTTTAAATCACTTTATAGTTTAAAGTTTTTTCATTTGAGTAGGTTTAGAAGTTGAATTTCACCTCCAAATGTGTTGCTTGGAAAATTTCAGCATCCTTTTTCAACACTAAGACATTATAATCCGAGTTATAATCTTGCAATCTACATGGCCAAATGACTCCAAATTTCATTCACATCATCTACAACACATACACTACAAGATTGTGCTGTTGAGATTTCTATATTTTAGTGACATTTAGATCTATTATTATACTTCAAAAACAACAATATTTTTGAACCCAAAAAGGTCTTGGACTTATACAAGTTAAATGCCCTACCCACATAGTTGCTACTAATCATGAAATTGTGTTATGTTGCGCATGATTGAATGATGTTGCTTGGGGTGGAAGGTCAATGTAAGGTAACTGTCTACACCTAAAATTGCTCAAATAAGCAATTCAGCATGGTTCCCATTATTATATTGGAAGTTTTTTTTGTGGAGTCGTGTTGGTAGTGAAAAGGGGATTCTAGATGTTCCAAAAAGCAATCATAGAGTCTCATGAATAGTAGGAAAACATTTTAAACACAAATCTCTAGCGTGCGATTTTAGGAAACGTGTGATTTTAGGTGGAAGTAGTTATCTCATCCACACAATGTTGCTAAATGTTGATATTTTAAAACAAACAGAACTACAGAAGTGAATGGAAAATAAAGAAGCAGGCATGATATTGCAAGTGAAGTATCGCACATCAAGTCTTTACAGGAAAGCAAAATGGACGTACAATCATCAAGAATGAAAAAAAAGAGTCTAACATATCACCAGTTGGCTAACCCTAGGTACAGAGATTGGAAATCCAAGAATAAGGTAAGCTTAGTCTACTCTTAAAACCACCATTTAAAAGTTGATTGCCTTTTCAGGGAAGCTAAACTCCTTAAAACAATTTTCAGTAAATTTTTGTAGGAAGGGAAATGGAATATGCATCTAACTTAAGTTGTTTCATATTTTTTGGGCCTTTGTGGAATTAGTTACGAATTTTTGAAGTTCAAACACAATAGTCACTAAAAGTGACCACCTCTTGAAATGTACATTGCTGGTACATTGAAGAAAGCAAAATGTACCTTTGTATCGTGATCGCTTTTAGAGCATACTAGGTGCTTTAAGAGCAAACTACCTTACACAATTCAAAGTTAGGAATTTCAATTACAATGATGTCCAAGCTCCATTTGACAATTACACCAGTTCAAGCTCGGTCCATGTAATTAAGCTTAATATTAACAAATACCTTATAAATCTACAAACCAACGTATCATTTGGTCTACAAAGCTTTCAAAATGATGGGCATGCCGAACTTTGGCACCTGCAACATGATACAAACGGGATGGTGCTTGTAATTTGGAGAAGGCAACAATTGAAACCGTCGAAGCACCATAGCCAACACAATCTTGGCTTCCATGGGTGCCAAGTTATTTCCAAGGCAAGTCCTGAGACCCAATCCAAAAGGGAAAAATGCTTGTCGATGTGAGCAAGCCTTTGACACTCCATTGGCAAATCTGCTTGGATTGAATTCTCCCACATCAGCTCCCCAATAGGCTTTGTCTTGGTGAATGGCTGCTAATGCACATTCGATTGTCATGCCCTTTGGCACAAATAGTCTTTTTAGTCGCAAATCCTTTGTTGCCACTCTTGTCACAGAAATGACTGTTGGAAACAATCGTAGGATTTCATTACATACCATTTCCACCTGAATTCCATGTCCAAAAAATACACTAGATTTTAATTCCATTCATCAATCACTAAAGAACAACTTACTCCAAGAAGGTCCAACTGACTCCAGTCTTACATTGAAACCCTAAAACCTTTAGAATCATAGAGAAATCCAAGTAGAAAGACCTTAAAATCATTCCAAAATTGCTCACATGTACTACAAGCAAACGCTTTTTTGCTCTTAAATTAAGTTTAAATTGCAATAGATATACTTAGGTGAATTTTTTAATCCATACTATTATATCTAATTGTTGCTATTGTTTTCTAAAATAACTTCAATTTAAATCTTTTCTTATAGAGCATCTACCCTTATTTTGGGATAGAAAATGAAGAACCTAAAGTAATTCAAAATGTATGGTGAATAGTATAAGGGAGACAATAATGTACCATTTTACTAAGCCATGAATTCATTAATGGTAACTAATTATAGAGGTGGCAACTTTATAAGATAGTGTTGGACCGAGTGTTGGACAATGCTTTGATATTATGGACAAGTTTTCTTAGTTAGTGTGCAAGAGCAAGATTTTAAATTTAATATCTAAATTATACTTTTTACACCTAGGTTTTGCAAAGTAGATAAAAGTGTAAACCTTTAAGTATTTACAATCAAATTTCATTATACTTCAATAATTTAAACAAAACCACCTAAATCTGTTGCTTCATGAACATCATTCTACCAATGTACTAAAGTTGTTCCTTATTTTCTATTGCATATCCTTGATACCATTTTAGGCCTTAAATAAATACACATATAGTTTTAGCTTGATTACATTATCTAATTAATTACTCAATTGCATCTACTGTATGATCCTATCTATGCATCCAAAATTTGAGTAATAAAATGTTAGAAGGATGCAAATATGGGGTGCAATTGGGAGAGGGACCATAGAGTGTATGGTTACCTAACATCATGATCAACATTTCCCTTGCAACTAAGTTAGCAACACCCATAGGCGTCATTGTACCCATAACCACCACCTCAAAAATCTTGAAAAATCTTGGGAAGTAAATAGATGTGATTACAAGGATGAACTGCATCTGAATATTAGACCCTAGTGTTGGTATTAGGTGTATGATGTCTATTAATAGACATTCAACAAATTATTGGACCCTACTAGGAAGAGAAAATGAATTCCGATGTACTTTCAAATGCATTTTTTGGACACTGTCAATATAAGTTGTGAATTTTTAAAGAGCCCACCGCAGTATGAGCGAACTCACCACTTTCAGGCGGGACACCGCACTAGCATTCCAGCTCCATTCCTCACCCAAGACCTCCAAAACTTCTGCGCGCGCACGCTCTTGCCATTCAGGATGCAACGCCAACATTAGCATCGCAAATGTCAAAAGATTCGACACTGTGTCTTGACCTGCGAAGTAGAAGAGCTTGAAATGATTAAACACCGACGCCATGTTGAAATCCTGAGCGCTTTCGTCCCATCCATCTGTTGCCGCAGTGAGCATGCGACCCAGAATGTCTTCGTTGCCATAATCGCTCATTTCCCCCTTTCGCACTGCTTCTAGCCGGTCATTGACCATGTCATGGAGTAGAGCATCTACTTTGGAACTGTACAGATTCATCAATCGGTTCCCTTTGGTGGGCAGGTATCTGTTCCAAAGCATCGAATGCATGTTAGCCCCGTAAAAAATGGACAGAGCTTTCAAATAATTCATTTGTTTCAAATTATGGCTTGCAATTTCATTCCATGAAATTGTTGTGGAGAAGTCGCAATTACCTGTAGCCGGGAATGAGCCAATACGCTGCGTTCTGGAACATTTTCATGACCTCATTTGCAAGGAGACTCTGAAACTTGAAGACCTGCTCCCCTTTTTCAAAATTGTCCTTAAAGGCCGCTCGCGAGATAATTCTTCCAGAGATTTTGTGAAGACCTGACTCTACGTCGATTTCCACTTGGCCACATGCTTCGGCTACCTTTCGCTCCCAAATTTGTATCTCTGATGTTGCTCCTTGCACCATAGCTTCGACCATGGCCTACCATGTATAAAAATTCAATTAGAAAATCATCTGACATTGCAAGTCAACATTCAAAAAAGCTGTGAATGCTAATATCTTTCACTTTATATGGTCAAACTTCATAAAAGTTTTATCACATAATCTCAGACAAGAAAAGTACAAGATACTATGGTTTGATTTTTTTTTTTTTCTGATTTTTCTCCTTGGTTGAACGCAGCACAAATGGTAGTTTTGAACGGTTTTTGACAGAACAATTTGGTAATCATCCAGTTTTGATGGTTTCAGGTGCCGGCACCTCAAATTGCAGTCAGTTACGTACCTTGATCGCGTCCTGGTTGAAGGCCGGACTGACTGTGCGCCTCTCGGACCTCCATTTCTCACCCTCTTGGCTGAGCAATCCTTGGCCCACAACCTGTGAGACGAGCATATTTTCCAATTCAGATCTCACCAAGGAGTCGTGATTGGTGATCACCAATTCCTTCACAATCTCCGGGTCGCGCACCACCAGTTTCGTAACCGTTCCCCACCAGTACAAAAACATGTTGCCTGCAGTGCAAGCAGTAAATAAATTGCATGAAATCAATTTAGTTATACTGAATGCATGCACTTAGTTGATCTAATTTTGTTACGTTATAAAAATCAGACCAATCTACAGAATAATTTCAATGAATTATATTGGCGTACGTCGAATCAGCTTCAGGTGGCGCACGGGTGAGAAGAAGAAGCGATGGATTATAAGCCACTGATACCGTAACTGTCCCCGGCCTTTTAATTTCTGGTTTGATTTGTAGCTAATCAGTTTTCCTGCGCTAACTAGAACTTACCTGCCATTTCCTTGAACTGGCGGTATTCTACTACTTTTGGCATCTTTCAAGACTTGTCCTAGTTTCTGGGGTTCTGTGTAAGTGTATGTACGTCACAAGTTTTGCGACTAAAATCGAGCCAAATTGCCGAACTTGGCGATTGAACCATCAGATTAATATTCTAACCGTACTTGTCGTAGCATCCTCCCGAAGATTATTAATTCAATCTTCGGAGGTGACCGAAATCTTCATGTAGAAAATTTACATACTTCACCGTGCAGTACGTCACTCACGTACTTGGCTCAGCATGTCAGCATGCTTGTACTGTTTTCCACACCTCTAATCTGGAGTCCCAGACTTCAGATTGGAGTCACCTAGCTAGTTCGTCAGATCAAAAGAATCATGCAATACGAACTGTAAACTAGTTCAAGGTTCTATCACAGTCCACGATATATGACGTCGAGAAGAATCGTACCGTATTTCGGAAAATACATGGCATACTGCGGCGTGACTGTGGGCGAGAGATTGGCGAGGTCATCCATGGCAAGAGTTTCAGGAAACGATTCGGAGAATTTCACCATGTCCATGTAGTGGCCCAGCAGGAACTTGAACGGAGGTCCACGCACGCCTTGCTTGTTCATGATGCGACGCAGTCGCAGCGGCTCCCACAGTGCAGCTCTCACAAACTTGAAGACGGGATACACAATTACGGTCGCCACCACAACTGCGAGCACGGCGTTCCTGACTTCCTCTGACCACAGCATGGCCATGGCTACGCACACCCGGATCCTCTGCTGCAGATTCAAAATTTTCTTCAAATTGAATGGGAGTGAATACAACCATGGATATCGGATTGTGGTTGCCTGAAGTATGGGTATATATACGTCTTATATACACAACTGGAATCTCTGGAGCCCTGCTGAGTATAGCTGCCAGGACTTGAACTCACTCGATGTGGATTAATATCTTTAACGTGCATTTCCAATACTTCAGCACCTGTCTGAACACACGTTCTGAAACATGAAGCTATACCTACCCTAGACTTTAGACCGGTATGAACGTATACGCAAATTTGGTGCTGGAATCGTGCCAGTATAACGAAATTGTCTACCTTTCTTGCAATTCTTGTTTCAGATTGGTGATGAATATATGAACCCTGAACTGCCAGACCGATTACCGTGGAGCAAGAATGGTGTTTCGACCTATTGATGACCGCGAGTCGTCCTCTACGTATACGTATCGATCAGTTGCAACAACAGAAGAACCATTCCAATACTGTGCGAAACAAGGGAGTGAGGTGATCCAGGATACAAGAACCCGAGGACCACTCCCGACGTGGTGGTGACGCAATCCATGGCTGCGGCCACCGAACTTTTGCATATGACGTCAGAAAGAAAGGAACAGTGAATTGGATATGGGAAGGATTACGTACATCAACGTATGTCACTGATTCCAAAATACATCTGCTTCTCCGTGTCATGTTGACACTCCCGCTTCACTTTATTTGCGCTCACGAATGACCCGTTGGAATCAAGACAAGACTGGATGACGCATGACACGAGAAAGTTATAATTAGGATACGTAGTGTAACGAAGTCGTGACCAGCACGCAACGTCGGGGAGGTCGATGCAGCACCACTGCTTCACGTTGGTGGGTCGTCAAGAAAAAATTAACCCTTGAACGTTCAGGGGCGGGCGTTTGGCGTCCGATGGATGACATGGAGTCTTTGCACTAGGACAAAAGTGCAACTATTCATTCTCAGTATTTTGTTGTGAAAAGGGGAGGTTTTCTATAGTAGGTTGACTTCCAACGAGTGCTTTTGCTATTTCTAAAGTCCACAATTCACACAGTAATGAAAAGAGATAATTTCCAAGGTCACCTCTTTGTCCTTTGAGGGTTAAGGAACTAGTTTGATTAATACTAAGGTTACTAAGGTTTAGGGTTTAGGGTTTAGCAAGTGGCATAGTAGCATATACCTTTAATTTCATTACTAACAGGTCACGGTCAATTTTGAATTCATAAATATTAAAAGCTAGAAATTAAAATGATAGTATTTTACAAACTTGGCTCTTTTTTATTTTGCCTGTACTTTCTGAAATCTATGTCAATCCTAAACATAAGAGCTGTAGAAGGAAATCAATCGAAAAATGGCACATGGAATAACGAAACTTCCCATTAGATGACAAAATACAAAGTAATGAAGATTTAAGAAAAAATTGGGGGTACTCATTAAAGTGTCAAAGGTGAAATAGAAACCAATATGATACCATCTAGATGATGCTAGGGGCAGGACTTACAACAGACGACTATGAACAACTAGGACAATTATGGATCTACTTGACCTTTGTCTCATTCCAATAATAGATACATTTAATTTGGCCCATTTATGATTGAATTGCGACTTACCTTGTAGGTGAATAAAACTCAAGATGGACTAGTGGAGGGCATCTACAACCCAAGTACGGTGATTCAAAGGAAAAATCATGCCAAGAGTTTAGCAACGCTTTGGATTTGCTAAGATTTCCTTTCATGTGGAAGATTCCTTGTTCATTGAAATTTAAAAGAGATAGAAGGATTTGATTCTCTTTCTTCAAATGTGTAAATTAAAAATATGAACTTGAAAATCTTATGTTTAATTTCATGAGAGGTTTTACAAAAAAAAATTAGAATTTTTTGATAGTTAGAAGATATGCTTCCGAGCAGTCAACTACCCAAATTCACGATGGGAAATTCATAAGAATTACCTAGGTTGCATTACAATCTCACTAAGAATTATCAATTTATCATAGCTTTGTTTATATTAATAATATTTTCCAACAAATTTCAAGACATTGTGATAGTCATAAGTACTCAAACTAGCAAGATTCTTCAAAACTAGTGAAATTGAAAAAAGCTTGTGGAGTTAATTGCCATTCTAGAGGCATACAAAATTGGAGTGGGATTGAAGAGGGATCTTTTTTTACTCCCTTACACCTACTAAAGAGCTTAGATTAGTTACTTTTCATAGAAAAATCAAACTCTTAAAGTTGGATTTTTACCTTTTTAAAGTATTAAATTAATGTTAGGTTTTCTTGCATTTTTGGTGTATTAAAAAAGGGTAGGAGATGTTTTAAATTAAAAATGACCTTTTGAAGTCAATGGCACAATTCATTTGTGATTTGGAATTAATCTTCAAAAGTTAGAGTTTAAAGATTAGGTTGAAAATCCTAATTGATAAGATTACCATTAGGAATAAGAAGAGATGAGTGCCTTTGGAAGAGTATACTTCTTCTATTCAAATTTTGGCTTGTTAACACGTAGGTCCATTTAGTTCGGCTTTTTGGCCATTTTGGCCAATGTTGTAAGATTTTCAACCTAATTTTGGCCAAAGTTGTAAACAAGTGTATTTGGAGCATTTTTAGGTTCCTTTGTTTCATCTCTACAAGCTTTAGAGGACTTAGGGGTCCCTACAAATCTTACCATAACTTATTTTGGGTCTTGTCTTGAGTTGTTTATTAACTTGTTGATGTTTAATTCAAGTTTCTTGAGTTTTGTTGAAGTTTGGGATTTGTTTATGTTTTGTACTAATCCTAAAACAACCCCTCAACCTCTATACTTTGGTGATGCTGTTTAGGGGGGCCTATAGTGTGAAATTTTGAAGTGTTTAAACTAACTGTCTTGTGTATTATTGTTGGTTTTACATTAAGAAGTGTTTGTACTAATAATCCCACATGCACTAACTTCTCCATGTGTGTTTTTGACTAGTATTTGAATTGAACTTGTTGGAATTGTTGTAGTATAGTAAAGTTTTGCTGCAACTTTGACTCCAAGTGTTTAGTGATTTGATAGAATTTAGAGTTTTATCAAAACCATGGCAAAACTTTAACTCTAAGTGTTTAGTAATTTGATAGAATTTAGAGTTTTATCAAAACCATGGCAAAACTTTGACTCTAAGGATTTGAGAAGTTCCCACAAAATATTGTATTAATTTAGTAATTTCACCAAATTTAGTTTTCAAAACATAGTTTTGAAATACATTAGATGAGATTTGGAGGGTTGAGAGGGCCGTTTCAAGCCTGTTTCCGGCACTATTCCCCTGATAGTTCGGGAACAGCCACTGCCAGATTTTTTTCCTAAATTTTTTTGAAAAAATTAAAAAATGAAACAAAGAATTGAATATTTTTTTTTGAAAAAAATAAAAATAAAAATTGATATGGCAATTGCTTTGCCACATCAGGTAGCACCTACGAACTACTGCGGATTGTTAGGGGGGTGATTTTAGACCAAGGGAATTCACAACCTCCTAAAGGGGCTGAATTTTCTTCTAATGTCAAGTTTAGCCTCCAAAATTTAGATTTAATTTTCCACATTAGCCTTAGAAAAAGTCTTGAAAAATTCATGACAACTCCCCATTATAGTGTTTTTAAATACTCAAAAAAGTCTTGAGTATCAAAGTAGTAGAAGAAAAGTCACAAAAAGGGATCCAAAACCAAACCAAAGGCTAGACAAATCAAACCAACCAAAGACACTTGAAAACTATGATTTAATTCCTTTGTTAAATTAAAGCCAATTAAAATCCGCCTCGTGGCAAGGCGTGCAAATGTGCAATAGCATTAGATGAGATTTCCCACCCGGGAAGGGCCGCGAGTTTCCAAGAAGAAAACTGGACGAAACTGACGAAACTGGACGAAAGTCGACGTTCGCAGGGCCTGCTGACCTGGCCAAGCGACTGCCAGGTCGATTTTTTTTTTTTTTTAAAAAAAAAAAAAAAAAAAATTTAACTTTGTTTTCCATTTTAAGAACTTAAAATTTTTTTTTTAAAAAAAACAAAAAAACACCTGTCAGCCGCGTTCGACGGGGCCCGGGGGAACAGACGGGGGAACGGGGCTGGAAACAGGCTGAAACGGCCCTCCAGCCCCCCCGAATCACATCTAATGGCCTAGTTAGCAATACTAGAGGTTTCATCCAACTAGCATCCACCACATGGCTAGACGATTTATAGGATACCTAGTCAACAATACATGGAGCCTAACCAGCTAATATCGGATATGTAGTAGGGACTTGACCAATTGGGAAGAGACACTTGGAAATTGTTGGAGAAGCTAGTAATCAGTAGTTTAATTAGTGTTGGTTCAAGCATTGGTTTACGTCGTTAGGGTATGGTCTAGTTGTTGGGTTTTAGAAATTATAGATAAAGAAATCCAAAACTAAGACATACATAGAGACAAAAAATACAGATATGTAAATTCTTGTTCACACGCATACATTAATATATCAACACACACCTAAAGCAGAGTAATCTATAGTTGTGATAAATCCTACAAATTTGTAAGGATCATGATTAGGAAGGAGGGCAAGGACAATGCTTCACTGCTCATGTAATAGCTGCTTGTGTTAAGTATATTACATATTGAAATTTAAAAGATTGGCATTATGAACAACCTAATATCACCACAGGACTAGTGTCATTCTTAAAAAATCAAGGCAGAGCATGCTACTGTGACCAAAGCTAGTTTATCAACAATATGACAAGTTCATGATCTACTCAGCTTCAATACGTAACGGTTTACAAATTCCATCGCCACTAGAAGAAACCCATGTTTTTTGTGACAAGCCTTGATTTTTTTTGACGCATTTTTTTTTTGTTATCTGAGTTGACATTTAGTTATTTTTATGTTTTTAATGATGTTCATTAGATCATTTGGATGTCATGAAAAACATAAAAACAGCTAAATGCTTGGGAAGGTCATTTAGAGTGTCCATTAGAAACCACGTGCAAACAAAACTTTGGACCCCCTACATACTTTTTGAATTTTAAATAAAACAAAATTTAAAAAATATGAATAGATTTTCCTACTTTGAAAGTTTATGTTTTGAATTATTGATAATTTTATTTGTTAATAATAATTAGTTATAAATTTTTGAAGTAAAAAGATACATTGTAGACTGAACTGAAAAATAACTTTCACCCCCCTATATTATATAAGAAAAAATTGTCTAAAAAATGAACAAAAGATTCCTAAAAATAACTCATTATTCAAAGCTCATTTTGAGTTGAATATTAACTCAATGGTCATCTAAATGTGTCCTCTATAATTATTCGAGTTGAAAAACATGCCATTTTAGTTCATTTTCAACCTCTTCTAGAAATCATTTCATATTTTATTTGAGTTGAAAATTTTGGCAATAGAAAGTTGTAGTCATTATTAAACAATGTTCAAAATTTTAGGTTGAAATTATAGTTTATTAGAAACCACTTGTTTGCACGTGGTTTATTATAGTAGAACTAAGTGCACCCCTCGAGGCTAAATGTCAACTTAGACATCAAAAAAAATTTGTCAAAAAAAATCAGGGCTCCTCACAAAAAACATAGGTTTCTTCTAGTGCGCTCAAATTAGAACATGCTATTGTTGTCAAAGAAAGTTTATCGGCAAAAGGTCCAGTATATGTCTATGCAACTTCAAAAAGTAGCATTTTACAAATTCCATCATTCAATTATGATCCAGATAAATACAATATGACGTGAAGCAACTCAAAAAATTTAGCACTCTTTGAGCTATACAGTTGCATCAAGCATTACTTGCGGTGATATCACAAGTATATGAATAACAACATACAGATCCCAGTATATGAAAAGATGAACACCAATCTTGAGTAGTCATGCCTCACCTTCATCCATATCTCACAACAAACATGAGTTCAGTTATAGGACGCATGTGAGGCGTCTTCAGCATGGCTACATCTGGTTATTGGAGCCTAAAATTACCTCACATAAATTCAAAATATAGGAAAAAGGATTGCTAGGATGAGGTCAGAGACTACTCCATCGCCCAACAATTGTAGACCTTGTCTCTTAGTAAATCAAGGGAAGAGACAGGACATGTGTCGTCATTTCCGTGTCCATGGTTGGAGAAGTGCGTCAACGCAACAAGTACCTTGCCATGAGTCAAGGAGCTTCGTCGTATAGCATGTGTACAACAAATGAGATTGCTAGGTAGAAGCTACTACACCCACTTGCCCTTACAGTATAGAAGCCGAAGAGCGTAAGATCATTATGTTGGGGTCGCCTTCAAGCAGATAACGTTTGCATGTGTTGATCTTGATCCGATAGCAATTCATATCCAATAGAGGTCCTTGAATCTATTACCCAATAGACGTTGGATATATGTAATGCATAGATATTGTTAGCATGCTTTGGTTTTTAAGGATAGGAGAGGTACCAACACTTCATAGCTAATAGCGGCTACTTCATATGAAAATTTTAATACATATCCATTGTAAAAGTAGACGAATATCCCGTCCCCTAATACTTTGTGGATGTTGTGCTGGTGATTGAATCATTGTAGAAGATTTGTCATCCATTGACAAGAGAGGGAGAGAGAGAGAAAATACATCATTCACATCCTAAGAGTGTTGACAAACTTAAGAATTAGCTAAAATAACATAGGGTTACAATAGCATGTACTAAGTAGGAAATAGAGTAGGAGAAGGGGAAAGGCTAATTATATTGCAACAACTAACTCTCAATTCTATCACTCAAACAATAGAAGGAGTAGTAGCATTTAGAGGACAAAGGGCTTGATTAGAAGGTTGCCTCTCCAAAACATAAATGAAAATTGCAAAAGACACTTAAAACTAGACATAGAGAGGAAGTTGAAGAGTTGGTTGTTGACACTTGAAGTAGGATTTAGAAGAAGGAAGAAGCATTTGGGAATTGAAGAGGAAGTTGTGGATTGATAAGATTATGTGGGAATCCTAGAGAAGCAATAAGAGTCATTAAAGTTAGGATTAAACAATAATTGACTTGAATAGGAATAGAGGATTTTAAAGGGGCAATTATTATTTTGGAATTCAAAGCATTAGAATTCAATTCCATTAGAGCTCAACCATTAGAATCAAAATAATGGAATAGAATAGTAGCAAAAGAAAAGACAAAAGGGGAAGGAAAAGATAGAAGGGAAAAATAGAAGATGTAAGATCAAACTTTCCAACTTGTATTAATTGTACAACTTTAAGCGGTGAGAAAAATTACAAGACGAAACCAAACATGGCAAATGATAGGGAATTTGAGGGTATATTCGACCACCTCATAGATGAGGCCTAAACCAAGGTAAGTTGTTAAATTCTCCAACTTCTTTTTAATTTCTTTTGATTAGTATTTTAAACTCAATAGGATCTAGTGATTCAAAAATATTGTACAAATTTTGAAGTTAAATTAAATAAGGAAGGCACCTTAAAAAGTGGATGACATTTGGATAGCCTTTTAAAGCATTAGTGGAGATTTCAGCTACTTGGGAGACTGTTTTAGGTTGTTCCCATTGTTGGGAACCAGTTTTGTATAGTTAGAATATAATAATATTAAAAAAAAATTAAATTTAAAAAACATATATTAAAATTTTAATTAATTAATTAATTAATTTAAAAAAATATTAAAAAATTATATCTGACATGGCCGTCTCTTGGTCACGTCAGATCAGCGTTTCCACAGCGTTCCTGCAGTCCGGAAACTCACAGTCTCTTAAGATGCAAAAATCTCCCCTAATGGCTAAACTTCATCCGTCCACAACTTTTGCTAAGAAGGTTGATTATTTTATATATTATGTTTTTAGAAATGGCATGAATTTTTCTATTACTTTAAGTCTCTAAATTTAGACTTTCACCACTTCCATTCAAAAACCACAATGGCCTAGTTAGTTGTAACCGATTAAGGTATTATTTATTGCAATTTGGGATAATTTTCTTAGTAATCTTGAAAATTTGGGTATGTTTAGGAATTAAAAAGATCTATTGCTTGAGAAGAACAATGGGCCTTCACATATTTTTAAAAACGTACACAATGCTCATGACTATGACTTCAGCACATATAAACATCAACTAAAAGATGACTATCTTTTGTCTCCATGTGCATTTACCCTACCACTACTCTGAACAATTCACAACAACTTAAATCCTTGTGAATCTATTCCTAACTCATGAATTGGTTTACACATTTGTTAATTTATTTTTGAAAAAAAAATATGAACTTAAACTGATGATAAAATATATACAAAAGCATTCTTCATCTAATTCCACAAATGGCACTCTTACTAGACTCTACATATCCACCTACATTGTATTATGTATTGTCCTGAAAATATTGGTCTCATCATCTTGACAATGTAGCAACCCGTGCAAAAATGCATTGACAAATGGAAGTTTATATTATCCCAAAATTGGTTCAATTGACCACACTTTGGGTTCCACTCTCCTTATGAAAATTGCCAAAGTTTTTCAGACCAGAACAATGACTCCAAAATCTTCAATTGAGATTCAAAGAACCAAAAGACATGATTGACTATAGGAGTATAGGAGGGTGACGTTTGATAGCACCAATAGGTTTGATTTTTAATTAGTTTTGGGATGCAAGGTTTGAATCATTTAGATATAATTTAGAGTCTAGTTTGGTTCTATTTCTAGATTTTTTTTCTCAATCTAATTGTGGACTTAGTTTTTTTTCTCTTTAAATTCAATTTGAATTTAATTTGGAATTCTTTTTGCCTTTAGATTTGTTTTGGATCTCATTCTTACCTCTCACACTTGTACATCATTTGGTTTCTTATGGAATGAACTCTTTTTCTAATCTTGTAGCTTTCGTTTTTGCTTGAAGTTTTAGTGAGTTTTTAGCATCTTTTTTTATTTTATTTTGAAACATCTTCATCAATTTTCTACCATTATTCTACCAAGTTTCATAAGATAATTTCTTTTAATATCCTACATATTAGTTTTTTGTAATTAATTAAGACAAAATTTGAAGTGGATCCAAAATTTCATACATTTAGATTTCTATATCCAAAAAACAAATCAAAATTTATTTAAAGGTTTTCAGTCCATTTGAAATCTAAAATGGTGTAATTAGAAAACTTTAGAATAATTTGAAATTTAAAAAAGACAAGTTAAATACACAAATGTCAAAATTGACAAAGAGGTATAGTAGATTCTCAAAGAAATGAACAAATCTTTTGAGGAGAACTTACAAAAAAAATTCACTCGCTAACAACTTTCAACCATTTCACATACTTACAACTCAAAATCTTGTACAAATAAGTATGATTTCAACAATTGCCACTTATTGAATCTAAAAACACTTATAAAATTTCAAAAAAAAATTTAAGAGAGGATACATCCAAAGGCCCTACTTCCAAAAAAATGCTTTGTTGACACAACAATTGAAAATTTGGATAGGGTGAGATCTTAATTAAAAAAAAAGAAGGATGAATTCATTTATAAATACCTACTTATGTAAGAAATGTACACTCTTTTTTAAACATGAATATATACCTATCATTTGCAAGAGACACCATTTCATGTTGTATAAAAGAAGATTAATAGTTTAAAAGTACATAAGCTTTTGAGAAAGAAAATTATAGTAAAATATGAAAAGTTTGAAAAACATGAAAAATAATTCATTATCAACAATTCTAAAAGTTTGAAAAGTTTCTCCAAAATTTATGCACAAAATTAGCCAATGAAAATATTCAAAAAAATAGATATTTAGATTTGAATTTTTTTTTAAACAGTCAAAAATTTCAAATAAATAAATAAATATTGATAATCATTTACATACCTTCAATGATATTCCAATCAAAAAAGAATTCAAGGAAATAAAACAGCCTAAAATCTATATAATCATGTAAAGGAAGCACATTTTAAGCTCAAATGTAATATACAAAATTTCTATTATTTTTCTTAAAAACTTTACTTATTTATGTAATCCTACAAAATGACCTATAATCTTTTTATTCTTTTAAACTTAAATCTATTTTGTCTATTTTTAATCTATTTTTGATCATTTTAGAAAATTGAGGATAATAAATTGTAAAGATGTTTCTTGCAATCACCTTAATTGAGATATGAAGATACACAAAATATGGATTAATATGTGATGTTAATTTAAAGTTGTTTAATGTCACCAAGGTCAATACTCTAAGCTAAAAGATAACAAGTAAATTTCTCCCATGTCAATCAATGGTGTATTCTAATTTTACAACTATCCATTTTTTTTTGGGTCAATTTTGAATATATTCAATGTTCATTAAGTACAAATTAACAAAAAAATAACTTTTTATTGAAGGTTTTTTAATCTAAATTTTCAATTATATTTTCCTTAAAAATCTACATGTTTGCCATTAATATCTTTATTTGATGTCTTTTGGAATTGTTTTTTCTCCTAATTAAAAAACTTATTTAGCTATATTCAATAATTATCATTTTAAAAATTTTAAAAATAGAATATGTATAAACTTGTACTAATGGCCCATGTTCATGATCATTCTTGTTTCAAGTTTCAACCATTTGATTAAAGTTCTAATATAATTGAATGGATATAGTATTACACCTTAATTTGTATTACACCACTAAAATGTGTAGTTTAAATAGTTGGACTAATATAGATATACATTAAAATTGCAACTTAAAATTTTTTCTACATATATTAATTGAAATGAGAATAATAGTTGAACTATTGAGGACTCTAATTGAGATTATTTCTTTTACCAACTTCCAATGAAAATATAAAACCAAATCAAGATTTGAACTTTAATTAAATCTAAATCAAGAGTTGTTCTTGTAATCACGTACATTATTCTATCACCAAATTAAAGTCAATCATTTAATTCAACACAATTATCCTTTGCATATAAATTTTATACACAACTGTAGATGATCTAGTTGGACTGTTTATTTTACAATTTTGGGTTGACTTTTTGGATGTTTTACAGTATTTTGACAGGATGTTGTGAGTTTTGTGTCCAATTAAGTCTTTTTGCCAAGTGATTTTGATCCAATTTGGAGTTTTGTTAACGATCTATAGAAGAAGTTTCAATTTGAGAATTAGTATTTGACAAATTGTGCCATCAATTTGGGTTGAAAATATTAAGGACCAATTGTGGAGGTACCAGTCCTAGTTTCCAATTGGGTTGGTCTAGTATGATAATAGGAGTTAATGTGTCATAAAAGGATGAATGTTGTTTGTGTGTGTTAATGGTCTTTACAGTTCCAAATTAGGTGGTTGTTGTTGGTTAGGTTGTCTTCTTCCTTGTTGGTAACCGCCGCCTTGATTCCTATTTGGATTGTGTTTTCTCTCATTTTTCTTTACCGGCTGTCAAAAAGTTCCAGTCGTGTCCCAACCGGGTGTGCTATGTAATTTTCATTTTTGTGTGTTCTTGTGTGCTAATTGGAAGTGCATGTGTGGTGTTTTAATGGTCGAAGTTGTAGTGTGAAAAACTAGTGATGTGATGGATGGAAAGATCTTGTGAATGAGAATGGAGATGAAAGAAATTGAGTGTTCGGAGTGACATTGTGTGTGTCCTAATTGGAGGACTGGAAGATGGAGAGTTGAGGTGTAAGACAATGGTAGTGTGTTTAAATGTTTATTAAATTGATGTCTGAGCAATATTGGAAGTGTGATCCAAGTTGGGATAATGTGGAGATTGTTGTAGTTGGATAAGAGTGATGTTGAATGGATGTTTACCTAAAATTTAAGACAAATATAAAAAATTATAAATGGTGATTTGTCACCATGGCAATTAATAAATGTGGAAATTACATATCAATGGTTATGTTGTGTGTGTATATTTGAACAAGTTGGGAATGTTTAGCCTAGATGCTATATTGTAAATAATTTGCAATTGGTTTAATTTGTGAGTGAATATCAATTATTCCATCATCGTGCTCACCTGAGTATTTTCAAATGAAAGATTGTGTATTTAAGTAAAGTTGTGTTACCTAGTTAAGGAATGAATCTATTAGCATTAATTTCCTACTTGACCGTCTCCCTTGGAACAAACTTATTATACTTATAGGATAATTTCCCAATAGGTCATTATACTTCTTCAACAACAACTATCTCTAAAAATCTACAATAATCCTTAAGTTTCAACAACCATACCAAATACCTAGTACTCAAATGCACACATTCTTGGTAATAATCAAGTAATTTATTAGTTTATTGTGACTTAATCTACAAAACAACACACAAACTCGGAATATTGTTTTTTTCACACTAACCACCCAAAAAATAATGTTCACCTCATTGACACCAAACTACATGAAGTACCAATTAGGTAGTTAAAATTTTTCACTTTTATTTATAGAATAAAAAAAGGACCCTCTTGCTCCTAAAGCACCAATGCTATCATTCTAGTTAGTAGTAAACAGGGTTGTTCGCTGTGATAGCGCAATACCGATACAAGCGGACGTCGCGCGACGTCTAGTAGAGCCCGCGTGACGTCACGAAAAGTCAAATTTACCTTTGACTTTATATAAAATTACCCCCCTCCAGTTGGATGCCATGTGGCATCTACATGGCAAACTCAAGGGGCGCACACGGGTACTAGGCGACTGCATGTAGGGGCGACTACAGGTAGGGGCGATTGGAGGTAGGGGCGACCTCTTGTAGGAGTGATTTGTAGTGCAATTCAAAACTGCCACTTCTGCTGCAATCATCCAAGAAAATAGAAAAAATATTTTTTGGAGAATCTAACCGTAAGATCTTGTACTTAAGTTGTCTAAGATCATGTGGTAAAAATTTCATAAAGTTTGGCCACATAGATTGGAAGATATTAGCATTCAAAGTTGGAAAAAAAATTGAACTTTGGCTTGCAATTTCTAAAGACTTTGACCACCATTTGTGGAAAAAAATTGCACTATAAACTCTAAATTTAAAAAAATTATGTTGAAATATTGAATTGAAAGTTTAAGCAAAAAATTTCAATAGAAACACACTTGATTTTCATTCTTTAAGAAATTGTTGAATAGAAGTTGGTCTATGATTGAATGAAAAACTAAATTGTTAATAGCTCTAAGTTGGAATTGAAACACAATAAGCACAATGGTGAGATTGTTCTAGTAGACAAACTTAACTATATTAAACAATTTTCAAAAAAATTGTATAAATTGCATTAAAAAATATATCATATAAGATGTTTTTTCAAAAAATTGTTTAGATTGTCTAAAAGACAAGATTGTCCATAATTATTTCATTGCTAGTCCAAATGGAATGAATCAAAGTTTCACATGTATACAAAAATATAATATTTGAGGGAAAAAAATTTAATATTAATTGACTTATTGTAATTGTTTTGTTGTTTGTTGACCTCTATTTTCAGCTTAGGATGGCATAAATTTTGCTTTTGGACACCAATTGAAGAAAATTTTATATTCTTACAAAGATGATGTACTCTTCTATCCTCCAAAAAAGTTCAAAAAATGAAAATGAAAATTGAGACTATATGCACCTACTTGAACTCTTTAAAGTCCTTCAAAAGGACTCAAGTTGGTCCTTTAGGGGTTAAAACTCAACTTTATTTTTGTACACTTTACACACATTAGTTTAGAAGCAAATAAATTAAAGTACATTGTTTGGAAAAAATTACAAAATATTTGCACAAAAGAATTCAAATTCAAGATTCAATACATAGACCTTGGCACCTAGCGTTTTGAATATTTAATATTTTTCTAAATGGCACATCCTATAAAAAGTGGTTAATATATTTACTTTCCTTTTCAAAATTTAGAAGCATGAAATGTGACCTATGTTTTTATTTGTACTAACATAATAACAACATGTCCTATTACAAAACATCAATGCGATAAACAACTTCAGGGGCTTTATCAACCATGAGTAGCTTTACCACCTATCTACATATTAGTTGCTTCTTGAATTAGGTTCAATGACTATATCCACCTTCCTCACAAAGTACCTCATTACTAATGTGTTTTCAAATATTCCATTGTCATATTTGAGTAGTTGTGTGGATGAGTGTCTCTAAAGTAGCACCTGCGGCCTTACTATAGGTAACTAAAATAAAAAGAATCCTTTTATTGTTGACCACATCGTCAAATATTTGTTTCTACTTAGGATCTCTCATTAAAAGGCGTATAATCTCTGTCCTCACTTGTTGGTGTTCAACTTTGAATTAGAAGCACATGTCATTATGTCACCATATGCTTAGTGATGTCAATTTTAGTTACTCCTTGAAACCCCCCAACGGTCCAAATTTGCCAATTTTTGGACAAAGGAACGGCCATTCTTTCCACCTCCACCCATGGTCGCCCCTTACCCGAGGTCGCCCTTAAGAAGTCGCCCTGACCCGCGTTCTCCTCCATGTGAGGTCGCCCAAGACCCGAAGTCGCCTCTAGAAACCCCCCAACGGCCCAAATTTGCCAATTTTTGGACAAAGGAAAGGCCATTCTTTCCACCTCCACCCGCGGTCGCCCCTTACCCGAGGTCGCCCTTAAGAAGTCGCCCTGACCCGCGTTCTCCTCCATGCAAGGTCGCCCAAGACCCGAAGTCGCCCCTAAAAATCCCCTAACAGCCCAAATTTGTCAATTTTTGGACAAAGGAAGGGCCATTCTTTCCACCTCCACCCGCGGTCGCCCCTTATCCGAGGTCGCCCTGACCTGCATTCTCCTCCATGCGAGGTCGCCCAAGACCCGAAGTTGCCCCTAGAAACCCCCAACGGCCCAAATTTGCCAATTTTTGGACAAAGGAAGGGCCATTCTTTCCACCTCCACCCGCGATCGCCCCTTACCCGAGGTCGCCCTGACCCGCGTTCTCCTCTATGCAAGGTCGCCCAAGACCCGAAGTCGCCCCTAGAAACCCCCCAACGGCCCAAATTTGCCAATTTTTGGACGAACGGAGGGCCATTCTATCCACCTCCACCCACAGTCACCCCTTACCCGAGGTCGCCCTTAAGAAGTCGCCCTGACCTGCGTTCTCCTCCATGAGAGGTCGCCCAAGAGTCAAAGTTACTTGAAATACGCATTGGATTGCATTTTTTGGGTGATGAAAGTAGAAATTGACAACTTCATTTGAGCCAATTAAATTTGTTTTAGTTTGCTAGGTACATTAGTGGACCTACGTTGTTAGGTGAGTTAAGTAAATGGACCTTGATGAGATCAAATTTCATAGCTTTGACACCTAATCTCATTTATTAGAAATGAAAGCTCTTCTAAAAATCTAGTTGCTTTGAATTCTCTATAGTACTACCTGTATTTGATAATATCTTGTTTGATCTATTAATCAACTCTAGTATATAAATTTTATGGCAAGATGTCATCTTCTATTGAACAGTCAAGTTCTACAAACATGCAATTTTGTTAAATATATATCAATGGTTCATTTTCATTTATTCGATTGGGATTACATGATATGAAATAAATCAAATAAGAAAGATCATACATATCTCTCCATCTATTTTTTTGTATTTCAAAAATCATTTGATAAATTATACACTTATAGAATGACTATTTGAGATTTGTTTAAATCCGTAGGGGAAATTTTCATTAAAATCTCTTCCCCACTAATTTAGAAGTGAATATGGTAAATAATTCATAAGTACAAAGATGTTTGGAGAATCAAGAAAATTAAATGGGGAAGGTATTGCAAATATTTTCATGCATTATTTTGTATTTTGAAATACACTTCATAAATTATAGACCCCTTTAGTAGGATAATTCGTTGAAATTTGCATAAATTAAATCAAAAGGGGAAGTTTTCATTTAAATTCCTTCCCCACTAATTTTTTAAGTTAGGGATGAAGGTGGTAAATAATTCATGAGTACAAAGAAGCTTGGAGAATCAAGAAAATTAAATGGGGAAGGTATTGCAAATATCTTCATGCATTATTTTGTATCTTGAAAAATAATTTATAAATAATACACCCATAGGATAAGTCTTTGAGATTTGCATAAATCAAAAGGGGAAGTTTTAATTCAAGTCTCTTCCCTCTAATTTTAAAGTTAGAGATAAAGGTGGTAAATAATTCATAAGTAGTTGAGTACAAGGATGCTTGGAGAATCAAGAAAATTAAATGGGGAAGGTATTGCAAATATCTCCATTCATTATTTTGTATTTTGAAATACATTTGATAAATAATACTCCCATAGGATGATTATTTGAGATTGCATATATTAAATCAAATGGAATAATTCTTATTTAAATCTCTTTCTTCTAATTTTTAAGCTTGAAATTAAAGTGGTAAATAATACATGAGTATGATGAATTGATGATATTTGGAGGATAGTGAAATTCAAAATGGAAAGCTCTTTCTAAAATCTACATTTTATTATTTATTATTTTAAAATCTACTTCATAAATAATACCCTGGTAGGATGACTTTTAGAGATTTGCATAATTCAAGAGGAGAAGCTCTAATTTAAATCTCTTTCCTCTATTTTTAAATTTTAGATGAAGGTGGTAAATTATACATAAGTACGATGATGCATAGAGAATAGAGAAAATCAAATAGGAATGTTTTTATACAAATCTTCAGAGGGTGTTCAAATTTAAAATCCACTTGTTAAATAATACACTGATAGGATGTTAATCTCTAAACTCTCATTGTCTTCACAAGGGGCAAATGGATTTTGGCCAAGTTCCTATATGGTCAAATTTTTATGAAAAGATACTAAAAAAAAATTAGCTTTCTAGGAATGTAATTTTTATTTTAATTGGTGCCTAGGAGCAAGAGTTATACAACAATTAGCTTTGATCTAAATTAAATCATTTGGATGAGCAAAAACAAATCTTGAAAAATTTGAGTAAAAAATTAATTTTTTTTCTCATATATTTTATTTTATTTTCATATGGAAAGCTTTTATTCATTTCATTTGGATTTATGATATGAAGAGGTTGCCAAGAAGTTGTAGAGCATCTTGTTTTGCAAGCAATTATAATATTGATTTGTAAAATATAGGTATAGGATTTGTTTTTGAGTTCAATTTTCAGAAAAATTCAGAACAAATAGGTCCACCAATTTAACATTGATTGTTAGAACAATCTCACTATTGGAATTAGTGAGTTTTAATTCCATCTTAGAGCTATTAATGATTTAGTTTTTCCCTCTATGATACCTTCTTCTACTAAATAAATTTTTAAATAATGAAAATTACATTATATTTTAAACTTTTATTTTTTCTATATTTTCAACTCAATTCTGAATGATGAAAAAAAAACTAAATTCAAGATCTACAATTCAAACTATTTAAATTAAGAAGATTTGAAGTCTCTTAAACTAGTTTGCCATTGTGCCAAGAAAACACAATTTCTTCACTTTGAATGCATTTATCTTGCAATCTATGTGGTCAAAATGTCTGAAATTTTTTCTATGCATTCTCAAACTATTATATTGCAAGATCCTATGGTAACATATGGAAAAAAAATACCATTCTAAATTTTTTTTCTCTTTGCAATTTGCACAAAAATGACAGTTTTGAGTGTTTTTTGACAATTGCAACAAGGAGGTCGCCCCCCTGGACCAACAGTCGCCCTAATTTTAGAACCCGTACTCGCCCCATTTGTACTTGCACGCGCCCCCATCCGCAGTCACCCAAGGCTAAAGTACATGCGCCCCTACCCGCAGTCGCCCAAGTTGGCTTTCCATGTCATTTTGTAAACCTTGCCACGTAGGCAAAATCTATTTACCATGGGGTAAATTTTTTTACCCCTTCGCGACGCGATGTCAAGTAAACTCGACACACTACAAGAAAATGGTGAACAAAATGACTTCAATAAACGACTACAAAGAAGTCATTGTGATCACCTTGACTGTAAAACCACTTGAGGTCCCTACAGTCGTTGTGGTCAAGTCGTTTATGTAAACGACTGCGTTTGTATTATCACCATCCATTTCTACCTTGGATGTACTAGGAGTGGATGAAAAAGAAAGAAAAAAGGAGTAAAGAAAGAAGGAATAAAGAAAGAGGGAAGTTGACTGGGACACAATGGAAGTAATTTTGCAGTCATTCTGTAGTCACTATGTAGTGGCAATGGACCCCTTTTAAATCTGACATGGACATCCACGTCAGCAGTCAATTTATTTTCTAAAATCTCTGAAATTTGAATATTATTTTCTGAAATCTAGGATTATATTCTGAAATCTAGGAAATTTGAATATTATTTTCTGAAATCTAGGATTATATTCTAAAATCTAGGAAATTTGAATATTATTTTCTGAAATCTAGGATTATATTCTAAAATTTAGAAAATTTGAATATTATTTTCTGAAATCTAAGATTATATTCTAAAATCTAGGAAATTTGAATATTATTTTCTGAAATCTAGCAATTTTGTGAATATTATTTTATAAGATGCTGTGAAATGTGCAAAATGAGTACACCATATACAAATATATAATACACAATATACCATACACAATAAACAAATATATAATACATAATATACAAATATATAATACACAATATACCATACACCATACAAAAATATATAATATACAATACACTATATTTTGCATATGTCAAATGGCTTCTTAAGCCACTTAGTGTGTGAATACTAAGAGCTCAAATGACAAGCCTTTTATACAAGTGGGTGGTAGGAGGCAAGACAAACGATATGGGATTTGTAAGATTCTAATGTAGTAGTAAAGTAGTGACACAAAAGTCATTATGTAGTCGCTTTAGAGGAAATCGCAGTCAAAATACAGTCGCACAGTTTACTCACTTTTGACTATGGCCTCCACAATGGAATTGATTAAGTCCACATTGGAAGTTTAACAATGTTGTGAACAAAAACTAATGGATGAAACATAGACATTGTAAAAGTTTTCAATCTAGTTCCATAAAAATTGGAATGAAAAATTGTTTTTCTATCTCTTAGAGGTGCTAAGTGTCATCTAAAATTTAGTTTTTGGCCTTTGCATTGTCAATCTAATATAATTTTTTCAGTTTGTTTTAATAAAAAAAACATAAGTAAATAGAGAGAAAAATCAAAAGAGAAATACGTTGAATAATAAGTTGTGCATTATAATGCTTGCAAATGTCAAAATTAAGCAATTTTTACCAATAGGTTCAATAAATCCAAAAATAAGAAAAATTCCAAGAAAAATTCATCAAGAATATACATCTTGATTTCATTACATGCAAGAATTTTTTTTTCCATTTTATAGTTTTCTTAATTGATCAAAATGAACAAAATAGACAAACTTTGGAGGTTTTAAGCATAAATACCTAATTAGTATGTCCAAAAAATAAGACCCTTACCATAACTTCATAGGTGTATGTTTTTTAGGACCTCAAAATGTAAATTTTGAATCATATGAATTGTACGGAGGTAATGAAAAGACAATAATGCAAATGAACAAAAATCAATAGTGCCATATTAGTAGGAGTTTAAATGAACCTTGAAGTTTACCTTGACTAAAATAATAATATATACCAACAAAGCAAAAAAGCCACCAAGAATGCACAATTTCAAAGAAAAGAACAAGAAAATTTTCTTTTTTTAAGGTTATTTTTTTTAAAAAGATAAACAAAGAGTAGAGAAATTAGAGAGATAAAAGATCTTCAAAGAAATGAAGAAGACAAGAAAAAAGGAAAAAATAAATAAAATAAAATTACAAGAAGTAAAAACTGGAAAATAATTTTAAAAAACATAAAAATATAAAAACTTATTGAAAAGAGAGTAATTATTATTATTTTTTAAAGTAAGTTGAAGAAAATTACAGTTCATGAAATAGATAAGAGAAGTAAAAAGAAGAAAAGTATGTAAAAGAAAAAAAAGGATAAGAAGAGAAAAAAGATTAAACAATTTTTTTAAAGGATACAACATCATCTCTAAGTTGCATCCATTAATAATCAAGGATGCACATGACAATATCCTTTTAAATTGTGTTTTGTTGAGTTTTCTATTTCAAAAAGGTATAGTGACAATTCACTCATTTTATAGTCGCACTATAGTGAAACCCTTTTTGGAAGGAAATTTGCCTTTCAGCCACATCTTTCTTTCTACCCATTTTCTTTTTCTTTTTCCAACATGAAGTTGTAACTTCCTAGAATTGAGCTGTTGGGGTTCTTGGAGTCATTTTCTAGTCACATTGAAGTCACTTTCTAGTTGCATTGGAGTGACAAGCAGTCATATATTATGACTGCATTGTAGTTCATACAAGTCAATGACGTTGTGAACGAAATACAATGGATGAAACTTTCCCCTTGTAGACTTTTCGTCCTACAGTCGCACTCCTGACTGCAGAATGACTCCGCTACAATAATTCTCACAACGCTGGTGCAATTAGGGAGCCCGAGTCATTCTTAAGTCATTTTGGTCAAGCAGTCATTCTTTGAAGTCACATTTTTGCCCATTTTCTTGTAGTGACACTTGGTGACACGCGACACGCGACGTCAGACGTCATACACGACGCCTAAACCCAAAAATATGTCAGACAAGACAACCTTGGTAGTAAAGGCATCTTTCTTAATCTCAATTCTAAATGGTAGTATACATTTAACTACCAAAGTTCTTTAGCCATCTAAATCCAACATGTCTTAAACATCGATCTTTTCTATATGTAGACCAAATAAGACATTAGACATAAAACATATAGACTGAGTACTAAAACATTAAGACAATAATCCTAGCTTGTCTAATTGGATGATTATTTCAATTTGGATTGTAAAATCCAATACATGAATGCAATAGTACCAATAAAAAAAAAAGACATCAAATTAGATCTTACTAATACACATTGATTTCTTCCTAATTGGCTAATGCTCCTCTCTTACTACACATATTGACATAATTCCAACCATAATGTTATTAAGCAAGTCAAACTAAACACTTAATGTTGCAAATGGATAAATATAGGTACAAATTCACCATTAATTGAAATAGTTTTGTATTAAATTATTTGTTGGTTTCATCATAACTTGTTTATTTTGATGCATATTTACTACATAACCATTTCAGTCTATTATAGTGGAGTTGTACTAAAGAGTAATGACAAGAAAAATGAAAATATTTACTATTGTCAAATTCTTAAATTTTTTGCAAACCATAACATAGCTCACAAGTATGTACTAGGAATTCAAAACACTATCAAAATACCCCAAATAGGATCAAAATAAAGAATCATCTTTGGTGTGAACTAGGAGGCTCATTTACATTCTTTTCTACAAACTTGGTTGTCTTTGAGGTCAAATAGAACCATACTCAGTTAGTAAACAATACTATTAATGAACCAAGACCAATAAGCTACATCCATCTCAACTAAAGCAACAGATTCTAAAGTAGGTCAAGCTCTAAAAGCATTCTCTAACATACAAAGAAATACATATGACATTAATATAGTAATTGTGCTCTTCCCTGTCACTCTGTCAGAGTGTCAGTAGTACCAAAAGTGAACTAATATGCATAAATGGAGACACTTTTAGAACCTTGGAACCCTCAATTTTGAGAATTCCAAAAGTTTAAAACAACTTGCAACACAGAATGACAGAATGATGTCGCAACTTCCATTTTCTTTAAAAATTTTAGCACTGGAAAACATTTTGAGGGTCCTAACACTTCTCAAATGACTGCTTAATGCACCTCCTGCATAACACATGCACTTCCCAAAGAACCCCGTCGATCCTTCTGCATGGGCGAAGAACGGCAGGACTGCCCTTGCAAAAACAGTACTCGAAGCTCCACATCCTCATTGGGAAACCTAAGAATGCACCTGAAGCTCGCTTCATCAAGGAAGTCCCTCAATTTCACTGGAATTCGGTTCTTTGCTGACCTCTGTTAATTCTTCAGTGGAGTTTTTCTTCGAATCCCATAAGGCGGAGGCAGAGGAGGGGTGGTTGGTGTCCGGGTCACTGGGTCTTGACGTTTCAAGGGACCCACATTTGAAGCAGTCTTTCTAGCTGCAACACGACGTCTTTGGGGCACATTCTTGGGCTTCTGCTGCAATTGCTCTCCATGTGAGTCATCGTCGTGGTTTGAAACTCCTGTGCCAGGCTTGTGGACGTTCTTTGCAGCTTGAGTATGGCTAGGACTGTCTTCCCGAGAGATTGGAGGAGAGATAGTAGCCGATTCGGGATGAAGTGAAAGCGAAGATAGATCGACGTTTGTGTGACTTTCAGGCAAGTCCATAATGCTGGAGTCGTGGTTGTGTTGAACAGAGGTTGCGGCTTGCTTCCCCTGTTGTGCATCTGCGAGTTGACGAGCTTTCTTTTCCTCTCTCCACGCTTTGTGATACTCACAAAGCGTGTGGCCCTTCACGGCAATCCTGCTGCAGCATTGCAAACTACTGGTGCCATCTTCGAATTTTTGGCTATGGCCGCATTGTACCCCGGTTTGGACGTCCGCCTCTGGAGCTATCCAAGTTCTGAATGCTGAAAAGTGCTTTGAGCTGCCTGAATTTGGAGAGAGCGAGATTTTGCCATCGTCTTCTCGCTTTAAGCTCCTGTGGTGGTTGCAAAGGGTATCATCTGTCATCGCCATCATGTTACACCGCCAGTTCCCAGTATCGTCTTTCAGGACGGCGACGCAGCTTTGGCCCGTCTGCACTTCCGTCCTGGCGAGGATTTCAGCCTGAGTTGCCTGCAAGCCACCTGGAACGGGATGGCCATGGTAAGGAAGCTCCTCCTCATCTGATGAAAGAGATTTCCACTTTCCTCTTGACGTCCACAGTGGTCCATGTGAGATCAGTTGTGAATCTGTTCGATCTGCAACCGAAGAAGGCATTTGCATGTCGCCCATACTGTCATGCATCTTTTCAAACTCCGTCGCCTGTTCGGACATAGCTGCATTTGCAATCGCCTTCTCCGCGTTCTGAAATGCTTTCCTCCGAGTTCGGCCGCCTCCTGGGATGTCAGGTAGCACAACAAAGCTTCTGTCAACTCATGTCGAACGTCGTGAGTACAGTACGGTCTAATTCAGAGTTAGGCTTAGTGGTTGCAGCATGCACATACGGTATGCGAGGAATTCAAGGAACTCGATTGTGCATACCTTCATGTGTATCCACTGAGAGGCCGGTCTGCACTGTTGCTGGAGTTGACTGCTGACTGGGTAGAACGGTTTTGCTCGAGGATGCCCCATACAGACGTGAAGTACTTGCAATGTTTGCAGGGCTGTTCTTGGATTGTTGCACCTCAAGTTGGTGGTCGCACTTGCGGTAGCGGTGGTATCCCTTTTCTTCCCGAAAGTGTGGGTTGGTCTTCAAGTGCCTCCGCACTTGTACCTTCCAGTCCATTCTAAAATCCAGCACCTCTGCCACCTCCTGAAGGCATTTGAAAAGCTCTCGCACTGTGATGCCCTCGGGGATGCCGCGACTGTCGCCACCCAAAACCAGCAAATGCAATGTGTGCAGCAACGAGCCTTCCGGTGCTTCACAGGGGTCAACCGAGGATGGGAGCTCGGAGTCTGATTCGCTTTCTTCTATCAGGAGAGGACACAAGTTGCTTGTACCCCTAAGTTCTTCAATTGCAATTTCTGCTAGCGCTGCTAGACCTGTCAACTTCTCCGAATCTTCACCCTGTTTTTTCATTCCTACGTCTCCGTTAACCTGCAACACAAAACCCCGTTCCTATCTCAAGCAACAGCAATTCGCCAATTGTACTTGAGTATGTCCGGCAATGATCCCTAATTCTGGGTACGGGCGTACGTACTGATCATGCAAGCAATCACAGTGTACTTATCCCAGATTATATAACGTCTGGAGACTCATAATTTCCACTTCATGGTCTACAGATTCACCCCATAGAAAATTCGAATCGAAGCATAAATGACTTTTTACAAAGCAAAACGAAATTGTGAAAGAATCGCAGACGACAGACGATTTAAGACAACATCCTAAAAGGTTCGAGTCACTTAAACGAACATACATCGAAATACATGTTACAGTACTAGTGCCTACCTTCACCACGAAAATTAAGCTAATATCATGACTTACAACATGTCGTCCATAATATTGTGCTACAGAGAAAGAAGGGAAGAGAAAGAAGGGAAGTGAACTGATAAATTAGAAAAGGTACCTCAAGTGAATTGGCCATGGAAGTCACATGCTCCTCGCAATCTTGGCCCTGCACGGGCGGATTCACAGACCGGACCGCCACCTCTTTACCAGTCTCCATCTCCGGCAACTCCTCTGACTCCGTCGACGGTGCGGTCGAGTTCGGCTGAGCATCAGACTGGTCCCATGCTGCATGGGAAGAGTCAATCGAGGGCTCAGCATCTCTCATATCAATCTCACCTTCATCCTTTTCAAGTACTTGCGCCAAGTGAAGCAAAGGTTGATACTGAGGTTGAAGCGAAGGTTGTTCGCTCCGAACACGCGGCTTTCTGATCCTCATTCCTCTTGCGTGAATCCGGCCTGCACAGCACCAACCCGACATTGATTAAGGCTTCACCAAGACTGACTTACAACCCAAAAGCAGGCCCAATCAAACCACGATAGTAGATCACTTCCAAACAATCATCTTCGTTTTCAATTCCGCATCGCGACTTTTCAAGTCAGTCACCTTCTCTGACATCAGCTTTTAACTGACGATCTGCCGCAACATTGTTTAATTCCTTACGTCAATTCGATGATCTTGGAGGAGCTAGGCATAGACCCTGAATTAGCGGACTGATCGATCGGACCTATCGAGTCTCCATTCTACGCGAGGGTTTATGTACTGCATCTAAATTCGCAATGCTGTGACCATCTAGCTAAGCTCGTGACCCTACGAAACTTCAACAGGAATACAATTGCAAGATCGAAATTCGGTGAAATTCACAACGCACGCCGCAAAAAGCAGGACCCCTCCGCCATAACTACATGACTAGTTTTCAGCTGGACCAGCTGGCTACCCATGCCAATTGCAAGTCCACCGATCCCATACATACAAGCAAGCGCATGAATCCCAACGGATCGTCAACAACTGCTGTAGCTGCTTGATCGATCACGACTGCACTGCTATATAGCACCATCGATCAGTCTGCACATTCAGGGTACAGAAAGAATGGAACTCAAAGCTAACTAGTTACCCTAATTAGAAACGCCGCATCAATCGATGTGGGTACTTAGGGAAATTAAAAACGAACTCGATCGATCACCTGTGGTTGCAAACGTGGTTGCAATTGCAAGTCTGTTAGCAAACTGAATGCGAGCGAGCGAATTGGAGGCTAGGCAATGGCGAGAAGAGCGAGAAGCCGCCGCAAGCATGAGTCTGGCAGGGGCTGGCGATCAGCACATGGAGACTGGGGGGAAATCCATCCCGTCAACCGACTTTCTTATACCACTGTCTTGGCGGGAAAGGCGGACTTCACGAGAGCCATGAGTCTCGCTGTGGTGGTCAAAACTCACAACTGTAGATGACAAGACACTCATCTAACTTCCTCTGGGCTCTAATTAATGAAATTTACTGTAATAAAATCACCCTCTTTGGTTTTAAAATGTCATAAGTTTCACTCTTGATAAATATTTTCAACAACTATAGGTTCATAGAGATTCCCTTTTGATAGTATTGATATCCAAGTACGCACTTGGTAAATAGACCTTCATCAAGAGTAAAAATTTATAGGATTTCCAAAGTAATTAGTGTCGTAACTGCCTAATTGGTAACCCTAAATTCCGTTACTAGTGTAGGGAAATCAATTTGCATCATTCTATACAGTTATGGTGTGAAAACTTTTTTAAGGAAATTTCTAATTGTCACATTGGCATATGATTAATTCGATCTTTTTGTCTAATGTTGGATATTCCAAAGATCAAAAAAATATATGCAATGAAAGATTCTTTAGGAAGCTCAACCTTTCTATTCAATTTTAATTGTCAATTATAATTGTATAAGATCTACTAAGTAGGATTATTGAATTAAAATATTTTAATTATTGCATTTTGTAAATCCAAAGTGATTTTGCTCTATGTTTAAATGTTTAGTATTGTTGTATGGCTAAAGATTGGATTATTGTAGTTGTAGCAATGAGCCAATGACACATATATATGTCAATGAAAAATCATCAAAAGGAAAATTAGTACATGATTGATTGTTTGATGTAGGATGGA
The DNA here is from genome assembly GCA_947034895.1 of Rhytidiadelphus loreus. Classification (NCBI taxonomy): domain Eukaryota; kingdom Viridiplantae; phylum Streptophyta; class Bryopsida; order Hypnales; family Hylocomiaceae; genus Rhytidiadelphus; species Rhytidiadelphus loreus. The sequence goes on from OX344763.1 coordinate 19,943,322, forward strand.
TGGGATTGTTTTTGGATACTATTAGCTCCTAAAGGATTAGTTCTATTACCGCATGGTCAAACTTCAATCTTGAACTCAATTTAACTTTAATAATAATAATCATATTCAAGTTTCAATATAATTTGTTTTTTACATGAAACTATTAACTATGTTACTTATCAATGTGAAAAATTTCTAAATTTAGTTTTGTAATAATTTTTAATTTTTGGGATTTAAAAATTAGTTAGAAAAAATAAGTTGGTAAACAAAAAATTCAATGAATTTGAAAATTTTCCTAGAGATAAAAGTAGACATAAAGAATAGTGTTAAATTTTTCCATATAATTGTTTTTTTATTTTGCACAAAACACCCTCAGCAATTAGTGATATCAAATCATCACTATTTGGGCATGAGTCTCACAGTGTTGGCCAAAACTCACAACTGTAGATGACATGACACTCATCTAACTTCCTCTGGGGTCTAATTAATGAATTTTGATGTACCAAAACCATCCTCTTTGGTTTCAAAGTGCCATGAGTTTCACTCTTGATAAATATTTTCACCAACTATAGGTTCATAGAGATTCCCTTTTGAATAGAATTGATATCCAAGTACGCACTTGGTAAATTATACCTTCATGATGAAGAGTAAAAATTTATAGGGTTTCCAAAGCAATTAGTGTGGTAATTGGTAACCCTACTAGTGTAGGAAAATTAATTTGCATCATTTTATACAATTATGGTGTAAGTTTGAAAGCTTTTCTTATGGAAATTTCTAATTGTCACTCATTGACATATGATTAATTTGATCTTTTTGTCCAATGTTCGATATTCCAAAGATTAGAAAAATATATGCAATGGAAGATTCTTTAGGAAGCTCAACCTTTCTATTCAATATTAATTGTCAATTATAATTGTATAAATGGTCAATTTTGTTAAAATGGTGGTATTCCTCACACCATTTTAATGGAATATCTTCTACAAAAGAGAATAACTGTGCCGCGATAGTGTCATACATGTGCCAATTTTATGCTTAGCACATTCAAATCACTCCTAGTTCACGTATTTCCACTCCCCTCGGACAATCTTTCCATTGTTTTCATTCTTTGAGTGGTTTCATTTTATGCCATTTTAATGAAATTCCACCATTTTAACGAAATTGACCATATAAGATCTACTAAGTAGGATTATTGAATTCCAATATTTTAATTATTGCATCTTGTAAATCTGAAATGATTTTGTTCTAAGTTTAAATGTTTAGTATTGTTGTATGCAAAATTTATGGCTAAAGATTGAATTATTGTAGTTGTAGCAATGAGCCAATGACACACACACACACACACACACATATATATGTCAATGAAAAATCATCAAAAGGAAAATTAGTACATGATTGATTGTTTGATGTAGGATGGATGGGATTGTTTTTGGATACTATTAAACTCCTAATGGATTAGTTCTATCGCCGCATGGTCAAACTTCATTCTTAAACTCAATTTAACTTTAATAATATTAATCATATTCAAGTTTCAATATAATTTGCTTTTTACATGAGAAGTCCTATGTTACCTATCAATGTGAAAAATCTCTAAATTAAACTTTGTAATAATTTATAATATTTGGAATTTTAAAATTAAAGAGTGAAAATAAATTGGTAAATAAAAAATTCAATTAATTTGAAATGTTTTTGAGAGATAAAAGTAGACGTAAAGAATAGTGTAAATTTTTCTATGTAATTGTTTTTTTATTTTGCACAAAACACCCTGGCTCAACAATTAGTGACCACCATATCAAATCACCACTATTTGGGCAATTGGGCCACCATCAAGTTGAATTTAGCTTATATAATTTATTGATTAAAATACAATAATTTATATGTATAAATAAATATTTTTTAATTGAGATTTGGATTTTATAATCTACATTGAAAAAACCCAATTATTGGATTGTTGTAAGAAACACCTACCATTTTTGTCTCAAAATGGCTTAGTATTGTGAATAATGTGACTTCAGTAATAATTTATAATAAAAGAAAATATCAATAATTGTAAAGCATTGAAATTAATATGTCTCTAAAAATTCATACCTAGAAAAATTCATATGTAAAATTTATGCCCAAAAAAAAGACGATGGAAAATGCCAAGAAAATGGACACTTTGATGTTAACTTTGATTTTTAGAAAATATTGAAAATTTTCAAAAATAAAATACTAAAATCCCTTTATTCATCGGTGATTGTTTAAAAATAATAAAATAACTTTTTAAAAAACAGAAAAATAGTCTATGCCTAAAACTCCCACATGTATCTTTATTTCAAATTTCATATAAAATTGATGTACTATGCAAAATTTATGAAGAAAAGACCATGTGTTGAAGTCCAAGGGAACAAGAAAAAAAAAGGACAAGTGTTTCTTGCAATCACCTTTATTGTGATTCTTAAAAGTGTGATAGGTATTTAAAATTTACATCAATTAGAATTCATATTATAAAAATTTGGAAAGTTGAATGAAAATGAAGGTTAGAATGAGAAATGATATTTTATAATTTATCCATGCATAGGTTTTGTTTTATTAAGTTAAATTATTTGGATTTTTAACATATAGAGCATTTTATTACAATTACTCGTTGAATTTTTTTTTCAAAGTTTTGAATTGGAGTTTAAAATTAACCTCTTAGCTAGCCTAGACTTAAGTTTTGAAATTTAAGTCATAACCAAAATTTTGAATGTTATAAGTTTGACCAAACACATTCACTCTTTAGATTCATTGACCTTGAATGAGGAGTTAAGATAAGAAGCTTTTGAACATCTATATAGGTGTTTTTTATATTTTACATGTATCTAATGAAAAAAAGTTAACTTCAAAATAGTTTGTCATAAATGTTTAAAAATTGTAGCTACAAATCACTATATGAGATTTTAACTTGTTAGGTTGTTGTAGACTTACAGTTGTAAAAAGGATGTAATATATGCTTTTGTGCAATTTGTACCTCTATAGATCATCAAATCTACATGCATGGGTTGAAAACAATGCACTCCATTCAAAGTAGCCTTTTGTTGTGTATCAAATTGTACTATATAGATCATGGTGAACAAGCTCACAAAACAAGAGATAATAAAGTCATGCAAATTGCAATGCATATCCTCAAAAACCTACATTGAAACCTTTTTAAATCAAAACCTAAGTAAATGCCTTCATTCTGCCCAATTTGAATCAACAACTCATCATCCTCATTATTGACTTGAATTGAATAGCCGTTTTATTAGTTCTAGATTCTAACATCATCTTCAAATTCAATTGCTAAGCAATTGCACACCCTTTTAACTAAGTCCTAGTCTTAATTGCAAATTTGCAAATTTAGTGTAGTTTCTATTCCAAAATGAATTCTACATTCAAAATGAATCAAGAAAATCTAAAAATAGAACCAAATGGACTCTTAACTACATCTAAATGATTAAAATCTTGCATGATCCTACAACTAATTAAAAACCAAATCTAGAAGTGTTATCAAACGTTATCTTCCAATAGACATGTCTTTTGGTTCTTTAAACCAACTTATCTAAACAACCTTACAAGTAGTATCCGATTCTATGCTATAAGGCCCAATTGAACTAGTTTTGGGGTCTATTTTCTAGTTCTGTAAACTTTGGCAATGGGACTTTTCACAAGGATACTAGACTTCAAAAAGTGTGGTTGTTAGAACTAGCTTTGGGAATAACATGGACCTCTGTAAGTTTGTCAATGCATTTCTACACATGTACATGCCCACATCATCAAGACAACAACATTATGGGGACAATGCAAGAACACATTGTCAATGGATACATAGAGTCTTGAAAGAGTGCCATAGATTGGATTGGATGAAGTATACTTTTGTACATATTTATCATCTATTTAAATTAATTAATTTTTATTAAAGAGTTAGAAGTCAACTAATAAAGCCAGGTAGGAACCAAATGCCAAGGGTGTTTAGAACATAAGGGAGATTGTAAGAAAAATTGAATGATTTTGGTAGCATTTTGCCAAAACTACAATTTCTATACTTAGTACTATGAGTACTATGAAAAAAAACAATCTTAGTTAGTTGTTAATCTAAAAAATCAACGGCTAATTAGGAGTTTTTGACTACTTGCAAGTACTAAAAAAATACTATTTGAATAAAAATATAGTTTGTCACAAAAAATAGATACAACTAGGTATAAATTACTACTACTAATAAAATCATGAACAAAACCCCCCTAAAATTTGGCCATTTGTAAAGACTTGATAGTGATCACATTTCATGAAAAAATGGAAGTACAAATCATTCATCTTTAATGTTCAGAAGTGCATGCGTAACGGAGCCCTATTTGTATGAATGTGGAGGCCATAAAATAATATATTCTTAGATTTCTTTTGGTAGGCACATGTCCTCCTACTATGGGAATAGACTATAAAAATTTCAACTCTAGATCATTGATTTTGGATACTCCCTAGTATTAAAAAATCCTAAACTTCAGAGTGGGACAAATTAGAAAAATTGATTTTTAAATAAAAAATGATTTTTTTAAATTTAAAAAAAATAAGGGATATGATTATAGTTAAACTAACTATCTCTAATGAATATTTCAAGTTCATTAGGTTCTACCATGAAAAATTCTAGCAGAAAACAACTCTGTCACTCTGAATGTGATGCAAAATAGAAGTGGTCTTTTTTGTAGTCACACTTAAAAAATTTCATACTATTTTTATATTGATTATTTTCATACTATTATTATGTTGATTAGTTTCACACTATTTTTATACTATATAAGAAAAATAGTTGAACTATATCTCTTATATTTATTTAGTAGCTTAAAAATTATTATTTTTTTAATTTATTACAAAACTTATAGAAATTTCTCACATCAATAGATAACGCATAGTGTAGTATAAAAAATATACTACACTGAAACTTGAATATGATTTACATTAGAAGAAATCTAGATTGTATATAATTTGGTTGTTTGATTGCATGAAAATGTGCAATTACAAAAAAAAAAAAAATTATTTTGGCCCACATGATCACTTGCAAATTAGGAACTAATAAATTTTTTTTTTAAAAGAATTCTTTATAAAAGAATTTTTTTAGGGATTGCACATCTACCTAAAGTCAAATGACCTTCTAGAGAATCCACATTTTCTCTAGTGGAATACTTATCTGAGATTAAGAATAAAGTTCAATAATATAGAAGTGAAACTAATCCTTTAGGGGTTAATAATACTTCCAAACAATTCCATCCATTCTACATTCCTACATCAAACAATCAATCATTTATTAATTCCTTCAGATGATTTTCCACTATCATCAGTATCATGTACATGCCCTAGATATGCAACTCCCATATTATATAGCCCTCATTGAAATCACTTATAATGCATTTTAGTTCAATCTCAACAAATATAATTTGTTTTAATGTAGAAAACTCTTGTAGCCCTTTCAATAAGGAATCCAGAAATGTAATTATATATATGAAATGTGTGTTTTTGAGGACAATAATAGCATTAAAAAACTAATTATATGATTGATTTTTTTTTAAACATGTATCGTAGGCCAAACTACCCAAATTTGGGGGCTTTCTAATAATTTTTTTATTTTTATTTGGAAGGAACAACTTATATGGAATTTTTAAAACTACACATAAGTATTTCAATTCTTCATATATATTGCAAGTTTTTCCCTAATATGTATGCAACCCACCATTTCTACATTATTTTTAATTTTTTTAAATTTGGTCTTCACCAAACTTTTTGGTCTTTTTAATTTGATATAATTTTTACAAAAGCCATCTTTTAAGCCATTTTAATGTTGATGACCTGTGCATATATACTACTAGAAAAATGATGAGTTTGTTACGTTTTCTAACAACTTTATGGGACATGATAAAGCACTATTTGTTGTGTATATGTATCCACAATTTATGTGTACACAACCATCCTTTCTCTAGGAGTGATAATACAAGAGTTCACTTGTGTACCCGAGATAATTGCATCATTGGCTCATTGCTACAACTACAACAACCAAGACAACAACCCAATCTTTAGCCATAAATTATATGTACAAGAATACTAAACAACTAAACTTGGACCAAAATCACTTCGGACTTACAAAATTATTCAATAATTAAAATATTCGAGTTCAATAACCCTACTTAGCAGACCTCATACAATTATAATTGACAATTAATATTGAATAGAAAGATTGAGTTTCCTAAGGAATCTTCCATTGCATATATTTTTCTAATCTTTGGAATATCCAACATTTGACAAAAAGATCAAATTAATCACATGTCAATGTAACAATTAAGAAATTTCCTTAAAAATAGCTTTCAAACTTACACCATAACTATATAGAATGATGCAAATTGATTTCCCTGCACATTAGATGAGATTTAGCCCTTCAGGAGGGCTATTTCAAGCTAGTTCCTATTGTCTGAAATTAAAAAACTATTATTGTTATTATTATTATTATTATTATTATTATTTAAAAAATCATTTTTTAATGTCTGCTTACGTGGCCGTCTCTTGACCACATCAGCAGGTTGCATGGCAAAGATGAGAACGCAGGGGAACGTAGGAAAACTCATAGCCCATAACGAGGGCTGATTTTATTTATTTATTTTGAATGCTAGTAATATAATTTAGGGTTTAGGGGGATCTCTATGAACCTATAATTGGTAAAAATATTTATCAAGAGTGAAACTTATGGCATTTTAAAACCAAAAAGGGTGGTTTTAGTACACTAAATTTCATTAATTAGAGCCGAGAGGAAGTTAGATGAGTGTCTTGTCATCTACAGTTGTGAGTTTTGACCAACACCGCGAGACTCATGCCTCTCGTGAAGTCCGCCTTTCCCGCCAAAGACAGTGGTATAAGAAAGCCGGTTGACGGGATGGATTCCCCCCCAGTCTCCATTTGCTGATCGCCAGCTCTTGCCAGACTCATGCTTGCGGCGGCTTCTCGCCCTTCTTGCCATTGCCTCCAATTCGCTCGCTCGCATTCAGTTTGGTAACAGATTTGCAATTGCAACCACGTTTGCAACCGCAGGTGATCGATCGAGTTCGCTTTTAATTTCCCTAAGTACCCACATCGATTGATGCGGCGTTTTTAATTAGTGTACTTGGCTAGCTTTGTGTTCCATTCTTTCTGTACCCTGAATCTGCAGAATGACCGACGGTGCTATATATCAGTGAAGTCGTGGTCGATCAAGCAGCTACAGCAGTTGTTGACAAATCCGTTGGGTTTCGTGCGCTCGCTTGTATGGATGGGATCGGTGGACTTGCAAATGGCATGGGTAGCCAGCTCGTCCAGCTGAAAACTAGTCAATGTAGTTATGGCTGAGGGGTCCTGCTTTTTGCGGCGTGCGTTGTGAATTTCAACGAATTTCAATCTTGCAATTGTATTCCTGTTGAAGTTTCGTCTTCACGAGTTCGTCTAGCTAGATGGTCACAGTATTGCGAATTTAGGTGCAATACATAAACCCTCGCATGGAATGAAGACTCGATCGGTCCGATCGATCAGTCCACAATTTCATGGTCTAAGCCTCCACCATGACCATGGAGTTGGCGTAAGGAATTAAACAATGTTGCGGCAGATCGTCAGTTTAAAGCTGATGTCAGAGGAGATGACTGACTTGAAAAGTCGCGATGCGGAAAGATGATTGTTTGGAAGTGATCCGCAATCGTGGTTTGATTGGGCCTGCTTTTGGGGTTGTAATTCAGTCTTGGTGAAGCCTTAATCAATGTCGGGTTGGTGCTGTGCAGGTCGGATCCACGCAGAGGAGCATGAGGATCAGAGACCCGCGTGTTCGAAGCGAACAACCTTCGCTTCAACTCCAATATCAACCTCTGCTTCACTTGGCGCAAGTACTTGAGAAGGATGAAGATGAGGTTGATACTAGAGATGCCGAGCCCTCGATTGACTTTCCCCATGCAGCATGGGACCAGTATGATTCTCGGCGGAACTCGACCGCGCCGTCGACGGAGACTAGTAAGGAGGTGGCGGTCCCGTCTGTGAATCCATCTCTGCAGGGCAAAGATGGCGAGGAGTATGTGACTTCCATGGCCAATTCACTTGAGGTACCTTCTCTAATTTATTAGTTAACAGTTTTCCTTCTTTCTCTGTAAGTTACGCAATGGAGGAAATGTTGCAATTAACGACATAAACCTAATTTTCCAAGTGAAGATTGCCATCCGTACAGTAACATGCATGTTGATGGTACAACAATGTATGTAAGTTTAAGTGACTATAACATTCATTTGAAGGATGATGTCTTGAATAGTTTGTACGTCTCCCGGCGGTTCTTTCACAATTTCGTTTTGCTTTGTAAACAGGCATATATGCTTTGATTCGAAATTTTCTATGGGGATGAGTCTGTAGACGTACCATGAGTCTACAGCCATTTATTTGTATTGGGATAAGTATTCTGTGAATCCTTCATTGCTTGCATGATCAGTATGCCCATCCCCAGAATTAGGGTTCGTTGCCGGACATACTCACATACAATTAGCGAATTGCTGTCGCCATAGATAGGAAAGTAGGAACGGGAATCATTGTTGCTTGAGACGGGGAACGGGGTTCTGTGTTGCAGGTTAACGGAGACGTGGGAATTGAAAAGCAGGGTAAACAATCGGAGTTGACGTGTCTAGCGATACTATCAGTAATAGTAATTGGAACAGGTGCAAGAAAGCTACATCCTCTGCTGATAGAAGAAAGAGAATCAGACTCCGAGCTCCCATCTTGGCTTGACCCCTCTAAAGCACCGGAAGGCTCATTGCTGCACTCATTGTATTTGCAGCTTTTGGATGCTGGCAGTCTCGGCATCACAGTGCGAGAGCTTTTCAATTACTTTAAGGAGCTGGCACAGGTGCAGAGTTTCGGACTGGACTGGAAGGTGCAATTCTGGTGGCACTTGAAGACCAACCCATACTTTTGCGTAGCGCTGAAATACCACTACCTTGTGTGCAACCCCCAACTTGAGGCGCAACAACCCAAGCGCAGTCCTGCAAACATTGCAAGTACTTCACGTCGTTATGGGGCATCCTCGAGCAAAACCGTTCTATCCAGTCAGCAGTCAACTCCAGCAGCAGTGCAGACCGGCCTCTCGGTGGATACACATGAAGGTATGCACAATCGTGTTCCTGGAAATCCTCGCATATGTGTACGCTGCAAACACTCAACGCTAACCCTGAATTAGACCGTACTGTACTCACTACGTTCGACATAAGTTGACAGAAGCTTTGTTGTGTTACCTGACATCCCAGGAGGCGGCCAAACTCGGAGGAAAGCATTTCTGAACGCGGAGAAGGCGATTGCAATTGCAGCTATGTCCGAACAGGCGACAGAGTTTGAAAAGATGCACCAGAGCATGGGCGACGACATGCAAATGCCTTCTTTGGTTGTAGATTTAACAGATTCACAACTGGTTTCGCATGGGCCACCTTTGCCTTCAAGCTGGAAGCGAAAATCTCCTTCATCACATAATGAGGAGCTTGCTCACCATGGCCATCCCATTCCAGGTGGCTTGCAGGCAACTCAGGCTGAAATCCTCGCCAGGACGGAAGTACAGAAAGGCCAAAGGTGCATCGTCCAGAAAGACGATACTGGGAACGGGCGGTGTCAGATGATGGCAATGACAGGTGTTACCCTTTGCAACCATCACTGGAGCTTCCAACTGCAAGAAAATGGCAAAACCTCGCTCTCTCCAAATTCAGGCAGCTCAAAGCACTTGCCAGCATTCAAACCTTGGATCGCTCCAAAGGCGGACGTCCAAACTGGGATACAATGCGGCCAGCGCTACAAATCCAGAGATGGCACCAGGAGTTCGCAATGCAGCAAGATTGCCATGAGGGGCCACACGCTTTGTGAGCATCACAAACAGCGGAGAGAGGAAAGGAAAGCTCGTCAACTCGCAGATGCACAACAGGGGAAGCAAGCCGCAACCTGTATTCAACACAACCACGACTCCAGCATTATGAACTTGCCTGAAAGTCACACAAACGTCGATCTATCTTCCCTTTCACTTCATCCCGAATCGGCTGCAATCTCTCCTCCAATCCCTCGGGAAGACAGTCCTAGCCATACTCAAGCTGCAAAGAATGTGCACGAGCCTGCCACAGGAGTTTCTAACCACGATGATGGTTCAGATGGAGAGTAATTGCAGCAGCAGAAGCCCAAGGATGTGTCCAAGAGATATCATGTTGCAGCTAAAAAGACTGCTGCAAATGTGAGTCCCTTGAAATCTCAAGACCTAGTGATCCGGACACCAACCATCCCTCTCTGCCTCAGCCTTATGGGATTCGAAGAAAAACTCCACTGAAGAATAGAGGTCAGTGAAGAACCGACTTCCAGTGAAATTCGGGGACTTCCGTGAAGAAGCGAGCGGCTTCAGTTGCATTCTCAGGTTTCCCAGTCTGTGAGGATGTGGAGCTTCGAGTACTGTTTTTGCAAGGGCAGTCCTGCCGTTCTTCGCCCATGCAGAAGGATCGACGGGGTTCTTTGGGAAGTGCATGTGTTATGCAGGAGGTGCATTAAGCAGTCATTTGAGAAGTGTTAGGACCCTCAAAATGTTTTCCAGTGCTAAAGTTTTTAAAGAAAATGGAAGTTGCTACATCATTCTGTCATTCTGTGTTGCAAGTTGTTTTAAACTTTTGGAATTCTCAAAATTTAGGGTTCCAAGGTTCTAAAAGTGTCCCCATTTATGCATGTTAGTTCACTTTTGGTATTACAAGGAAGAGCACAATTAGTACATTAATGTCATGTGTATTTCTATGTATGTTAGAGAATGCTTTTAGAGCTTGACCTACTTTAGAATCTGCTACTTTAGTTAAGATGGATGTAGCTTCTTGGTCTTGGTTCATTAATAATGTTGTTTACTAACTGAATATGATTCCATTTGGCATCAAAGACAACCAAGTATAGTTCACAAAAATTGGAAAGGGATGATTCATGATTCCTTGTTTTGATCCTATTTGGGGGAATTTTATAGTGTTTTGAATTGCTACATACTTGTGAACTATATTATGGTTTGCGACTGAAGGAGTTAAGAGTCTCTTTGCTTGTTAAGTATAATTTCAAGAGTCTTTTTGCTTGTCATTTGTATAATTTCACTATGAAATGATTTTTTGCTAAATATGAGTTAGAGCTAACACAAGATATGATGAAGCTAATACATAATCAATATGTAAAACTATTTCAATTCATGTTGGATTTGTAGAGGTATTTATCCATTTGCAACATGGAGTGTTTTTACTTTTTTAGTAATATGATGATTGGAATTTTGCATAGCAAGAGAGGAGCATTAGCTAATTAGGAAAAAAATCAATGTACATTATTAAAACCTGGTTGGATATCTTTTTCTTGATTGTTATTATTGCATGTATTAGATTTTACAATCTAACTTGAAGTATTCAATATTCCATTTAGACAAGTTAGGACTACTTCATATTTTAGTACTTACTTAGTCCAAATGTTTTATGTCTAATGTTTTATTTGATCTATAGAAAGAGGTGATGTTTAAGACAAGTTGGTTTTAGAATTATGGCTGAAGAATTTTAGTAGTTGAATGTGTACTATCATTGACTAAAATCTAGATGGATGCTTCTACTATAGAATGATGGCAATAGATCAGTCTTTAGAAATTAGGAGCAAGAGGGTCTTTTCATTTAATATAAAAGTAACAACTTTAGACTATTCAATTGTTATTTCATGACTGTGCTCTGGTGTCAATGGGATGAAGATGATTTGATGAATTCTTAGTATGCTAAATAAAATCAATATTGTAACTTATGTGTATTGTTTTGTGGATAAGGTCACAATAAACTTATTACCTATTTGATTATTAGCAAAAAAGAATGTGTATTTGAGTAGGTATTTGGTATAGTTGTTGAAAGAATTATTCTATAGATATTTGTATATAAAATTATTTTATATACGAGAAATAATTGTATTGAATTTAATAATTGATTTTAATTTGGTGATAGATTAATGTATGTGATTACAAGAACAACCTTTGATTTAGATTTAGAGAACAAATCTTGATTTAGTTTGATACTTTTGTTGGAAGTTGGTAAAAAGAAATAATAACATGTTGAAAGTAGTGTAACATAGACTAAGGTGTAATATCACTACAAGGAAAGGGGCTCCTAATTGACAGTTATTTGACAGAAAACTGTTAGAAATGACAGAAGGCCTTTTTTTCAGCCTAAGCTTTGTCAATGAGTAGCAATGGTAGGACTCTGTCAGTATTTTTTGTCAATTTCTGTATCATTTTTTTGTCAACTGATTGGCAATTTCTTGTCATATGTATAGATCCATATAAAAGTTTCTGCTCTATATAAAAGTTTCTGCTCTACTGTTTCCACTTACATAGTGTTGAATTAAACTCATGTACATGCATGTATTCGTGTTTTAATGTCCAGTATATGTATACAAAAGAGAAGAGGAAGCTGCTCAATTAATGAGATCACAATTTTGCACATTCTGTATTATCATGTTTTTGCTCATCTCTGAACTGAAGAGTCCTTCATAATCATTCAGGAATGGCTACAATCGATCTATGATCTTGTCTTCATGCATAACACTCTTTGTAATTGTCTTCCATGAATCACTGCTTCTCTTGACCGCAAAGCTGCTCTGAACTCTGCTGGATTGGACTACACATTTCTGTACTATATGTTGAAGGACCTATTAGCAACATTTAGTATATAGGAATTTGACAATGTCAATGAGTAAAGATTTTGTGCTGTACAAGTTTTCGGAAAATTGTCGCAAGAAGGAACCTGAAATCCTGTCCTTTAGATGTGCATATTTGTGCTCTTTGTCTGCAAAAATGCCCATGAAGCGCCCCAATCACTGGCAATTCATCCATGTAAGCATTGCCCCAATAGTCTCAGTGATGACTCACTCTTAAATTGCTCCTGTACATCAATGGATGCGTCAATGTTCCAACAGTTTTCTTGCCTAGAAACATAGATTGCATGAAGAACTTGCCATAAGAAACAAAAGGATTCACACTGGTCTGGAGAAATCGCACCTTATGATTACAACACTTCTTTTGAAGTATCGTTTCAGCCAAGTTGTCACTGCACAAACTTCTCATCACCATCTTCATAATCCACCAATTTTATAACGCGTCTTCACACTACAAAGAGTCTATAGATTGGAATGATTGAAAAGTGTCATACATCCACAATATATTTGAAAAAATAGGTATAGATTGCAATATATGTGCTTAAACTGAAAAATTTGGATTTAGTACCTCACCTAATTTGACAAAACTAATGTTCTACAAAATACATCATTATATAACGTAAAGACTATAGAAGCTTCATTAATTTCAGATGTCGAGGATGAAGCTTGTAGAAGCTTCCACGTTTCCAGACTACGGTATTCAAGATGCCCCGCAAGATGCAGTCTTGGATATGCTACTGACATTCAAGTGTCATTACTTTCTTGCAAAGCAAAATGTAAGTGACATTACCTTTGTACTGGAGGCAGGGTTGAAGACTTCTTTGGCAATCTAACACAACAGTTTGGACCCCGGACAGTGCTTGTAATCAGCATGTACAATCCCACTTTACTGTATTGAAGGGAATTGAAAAAACACAATGTTAGTACTTCAAGAAAACAACTAGAAAACAACTTCAAGAAACTAATATTGTTTTTTTTAATATAAGATGTCCTTCAAGAAAATAAATGATTTATCATACAAATAAAGACAATAAAAACTAAGAATACATACACAGCAATGTTGTTGTGCACATTACAGAAGTTTGACAAGCACCATAGACATTGCACCCACTAAGATGAGAGGTTTTAAATTGTGCACACCACTATCGGTACCCTGAAGATTTCCTGAAAGCCCATAAAACATGAGAATTTCATAGTGCTTGGGTCCTCAGAACTTCTTCCCAGTTATTTTTTAAAGATAATTGTTATATGTTGCTCTTCAATTTCACCTTACAAAAGAACCCACAAATGTTTTCGAGAAGCTGAAGCAGCATTTCCACTGGATGGAAGCACTAGCGCAATACTGTTTTTACAACCAATGTAAACAAATAACCTCGCATTCAGACTCACAATATTGATCCCTGAATTAGCGAAGACCGAACCTTTGATAGCATCACACATTTGTTGTAGGACTCACCTATTGAAAAGACATTCGGGGTGAAATGAAGTGCTATAAGAAATTTGGAACAATGACATGTGTATGGAAGTACCTTTCTATTTTTAGTGGAAATGAATTTGATAATTGCCTTCAATGCCCTTGAACATTGTGTTCCCTCCTTCACTTGCAGTTGACTTCGACCGTACACATGACCATCCTCTTTTATTTCTAACACAATCAGCAACTTCTTTTGATAACTGCGACTACCTCGATCAATGGCTACAACAATGAACACTACAATTACAACAGAAGGTTTTGTACAACATAGAACACGTAAAACGACAACAAATTCTGCAAATGGTTATAATCAAGACGGATACGTACAAGACATATGATTTCACAGGATTACATGACAACAAATCAAAACAATACAGTCTTGGCAATTGGCCCATGAACCTACCATTTCAATGCTTTTGATGTAGTCATCCTCTTCATTGCTCATTTTTTTAGCTGACAATGTCTTCGACTCCAGTTATGTTGTCCTCATCGATAGAAACATCTGAAAATACAAGTCTTTCTTAGTTGTAGAAGTAGTTTCGACATGCAAGTAGAAATGACGACGGTCTCCAATTTCTTGTTGTACATGTCCATCTACAACTATTGCTTGTATAGAAGTCTCCTTTGTTACGTGGCCTACCAACGAAGAGTACACTTCTTCATTATCACCGTCTATACAGCCATATACATACGACCTTGAAATGCACTCTCCTAAACTAAATTCAGGAAAAGAAGTTGATGACATGAAATTGCTAATACCGTACTACATCGTACATTATGATGACGGAAGTAGAAAAAGTCCCAACTACAATTTCAAGAGAGAAAGCTTCACATTATAGTATTGTAGGGCAAGGAAAATGTATGTGATTGGAAGTCAAATGTGCTCAGTATAATGAACTGAAATGGATGACTCTCCAGAAAGGATGCTCATGATGACAAAAAATTGGAATGAGAACTACAGTAGCGTCCACAAACACAGAGCACCATGTGTTGACATTGTCTGCATACGAAGTTTGTTATCCTCACTTTGTGCATTGTATGTACAAGTAATGGGATTTCTGGAGGGTGCTGAAGCATTGTCCAAGGCGAAGTCAACTTCCTTCATGTCTTCATGATGTTTGACAATTCTAGTTTGCAAACAATGTACCATTGCCTTCACATGTGTTTTCTCGTTTTAAAAAAAAATATGCTTCCACTCTTGATGTTTAGAACTACTTCACATTATTAACTACGTAAAGTAGGCTAGTATGTCCCGAACTTCTAATGTAGTTCCAATCTTGTACAGAAAAGTAGTGTACCTTGGCAACTATGATTGTGAAGGACCTGAAGAAGATGGTTTTTTTATTTTAGGAATACTTGAATCATTCCGTTGAACGTCTTCTTTGTGTACATGAGCTCCGCTATGCTATAAGACAGATCCTTCCTTTGCTTTATACCTGAATTAATAGTTTGAAAGATTACTGAGGATTGGCAGAAAAAATGCTAATAATGCTAGCATAATGAGCCATAACCTATGCAAGAATTGACAACCTCCAGTGTCAACCTTAGGCTTCTCATTACATACTACAAAAGACACTAGGTACAACAATAACTATAAGATACTAACATGCTAACGTTAGGACTTCAAAATTGTGATCCACATCAAAATTACTTCATTAAATGTCATGAATTGCATAAGACAGTGTACTTTTCAGTATGCAGCGTCGCAAGGTAAATGTAACATTCTACTTCTGAAGAATTGGTGAAGAATTACCACAGGTAATACAGAAGCAATGTCAATGTTTTCCGATAACGCACTCCTTCTGCTTCTCCTGTAATGAAGAGAACATTAGTATGCCGACAGTGGGGAAAAAAAGGAGTCACATACATAACTGATGATAAAGATTGTTGCCCTCATTGCATGCATGTCGGTGACTCCATTGATGAGGAACTCCTGAACACTTTGACAACAACCTTCCAGCAGATGAGTCTTACGTCAAAGTTGGTTGGAGACGTCTATAAACAGATTGTACATGGGATTCATTTATGTACAAATATAAAGAAGCACATAATTTCAAGAGAATTTCAAAAATGCTGTTAAGTATGTATCGGCAATGCACAACGACAATCCGAAGTCATATAAGAATCAAAGTTTCATCAATGAACTAAACGTCCTTACTTTGGTCCACAGAAATGAATCATACAGTGCATGCTTAATATGAGCATGACAACTACTTCTTGCCTCATACCAAATAGTCATACATGGATTTAGAATGTCTCTTGCAACTCATACGCCATAATCTGTAACTACTTGTCTCTCAGAAAACAAAACTAAGAAGAAGAGGCACATAAAATTAGAAGTACGAAGTTGTTCACTACAATAACTTAATCAAAATGACAATATGTACAAGAAAATAAACAATATGAAAGCACTTACTTTTACAGCAGAAGTCCTGTCCATAGAAGCTTCTCCCCCCTCATGTATGCAAAGTAAATGTTTACAAACATTACTAGTTCTACACGCGCGATCAATGTTTCCATCAACATTGATTCTCTGCAACAACGGTCCATGTAAACTGCATGCGTAATATTAATCAAAACGTGGAAACTGCAACATGCAGGAATTCTCTAGCAATAATCTAAACTTGGAAACTGAAGCATACAAGAATTTTCTAACAATAATGAAACTGACATGCCTTGATAACGTTCTTCACTCTACCATGCTAGGAAAGAAGAAGAACAGAAACACTGTAATGATTGTCCACCCATTCTACATTGTGTCAGCAAACAACGTGCAAGAGCACCTCAGTTTAGGCGCTATGGATCTCTATTAGCATCCACATCTCTAGAACCTTCATTCCAACCTCGGGGGGGAGACTCCCGAAATTTTATAAAACTACGTGAGATAAAAAATAGGGTCAATTTAATTCATTGGAGGAAAAATTTATACCTTTTTTTGATCTACTATAGCATTGGGAATATATGCTTAGGGAGATTATAAAAAAAATAGGGTGCTATATAATTCTCCCATTTTTTTTTACGATAGAAAAAAAATAGGGTCCCAAACATGGGATCCCCCTAAACTTCTTTAGTAGGCTCAATTGAATTACAGCAGTGTGATCCAATTACAGAAGTCTGTTTCAATTACCACCGTTGGATCCAATTACCACCATGCAATGTACTTGTAGACAAGTAGCAAATTTCATTCAGTGGAGTCCAGTTCAGCAGCTCTAGATTAATTGCTGGTCACCATTAATTCAATCCTGGGTTTATTTGGTGGGGAGGGAACTGTGCCGCGCGCCAATGGCTTTAGGGTTTGGCTGGCTAATCTGCCTTCCCTGCGGCGCGTCTTGGAGTCGCTAAACGTGCAAGTTCAGGCTTCAAAGTTCAATTTCTGGTTGCAGGTGCTGGCCTAGGGTTTAGATCAATCTGCGTTTGGTTGGCGATGTGCTTGCATGCTCGGATTTGGGCTTCGAATTCAGATTTTTTCAAGCAGTTTTGGGTGGCATTCATAGTCATCTACTAGAATTTTTGCTAGATGTGTGCGTCGTGAAGCTTGGCGTAGAGGTTTACAACGACAGTTTGAAGGACTAGTTTGCTGGATTTTCACCTGCTGTGGTTTAGGGTTTCTCAACTTGATCGCCGAGCAACTGGCAAGGTATTCTTTGCTTTCATTACATGCACAAATTTCTTCTGAACCTTCACGATGTTGCTCTAAAAATCTTCACTCATTCTTATACGTTTTAGGAGTTGCGGTTTAGGCTACAATTTCGTTGTTGTTTTACACACTATGCTTTTCCAATTTCTAGTTGAGGGCAGGTTTAGGGTAGATCTCGTGAAATTCAGATTTGAATTCTCTTATATGCACTACAGGTTGTATTGTGGCAGGGTTTAGTCTTCGGGAAAGTCTGCAATGAAGAAGATTAAGGTGTACACTCTCACGGATGAAGGAGCGACGCCTAAGTGCATTGGGACAATGAAGGCAAAGGCTGCCGAATCTTTAGCAGAACTCAGACTGCGTTTGGAGGATAAGAACGTGCTCAATTTCAAATTTCAATACTGGGATCCTGAAGAGTGTTGCAGGGTAGCCGTGACGTTGGAATCGTTGAATGACATCGAAGACAGCGTTTTCATGATCCCTGCTGTCGATGACGACCTGGACAATTTTGGAAACAAGCGTCAGAGGTTGGAAAGTCAGCTGGATCTTGGAGATAGCCGACAAAGCAACCTCATTCAATTGGATGCCCCGGAATTCCCCCACATCGGTAGCGACTTCCATGGTGAAGTTCAGGTGGATCCACCTTCATGCTCGAGGGTCAGTGCTCCAACTGAAGAAAGTTTTTTGAAGTCTGAAATTGTGTCAAGAGAGGTGATGGCCCTGTACACTGACGGAGAGGAAAAATTACGGAAGGTGTTGAAGGGGGTGTCCTTGGAGGATCACGAATGGTGCCTAAAGTCATATGATCGCCACGAAAAAGCAGTCATCATCCTCCACTGTTTGGAATGCAAGAAGGATTTTGGTGGGGTGGACGGGCTTCACACAAAGGACAGAGTTTCGAATTTGTTTTCCAACTTCCGAAAAAGCCACATCATGAGCAACCAACACATCAGAAGTTGGTGTCAAAGGAAGGGTTTAGATTGGTGCAACCACCCCCAATCAATTGCAAAGGGGAAGAAAACAGTGATCCTCACATCAGATGATCACAAGCGCCTGATCCTTGAAGGGGTCGACATACTCAACCAGGTGAACGAGGATGTGGATCCAAATCAACAAACTTTTGCATTGGTGGGAGGAGATCCACATGCAACAGAATTGAAGAGCTTCTGGTGGAAAACGAGGTGTATCGTCTGCAATGAATTCTACAGTCTATGCCCTCCAAAAAAACACTTGGAGGCAAACTTAAAGAACCATGCTGGAGGGACACGACATGCTGAGAAGGTATTGGAGGCAGCCAAAGGTGGACGACGTGCAACAACTTCAGGGAAGCGGGGAAGGCTAGCTAAGTCAACAGCTGACAGTTCCCAATCAAACCAAAGGCAACTCCACGCATTTTTTGGTCATGTGGTGGATAGCCCGCAGGTAACTATACCCCAATCCATGGACCATTCTCAATTTAAATTATTCATGTGTTGGGGTTTTCGGGGACCAATTGCTATGTATGCTGGGAAATCTTTTGAATGTTCAGCTTTGTTATTTGACATTAAGCCTGGTCAATGCTGGTATGCCGAGCCTTGGCTGCAAGAAGTTGTAGTTGTAGACGGTCACACTATAAATATTAATGGTACTTTCAGGCATTGCAATTGTCTAAGGGTGTGTATGAATAATGAACCTTGGACTGGTCTAACTTGTAGCATGTGCGCTACTATACCTTGTTTAACAGACTTTAAGCTGAGGGTGATAAGGGAGGACAAATCTGTTGAAAAACGAGGAACAAGAACTACAGAGGGTGGAAGACGAATTGGATATCTCTCCTTGCCGGAACTCACCACCCACAATAGATCAATGTCCAAAAAACTTAGAATTGAGCGTTTGTTACATTGGGCAGCTAAGCTGCGGATAGCGTAGCTGAAAGTGAAACGGCCTACTTTAAGGGAGTCTGCACTTGCGGCTTCTAATCAGCACAATGTGTATAAGTTTTGTACAGATATTTTGAAGGCGCATAGGACTGATTCGTTTGGAGGTAGACCAGCATTGTGGGATTTCCTGCGAGATGTAGCGGCTAACTTGAATCGCAGGAAGGAGGGTTTTAGGTACTCCGAGAATTCAAAGGCACTTGCACAAGCCATGAAAGTGTATGGAGGTAGAAGAATGTGTGACTTGTTTGCTTTAAATTATGTTGGCCCTAGTTATAATACCGTGAAAAGGGAGAGTCGGAAGGGTGTGCAACATGTGCCGAGGGAGCATGCTGAGATCTTTGCAGCAATAGCTGAGATTTACAAAGACGCCAAGGCGGCTCATGGGATTGTTGGGCCAGTTCCAGTAATTTTAGCAGAAGATGAAACGAAGGTAAGATCTAGGGTCTCATATGAGCAACGTCTTGACACACTGGCTGGATTCTGCGGTCCAAAAGACAACCACGTCTGTATCTCCAATTACAAGCCAGATGTGGGCTCCGGGGAAGTAGGCTATAATAAAATATTGGATTGCTTTCGTTCTGACAAAGTGGGAGGTTTTGCTAGGGTGGTGATGGTCTGCCCGCTTCACAACAATTTGCCCAGGTTAGTCTTATGTGTCTCTTGTACTTGCAACTGTTTTGATTCAAAGTGGGTGAAGCATCAGTGGGGTCGAATTGAAAACTTGTGGACAAAACATTGTAAGGATGCTATTGGACCCATAATTGGGCATGCTAGTGACGGAGATTCTCGAAGGCGGCAACTCATGTTGGCTGAGTACAAATCCACCGATGGACAACGATTTCAAGTGGATTGGCTAGGGTGGATCTTCACTGGAAAGTTAGATTCCGATGGAAATGCATTTGGCTTGCATGACCAGGATTTCATTCATAATGGGAAAAAACTTATTAATCCCATTGATTCACTTGTTAGAACATTGCAGCTGGGATGCGACGTGGTTACATTGACTCACCTTGGTTTAGTATATAACAAATTCAGTTGTGACCAACATGGATTGAAATTGGAGGACACTAATCGAAAAGACCGTCAGAATTGGGCTTCAGCTCAAAGAATTTGCCAGCAGAGAGTTCAAAATTGTCTGGCTCAACTGCGGACGTCGAAGGAGGTCCACCAAGAGCGCACGTTGGGGACAGAGTATTACTTGCAGGTTTGCTCTAACTACATTGAAATTTTTCTATCTCCACGTTTGGACTTGAGATCACGCATAGTATTAGCCGCCAAAGTTTCTTTTTTCTTTCGAATTTGGAAACTATAGTTTCAATTTGGCAATCATGCAGTGGGAGGGAATTCCAAAAAACTAACTGCAGCCACAAATTTTGTTTCCCAGCAATGTTTCATTGATGTCCAAATGTCATGCCACTTTATTGTTTTGCTAATAATTCACTTCCGAGAGAAGTATCCCAACTTGGCAGTTCCATTGCATTTGACAAGGAGTGATGCTTGTGAAATATTTTTCTCAAAAATAGGGGGAATGGAAGGGCATGAGAGGGCCTACGATTTCCATTAGCTTGTAAGCACTGCAAACACTCTAAATCGGTTAACAGCAACTGAGTACACAGAGAACGGACTCCAATTTGGTAGGGTACACAATAAGATGAAAAATGTTTGGGCTGACTTGCATCCGCTTGGTGAGGGAGAAGTTCCTTGCGATCTTGCTGATTACACGCTCATTTCTACTAATGATGATGTGATTTCAGCCTTGCAGGAAGGTCTAAGAAAAGCACAAAGTATGCTTAGGATCTTGAATATGGCACTTGCAGTCCAATGTGCAAATAAAACTTGGTTTCTAACTCCGTGGTTGGTTGAAAAAGTTGATCCACAGCATTTTGCTTATATTCCAGCCACTTTGCCCGTGCGTGGAGAAGATGGGGACGGTGAAGTTCTTCGGGCTGACCTTGAAGCAAATGCTGTTGTTGATGTTAGTATAGACAGTAGTCCTTCACCTGCAGCTGAAGGAGAAGAAGACATAGTTGAAGATGGCTCTCCAAGTCTTCCAGTTTTAGAAGATGAGGCTCGTCATGCAATGTGTGACATGTTGAACGAGGAGGAGCCTCATGTAAGCATTGTACTTCCAGAAGATAAGGTAGTACCATTTGTTCAATACGGAGGGCATAACATTTACAAGTCTACTCTGGTATCGCAGTTGAATGCTAATCCGTTTTTGTCTAAGGATCGGTTAACTAGAGTGAAAAATTCAATTTACTTCAATAATTCGGATGATTATATTAGTGCTTCTTCTTCGACGGAGACAATGCTCTTGGGTTTGGGGATGGATTGTAGTGTTTACTTCATGCAGAGGACTACAACCACAATTTCATCTACAGTGAAATCAGCTGTCTGACGAACCAGGGGAAGACCTTCCAAGAGTATGCAGCCCACATGTGTCTTGAATGGAGTGGACCAAGGCACCTGGTGCATAGGAAGAGTGCAGAAAATGAGGCGTAAGGTTGGAACGAGGTGGGGCAATTGTAGGCAGCCTATTGACCTCCAAAATCGTGAAGTCAACAAAGGAAAAAGGACAGGTATTGGAGGGTCTGGATGTATGGTTTACCTTAATTACTTTCGAAAAGTCCCCGGATTTCTCAAGTTCAAGTATGACCATGCTGATTCTATTTGGGTTGATGTGGATTCGATCATCTGCACTGTGACTATGTCATTTGATTCAGAGCGGGATGTATTCGAACTGGACCCAGTTGACGGCAATTCGTTGAATGAGTTTGTTGACAAATCCAAGTGATGTTAAACTTGCTGCTAGGTAGTCCTCATTTCACTTTGTGCATTCAGGATTTAAACCATGTTTAAATGGAAGCAGAAATGGAAACCCAATAAAAGAGGAAATTAAATTTTTTTTCGTAAGGGTAGCATGTACTTCACTGCTGTTTCAGAAAATGTAATTATAATGAAGTGTAATTTGACAAATTGACATTTGGGAAAACAAAGGTGGCCTAAATCCATGTGATATTTGTACCCGACCTGAAAGATTTTTGCTATTAATGTGTTGAGAAGTGAGATGCAAGTACAGAAATCTTCAAGTGCGTGAAAGGTAATTCCACATGGAACCCAAAATCTGTGTGATTAGAGGTATGAAATTTGCTTAATCTTGAACATTTTATTGTTTTCCATTTCTCATGTGAGGTAGGTGAAGTCATAAATAACCAATGAAGCCATGTGTGAACTTCTGAAAGATGGCTGTGCATTTGAAACTGAGATTTTTTCCTAAACCCTATGTCATTGACGACTTGTGTGATGAATTGTACTGCTGTCCATCTCACTTGTACTTGTTTCTTGCTCCTTGTTGTTCTTGTGCTAGTAGTTTTGCTAAAACCACAGGTGACTACAACCATTTCAGCTGCAGGTGTACTCCCGAAATCTCTGGCGCGCAGATGCGGGGAAGAACATCTTCTTTGTGTTGTCTTCATTTTCCATATTTTTTTTGGCCCTGCAAGTTGTTAGTTCACGTTTGACTGCAAGGCTTGTGCACTAGTTGTTGAGGCTGTAGATTTACTAGTTCACGGAGGGTTCTGAGTGGCGGGCACCTGAAATCTATTTGGACTTGAATGTGTTTTGATTTTGTCTTGCTTTTCTGGAATTCTTCCGGTGATCTAGTTTGTGCAATTGCCTTCCACGTTGACAGTTCCCTGTGAGGTAGTTTCGATGGATTTGCCGTGGAATTATTTCCCGAACTTGACTGTCGAGGGAAGTGCATGCGAAGCTAGTACTTATTTCTTTGAATACAGTTTCAGGGATGCTGTCCTCCCACTTCTTGTGCCGCAGGTGCAGTATTCAGATCCGTGGGAATGGAATGAGCCAGCGCAGGAGCATCCAGTTACATTTTGCACATTGGAGACTCTAAGAGAGACGTGCAGCTCGTGGAGCGATTTTGTGCAGGGCACGGCGGAGTGGGGTGCATTGACCGTAGCTCGAGAAGAGTTTCGTTCACTAGTCCCCCCGGTGTGGCAGGAAGAAGAGGAGTTTGTTCTCTTCCGCTTCCAGAAACATCGAGCCTTGTTCACGAAGAACTGGTACCTGCGCCGTCCCTTGCGTGAAGACAAATGGCGCACACTTGCTTTTCAGGACCTGTCTATTTCAGATTTATGCGGACTGAGCGCGGCCTTGGAGACTGATGGTGAGGAGTGCATGGAGCTCATTCACAGCATCAGCCAACGATCATCCCAACATCTTTGGATTGCACCAGCAGGTCGTTTTGGCACTTTGTAAATTCAATATGTAGCTTGTCTTGTTTTTTTCCTTTCCTGGCGTTTTTTGCGAGCGTGTACTCTTGTAGCAACTGTCACAGACAGTTTTTCACCCTCCACCATTTCACGGCATTTTAGTCAGCGTGTACTCCTACAGTGACTGTCACAGACAGTTTGGCATGTATCTTGTTTCTGAACCATAGGCCGCTATTCCGCTAATGGCTCTATATTTTTTTTGGTTTAGTTTTTTTGATATTGGACTTCACATGTACACAGGTGCAGATGCTGGTTCAAGAATGTAATTTAGTGCACCTTGTAGTTGTTCAAATTCAGGGATAGGGTTGCACAACAGAAATGTAGAATGTGTTTGTAAACACAGTTTTCGTATTGCATTTCCATGTTTCCTACTCTATTATCTTCCAATGTCATGTTGCTTGGAATTTGTATTGTTTTTTAATTTTTCAGTGACCTCATTCCTTGGTTTCGTTCTATTGTTGGTTTTGCTTTATGAATGGTATTTTGCTCATTGTCTTTGTTTTCAATAGGTAGCTGAAGATTGCTTCAATTTCTTGGCAATGAATAACTTAGGCTTAGTTTTCAACGTATTGTCTATTTACATTTTGCAATGTATCACATGAAGGCATTCCATTCTTCTAGAGGTTGTGCTCAGTTCCTTTTCATAGTGTATTACGCCAAATCCACAATAATTTCTGTCATTTGAGTTTCAAGGAATTGTCATTTGTCATGGTAGTACTATAGTAATAAATAAACTATAATAGAATTTTCTTTTCTTTTTGAATTTGTTGAGTACTTGGTTTTGCAATGCCATCATCCATGACACAATATTCCGTAATTCTACAATGTTTAAAAAAAATAGGGTGCCAAATATTAGCCTCCTTCACCATTTACAAAAAAAAATAGGGTATAAGAAATACATGCTAGTAGCTTTTTATGTAAAAATAGAGAGCCAAAAAATACTCCTAAACACATAAATACCCCCCAATTAAATACCCCATTATCGCACGTGATATGTAAGTGTATAAGGGTGTGACCCCCCCGAGATTCCAACATTAGTTTCTTTCCTATGCAAATAGCAAAGTCAATCTCTGAAGACATTCAACATAAATGGGAATAAACACCCATGTCATACCTTGGAATAAACAAAGCGATCCCTTCCCACGTATAATTCCAGAAAGTCCGTCGGTTTTCACGTAAATTATAGCAGTTGCTATTACAGAAACTACGACTCTGTACCGGTAGCCTCCCTGCATGAAACACGTCACCAGAAATGATGGACTGCATTCTAAAGTCTATGATGGAACTTCTGTGACCTGAAGCATTGAATTCCTTGTAACACATTCAACCATTATTTGAACCCATGTCTACTTCCCACAAGGACAGTACATTGTTGTCCTAAAAAATACTGGCCGGTAAGCAAGCATTGTACTTCTTCACGAAGACATGTCGTCCAGGACTCAATGACTTCATCGCATATTAGTAATTTCGAACGCACGAGCATACTTAAACAAAATCAACATTGAACTGATGTTGTCACCTACGTTGAAGTTTCGTCTTCGTCCATTGATGGATATAATGTAATCCCACAAACTTGCGGGCCACTAGCATTATCTCCATCGTCATTTTTGTCTATATCACTTTCATTCAGCGTTTCCAAGCGCTGTCGATTCCTTCTCTGCCTGTCTCCATCATTCTCTCTTACTCAAACTTGACAATTCTGAGCTGTTTGTGCGCCCTCTTCGAACATGAATTCTTCGTCATGTGTGTCCAAGTCCGGAACGTTGTTCCCTTGTACTGTAATTCTTACCCCTCGATTTTGATCAGCAACTTCATTTGGGGCTGTAGTTGATTGACGAACAACAGAAGGACGACTTGGACGTGCTCTGCCTCGACTTGCAGGTGCTCTACCTCGACCCACAGGTCATCGACCAACCCCAAGAGAACTTGCTAGTGGTCGGCCTTCACCAGACAATCCTCGGCCCTCCCGAACAGTTCCACGGCCTCTTCGTTGACCATGGGTAGTCTGTCTCCTTGTTGTGAATACCTCTTCGATGAGGATCTCATGCCCTATGTTGATTGCCTCCGCTGGTCCTTCGCCGAATTCCCTTTGTGGACGCAACCCTTCAAAGTCTTGGTCTTCACCCATTCTAAACATTTCTGGTTCTGTTTCCTCTTCATTACATGGCAACACTCTTCTCCCTCTCACCTCTTTCCTTAAAACTATTTTCCACCCTAGAGCCTCCGTAGCGTTACAGTAAAATACCTGTTCACAATGTTTTGGGAATGCAAAGCTATCGCGGCAAATGATACCAGGTCTTCTTTCATAGTTTGCTAAAGTGAACCCCCATTTATCTCTCTTCATTGTCGCATTCTCTCCACGGTAGTTCGCTTTCACGAAGTCACATACAAGCACTACTACACAATGACGTCTGTAATTCAGTTCCAATATTTCCTCTATGTGACCAACGTATTTCACATCTGCCTCCACTTGGTTGACATCACGCATTCCATTTCTACACATTTGCTTAAAAATAGTTGCCACACCACTATCCATAGTTTTTAAGGAACGCTCAGAACTGAGAACCCGAAAATGGTTTCCGAAAGCATACATTGACTTGTAAGATGCAGCCACTTCCAAAGGTCCTCTTGCTGTGTCAAGTACCATTGGGGACACAACGACACCGGATTCTTCCTCACGTCTGACCTCTTCCAATATCCAATTACAGAATTCAGGTAATTTCTGTAGCTCCATAGGATAAGCAAATGTGCGTCGGCGTCCCCGTCGCCGTTGTTGACGTCGGAAAATCTCTCTATCGGCAGTATGATCTGTCACTGCTTCTTCATATCTCCTACACAATAGAAGAAAAATTTGTACTGCGTCAGAATTCAGTGTACGAAATGTGATAGTGGTAGCCTCTGGCCAAGACCTCATCAGTATCAACTACTGAGAATTGTGATGGACTGAAATTCATAAATGAACAATTTTCCCACGGTACTTCCTCAATTACGACAGCAAGAAAATATAATTCAGTGCATCCATGTATGTAAGTCATTAGAACTAACTAGGATCCATGTTGTTCCCATAGTTCATTTACTCCATTCTTTATGGATATTATTTGATTGGAACATTAAAATCAGAAGACTTGTCCTTTAAAATTGTTTTTAGGAATTTGATTCAATTATCTGCATTCCTTTTACAATTCTATTAAAAAAACCTTTGACTTCTTTTAAAAGAAACCATACACTAATTCTTCAAGCACAAATTAGTTGAATAGTCACACAACAAAAGATTTCATTATTTAAAACACATTTAATCAGAGCTGCAATTCATGTCAGTAGTTGCTTCCAAGAAAGCCGAAATTTTGACTGCTGTAGAAGTTAGTATATGAGAAAAAAGTTGACTGTAAATCCTAAAGAAGGCATCCACAGAAATCTATTATTCAGTTTCATTATTTCGGAAAAGGTGATAACCCAAAAATAATTTGCATTTCCGTAGGACCAATGCATGCATGCACAAGCAGTCTTCATCTTCAGTTCTATCATTTCATTCAAGACATAGCAAATTTTTTTCTTCAGTGATTGCAATATGACTTCAGTTTACATCTTCATAATTTGAATAATCACCTCATGACATTCATGGTAAATGAAAATGAACAACATTTTGTATCTCAACTTCCTGCTTTTTTGAAAAAAACTGTACATTTTAAATTATTTGAATACTTTGCTATGAAAATAAAAACATGAACCCACTAATTTTTCTTTCATAATGGCATGTACATAAGATATGAAACGTTCACCTCCGATAGATATCCAAGTGCTCACTATTGTCCAAGATGAAGCCATGGATTTGTTTACGAAATTGCTGAGACATGAAGCGGTCTCGTTTTCCACCTTCTAGAACTTCATCGTACATAGTTGGTTCCTCATCAGCATCCCATGCCCTCTTCGTCGTTGGTGTATACTCCGCCAGGTATTCATTCAAGAAACCTATGGACTCTTCTCTCAAATAACCATATGCCATGCTCCCTTCTGGTTTTGCTTTGTTGTTGACAAACCCTTTTAAGCCCTTCATATATCTCTCGAATGGATACATCCATCGTGTGTGCACTAGACCACAAATGAACAATTCCTCTGCCAAATGTATGGGCAAATGCATCATTACTACAAATATAGACGGAGGCAACTCCTTTTCCAACAAACAGATTGTTTCTGCAACATCTTCCAGCATTTGCACCTTCTGATGAGAATCCACCACTTTTGAACAAATTCTCTTGAACAACCTGCTCACTCGCATTACGGCTCCGATGACGCTTGGATTTCCAATGTTCCTCAAGCACACTAGCAGAACTTGTTGCAACAAAATGTGGTAGTCATGTGTTTTGAGTCCACTAAGTCTTCCGTCTTTGATTCTTTGCTTCAATGGGCCGACATAGTTAGTAGGGAACTTCAAGTCGCTCAATGTCGCTAGAAATTCCTCTCTCCTTTTTTGTCAAAACGTAAGGAGCGTCAGGCATGAAATAACTTTGTCCGTCTGGATTCCCTTGCAAATGCAAATGCCTTCTTATTCCACGAGCCCGCATATCTTCCCTTGATTTCACACCATCAATTTCTCCAAATAGGGTTCGTACTAAATTGTCACACAAGTTTTTTTCACAATGCATAGGGTCAAGCAAATGCCTCACTGGCAAATCCTGCAAACACCCAAAGCAAACCAAATGAACTTATCAAAGAATGAAAGGACATAAAGCCTCTATGGGACCTTACATATTCTATGATGCTATGTGCTGCAAATACTGTAGTACATGATAGCACTCAAACGACTTCTTCGCATATCGTACAACACTGAATTAAAGTACCCTACCATTCAGAAGACATCAAATTGTTCAACAAGTTGCACTGCACTTGTCCCCTTCTACAGACATTGCAAAAATTCGGAATTTTTTTTGAAGCTCTAGAACATCACACCTTCCAGCAATGAAAGAGAGTCTGCACAAGACTTTTATACTTACCTTCCAGTAAGGAAGTTGAAAGAGGATACTAACCCTCTTCACACCTGTACATTTGACAGGGTCATGTTCTGAACCGTGACGACCTCCACACTGGAGAAAAGACTCCCTCCATGCGCCACGTTGTATAATTGTCTGACCAGATTGCCTAGGAGGTGCACACTCATGGTTTGCATGTCCATTGAATGCTGCTCTCGCACTCCTCCACCGGTGATTTTGGTGTAGCCACCTCCGGTGACCAAGGTAGATTGTCTTCGATGCCTCTGCAGAGTATTCACCTGCTGTTCCTTCTCCACAAATAGGGCAACCTACAATACCTTTGCCACTTTGTCCAGAAATTAGAGTATACGCTGGAAAGTCGTTAATGGTCCACATTAGCATGCCTCTCATCTTAAAATTCCGAGTCGGACCTACTGGTTCCAACATGTCCACTGCTGGAACACCCACCCACAGCTTCTTCAATTCATGCACAAGAGGTTGTAGGTAGATATCTATGTTCTCTTCAGTCGGAGACTTAGGCCCTGGTATAATTATAGTTAGAGAAATAAAGAAACGCTTTGTGAGGAGGTACGGAGGCAAGTTGTAGAAAACCATTATGACAGGCCACACGGAATGCTTTGAATTCTGAATACCATAAGGATTTACTCCATCCAAAGCCAATCCCATTCTAAGGTTTCTAGCAGCACTACTGAACCTCGGAAATTTATCTTCAATAAAGCGCCATTGCTCACTGTCCACGACAGACCTCATCTTCCCATCTTGTGAGTGATTTTTTGAGTGCCATGTCATATGTTTTGATAATTCCGGGCATCTGAACATTCTCCTTAATCGCTTTATCAATGAAAAAAATCTTAAAACTCGAACTGGAACTGTAGTAGATCCATCTACATACCTTCCCTTTCCACATTCGGGACACCTGTCCAACCCTACTTTATCCTTCCAGTACAGAGTCTTCCCACATTCGCAGCAGTGGATAATGTCGTGTGACAAACCAAGTTTCATGAGCATCGACTTCATTTCATACAAGTTTTTGGGGCAAGCATTGTTTGGAGGAAGCACATCATGCTTCAAGAAAGTGAGAATCTCATCCAAGCAATGATGGCTAACTGAGAAAAGAGTGGTCAACGACATCAGTATTATACTGAATTGTAGTTTGCTATTGTTGGAGCCTTCAAATAGAGGCTTTGCTGCTTCACGCAATATTTCCTCCATCAAATTTGTTTGGTCTGTGTCGTCTTCCTCTGATGACAAATCATCGAAATCAAGAGTTGTGTCTTCTTCGTCACTGAAGAGCTGATGAATCTCATCTGCACGCGCGAAGTAATTTTGGGCCATGTCTTCTAAGTTCACTTGTGTGTTTGGGGTGGGCTCATCGAAATTGTCAAAGTCAGCTGCATCAAAGTATTCGTCGTCACCTTCTTGTTCATCGTGATTGTCGTCTTCGTCGTGAACTTGTTGTTCATCATCACTGTGGTCTTCGACGTTGCCT
This sequence comes from Rhytidiadelphus loreus, assembly GCA_947034895.1. Classification (NCBI taxonomy): domain Eukaryota; kingdom Viridiplantae; phylum Streptophyta; class Bryopsida; order Hypnales; family Hylocomiaceae; genus Rhytidiadelphus; species Rhytidiadelphus loreus. Next base: position 19,973,802 of record OX344763.1, read on the forward strand.
TGCTCTTCGTTGTCTGCTCCAGATGCATCCTCCGACAAATTATCCCGCCCAACTACATTGTGCTGTCAATAGGAAAGGAATGACCTTCAATGTAAATGAATTCAGAAAAGTGGAAAAAGCGAACAGTACGTCCCTACCATTCTGCATAGGTGCACTACTAGTTGAAAAACAAGTAAACACTATGTAGGAACTACTAACTAATGCAGTGTATGGCTAGTCATTGAAAGATACATCTCTAGTGCCAACTATTCAAGTACAAGGCCAATGCTGTTCACTAAAGAAAGTGATTGAAATGCATCACGTAATCATCAATGTCGCATATGCTTACGAGAAGTGGTTCTTGCAGCATCCTGTCGCGCCCATACTTGCGATGGTGAGTTTCCACTGTTTCCAATTCCTGTATTTTGAAACCATGACATTTTTCACAAGCACAGGGGTATGAAGCGATGCCCAATCGAGCAGCTATAGACCTCTCAATGTGGTATGCTTGTCCAAGTCATTGTGGCCTCATTTTCTGCTAGCACTGATTTACAGCTGTACTTCTGGGTCCGTGAACCTTACTTTGGAGATGCTCCTGAAATATGAAATGTCTTCTTCCCATGTATAGTTAGCATAATGCAGCACAAAGTAAGCAAAGTATAGAAGTGAACATAATAAATAGCCAGTACTAGCCCGTATGGGTGAAGGAAAAATAAATTCGTATCATTGTGGCTTCCGTACATTTCATTTGTACAGCAAAATCTGGACGACCCCACTTCCGAAAACAGAAGTTTACAATTTAGAATACACAAAAGAAACCAACACAATGTCAAGACACAGGACAAGGCATTTTCTGTATTGCCGTCACATCATTTTTGTTGATGTATAGTTTCATAGGGGGAACTTCATAATGAACTATAACCTATCCAAATGAATAAGACCGCAAAGCATAGAGCAGCACAAGTCTCCCACACTTACAGTTTCAGACAGCAAGCATTGTATTCAAATGCTTGTCTACTATAACTATTTTAGAAGACGTCCAATAAGTGCCTCACCTATGGTACACTTTATACAAGTGTACATGGATGCAATACTTTGACAGTGACTAATGTATTGCCAAGTAGGGTCATTCAAATAATGGAGGTTCCTTACCTTTCATTACTTGTCTACAGCAGTTCTTGAATTTCAGTGACTCTGATATGAAGTACTTCGGCAAATTAAAAAAGAATTTCAGCAGCACCTTCAATTCGAATTAGGCATTCAATTGGATGCAGCTTATGATGTGAGAAGGACCTGCCATTTCAAAATCCAGAAATTTTGTTAATCAAATAATGAACAAGTAATTTAACCTTGCACGTGTGGAGCGCGAAAGTGCGCACATGCTCACCTGTTTAAATTGCTTTGCATATGCACTTGCAATACCATCAGCACAATGGAAAATGTTAGAGCAATACGACTTCATGTCAATTTTGTGAGGTTCTTTTTATGCACTGTAGTGGATGTACATACTCTAGAAAACCTATAAGGAGTGCATACAACAATTATGAATTTGGCTATTGGACTTCTGTACAGTGGGAATTAGTGTCACGATGTACACTTGCGACTTGTACAAGTCGTTCATGTTTTGCAACTCAATATTTGCAGCTCACAACGACTTTCGAATGCTAATGTCAATGACTTCATTCCTGTAGGACTAGCACATTCAATGTCAAATTTCCTGTGTACATTTTCGGATTTTCCACAAACACGGACTTCTGAAATGAAATTAGAAGAGGATGACAAGGCTATTAAAATTGTCATTGAATGGAACGCTACCCTAATCACTATAACGTTTTCATTGCACAAACATGATTGTTGGGCACAGTTTGAGTCTACCTTTGTTGTGCGCATTTGAAAAGCAAGTATTGTTTTAGGGCATCAACGTTGGACATGGCGATTTCTACTACATTGCATTGCGTACGAGCATTCTTAGCACAATAGAAAAGCAGAGCGCTGATTGCTTATATGTCGCCCTTTCTACGCTCCCCTGCAAATGTGTTATTCAACCCTTTGCATGTGTCTCATCAAATTGCCATGCACATACGAAAGAATGGAATAAAATATGAAGCAGAAAAGAAGAAGTTTGTACGGGGAATGAGTGCCATACCTGGACTCTGCAATGTTTGCGTTCCGACGGGGAGCAATGCCGCTGTATATTATGCAGGTGAGCGCCTCCACAACTCCACTATACAATGATCAGTTACTTCGCACATTAAAGTAGCCGTCCAAACACTGCACATGTATGAACAAAAAGGGAAAAAAAGAAATGATCAAACAATGACAACTTACTACAGCGGGGAAACAAAATCTACATCACTTCCACAATGTTTCCCTCCAAAATGATGAGAGGGAAAAACATGCCCTACACTTGTCCTTCCTTGTAGTTTCCATGGCCTTCAAGGATAGGATTGTAGTAATGATTGGAAGAATGCCACTTCCGGTGGACAATAGAATTACAGAAAACGTTACTCAGTTTCACTGGGTGGACGATATATTTCTACACCATCATTACGATTATGTACACTTGTCTACCGCTTCATGATTTCTGCTGTTAGAGGATAGCATGTAGACACACCCTTTTTGCAGAGTAGGCAATAGAACAAGGTGAATGGGAGCGGCACTGTAATTGTAAATGATGTGAGGCAATCTGATTTAATTGATTGTAGATTGCATGTGGACATGAAATCTGAATGAAATCAATACATGATCTTTGGTACAACGTGGAAAACAAGTAACAACGCAAGCCTTATTTCTGAGGGATAGGAGTATTAATGATTGGAGACTATCAACAATGATTGAGGACTACAGACTCCCTGCAAGCATATCTAATCGGAGTGGACAGTTTGTGTGGACAGTTCGTGTATGAACGGACATAAATGAAGTCGACAGAGTTCTACGGTAGTATGCATACTTGATTGATATGTGTATACTGCAACAGTCGTGTGCACATGTAAGTCTCCTATCTCTGAAGTGTAATTTCCACCGTTCTAGTCGAATCAATGCAAAAGTGTAAGTTGGCTTCTAGTAGTCTTCAACAGCAGCAAGTGTCCAGACCATGTTTCGCATTCCATCACAGACAGGCAAAGCAATACTTCTTCACGTCATTGATGTGATCTGATAATGACTTCTTCGGTACATGCAAAGTGCCTATGCCCGACGAATTTCCGGACGTGCATTAGAAGATGAAGGTCATAGAATATGAAGCTCAGTAACAGGTAATACTTGATTGTGGAGAGAAGCAAGTGCTATTCGTAGCAGACAAAAGCGTGGTCACCTTACTATAAGCGTCCTCATTTCCGCATTGCTTGTAGGTAGACTAGGAACACCTCCTTTGTTGAAGCCTATGACCGTCATGTGTTAGATGTTGCCTTTGTCATTGTCGCGTATGAGAACATGGCGAGTTTCTAATGTTTTTATTGCATCGCCGGCACGCCATTGTAGGAAATAAAGACTCCCACCATCGCCGCTCCTTCTGCAGCAGTATAGAGGGAAAGATTCAATAAGAAAAGCAGCAAGTGGAATGGAATTATCAGTTGCTGACGATATTTTTGGTCGTGTGCTGAAATTAGGTTTCCAGTGGACAAAAAAGGTAAATTCCGCTGCCAAATATTAAAGTCTCCTTGGAGAACGTGCCTTATTCCTATTACGCAAGGGCAAAAGCCACCTAATTCTACCAATGACATGGCGGTGGAACAGTACTTAACTTCCTTCAGTGTCCGTGTATTTTGCTGCAGGGATTAGGTGGCTGACATTCTGAAGTTGCTTGACGATTGTACAGCCGCCATACTGACTGAAGAGTTTGGAAGTTTCTGCGTGGGAAAATCTAAAGCATTCTTCAGCAATTCCAGTCTTTGGGCGTTGCATGGGTAGAACTTGTTTATTGTGGACTACTAGTGGCATCAGTATACAGTAGTGCATCAAACCAAGAAAGAAGCATTTGCAGCATCTCTGAGGACTGGACCTCGTAATCAAAGAATTCTGTTCACGTTGACGTGTTTCACGCAAGGGCAAAGAGTGAAGGTACATGTTCGGACGATGAAAGCAAGGAGAGGTGTTGTTCACTGAATGAACGTTAGGCAAACATCTTCCGATTATGTCGTGTCAAATCTTCCGCCGAAAACAGAGCACAGGTAAGCACCTTTTCTGTTCAGCGAAGGCCATGTGCATATAGAAATGTAGGATTCCCGAAGTTATTTAGAAATCCACCCGCAGAAATTAGCACTTGTGAAGGGATCTAATGAATTTAGCAATTGAAGAATGAATTGGAAGGGGTAGTTGCACATGTCCACCTAATCATGAATATCGTTTGCGCTACAGTACTGTAGTAAGGAAACACTCATTCGGACTTCTGCCATGACGAGGGTTTTGTTGCAGACGTTGAAGCTCTTCATAGATGATTGCCAAAAAATTTGTAGTTGTCCTGAGGGGCACATGTTGTCTATGGTACACAGAGTTTGGAAGAAGTTCTATTCTTCTATCGCTATGAAGCACATCGTCATGCAATACTGCATGTTGCATTTATTTCAGTAACTATCTTGATAACGTTTTGAAAAGAAGTAGGTTCTCTAAAGACTGCTGTAAGAAAGTTCAACGTCCCTATGACATTGTCTAATATGAAGCACGGAATGCTGTAGTAATTTTTGAATGTCAAATGTTGTAATGTAAAGGAAATCAATCCTTGTTCCGAAAGATAGTTGTAGTTATATATAGGGAATTTGCCAAATAAATTGAACTCGAAAGAATACATGAATGAAATAAAGGTGCAAGGTAGAAGCATACGTTCTGTATGTTATAAGACGTATGGAAAAGGACAGTGAATACCATAGTTTTATGTGAAGACAGAACTCATTCCGCATAAATGAAATGCTTAAGAAAGATTGGTATCCCTATTAGTGACAACATTTAGAAATTTGTTTTCCAATGAAAATTTTAAGTAAGCAATGTATAGCACAGTGCAAATGCAGAAAGAGTGAGAACAAAACTGAATAGCGAGGTATTAGACAACAGTGATAATCGGGTGTTGGGCGACCAATGAGTGCCTTCTGATATTTGTTTCGTGTGGAATTTATAGTATTCCATGTATTCCATTCATTGGAGGACCACAAAGATGGAGGTGTTTAAACTTCTATAATCTCTACTAATTCCCCTAAAAAAGTGTTGCATAAACATGTTCACGATGTCTGGAATTACCAAATAATTAAGGAGACTATCAATGTCCATGGACAACATGCCTTTCCTTTGTGAATGAAGTGTGTTCCTACAGAGTTAGTGGTATTGAAAAACTCTAACGAAAAAATAGTTTGTACTTTCAGGATACTATACATTGTTGCTCTGGTACTTTTGCCATGTTGAAGAGGAGAATGTTCAGCGCAAAACGTTTGCTGTTTTTTCTTCTTTGTATGCATCATTTTGTTGGGTATTAGGAAATTGATGTAAAGTGGTAGAACTACAGAAATTGCACACCATATAGAATGTCATTGCTATTCTAGTCATGTAGACATGAGTGCAGGCAAAGTAAAGTTTGAGCAGTAGTAAATGACCATATAATATTGTCATCATAACCAATATTTTGGAGTGTTGGAATTGTCGCAACAATTTCATGTTTTAGAACTGTATGTGGACCACATACTTCTACCCATTTTTATTAGTCATAGTTACAAGTTGGCATTTGAATTAGTATTCTAGAACCTCATGTATCTATACATTACGTACGAATTGCAAGAAGAAAGAGTAGTCATTGGTTGTGGTTTTATTTTTTTTGCGTTCAGTCCTTTTCAATGTACAATGAACACATGGCGGCTCATAAAAGTTAACCACTGTATGCAGAGGAGAACATAACAAGCAGTACTACTACATGTACTTGTGGACAATTCTTGAGGGTTTATAAGCAAATCTTGTGTTTCATGTGTATTTCCATTTCAGTTATGAATTTGGAGTAGATGACTCGAAGTACATGTCGTTCCTTGCTTCGAAATGCATTTTTGTTTGTTTATGAAGAAATGGTATCGCTTCATTGGGAAGGTCATTTTTTAAAGAAGAATGGGAAGACGGTAGCAATGGAAACAAGGCATTCCAGTGTATGGACTTTTTCTGTATAAATTCATTAGATGATGATAAGCATGTGATTCATAGAAATGACATTTTGAACGTGTGGATGGGCCAATGCAAAGTTGAATACAGGCGGGAAGGAACTGTACGACAGAGCGGTAGTTGGGAAGCTGTACAACAACTTCTGTGGCATTTCTGCTTGGCTAAGGGTTTTGAAGAAGGGTGCATACACTCCAAAGAACATGGGAAAAGTAAGTAATGTGTACTACCTCGTTAGTTCTGTCTTTTGTCACATTGTCTTCTTATTTGTATGCAAGGTGGGTGCTTCATTATTCATGAGTTCACAAAGTACTTCATCGAAGAGGTAATTTGCTTTGTGTGACTGAAGAGGGTGTCATGAGCAGGGGCACTTTTAGACAGAGGATTTGAAAGCGACGTCTGCTAGATGTCTTAAGACAGCCCATATTTAGCAGCATACTAGAAATTTCTTTTCTGGCAAAGAAGGTTACAACATTATGTCATTTTGCATTCACATTCTATGCTGAATTATAAATGTCTATGACGAGTACATGGTACACTTCAGAGCTACTTGAATGACACATGGTACGTACATGTCACAAAGAATATGTGTATGGACGATGAAATCCTCCCATGAAGTTCAACAATACATTTACAAATAATGCTTTTGCAGTATTCGTGAAAATCGCAAAAAATATATGTAGTATTGCAGGTCACTGCACTTTAGGAAGTTGTCGATTACAAGTGTTGAGAATCAAATGTCTATATTATACTTACGAATGACCATGATGATGGAAGTCAGCAGGTGCAGTATCGTAGTTTCTACTGTCATGGAATGTCGTCCCGTCATTCTGTAGTGAAGAAGAGAAGCATTCATTTGAGGAATGAACAAGGGAGGAAAAGTTGTCGCCGTAGGCAATTGATGTGAGTCGAACAGTTCTTGTACTTAGTTGCTATACTTACGGTTGTACATAGAAGAGGTCCACCTTCATGCTGTTACATGTTGGTGCAGCAAGAATCTACCACAACATTGACGTTGGATTTCTAAATGGCTTTGCAATTGTAGATTATCATTTCTTAATATTTAAAACGTTATGGTCATTTAATAGTTCAAATTGGAATGAGAACTAACAACTGCATGTGCTAGATGCGAGGGGCAAGAATGGCAGCCTAACTGAACGAGGTAAATGAAACTCTGTACAATCACTTCAACTAGAAGATTGTTGTTGTCAAATTTGAACGGCATTCGCAGAAGGCATTTCCATATGTGTACTTCTAGTATTGAAGTCATGTTCAAATGTAGTGTACATTGTTTTCATCTTCAAGCAGGGCAGTCGGAAGACGCAGACACACAGGAAGGAGTCCGAGGCCTTTGTCCTTTGGAAAGATGATTCGCATTTGGAAGGAAGACAAGGAACGTCTTCTGCATCGAGAATGGAGCTGAAAAGATTACATAAGAAAAAGAAAATGTCATCACTATTCAAGTCTAATCCTTGCCAGTTGTCTTTGTCTACAGGAGGACGTCGAGTACCTATAACCTATGCGTCTCCAGTTCAAAGCGTACCCACGAACAGAATGCAGTCACGACCAGTTCATCCAATTATCCCAAACACTAGAAGTCCTGTACTTGAAAATGAAGGTGTGCAGGTCACGGATGTCGATCAGACTACATATTTGCAGCCTGCAAAGGATTCCAGCATGCAAAACACGCTAAAGAGTTCGTCATTTGCAACAGGAGTGCAGAAAAACTCCTCTGCTCGAACAATGTCCCACACGTGTGCAAGCTTGGAAGAAGAGGACGATGTACGTTGATCCAAGTTTGAGTAACATATCATGTCATGCACCTTTATTTGCAGTCATTTTTCTTGCTGCACTAGTCTATTGTAGTGTTCAATGAGTGATTGTAGGGATTAGCTGTACATGATGTCTAGCATACTTCTCTATAACCAAACTTAAAGATGGCTTACAGAGCAATGGCAATCATTTTGTTGAACCGGTGCTGTGGTTTTGTGCAGGAACAGACAATGATGCATGGAACTGAATTACATGATGTTCAGGTGGCGAGTCCACAACGACATGTTCACAAGAAGGCACACTATTCAGCTGTCTTTGTAGAAGAGGGAAATGACAATGTCCAATTGGAAAGTGAAGAAGATGAACCACTTGCACATGGAGAGGAGTATCCAAAACTTCATGAGGCAAACAGTAGTAGGCAAATGCTGGAGATTACAAGGGCAGAGGAAACAGAAAAATGAAAAGACAGGAAACAGGTGCAAGCAATGAGGGATAAAGAAGGCAGTAGACGAAAGAAGGAAGGACTTCCAATTAATTTCCTCCTCGTCAATGACAAAAGCAAGATGCCTTACGGAGTTGGAGTGGGGTCTTGGAAAAAAGAATTGATGCTTCTGTCAAGGAACTTGGATCCATCTATTGGTAACATCAACCAACAACCGGAGGAAGCCCTGGCGGAGATAGCAGAGTGGATACAGCATACATGGGAATATAGTTCACCTGTGAAGTTTGTAGTTGTGAAGGAGGTGATAGCTCGGGGTGTGACGCTGAGGAGGGCTGCTCTTTGGAAAAAAATTCGAAATCATGAACCGAAACCTGAAGAAGTGTCAGATAGAGCTTGGCGGACACTAGCAAAGCAAATGCGTAGTCCAGCGAACGTCCTCAAATCTGAAAGCTGCAGGAAAGCTAACGCAAGCCGAGTCAATTTCGGCAGAACTGGTCCTTCTGGTAAGATAGGCGTTTGGCAGAGACTAAGGAGGCAATTGCGAAGATCTCCAGATCCTAATGAAATAAGGTTTGAAATGGCTCGTGATAAAGGCTACGGAGGACTGTACACAGGAAAAAAGGAGTCAATGAATGCCATGCACGGGAAAGAAGGAGTTGGGCACTCAGCACTGGAGAAGGCACACATGCCAAGCCCTATTTCCAGTTCAGATGATAGCATGAGTTCAGCACATGATGACGGTAGACAAGACCTGAAGGTAGATGAAACACAAAATGCAGAATGTGTTTCACATGGAGGAATGCTTGAACAAGGAAGTGCAAGCACAGTGCAGGCACTTTCGGCAGTGGAGATAGCACAACATCCACTAGTGAAGAAAATGATGGACCGTCTTCAAGCATTGGAAGGACACAATAACGCTGTAGTGGACAGTCATGTTGCCATTACTAACAGTACGATAGTAGCAGGAGTGCAAGAACAAGAACAATTGGTGAAAAGACAGAAAAGAGGAACCGGCAAACAAGTAAGTTCAATTATCTGTTCATGCAAAATGTGCAAAATGTTGGCAACTGTTATACGCTAAATATAGACATGTTTTGCAGTTTTCAATGAACATGTATCTGCCTCATTTTTAGAGGGCAAATTACAAAGCTTAGGTCCGTCTTCACTACGGATGTCTGATTGTATTTGTATGTGATTTTGTACTTAGAAAGCATGTGTTGAAGTTTTCTCTCACATCCACATGACGATGAGTGCTTGAAATTTACAATTCCTCGAACATGACGTCTGTATAACTTGCGGTGTTGTTTTCAATCCTAGGATGCAGAAGAGAATAATGCTTATACCAAAGACAATACCAACTGCTGTCCCCGACTTCCTATACAACGAGGTGAGTATGTTTGCCACTGTATATTAAGCTAGTTTTAGAAAACGAAAGAGTGGATTATGGAAGGTCTCATAATCACAGTTGGGGGGGATTCTTAATGTAATTGCTAGTAACGTAGATATTGTACTTATTACAGTAGGCAATTCCAATCGTCAGCTCCATCGTAGATCCGTGCATGTGGCAATTCAGCTAACACTGCAAAGAATAATTTCTGAACATGGCTTCTTTTGGAGGGGCATCAAATTTCTGATTTTTGCTACCTCTTGCATTTGAAGTCTTTGTCGTCAACATAGTAAGAGGACTCAGGGACAAGGGTGCTTGCTTTGGATGGTGAAGATGCTTATGCGAAATATTCTACAGCAGTCATCTTCACGCTTGACTGAACTCCAAATGTTGCATCACCAGAAGTAGCTAGAGGGCAATGAATTGGAGTATTTTGTCAACCTCCTCACTGCAAGGAATTTGGTTTCCATCATATGGATGTTGTCTCTTCCATTGTCCTCTGATCTTGCATGTTGTGTCTTAGAAAAGGTTGATGTCATTTAATGTTGGTTTCAATTCTCTGTACTAAAGAGGCACTTATCGTACTATTTTAGGAACCAATGACGTAGGTGAACCTCTGCAAGACACGATTGCATGTTCGGTTCAAAAAAAAAAATTCTTTCTTCAAAAATTGCTTGGAATAGTAGATCACGTTGTAACACATTTGTTAGAAGGTACAAAGATAGTGTTCGTATTTCCGCTATTACATTCATGAATTCTGTGAATGCTAACGTCCAATGCATTATTCTCAGATTATTTTCCATTTTTGGCAGGACGTTGGAGAGCAACATGAAAACAAATTGAACGAGGGAAATGAACTGTAACATGTGGGCGATGAGAGAAAAGGAATATTGAAGGGAGTCCAATGTTTAAAGTGCAGCGGAAAATCAAGTACGTACTGAAAGGGGATGGCGGTTATATGTATGTCAACAACGCACTTGCATTGACAGAATCACATGTTCTTGCAAGTCCTGGTTTTTTGGGTGCAAGCTCAATTTGAAGTCAAGTACGTACCTAGGAGTGTTTGCAGTTACAGAGATTTATAAAAGAGAACCTTCTGTGGACTGTGTATATGGAAGTTACAACGACCTTAAAAAATGCAAGTACAACAACAAGGAATTACAGAGACTATAGTATTATACAGAGGATTGCACAGGGCTGAATGGAGGGAAGTATTAGTATAGTGCATACAAAAAGAATGTCGTACAATGTTGTTTTATACTAGTATACTATGTTCTACGCTCAAAATGAATGTAAGCAGACAAAGCAATTACAGGTAATCCCACTGTACGTTTATATGTTTGTCAATCATGATTTTGAATTTCTGTAAATCTCAATTTCTTTTGTCAAACAAGAGTCACTGAATGTGCAAATTAAAGTGCAATGTCAATCTTACAAGAGCGAGGAGGTAGCTGTCATTTTTAGGCATCAACGGACCGACCTTCACACATGCTTGCAGCGCAGCTCACAGCAAATTGTCTCTAAGAAAACGGTGATGCAGTACAATATACTAGAAATTAGCATGTTAGGGATTCAGATAGGAACTCTAATTCTTGTGAAGTCGAATGACATACAAATAAAGTTCAGGAAATGAAGACATCTGCAACTAAAAACATCATTTGAAACAACCATGAATTACATATTACGGTCTCTCCAATGTCTATTGACTATGAAAGTGAAATTGACTCATCTCTGTCAAACACCATGAAGCAATTGACAAAACTGTGTCCCAAATGACACTGAAATTGACAGATTCTTGTCAAAGGGATGTCCAAATTGACACCTCCTATATGACAAAGGATTTGACAGGAACATGTCAATTTCTTGTCATTCGGGACACACTTCCCCCTGTAGTGTATTGTGTCCATGCAATTATATTAGAACTTCAATCAAATGCCTGAAACAAAAAATAATGATCACAAACACTTGTAGAATGTGTATAGACTTGTAAAAAGGCATCACATATTAACCCCTAAAGGACCAAACACTATTTTTTTGGCAACATAGCAAATTTGGGCAACTCACCAGAGATGGAATTTTTATTTTTTTTCTTTGAAAATTTCACACAATGTGTGCTTAAGCAGTCAAGGAGTAGAAGGCCCAACAATTTTTGAACTTTTGACTTGTCTACATGGTTCAAAAGTTATTGCATGATATGTAATTTTTCAATGTTTCAATGGGCAATCCAGGTAGAAAAAAAAACTTCTTTGAAAATCACTTCAAAAAAAGAAAAAAATTTGAAATTGATTCTCTAGATTTTTATAAAAGTGGTAAGCTTTGAATCATTCCATTTGATTAATGAGATGAAAGTTATGAGGAATTTTAGTTTGGGTTAGTTTGTGGATAGTTATGGAATCTCTACTCTAAAAAAAACTTTGAAATCTTTATTTAACTCAATTTTAAATATTTTTGGAAAAAAATAAAAACATTAGGTGTATATTGTTTATTACAACAATACAAACATTGGGATTGGCATTTTTTAATTCTATGATTAAATATTGAGTATTTTTAATCATTCTCAACTTTTTTCTATTTATTATTTTTTTCCTATATGTTGTACAATTCTAAATGATCTAAAATTCTTCAAACATGTAGCCAACTTTACTTGAGGAATGAATCCAAATAGTAACCACCATTTTGGACATTTTCTCATACAAATGTGACCTTGTGAAGTGCAACTGCCCGTATTTTCACATGGCTAAAAAAAGATTTTTGTCACTTCAAATGTTAATATCTTGCAATCTACATGGTCGAAAATTCTGAAATTTTTATAACATCTTTTCAAACTATTTTACTATAAAATCCTATGGTTACATGTATCCAAAAAATAATGTTTTACATATAAACTATTTTACTATAAGTGCAAGGGTTGTTGGAGCAGTTTTTGGTGAAAACATAGTCTCTGACCTTTAGGGGTTAATCCATATTTTGTGTATCTTCATATCTCAATTTAGGTGATTGTAGGAAACATGTCATTAAATGTGATTCGAGGGGGCTGGAGGGCCGTTTCAGGTTGTTCCCAGCTCCATTCCCCCCTTTGTTCCCCCGGGCCCCATCGAACGCGGCTGACAGATGTGTTTTCTTTTCAAAAAAATAAAAATAAATAAAAAATAAAAATTTAAAGTTCTTAAAATAGAAAACAAAGTTAAAATTTTATTTTTTATTTTTTATTTTTTTTGAAAAAATCGACCTGGCAATCACTTGGCCAGGTCAGCAGGCCCTACAAACGTTGACTTTCGTCCAGTTTTGTTAGTTTCGTCCAGTTTTCTTCTTGGGAACTTGCGGCCCTTCCCGGTAGGGAAATCTCATCTAATGTCACAATTTATTATCCTCAATTTTGATTTTTTTCTAAAACTCTTTAAATAGATTAAAAATAGATAAAACAGATTTAAATTTAGAAAAACAAGGATTCTAGATCTTCTAGGATTATAGAAATAAACAAAGTTTTTAAGAAAAAAAATAGAATTTTTTTATATTGGATCTGAGCTTAAAATATGCTTCATTTGCATGTTTGTATAGATTTTAGATTGAATATTTCATTTGTTTAATATGAAATTGGTTGATTTAAATATCCTTGAAGATAAAAATATTTAATATTTAATTATTTATTTGAAAAATTTGTCTATTTGAAAAATTTAAGAATCTAAGTATCTATTTTTTGAATATTTTCATTGGCTAGTCTTGTGCACAAATTTTGAAGAAAATTTTTAGACATAAATTGTTGATGATGAATTATTTTTAATATTGTTCTAAACTTTTGTATTTTATTATGAGTATCTTTTCTCAAAAGCTCATGTATTTTCAAAATTATCTTCTTTGGCACAAAATGAAATTGTGATTTTCATAAAATAAAAAGATACACATTTAGGTTTTAAAAAAATAAAGAGAGTTCCTACATAAATAGTGATTTTTAAATGAAATCATCCTTCAATTCTATTGTTTGAATTAAGATTATTCATTGAATCCAATTTTCCAATTGTGGTGTGGACAAAGCATTATTTTGGAAGTAGGGCCTTTGTATGTCCTCTCTCAAATTTTTTCAAGATTTTATAAGTTTTCTTAGATTCAACAAGTCACATCTTGTTGAAATCATATTTATTTGTACAAGAATTTCAGTGGTAAGTATGCAAATTGGTTGAGAATTGTCACCGAGTGAATTTTGTTTGTAACTTTTTCTAAAAAGATTTGTTTAATTCTTTGAGAGTCTACCTTACTTCTTCAATTGGTGCATTTCAACATTTGTATATTCGACATGTTTTTTTTTTAATTTTCAAATTATTCTAAAGTTTTTAAATTAGAGCATTTAAAATTTCAAAATGAACTAAAGACCTTTAAATTAAAAAAATACTTTATTTTTTGGTTGTAGGTCTTTGAGTTTATGAAATTTTGGATTCACTTCAAATTTTGACTTAATTAATACAAGATTAACCTAGATGAAAGATATTGAAAGAAGTTATCTAACTTTTGAAACTTGATAGTGACATGATGAAAATATTTCAAAATAAAATAAAAAACGATGCTACTCTTTGATACTTCAAGCTACAACATGTCTTTAAAGACCTCTCAAAAATCAAATATTGACCTTATTTAGTGAAAAATAAAAGTTTTTGATAGTTAACTTTCAATACTGCTTGTAAAAAATTTTAAACCGGTCAAAAGAATTTAACTGCCCACATCAAAACGAGCTCAAAATTTTTAATCGACCATATATGGTTGATTAGGCAGTTAGGAGTTAAAGGTGGACGCCTTAGCGACCAATGGCAATATATTATTTATAAAGTTGACCAATGGTGTCTTTTGGTGGACAATGAACGGCTATGGTTAATAATGGCAAATTCTAATGTCAAATACTATCTAGGGACATCATTTTTGTTTGTGGGTCATTGCAAAAAACACTTGTCTTTTTTTTGTCCACTTAGCTTTAACATGTGGTTTTTTGCTCATAACTTTTGGGTCGTATGTCCATTTTCTATGAATTTGAAATGAAGGTACATGTGGTAGCTTTAGATACTGAATTAAAAAAAATTAATTTACTATTTTTAAATTGTCCCAATTGGATGTCTACATTGGCCTTTAGAGGATTTTTTCTAGTACTACATCTAAGTAACCCAAAAATATAAATTTGAAGGTCAAAATTGGAATACAAGTACTTCTACTCAAGTTACACAAGCACTCTAAGAGATATTTTTAAAATAGTAAAGTGTTCACCTTCTGCATGTGCTCAAAGTGCACTACCTTTGCTTATGTGCAAAGAACACAATTTTTTTCTCCAAAGATGGAAATGATTGAGAAGAAGCATCTTCAAGTTAGAAAAAATGTATTTTTTGGTTTATTTTTTTGAATTTTTTAAATATTTTCTAAAAAACAAATTCTAAAGTATCTATTTTTCATGTGTTTTCCATCCTCTTTTTTTGTGCATAAATTTTTCTAGGCTTGAATTTTCACATACATACTATTTTGAATGCTTTACATATTATTCATATTTTATTTTGCTTAAGAAAAATTTATTCCAAAAGTCATGATACTCACATTACTATGATGTTTTGGGTCAAAAATGGCATGTGTTTCTTGCAACAACATTGTTTTTTTTTTGTTCGGAAATCATATTAGACAATTATTTTTGCACTATTTTTTGTTAATGTGTCTTTGAATCTACAATGGTCTCGACAATAAATTCTAAGAGTTTAAAGTTCCACCTATTAAATTAGATATTTTTTTAAATGTTCACAATGTTAATAACTAAGATTTGTGTATGTAAGGACATCAAATGAAAGACATTAGATGGGATTTCCCTACTGGGAAGGACTGTGAGTTCCCAAATGGAGACCCCCCTGAAACTGGCCGCTCGCGAGCTTTGCTAACTTGGTAGAACAACTACCACATTGTTTTTAAGAAAATTAAAAAAAAATTAAAAAATTAAAAATTAAAAACTTTGTTTTTCATTTTAAGAATTTAAATTTTTTTTTTTTTTTTTTTTAAAAGAAAAAAAACTGTCATCCACGTTCAATGGGGGTCGGGGGAATGGAGCTGGAAACAGGCCTGAAACGGCCCTCTAGCCCCCCCAAATCCAATCTAAGGTAGGAGGCTGTGAAAGCAACCTGCCTCTAAAAGCAATCTGGTACATTTTCCCTCGAAGTGTACATTTCAGGAGGGAGTTGCTTTTAGAAACCATTGAATTTTCAACTTCAAAAATTTGTAACTAATTTCATGAAGGTCCAAAAAATATGAAACGACTTAGGTTAGATGCCAATTTCATTTTTCTTACCATGAAAATTTACTGAAAATTATTTTAAGCAGTTTAGCTTCTTCAAAATGCAAATCAGCTTTTAAAGGGTCGCTTTTACAGCCCCCTAGCTTAATGTGACTTTTGTCTCCATACATAATTACTTGTCCTAAAACCACTTTCAAAAATTCAAAACAAAACAAAACAAACTCAAGAATTGGTCCATACCTTTGTTAGTCAACTTCTAGCTTTTAAGAAAAAATATGAATTTAAATAGATGATAAAATATGTACAAAAGTATATTTCATCTAATCTAATCTATAGCACTCTCCCAAGACTCCACATATCCATACTTAGTAGCATGCACCTCTAATCTAATTACAAGTTGCGGTCAGTATAGAATTTAAATAATAAAAGCCAAAAACCAATTTTTTTGTTAAAATGGCGGTATTTCACAATCTTGGCACTTTTTAATTTAGCCCGTGTTTTTTGAAATTTGTACCAATCCTAGACTTTAGAGCTAAAGAAGGAAATCAATGGAAAAATGACATGAAATATCGAAACTTTCTTTTAGATGACAAAATATTAACTGATGAAAGATTTTTTTAAAGTTGGGGGCACACATTGAAGTGTATTTCAATAGTGAAATAGAAACCAATACAACACCTAGATGATACTAGGGGTGGGACTCACAACAGACAACTATGAGCAAGTAGGGCGATTTTGGATCCATTTGCCTTTCATCTCATTTCAACAGCAAATAAGATGGAAGCACCCAAAATTTTCAATATAAGCAATTCAACATAGTTTGAAATACTTTTTCCTAAAAATGATATTTTTGTAGTAGTAGAAAGTGAAAATTATGAATATTTAAAAAAAATAGATATTTCAAATGTGGTATGTAATTTCTATGATTTTTCAAAGTGCTAGGTCCCTAGACTAGTAAAACTATCACATGGGTGGATCCTAAACCGAATTATGCAAAAGTCGGTAGTTAGCAAATTAGAGTTAAACATGCAAGCCTTAAGCATAGGTACTCTACAACTATTGGAGATGTCTATAACATACATACTTATAATATAAACATCCTATAACTATAGAAGGTGCCTATAACATAGACACCTATAATATAAACGTTCTATAAGCATGGAAGGTGTTTATAACATAGATACCTACAACATAGACACCTATAATATAGACATCCTATAACTATGGAAGGTACCTATAACATAGGAGTTTAGGCTCCTATGCTCATGGGCTTAAGATCCTAGGCTCACATAATAGCAACCGTGGAAATAGGTAGAGGGACGCTTTTGGGTGCCTTCACCTTACGTTTAATTTGACCCATTTGTGATTGAATTGCACCAGCAATACAACCATGAAGATTTGTAAATAAGTATGTGTTATGTGTCTTTTACCAACTGTAAAAGGGAGGAGGGAAAGGGGGGCTGATATTTTTAGTGCCAAGATTGGTAAAAAGCATACTTTTGTCAAACGCTTTTGTTCATGACTGCACTATCTTGTATTCACCAACTGAAGGAATAATCTGACTCCTTGTCCATGAATAGAAGAGTCTAAATATAGAATTTTTAATAGTTGTCTTTGAAGTTCAACAATTTTGACAAAAGCGTACTAAGAATAGAACTAGATGGACGTCAGTGCAAACTTAGGGCTTCCTCACATGTATTGGTGGGTGAGAGGAGTCAACATGGTCAAAATATAGAAAGCACTTTTATGTTGTTTTTACGGTGTGGAATACACCAAGATCAGTAGAACTCTCTCTCCTACTTCCATACTTGCTGATCATTGGTGGCATTGTTCTTGTCTTTTAGTTGCTTTTTTTGCCCATTGGGCTCACATGTAAGTGGGCCCTTAGACTCTATGTGTAAGCTTATATGATTGTGTATTGAAGGTACTCATCACAATTTGTGAAACCCTCTCACATTGGAAATGCTAGATTTAGAGCCATTTTAGTTGCAATTGAGGATGGCTAGGTTTCAATTCACAACGAGACCATCTCAAGCTTCATGTAAGGTGCTCCATGTAAGGTGCTCCAATCCAGCCACAAGAAACAATTGCAACGCTTCGACGTTGGTGCAAACCCCAAACACTGCTTCCTAATGCAACCGGTATCACTCCCTCCTTAGTCCCAGTCTCCTTCTTGGCAAGCTAACGAGATATGAAGAGCCTGCAACTTGGCTCGTAATAGGAAGATTCACAATTGTCATACCTTTTCAAGCTTAAATTAAGGTACTATTAGGTTTTAATTTATTTAGGCTTTTTTACATGAAAGGTTTCCTCTAAGGCAAAATCTTTTCTTCTTGAGACCATTTTATAGTGCGGAATAGTCTCATTGTCTATTTGAAGTTTGAACTCTTGACTTTGATTGGGTCAAGAATTTCTAGGAACTGTGGAAGGAAGGGTGATGAAGGATTGGTGGTGGGGTTGACATGCAAGGTATGGATTGTGAATGCTCTAATAACAATTAATTGTGACCCCTTTCTCAAACTGACCCTTACAAATTTTTGCCTAAAATGTGAGGTCTCTATTTATGAGAGCCTAGGGTTAAATTTGAGTACACCTATTTTCAGCACTTTGAAAATTCATAATTTATTCATTTAGTGTCCCAAAAATGCATTAAAAAAAATATAGAATTTTTTTATGAGTACCAATAAGACCCCACAAAAGCTTCTTAATTTCAATTATATATTAAAGGAAACCATGCTGAATTGGCTGGTTTAATAATTCAATCGTCATGCCCATTCAACACAAACAGTCCTTATGAACTGCAAATCCTTTACTGCCACTCAATGTCGATTTGTAATTTGGGGGGCACCTAACGAGCATGCTACAGTCGAAAAGGAACATTGTATAGACGTGAATTCCATCAAGCAATAACTTCGGAGCAACTCCCAATTCCGAGATCCACAAGTGATAGTTTGAAACTCAAAGGAATCAGGGTCTCGTAAAATTATTAGGGTTAATTGAACACTTATATGGACAATTTTGTTAAAATGGCGCCATTTCGCTACTTTGGCAGTTTTTAAGGTTCTGATCGGGTGGTCTTAAATGTACAATTGTCTTAGATGTTTGAAATTTATACCTTTCTTAGATGTCTGAAATCTATAGTTGTCCTAGATGTCACGTTTATAATTCAGACCGCACGTTTTGGAATCTATACTAGTCCTAGGTTTTTGAAATATATACAAATCAAAGATTTCTTAAATCTATACTAGTCCTAGATGTCACTTTTACAGTTCATACTGGGTGGTTTAAGAATGGCACATGGAATACCACCATTTTAACAAAATTGCCCATTTATATCTTGCAATCTAATTTATTAAGTTAATAAAAGATTCCAAAATATTTTCCACTGACACATTTTCATCAAATTTTTGGCAATTTATTATGGTTGAATATTCAGAAAATAGCTTTTTCCCATTATAGCTCTTTAAACTAGGAATAATAATTCTAGGGTATTTTTTGGTGAAACATAGTCATGACTCATGAACCTTAGTTTAGTTCTTTTGGGATTAGCATCTATTCCTTATCCCATTCAAATACGTAATGAACTTGTTGACTATGTGAATATTTTGTAGCTTTTGAAATATATAGGAGATGCAATTATAATTGATCCAACTAAGCAAGAATAAGATAAAATTTACTATTTTTCACTTCCAAATTCACGTACATTCTATGTCAAATATCCAAATCTACAATGTTATATCCAAAATTGTGGCTCCAATTCCCAACCCTTCAAGTTGTTTAAGGGTTTAGGTTGTTTGAGATATCTACAAGAGAAAGGGGCTTTTTGAGTATAGTCCTAACAATAATGACCTTCTTAAAAGATTTTTAGTAAAATTTTACTGAAGACACATGTATTTCTAGTAAAATTTTACTATAAATCTCCTAAAAAGGTCATTACTATTAGGACTATACTTAAAACACCCTTTTTTCTTGTAGTAGATTTTGTTTGTTAACCCTTAAAGGACCATCACTATACTTTCACCAAAAACACTCCCAAACTGCCATTTCTAGTACAAGTACCAAAATTTTGAAAAAAAACTTTTTTTGACGTATCTAACCGTATGATCTTGTGTTATATAGTATCAAAAAGATGTGGTAAAATTTTCAGACATTTCCACCGGGTGGATTGCAAGATATAAGCATTCAAATTAACTAAAATCATTTTTTTTACCCTGCGAAAAGCAGGGCAGCTGCACTTCACAAGCTCACATTTTTATGAAAAAATGACCTAAATGGTGGTGCTTCTTTGGATTTGTTTTCCTAGACAAGTTGGCCACATGCTTGAAAAATTTCAGATCATTTGGAATAGTACAACATATAGGAAAAAAATAGTAATTAGGTAGTAGAAGAGAATGATTAAAAATACTAAATTATTTACAATTTAAATACGGAATTAAAAATTTCCAATCCCAATGGTCAAAATGTTGTAATAATGTATCTACATCCTACAATTTTATTTTTGTCCAAAAATATTGAAAATTGGGTAAGATAAAGGATTTCAAAGTTTATTTTAGAGTAGGAAATCCAAAACTGCCCGCAAACAAAAAATCCTCATAACTTTTGACTCATTGATCAAAATGGAATGATTCAAAGCTTTTTGTATATATAAAACTCTAGAAAATCAATTCCAAATTTTTGATTCTGAAAAAAGTGATTTTTTCTGATCTGCCCGAACTGCCCGGTTGGGAAAAAAAGTAACATATTAGGCTATAACTTTTGACTCGTATTTCCAAATGTCATGAAATTTGGTGCATATGAAAGATCTTCCTCGCCCCCACATTCTATTAAAATTTCAGCCCCAAATATGCAAATCTCCGCTTGTAGGTACCTGCCCAGAAAATTTATACAGCCAAAAAACACAGTCCGGTCCTTTAGGGGTTAAAGATTTTGTTTGGGAGAGTTGCACACTGTGGTACGCCAATTCTTGACATGCACCATCACTTTCATGAAGTGCTCAATTTATACTAGTTTTACACCAAAATACACATTACTACATCAAAATTTGCACTAGAAATCTATTCCATTTTGCCATAGCTAATTTATGACCTTCATCAAAAATTTCAAGAGAATTTTTACCCCATAATTTTCATCAAATACTCATTCAATATATATATATATATATATATATATATATATATATATATATATATATATATATATATATATATATATATATATATATATATATATTTAAATCTTTAAAATCAAATGATTTTTGAGCATCAAATGTCATTATAAAAATAAAAAAATCCTAAAATAATATGAACGTAAAGTACAATCTTTGTGATTGTTACAATTTGTATTAGAAATATCAAATAAATATTAAATTTTTTATCAATGAGATTTCTAATTTAAATGTACTCAATGCACCAATGGGCAATTTTGTTAAAATGGCGGTATTCCATGTGTCATTTTGAGACTGTTCGGTTTGAAATATATAATTGTCATTTAAGACAGGTATAGATTTTAGAAATCTTCAATTTTTATAGATTTCATAAATTAAGGATTCGTATAGATTTTAGACCACGTGGTCTAAACCATAAAAGTAACATCTAGAACTAGTGTAGATTTCAAAAATCTAGGAAAGGTATAGATTTTGAAACATTTAGGGTGTTTGTACATTTCAGACCACCCAGTCTGAATCAGGGTTGCTAGTGTGCGAGCCTGTGAGCCTGTGAGCCCATGAGTGGTTTTTTTTTTTAAATGTATAGAAGACCTATGACCGTGGATGCAGGGTTTTTTTTTTGGAAAATGCCAATTCATTGTTAAAAATTAAACTTACTTACAAATCTTTTTTCAAATTCTTTATTGCAACTTGCAATTGTACATGATTTTGATTGATATCACACAAAGCCAAACTTGTAAAGCAAATAAATGACACTGAAGATGTAGCCATAAGCCACACAAATCCACTCATACTAAAAATCAACAAACAATATAATAACTTACAAGATATGTCAATTTTGTGAGTCTAAGTAGCAGTGCGGAATCCTCATTGGTAGAGGACTCTGAAGTCTCTCTACCCTCAGATGCACTAACATCCACAAAATCTAAAACATTCAAAGCATAAGTTTTTCTATGTTTTTTTGGTTTAGAGCAACCAAACTCCACAAATATTGATGCCAAGTGCTCCGTATAAATTTGCAAATCAAAATACTTCTCAAGACTCAATAGAAACTTTTGTTTTTACATCGTTGCATTTGTCGACGTCAACCTCTGGCAGCTAAAAAAACACAAGACATATTGTTAAATTCATAAAACAAAAATAATTGTTTATTTATATAAAATTGAAATCTCTAGAAACTTATTTATTAGGTTTAGTCTTCCGTGCAAACTTGTGAACAACAATGTTCATTGCATCTGGATCTTGAGATGGCATAACCTCCACTACTCGCTCAAGTGTCACCTTAATCCACTAGAAGAAACCCGCATTTTAGGTGATGTTTTGTAACTTTTTTAAACGGATTTTAGGTGATGTCCATTGCAACAAGCCCATGTTTTATGTCAACATTGATGTTATATTGGACGTATTGTTGACATAAAAACATGGGCTTGTTGCAATGGACGTCACCTAAAATCCGTTTAAAAAAATTACAAAACATCACCTAAAATATGGGTTTCTTACAGTGATCGGAGTGGTCCTCTGCATGGGTAAAAAATAGCATTGAAGATGTCCTTGTCTTCTTCTAAAGCTACAATGTGTCACCCCACACCGCAACAAACGGTAATCGATGCACCTACTACAAACAATCAATTGATTATTTGAATGATAAATATACAAATTACAATTCAGTACAAAAGAGTTTAAATAAAAAATTACCTGTAGCTGCTATGTAGTCCAAAACCACATCCTCTTCAATAGTTGTCCCTTCTATGAAGAACTGAAAAAACCTTACATTTTTCTCACGAGGTCCACGCCATGGATCTCTGTCATTCATCAACATCGTCTCTTCCGTTGTGTAGTTTATCAATGTGTCATCAAGTCGAAGGTCGACTTTTGCCTTTTTCATAGACTTTGTTAAGTTGAAAGCAAAATTTGATTTTCCTCTCTGTCCGAGGTCTTTCACCAAGAGCGTAAACCCAAACTTAAGCGTTTGCAAGTATTGAGGAAAAAGCTCATCAAATTTGAATAAAACAATAAGCTTTGTAAAGTATCATCAAATAAATAAGATATTACAAAATTATACCATGTTGAAAGGGTCAACGCCCGAAGTCAAGTGCACACGATTGATGTCCAACCATTCTTTTTTCTTCACAATTGGATACAACTCATACAAATCCCACATACAGTCCAACAATGACACCCTTCACAATACCACTCCATGAATAAAATACCACTCCATGAATAAAATACCACAGTACACCCGTGGTCATGCAAATGTTTATCTGCAAAATCAAAAGCATTCTGAATTGCATTGTATTTCTTATCAACTTTCCACTAAGGCACATGATCAAACAAAAAAGCCACACCCGAGACCGGCAAATTTTCTTGGCAATAAAAAAAATGAGGTCCACTCCAGGTTGTCGGGTTACTTCACCGCGGTACGTGCAAATCTTTCCAATCAACAATTGCATACAAAATTTTCCAAACAATTGTTCATTAGCTATACATTACAATCATGCCATTCAAACAAATAATGGACTTTCAAATTTGAAATAGTAAATGAGGATACCTTCTTCAAGAAGTCCATGACCTCCTCGTAGCATGTCTTCCCTTCTTTGTCTTCGTTCTCTATCATTTCAATGGACATATTAAGGATTAATTCCTCCAACGTGACTTCCTCATTATCACCGATGACAATGACCTATGTACCTTGGATGATCATATCTTAAGTGAGCTCTTTGAGTACCACCTTCTTCTAAACTCCAACACATGATCCGGCTTCCATTTGAGACCCTTGATCCACCGTTGAAGATGTTGGAACTTGATCACTGCCTTCCAATTTCTTCTTGTCCTTTCCCTTCGCCTTTCCCTCTTTTTCTACCTTTGCCAATTTTGCCATACACTTTGCTTCCTTCTTCTCCTTTGCAACCCAAATCTCAAATTCTTTTCTTTCGTTCTTCTTTTCTGCAATTGTCCTACATGCAATTGCCCTCTATTTTTGTATGTTACTTAGATCTTTAAACTCTGGAACCTCCAAGTCAATAACACCAAGTCCATCGAAAGACTTGTAAAGCTTTGCCTCTGAGGGTTGAACAAAAGTCATAGGACAATCCAAGTACCATCCTCCTCCATCTCAAGATCCTCTCGTGTAATGGCGTTTTTTACTAAGAGCTCATGCTTAAAGTACCTATATAGAAATAGTTAGAATCATTCAAAATTGTTAGGTTTTGCAATATAAGTAGAAAATTATTTTCAAGACAACATTTGTGTAATGGAAAATTCACTCTATGAATAGATTCAACCATTGCATAAATCTCCAAAAATTACAACCGACCAATATAAAAAAAATGGCATTCAACAATAAATCAAAAGTTGGAGTACCGTGAAATACCTCAAAACCATTGTCGGACCCGATGGTGGTTTTGAAGTATCTCAAAGGACCCCAAATTTTGGTTTTATCAATTCTTCTATAAATAAATCTCTTCAAGAACTTGACAAAACATTCTTCAAATTGAATATGCATTTGGAAAGAACATCAGTGAATTAAATAAGAAAAATTGTTGAGCCTTAACAAACGTACTGATAAAGAACTCTTTTAACAACAAGGTCTAAACCTTCATAAGTCAAGAAGGCATCTGATTTTAGAAAAGGTATAGATTTTGAAACATCTAAGGTGCTTGTACATTTCAGACCACCTGGTCTGAATTGTCAAAACTGCCAAAGTAGTGGAATGGTGCCATTTTAACAAAATTGCCCATATCATGACAAAGTACTCATTTAATGGGATTTTTCTAAGTTCTTAGACTCTAAAATCCCAAGGTCATTATGGATAAAAAAAACAATCAAAATTGTTAGTTCTATTGCAAAATTTAAAAAAAAAATTTAATTTTTAATATTTAATCATAATTAGGATCCTGATGAACCCATCCTACAAAAGAACATTTACTGCTAAATAAACCAAGAGTCACCAAAATCCAAATATGTTTCTAAAACTTAAGCAAGCCCTAAGAAAAAATAGATGTAGGTGTGCATTTGTCACTTCCTACAATCTTGAAACTATACAAATGATATTTTTATATGTATCATCAAGATGCTTATTGCACTCTCTTCAACGTCAACTCTTCAAGGTGTAAAAAATAGGGCACGATTTTGAAAAATCTACCAATTCAACTTTGACTCTTAAATTTTTTTGCATATAATTATCAAATATTGTTCTTGAATTTCATCCAGCTTTAATTGCAATTTGCCTTTTATGTGATTAAAAAATGAAAGCTTTCCAACACTCATTAATACTCTTCAATCTTTATAGAATTTTTTTTAAATTTAAGGTGATCCTTCCTTCCTTGAATAATTGCTCTTCAAGTTCAAAAAACTCTTGTCACTTTTCTACAATTATTCAACAATAATATTATGTCCAAGTTCTTATAGTTGGGATTACTAAGGTAAAACCACCCATTGCTATTCATTTGTTGAAGTCAAAATGAAACCACATTTAGGTGTTATTTTTGCCTTGTAGACAAATGGAAATCATTAATATTTAAAAAAATGGAAAATGGAAAATAATCATATTTTCTATGATTTTTCAAAATCAAGATTGGAAGAAACTTTAAGAAACTTCAAAGAATTAATTCCAATAGGTTCATGTTTGAAGCTCTTTAAAAAAGACCCAAAACCAATGAAAACATTCACTAAAAGTTTGTTACTTTAGCACCATTTGAATATGGACTCTCTTGACTACTAGTCCAAAGCAAACAACCCTCTACAAAGTTTATATTTTTTCTAATGAAATTTAGAGGCCATTTAGAGTGAATGGTTTGAGGTCATATTGGTGACACTTCAATAGACACCTATTTGACAAAAATATAGGGCAAACAATATAAAGTATTTCTACCTTATAAATACTTTGTATATATAACATCATGCTAGCATTTTACCTTTCCATTGTTTAGTAACAAACTTAGATACAAATTTGCATTGATACCAAAATTAGAAATATAATATTTTAATAAACTTTTATTATTGTCATCAATGATTGAGGTTTTATTGTATTTGTGTCACTAGTTGACCCAAAAGAACAAAAAATATTAGTTGGCAATGACAATTGAGAATTTGTAGACCTAGGTTAAATAAAGTAATAACACTTAATTGTAACCCATTTCTATATCCAATCCATACAAATTCTTGCCTAAAATGCATAGTGGTATAGCCTAGAGACATAACATTTATAACATTAAAATATATAGTTATTTATAACAATTATATTAAGGTGCCAAATAATGCATATTAATAGAATTTGGAATCTCCTTTTGACTTCAATCAAAGTGGCTAGGACTAGGTAACATTTGGTCTTCAAATACTCTAGTATTAAGGATATAGAAATAAAATTTGAAATTTTTTACGAGGCAAAAAAATGTAAAATCTTGTCCCCTATTGTAGAACAATAAATTGTGTATTTCATGATCTCTCTAATCAAATTTCAGGTGTTTGATTCCAATTATGAATTCAAAATCTTCAAATTTTTTCATCCAAAGTAAATACAAAATTCTTGCATTTTCCATTGTTAAAATTCCTCAAGATCAAACAAAATTTTAGATAGCCTTGGCCTTGCTAGCAAGACTCCCAAAAAATTTAGATAGTTGGAGACAAAAAGATCCATTCTTAGCTCATTGACACACTTCTCCACATATGGTAGTCAATATTTCACCAAATTATACAACTAACTACATATTCTAAAAGCTATCAATGAAAGAATTCAAAGACAAAAGGTATTAAATTTTTAGGCGTAGGAAATAAATAGAAGTAATAATAAATAAAAATTAGAAACAATAAATTAAAACCATGATTAGCAAACTATGGAAGTTGTTTTAAACCACCACCAATCAAGTGAAGTACCAATTTAATACTAATTTGTTTTCAATCTACAGAGCACTTGCTTGATTTGAGGCACTTTCAAATTCTAAAGAGCAATTTAGAGCCAAAACAATGTAGTTGGATGTTGATGAGCATGGCACATTCTTTGGGAATTATAGGTGCAAAATTGTACTTGGTAGGATAAAAGGATGGTAGGACAATTGCTTACATATGAAATTTCAATACAATTCTATGTCTTTTCTCAGCTTTTAGAATATGTATTTAGTTTTAAATTCAATAGAGAATTGACTATAGAAAAGGTCCAAGTGAGAAATGGACTTTTTTGTTCACATTTCTAGTTTACAATAATAAGAACTTTGTTCAAAAAAATACTTATTTTAGAAAATTCTCAATGTAGCAATACCTTTTTTGATTTGAAATAATTAGTTTGAGAATGGTAGAATGATGTGTGTAGAACCACTTGGAGTAGAACTTAGATTAAAATCTGTAAATTCCCTTCCCAACTTGTTTCCTTACTTTGTTCTAATTAGGGCATTTTTTTGGCAAAGTTTTGCTAGACTTTTGTGAGTGTTTCTAACTCCACCCTTAAGTCAAAAGTTGCACACAGGTTCTAGCGGCATATGTTAGTAAATTGTAAGGGTGAATTGTAAACGTAGTGTTCTTTGGCCTTCCAAGCAATGGACATTTTGTTATGTTGATTTTTACCTAATCTAAGTTCTAATTAAACTAAAATTCTACCTAGACTAAATCGAAGAATACAATTTACCCTTTCTGAAATGGTAAAGCAAGTTGGATTCTGATATCCCCAGGGTTGTCATACCGGACAGGTCGAAGTGATCGGACCGGATGGACGGACGGTCCGGACACTCCGGACACCATTCATTTTTGAAGCCATGGAAATTTTTCAAGTGAAAAGTCGCTTCCAACGTGGCTGTTCATGTTGGAATCAGGGCACGGACGTGAAAGTCAGGGCGGGGACTTCTTGTCAGGGCGCGGACATGAAGGAGGACAACGAAGGGGGGTTGAACTTCAGCTTCACATTTGAAATGGACATGGGATTCCTCCTTCCTATGAAGAGGGGGAAACCATTAATGTAGTCAGCCTTTAATTTGAGCTTGGGGAATATTAACAAGTCAATGGCTGCATGAAGAGGTCCAACTACTTTTTGAGTTCAAAGACAATTCATGGAAGGATGTGGCTCCTTTCTTGTGCCTCACTTGGCCTTCTTGGCTTCCCCAAGGACTTGAGAACTAGTTCCCACCTATAAAAAAGTAGATTTCAGAAAATAAAAATTAACTTGTACACTTGCCCAAAAAAAAATGAATTGGATGCTAGAAGTTTTTGGATTTCTAACGGAAGACAAGGTACACATTTAAAAAAATTCAAGTTGAAAGATGAATTTTTTTAATTCTCCAAATAGAAACTAAAAGGGTTCGGAGTTCAAAAAACAAATCAAACACAAGTTATATTTTGTAGACTTCTAATTCGATGGGTTTATTTTTGGTAATAGGGGCTACAAGGGTTTGGAATTCACATCATTAATGTATTACAATGTATTCAAATAAAGTTGAAGGGTTTATTTTTGAAAATAGAGGCTACAAGGATTTGGAAAGGAAACAAAATGCAAGTGGTTTGGAAGTAAGTTCAAGGCTTTAGTCTTGTTACTAGATGCTACAAGGGTTTGGATTTCAAATCAAATAGAAGTTATGTTTTGTTTAGTTATAGTTGAAGACTTGAAGGCTTTATGGTGTTGGTAAATTGTTGTTGCAAGTATTTAAAATTCAAGTCAAATACAAGTTAAATGTTATGTGCTTGTAGTTCAAGGGCTTCAAGTTGTAAGTACGGGTTATAAGGGTTTGGAAATCCCTTCAAAAACAAGTTTATAATGCCGCGGAGGTCCCACACTAAACTTTGGTATGAATTTAGTCATGGAATTCTTCCTTCCCATAAAGGAAGGAGAACCAATTAATGTAGTCAACCCTTAATTTGAGCATGGGGAATATCTTCAAGTCAATGGCTACATTAAGAGGTCCAACCACTTTTTGAGTTCAAAGACAACGTATTGAAGCATGTCACTCCCTTCTTGAGGCCAGACTTCAATTTCTTGCCTTCATCAAGCACTTGAGAAGTAGGACCCATATAAAGTTGGAAACCAAAACAAAATTAGAAAATGAAATTGAACTTCCAAACAAGAAGGACAAAATTTGTATGAAAAAAATCCCAAAGGGTTTGGAGTCCTAATGAAAGTCAAGGTACATATTTTTTTAAATTTGAGTTCAAGGGTTTATATTTTATTCTTCTAAAGAAAAGGTATTTGTGATTTGTGATTTGAAGTTTACAAATCAAACCATTACCAACGTATACTTCTCAAGGTTTTGGTTTAAGTCTTCGTTTTTTCAATACGAAGCTACAAGGTTTCAGATTTAAATCAAATACAAATTATAATGCTTTAAAATATGCTTGAAGGTTTTTTTTCCGGAAAAAAAGGCTACAAGGATTTAGGTCTTGAAGACTTTAACAACAAATTTTTGTAACGGGAAAAATAAAAGGGGTGGGTATTGAAATGAAATATTAGTTAAGTAATTTTTTAATTCAAGGGCAATGGTTTATTTTGCATATGGGGATAGCAAAGCAGTTTGGGTCTTTGGGAATGAAATGAAGCATTACCCAAATTGTTTATGATTTCAAATATTCAATCATTGGACTCCACCCTTTAATTTGTGTAATGGGATTCTAAAACTCTAAACTCTAAAGTCTAGGACTTAGGAGGGGTGGGTATTGAAATGAAATACTAGTTAAGTGATTTTTTAATTCAAGGGCAATGGTTTATTTTGCGTATGGGGATAGCAAAGCAGTTTGGGTCTTTGGAAATGAAATGAAGCATTACCCAAATTGTTTATGATTTCAAATATTCAATCATTAGACATCACCCTTTAATTTGTGTAATGGGATCCTAAAACTCTAAACTCTAAAGTTTAGGACTTAGGAGGGGTGGGTATTGAAATGAAATACTAGTTAAGTGATTTTTTAATTCATGGTCAACAGTTTATTTAATTATTTTGGGCATGGAATTTTCAAACCCTTAGAGGGAGTTCAAAATTGGCTTGGAGGGAGTTCAAGGAGGGAGTTGAAGACTTGCTTTAAAATTGGAATTCTGAGTGGACGTCCGCGACCGAATGTCCATGCCCAGGCGTCCCCGCCCTGTCGGGACGTCCACGCCCTATCCACACGTCCATGCCCCTGTCCACATGTTTGTACACTAACCTTCGGAGGAAAAAATATGCAAGAACTCCCTCCACCAACAATGGGGGGGAGTGAAATTGACCTTTAGATTTGAAATTGGCATGTGATTCTTCCTTCCCATGGAGAGAGGGAAAGTGGGAAACCAATTAATGTAGTCAGCCATTAATTTGAGCTCGGGGAATATCTTGAAGTCAATGGTTGTATTAAGAGGTCCAACCACTTTTTGAATTGAAAGACAATTCATGGAAGGATGTGTCTCCTTTCATGTATCGCCCTTGTCCTTCTTTGCTTCTCCAAGGACTTGAGAAATAGTCCCTACACTCAAAAAATGGGATTTCTAGAAAATTAAAACTAACTTACATACTTTCAAGAAAACAAATATAATTAGATGCTAGAAATTTTTGGATTCGTAACGGAAAACAAGGTACTCATTTAAAAAAATTCAAGTTGAAGACTTAAAGGATGAATTTTAGAGTTCTCCAAATAGAAACTAAAAGGGTTTGGAGTTCCCTAAAAAAATGAAACACAAGTTATATTTTGTAGAGTTCTAATACTTCTCAATTATTTTTGATAATTGGATCTACAAGGGTTTTGAATTCACATCATTAACGTATTACAATGTATTCAAATGTAGTTTAAGGGTTATTTTTGAAAATGGAGGCTACAAGGATTTGGAAAGGAAACAAAATTTTGAAAGCAAGTTAAAGGCTTTGGTCTTGTTACTAGATGCTAAAAGGGTTTGGATTTCAAATCAAAGAGGAGTTATGTTTTGTTTGGTTATGCTTGAAGGCTTTATGGTATTTGGTAAATTGTTGCTGCAATTATTTAAAATTCAAATCAAATACAAATTAAACGTTATGCGCTTGTACTTCAGGGGCTTCTGTAATCAAAGCATGTCAAGGTTGGGTAAGCATGTTCAAAGATAGAATGGAAAATCTTCAATTTAGTTCAACGGTCAATATTTGTAATTAGAAATGACAAGTTATATTTTTTGTAATTGGAGGATAAAAATCATGCAGGGGTTTAAGGGTTGTCATCAATTTAAATTTTAAAGTTACTTGGTTTTTGGATTCTAATTCAAACGTTCAATGCTTCATTTTGGTAACAAGAGTCTAATTATGTTTGGATTTAGGAATAGAAATGAAATACCTCTTCTTTTATTTTTTATTTTTGGTTTTTTTCCCAAAACAAAGTAGATACTAGAATTGTTTTGGAATAAAATCGAATACAATTTGTTTTCTTTTCGGATTCAAGTTAAATGGTTCCTTTGATAATTGCAATCTAGACATCTACTTATGTTTGGAATTCAAGTAAAGTACAATCGATTTTGCACTTGCATAAAAGTTCAATGTTTTGGCCTTTGGAGGTTTGGTAACAGGAATATAGGATAATACATCAAGTTTTCAACCTCTAAATTCCTACTACAATTTGAATTCACCATAAGCAATGGAACTCTTGAGCACTAATTTTAATTTACATATCTCATCATTCTCATGTGCGTTGTTGTACATCCTACCACAGTACCACCTCATATGCATATAAATATATAATGAACTCCCATTTCTACTCTCAAATGCAAAACATGATGATACATATTGTTTAGATACATGATGACATGATGACACATTTTTGCTTAGAAGAGCATGTGTGTTTCACGGTTGCTACACATTTCATACATAAAGATACGGACATATGGTGAAAATCTTGTAATATGCAATTTGGTCTTTCTTCCATCATGACAGTTGTATGACTTCTATGAATTTATTAATGTGTAGTAAACAAAGTAACAAACAACTAATTATGTTTGAAATTGATTTTCTAGAGTTTGATATACACAAAAATCTTAGAATCATTCCGTTTTGATCAATGAGTCAAAAATTATGAGGATTTTTTGTTTGTGGGCAGTTTTGGATTTCCTACTCTAAAATAAACTTTGACATCCTTTATTTTATCTAATTTTCAATATTTTTGGACAAAAATTAAATTTTAGGATGTACATACGTTATGACAACATTTCGACCATTGGGATTGGAAATTTTCAATTCCATATTTAAATTGTAAATAATTTAGTATTTTTAATCATTCTCTACTACCTACTACTATTTTTTTCCTATATGTTGTACTATTCCAAATGATCTGAAATTTTTCAAGCATGTGGCCAACTTGTCTAGGAAAACAAATCCAAAGAAGCACCACCATTTAGGTCATTTTTTCATAGAAATGTGAGCTTGTGAAGTGCAGCTGCCCTGCTTTTCGCATTAGATGAGATTTGCCTATCGGGAAGGGCCGCGAGTTCCCAAGAAGAAAACTGGACGAAACTGACGAAACTGGACGAAAATCGCCGTTCGCAGGGACTGCTGACCTGGCCGAGCGACTGCCAGGTCGACATTTTCAAAAAAATAAAAATAAAAATAAAAATAAATTTAACTTTGTTTTCCATTTTAAGAACTTTAATTTTTTTTTTTTTTTTTTTTTTTAAAAAAACACACCTGTCAGCCGCGTTCGACGGGGCCCGGGGGAACGGACGGGAGAACGGGGCTGGAAACAGGCTGAAACGGCCCTCTAGCCCCCCCGAATCACATCTAATGCAAGGTCAAAAAAATGATTATAGTTAATTTGAATGCTTATATCTTGCAATCCACCCGGTGGAAATGTCTGAAATTTTTACCACATGTTTTTAATACTATATAATACAACATCCTACAATTAGATATGTCAAAAAAAAAATTCAAAATTTTGGTAGTTGTACTAGAAATGACAGTTTTGGAGAGTTTTGGTGAAGACATAGTGACGGTCCTTTAAGGGTTAAAAAAAGTCAACTTAATGTTGACTACATCGGACGGGCGAGACCTCTATCGGACGGGCAAACCGGACGTCCGTCCGGTATGACAACCCTGGATATCCCTAGTGAAAGTTATGTGTGGATGAAATTCGTACCTAATTCTAACCTATAAACTTCATCCGTCAACTAAAAATAGCAAAATAATGTGAAATAAATCTAAATTTCAGGGTTGAAAGGTTAATTAAGTCAACTAATGGAATTTTTAGAGAAAACCTAATTTTGACCTATTTTAGGAATTTTCATCCAAATTTAGGTCAAATCTTCATCCACACTTTTGTCCTTCCAAATTAAAGTAATTTTAAAAGTAAAAGGTGGATTTGTAATCTTCAAAAGATTCTCTAAAAGATTATGGTTTCAAAAGATTCCCTAGTCGTGCCTTGAGAATATTACTAATTGTTCTTTAATTAATCCTAATTCTAAATTATTATTCTAATTTTAGTGATTCTTTAGGGTTTTATGGTTTTTATGGGTAAAATGATAAATTATCTTCCTATTAAGGTTAAAAGTAAGAATTTAGGACTTTTAGGTGAAAACTTTTAAATGAATGAAAATTACCCTTAGTTGGATGGAATTCGTTCTTTTAATAATTTTCAAGGGAATGATGAGAAAAATTAGGTTTTTCCTTTCCCTAATTATTCTAATATTTCCTAAGTTCCTAAATTAAATTAGATTCCTTTTGATATTCCTTTGGATGAGATTACTATTTCGTTTTCCAAATTAATTCAAAGTTAATCTAATTATTACCTTCACAACTTTAGTTAAATTTTCAAAGGTTTTCTAACAATTTGTAAATTCTAACTAGCTATCAAGTTCCTAATTGTTAATTTTGTTAATTTTAGTTTTCTAGTCTAATTTAAAGAATGAAAGCAAAAGAAAAGACAAAAGATAAGTTTTGAAAATCATACCTCGGTATCGAGAATGTCGGTGGATCCGTCATCGCAAAATACCATCATGATTGTATCCACAAAGTCCTCCATTGTCTTTCATGAATTTGGAAAAAATCTTAGTATTGTTGTTTCTAAAATCTATCTAAAAAGTCCAAGTTTGTTAGTTTTGGCAATTTTAAACTAATTCTCTGATTTTAGGAAATTAAATTAAATGATAAATTTAATTCATTTTTTCCAAGTTTTCAATGAATAGTAGTTTTATTCATTTTCCAATTGTTTAATAGTTTTTAGTTTAATATTCCAAAGATATTAGTTGTCTTTTGTTTTTATCTATTTGGCTTATTAGGCCTAATAAAACAAATTCCCAAACTACAAACAAACAACTAATTTGGCTTTGGAATCCTAATTAATAACTAAAACCAAATGAAGGAATAGTATTCTAATAAAATAATAAAAAACAATAAAAAAACAAATCTATCGATGAATAGTAGAAAGAATAACTTGAATAAACAAATCAAAACAATGAGTCAAATGAATAGTTAGATTCTCACCTTAATAGTTGTTTAATCTTCTAATTCCTTCACGTGTTGAATTTCTTCCTTCTTATTCTTCTTGTTCTTCAATCCTTCATTTGGTCTTTTGCAATTTGGAGTTGGCTATGGTGGGGAGAGAATTTGCATAAACGAGAGCGAATGTTAGTTTGAAATCCTTAGTGTTTAAATTTTTACCAAAATTTGTAAAAGAGTTTGGAGCGTGGCAACAACCGCCTTAGCTTATATTTCGTTTCTCGTGAAATTGCAAGTTGTTAAGGTCAATTTGTCTATGTGGCTATACTTGTTGATGGAATGGAGTTTTTTTAAAGTTGAACTCCCTCTCCAAGTTCTGGACTCCAACTCCCTGGTTTCAGTTGTCCCGATCAAATTTGGTTCCGCCCCCAGTGCTGGTATTGTCAACAGTATACGTACCTTCTGGTTCCACGTTCCCCCGTTCCCGCGGTGCGTTCCCCTGTTCCCACGCTCTTTCGTCGGCTTCAGTCTCGCCCTAGTTTCTCCGCTCCTCCGTGATGCCACGCGGCGCGTCGCAATTGGCCGTCATTTTTGCTTGTTCCCGCGGCGCGTCCCCACGTTCCTACGCGTTCCCGCGGCGAGTTCCCACGTTTCCTTGGCTCTCCTGTCGGCTTCAGTTTCTTCCTGGCTTCCCCGCTCCTTCGTGCGTCCTTCCTCCGGCTGCTGGCTGTCTCGTCCTTCCTTCGGGCTGCTGGTTGTTCTGTCCTTCCTTCGGACTACTAGCTAGTCTTTCCTTCCTTCTGGCTATTGGTTGGTCCTTCCTTCCTTCGGGCTGAACGGAATAACTTAAAATTTGGAATTTTGATTAAGAAATGAGCTGCTAAACGAAACAAAAGAAATTAAATTTGAGGAAGAGAAAATATAACCAAACTAACTTTTATGGATTTTTTAAGATGAACAATGGAGTTCTATCAAGCAAATAAACAATGGCAAATATGGAGGTCAAATACCTTCACCACTTGTCCAATGTTGAAAGAGAATTAAAACAATGCAAGTTTGGACTTTAAATGCATTTCAACAAAGAATCTTTTTCGCGAATTCTTATTCTTAAAGTCAAAGCTTTGCCATACAAGATAATTCTAAGTTTCCAATAGTAGATTTTTAACTTTTAAAAGTCAAAGCTCCGCCGTGTAGGGCAATTCAAGAATTAGTATTTTTCACAAAGGTAAATTTTAACCTGAGAAGGTCAAAGCTCCGGTGTGCGGGAGCAACTCCAGATTTTAACTGCCAAATTAAAGTGTCAAGTACCTATTTCCAGGTTTCAAAGTCAAAGCTCCGCCGTGCGGGAGCAATCTTAGGAAATAACAGACAAATTAACGTTTCAAGCACCCGTTTCCAGGTTTCAAAGTCAAAGCTCCGCCGTATGGGAGCAACCCCAGGAATAACCAGTATCCAAGGACTCAAACTATTATTTTGAAACTCAATTCTTAAAAGAAGTACACATGACAGTGTTTAACCGAACATTAAAAACTAATTTCCAAAATTTCAAACAAAGTTCTAGTTTAATCACTAAAGGAGGTACACATGACAGTGTCTAGGGGAGGACACTCTCACTACATTTGGGGTACCCACGTGTGGCGGTGGAAAAAGTAAAACATGTAATTCACCTTGAATAAACTATAATTTCATTCTAAAATTTTGAGCTTTGTTTAACAATGACTAAAGGTTTCTATTGACAAAAAATTCAATTCCAAATAACATAAGATATATTGTCTAGAAAGGGTTGAAAAATGAACTAAAATGGCATGTTCTCCAACTAAAATATTTATAGAGCTCACATGAAGATGACTATTGCATCAATATTCAACCAAAATAAACTTTCAATAGAAAGCTATTCTATATAATTTTTTTTTCATTTTTCAAATTTTTTTTCTTATATAATATAGAGGTGTGAAAGTTATTTTCAGCTTTACAGTGTATCTTTTTTCTTCAAAAATTTATAACTAATTACTATTAGCACAAAAAAATACCAATAATTCAAAACATAAACTTCTAAAGTAGTAAAATCTATCCATAATTTTTTTTTTGAAAAAGAAATTAAATTTTAAGGTGTATTACTTGTTTTACTTTTTCCGCCGCACGTAGGTTGCTAAAACATAGGGAGTGTCCTCCCCGGGAACAGTGTTTAACCAAACATTAGCAATTATTCAAACCAAACACCCGTTATACAACGAGTTTTGGCACATGGTGATGCTCAAAACCTTTTGGCAAAGTCTAGCTTTGCCGCTTTAAAGTTTTAAGTTCACAGACTAGTATCAATTCGCACAAATAGTTGGTTAGTATCAAAAGAACAATAAAATCAATTTAGAGTTTGGGAACTACTTCCACAACTTCCAAAATATCAAAGTTTTGGGGCTTGAAGCCTCCAAATTCAAGAAATAAGTTAGTTAACACAAATAACACTAGAGTTAGGGGATTTCCTCCACCTAAACTTTTGAAAAGCAAAGTTTTGGGGCTTGAAGCCTCCAAATTCAAACAAGAAAAGAAAAGAAAGCTTTGAAGGGGCCCTCTGGACCTTCAAAGTACAAGAGAATAGAAGAAAATAGAAGAAAATAGCCAAAACTTGGCTTAAAAAGTGCTCCGACAAGTGTCGATAGCACGACAAGAGCAACAACAAGAATGGAACAAGAGAATGAGGGCTACGAACAACCTCGAGGAAGGGCCTTATATACTCGCTCCCGCCCCCCCCGGTAAGTTGTTCGTAATATTATCTTTACTTTCAATCTAGATATTTTGCTAAACTACCTAAACGCGTTTTCTAAATAATCTTTGATTAATGGGAAGGAAGGTTCTCAAGCGAGTTCCTTCTAGGCCCTACATGGCCTTAGAATCTTTTCCCAAATCAAATATTTGATTTTCCCAAAGATATTTTGAAAACCTACCTAATTAACCGAGATATTTTGCATTTTAATCTAGGGTTAGTTCTAAATTGTCTTTCTTTAGTCCAAAAGATGGCTTCTTACGCAAGACAAGTATCTTGGGCAAATCCAATCTTTGATTTTACAAGAGATATTTGCAAAATCAACCCAGATTAATCCAAAATTACCTTTTAAAAGTCAAGCTAAGGGCTGACCCTCTCTATCTTTTGAGGGACAACTCGAAACTGAAAACAAACTACGCCATCGCGTTCAGAAGACCCCAATTAGCCTACAGGACCCCTTACCCCTACCTCTCCAACCGTTTTAAAGTGCAAATTTGAGTCACAATAACTCATAATAAAAGTTTAAAAGCTAACTTTTGGAGTTTGCGTTTTTTGATGAAACTGTTGGTCTTGGGTGGTTTAGAATATTCGTGGGAGTAAGAATTGACCCTTGAAACGCTCCATTCGGACACCGCTAGCTCCTGGTACGCCAGTCAACCCGCCGCCAAGTTGTAAATTCTTGTAAAATTCGCTGTCGGTTCTAATTCTGGTAGTTGAGAATGTTGGAATGTCTTCAAACTTGAAAAGGATCTTTATTGGCACACAAAACACTATCCTAATTTTTAGTGAGATTTTACCGCAACATTGGTAATTTCTAGGAATTTACGAATGTAATTTTAAGCGGTTGACTTCCTATGGAGTCATCAAGGAGTTTTGTAAAATCCCGAAACTTTTGGGCAATCTTCTACAAGATGTCCATCAACTAAGGGCAAAACCAAATCTCCAATAAGAATGCTATTTTTAGCAATTCTTTAATCATTTCCACCCGGGGGGGAAATTATTCTTGATACCGGGGGAATCTTGGATGATCGGGCTTCTATATGACCTCCTGGCATGCTTTGACCTAGAAAAGCACCTCTCTGTATGTTCCAATCATCATTTCCTCCATCTTGGTCTGTGAATAACTGTATTTCTCAAAATTACCTGCAAACAACAAATCTAACTCTTTCGAGTTGGATTTGGACTGACTCGGACTAGACTCTAACTTTGAACCAGTTTGTTACATGTATACTTATAGCTGTTGTATTACATGAACAAGACACTATGGCTGGTTAACTCTCAAATTCTCACTTCGCTCGGAATTACTGACTTAACTACTTATTTTTACTAAAAAGACCTAAAACTAGTGAAAATGTAACGTCTTACATGTTTCACACATTTAAGGCCATCACACCACTTTGGTAGGGACTTCTACCAAAACCCACAATAACTGTATTTTTATATGTTTTTTCCTATTTTTCACTCAAAAATTAACTAAAAATCGCGAAAAATAAGTTCAGAGTTCCAAGTGCCAACTTGAGGGCTCACAACTTTCAAAAATCTAACCTCTTTGGCTTTGTTCCTTCCAAAATTGGCCTTCATAGTGAAGCCAATAGGAGGGACATAGGTCCAAAAGAAAAACCCTAGTCCTAATGTGAAAAATGTTGTCTGGGCTAGTATTTGTACTAGAGGAGAACCTTTCTAAAGTAATAAGGCTAGGATTGGGTTGACTATATTACATTAGAGAGGTTATTATATTAGGGAAGGTCATTGCATTAATGACGTTTGTATGCAACCCAGGCCAAGATTGGGCAATTGATACTACCATAGAGAGGTTTATTACTTTAGAGAATATTTTTTAGAGAGGTTCTATTGTATGTGGGTTTTGGTGAAATATCGCAAAATACTGACCTCATAACCAAGGCAACACTCAAAGATTTTGTCCAAAATCATGTAGATGAACATTTTGTAG
Organism: Rhytidiadelphus loreus; assembly: GCA_947034895.1. Taxonomy (NCBI): domain Eukaryota; kingdom Viridiplantae; phylum Streptophyta; class Bryopsida; order Hypnales; family Hylocomiaceae; genus Rhytidiadelphus; species Rhytidiadelphus loreus. The sequence goes on from OX344763.1 coordinate 20,012,963, forward strand.
ACACTTTAATTTATTGCATTGTCTCATCTTCACCAACTGAAGGAAAAAGGAAAAAGATTATTTTTAATAAATAGGTGAGATGAAATATTCTAAAGTTGTTGGATGTTAAATTTCAACAAACATATGAAGAGGAATATAAAAAGCTAATATCATGGTCAAACAAATTGTAGCACAAGTCTTTATAGAAAAGGTCGAAAGGAGCATGGATGTCCATGAATGCAAAGGGTATATAGATACATATGTATTTATTACCATTCATTCATAGTAGATTTGGCACTCATATGCCAAATATTTATTTAAAGTGAAATAATAAAGTTTGGCAACATTGAATTTGATTTATTGTATTTTAGCAATGTTTGAAAACTTTAACAAAATTACCACATAAGAGGTTCAAATTGGAGACTTTCATGACGTAAGGTCCCCAATGAGTAACCATTAGAAATTGCCTCAATCTCACATTGAATCCCCATCAACAAACTTACTCATATTAATTGATAGTCTGAGTCCCAAATATTGTTTTCATGAATTATCTTGTAATTCGGCACATGATAACAATAATTTTTACATTTTTTTATCTAAAGTCCCAAATTGAATTGATAACTTAATTATAATACTTCTAAAATTGAATGAAAATATGTAAGGATGACAACGGAACCATTTGTTTAGAAGCAAACGTGACAAATGCAACCATGACACCCTTTAAAAAAAATTCAATACAAGAGATATGTATGTACATATCTATTGAAGGTACACATTAGAATTGTCCAAGAACCCATCATACATATGCAAATTGAAAATGCAAGAACACACAATTATGCCACATTTAACTACTTTTGAACTTTAGAAAGTTTAGAATTAGTAATGGTCATCGGGAGAAAAAAAACTAGTCATCAAGAGATAATACAAAACATTAAGAGATCTAGGTAAAACATCGGGAGATCTATACAAACATCGGGGGATCCCTCGATGTTATTATTTAGAGATCTTTGGATGTTTTGTTTAGAATTCATTGAATAGTCTAGAAGTAGTTAATTATTTTTCGCATAATTCAAAGCCAATTCAATAGTGATGAATGCTTGACTCCACTTGGCAACCATGGTACTAGTATACAAGCCTAGAAATGTGAGCCTATGAGCCTTGAGCCTAGGCACATAGGTATTCTACAACTATTGGAGATGTTTATAATATACATACTTATAATATAAACATCCTATAACTATGGAAGGTGCCTATAATATAGACACCTATAATATAAATATCCTATAACCATGAAAGGTGCTTATAACATAGACATCTATAATATAATTAGGCACCTATAATATAAACATCATATAACTATAGAAGGTGCCTATGACATAGGCTCCTATGCTCATTTGCTCAAAATCTTAAGCTCACATAATAGCAACCGTGTTGGCAACCACACCATTTTAAGCTCCATGTAAGGTTGATAACAAACGCCTTATAGATCTATAGCTACAACCAGAGACTCTTTTAGTCTACAAAACTTTAAGAATAATGGGCATGCCAAACTTTGTTGTTTGCATCAAAGATTAGATGGGACAAGACTTATATTTTGGAGAAGGCAATAATTGAAACCGCCAAAGTACTATGGTCAACACAATCGTCGCTTCCATGTTTGGAAAATTGTTTCCAAGGCAAGTCCTTGGATCCAACCCAAAAGGGATAAATGCTTGTAGATATGAGCAAGCTTTTGACACTTTATTGGCAATTCTTCCCGGATTGAACTCTCCCACGTCAGCTCCCCAATAGACTTTGTCTTGGTGAATGGTTGTCATTGCACATTCGATCATCATGCCCTTCGGCACAAACAATCCTTTCAACTGCAAATCCTTTATTACCATTCTTGTCCTAGAAATGAGAGGTGGAAATAGTCATAGGGTTTCATTCCATATCATTCATTCATTCCCACCTGCATGTCATATCCGAAAAGAAACATTAAATGTTAAACTCCATCAATCAATCACTAAAGGAGCAACTCCGAGAAGCTCCAAACTCCCAACCAAACAATTGTTTGTAGTGTACATAAGAAGGGTTTTAAATACATTGTTTAGATTGAATTTATTTAACTAGGTTTCACAAAGTATAAATTAAGTAGGTTAAAGTATAAACCTTTGAATATTTACTCTTCTTTATACTTTGTGAAACTCTTCCTATATTCAAAGGTTTATACTTTTACCTACTTAATCTAAAACCTAAACCAAATAATTTGTTCTTCATTTCTTATTGTACATCCATGGTGCCATAGACCATAAATAAATACACATAGTTTTAAACATAGCTTGACACATAGTGTGCTTGTTTTATCTTTTAAAATTAATTACTCAACTAGTAGTACAACTATTGTACCATCTACAAAAACTACCCATGACTACATTAGAAAAATTAGTATTTTTCCTAAGTTTTGCTAGAACTCATTAAAATTTGATAATTTTTTCAAAATTTAAATAAAAATTTGTAACGATGAAACCATGACCATCCATCTACATGAAAATGTGATGGATGATATTATGACCTCTTTGTATTTACTATATAAGATAGAGGATAGGATTGCATCTCCTCTATGCATGTGTCAAAGATTTGAGTAGTAAAATGTTAGGACAATGTAGATTTAAAACGCAATTGGAAAAGGGACTATAAAGGGTATCCTAAATTTCTGATGCAATCATGAGGTTGAGTGTACTTACCACTTTGAGGTACAACAAAGCACTAATAGGAAATTTTATAAAAATGTCAGTATTCTGTGTGCCATTTTCAAATTGCTCGGTTTGAACCATAAAATTGACATCTAGGATAGGTGTAGATTTCAAAAATCTAGAACTTACATAGATTTCAAACTGCGCGGTCTAAAATCTAAAAGTACCAACTTAAATAGATTTCATACATTTAGGAATGATATAGATTTAAGAAATCTAGGACAATTGTACATTTTAAATTGCAAGGTTGAACTATAAAAACTATGAAAGTTGCAAAATTTCACCATTTTAACAAAATTGCCCATGTTGTCTAATGCAACTATGTAATACACCAAGACATCCAATCTACAAATTTGCATTACTACATGGATGGGCAATTTCATTAAAATGGCAGTATTCCATGTGCCATTTTCAAACCGCTCGATCTAAATTGTAAAAGTGACATCTAGGACAGGTATAGATTTTAGAAATCTTTCATTGATATAGATTTTAAAAATCTAGGACTAATATAGATTTCAGACCAAGCAGATTGAATTCTAAAAACGACATCTAGGACGGATGTAGATTTAAGACATCTAAGAAAGGTATAAATTTCAAACATCTAATATGTTTGTACATTTTAGACCACCCAATCTGAACTGCAAAAATTGCCAAATTAGTAGAATGGCGCCATTTTAATGAAATTGCCCATATGGGTTGATAAAAAAAACTTATAGTGTTTTTTGCATTTGGAAGTAGCAAATGGAGGTGTTGATGAAGTGTGTGATGCGCCTATATCATTGTACACTAGCTTACAAAGTCCACAAGACCACAACAATGTTGAAAATCCTAGACTTCAAACAAAGAATCATCTTTATTTTGTATTAGCTAGGAAAGTTAGGCCCTCCTAAGTATCATGTGAAAAAAACATCCATCCTATAATATTAATCCCTTTTGTTCTTTCATTTGTCTTGAATTACTTGTCTCATTTAGCAATGTACTTCAAACTTGATGATAAGATTGCAGATAATTTTTTTGTTTTTGACATTAATTAATGAAGTGAAGTATAAAAAGTTTACTTTATTACTCAGTTTATTATCCATTTTATAGATAAAAAATATTCTTAAAATTGAGTTTTTTTATAGCAATTGAAAGTTGACTAGGTTAAAGACCAAATGACATTGAACTTTTCATAGAATCTAAGGTGAAAACACCCATTCCTATATCCATTTGCAAAAAACACCAGTTCTATTCTTTGTCACAATCGGAGTGATGTTGTTATCATCTGCTATAACTTTTGAAGCACAAGTCCAATGAACATGAAATTTGTTTTTAACATGTCTAACTTGATGGTAATCAGACCCCTTATTTTTTAGAAATTAAAAAAAAAATTATATTTAAAAATTATTTTTGTTAATTTGTCACACTTTGAGGTTTAGGCATTAGATGGGATTTTGCTTCATTAGAGGGATGCGAGTTCCTTGCAGTTTCCAAACTCCTAAAATGCAACCACTTAGCTTATTGACGTGGCCGAGAGATTGCCATGCCAATAAATAATTATTTTTTATTTTTTATTTTTTATTTAATATTTTTTAAATGATTTATTTCCAGACAATAGTAGTTGGTTTTGAGCAACGGGAACCAACTTGAAATGACCCTCCCGAAGGATTAAATTCTATCTAATGATTTTTTAGTACATTAGAAGTCAAGATCCATATATAATGATTTAGAACTGAAATTTTTGTGGTCGATTTGCATAGTAGGAAAGCATGTATTTGCCAAAGGAAATATGAAAATATATTATTTTATGTCCTCCACATGAGTGTAAAAAACACTCCCATTGCATACAATTTTTGGACAGTGAAGGTGTTTCTAAGATTATTCTTTTGGTGAAATCTCATCACCATCAACTCTTTCCAAACGGAAAAATTTTAGTTTTAAGAAAAAATTCTTTTCCTATTTTTTACAAATTAAAATGTCAAAGTACCTATTTTCATGAGATTTTGCACTTTTCTAGTTCTCCTACTTAGAGAATTTTTCTATGCTTTTCCTTCCTTAAGTACCTTTTTTTGTAAAGGTTTATACATTAGATGTATTTTTCATGTTCTTTAAAAAAAATTAAATTTTTTTTAAAGTACTCCAAAAGAAGATCATGAATATTGTGTAAATGCTACAAAAACAAGGGGGTGTTTTTGACTTGCAACAACCCTCTTGTATCTTAGATTTCCATTGAATCATCCCTAAACTTGCATTAAAATATCCTTAAAAAGTGTCATTAAACTATCTCCATACAAGCAATTTTATTAAAATGGCAAAATTTTGCAACTTTGGCAATTTTTACAATTCTAACTGGATGGTTTGAAATGTGCAATTGTTCTAGATTTCTTAAACCTATATCATTCCTAAATGTCAAAAATCTACACCAGTCCTAGTTTTTTGAAACCTATATAAGTCCAAGATTTTTGAAATCTATACCTATCATAGATGTCACTTTTACAATTTAGACTGGGTAGTCTAAAAAGGGCACATAGAATATCACCATTTTAACAAGATTCTCCATCTATGCTTAATTATGCAATTGGTTGACTTCAAATTTTGTCAAATTTTGATTTCAAATCCATCTATAATTATGATTTCAATGGTCTAGAACTCTAGAGAGTCTCTACTTTGAAAATTCATAAAAAAATACATGCCATAATTATCTAGAAAACCTTTTTTTTTTAATTCATGATTTTCAATTGCTAATACTATAAAAATATTATTTTTAGGGAAAGGTACCTCGAAGTATATTGAATTGCTTATTTTGATACTTCTGGATGCTTCCACCGTATTGAATTCCAAGTTGTTCTTGAAAAAATCTAAACACAAAGAGAAGGTAAAGTTTCCTTCTCATTAAAGCTTGTTCTTATTTGTATGTCAATGGTACTTTGTCTTTATTGTTACCTCTAATTTATGATCTTCCTTTTATTGCAATTAATAGTCAAGATAATTCACTTTTTTTGCACTTGAGAGCTTTCATTGCACATTGCGCATTGCACGTTCATTCAAAATCATCTAATTGTAACAAGCATGAGGTGGAGGGAGTATGGTATATCCACCCATAGTCAACCATTTAAGCAATTCTACACATGTTCTTGAGCACTATAAGGTAATGTAAATTTTCTGCCATGTAGGAAGATAGAAATCATGAGGTCAAGAATGGGTGGTTCTACCATACTTGGTTGGACACTCTTGAAGTGAAAATTACAAATTCTTTTGCAATTGGTCAATAGTAAGGTTAGTATTATGTCCAAGTTTGTACAATGGGTACAATTCATTTACAAATTTTTGGATCTTTCTAAGATTAGAAGAACTTTGGGAGGCCCATGCGTGCTCAAAAATGGATGGAATTTCGAATTTCGAATTTCATTGGAATCACATTGAAATCTATTTCATCATCATTACAAACACATATATGTAATTGAAAATCATACAAAGATTGTGATGTTTTCTATACACCATGTACTATCTAGTGTTGCTAACATTTGTGAAAATTACAACTTCTATTCAATGATACATATAAGAAATGAACCTTCACAATTGCTTTAGAGATATTTATTCCCATACCACTTGAATTGCTTGTATGATTTCTTGCTTGTTCTTCACCCAAATGCAAAAAATCTTTGACTATCCTCCATAGGTTCTTTATAAAATGGTAGATAGTGTATAAGAGGAATCCAGATTATTGTATGATTTTAAATTATTCATTTTTTACTTGTTATGAAGTTGAAGTGCACTTCATTGCAATTCCAATGCAATTTGTGGTTTCAAATTTGCTTCATTTTTTAGCATGCTAAAGTAGTCTACTCTTAAAGCGACCAATTAAGAGCTGATTGTCATTTCAAGGAAGCTAAACCTTTTGAAACAATTTTAGGTAAATTTTCATAGGATGGAAATAGGAATTGGAATCTAAACCAAGTTGTTTCATATTTTTTGGACCTTCAAGGAATTAGTTACAAATTTTTGAAGTTGAAACATAGTGGTCACTAACATCGTCCACCTTTTGAAATGTACATTGCTAGTACATTGAAGAAAGCAAAATGTACCTCTGTATCATGATTGCTTTTAGAGCATGGGCGCTTTTAGAACATACTAGTATACTACCTTAGAACTTTCTAAAGTTGCTGCACTTTTTAGTGAAAATTGATTGAAAAATTAGTAAATGAACTGTACCCCACTGTACAGCAACTGGGATTACTAAGAATACTTCCTAGTCTAAGAGAGCATCCGTGAGGTCAGCATTTTCACCTTTCCACCGTTCGGTGACCAAGCTATTGACAACAAATGTGTGCTGATGCCAAAGTGACAAAGAAATACAATATTTTCACAATGATCTAAGGTAAACCAGCCCATGACAGGCAAACCACCCATGACAGACACCTACGACCCCCCCCATTACAGTCATTTATCAATCTATGAGAGACTTTTTCTGAAAAATGGGGTTAAGATTGCATTGGGCTGATTTGTAGTTGTTATCAAAGCCTTGGGATACAGTCATGAAGTTATTAGTAACTGTCATGGACACTTATACCAATCTAGTCTAAATTGGTAGTAAAAAATAGTTTTTTTATTTCTTAATGTCATGTCCATGTTAGAAAGTCTTGTAGCCATCTTAGAAAATGCTATGACTGTTTTAGGAGGGAAGATGACCATCATGGAAACACTTTTTTGCTGATTCGGGGTAGTCTACAGGCTGTTTTTGGCTTACTAGACAGCACACTTCAAAAATTCACAAAAAATTCAGATTTTGTCCAAAAATTAAAATTTCAGTTGCTTTCTTCATTTCTCACATGTGTCTTTGTATGAAAAAAAAATTGATTATTCTTGCTAATGGCAACAGACCACATCAGGCAATCTGCCTGTCATAGGCTGGTTTACCTTATTCTCGAATGGCTTCCCTTTGCCCTTGTTTACAACACCAACAAAAAAGCCACCAACTATAAGGTTGAGAATACGTCTACGTCAAGTAAGGTAACAACACATAAGTTGGGCGCATTTCCATATCCAAGCCAATCAATTTTAGATACAAGGTACGGTGCATTGTAAAAATTGAAAATCAATTTCATAGTAAGTTATTCATGAGGTGCCAAACTATGCACCCAAAAGAGGCATATTGGTCCTGGTTTGCAATTATCCCCTCCCTCCTCTTTCAAAAATTGAAAGGCGTTGATTTAAAAAAAAAAATCTCGCCCCCCCTCCTCCGACACCATTGATCTTAAAAAAGTTGGGATATAAATATGGATACGGATATTGTATTGATATGGAATACGGGATACAGATTTGGGGGATTGTATTGAATATTGATACCAATTGATATACGGATATGAATTGGTATATGGGATATATCACATATTGAATGTCCCAGCCAATGCCACTTCAAATGTACAAATAGGGGGTAGGGTTTGGACAAATACTTTGTTTGATCCGGAGGGGTGGGTAATGGAACAAATTAAAATTTAATAAAAAAAAAGCTTTTAAAATGGGAGAGAGGGGTGGAGGTAATGGAATGAATTAAAATTTAGTAAAAAAAACTTTTAAAACGGGGGAGTGGGGGGGCTTTTGGGTATATAGAGTGTCACTATACACCCAAAACTATGCCTTTTAAATGAATCTTGAATCCCCTTTTGACTTCACATTGCGCATTTCACTTAGAATCATTTGATTGAAAAAAGCATGGGATGGAGTTGACTGGATGCTCTTGAAGTGCAAATTATGAATTCATCTGCAATAACATCAGTAAGGTAGTATGCTCTAAAAGCGCCCATCTTCTTCAAACTGCCCCTATATTTAGGTGGAGAATGGAGATGGGGTGATCCTTAAATGGATCACTGTAGCAATTCAATTCATCAACGAAAAAATTATTTTTCTATTGCAACAGCCAATCATTGTCTTTGAAATCGGCAAATCTCTTTACAAGTTACTAGTGGACGAATTTTAGGAGGCCTATGGTCACAAATAGGTGCCTATGTTCAGAATCTTTGAAAATTTATAAGTAATTCAAAAATGCTTGGAAAAATACAGAACCACTTGTGTTAGGTTCCTCATCTATTTTTCTTTCTTTGAAAAATGATCAAAAAATAATTTTGTCTACAGTCAGAAGCCTATGAAAAATGCGGACCAGCTCTTAAATGGTCACTTTTAGAGCATACTACCTTATGTACAAGATTTTTCAACAGTTGGGAATGATTACTAAAAATACTTTGTACTCTAAGATAGCATCTATGAGTTAAGGTAAGGTAGTATGCTCTAAAAGCACCCCCTTCCTTCAAATCGCCCTTATTTTTAGTTGGAGAATGGAGGTGAGGTGATCCTTAAATGAATCACTTTAGCAATTGAATGAATCAAGGAAAAATTGCTTTTCTATTGCAAGAGCCAATCATAGTATTTGATTTCTGCACATCTCTTTACAAGTTGCAAGTGAATAGATTTGGAGAGACCTTTAGTAAGTTACAAATAGGTTCCTATACTCCAAATCTTTGAAAATTTGTAAGTAATTCAAGAATGCTTGGAAAAATACAAAACCACTTGTGTTAGGTTCTAAATCTATTTTTCTTTCTCTGAAAAATGATCTAAAAATATTTTTATCCATGAAAACCTATGAAAAATACCAACCAGCCCTTAAATGGTCACTTGTAGAGCATACTACCTTAGGCATTTTCACCTCAGTTTCTACCGTTCAGTGAACAAGCTATTGACAAATGTGTGCTGATGCCAAAGTGAGAAATACAATATTTTCACAATCTATTCTTAAATGTCATCAATGAGGTTTGTGCCACCAACCAAAAAACCAGCAGCAAAGGTTGAGAATACTCTAGGTAACATGTAATTTTGACCCATTTCCATACCTGATCCAATCAAATTGGGATACAATCATAATCATGTACATTTCAGAAATTGAAAATTGATTTCATGGTTCTTCATAAGATGCCAAATTGTGCATTTAACCCCGAAAGTCCCAAGGCCATTTTTCTATCAAAAATGACTCAAAATTGTCAGTTCTGTTGCATTCATCTAAGATTAAAAAATTTAAAATCTGACTATAGGATCTTGTACTTTACTTGTCTTAGATTATGTGGTAAAAAACTCATAAAGTATGACCTTATAGATTAGAAGATATTAGCATTCAAATTTTTAAAAATTGTTTTTTTGAAACTGACTAGCCTGCAATTTTAGATGACTTTAATAGCCATTTGCAGAAAAAAATATGTACTACAGACTTTTAGTTTTAATTTTTTGGTTTTGAAGAATTGATTTGAAAGTCTAGAATTTTTTTTTGAAAGAAATCACATTAGATTTTTATTCTTTAAAAAGTTGTTTAGTGAAGGAAGTCTAAGGTTGAAAGAATAACTAAATTGTTTAGTAGCTCTAAGATGGTATTGAAACACTATATAATCCCAATGGTGAGATTGTTTTAGAAAGCAGACTTAACCTTGTCAAAAAAACTTGTGAAAAATTGAAAAAATTGCATTCAAAAATTAATCCTATAAGTTATTTTTTCAAGAAGATACTCCAATTGTCCAAAAAATAAGATTGTTCATAACTTTCACATAACAAAATCCAAATGGAATGAATCAAATTTTTTCATGAACATAGGTAAAATTACAATCTACAAGATTTTTTTTTTAATTTAAAATTTCTTTTTGAATGAGAAACCACGTTTTGTGTTATAACTTTTGCTCCGGGCACCAATTGAAATTAAAATTATATTTTTATAAAGCTAATATGTTTTTCTATCTTCAAAAAAAGTTTCAAAAAATCATGATGACTATTGAGGCCATAGGAGTCTACCCAAAATCCAATTTGTCTCCTAAAGGAGCCTACTGAAGGGAGAATGGAACTTTAGAGGTTAAAATGAATCTTGAATCTCCTTTCAACTTCTAACAGGTTAGGACCAAGCCACATTTGGACTTGGGGTACTTAGGATGTAAAAATTCCAAAATTTTTAGAAGACAAATAAATGTAAAAATCTACCCCCTATTTTGGAATTGTTAATTATATAGCTCGTAACTTTCCATAACAAATTTGTAGTCCTTGATTCTAAATATGAATTCAAAAGTTCCAAATTTTATCATGTAGGGCAGATAATAATTTTTTGCATTTTTTTAGAGTTCAAATTGTACGATTGAGTTGACAAAATTTTAGATAGCCCTTATTTTGCAAGGCCGAGCGCAAGGCCCAAGATAATTTTAGGAAGTTCAATGATGGGAACTTTGCTCACATTAATACTTATTCAAACAATTTATGGTGCAGGTACCCTCCTTGATTTGGAATAATGTAATTTAGAAAAGTAGAACTACTTGGGGTAGAACTCGCATTAGATAAAAATATTTAATCCCTAAACGACTAGGCAAGTAGCATTTTTTTGGATCATAGTGACTTTGGTCATCCGTTTACAAATGGAATTTTCATTTTTTTTCTTAAAAATTTTCAAACAACATGCAGTTGAGGAGTAGCTTTAAGGCACAACAATACTCATAAACTTGACAATTACAATGACAATAAGCCAAAAAGAGGCATGCAACCCTTTTTCTTGCCACCCACCTTTGGAAAAATCAGCATTCACTGAGTTTAGAAAAAAATTGTACCCCCCTCCCTATGCCATCAATCTTCTAAAAAAATCAAAGCCGAACAAACGATCTTGGCCATCCAAATATGGATACAGATATGGATATTAAATATGGATGAAGATATGTATATGAAATATAGATACATATATGGGTACATGATATGAAGACATGTATAGATACAAGTACAAGTACAAATATGGGTACAAATACAAAATTCAAATATGGATATATCCCATATTGATTGCATTGGAAGTTTTTTCTTGGAAATACAAGTAGGGGTGGTGGTAGAGTGCGGAATTAAAACACATAGTAATTTTAATTTAAATGAAACCTTGTGACAGTTGAGGGGGATTAAAACACGTAATTAATAATGAAAACTTATTTTGAGCTCATTTGTCACAATTACAATGAACTCAAAAGAGACAAATAAAAAATTTGTAGTTTCTTTTGGAGCCTAAGCATACCAAGTAGCTAAAAGAAAATCACTTTCTTAAAAAAAAGAAATTTGAAATTGTTTTTTTAGATTTATAACATACGTAAATAGCTTTGAATCATTCCATTTTGATTAACAAGATGATTGAAAGTTATGAGGAGTTTTAAATTGTGGATAGTTATAGAATCTCTATTCTAAAATAAACTTTGAAGTCCTTCAGTTAATTCAATTTTTAATATTTTAAAAGTCAAATAAAACAAAATCATAGCATGTAGATTGTTTGTTACAACATTACAACCATTGGAAAATACATATTTCAACTCCATAACTAAATTCTTGACAATTTAGTATTTTAAATCATTTTCTACTTCTTTCTACTTGTTATTTTTTCAAACATGAATATGAAATATTTTTTATTGAATTTTTTATACATATTTCCAAATTATTTCTTCAACATATTGTGGAGAGTTGCAAGTTGTAGGATCTATACATTTTTGGGTTAAATGTTTGAAAGACAAAACCTAACCATTTAGAAAGAGTTGAAAATACTTCTTTTTGAAATCTAGGCATCACATGTGATCTTGCAATTGGTAAGGTTCCTTATTTTGAAATTTTAGGAGGGTGTATTCTAACAAGTTAACTAAAGGATCCTACAATTGAATTTGTTAATGAATAAATAAAAATAAAGATTTTAGCCTTGCTTTGAAGAGTATTATAATATAATATGACATGACCTTCTTTTTTTACTGATTAATTAATGTCAAAATTGAATTGTAGAAAATGAGTAAGAAGAGTGTTAAAAAATTCACTAATAAAGGGCCAATGTTGGAAGGATTTTGAATATATTGGTAAATAGAAAGAGAGAATTTACAAGACCTAGAGAACTAAGTTACTTTAGTTTGTTGTGTCTTCGTAACATTCTCTCTCTCTCTATATATTTATTCAAATGAGTTTGGCTAGTCATCAAAAACAAATAAATGAACCACTACCTTGAACCATTAATAATACAATTAAAACATGTAACAAAGAGCCCACTTCCATGCAACCATGCATATTAAAGAAAATTTTAATAATTAAATTGTTTTCACTTCAATGATAGTCTTAAATTTGAAAGGACATGATATTTCATTCATTGTGAATATATGACGATTGATGCAATAATTACATAATTACAAAAGTGAAACCATCTTTAATCCATATATATGTTAAAAAACCACTCTTTGGATGGAAAAAATAATTTTTTTGTCATAGTAAGGCAAAGGTTAGGTCACACTACATTAGTATTTTGAAGTAGTTTTGGGCCTCTAAATATGAAAGAACTTTAGACATTAACCTCTAAACGCCCCAAGGGACCAAAAGTGTCTACTCATAGTTTCAAGCTCAATTCAAAATACTCCAACTTTTGCATCCAATGTCCAAATTCAATCAAACTTGTTGGAAAATTTGTACTCTTTCTTTTAGTTTGTGTTGTAAAATTTTCAAATCAATCCAAAATGTCTTGATTTTTGGTAAGTCAATCGAAGTTTAGAGGTTCAATTTGAGCTCACCAAACTGGATTTGATGGCTGCAACCTTGGAGGCTTGTATCTCCTTCATCCAATGTTTGTTTTCAATAAACTTTGTTGGATTAGAATTCTCTTGAAGTCTAGTTATTGTGGTAAAATTTTCATGTCAATCCAAGTTGTTTTGAATGATTGGCCCAAGCAATTCGAAGTTCAAAATCCCAACATTTTTGGATTACAATGAACTTTAGCAACTTGTTTCTTCTTCATACAGTGCCAATTTCCAAAAAAGTTTTTTGAAAAAGTTTTGCATACTAATCTACTTTATGTGACTAAAATTTCATATCATCCAAGAGGTTATGAGTGACTCAGAAGCATTGAATTTCAAAAGGCCTTGGGCTTTTACGGGTTAAACAACCTACCTACAGAGCTACTACTAAGAAATTGTGTTATGTTGCACATGATGGAATGAAGTTGCCTAGGGTAGAAGGTTAATGTAGAGTAACTACAATCAAAATTGCAAAATCAGCAATTTAGCATGTTCCCATTATTATATTGAATTTTTTTGGTAGGGTTATCTGGATAGTGAAAAGGGGATTCTAGATTCTTTTAGAATGCATGTTTTGCACACTTTATGAATAAACTATGAATTTTCAAAGTGTTGAAAATAGGTGTTCCTAAAAGTGAATGATTATAGAGTATTATGAATAGTCTGTAGGAATACATATTAAGCGCAAATCTCTAGCGTACAATTTTAGGTGTAGTTATCCACACACTGTTGCTAGATTATTGATATTTTAAACGAATGAAAAGTGATTGGAAAATAAATAAAACTCTATTATTTGGAATAGGCAAAGGCTTCCTCTTTGTACTTTAGTCTAGGTCCTTTCCTTTTTCTTTCTCCTTTTTGTCCAGCCTTTGGGCTTGGCTCCTTTGTACAGTGGGGTACAATTCATTTACAAATTTTTGGATCCTCCTAAGATTAGGAGAACTTTGGAAGGCCTGTGTGTACTAAAAAATGAATAGAATTTTGAATTTCAAATTGCGTTGGAATCACAATGAAGTCTAATTTATCATCATTACAAACACACATATGCAATTGAAAACCATACAAAGATTGTGATGTTTTCTATACACTATGTACTATCTAGTGTTGCCAACATTTGTGAAAATTACAACTTATATTCAACGATACATATAAGAAATGAACCTTTACAATTGCTTTAGAAATACTTATTCCCATACCACTTAAATTTTTTGTATGATTTCTTGCTTGTTCTTCACTTGAATGCAAAAAATCTTTGACTATCCTCTATAGGTTCTCTATGAAATGGTAGATAGTGTATAAAAGGAATCCAAATTGTTGTATGATTTTAAATTATTCATTTTTTACTTTTTATGAAGTTGAAGTGCACTTCATTGCAATTCCAACACAATTTGTAGTTTCAAAATTGGTTCATTTTTAAACATGCTAGAGCTTTCTAAAGTAGGAAGAGAAACCAAGCTGTTTTATATTTTCTGAACCTTTATGGAATTAGTTATGAACTTTTGAAGTTCAAAGGCAGCAATCACTAAAAGTGACCACCTTCTAAAATGTACACTGTTGGTACATTGAAAAGAGCAAAACGTACCTTTGTGTCATGATTGCTTTTAGAGCATAGGCACTTTTAGAGCAAACTACCTTACACAATTCATAGCTAGGTAATTCAATTGTGATGATGGCTAGGCTCCACTTGACAACAACAACACCAACATATCGTTCGGTCTACAAAGAAGGCCATATTCATTAAATTGAGACAATGTGGATTCTCATTTTAATCATCTTCCTAAATTTAGTATGTAGAAGAGTCCATTAAATTGAGACAATTCAAAAAATTGAGACCATAAACTGCTTGAAGAATAAAGAATTTGTACAAGTATAAGAAATTGGAGGAAAAAAATAGTAGTGAAGGACGTTGAAAGGAGGGATTTTGGATGGGAAACTAGAACCATTTATAATAAGTGCTTAACTAAAATATCTAAGTAAATAGTTTGACATATAGTGAGGTAGAGATTTTTGAAATCATCCATGATAGAATACATTTGTACACCTAGCCTGATCAAAAACTACAATGTCAAAGTAAAGAATTTGACATATGCTTAGATAGAGAAGTTCATAATTACTTTGTATAGAAAACATTAGTACTCATCGTGTTCCAAAACAAATGTCATAGACAATAGAATTCCAATGAAGAACTTACAAAATACACAATACCATACAAGAAATTAAAATAAAAATATATTATATTATACAACATCTATAACATCAAATTCTAAAATAATATAAAAAAAGATCAAAACAATGAACTAAAAGAATAAAAAAACTAAATCTATTTCATCTTCTCCACATGTTTTTTTCTAACAACTTTTTATTATATTTTTTTTTGCCCTAATCAAAGAAACTATCAACTTCTACAACTCTTTATAATTTATTTTTTTCCATATTTTTTTGTCATCCTCCCTAAAGTTAAGAAAATAACGTACAAACTCGCAAAACTCCTCATGATTTCCTATGCCTACAAACTATTCATCTTCACTCCGAAGATACATTATTGCTTTCACCAGATACATATGCATCCACCGATGTTTGGATGATAGCAATTTGTGTTTTGGGAATTCTAACTCTTGGATCAGAAGTGCCTTCTTTGAAACGTGGCTTCCAAGCAGTCATAATGCAGTCTGTATGCGTCCAACTCGGAGAGATAGCCTTATCCTCGCACCAAGAATTCCCTTGTTTTGTGTCCCACCCAGCATATGTTTCTTCATTGGTGTGATGAAAAGACGTAGGTGTCCAATATTGAAGTTGAATCGAATTGACATGACCTGGATCTAGATTAGGATTTGTTAGAGCCCGAGCAAGCCAAAATGGACGGAGGTCACCGTCAGCGGGGCGCACAACAACTAAGTAACCTGCATATACATCACGGCCAATACGAAATGAAGGAGGTGGACGATCACACCTACGACCAACAAAAGGTGCATCTTCTGCAAACTCCTCACGCATTGTACCATCATCTAGGTATTGGTCTTCCACCTCATCAGCAACATGAGAATTTGGCCAAAATCCATGCTGCAATGTCTCATGTACCACAAGCGGAGCATTGAGAGCACTTCTCACACCTTCCCAATATTTCCGCACCGGCTCATTCTTCCTCCTAAACTCGCCAGATAAGTCTTGATTTCCCATTGCCCCCCACAATGCAATGTATCCATCTAAACCCTTGCAAATCTCATCAAAGCAACGCATTTGTTGTGGTGGCAAAGGTAGAGGACTACCCCTTGGTACTTTAGGGTGCCCATCTATTGTCTCCTTCCACAAGCGAATCCCCCCACCCTCTTTCGGCAACCAATCAACATTGGTACAAAGGATCTTGTACTGCATCAATGGCCACCCATTGGAATCCTTATAAAACTTGAACTGCTGCGCTTGAGAATGACCCTGTAGAGAATCATCGCCTGTATGCAAGTACTCGTCCACAAATCGCTTAAAATTAGGAACCTCCTCAATGAGATGAGGAATTACGGGTTGTGTTTCACAATCCATGAAAGACTTCATCAACCTTGGAAGTGTGGGGTAGTCATTCGTCTTCAATTTAGTGCTCCAACGACCAAATAGAGCATCAATGTCCTCATGAGTGTGTCCTCATGAGTGTGTCCAACAATGAGGAAATTGATGTATATCTCTCGAAAAATAGCTCTATAGACAAGAAGAGAACAGAATGCAAAAACCCACCGATTCTTGTTGTCGCTAGAAGCATTGTCAAGCTGAAGAGTCAATGTTGGAGGAAGAGGTTGAGCTTCCACCAATACTTCAGGGGGGGACCCGAGAGAGTCCGTACAAATCTCTGAACCTATTAACAAAGCCTCTGTCAGTTCAGAACGCTCTCCTCCTACAAACAATTGACGAGATGAATGCTTCAGTTGGGACTCTAGATCTCGCAATAATTTTGCAATGGACCCAATAGTATGGTTGGAGTATGTTGGGAAGATGTCCAAGCCATAGTGTGCATATCGCACATCTCCATGACCATGAGCAATCATGCCTGTAACAGCGACAGGCATCTTCATGAAAGAATCATTTCCCTTACTCTTGTGCGAGTAATGAGGGGAAGCAGTCTTTGAGTGATCCATCTTGTCATGGATTATAGTCAAAACCTTGTCAGGATACATCTCAGACATTGAACGGTTTCCATAGTACAAGTCCCTATGCGCCTTTTGAACATTATATTCATTAAAATGGGAGTTTTCTAGCGAAATGAGAGCTTTGCAATCACTAGAAATCATAAACTTAAGAGAAGACACTATTAAATATAACTAAATCAGCAATGCAATGATCCATAAAACACATATCAAAGTGCTATATTTAGAAATTGGAAGCATATATAATAACTCCTTTATATAATATCATCATTGAATTCACAAATTTATAGGATGTATACACTTTCCTTGTCAAAATACATGCATTGACTCTTTACATATGTAGACACACTGACACCCCTAAGTTCTAGCACTCCTATTTGTAAGATCCATGACATTTGAATTGAAGTTGTCTAGACTATTACTGGAAATGGATGAGTGTAATGTATATACGACATCCACAAATATGATAAAGTAGGAAAGAAGGTCTACAAACCAGTTAATTCCACAGTAGAGGCGAACCGAAGGAAGCAAAAGTACGAGATTCCATAGAAACGATTGCCTGACATGTCCATTGAGAGTGACGCTCAAACATTGCGATGTGTGCAACGCAAGGAGTGAGCATCATTCTCAATGGCCATGCCGGCAATTGTTTGTATGGATTCTCGTATTTTTGCTTCCTACAGTTCGTCTTCACTATAGAATTAGCTCATTTGAAGGCCTACATGTCTCTTTCAACGCCTATACATTGATCATCTCTATTACATTTACATCTCTATAATTTCTACTAAGCATAAGTACTTCCTAACTATGCGACAAACTCCTCAGCTTCTCCATGGCCTTAAAGATCTCGGGTCCTCGACTATACCCTTTTGCGATTTGCCCGGCCTCGTGAATTCCATCTCTCCGTTGGGCTTTCAACGACCTGCACTCCCATGAATCCCACGATGGAGTCGAAGATTGACTACAAGAAGATCCATTGAGAATCCTCTTTAAACTGCCCCCTTGAGACAAAACACGCTTACGCGGGAGCGACGGACGAATAACAGGGACCGGAACGATTGTCTTGCATGGTACATCCGGAATTACATCCAACACATCCGGAGTGGACGTTAGATAGTTGGCATCCCCATAGAGCTTCTTTTGCGTCACTCTATCAGACGTACTTGGCGACATGCCAGAAACCTGAAGATCCCTGGAGCGTAGCGGAGATGGGGAACAGGAAACAGGCAAGCGCGGCTTTTTGTTTGGTGGACTGTCCACCACTCCATCATCGACAGGATTCACAGAAAAGTCCATTGTCGAATTTACAGTGGGTGCCGAGCACAAGAAGTTCCCGGTACTTAGGATTATGTACTGTCCATAATCCATAATGGAGTCCACGGATGCCTGACATGGAAGTCCATTACCTAATCCCTGAGACGTCGAAGTACTTGGCACCTGCAACGCAACCATTTGACATTAAAACACACTTCGTCCAAATTCAGAGTAGCTCCAGAAGAGACATCGAAAGCAAAACCTCCAATCAAGAATGCCCATCCAATCTATGATATGAAGCACATTCCAAGCAACGAAGAAGGTCGTCACGAGCTCAAAACATCATACTCATAACTACTAAATTACGAGTTCCCACCAACACTATACATCAGCTCGACACGAGTTGAACTGCGTACCTCCCTCAGGTCGCTCTAACTAAAACTAGCTGACCCGCGTACGACCTCCATGAGCTTGTCATACTCTCGACGACTCCTCTCCTCGCAGAGCATTCGTCGTCCAATTCTCCCATTCTTATCTCCACGGAACGACTTCAGACCCAAGTCGTGGCTGACATGCAAACGCTGAAACCAGGGAAGGAGAACCGCAAGGAGAAATGTGTCCTTCTCGCCATTTCCCCGATTACTCCAGGAATCCGAAAGAATCACATTCTCCGAACAGTTCATGATATGCTTACGAGGACTGTCATCTATTATGATGGTATTGTCAGATGAGAAATTCCATCGGGAGGCACTGAAAAGCACATCCAAATTCTTAAGGAATAGGTCCTTATTAGTTCCCGGTTCCTTATAAGAGACTAACCTGCCAACTCTATCTCTGCACTTCACTGTCTTGCACGAGTCTTGTCCAAGAACAAGGTAGGGCGGACCTCCGTCCCGAAAGAGGTGAACGCAAATGTCTTCAGTGGTGGACTTTTTCATGGAACTCCACACTGAAACGAAAGCTATCTTTCCTAACTCCATCAGAAACGTGGAGCAATTGGGCCGGACGTACACCAGCTTTGGTCCCACAATTGCACCAATAGTGGCAGAGTGTGGCTCCGAGCGATGGTTGAACTGCCTGACCGAGCCCTTGGACTTCCAATCCTCGCTAATACATAGAATGCCATTGAGGTCCAAGATGACGTTGATCCACTTCTCCACCACCCCAGACCTCAATGACCGATTCACGCCCTCCAAAGTCCCCATAGGAGCTACACGAGTATCCGATTCCTGGTGAACAAACGGAGGAGTGCAAATCCCATTACGATCGTGAAATTGGCCCATTGAAAATGCCACGCGAAATCCAAACCGAATGGTCTACCAAAATGACGACTCATATGTAATGGTGCCATGAATTAAAACATAAGAACGCACTGTACCTTCCTCCGTGCCGGTATCGTAGACTGGTTCACGTCTTCACAATTTGTTGGGTCATATTCAGGAAGAGGAACATCGACGTCCAAATCTTTGGACTCGGCCGGTATCCGATGCAACTCATCGACCATGACACGGTCCGCAGGCGAATCCGGATGAGAGTGTGCAGGAGGAGAATGACAATCCTCAGGATAACATTGGTGAATCATAAAGCCTGCGATATGGGATTCAGTGAAAATATCTCTGTGAGAACTCAATATATTACATGCTCAAATTTGATATGTCCAAAATACAAAATTGTGCCCAGGACTTTAAGTACTAAGATTGGCACCACTACAAATGGCGGTTCGGAAAACAGAGTACTACATCTACAAGAAACTTTTCAGCTCAAAGTCTACCATACATATCAGCTCGAGTCGAGCTGAATCTACAAAAAACAACATCGAGTGATTATTGGGCACAACCTGCTGGTGGATCTCCAGTGGGCTGGGCATCACTTCCGGCTTCCACCTGGGAAGCATCCGTGGGCAGGTTGTGCCCAACGTCGACGTCCTCTCTCGCGGGTTCTGCTACGTCCTCAGTGTCATCTTGGTGCTTGGCGTGTTTGTCGTGCCCAACGTCGACGTCCTCTTTCGCGGGCTCTTTTGTGGGCTCTTCTGCGTCCTCAGTGTCATCTTGGTGCTCGGCGGGTTTGTCAGGGCTGTCCATCGGGGGGGGAGGTTCTGGGATAGGTGTCTCCACAGGTAGAGGCGGAAGAGTCTCCAATGCGCTTGAAGCGTTGGAGACAGATGGTTGCCCATGTTCAATCATCGGTAAAGACGGAGAAGCGGGAGGCAACTGTGCCATAGGGTCTATTCCAACCTTCAACATCAGGAGCTGCATCATTTCCCTGTTTTGTAAGGCCAATTCTCTATTATGCTTGGACTCCTCCCTCATCCATTTCTGGTTGCTCTTGTGCATTTCGGCATTTAACAACCTCTCCTTCGCTTGCTCAGCTCTCAACTCGGCCATCCTTAATTCGGTCTCTGCTCTCGCAAGCTCAGTTTGCTGTTGCAGGGCTACAAGAGAAGCCGCATTCTGCACTTGAATATTTGCCAACTGTTTCACGACACTGGTGATGGTGTCGCGCTTCCTTTTCTTCTGTGGTGGTTGGGATGGAGTAGGAGTTGACGGTATTTGAGCTAAGGGAGGCAACAAGGATGAACCAGAGGATCCAGGAACGTCCCCAATTGGACGACTAGTTGGCGTCGGGATTTCATCGATTCCAACATCATCGTCGTAACAATCATCATCGTCATCATCATCGGAGGAGGATATATCATCCTCATTGTCAAGAACAATAGGCGTCCGTCTCCTCTGTTCACTCCCTGGCGAATCGTCATTCGATCGTAGCTTCCTCTTAGACGAAGATGGTGTTGAACTTGGACGTCCACAACCGGGGACACGGTACCCGCTGTCCAGGAAATCAGCTTTGTCCAGAGTCATCGCCTTCAAACATATTTCCTCCCACCAGAAGGTTTCCTCCGATGACCCAACAGCAAACACGTCAACACAATTCATCTGCATCGGCTACTTATACTTATTAGAACCTCTCATATACTGATGCAGACATATCAGCGCGATTCGAGCTAAACCGACAGGACAATATACTACTGTAGATTATAACTTCACTGAGACATTCAAAAGGAATAGCAGATTAGCGCGACTCGCTCTGATGCGCAGTACAGGCACATACCATTGCTGCGAATGTGAACTTGCCCCCAGTAAATCCAGAGAAGACACACTTTCCAGGATTGCAGAAGTTTGTCACAAGCCAAAGGTAAAATTCCATCCGCAACTCCGTGTTCTGAATCCGGTACTCCAGTTCACTATAGGCGCGCGCCTTCGTATAGCGAGCAGTATCCGGACAGTTGAATTCCGATGGAATATCAACAGCATTCTGGTTCGTGGGATTCTACAAAAACATGAGGAACACCTTCTTCGGTGTTTTGGACCCGGGGAGGACACTCCCTATGTTTTAGCAAACTACGTGCGGCGGAAAAAGTAAAACAAGTAATACACCTTAAAATTTAATTTCTTTTTCAAAAAAAAAATTATGGATAGATTTTACTACTTTATAAGTTTATGTTTTGAATTATTGGTATTTTTTTGTGCTAATAGTAATTAGTTATAAATTTTTGAAGAAAAAAGATACACTGTAAAGCTGAAAATAACTTTCACACCTCTATATTATATAAGAAAAAAAATTTGAAAAATGAAAAAAAAATTATATAGAATAGCTTTCTATTGAAAGTTTATTTTGGTTGAATATTGATGCAATAGTCATCTTCATGTGAGCTCTATAAATATTTTAGTTGGAGAACATGCCATTTTAGTTCATTTTTCAACCCTTTCTAGACAATATATCTTATGTTATTTGGAATTGAATTTTTTGTCAATAGAAACCTTTAGTCATTGTTAAACAAAGCTCAAAATTTTAGAATGAAATTATAGTTTATTCAAGGTGAATTACATGAATTACTTTTTCCACCGCCGCACGTAGGTACCCTAAATGTAGTGAGAGTGTCCTCCCCTAGGTTTTGGATGCCGCAACATCTCCTAGTCGATCGATTTTACCTGCCGAGTACACAGAAAAATCTATAGAGAAGGCACTAAGGACCTTGTTTGAATCCACGAAATTTAAAACCTGCGCCTGTTCCTTCTCGTCTCCACAAATGAATAGCCATGACGGCACTTCCTCGAGTGTTGGGTTCTTCTTCTTCCGCATTGAGGTCATGACTTCTACAAAGTATGGGTTATCGACGCTGGAAGTCGGCTTCTTCTCAATCCCCGGAAGCACCCTGAAGTCTATCACCCCCAGCGACATTCGTTTATAGGTCTCTGATGTCCAGGAATTCGCCGGCCAGTCATTATGATAATCAGTGTTCTCGTTGTAGGGCCGATAGTGTCCCACTGCTGTTGGCTTCTGAAAGTTCTTCTTGTGCTCCAGGAATGCCTTAAAGAATTGAAACGCCTCCTCAGATAGTTCAGCACACGATTTGTTCTTGGACTTAACTTGCTTAGCCTGGCCAAAGTAGGCCTCACCGGGCCTATCCAATAGAACGTCCATTGTCGCTCTGGAAAACAGTCGTTCTTGCTTGAATGCCTTCCAGTTCTGAACAATGAGTTCATTCCTTGAGTTCAGAAGACCAAGATCGGGATTGATGTGATGGAGCTCTTTCTTCACCAGGTGCTTGCGCTTCCTTCTCTCCGACCATTCCTTTGTTGTGTAGCAGTTGTCAAGCACTGACGAAATTGCTTTTATCGTCACCTTTGGATAAGAATGATTGCGCTTAGGTCCTGTCTGGTTGAGGATATGGTTTGCCAATTTCCCAAGTTCGTCATGACTGAGGTTTCCCAAATGCTTGAAGTATTCTCGAGTCAACATGCAGTTGTCTGGATTCCAATCCTGCCGACTGTTGAACTTCTTATCCGTATCAGGATTAATGAGTTCTCCATGTGCAGCAGCGGAAATAAGCTCGCTCCAAAGCTTGTATACCTCATCCGGCGCAGTGATGAGTTTTAACTCGTTTGTGAGTTTAAGTTTCTCTTCTTTCGCCTTTGTCTTCGACAGTCTCAGGTTCTTGTTGACATCAATCATTGAGAACCTTACGTAAACTGCCTTCTCAAATGCCTGAGAGAATACAAGGAGTTTATGGTCAGACATTGGAATGTATCAGCCATAGTTGACCGATACGGAATTTGACGGAATTAAAAAATCAAAACACTACGAACAGAACAGAAGCATCAGTTCAGCGCGACTCGCGCTGATGTACATACCTGAAAGGCATCCTTGTTTCTTTGGTTCTCTACCGTTCTCCTTGTTACAAACACGGTCCCGACAGACACAACCTGTGTGGGATTGCTTGGTTTGCCCATGGCCTCCTATACTGACCGAGATCCAAGAATGTTTGTCGCCCATGAGGGTTGGGCTGCGACGAAGTGGTTAGTTCGGTTATAATAAGCAGAGATACATCGGAGTTTCTCTGCGTCAGTTGACCACACTACAAAACAGTTCCACTTCCGGAAATGTTCTCTTTCGTCAGGATCCACCCCGTTCTTCTTGTCGAACATGAACTTACTGGCCTCCACGCTGTGCTGACCATTGATAATATAAAATTTCCCGCCTTCAATATCCTTCCAGTCCTTCGGTTTGGAGTTATATCCAACAAGCATAACACAGAGCGTTTGCTTCGTGCTCTTGTCCGGAATATTGAGAAGCCAGTTCACCTGGTCCTCGATGATGCGATTCTCCTTCGAACGAATGTTGAATGTTGCAGGAGGTGTAATCAGCTGCGAGATGTCAATCTCTTTCTTATCATCGACTTTGAAAACATATGCATCTTCGCATGTGGTCCAGAACTTTTTGTATGTCTCGCTGATGGCCTTGTAATTTGGCTTCTTCTCCGTCGCTCGCGAGTGAGGGACATTGACCATCTCGTCTACATAACTGCCCTCAGCAATTTCGGAATGCTTAGAGGTCCTGGGGATTGGCCTTTCTGTTGATGGGGATGCAATAATATTCTTGCCTTTCCTCTGCGGTGTTTTATCCGGCGTCCTCTGAGATCTCCGCTGGCCGCGGCTGGCTCCGGATTCCTGTCCTCTATTGTGCTTTGAGCTTTGACTGACTCCGGCGTGGACAACATCCATCGAAACTGAGCGTGGCCTATTCATCTCATTTTGCATCTCCAACTTCCCCTTCAACGTGTTGAAGTCGTTAAACAGTGACCGAATTTTTGTGCACAGTCGCTTCCAGGTAAGTGGTGTCCCATTTGCGTTATGCCACTCCCGGTTGTCCAGTTTTCTCTCTAGCTCTTTCACTTCATCCCGAAAAGGAGTTGGCTCAAGACTTAGGAGTAGCAGCGTCATATTAAATGGTATAAGAACGCTGTCTATGCATATCGAGAAATGATACTGATCTTTGTTGTCAATACCGGGAATTGTTGTAACGCACTTGATTCTGACCATGGGATGGGTATCAGATTCGACATCTTTTACTTTCTCCTCAAATGATAGCTGTAGGAAGACTTGTGCATTTCTGAACTTGTATGTGAAACAGAACTGATTTTTAAATGGGATCATCATGAAACCCTAGGCTTCTACTCTCTCTGGATCCTTGAATTCCTAGTACTCGCCTTCGATAAGCGAGTCGTCCACATCTTCGTTGTCGTCTGGGAATTGGACCTCGCACTTCCGGAAGTACATCTCAAGTGCTGCCCTGTGATTCTCCATTCTGTAACCAACACATGGTATTAGAATTTCTTGTTGTCATTTCAGCGCGCTTCGCGCTGATCCGTTCTATGCCTTAGATTTTATTGATGCAAAATAGATGCAGTTTTCAGATATAAATACACAATTGGATTCATCTGTTTCCAGTTATGTTTTTTGAACTTACTATGATAGGATATATTTAAGTAAGTATTCAGATTTATTATTTGTTCAGCGTGATGCGCGTTGATATGTATTGCTAAGGGTCTCAATGTATTCCGTTGAGGTGTGTAGAGGGCAATTAATTCTTTATTTCATTTATCGGAATATGGGTACCCTTTCAGCGCGACCCGCGCTGATCTGCTCTTATGGTTTCATAACTATCTATTCAGTTCGATTACTATGTATTTCCAAGGGTCTCAATGTTTTCCTTTATGGTATGTCGAGGGCCGTGAATTCTTCATTTCATTTATCGGCAGCAGTTCAGCGCGACCCGCGCTGATCTGCTCTAATTAATTTATGACCATCTATTCAGTCCAATTACTTCTACCATATACATTTAATTGTTTTCGTATTTTCTTGGTTACGTGTCTTCGGGTACTACATTCTGGTTTTAGAATCAAGTAAGTAGTGTTGATGTAACTTTAGCGCGACTCGCGCTGATATGGCATATGGTGGAAATTCATTAAACGGACGATGATTTCTGTGTCTGTCTTTTTAGCGCGACTCGCGCTGAAATGGCATATGGTGGGAATTCATTAAACGAATTGTAGTTTCTACGTCTGTCAATTTAGCGCGGTTGGCGCTGATCTGCATGGATGCAGGGTTTTATATCATACCATTTCGTGATTTGAATGCGGGGAATTTTAGGGTTTAGGATGTGAAATTTTGGGTACCTGAAAATTTTAGGGTTTGGGTTGTGAACGTACCTGAATACTTTCCGCTGTGCTACTCGATGCAAACAGTTTCAGATTGTGGGCAAGGTTTTTTAACCTGCAGGTAATGAAGAATTGAAAGAGTTCAGAAGCGTTCAAAAAATGCTGCACATGGCCACATGAATATGCATTCATGCTACAAACTACCTATACTGACTGGCTTCCTTTCCTAGGGTTTTAGGGTTTATGGTTTGACACTACAATGATAGAAGCATGAAGAAGGATCATACATAGGAACAATGAACAATGAAAACAGGAAAAAACGAAAACAGACCACAATACAAACAGACAACAATGAAACCTAACATAAACAAACAAAACAAAGAATAATGAAAACTGACAACAATGAGAACTAACCAAAACGAAAACGAAAACAAACAACATCGAAAACAAACAGCAATCACAAAAAATACATCGAAACCAAGCAGCAACCGAATCAAACAGCAACCAAAGCAAATAACAACATCGAGAACAAACAACAAACGATAAACGAAAACAAACAAAAACGACAAGAACTAAAAACAATCACAAATGAAAACAAAACAATGAATGGAGGACCTCACCTGTGAATCCCGCGACTTTGCAGCGCCAGCGGAGGAGCGCCGGAACGAGCAGCGCGAGGGAGGACAGGAGAAGCGCCGGAACAGCGCGAGGGTTTCGTGTTGGAGGAGGAGCACTGGGAGGAAAAACGAGCAACGCCGGGAGCAGCGCCGGTAGCGACAACGAGCAGCGCCGGGAGCACGGAGAGAAGGAACAGCGGCCCACCGCTGCGAGGACGAGCAGCAGGGAGAGACGTGCGAGGAGGAGAGGAGGAGTAGCGCCGGGGGTTTCGAGAGCGACATGCGAGGACAATAGGAGCAGCGCCGGGAGTTTGGGAGCGACGTGCGAGGAGGTTTCGGGAGCAGCGCCGGGGGTTCGGGAGCGACGTGCGAGGAGGGTTTCGGGAGCAGCGTCGGGGCATGAAGACGACGGGTTTAGGGGTTAGGGGGACCGGCAGTGGGGGGGCGGGCAGTAGGGGGAGCGGAGGGAAAAAACATTCTCCTAAACCTAAACCTATCAAAGAAAATAACTTCTTCAAAGAATTTTTTTTAAGGAAAATAACTTCAAAGAAATTTTAAATAAAATAACATCTTCAAAGAAATTTTTTTCTAGCACTTTCAGTGCGAATTTCATTCACAATGTATGATCCAACATCACAAAAAATTTAGCACAATATCGAAGACAAGATCCTACATTTACATTATCATAAAAAAAATAGACGAAATTTGTATTCCATGATTAGACAAAAATAGCAGAAGTGGTAATTTAGCGTGGATTTCGCAGAAAAATGGTCTTTGGATTTAAGAATTCCAAAGAAGTTGTATTGCATGATTAGACAAAAATAGCAGAAGTGGTAGTTTAGCGTGGATTTCGCAGAAAAATGATCTTTGGATTTAAGATTTCCAAAGAATAAAAGTATTAATATCAATTTACAAATTCCTTCAATATTTTCTAAATAATAAAGGACCGTGCGTTGTACTTGAATGTAAAAAAAAATAGAAAGTCATGAAATCCACATTCCAAAATAATGGATAACACGTGGAGCAAGTTGCAATTATTCCCAAAATTTCAAATCCAAAAAAATATGCTACTGGTGGCCACTTTCAATGACCTTGTTCGTGAAACAAAATACTAATGGGGGAAATTGAAGGACCGTGCGCTGTACTTTAATGTCCAAAAAAATAGAAAGTCATGAAACCCACGTTCCAAAAGAATGGAAAACACGTGGAGCAAGTTGCAATTATTCCCAAAATTTCAAATCCAAAAAAATATGCTACTGGTGGCCACTTTCAATGACCTTGTTCGTGAAACAAAATACTAATGGGGGAAATTGAAGGACCGTGCGCTGTACTTTAATGTCCAAAAAATAGAAAGTCATGAAACCCACGTTCCAAAAGAATGGAAAACACGTGGAGCAAGTTGCAATTATTCCCAAAATTTCAAATCCAAAAAAATATGCTACTGGTGGCCACTTTCAATGACCTTGTTCGTGAAACAAAATACTAAATAATGGGGGAAATTGAAGGACCGTGCACTGTACTTTAATGCCTCAAAGAAAATATGAATTCATGATAAATTTTATTTTGAATACATTTCACTTTTTGATTTTAATTATTGAATATTGCACATATTTAAACCTATGCATGTTTCTTGAATTACTTCAATCTTACATTTGAATAGACATTGAGCGTTTAGAGTATGTGTAAATCATTTTTGATGTCTTTATGGGGATGGAAGATTCTTTGCAGGAAAATTTGTTGCATTTCATGTGAGCATAAATTCTATGTGTTTATCTAGCTTATGTAGGTATTCTAAATTTTTTTAAACTATGTTGTTTGCATTTGTGATCATGAACTTCTTGATATAAACTACAACATACTATGTATTTTGGATTTGAGGGTTACTAATGGTGCAAAAGAAATACGTACTAGAAAGTTTTAGGTATTTATGACTTTTATAGTTTATTGCGCAAACCATTTATGACTTTTATAGGGTAAATGAATTTAAATACAAATTTTGAATTACTTATTTTTTGTACACTTGATGAAGGACCCTATTCTCGAACCCTGAACTCTGAACCCTAAACCCTAAATCCTACAAATCCTGAATCCGAAACCCTAAACCTCCAAAAAAATAGTTCAAAAAGTTAAATTCTTTGAACATTCCATCATTATTCCTATTGTGAATGGTTCTTTTTCTTTAAATATGAACAGGAAAGGACCCTATTCTCAAACCCTAAACTCTGAACCCTATACCCTAAACCCTACAAATCCTAAATCCTAAACCCTGAACCTCCAAAAAAATAGTTCAAAAAGTTAAATTCTTTGAACATTCCATCATTATTCTTATATTGAATGGTTCTTTTTCTTTAAATATGAAAAGAAAAGGACCCTATTCTTAGAGCATTTATGACGGAGAAGAAGTTGCAATAAAGTAGGCTTCCTGTCTAAATATATAGATTTTAGAATACTGTGCCTCTTATAAATTTGATAAGGGACAGGCCGCCGGTAGTTGTCTAATTCGTTAACTAGATATTCTCTCATGAAAAACAAATGACGGTCATTATTATTTGAGGACGTTAGATGCTAATTGAAAGGACGTAAAGGTATGAGTAGTGACGCCGCCAATGGTACAAGGCAACAGTACCGTTCAAAAGTCAACCAGCACATTGTAAGGGAATCCTTAAAAGATTGCTACCCTGAGAATATCCGTGGGGTCAGGTACTCTTGTTACCATTCCATATCGTTTTCTTGGTGTACAGCTGCGCAGACCATCGCGATTCCGGGGACATCTACATTTAGAAGGTTAGTGTTCAAAATCGTAAAATGAGTTCGCGCTCTTTCACTCCCGCCAAGGACTCATCTGTGTGTCGTCACTACACCTGCGCACATTTGTTTTCTCTCTTCTCCTCACCTGTGTCTACTTCGGAGTGCATTGCCTTGTTCTTGTGTGTAGTTGATTTGTAGAGTTTTGTTTAGCGGAGATTTTGTTGTGGTATGTTTCGTGAGCGGGTTGTGACTTTGTCGTTGTTGTAGGCGACGCTGGATTGGATAGTGCTTCCGGATAGTGCTTCCGATATGTCAAACAGACACTTTGTGTACTACAGCATTCCTCATCTATCAAATTTGAGTCTTCATCTTTACTTGTAATTATACCCTTTGATATTTCCATGCAGAGGAGCTCAATTTTCTTCTGTGGATTTCATGTTTTGATAAGCAGAGCAGTATCCTGGTGCATCAGATCATGAAATGGCGTCGTCATTGTATAATGTCTTAGCCGAATTCTCCGCCGTGAATCCCGGGAACGAATTCACAGGGACCATGTTCTTGTTTTCCGGAAATTACGGATCAATTAAGTGACGACCAGTCACTTTAGCTCGATTCGCGCTAAAAACACATGCTTTGAATTAATATATTGGAATAACATGGCATTTCAGCGCGAGTCGCGCTGATGTGGTCGATGATCTAATTTATTACTTTTGTGTAAGTCTGATTGGCTATATAGTATTCATAATGACTGTGATTATTAATTACTTAATAATTTCAATATATATTCGTTGGAGAACTGATCAGCGCGACTCGCGCTGAAATGCATTCGACCAACATATTTATTTAACCAAATGCATAATGATATATTAGCTTAATACACTTCAGCGCGAGTCGCGCTGATGTGATGAATGCGTAATATATCTTACAACTAAATGTGTAATGATGTTGACGAACTCGGTGAGAAATATTAATCCACTGATACTTGTCATCGCAGGTACTTAAGTCTCCTTTTATTCTGTTTCTACGGCCTTCACGCTGATATGATGGAGGATGTGTATGTCATTGTCTTACTACTCAAATAAATAATTGTTTAGAAATTCACCTTCAGTCAGGGGTCTCTCTTCAGCGTGACTCGCGCTGATGTGTTGTATTTGAACTTATTATTAGGCAGTTCAATTTCTGTTCATTACATTTATTTATGGATTGTGTTGCCTTCATTACACAAGCATAAAAATATTTGTGATAAGTAATTCAACATCTACAGAAATAATGACGCTGATATCTTCTTTGAGGTCGATTCAGTGCGAGTCGCGCTGATGTGATGGAGTATTCTCCTTTAGTTGATTATTCTAATTTCGGAGAACTACTTCTGCAAATATCGTCAATTCAGCGCGACTCGCGCTGAAGTGCAATTCCCATCACTCAGTGATAAATTTAATGATAGTGTTTCCTTAGTGTTGATGATTCTATAATTATCTGAGTACTATGTTAATATGCATTTTCAAATGTTCTTGTCTAGGTGATATGGATTCCGATTCCATCTCTATCGAAAGAATGGATTTGTCGATGAGCGATTCCGAAATTCCTGAGAGGTCCACTGCGCCTACTGTGCAATGCGAAGGACTACCCCGTCGGCTCTGGAACACGAAGTGTGTCACTCTGTTTAATGATGATGGAACACTTGTTGCAGAGGGGACTTGCCACAGCGTGAAGTCTGACCTGGTTCTTGGTGCAAATGGTCCTCTTGGCGATACTCATGTAGCAGTGCACATTTCGATGTCTCATTCTGAAGTAGACATTTCGCATGAGCAGGTGTACTCTTTAATAGCTTGGCCTATTAAGTTAGTCCACTATCGTGGGGCAAGTCTGCATGACCATGAGGCACAGGATAATTTCAACTGCCTACAAGCGAGTGAGTCTATTAAACCCACCGGCATTAACATCAGCCCGGCCGTATACAAGTATTATGAGGAATCCACCCCGTGAGACGTCCCTCAAATCTAAGGATTTACTCACTCAACATTCTATCAATGAAGTGTCCAGCAAAGTGTGTTGTAGTCGAAATTGCGTTCAGCCGTTTCCAAGGGAGAAGATTCGAGCCTTTCAGGAACGCATGTACAAGAATTCGACATTTAAGCACAGATCATTCATGAAGAGTGACGTGCATAGATCAGTTCATTATGACTCCCGTGGGAGGAAGTTGGTGACGGTGGAAGAGATTCCTGTGTGCTTGCGAGCGTGGATGCACATTTCTGGAGTTCCGGAAAGCACATTCTACCGCTACCTAACATACATGAGGGACGGACGGGAAGCAATGGACCATGGTAATTCAGGATTGTTGAAGCCAAGGAAGCACACCAAACAAGCCACTGCTACGTTGAAATGCATATTAGATAAAGAGGCGGATCACATGCCACATCGTACTCGAACTATGAAGTCTGGGGAAAAAGTTGTGTCCATGTGTCTTCCTGCTACTTTTCAATGGAAGGGGAAAATGAAGGAAATTAAC